>CM038678.1:607265716-608532945 GCA_021605205.1 Aegilops longissima
CTCCCCTCAAGCGCCAGGCCCCAAGGCGCGTGGACCTGGGCGGAACCCACTCCGTCCGGCGCCCAGTAGAAGAGCAGAGCTATCAAGAGGTCCCTCGCCCCCAAGAAGTTGCCCGAGTGCTCCCTGCACCGGCTCGTCACGACCATACTCCTGCTCCAGCACGCCAAGACCCCGTGCTGCTCCCAGCTGCAGCGCATGGGGACCCACAAGACCAGGCTCTTCGTCACCAAAGGCCTCCCGTGGCCACAGCAGGCTGCCGCGCCTTCACCGCCGAGCTGCGCAGCATCGCGTGGCCCGGCAAGTTCAAGCCAGACCTGCCTCCTCGCTACGACGGCACGGCCGACCCTACGGATTTCCTCCAGCTCTACCAGCTGGGCATCGAATCCGGCAATGGGGTCGAGAAGGTCATGGCGAACTGGTTTCCCATGGCAGTCAAGGACGGAGCCCGCACCTGGCTCCTGAACCTGGCTCCTGGCACGATCTCCTCCTGGGACGAGATGCGCACCCGCTTCATCGCCAACTTCCAAGGTACTCACGACCGCCTCCTGCCGTGGCGACATGCGCCGCATCAGCAAAGAACACAGGAGACCTACTGCAGAAGTACATCCAATAGCTTCAACAACGCCGCCTCAAGATTCCCAAGGTGAGTGAGAGGCCATTATCTCTCGCCTTCTCCGACGGTGTGCGTGACGTCAAGATGAAGGAGGAGCTGGCGATGCATGAACATCTGTGCACTTCCTTGGAGCTGTTCAACTTGGCGACCAAGTCGCTAGGAGCTGAGGAAGGCGCCTTTCCTCCTCGATCTGCCACCAGATACCCGTAAGAGAAGAAATCCAAGGCCAAAGACGTGAAGCGCAAGGGGGCTGCCGTGCTCGCGGCAGAACCAGACACCAAGCGGGGCAGAGATCAGCCCGAGTCTTGCAAGGGCACCCGGTACTATGTGTACCACGACCTCCACACCCTCAACACCAACGAATGTCAAGAGCTCCGGGCCGTGCGAGAAGGGAGGATTGGCCGACGCCCCGACCGCAACGATCGAGGCTACGACCGAGGAGGAGGAAGGAACGCAGGACGCTGGGAAGACCGTGGCCCTCGCCAAGGGTGGCGCGATCGACCTCGCAAGGATCGCTGGCAGGATCAGCCTCGCGAGGAGACTGGAGGATCAGCCTTTGCAGGATCGCCTGCGAAGGAAACGCAGGCCTCCCTCCTCTGCCGCGCGCCAAGGAGAAATGAGGACCATCATCGGGGCGGGGGGCTGGGGCTTCAGGGAGCTGCCATGATCGCTTGCATCCCGGGCGGAGCTCAAGTCCCAGCCTCCCAATGCATCTTCAAGCAGTTCGCCCCGGCGAATGCAGTCCTCCCAAGCTCGAAGCCACGCGCCCTCTCAAGTGGTCAGCGTGTGCCATCACGCTCAGCTCAATGGATCAGCTTCAAGTCGCGGCTGCCACAGCCGAGTCCTCCCGATGCTTTGTTCCCCAATCATCGGCAACGCAAGTCACGAGACCTCATCGACGGGCGGAGCAGGCTCAATGTCCTGTCCGTATAGACATTCAACAATCTCCAAGTGCGTTTTACAATCAGCTTCACCGACCAAGCCTTTCTCCCGAGTCACCAATGGCTCCATGGTTCCGATTAGGCAGGTCCGCCTCCCTGTCACCTTCGGGCGCCGCGACAATCCATCAAGACCGAGCTCATCGACTTCGATGTCGCCCGCATTCTCCTGCCATACAATGCCATCCTCGGGTACCCAGCTCTGGCCAAGTTCATGGCCGTGACCCACCACGGCTACAACGTCCTCAAGATGCCAGGAAGCGGCGGAGTCATCATGGTGCCTTGTGAGGAGAGAGACGCAGTGTGCTCCCTGGAGTGAGCCTTTCAAGCGGCATCACTTGAAGACTCAGATCGCAGGAGCGTGAGGCTCCTTGAGACCGCTCCCAAAAAGAAGAAGACATCGCCAGGCCCGACCCCTCAGGAGGCAGGCCCCTCAGGGTCCGCGCCTGCTCAGGGGGCACCACCTTCTGTCGCATAGGAAGGCGCGCCTGCCGCCTCCTCAAGCAAGGCTCGGGGCTCTCTCCGAGGGCCACCGACCTTGCTAAGGTCACGAGGGAGGCGCTTGGGCACCACTTGGGGCGTGTTTCAAAGCACGTTTCCTCGTGGAAGGAGCAAGGCAAGGAGGGCCAAACCTCGGGAGTTCGTCGGTCGGATCACACAGAGTTGCAGGTGTCAAGAGTCATGAGTGCCAGCCGCCGCTTACCCGCCGTGGCTCCCCATCCAGGAGAGGATGGTGGGCTGCGCGTCTGCATCGACATCCTGTGGCTTCAACCGAGCCGCCTCAGAGCGCGCTTGCCCCTCGCTGGGCGCCACGGTCCACCCCGCAGCTATGTTCAGATGCCCTCACGGCGTGCAACGCGATCGCCACGCACCAGCGCCTCATGGGGAGCATCCTGAGGCTCAAGAGGCCGGTCGCTCGCAGTCTGGCGCGAGATGGAGATGGTCCACGAGGAGCCACTCAGCGCCTCGAACCTCCCGAGGCTCTGGGCCTGGGGGCTCGTGAAGGTCGGCTTCAGCCCACGACGTCCGCCACTTCAACACCCCCTTCGTCTTCAACGTTATCAGTGACATCCTTCAAGTTTCATTTCTAGTGAGAGCGCCCCTGTGGCTGCATCATTCCTAGACCGCGGGTCCGCCATCTGCGGCGTATCCCCACACTTCATGTTCTTAGCTTACTTTGTTGGGGGCCCTCGGCTGCATCATCCCCAAGTCGCCGGGCTGCACTCCCAGCCGCATGTACCCCTCTTGCGCTTATTTCGGTCATGCTCAACCCATCGTGATTGTTATTTGATGCCTGTCCACGCACCCTTCTTCCTTCATGCCGGACACTTGCACGTTAAAGGGGTACATGAGCATCGCGACCATGGCTCTCTGGCTCCCCAGCCCTCACCCTCCGCCTTGTCCATGGCATCACGACACAGCATACCAGGCGACGGCCGAGACCCGCCGAGGGCCGGGACCCGAGGACGTGGCGTCGGCATCTAACCAAATTTGCGGAACACATCACAAGTTAAGGCCCGGTGCAGCGCAACTCCGCCTTGAGGTAGGGCCCGTGAGTCCCGCAGGCTCACGGGTGCCAGTACACCTCGTCGGTGCCCTACCGTGCCAGCCACGTGTCGGTGAGGGCTGTACACGCCTGGGCTCCTCCCGAGGGGAGCCCCTCCCACGCACTGGAAGCACCATGCTCCGCTGGGCGACGACACCGCCGAGGGAGCGGCTCTGCCCGTACACATACGGAAGCGCTATGCTCCGTGACGATGATAAACAATCGAGGTGGCCCCGGCCTGTGATCAACCTCGGGGAGCCCACAGCTTAGTGTCCGCCTCATCGAACGCCTCCCTCGGGAGTGCCACGCGAGGGGCTGGGCACGGGGCTACGCCTGGTCACGCCAGACGCCACGCCACCCAGCCAGCCCCTCGGGCCTGGTTCATCGTGACGCCTCTCCGAGCGGAGCCAAGGTACGAAGGCCGTTTGAGCGTCAAGGGGACTCTCGAGCATCGCGACTCGGAGCCTAATGGTCACGTAGCCCCTCACTCCTTAGTTCCGAAAGGCTAACGACGGTTGAGGTATGCGCGGGGCCGGGCTCTGCAGACGTAGAATGGTAGATTCACCCACACATATCACCTCCCTACTTGTTGTTTGTGCGCCAAGGGGGACTCCTGAGCATCGCGACTCAGGAGCCTAACTTGTCACATAGCCCCTCACTCCTTGGTCCCGTCCTGGTTTCCGGTCGGGCTAACAGTGAGTAGAGGTAGCAATGAGGCTCACTGCGGCGAGAACATAAGCAAGTAGGAAGGAAAAGCGCAAATCTCAAGGAATTCAAAAGCAAATATTACAGTCCATAACTGTTATCACAACACCAAACACAAGTTTAAACGCCTCCCCGAGGCATGATGCATGTTGCAGGAGCTGAAAGCGAGCAGGAGCCTGAGAGTCACTTGTTGGCGGCGGAGCTGCGCGGAGCAGGTTCGCCTCATGAAGCCCAGGACCCCGCAGCGCCTTCGCTTGTTGTTCTTTGAAGGCCCGAACTTGACAAGAGAGTCTCCGCCGACCCTTCACGGCCTCGGCATGGCAGCAACAAGCTCGCCGCTCGGCGGCTCGAAAGAGGCTGTCGAGGTCGACGTCGGGATCGCGAAGGTAGACGTGGGTAAGGACCCGCGTCAGCGCTGCAGAAGACAGGACACGCGCCTCGGCCTCAGCTGTAGGGCCAAGGCCAAGGGTGACATCTTCAAGAGCGCGGATCAGGAAGGGAAGCAGCTTGGCAGGGCCGTCCTCGGCACCGGCCAGCGGTCTTTCCAGGCCGCCGTCGTAAAGCGTCCTCGGCAAGGTGCGACACCTCCATCTCCATGAAGGCCTCGCGGTCCTTGGCAAGAAACCGCGCCTTGCCGTCCAGCTTGACCTTCTTCGCCTCCAACTTCTACTTCAGCGCACCCAGGTGGTCACGGTGCTTGTTAAGCTTGGCATCCCGGTCCTTGACGGCCGCCTCGCGAGCCTTCATGTCTTCCTCCTTCTCTTGGCGAATGCGGGCCTCCTTGGCAAGCTGGTCCCGCAGGCCCTGCAGCTCGCTTTCCAGCGCCTTGCAGCGGCCTCGGACATCGGCTACCTCCCCCAAGGACGGCCTGTTTCTCCTCGTCGCAAGCCGTCGAGGCCTGAACCAGCGCTTTCGAATCGAGCGTCAGAGCTAATCCAGCCGGAGGCCAGCTCAAGCGCCCGCCACCAAGCGAGGGTCGGCGCCAAGAAGATCTTGCAGCTGGTCCAATTCAAGAGCAACACGATCCGGGGCGTGGGAGGAGTCGGAGACACAACAACAGGAGTAGGAGGAGAGGGCCGGTAGCGTAACCACGGTATCCCGAGCGGTACCTCCCGCGCCCCAACAAGCTGTGGCGGTGGCATCGAGCAAGGATACCTCAGAGTCGCTTGGGCCATGGGGGCTGAGCTCATTTCACCAGCAACACCCGGCCTCGCGAGGATGACAGGCGTGGAGAGGCCCGTGTCTTGCCGTCGCCTTCTTCAGGCAGAGGCGCTGCCCAGGCAGGAGCCTCGGGAGCTCCCTTCACCACTTACCCGAGGCGCCACTAACCAAGAGATCTGAGATATCAAGCCTCAGCGACAAAGCAAGGAATAAAACAAGGATCAAGCACTTATCTGGTCATCGCTCGCGAAAGCTCGAGCAACCTCCGGCCATACTTGAAGCCACGAGATCCGGCTGCGAGATCAACCTCAAGAGGCCCGGAAGCGGGGAGGCACGTCTCAAGGATCGCGCCGAGCCAGGCAGACCTACCGGGGACCAGCCCACCCTATCCTTTTTGGGATCGGGGCAGCTCGCCGCCCGCTTCGCCGCCATCCTCGTCGTCGTCGCTCGGCAAGAGGCGGAGAGCACGGGACCTACGCCGGGGAAGGGGCGCTCTCGACTCCCCATCGGTCGCCTTGGAGTTAGGCCCCGCTTCCCGCTCCTCTTCTTCCTCCTCTTCGCTGGAGTCGCCGGAGAACACGTTCACCGTCGCCAGGGCCACCGGGTCCTCGGGAACCTCCACGGGCACGGGCCTGTCCCCATTGAAGACGGGCATGGATTCCATCGCCTACCCCCAATCATCTCGAAGGAACAAGGGCACAGGAGCGCCCTCCAGCCTCGCCACGTCTCCCCCGACCAAAGATTTGAGGACAGCGGCCAGATCTTCGTCAGCCAAGACTGCGGGGCTCGAGTGGGGCCTCCACAGCGGAAGCGAGTACTGACAAAGCGGGGCCACTCGATGCTCCAGGAACTCCCTCAGGAGCGACGCACCAGTCAGTTTCGCCGCCGCCATGTTGCTCGGTAGCAGATCCACGTCCATCTTCTCCAGCACCGGCTTCGCGCGGGGATCCACAAGTTCCACGCGAGACCAATCGTCGAAGGTCGTGGGGTGCTCCGTGGGCAGAATCAGCCGAGGGTGGATGCGCCCAGCATCTACCATGACCCACTTGCTCCTAAAGCCCTCAATCCTCTTCCCTGGCTTCGAGATGGCGTTGGAGCTGCCATACGCGACAAAGCTCGCGCACGCGGAGATGGGACCGCGAGAGGTCCAGAGGGAGAAGTAGTGGCGCAGCAAGGCCACTGAGGGCTGCACCCTGACGTGAGCCTCACAATAGTAGGCGAAGATCGCCAGAAGAAGAACAGAGTTGGGGTGGAGGTGCAGAGCTTGCAGTTTGTAATGGCAGAGGACAGAGAAGAAGAACTCAGAAAAGGGAGGCACCAGACCGGAAGCAATGGCGCTCACGAAGAGCGGATAGAAGGTGCTCCCTTGGCCCTCGGGAAGGGTGGAGCCAGCCTTGAACACCTCTGCCCTGTCGATGCCTTGCGCCACCACCATCCGGCGCACCCGGGCAAGGCCCTCCTCCGACACATTCGGCGAGTCCAAGGCGGCTGGGTACCAAGCTCCGGCCGGGGTCTGGCGAGGCGCCATGTCTTGCTAGGGCACGAGGTCGAAGTAGATCTGGAGATTTCGAAGGCAGGAAGGAAAGGCACAAGAAAGTGGATCCAGGCAATGACCGGAGGAAGCAAAACCTAGACAAACACCGCTCTTTTGTCGATTCGCGCAGTTGCAAAGGCGCCCACGTCCAACCAACCGCCACGCGTCGGCCAGAGGCCGTTAGGGCTGTTAGGGCGCTTGCAGACTGCTCCTCCGCTTCCTGCTCAGGCTAAGTCCAGGCGTGCCTTGGGCCAGGGCTGCTGTCGGTGTTCTAAGGCAGGGGTACCAGACTTGCTCGCTGGCGTGGCTCAAAGGTGGCCCATCTTCATCAAGACAAGCTCAAGACCTCGCGAGGACCAAGCCTCATGCGGACGACAGAAGCCTCCTCAGCACGGCCTCGTCGGGCTGGCTCACGAGGAGGTGGAGAGATCAAGGAGGGTACCTCACGAGGTGCCCATGGCCGCAAGCCATGATTTACCAAGGGCGCCAGGAGGCGCCCGCCTGCATGTCCTCCTTTCCTCTTTAGTGCAAAGGGAGCAAGCGCAGCAAGAGTATCAAGCAAAGGCATCCGCTTCGTGCAACAAGACCAAGACCGTCGTGAACGGCAGGAAAGAAGTCATCGTGGAGCCCAAGCCAGGCGTCACCACGAGCCTTTGACAAAGCGAGGACCAACTTTAGTCGGGATAAGTGTACTAGATGTTCCCCTTCAAAATGGCCAATTGTTGGCGCCCTTCCCGCTCAATATTTGGGAAGAGGCCTAGGGCCTCTTCCTATAAATAGGACCAGCTACCCACAGGGTAGAGGCATCTAAAAACCAGCTAGACAAGAGCTCGATCCAGGATCCGGCGTCTGGGATCAGCATAGAGAGAGCGACTGAACTCCCCCTAGCAGTTCATGGCACCAGCCAAGAACAGATCCTCGCGAGGCTGTTCTTCCTTGTATTGTTCATCATCAGCCCAAGAGGCAATCCACCACACCACAAACTATAGTAGGGTATTACACCACAATGGTGGCCCGAACTAGTATAAACCATGTGTCTCTTGTGTTGTTCCTTTCATAGCTCTAGATCCTAGCGAGGCGGCGAGGTGCAGGTAGGTAGAGGGCGAGATCTCCGCGTGCATCCCAGTGTTCGAACCTAGAGGGTCTGCTGGAACCCGAAATCCGACACCACCCACCACCCACTTCGTAGCCACTGTCGATGATTTAACCGACATGCTCGACTTCGACTCCGAAGACATCGACGGTATGGACGACGATGTAGGGGAGGAACATGAACCAGCACCTATAGGGCACTGGAGAACCACCTCATCTCACGATGTATACATGGTGGACACACCTAAAGGAAGCGGCGATGAGGAACAACGGACGCCTTCGGAAGATCATTCCTCGAAAAGCAGTCAAAACGGCGACGTAAGCGCCGCTCAAAGTCCCGCCTCGACAAAGACAACAGCCAGACAGACCCAGCCATAGAGCAGGGCGAACCGGTGGACGATGAACATGCTATCGAGCAACCGTCCGAACAGGACAATCTGGATAAACAACCCGTCCCCGACGAAGATAATAGTCCGGACGATCTCACGCCGGACAAGTTGCTGGTGGAGAAGAACCTCCACAAAAGGCTCCTCACCACTGCACGTAGCCTTAAAAGGCAGAAGCGGAAGCTCAAAACAGCGGAAGATGCACTCAAAATCAGATGGAGCAAAGTGCTCAACACCGCTGACAAATACGGCGACAGTCGCCGAACGAAGAGCTACCCAAAGCGACAACTACTGCCGGAATTTGATGAGGAGGCCGTAGAGCCCCCGCACTCAAAAAACAAAGAGGCCACCCGGTCGGATGGACGACCCCATCGCAAACAGAGAGCGGCAAACGGCGCCAACACAAGCCAAGACGCGATCCACACAGGATTCAGCATTAAAAAGATGGCCCAGCTTAGATCTATCTACGGGCCAAGAAAGAAAGCTCTAGTAAGCAATGCAACACATCAAGTATCCGAACATCATCAGACACCTAAATATAGGGGTGCCGCACACCCCTATGTTTCACCGATGAGGTGCTTTGGATTATGAATTTCAGCTGGATTCAAGCCCGTAAACATAGAGGCATACGACGGAACAACAGACTGAGTTCGGATCGAGGATTACATCCTCCACATACACATGGCTAGAGGAGATGATATCCACGCCATAAAATACTTACCCCTCAAGCTCAAAGGGCCAGCCCGGCATTGGCTTAAAAGCCTTCCCGAAAACACCATTGGAAGTTGGGAGGAGCTCGAGGATGCTTTTCGGGCAAATTTTCAAGGGACCTATGTCCGACCTCCGGATGCCGACGATTTAAGTCACATAACTCAACAACCTAGAGAGTCAGCCTAGAAATTTTGGAACAGATTCCTTACTAAAAAGAACCAAATAGTCGACTATTCGGACGCCGAAGCCTTAGCAGCTTTCAAACACAACGTCTGAGACGAATGGCTCGCCAGACACCTCGGCCAAGAAAAGCCAAGAAAAATGGCCGCATTAACAAGCCTCATGACCCGCTTTTGCATGGGAGAGGATAGCTGGCTGGCAAGATGCAGCACCAGCGACCCAAGTACATCCGAAGTCAGGGATGGAAACGGGAAACCACGACGCAACAAGGACCAGCGTTGGACCAAGGGAAACAGGCCAAAGAGCACGGCAGTCAACGCCGGATTCAAATGCTCTCGGCAGAATCATAAAAAGCTTCCCCTTAAGGATAACAGGTACGAGCTATCTAACTTAAACAAAATCTTGGATAAGATATGCCAAATCCACAGTACTCCCGGGAAGCCTGCAAACAGCACCCACAGAGATTGTTGGGTCTTCAAGAAGTCCGGCAAACTCAACGCCGAACACAAGGGCTCGACACACCAAGCGAGGACGATGACGAACCCCAAAAGCAGAGCACCGAAAACAAAAGAATTTCCCACAAGAAATCAAAACAGTAAACTCACTTCACGTGACAAAGGAAAAATAGAGCGGCGCCCATAGAGGTAGCCGCCATACGGCCTATCCTGAGGAGTCCCGCCATCGTTGTTAAAACCAATCACCTTCGACAATCGGGATTACTCTAGAAGTATACGGAATGCAGGTTGGACTGCCTTGATATTAGATCCGATAATTGGCGGACTCCAATTTTCACAAGTCCTAATGGACGGCGGCAGTGATCTAAACCTGCTATATCAGGACACAATTCGCAAAATGGGGATAGACCCAACCAAATTTCGCCATAGCAACACTTCCTTTCAAGGGGTAATGCTAGGCCCATATGCCCATTGTACGGGCTCTCTACTGCTAGAAGTTGTGTCCGGCTCACCCGACAACTTCCGCCGCGAAAAGTTAACCTTCCACCTCGCCCCATTTACAAGTAGCTATCAAGCACTATTGGGACACAAAGCTTTCGCCCGCTTTAACGCAATACCACATTATGCATCTCTTACACTTAAAAGGCCCGGTCCACGCGGCATCATCTCGTTAAAAGGAAACATCGAGGGTTCCTCGAGTCCGAAAAATCGTGCGGTTGCCTTGACAGCCACACAATAAACCGGCTTCACCAATAAAAGCACTTAGACAGGTCGTCCAGACCCCGGACACGGCTGGACGAGTCCGGCATAAACATACAAGGGCTTACCAGACACATGCCCCCATACAAGGGGCTCCGCAACAAGAGACCATAAAGCTCAATTTCATCCATTTTTTGAATTGTACTTCGTTTATTTAATATAACGTACATTTTCGCACGACCTTTTTCAACTAAGTTCCTCTCTTTTACAGATGAACATCGTGCTACACCCGTCCAGGATACGGCACAACAGAGACACAGGCGCAGACGTGCAGTAGGGACCCGTCGCAAGGATTCTTTTTAGATTAAGACCCTGCGTAAACCTTTTTCACTCTCTCTTGTTGATAAACATCCCCCCGTTTCTTGCTATAACCGAGGAGGAGGCTGGCGTTTTGGCATAGGCCACGTCAGAATTTCGCGCGTACCTGGACACCAGGGGCTTATTACCAAGGGCGATTGTTCGACCCGTTTTCATAAAGACCGAATACCTTAAGGTGTGTTCGGCGTCTCGAGTTAGGCCTTATATGCATCAGCTCCGAATCATGTCTTTGGTCAAATGTTGGGTTTGCCCGGCTCCTGTGTTTTGCTCCCTTACGTTCCGCACTATCGGCTAATGCGGCACTAGGAGAACTACTGCGATTGTGCCCTGGTTCGGCCAGGCGAGCACCTTAGTAGAGAAAGCCGAAAACTGACTGTCATGATATAGCGTGAGACTGGTCAACCACTCGATGACCCGCTGGAATCTTTAGAATTCCTCCGCATTGATGAAGGGTCGTTTCGGCCAGTACACATACGGCGCCCAATTCAGTGAGCGCGGTGCCCTAGGGCTATGTAGTAGTCCCACTGTCGAACTCCTATGGCTAAGTGAAAGTGATAAAGCATTATAGTCTGGTTGCCTAGTTTGCTGTGCTATCACCTCCTTTGTAGGACCAAGACGTTGGATCAAGTGTGAAAAGGCGCTTTCTGCAAACACCCCCGCATTATATGCGTGGGGCTGAAGCCAAAGACTGCCATCTTTCGGGTTATATACACATATACATTAACGGCCGCACAGAGGTATTTTAATTCTTGAAGGCACAAGTATAAAAAGCTTTTATATTCCATCAAACATTGTCTCACAATAATACATGTTATTCAAACATAATATCCTTGAAAGCATCGCGCTTCTATTAAACGAGCACCTGCAGAACTTCACGAAAATAGTGCTCGAGCGGTACTCGGCTTCCGTTCGAATCTTGGGATGCAACATCGGTGGCCTTCATCTCCGCCCAATATGTCTTGACATGGGCAAGAGCCATCCACGCACCCTCTATGCATGTTGACCGCCTCATTGCTTTGATATGCGGCACCGCACCAAGGAACTGTTGCACCAAGCCAAAATAATTCTTCGGCTCGGGCCTTTTCTGCCACAAATGAGTCACGACATTCTTCATGGCAAGTCTGGACAATCTATTCAGCTCCGCCCATTCGGCCAAACGATCGGTTAATGGAAGTGGACGCTCGGGATTACGGAACTGCGACCAAAAAAGCTCCTCCATCTCGTGATCCTTTTGATCTCCGAAGTGTTCGGCCGCGTCCGCGGCACTCGCCGCCAAGTCCAGATAAGCATCCTCACTACTCCACAGCCAATCCAACCGAGCATATTTAGGATCCGTGAACTTCCTCCGCAGCAGAAAGGGCTTTCCAGCCGCGATATCTCCGGCCTGAGTAGCTCCTCCTTCATAGCTCTCATCGCAGAGCGAGCATCCTTGGCCTCGGTGGTGGCCTTCTTCAGGTCCCCTTACTCCGCTCGACCTTCTTTTTCAAGAAGCTCGCAGCGGTCGGTAGCATTCTTCAACTTCACGGCCATTTCGGCCATTTCCTTCTTGCTTCAGCAGTCAGCAGTCTGTTCGGCTTTTAGCTCTTCGGCCGCCTTTAAGGCAGCCGCATCACTTTTTCTGGCCTGCTCTTTGGCTCGGGCAAGCTCCGCCCGAAGGTTCTCCATGGCAGCGGCACCATCTGCATCAAGCATACATGTTGTAAGGCACGAGCATCAAGCTCCCTTACCAGGTGTCCGCGGAGAAACCGCATACCTTGTGACTCGTCAAGCCGCTTATTTACAAGCGCGATGTCGGCATCCGCCATGTCAAGTTGCCGCTTTAGTTCGGAAAATTCATCAGTCTGGCTAGCCACCGGACGCTCCGCCACCTACATATGAAGGGCAACATATTATAACCTGTGATTATGATCCTCGGCACGCTGTCGTTTTTGACAAACACACCGAGTGTCAGGGGCTACTATCTACACAGGACGCAGCTTATATATGCGAAACCGTCAAAAGGTACATCATTGCACGTATCTCAAAACCTGCTAGTAAACTTCTGGCGGCCTCGTACAACCCGCTTTCCGTGGAAAAAAAATTCAATCACCGTACCCATCAATGCACGGTGATCCTCTGAGATAGACACTCGCCCGAGCAGACCCTTCAACTCCTCCGACCGTGCACCAGGAGGTGCCGGACTGGTCTGATGGACTTTTTCAAAGGCCGGACACGGAGGGCTCTGGGGGGACCTACGACCGCCCTCCACCCCTGCCGGATTAGGGGAAACCCTCTGCGACAACACATCACGATCGTCCGCCTCGCTAGGCGGTACGGCAGGGGGAGGCGTTCTGCTCTCCATCATCTCCGGACGAAGATCCCCTGAAGACGAGGTCTGCTGAGAAGGGCTGAGATCCGAACTACAAGGTAAAATTTCGGTCATCTTCAGAAATAAAACAGGGATGTCTCTTATTTAAAAAAAAACTCCCCTCTCTACTTACGGCTCTCTGAAGGGCTGACCTCCTTGGGGAAATAATGTGGCCGGGGCATCTTTCGGCGCAGGACCCTCTGGCGAAGACTTCTTCCCGCGCTTTGAGGCCTTGGTCTCCGGATCTTCAGAGGCGGTCCTCTTCTCACCTTGGATGGAGGGATTCTCGATCCCTCCTTTATTGATAACCTCCTTCGCGGAGGCAGTAGCTTCCTTGTTCCCCCTTCGCTTTCTTCTAAAGGCGCATCCTCCAGCATCTTTGTTAACACGGGATCCAGCGTGGTCTCATGGAGGCGGGCCGGACACCTGATCAGTTTTGCTTTCGCTATCCACTCCTGTTTAAGGGACAGCTCTTTTAAGGGCGAGTTTATGATAAATATACGGATAGCGTGTCCGGGTACGGGACTACTTACTTGAGCATCTGGGCGATTGCAGCGCAGACCTGCGTCCTCGGTCGAGTCCGGACACATGGCTTGTGATCCGAAGAACAGTTTGTACATCTCCACGGGCGTTGCGCCCATAAAATGTTGGAGAGCTTGTGGTCCCTCCGGATTGAACTCCCACAGGCGGAGGGGCGACGTTTGTAGGGCGGGACGCGACGAATCAGCATGACCTGCGCTACTACGACCAGATTGATCTCTCTCTCTAGGAGGTCTCGAATATGGCCCTGCAACAAGGGCGCGTCCTTGGACGGCCCCCAGTCAAGTCCTTTATTGACCCATGATGCCAGCCACGGTGGAGGACCCGAGCGAAAGGAAGGTGGCGCCACCCATTTGGTGCCCCTGGGAGCTGTGATATGAAACCACTCTTGTTGCCATAGACTGAGCTCCTCTTGAAAAGAGCCCTCGGGCCATGGAGCGTCAGCATTCTTGCTTATAACAGCCCCTCCGCACTCTGCCTATTGCCCCTTGATCGTCTTCGGCTCCACCTTGAAGGTCTTGAGCCACAATCCGAAGTGAGGGGTAATGCGGAGGAAGGCTTCGCATACGACGATGAACGATGAGATGTGGAGGATGGAGTCCGGATCCAAGTCGTGAAATTCCAGCCCATAATAAAACATGAGCCCCTCACGAAGGGGTCCGTTGGGAAACCTAGCCCCCGAAGGAAGTGAGACGCGAACACCACACTTTCGCCGGGCTCGGGAGAGGGAATAATCTGCCCTTGGGCAGGCAGCCTATGCGATATTTCGCCGGTTAGATACCTGGCATCTCTTAGCTTTAGGACGTCTTCTTCCGTGACGGAGGAAGGCATCCACCGGCCTTCAAGGTCGGAGCCAGACATCATCGGAGGTCCGAAGCGCCTGAATCTGGAGCTTTGCGTGTTGGGACTCGAAGCGAGGGGCGGATTCGATTGAGATTGAGAAAAAAGAGAGGGGCCTTGGTCTCTTTATAAAGAGGTTGAATACCAGGAGCCCTCCTCGTGACCGTTCGGGACTCGCCGATAGAGGAGGCGCCAGCGGGCACGACTGGGTTACCCACGCCCGTAATAATGAGAATCCCGGAATAAGGGGACACGATCTCGCTTTGACAAGGCGTGCCAAGAAACCGCCTCACTAAACACGCTGAGGTGGGACAGCAAAACGATTGAATAAAGGCTTGGCGTGGTGTGATGTCACATTGCGGAATCGTCGCAGATGAACTTGTGTGAATATTATTCTCTCTACGGTGGTATGTGGAACTTATTTTGCGAGCGGACACTATCCTACATTCAAAATCTTCTATGAAGTATTCAGAGAAGGAACCCGCCTTTGCAATGCCGAAGACAATATGCGCGCGGACTCGTTGTCATTGAAGCCTGGTTCAGGGAGCTCTTGAGGAGTCCTAGATTAGGGGTGTCGGGATAGCGGACTATAGCCTTTGGCGGACTCCTGGACTTTGAAGATACAAGATTGAAGACTTCGTCCCGTGTCCGGATGGGACTTCCCTTGGCGTGGAAGGCAAGCTTGGCGATACGGATATGTAGATTTCCTACCATTGTAACCGACTCTGTGTAACCCTAACCCTCTTCGGTGCCTATATAAACTGGAGGGTTTTTGTCCGTAGGATGAACAACAATCATACCATAGGCTAGCTTCTAGGGTTTAGCCACTCTGATCTCGTGGTAGATCTACTCTTGTACTACCCATATCATCAATATTAATCAAGCAGGAGTAGGGTTTTACCTCCATCGAGAGGGCCCAAACCTGGGTAAAAACATCGTGTCCCTTGTATCCTGTTACCATCCGCCTAGACGCACAGTTCGGGACCCCCTACCCGAGATCCGCCGGTTTTGACACCGACACTCACCCTCGTTTTCACTTGGTGTCTCCCTCCCTTTGTTTTTGGCGTTTAGCTTGCCGGCCTGCTTGAAGACCCAGCATTCTCTGTTGGTGTGATTTGTAGGTTTGTCGGAGGTGTCATGAACCTGACATAATCTATCTAGAATCTTTTTTAGGCTGGATGGTCCATTTCTGCTGCCTTTGAATGGCTTTTTCCGTTGACTGGGCCGACAGCCCCTGAATCCGGCGTTTATCGCCGTGTTGTTTGGGCTGTCTTCATTGTTTTGACGCTTGCTTTTATTGCGTCATGGTTTTCCATTGCCATCCCTGACTATGGATGTGCCTGGGTCGCTGGTGCCGCTACGGGCCAGCCAACTATCTTCGCCCGCGCATGTAACATCCCAAATTTTCAATTTGGAATGTTATACATAGAGCATCATTGCATATCATATTTTTCATTGCATTTTGCTCGAACCTAGAAATTCTTCACAACTCAACGACCCACGAAGAGAGTTGGGGATTTCGTTATTTTCATATTTGAGTTTTCTCAAATTTTGAAAATAGGATCATGTGATTTTAATTATTTTATCTTCAATTATTTCTTCTATCAAAATATGAGAGAAGGAATAAAATGACTTTCCCAAAATAAAGAAATAATGAAGATTTAATAATAAAATCAAATGAGATTTTATTTTGGAGTTTTTCTCCTTTTTATTTGAATTTAGGAAAAATCCGCCTTTTTCAAAATTGTGTTTAGGCCCCAAATAAAAGTTCATTTTGTCCGGCTTGATTTTAGAAGCCGGGGAAAATTTATTTCGGGATTTTTGGAGTTCGTTTAGAATTTCTTTTTATTTTTTTCAGCGTGTAATTATTTAAAAAAATGCGCACCGACTTTGGGCCGTCTTGTGGCAGACTCGCTCGGGCGCTTTTAAATAGCGCCCCGGCGCCCAATTTCACACGAGCCAGCCCGCCCCCAAATTTCAAGCCGCCCGCCACCCGAAACCCTAAACCCTAACCGCCGCCATTGCCGCCCGCCGCCGACTCGCCGCCGCCTCGTTCCGCGTGCCGCCGGTTTTTTTTAAAAAAATGCCGGGCGGTTTTTCTTCGGTTTTTTCGGTTTTTTTTTGTTTCGTTTTTTTTTTGTTTCGTTTTTTTGTTTCGGTTTTTTTCCGGTTTAGGCTAATTAGCGGACGTTCATCCCTTAGTTCGTTTAAACGAACGGGTTCGTCAGATTAGTTTAGTTAACGAACATTCGTTCGTTAACCCGTTCGTCGTTTTTCTTTTTCTTGGATTTAATCCGCGATTTTTCTGATCGCGATTCCTGATCCGATTTTCGTTTTAGTATAACTTTTCGCTCGTTTATCGGAATCAGGCGATTCAAGCGCCTAGAGTTTCGCCTCGAAACCCTCTTTCCGAATAATCTACTTAAACAAGTTTTTGCTTCAGTAAAATGTGACCTAGATCCAGATTAGTAAAACGAAGTTGTTTTCTTCCGCCGTTTGACTTTCGTTGCTTCGTTCGATTTGATTCTTTTTGCAAACCGGAGTTCTTAAGTTGAACTATCTGGTTAGATCTAGTTGAGTTTTACCTGTGCATTAGATGAGTACTTATTGTATGCTTGTTTGTTTGTCTGCGATAGAATACCGAGTCGCCGCTTTGTTACTTCGAGTCCCTAGATTTCGCGGATCATCAGCAAGGCAAGTAACACTTTGATCATACCTCTTCTCATACCCAGTTTTATGCATTAGATCTATCCTCAAACATTGCATGATTAGGATCTAATTAAATTGTGGGTTTTGGGAAGTAGATTGAGGTAGTACCTATTACCTGTTTTATTATCAAACCCTTGGGAGATACTTCTACGTTTGCTTATCATGCCATGCTATGCTAGTAGACGTGGATTGGGTGAGTGTATCCATGACAGATGTGAGATTGTTATTTAATGGTTTATTAAAGGTGGCAACTTAAACACACCTGGGTGGATTGAGGCACCTGGTTTCTATCAGGACTTGCCTGTATTTCTTCGGACCGCCACCCAGGCTCAATGGGATCATGAGATTATTCAAACTAGAAACTTCCGTGTGCAGCCACAAGCCATTATGGGCTCTGGCATAGTTGATTAAGTTGTGCGAACTCTTACGGGTAGACTAGCAGATGTAGGGCAAAGTAGGTGTACCGGTCTACCCACATGTAAGGTGCTAGTGCTTCTGAAAGACTATGTCCCGGTCATCCGTTTCTCAAACACCATGTAGTGCGAGAAATCCAACGGAGGCGATCGAGTCTTGTGGGGAAAAGTGCGCAAACCTCTGCAGAGTGTATAAACTAATCATGGTTAGTTGTGTCCCCGGTTATGGACATCTTGAGTATCTAGTACCTAGATTATCTTGTGAATCTCAACATGTTACTTTTAAATTAATATTGTTGGGTTTTTAATGAGTACTTTTAATTGGGATTGAGGATGCTGTCAACCATTCTCAATGTTTCACAACCACCATGATAGTTAAATAAATTTATTCCTTTGCAGTAGGGAAAAATTGGCTTTATGCAAAACTGTAACCATAGAGCTTTCCACCAGCCATAGATGCATGTAGTATAGGCTTATTATTCCATTATTCTCTGTGTGTTACATTGCCAGCATATTCCATGTGCTGACCCGTTTTCGGGCTGCAACTTTTCATGTTGCAGACTTTTCAGATGACGAGTAAGGTGCTTTTAGGTCGTGGTTCTATACTCAGTGATGCCGTTGGAGTTGATGGACTCGCTTATTCTTCCAACCCTTCCGCTGTTATCGTTATTAGATGGCCTTAATCCATATTTACTTTATTAAGTTCTCTCTTGAGACATTCGATTGTAATAAGTGTGTGATTGCTACTCTGTTATAAATCCTCCGAGTACTGTGTGGTGTCAGCATTACTGATCTAGGGATGACACTGAGCACAGAGATCAGATTGTTTGAGGTATGGTCGCTACAAAGATGGTATCAGAGCACACGCTGACTGTAGGACACGACCATTAAGCTAAAGCCCTAGATCACTACTCTCTCTTCCCATTTCTAACTCGTCATCTTTTCTACTCTTGTAGGATGACGGAAGCGAGGATCAAGTTCACCCAGCCGGATGAAGATACACCCTTGGACGACACCGAAGGAAGTCACTAAGTACCTTAACATCGGATTACCAAGCTTCACGGGACCTGCAATTCCACTTTACCCAAGAAGAGCTGGAAGATTCAAGCTCAAGTTCCGGAAGGACGTTTGCGCCAATCACTGAGCCCATAGAGTGTGTTTTCAATGCACCAACTTGGAGTCTGGGAAAGAGCATGGCAGCTCACATAACCATTTGACGCATGGGAGAAGTTTACAAAGAAGACCTCAAGGATACTATCTACCAGATTTGCGGGCGCCGAGATGAACAATGGGAGATAGTTGGCACTAAGAAGGATCGATCCATTGCATCTTTCATCCAGAGTTAAACCAGCACATTCGGCCGCCAGAGAACCAGATGTCTTGAGACATGATGGAGTTGAAGATAGCAAAAGCCAAGATTATCGAACGGAAGGAGGCGAAGGCCACTCGCAAGGACTACATGGAGGAGATTGTAGCTCGAGTGGGAGAAAACGGCGATCTTAAGGAGAAGATTGAAGAACTCATGGGAAATTCAGCACCGGAGGAGAAGATGAAGATTGCACCTGTCCGGAGAACTACATCATCATCGACGACACCGATTCCGATCCTAGTGATGATGATTACGAAGATGAAGCTGGAGCTGATATCATGGAGTCTTCATCAGAGCAGTTTTTCTAGTTGACCACCATAACAGTAGTAGATTTCCCCCATTATAATTAGTTTTAGTTCCAACAATTTGTAACGATAGATAGACCGTCGTATGCCCTTGTTTGAATTGATTGGAGTGATATTGTGTGATTTTGTCTCATGTGCATATGGGTAGTGTTTCTCTCTAGACCTCATTCTATTCTTAACTCTCGTCTTTTCTATAAACCCTCAGATGCCTCCGAGATGAGACCCCGGATTTGTTTTCCCGCTAGAGATCACTCAGTTGATTCAGCAGCAGAATGCCTTGATTCAAACATTGGTACAGAACCAAGGCAACAACAACAACAACAACCCACCGCCACCACCACCTGTTGACCATTTGACCTGTTTCTTAAGGCTGAATTCGCCGGTGTTTTCCAGTAGCACCGAGCCGATTGTAGCAGATGATTGGCTCCGTAAGATAGGGAGGGAGCTGACCACTGCAGGATGTACAGATGGAGAAAGGGTGAAGTTTGCTGCACATCAGCTTGAAGGACCCGCAGCATAATGGTGGGAGAATTTTACAGCCACTTACCTAGTAGACACTGTCACATGGGATCAGATTCAGCAAGCTTTCCGTACTGCCCATGTTTCAGCAGGAGCTATGGCCATGAAGAAGCGTGAGTTTCGCAACTTGCGCCAAGGAGGAGGACGGTTGGCGAGATGTAGATGATTTGATAAGTTAGCACGTTATGCCCCGATAGCGTTACTCTGCACGCAGTAAGCGGAGAAGTTTCTAGAAGGACTGAATCATGAGCTGAGCATGCAGTTGATGGTAGCCACCTTCAACAACTACCAGGAGTTAGTAGATCGTGCTCTCATGATTGAAGGGAAGCAGCAGCAGATTGAAAATCGCAAGAGAAAGTATGGACAAGGGAAGAATAACTCTGGAGCTCAACAGAAACTTCGCTTTACCCCGAAGCCAGGAGGACAATTTCAGCATACCCCATGGAGGAGGTAGCTCGCACAACCATAATGGCACCAAGAATGGGAACGGGAATGGAGGAAGCAATGGACAAAACTGCACCAACCCGTCAACACCATCCAAGGTAGACCTGAGCCACATCACTTGCTTTAAGTGTCGCAAGACTGGGCATTATGCAAATCATTGTCCAGAAGGCCAAAATGGTAATGGCAATGGAAGCTCAGGAAAGAAGCCGAACCCTTTCAACAAAGGAAAAGTGAACCACGTCACCGTGGAGGAGGTTGAAGCTCAGCCAGATGCAGTAATAGGTAAGTTTTTGGTTAAGTCATTTACTGCAGTTGTTCTTTTTGATACTGGTGCATCGCATTCATTCATATCAAGGGGATTTGTGGATAAGTTTAGCCTGCCCACTAGAACCCTTAAGACACCCATGCTAGTTAGCTCACCGGGAGCGGAGTATACGGCCAGTCAAGGATGTTTTCAAGTGCCATTAAGTATAGCGAGGCATGTTTTCCCAACGGATTTGATTATATTGGAATCCCAAGGTTTGGATGTAATTCTTGCTATGGATTGGTTGTCGATGTATGGAGGAAACATCGATTGCGCCAGTAAGACAATTTTGCTTACGACACCAGAAGGAAGGAGAATCAAGTATGTATCACGGCATGAGCCGAGAAGGGCACATGTAAATTCCTTATCAGGAGTTGTGCAGGAGGAAGTACAAGTGGTAAGGGATTTCCCCGATGTGTTTTCGGAAGATTTGCCAGGCATGCCACCGGATAGAGGCATTGAGTTTCTGATTGAACTACCGCCAGGCACTGGACCGATATCTAAGAGACCGTATAGGATGCCAGCCCAAGATTTGGAGGAAATTAAGAAGCAGATTAAGGAGTTACTAGATAAAGGTTTTATTCGCCCAAGTTCTTCACCTTCGGGATCACCAGTACTTCTAGTGGAGAAGAAGGATGGATCATTAAGAATGGTTGTTGATTATCGAGGATTGAATGAAGTGACCATTAAGAACAAATACCCGTTGCCGATGATCAATGACTTGTTTGACCAATTGCAAGGAGCTAAGGTGTTTTCCAAGATCGATTTGTGATCAGGGTACCATCAGTTGAAGATTCGAGAGCAGGATATACCTAAGACGGCTTTTACCACCAGGTACGGGCTGTATGAGTATACCGTTATGTCATTTGGTTTGACTAACGCACCTGCCTATTTTATGAACATGATGAACAAAGTGTTTATGGAGTTTTGGATAAGTTAAATCGTGGTGTTCATTGATGATATTTTGGTTTACTCGAAGAATGAAGAGGAACATAAGGAGCATTGCGTTTGGTACTCGAAGCTCGAGAACACCAGTTATATGCCAAGTTCAGCAAGTGTGAGTTTTGGTTGAATGAAGTTGGATTTCTTGGACATGTTATATCCGGAGAAGGTATAGCGATGACCCCACTAAAGTTGTCACCGTAACAAACGGGAAGCGCCAACAACGATGGGAGAGATCCGGAGTTTCCTTGGATTCGCAGGATACTACGGAGATTCATTGAGAATTTCTCAAGGATTGCGAAGCCTATGACAGAATTGTTGAAGAAGGATACCAAGTTCGTTTGGACCGAGGAGTGTGAAGCTAGTTTCAAGAGTTGAAGAAACGTTTGGTTACCTCGCCGATGTTAATTCTGCGGATCGGACCAAGGATTATGAGGTGTATTGCGATGCTTCACGTCGAGGACTTGGAGCGGTGCTTATGCAGGAGGGAAGAGTTGTTTATTATGCTTCACGACAGCTTAAGCCTCATGAGCTAAACTATACCACGCATGATTTGGAGTTAGCAGCCGTTGTGCATGCGTTAAAAACATGGAGACATTTCCTCATTGGAAATCATTGTGAGGTGTATCACGGATCACAAGAGTTTGAAGTACATCTTCACGCAGAAGGAGCTAAATCTCGAGGCGGAGGAGATGGTTGGAGCTTATCAAAGATTACGATATGAGATTACATTATCACCCGGAAAGGCTAACGTTGTAGCAGACGCGTTGAGCCGTAAGAGTCATGTCAACACACTAATGGCGGAGAAATACCAAAGGAGTTAGCCGAGGTTCTTGAGAGCTATGTTTGGAAATAGTTCGAGAGGCTATGTAGCAGCATTGGAGATTGATCAACTTTGATGGACAAGATCAGGAAGCTCGGAGACCGACAAGGAGATTGCCTCTATAAAGGAGAGAATGAGCGAAGGAAAAGCTAAGGGATTTCGTGAGGATGAGCACGATACCCTATGGTTTGAAGACCGTGTTTATGTGCCCAATGACACGGAGATCGGGAAGTTGATCCTACAAGAGGCACATGATTCACCATATTCGATTCACCGGAAATACCAAGATGTATTTGGATTTGAAGAATACTTTACGGTGGACGGAATGAAGAAGGATAATGCTGATGCGTAGCAGTTTGTGATGTATGTCGGAGGGTGAAGGCGAATATCGAAGCCAGCAGGATTTTTACAGCCATTGCCTATACCCGAATGGAAGTGGGATAAACTAGGTATGGATTTCATCACGGGGTTGCCGGGACTCGTTCGGGCTATGACCCGATTTGGGTTGTAGTCGATCGTTTGATGAAGGTAGCTCATTTCATACAAGTAAAGACTACCTCTGATGAGTGCCAAATTGGCTAAGATATACATGACCAGGATTGTATGCTTGCATGGAGTTCCGAGGAGTATCGTGTCGATAGAGGAACCCAATTCACCTCAAAGTTCGGAAGCGATGACGAAACTTTGGGAACCAGTGGAGTTTAGCACTTTTCATCCACGCATGATGGACAAACCGAGAGAGTCAACCAGATTTTGGAGGATATGCTTAGAGCTTGTGCTTTGGATTATGGATCAAGTTGGGATGACAACTTACCGTATCTGAGTTTTCTTATAACAACAGTTACCAAACCAGTCGAAGATGGCACCTTCGAAGACTTATGCGGAAGGAGGTGCAGGACCCGTTGTTGTGGGATGAAGTTGGAGACCGCCGATTGTTTGGACGGATTTGATTAAGGAGTCGAGCGGAAAGTAAAGTTAATTCACGATAGGCTCAAGGTAGCCCAGTCAAGACGGAAGAGCTATGCGGACTCAAAACGCAAGGAGACGAATCTGAAACCGGAGACAGAGTTTATCTTGAGTATCTCCACTTGAGGAGTTAAGCGTTTTGGTGTTAAAGGAAAGTTAAGCGCCCGATTTGTAGGACCTTATCGTGTTTTGGAGCGCATGGGAGAAGTTTCGTACAAGTTGGAACTACCGAAGGATTGTCGAGTCCATGATGTGTTTCATGTTTCTCGGTTGAAGAAGTGTCACGCAGAGATGGCCGATATACCAATTGAGAGATATTGTGCCACCGAAGGCGATTGGTTGAATGATGATTTGACCTACGAGGAGAAACCGGTCAAGATTCTCGAGTTTGCTAGTCGAGTTACTCGCACAAGGTTGTCAAGTTTTGCAAAGTTCATTGGAGCCACCACAGGAGGAAGAAGCCACACAGGGCGAGAGGAAGATTTGTAAGGACCACCCTCACCTATTTTCTAGCCAACCCGAATCTCGAGGGCTAGATTCATCCTAAGGGGTAGGTTTGTAACATCCCAAATTTTCAATTTGGAATGTTATACATAAACATCATTGCATATCATATTTTTCGTTGCATTTTGCTCGATCCTAGAAATTCTTCACAACTCAAGGACCCACGGAGAGAGTTGGGGATTTCGTTATTTTCATATTTGAGTTTTCTCAAATTTTGAAAATAGGATCATGTGATTTTAATTATTTTATCTTCAATTATTTCTTCTATCAAAATATGAGAGAGGGAATAAAATGACTTTCCCAAAATAAAGAAATAATGAAGATTTAATAATAAAATCAGATAAGACTTTATTTTGGAGTTTTTTGCCTTTTTATTTGAATTTAGGAAAAATGCGCATTTTTCAAAATTGCATTTAGGCCCCAAATAAAAGTTCATTTTGTCCGGCTTTATTTTAGAAGACGGGGAAATTTTATTTCGGGATTTTTGGAGTCCGTTTAGTATTTCTTTTTAATTTTTTTCTCGTGTAATTATTTAAAAAACACACCGACTTTGGGCCGTGCCGGCGGGACTCTGCTCGAGGGCTTTAAATAGCGCCCAGCCGCTTGCCCAACCCACCCAGCCCTTGACCCACTGCCGCTGCCCGCCCACCCCAGAAACCTAACCCTAGCCGCCGACTCACCGCCGCCGCCGAGGTTCGCCACCTCCTCGTTCAGCGTCGCGGGTTTTTAAAAAAAGCCAGGCGGTTTTCTTTAGTTTTATTTGGTTTTTCGTTTTTTATTTGTTTGGGTTTTTTCGGTTTAGGCTAATTAGCGGACGTTAAATCCGTTAGTTCGTTAAATGAACAAGTTCATCGATTAGTTTAGTTAACGAGCGTTCGTTCGTTAACCCGTTCGTCGTTTTTCTTTTCTCGGATTTAATCCGCGATTTTTCGATCGCGATTCTGATCCGATTTTCGTTTTAGTATAACTTTTCGCTCGTTAATCGGAATCAGGCGATTCAAGCGCCTAGAGTTTCGTCTTGAAACCCTCTTTCCGAATAATCTACTTAAACAAGTTTTTTGCTTCTGTAAAATTTGACCTAGATCCAGATTAGTAAAACGAAGTTGTTTTCTTCCGCCGTTTGACTTTCGTTGCTTCGTTCGATTTGATTCTTTTTGCAAACCGGAGTTATTAAGTTGAACTATCTGGTTAGATCTAGTTGAGTTTTACCTGTGCATTAGATGAGTACTTATTGTATGCTTGTTTGTTTGTCTGCGATAGAATACCCGGAGTGCGCCGCCTGTTACTTCAAGTCCCTAGGTTTCGCGGATCATCAGCAAGGCAAGTAACAGTTTGATCATACCTCTTCTCATACCCAGTTTTATGCATTAGATCTATCCTCAAACATTGCATGATTAGGATCTAATTAAATTGTGGGTTTTGGGAAGTAGATTGAGGTAGTACCTATTACCTGTTTTATTATCAAACCCTTGGGAGATACTTCTACGTTTGCTTATCATGCCATGCTATGCTAGTAGACGTGGATTGGGTGAGTGTATCCATGACAGATGTAAGATTGTTATTTAATGGTTTATTTAAGGTCGCAACTTAAACACACATCTGGGTGGATTGAGGCACCTGGTTTCTATCAGGACTTGCCTGTGTTTCTTCGGACCGCCACTCAGGCTCAAAGGGATCATGAGATTATTCAAACTAGAAACTTCCGTGTGCAGCCACAAGCCATTAAGGGCTCTGGCATAGTTGATTAAGTTGTGCGAACTCTTACGGGTAGACTAGCAGATGTAGGAGAAAGTAGGTGTACCGGTCTACCCACATGTAAGGTGCTAGTGCTTCTGAAAGACTATGTCTCGGTCATCCGTTTCTCGAACACCATGTAGTGCGAGAAATCCAACGGAGGCGATCGAGTCTTGTGGGGAAAAGTGCGCAAACCTCTGCAGAGTGTATAAACTAATCATGATTAGCCGTGTCCCCGGTTATGGACATTTTGAGTATCTAGTGAATCTCATCATGTTACTTTTAAATTAATATTGTTGGGTTTTTAATGAGTAGTTTTAATTGGGATTGAGGATGCTGTCAACCATTCTCAATGTTTCACAACCACCATGATAGTTAAATAAATGTATTCCTTTGCAGTAGGGAAAAATTGGCTTTATGCAAAACTGTAACCATAGAGCTTTCCGCAGCCATATATGCTTGTAGTATAGGATTATTATTCCATTATTCTCTATGTGTTACATTGCCAGCATATTCCATGTGCTGACCCGTTTTCAGGCTGCAACTTTTCATGTTGCAGACTTTTCAGACGACGAGTAAGGCGCTTTTAGGTCGTGGTTCTATACTCAGTGATGCCGTTGGAGTTGATGGACTCGCTTATTCTTCCAAGCCTTCCGCTATTATCGTTATTAGATGGACTTAAGCCATATTTAGTTTATTAAGTTCTCTCTTGAGACATTCGATTGTAATAAGTGTGTGATTGCTACTTTGTTATAAATCCTCCAGTCTTGTGTGGTGTCGGCATTACTCATCCGGGGATGACACCGAGCACGTAGATCGACTGTTTGAGGTCTGGTCGCTCTGTATAAAGCGGTCATAAGGCTTGTTAGGGCTTCCATTGTCCTCGGTTTTCTTGGCGAGGTGTCGGCAAGCCATTCGTCCCGGACATCTTGTGTTTGAAAGCCGCTAAGGCTTGGCGTCCGAGCGATCGACAATTTGATTCTTCTGAGTGAGGAATTTGTTCCAAAGCTTTCGGGCTGACTCTCCGGGCTGTTGAATTATATGACTTAAATCGTTTGCATCCGGAGGTCGGGCATAGGTCCCTTGAAAATTAGCCCTGAAAGCATCCCCAAGCTCCTCCCAACATCCAATTAAGTTTTCGGGGAGGCTCTCCAGCCAATGCCGAGCTGGTCCCTTCAACTACAGGGGCAAGTATTTGATGGCGTGGATTTCATATCCGCGAGCCACGTGGATATGAAGGATAAAGTCCTCAATCCAGACCCCAGGGCCTGTCGTTCCGTCGTATGCCTCTATGTTCACGGGTTTGAATCCCTCTGGAAATTCATGATCCAGCACCTCATCGGTGAAGCATAGAGTGCGCGGCCCCTATGTTGGATGTGTCATGGCATTACGACGGTTGTAGTGTTGGTTTTGCTACGTGCGGGCTCGCTTCCTAGATCCATAGATGGACCTGGTCATACCGGATTTTTTGTGCAACTCCTCACGTATATCTTGTGCTGACTTATGCGCGACATCATTAGCCACCCTATCGCGGCCACAGGGTGGTCAATCTGGCTGATCGGCCGTTTTATTTTTTGGCTATATAGGCTCTAAAGCCTCCTCATCGAATTCAGGCAGCAGCTTGCACTTTGGATAGCTTTTTGTGCGGCGACTGCCATCGTACTTTTCTTCAGTGTCGAGCACTTTGTTCCATCTACTGTTGAGTGTATTTTGCGCGGCCTTAAGCCTTTGCTTCTGCTTCTTTAGACTCCTCGTGATGGCAATAAGCCTTCTATGGAGGTTCTCTAGCTCCAAGTGCCTTTCCGGGATTATGTGTGCATCGTCGTCCGGACTGTTCTCCCCTCCGGAGACAGGTTGATTAGCTTTACCCTCGGCATCGCCGTGATCGGACGGTGACTCCATACTATGTTCGCCGCCAGCTGGTTCATCCTGCTCTGTCGCTGGATCTATGTGGTCGCCGTTTCCTTTGGAGTCGACCGGGGTATTATTTTTTCCAGCGCTGTTGCCACTGTTTTTGCCGAGGTGGGATTTGAAGCGGCGTCTGTGTCGTTGCTTTGGTTACTTCTCGAGGGAACTATCCTTCACTGCATCCTTCCATTCCTCGTCATTGTTTTCTTTGGGTGTATCCACCATAAATATATCGTGTGATGAAGTGGCTGCCCAGCGCCCTGTGGGCGGTGGTTCCTGTTCCTCTCATGCATCGTCGTCCATACCATCGATGTCTTCAGAGTCAAAATCGAGCATGTTGGTTAAGTTGTCGACGGTGGCTATTAAGTGGGTGGTGGGTGGGGAACGAATTTCTTCGTCGTCCGCTTTCCACTTAAGCCGGACATAGTTCGGCTAAGGGTCTCCAGACAAGGAGAGAGACCTTAATGAATTTAGCACGTCCCCGGTAGTCTTTGAAAAGATATCCGCGGAGAAAACTCCATCATCGGCGCCCAATCAGATTCGATAGAATGCAGACGCGGTGGTTCGGAGCCGTGGCGAGGGCGAATCAAGTGTCCGCAACACAGGTCTCATAGGAGGTGAAATCAGTGTTCGGCTCTATCGCCACTGAGTGTGCGGCCTCCGTGGTGGGGTCCATCCACCCGTCCTCGGACGGTGCACTCTGCTCCGGATTTAGGGCCGGAGTAGCCACAGGTGTGATTTCCTGAACACCGTCCGACGGCAGAGTTAGGTCATGCTCGTCGTGACTGTGCGGCGCACCTGACATAGGCTCGAATCCGTCAAAGATCAAGTCTCCGTGGATGTCGATAGTATAGTTTAAATTTCCGAACCTGACCTGACGGCCAGGGGCGTAACTCTCGATCTGCTCCAGATGGCCGAGCGAGTTGGCCCGTAGTGCGAAGCCGCCGAATACAAAGATCAATCCGGGGAGAAAAACCTCACCCTGGATCGCGTCGTTGCCGATGATCGAAGGAGCCATCAAGCCTTAAGGCAACGGCATAGTGGAACTCTCAATAAAAGCACCAATGTCGGTGTCAAAACTGGCGGATCTCGGGTAGGGGGTCCCGAACTGTGCGTCTAAGGCGGATGGTAACAGGAGATGGGGGACACAATGTTATCCAGGTTCGGGCCCTCTCGATGGAGGTAATACCCTACTTCCTGATTGATTTATCTTGATGATATGAGTATTACAAGAGTTGATCTACCACGAGATCGTAGAGGCTCAACCCTAGAAGCTAGCCTATGATTATGATTGTTCTTTTCCTATGGACTAAACCCTCCGGTTTATATAGACATCAGAGGGGGCTAGGGTTACACAGAGTTGGTTACAAGGGAGGAGATCTACATATCCGAATTACCAAGCTTGCCTTCCACGCCAAGGAGAGTCCCATCCGGACACGGGACGAAGTCTTCAATCTTCTATCTTCATAGTCCAATAGTCCGGCCAAAGGATATAGTCCGGCTGTCCGAGGACCCCCTAATCCTGGACTCCCTCACCTGGTATTCACGTGTACTATGTATGCACCCTATCACTAATATAAAGTACCAGGAGTAGGCTTTTTCCTCAACTGCAAGGGTCCGAACTAGGGTAAAACTTTGGCTCGTATTACCATCCAGCCTAACAGTCAGGGATATCCTACCGAATGATATGATGTAATCATATCTGCAAACTACTAAGAGAGAGGTGTGTCTGGGGGGGGGCAATGTGTGCGAGAGAGGCCTAAAGATAATATGCATGCGGGAGACACGTAGGCACATATATATATGTGCGTATAGAGGGCTAGTAGAGACCGTGCGTGTGTATATATGCATGTGAGAGAAATAGTGTTTTCCAACTGAGATTAGTGAAAAGCGTGGTACATAGTAGTCAGAAAGAGAGAGAGAGAGCTGCAGATAGAGCATGTGCGTGAGACTCCCGACACCCGAGAGAGATTGTGAGCATGTGTGAAAGAGAAATGCCGATGCATATAAAGTGTGTGCACTTATGCGGTAGATAGAGAGATATATAGCGTTTGTGAGAGCGGGCCAAGGCATAGTGCATCTACATGTAAAAGGCGGTACTACGCATTAAATTAAAATATAAATGGCATTATTATTTTTGGATGAGATCATGAATTTTGCAAATTGCGTATGGACGAAAATCGGTCTACCAGACACCCATACCCTACTGAATTCTAGCATGTGCATGTGTTTATTTCATATTATCGATCCATAGATTGAGAGCGGTTTGAAATACAGGCAATGGATGCTTTTGCAATTCATATATAAACATTAATTAGTGCACTCCATGTTGTTAGTGTGAAGCACTTTATACATTTGTCACTTGCATGGATACATTCGAAATTGCTAGCTACGAAATAGAATACATGTCGAATTAAACATAAAGAGTGTTTCGAAGATTCGAATTCATAGGAAGTGCATTCATCTATTTGAACTCGAGATAATGGCATTTGTAAATTAGATGTAAAAGGGGGCATCAATCTTTGTTGTGCGTTTGAACATGCTATATATATTCATACGCATGTCTAACTTTTTTTTGCAACCAAGGAGAAAATATCTGGAACCATGCATGAACTGAGGTAAGTTGTATATTTTTTAATATATACTCGTGTACAATGTATATTCAAATGTACCACCTCCATTCCAAAATAATCGTAGCTTTAGGATTTTCAAGAGTAAAGATTTGTGAAGTTTGACAAATCATGAATGCTCAATTCAAGAGAACTGAAAACGTTAATGCTTCTACTCCCAAATATTGAACGAAGCACCAAATAGGCCTTTGGTCACCCGAAACCGCACGAGACTAATGTTTGGTGGTAGGAAATTACTGTCCTGACTCTGGCCCGTGTAGCCTATCGGCCCGATGTCCAAAGGTCTAAACTGGGGTAGGTTTGTAACTTCACCAAGACGCCAGTCTCAACCGCCTCCGAGAGGCATTCATACGCCGTGGGCGCCTAAACACCCATGCGCTCGGCCGATATCTATCCCGCCCACATATGGGACACCTGAGATTACTGTCCTACCCCCAACCCGCAATACGTCCGATATTTTATTTGGGGGCAAAGTTTGTAACTTTCCCCAAATTTCAAACAAGGCCGTCCCGAACCGAAACATTGTTCCCCCTTAGTTCCCCGCCTCCCTCTGTTTCCGCATTCATACTCCATGGGCGCCAAAACGCCCTCTCCACCAGCCGCGAAACCCTAGCCTCCTCCGTCCTCCACCCCATAGCGCCCAATCCACCACCGCCCTCCTCCATCACGCCGAAGCCGGTACCCCGACGTCGTCGTCCAACACAACCGCAACCGCAACGCCCTCAAGTACTTAGCAGCTGAAGCCGAGGTAGAGCTGCCTCCACGACGCCAATGCCGACGTGCACCGTACCAGAACTACTCCGACCACGGTGTTCTGTGCCTCACTGCTGCCGCTCCACTGTCACAACCGTCCACCTCACCGGAGTTGTTCCCGCTACGCTGTCGTTCGCCGCCTCGGATCTGCTTCCCCACCGCCGACAGACGGCCACTGCACCACACTCAACAACTTGGCCATGGGTTTGTCCAAGGCTACACCGTCCTCCACAACTTCTCGATTCAAGCGAACCACAAGAAGATCGTTGGAAAATCAGAAGGAGGACACAACACTGCCAGCACAAAGAGGTACTCCTCTTCCCTTATTCGTGCAAACCTTACGTCTCTGCTCACACCGTATTCAACCCACGAAAGAAACTAGTTGAGCGCTTCTTACAGCATCTTCTTCGTGATACTAAATGCACAAGGTTTCCTCCCTTTACTATTTCACCTTTGCTAGAGGTCAGTAGCCCGCCTGGATTTCAATTCAGGGTCAGTCGAACCACAATTAATAGAAGCAGAAACCCGCTTAGGCGCGCGGAGCACCTAGTTCGCCTGTTCGCCGGGGAAGTGGCGCATCGGTGTCTATCATTGGGTTGTGGGGCACAGGAGCTGCTTGCGCATGATCTGGAGGTCGGGAGGCTTGAATGGATGGCCGGGGGGCAATGCCAAGCACGGCGGTGCGGTGAGGTTGAGGGGAGGGCGCGGGCAGGGGACTGGGCCGGTGGTCGCTGCCATTTCGAGGAAGATCGTCAACACTGACTAGCTGGAGGTAGATGAAGGCGATCTGCCCGATCTTTGTACATCGGACGGTGCAGAAAAAATGGACTGGCCTATTTGTTTTCAGTCGAATGTTATTTTCATAGAATCCTGTAGTAATTTGGTGTTTCATGCATGTTATAGAGCTATCATATGTCTCCCGTCATTTATATCCCACCGACCTGCTATCTGCTACCTTTACACTGTACTAATTGTGCACACACTTCACCCATACTCACACTAATGTTTTTTTATGCATGGGTATTTCAGACTCTGACGCAGTGTTGATGAATGCTGAAAAGAAAAGACAGAAGTCGCTCCAGTGTAATTCGAAGATAAGCACTAAGCTTTTCAACGCTCTAAAGGATGGAGTGCCAGCAGTTGGAGACAGTAAACGTAGCTCTGCAGTTGGTGATCTCAATTGCCACACACAACCATCCCAGGTGCTTGCTTTAACTTCACGCTGTCAAATGTGGTTGCATGTTGCATATGGTGTATAGCTTGTATTGCTTCCAATTTGGTTAAATTGCATCTGCTTACTTTACACATTATACCTTTGATAATGACATGCCTTCCTGTTTTTGATTTGTACTACATATGTCTATTAACCATGTTCGTAAATCAAACTAATGCTCTTTTGTATCCCTCGTCAATCACTTATGATGAGACAATCACCCAAGTGGGTTACTGTGAGATGCCATACTCGTTTAAAGAGTGCAGTGTCATCCTCCCCACATGATTCTCGAGAAACAGCAAGGCTAAATGAAGATAGTCAACGTAGCTCTCTAGTTGATGACCGCAATGCCCCCAGACCACCATCACAGGTGCTTGCTCTAACTTCACAATGTGATATGTGGTTGCATGTTGCATACGGTGTCTAGCTTGGAATACTTCTAATTAGGGTAAATTGCATCTTCTTAGTTTACACATTATACCTATGAATATGACATGCCTTCCTATTTTTGGTACACACTACATCTATGTGTTAACCTTGTTCTTACATGAAACTACCTCTCTTCTGTATCCTGGATCAATCACTTACGATGAGTCACCTTTATTCGTTGCATATTGCATATTATTTCTAGCCTGTTTCCATGTATTGCTTCTAATTTGGTCAAATACATTTGTTAGGGCACCCTTTATACATCATACATGTCAATATGTCATGCCGTCCTGTTTTTCATACATATTCCATCCTCCTATCATGCGGCTGCCTTACATGAAAGTAGTGTTCGTCAGTATCATGCATCAATGAGTCCTGAAGAGCAAATTTTATTCCTTTTTCTTGTGGATTTGACTTGACAAGGCAAAATCAAGAAAGAGGAAGGAAAAGAGTAAGGAAGGCGATGATGGTGGTCCTCTGTAGCAACGTAAGCGGACATCTGCGATTTCTCCTTGTCTTGATAGTGCATTACAAGGTCCAAGTCTCCGCTCCCCTACTCCACCATCCAAGGTGCTTGCTCTAACTTGGCAGTGTGATATCTGGTTGCATGTTGCATATGGTGTCTAGCTTGTATTGCTCCTAATTAGTGTAAACTGCATATTCTTATATTACACTTGATACGTGTGAATATGACACGCTTTCCAATTTTTGGTACATACTATATCTGTCTATCACACCATGTTCTTACATGAAACTACTCTTCTTGTGTATCCTGCATCAGTCACTTATGATGGAACACCTTTAAGTTGGCAGTGTGATATTGGTTTGCGTCTTGAATATGATTTCTAGCATGTATTGCTTCTAGTTTGATGAACGCCACCTATGATGAGACAGCTTTAACTTGGCAGGGTGATATTGATTGCACCTTTCATATGGTGTCTAGTTTGCAGTGCTTCTAATTTGTTGAAGTGCCTTCTGCTTAGTTACCACATCATTGGTGTGAATATGTCAAGCCATCCATTTTTTCGTACATATTACATCCTCGTATCATGAATTTGCCTTTCATCAGAGTAGTGTTCGGCAGTATCATGCATCAATGAGTTTTGAAGAGCAAATTTTATTCCTTTTTCTTGTGGGTTTGACTTGACAAGGCAAAATCAAGAAAGAGGAAGGAAGGCGATGATGGTAGTCCTCTGCAGCAACGTAAACGGAGTATCTGTACCGATTCTCCTTGTACTGATAGTGCATTACAAGGTCCAAGTCTCTGCTCCCCTACTCCAACATCCAAGGTGCTTGCTCTAACTTGGTAGTGTGATATCTGGTTGCATGTTGCATATGGTGTCTAGCTTGTATTGCTCCTAATTAGTGTAAACTGCATCTGCTTAGCTTACACATGATACGCGTGAATATGACACGCTTTCTTGTTTTTGGTACATACTATATTCGCTATCACACCATGTTCTTACATGAAACTACTCTTCTTGCGTATCCTACATCAGTCACTTATGATGGAACACCTTTAATTTGGCAGTGTGATATTGGTTTGCGTCTTGAATATGATTTCTAGTATGTATTGCTTCTAGTTTGATGAACGCCACCTATGATGAGACAGTTTTAACTTGGCAGAGTGATATTGATTGCACCTTTCATATGGTGTCTAGTTTGTAGTGTTTCTAATTAGTTGAAGTGCCTTCTGCTTACTTACCACATCATAGGTGTGAATATGTCAAGCCGTCCATTTTTTCGTACATATTCCATCCTCGTATCATGACTTTGCCTTTCATTAGAGTAGTGTTCGTCACTATCATGCATGAATGAGTTCTGAAGAGCGAATTATATTCCTTTTTCTTGTCGGTTTGACCTCACAATGCAAAATCAATAAAGCTGAAGGAAATTGGCAAGGCATTGGATGATGGTGGTCCTTCCGAGCAACTGAAACGGAGGTTCTCTACAGATTCTACTCCGCCATCCTCCCAACAAAATTCACAAGACAATGCAAGGCTAGAGAGTCAACGTAGTTGTGTAGATGATGAGCACATCTCCCCTACTCCACCATCACAGGTGGTCGCTCTAACTTGGCACTATTATATGTGGTTGCATGTTGCGTATGATATCTAGCTTGTATTGCTTCTAACTTTGTTGAATTGCATATGCTTACTTTACACATAATGCCTGTGAATATGACATGTGTTCCTGTTTCTAGAACATACGTGTACATTATGAGCACATCTCCCCTACTCCACCATCACATGTGCTTGCTCTAGCTTGTAATTGTTATATGTGGTTGCGTTTTCCGTATGATGTCTAGTTTGTATTGCTTCTGATTATGTTGAATTGCATCTGTGTAGCTTACAACTTATACCTGCAACGATCACTTACCCATAGGACACATTTAACTTGGGACTGTGATGTAGGTTGCATCTTGCATTGTCTTCTAGCTTGTACTGCTTCTAATTTCTTGGAATGGCACCTACGACGAGACACTTTTTACCTCATAGAGTAATATTGGTTGCATGTTCATATTGTGCCTAGCTTTCATTTCTTCTAATTTTGTTGAAATGCCTTTCGCATACTGTTTTTTCATATATATATTCCATCCTCCTATCGTACGTGTGAATATGAAACAATGTCTTTTTTGTATATATTCCATCCTCCTATCCTGCGCTTGCCTTACATCAAAGTAATGTTCGTCTGTATCATGCATCAACCAGTTATGCAGAGCTAATTTTATTCATCTTCTTGTGGTTTTGACTTCATAAGGCAATATCAGAAATAGGAAGGAAAAGAGTAAGTTGGGGGATGTTGGTGGTCCTCCGCACCGATGCAAACAAAGACTCTCTAGATTTGCCACTGCTACTGCTAATGAACTTGAAGTCCCAAGTCTACATGATGAGTTCATCCCCATGATCCACCATCGCAGGTGCTTGCTCTAAGTTGACAGTGTGATAATTGGTTTCATGTTGCATATGTTGTCTAGCCATTATTTCTTCTATTTTGATTAAATTGCACCCGCTGAGTTCATACGTTATACATGTGCATATGACATGGCGTTCTGTGTCTAGAATACACTGCATCTATCTATCATACCATGTTCTTACATCAAAGTACTTCTGTTGTGTATCCCGCATCAGTCACTCATGATTGGACACTTTTAACATGGCAGTTTGATAGTGGTTGCATCTTGCATTGATTTCTCGTTGTCTTGCTTCTAATTTTTCGAATTGCCACTTATGACAAGACACTTTTAACTTGGCAGAGTAATATTGGTTGCATCTTTCATATGGTGTCTAGCTTGCATTACTTCTATTTTCTTGAAAATCCTTCTGCTTAGTTTACACATTGTAGCTGTTAGTATGTCATGTAGTCCTGTTTTTCTTACATATTCCATCCTCATACAGTTGTCTTACATCAAAGTATTGCTTGTCTGAATCATGCATCAATGAGTTCTGAAGAGAGATTTTTTTTCTTTTGTGTTGTGGGTACGACTTGACATGGCAAAGTCAAAAAAGAGCAAGGAAAATAATATAGTAGGGAGTGGTGTTACTCGTCGGGTGAAACGGAAAAGGATCTGCCGTCTAGATTCTGCTGGTACTTATAGTACAGTAGAAGGTCCAAGTCCACCGGCTAAATCTACAAACATAGTATCATCTGCTCCACCAGCTGCAGCATCCGCTTCAACTGTACCAGCATCTCAACGAGTTACTCGTTCGTTTGCTCCGGAACTGGCTAGTTCCCAAGCTGCCATCACACCTAACACTACTTCCGAAGCACTGCTGACACAACAGGACTTGGCAAGATCAGATGAACATCATGAGCATCAACACCAAGACGGTACCTGACCGAGTCAAGTTGCAGTTGCATGCTCCTTTATATGTACTCTCACAGTTTTATGTACACTAACACTTTCCATATTCGTTGTTGAACTAGCACCACGATGCAAGCGGAAACAGACATCAGGGATAATGCTTGACAGATTAACAAAATCTAAAGGAGGAAGAATGGAGATCCATTTTGAGGCAGGTTTAAAAAGGCCACGTGATGCTACAGAGTCAGCCAAGTTAGTATCAGAGGCAGTCGTTGCCGTTAGGTGTCATGCACGTATCCTCCCAACGTGGATCCAGTAAGGAATGAGACGGAGAATACCCAGTTTAACACCTTCCTTGACCATTTATCCGTAAGTAATGTTATTCATCACAATTAGTAATATTGTCTTGCTTTGTCCCATACTTTCGAACATCCTCCTAATAAGACTCACATTCTTTTTTCAACAGATGAGGTTCAAGTTAGATCCGAAAGATGATGCAACTAAAGAAGCATGCACTCATGTTTTTAGTCTGCTCTGTGAGAGTATCAGTACCACCTTAGAAAATCTCACTTTGAAGGCAAGGCTGACATGAAATCGCTCAAACATCTCCAGTAGAATATATTACAGATGAAGACTGGACAGCCCTCGTTAAATCCAAAGTATCAGGTAGGCTATATGTATTTGATCAGACCACATATTAAACTTGTATTTATGTATGTGCCTTACAAGTGTATCTTATTCTAGGCTAACTGTTTGAAGAACAAGACCAACCGTTCTAAAGTGAAATTCTAACAGACAACAGGATCTCGTAGCTATATTGCACACTGTGAGGCTCTTGTAAATAGCTACTACTTCCTTCTTTTTGATGTGCCATGTTATCGTATCTATATTGACTTGTTCCAAATATAGAGGAAAGCCTGTGCAGACCAAAAAGAACCTGAACCGAACGCAGTGCAAATCTTCTAGGATTGCCACACCAGCAAGATGAAGGGCATGAGCACACCAGTTCAAGCCGCTGTTATAAGTCCTTACTCCTCCTGCCTTGGAACTGATTGGTACTGTGATGTGTTCATTTGACTACTTGGTTTGCAGCCAATGTCAGTTACTCTGTTCACTTTTATACACAGTTATCTTAACGTATCATTTCACCTTACATGGTTTAAAAGAGATGAAGGATATTCTTTTGGTCTTGATCTGTATTCTAGTTGTTATGCTCACGTGCGCACTTTTACAATGATAAAATAGCATGTTTGTTTTATATCTGTCTGCCCATGATATGAGTGATGTCATACTATGTTCATCCTACTTTAAACCATGTCTCTTTATCCTTAGATGTCAATGAATGTGAGGAAATAGACAATACAGTAGGCATGCTACATGGACATATGTTCCGAAAGTGATTTTATTATGTAGTTGGCACTACAATACATGTTAATGTATTACAGTAGTTCACCAAAATAAGTTATGTATGAACGTGTAACTTACTTTGTTTGTTTTTGTCTCATTAGTAACTTATCTGGTACACTAATCTACAAGTTCCTTTCAGGAAGCTATGGAAAAAATGATTGAACAGCCACAACCACCTGAAGGTGACGAGGATACCACAGGCACAATGCCACCTCTTGCTGCAGTGCGTCAGTATCTCTCCACTAACAGTGCAAAAAGCATGTTCCTGCGTCATTCTGGGTTGGTTGTCAAGGTAACCTCGTCCAAATCGCCTACTGAAAAAAATCTTCCTGCTAGACAGAGTGATATATCTGTGCTCCAGACACAAGTCCACTCCCTAATGGACGTCGTTTTGGAAAAAAGAATAGTGGTTGACAAAGGTCGTCAAGATATGAATGGTTTTGAAACAAGACTATTAGACATTTGCTTCGTTGTTCAAGAGCAATGGCGGAAAAAAAGGTGAAGATCATGCTGCTCCATCAGATTCTATAGCCTGAAACATTAGCACTCAGGTCAAATGATCTGTGCTTCTATACATCTGATGGTGCTTTTATCTGCAAGGACTGTAAACTTTATGCCAAAAGGCCTTTTGTTGTATGGTTGGAATTTATTTTGTTGTGATACAACATTTATGATGCCTCCAAAGGCTGCAATAATTACGATGCTATTTTTGTATAGTGTAGGTTTATCTTAGTAATGTATTCGGCCGAAAGCTTCGTAGGAGCCCAACATGCCAACATTCGTCGGGCCCATTCCAATTAGGCTAAAAACGATTCTGGGCCGAAATTTGCATGTAGCCCACTAAAAATATCTGGGCCTAAATCAGCATAAGATTTCATATTTTTCTAGTAGGCCTGTGCCCATAGTGCGCCTTTAACATGCCTAAACATAATTTGGGCCCTCAGTACCAATAGGTCGTTTACAGGTGTAAATATCTCGAGCCCATAAAAACATGGGCCTTTAAAAGACCGAAAGTGAGATTGGGCCTTGATTGTGCCAAATAACCCACTGGTCCTAGCAGGCCGAAATGGTGGCCCATTTGCGATGCGGATCTTTCACAAGTCGAAATTCGGATGGGTCGTTAATGCGCCGACCTAATACACGGGCCGTTAACAGGCCGGAAGTTCGGTCGGGCAAGATTATAGTCAATTTTATATGGGTCGTTAATGGGCCCGATGTGATGTTCGGCCACATATGGCCCACGGATTTCGTCCGACGTTAACAGGCCGAAAATCACAACAGGCCGAAAGTGGCCCAAATCTATAGTGGGCCTCTAACAGGCCAAATGTCAGACATGGCCGAATATGGCCCAAATCCTTCACGATCGTTTATGGGCCGAAAGTTTCAATGGCCTGTAAATGGGCCCAAATGAAGCAGGACCTTTAACAGGCCGGAAATACACCGGGCCGTAATTCGGCCCATATACTTAGCGGACTATTAACGGGCCAAAAGTGACCATGGGCCGCAATGATGACAAGTTTAGGATAGGCCATTGACAGGCCGCTTTGACACTAGTTGTACGGGCCTTAACTGAGAATGTTGGGCCTTTGGCTGGGCCGGCCCATTATGGTCTGCAAAATCTTGTGGACCTTTAGCTGGGCCGGCCCATTATGGCCTGCAAAATCTCGTGGGCCTTTAGCTGGGCCGGCCCATTATGATACGCAAAATCTCATGGGCCTTTTGCTGGGCCGACCCATTATGGACTGCAAAATCTTGTGGGCCTTTAGTTGGGCCGGCCCATTTAAACTTTATGGGCCACTTTTGGGCTGGTCCACGTGTCAACATATCATAGGCGCATATCGCCCAGTGGATGAGTGACACTTGTGCCAACGCGGAGCTGACACGTGTTTCCGTCAGCCAATCCGAAATTTACACGTGGAAAATCCACATTGGTCCGGGCTGTTAACGGGTTATCGGATCCAAAACCGGACCCGATAGCTTAACGGTGTTCCGTTACGGTGGATGCCACGTGTCGGTCACCCTTGACGAAAGCACTTCCGTGACGCGCGATTTATCGTCATGGAAGTGGACACTTCCGTGATAATAATTTTGGTAATGTCATGGAACACTTCTACGACAGCACGGGTATGACTATCTTGATTCTGTCATAAATTTGTCATGGATGTACATGCATGACAGAAAGCGTGACCTACTGTGACAAACACGTATCATCACGGAAGTGTATTTTTTTGTAGTGCTCCCCGGCAACGGCGCCATAAATCCTTCTTGCTACCTCTTGAGCTTGTGTTGGTTTTTCGCTTGAAGAGGAAAGGGTGATGCAGCAAACGAGCGTAAGTATTTACCTCAGTTTTGAGAACCAAGGTATCAATTGTAGTGACCCGACCTCAGACGGTCAAGTCTCTGTGCATAAGTGTAATCCCTGGATCAGTAATGCTGACACACACAGTACTCGAAGGATTTATAATAGAGTAGCAATTACACACTTATTACATCGAATGTCTCAAAAGCGAACTTATTACAATAAATATGGCTTAAGGCCATCTTAATAAATAACAGCGGAAGGCTTGGAAGATAAAGTGAGTCCATCAACTCCAACGGCATAGCTGACTGCACGACAATGACCTAGCGCACCTTACTCTTCGTCTAAAAAGTTTGCAACTGTAACATCCCAAATTTCCTATTTCGAATGTTTTACAATTATAGTTAAGCATCCTATGCATCCTGTTTGAATTTGAATACCATTTGGAGTTTCAGAGGATTTTGAGTTTTGAATTTGAATTCAAACTTTGGCAAGTGGGAAACATTTCAAAAACTATGTCTGATAAATACTTGATCAAAAGTATGAGAGGAGTAAACATGACACTCCAAAAATATCAAAGGAAAACATTGCCAAAAGTTTTGGATTCAAATCTGAATTTTATTTGAATTTGAAAAAAATGGATTTTTATAAAGTTTGGATTTTGCCTTTGGAAAAATGTTCAAATGATAGGGAATATTCCCCTGATCATTTTGGTATATATATACCCTATATAAAATATTTATATTTTATAAGTTATACTCTGTTTTGTTTTATTTTAAAAAATAAATTCAAAAAAAAAACCCACCCAGTGCCATTTAAACCCCCAGCCCGGCCCACCAAAACCCCCCACTAGCCGGGCCCACTGAGGCGGCCCGGCCTTGACCAATGAGGCCGACCAGCCCGCCTCACTCGCCCCACGCCTAAAACCCTTGGCGTCGGTCGCCCGCTTCGCCCGCCCCTCCCTCTCTCTCGGCAGTGGCCCCACCCCCATCTTCAACCCCTCATGCGTCTTGGCGCCGCCGCCCGATCGCGGATCCCAAGATCCGTGATCCCGATCCTCAATCGCCCCGAAGCAAGGCCGAGGCCCCGACTATTTAAGCCCGCGCCCGCACCCCATTCCCCCTAGCCCTCGCGGACCCCTCTTCCTCTCTCCCAGAGCTCACGGAGACCCGAGTCCCCTTGCCGCCATTTTCGTCGCCGTCGCCGCCCTAGCCACTCCCGATCTCCCCGACTCCACAGGCGCTCCCAGGCTCCCCACTTTCCCTTGCCAGCCACTCCCCGACCTCCCAGACGGCCGGAGCCCTCGGCACACTCGTCGCCACCGTCGCCGCCGCCGCCGAGAGCTCCGGTAAGCCACGAACTCCCTCCCCGTCCGTCGTGATGAGCGGCTAGGATTAGATCGCCCAGAAGAATATTTCTTTAAAAAAACCGGACCGGCCCGGTTTAGTCTCCGGTTTATTTTAGTTAGGTTTATTTTTATTTAGCCGGCCTGTTTTAGTTTAACCCTAGGGCCCGTTTAGGTTATTTTACGCCCAGTGTACAGTTTAGGCCCATTAGGCCCTTTTTCTTTGATTTTTTTTTCTGTTTTAACAGAATAGTTCCTGTTTTGAAAAATTCATATCTTTTATTCTGTTTAATATTTTTGAGTGATTCTTTTTTTGTTGGTTTGAAAATTTTCTATATTTTCTGAAGAAAGTACATTTAGCTATGATAAAATTAATTTAAATTGCTTTAATTTAGTTTTAGTCAGAATAGTAAATCTGCTATAACTTGAGTTAGAAAAATTATTTTTATATGATTCTTTTGTCCCAACTTTATTTTGACATTGCCAAACCATAGAAATTAATTTGGGTATTTTAGGATTAATAAAAAATAGTTTTAAGCAGAATCTTGTTAATCCTAATTAATTAACTAGCTCTGTTTTCCTATTATTTTAATTAGTAAATAAATTTATTTTTAACATGTGATTGATTATTCTAGGATAGTTTCTGTCACTTTAATGGATGAACTTTTATTTATAATAAATAAAAGTTTTATTTTATTTTCTTAATAGAAATTGGATTAGGCCTAAAAGGAGTTTCATAATAGATTTTAAATTAATTCTTTTTGCTCCTAGTTGTTTAATGAAATCTTTTCTGTTAAGTTAACCTAAAACCATGATTTGGTTATGTTGAAGAAATTTTTATTATATAAAACTACTTTTAGTTGTTGTTTGAAGTAGAAAAGACTTGAGTTGGTTTTCCTTGAGTTTTTCCCTTTGGATTTTGCTTTGTTGGTTTTGGTGTGTTACTTATGTTATGCTATTGTGTTATGTGATCCTATGCTATATTCTTATTGTGATTATTGTTTGTCTCGGTAGAGTTTCAGAGTGCAAAGCTTGCTACTCTGAATCTTTAGCTTCGAGGATCATCGGCAAGGCAAGTTTTGATCATGTTATTTCTATACCTATGTTTTTGTGCATTAGAATTGTCACCACCCACCATGCATGCAGTAGTTGAAATTTTGAAGTTATTAATCTTGAGTAGTATCATGTGGTAGGATGAACCAATCCCTTGTTACCATGACCCCGGAATGAAGTAGTTTACTTTGCTATGCTCGTGAGCGGGTTTTGGTTGAGTGAAATTCATAAGCAAGATGTGAGAGTCAATGATGATGACAACCCCATGAACTACAATGATCAAGATGGACTTGAAAATTCACTCTTGGGTGGAGGGCGGTTGTGGGCACCTGGAGAACCAGTGGTTGGCGGGATGCATGGAGAAGTGCCATGACATCTTGCGGAAAGCTTCACCCAGCCATGAAGAGAAGGATGGATGCCCCATGACGGAAGCTTACATGCAGCCGCAAGCCATTATGGGCTCGGCTGGGTTGACCCTAGTAGTAATGCTGGCTGGGCGGTACTACGAGATGTAGAAGAACGGTAGGATTGGATGGGTACGGCGGTAGCGGAAGAACTCTTTGGAAGACCTGTTTCATTCGTCCGTCTTCAAACACCATGAAGTCGAAGACTTTAAAGGAGGAATGATTCTTGCGGGAAAAGTCATAAACCTCTGCGAGTTAAAGATCTAATCGATTAGCCGTGTCCCGATTACGGACAATTTGAGCCTCTGGAACTTGGAAGTATTCGAAATCTCAACACTAAAACTAATAAATTAATTTGAGGGTTTATGACTTAATAATTGGGAATGAGATATTGGTTGGCGGAACCATCTCAATAACTACCAACAATTGTAGTAATTTGCAAGCAAGTCCTTTGTAGTAGGGAAAAATTTGCTTTTAGCAAAATGATGAAACTTAGAGCTCCACAGCCAAAATGCATATAGTGATAGTAACTTTATTATTGTTATTCTTCATGACTTGCCAGCTTATTCCAAAAAGCTGACCTACATGGCTGCAACGTCTTATGTTGCAGAGGTATATTCCGATCAGGAGTGAGGCTACGCTCCGCGCTTGGCGATTGCCCTTTGGAGTCGGATGGACTCGCTTATCTTCGACGCTTCCGCAGCATTAGTAGTTTATTTCTCATGAGTTGGCCTTGAGCCGAATTTATTCCCTTGTAATAAAGACTCTATATGAGAATCGTGTAATAATATTCAGGTGTGATTGAACTTTGATTACTTTATCGATGTCTTGTGAGTACGAGCATGATCTTGGGATGAATGCAGACCACGAGATTTGACCGATTTTGGGTCGGTCGCTCTGAGATGGTATCGAGCACCTGCTGACCGTGGGATCGTAACCCCTAGGATCGGAAAGCCATAGGAAGAGACCATTTACTTTTATCCTTATCATTCCGTAATTCTCCCTGTTCATTTCTAACTCCTCTCCGATTTTCAACATTCTAGATGGCGTCGAGTTCACCCAGTTTTGCTACGGAGTTTTGCCAGCCCGATGAGGCGATGCCCTTGGCGGAAAGCTGGTCGAGATGGTGAAGAAGCTGAAGATTGCTCTACCCTCGATCACGGGAAGCCAACCAATGCACTTCCGCGGACACCGCTCTGAGATTGAAGTGCATATCCGGGGAGAACCTTCGGAGGACACACGGAGCCTATTGACTTTGAGTTCACGAGTTCAAGCTGGATCATCGGAAGGGGCGTGGCGATCTATCGAGCACTTGGACATCTCGAGAGGAGTCTGAGGCGAGCTCGATCCTCGAGACCTCGCCATGGTTTCTCGCGGGCAAGGAATGGAGATATCATCCGTGCCGTGGAGGGCGATTCCACTCTCTCTTACATCCGGGACTTGGAGTGTCTTCTCGGAAGCGGGAGATTCAGACTCACCGTAACTTCGAAGACACACGGAAGCTTTTGTTCCGTGAACTGGGCTGGAGGAGAAGGCACGCGAGACTTCCTTAACCATGAGGAAGAAGTCGCGGACTTCATGGAGACGATCGGCGACACGAAGATGAAGCTTGCGCGATAGAGGAAAAGATGGACTTGGGAGAGGACCTTTTTCCGAGTGGAGATGAAGGACCCCTTGTGAGTAATGATCAGGATTATGAAGGGAGTTCCACTGAAGGAAGTCACAAGAGGAGGCACCACAATAGAGGACGCAAGGATTATTGATGAAGACTTTTAGTCGACCACCATGTTATTTTTACTTTTTTCGTCGATCAGTTAGGCCGATATTTCGATTAGTCGTGAGCTTTTGTAATCGAGTTTGAACCATGTTTGAGTGGAATGAATAAATGATTGGTGTGTTTTATGATTGTGCATTCATATGGGTAGTGTTATTTCTCATAGACCATTGTTCTATTCTAATTTTCTCATCCACTCCAAAACACGGATGCCTCAGGGGCGTGACCTTTGGTTTTCCGCGGAGCTCACCCGGCTGCTCCAGCAGCGAGAATGCACTCATGCAGCTTCTCATCCGAATCGAACAACAACGCCAACAATCCACCGCCACCACCCCACATGGACAACTTGACTCGATTCACGAGGCTGAATCCGCCATGTTCTCTAGTAGCCTTGAGCGATTGTGGTGATGATTGGCTCCATAAAGTCGGAAGAGCTAATCACTGTTGGATGCACCGATCTTTGAGAAGGTGCGCTTTGCAGCATCAACTTGATGGACCTGCAGCTTCTTGGTGGGAGAACTACACCACCACTTATCCCATTGGTGCCATCACATGGGATCAATTCCATGAGCCTTCCGCACGCTCATGTCTCATTGGAGCCATGAGTGCGAAGAAGCGTGAGTTCCGCAACTTACGCCCGGGGAACCGTCTTGTGGCTGATCGTGGATGAATTCAGCAAGCTCGCTCGCTATGCCCCGGATGATGTGGCCACAGATGCATAAGCGGGAGAAGTTCCTTGAGGACTCAATGATGAGCTGAGCATGCAGCTTATTGTGGCTACTTTCAACAACTACCGGGAGCTGGTAGACAAGGCCACCATACTTGAAGGCAAGCAGCAGCAGATTGAAAGCATAGCGGAAGTACAGCCGGGGAAGCACAACTCGGGAGCTCAGCGAAGCCCGCTATGCACCATACTCGGGAGGGCACACCATCATAACCATGGAGGTCATAACCATGGAGGAAATGGGAACAACCACAGCCAGGACAACAAGTCAGGCCATGGCAATGGCAATGGAAGCAGTAATGGCAATCAGCACCGTTCTGCCCGGCTCGAAGGATCTGAGCCACATCACCTGCTTCAAGTGCGGAAGGCGGGGCACTATGCCACCGACTGCCGGAGGCCAAGCGGAGGAATGGAAATGGCAATGGAGGCTCAGCGAAGAAGCCCAATCCGTTCCCTCGTGCTCGGGTGAACCACATCGGCGTGGAGGGCGTCTATGATCAGCGAGACAACGTGGTTGGTAAGTTTTATTGAATTCACGTTCAGTTTGGTACTCTTTGATTACGGTGCAGCGCATTCATTCATATCAAGGGTAGTTGTGGAAAAATGCAGGTTGCCCACTAAAACCCTTAGAAGCCCCTTGGCGTCGGTTCGCGGGAGGAGAAATGATGGCGAGCTTAGGCTGTCATGCAACCCTCAACATCGGGAACCATAAATTTCCCGCAGACCTCATAGTGTTGGAAACCCAGACCTTGGATGTAATCCTAGGCATGGATTGGTTGACGAAGTTCGAAGGAAACATAGACTGTGCCCGCAAGTCTATTCTGCTCACCACCACAGGCGAAGAGGATCAAGTATGTAGCCGAGCACAGCCGGATGAAGAATCGGTGAATTCCCTCACGGGAGTTGTTCAGGAGGAAGTGCCGATGGTGCAAGATTTTCCGATGTGTTTCGGAGGAATTACGAGAATGCCACCGACGGGGACATTGAATTTCTGATCGAGTTATTGCGGCACAGCCCCAATATCCAAGAGACCTTATCGGATGCCACGAATGAGTTGAAAGAGATCAAGGATCAAATTAATGAGTTATTGGAGAAAGGATATATTCGTCCAAGCTCATCACCTTGGGGAGCCCAGTTCTTTTGGTAGAGAAGAAGGATGGAAGCTTGAGGATGGTTGTGGATTATCGTGCGTTGAGCGAAGTAACCATCAAGAACAAGTACCCTCTGCCGATGATTAATGACTTGTTTGATCAGCTAGTTGGAGCCAAGGTATTCTCTAAGATCGATCTTGATCGGGTATCATCGATTGAAGATCCGTGAAAAGGATATACCCAAAACAGCATTCACTACCGGTATGGTTTATATGAGTATACCGTCATGTCATTTGGATTGACTAATGCTCCTGCATACTTCATGAATTTGATGAACAAGGTATTTATGGAATATCTGGACAAGTTTGTCGTGGTGTTCATCGATGATATATTGATTTTCTCCAAGAGCGAGGAAGAGCATAAGGAACATTTGCGTCTAGTTACGGAGAAACTTGAGAACATCGGTTGTATGCCAAGTTCAGCAAATGTGAATTTTGGCTGAAGGAAGTTGGATTCCTCGGACATGTTATTTCAGGAGAAGGAATAGCGATTGATCCGCCAAGGTTGAATCGATCACCGATTGGCGATCACCCACCTCGATCAAGGAGATCCGCAGATTTTCTCGGACTCGCGAGGATATTATCGGAGGTTCATTGAGAACTTCTCGAAGATTGCCAAGCCCATGACTGAGCTGTTGAAGAAGGAAGCCAAGTATGTTTGGACGAGGAATGTGAAGCCAGTTTTCAGGAATTGAAAAAGCGGTTGGTTACAGCCCGGTGTTGATTTTGCGGACATACACAAGGAATACCAGGTTTATTGTGGCGCTTCTCGTCAAGGACTCGGAGGAGTACTCATGCAGGAAGGTAAAGTTGTAGCTTATGCCTCCAGGACAGCTCGACCTCACGAGATGAATTATGCCACACATGATTTGGAGTTAGCAGCCGTAGTGCATGCACTCAAGACACAGAGACATTTCCTCATCGGAAACCGTTGTGATGTTTACAGATCACAAGAGCTTGAAGTATATTTTCACGAAGAATTGAACCTCGAGCGAGAGGAGATGGCTAGAGTTGATAAAGGACTATGACATGAGATTGCATTACCACCGGTAAAGCTAATGTTGTAGCAGATGCTTTGAGCCGTAAGAGTTATGTGAATACTCTTACGGCGGGAGGATTACCCGGGAGTTAGTCGATGACCTCGAGAGATCTCCGGCGGAGATAGTTCGAGAGGATTTGTTGCAACTCTGGAAGTTCAGTCCACTTTGGCGAAAGGATTCGTGAAGCCCGGAAGTCGGACAAGGAAATTGATGAGATAAAGCAAAAGATGAATGAAGGAAAAGCTAAAGGATTTCGTGAGATGAACACGGAACTATATGGTTCGAGGATCGTATTTATGTGCCCAATGATCCCGAACTCAGGAAGCTAATTCTTGGAGGCTCATGATTCACCGTACTCGATTCACCCGGCAACACCAAGATGTACCTGGATTTGAAGGAAAGTTTACGGTGGGCGGTATGAAGAAGGATATTGCGAGTGCGTAGCGATATCGATGTTTGTCAGCGTGTAAAGCGAGAACATCGAAGCCAGCAGGTTACTTCAACCTTTGCGATTCCGATTGGAAATGGGAGAAACTTGGAATGGATTTCATCACAGGATTACCGGGACCCGTTCAGGTTATGATTCTATCTGGGTAGTGGTTGATCGTTTGACCAAGGTAGCTCACTTCATTCCGTGAAGACTACCTATACCAGTGCTAAGTTGGCCAAGATATACATGACCAGGATCGTATATGCGCATGGAGTTCGAGGAAAATCATGTCGAGATAGAGGAACATGATTTACCTCAAAGTTTTGGAAGCGATTGCATGAAACTTTGGAGTGCGAGGCTGGAATTGATGCAGCTTTTCATCCATGAGCAGATGGACGGACCGAGAGAGTCAACCAGATTACGGAGGACATGTTGAGAGCTTGTGTGCTAGACTATGGGTCTAGCTGGGATGATAATTTGCCATCGCGAGTTCTCATACAACAACATTTATCAATCCAGTTTGAAGATGGCCCTTTTGAAGCTCTATCACGGAAGGAGGTGCGAAACACCATTCTTTGTGGGATAGTGTTGGAGATCGATCACTTTTCGGTTCCGACCTTATCGAGGATTCGAAGAAAGTCAAGCTGATTCGAGACAGACTCAAGATAGCACGATCGAGACGGAAGAGTTATGCCGACGATGGCGCAAGGAAGTAACTTACGAAGTGGGAGACCGAGCATATCTTCGTGTGTCTCCACTTCGTGGAATCAAGAGGTTTGGTGTCAAGGAAAGTTAGCACCCGATTCATTGGCCCTACAAAATCCTCGAACGTCGTGGAGAGGTTGCTTACAAGTTGGAATTGCGGAAGGATTGTCCGGAGTTCATGATGTCTTCCATGTTTCTCAACTAAAGAAGTGTCATGCCGACATGGCGATGTTCCGTTGAGAGACACGGTGCCCCTAGAGGCCATACAGCAGCGGTGATCGACCTACAAGGAGAAACCGTCCGAATTCTCGAGGCTGCGAGGAGAGTCACCCGCAACAAGGTCATCAAATTTTGCAAGGTCTTGTGGAGTCACCACAGAGGAAGAAGCCACACAGGGCCTTGAAGAAGACCTTCTTGAGACCACCCGGACCTATTGCTAGCCAACCCGAATCTCGAGGCGAGATTCATCTTAAGGTGGGTAGGTTTGTAACATCCCAAATTTCCTATTTGGAATGTTTTACAATTATAGTTAAGCATCCTATGCATCTGTTTGAATTTGAATACCATTTGGAGTTTGGAGAGATTTTGAGTTTTGAATTTGAATTCAAACTTTGGCAAGTGGGAAACATTTCAAAAACTATGTCGATAAATACTTGATCAAAAGTATGAGAGGAGTAAACATGACACTCCAAAAATATCGGAGGAAAACATTGCCAAAAGTTTTGGATTCAAATCTGAATTTTATTTGAATTTGAAAAAATGGATTTTATAAAGTTTGGATTTTGCCTTTGGAAAAATGTTCAAATGATAGGAATATTCCCGATCATTTTGGTATATATATACCCTATATAAAATATTTATATTTTATAAGTTATACTCTGTTTTGTTTTATTTTAAAAAATAAATTCAAAAAAAAAAACCCACCCAGTGCGCCAGCCTAGGCCCTGCCCAGTGCCAAAACCCCCAGCCGGCCAGCCCACCGAGCGGCCCAGCCCAGACCAGTGAGGCCAGATAACCGCCTCACCTCCCCCCCAAAACCCTTGGCGCCGGTCGCCGCTCGCCCGCCCCTCCCTCTCTCTCTGGCAGTGGCCCCACCCCATCTTCAACCCCTGCCCGTCTTCGCCACATCGTCGATCGCGGATCCCGCAAGATCCGGATCCCGATCCTCCGATCCCCCCGAAGCAAGGCCGAGGCCCCGACTATTTAAGCCCGCGCCCGCACCCCATTCCCCCTAGCCCCTCGCGGACCCCTCTTCCTCTCTCCCGAGCACACGGAGACCCGAGTCCCCGCCGCCATTTTCATCGTCGTCGCCGCCCTAGCCACTCCCGATCTCCCCGACTCCACAGGCGCTCCCAGAGCTCCCCTTTCCCGGCCACTCCCCGACCTCCCGGCGATGGAGCCCTCGGCACACTCGTCGCCGCCGCCGCCCGCCGCCATGCCGAGCTCCGGTAAGCCACCGAACTCCCTCCCCGTCCGTCGTGATGAGCGGCTAGGATTAGATCGCCCCGAAGAATATTTCTTTAAAAAAAACCGGACCGACCGGTTTAGTCTCGGTTTATTTTAGTTAGGTTTATTTTTATTTAGCCGGCCCGTTTTAGTTTAACCCTAGGGCCCGTTTAGGTTATTTTACGCCCAGTGCACAGTTTAGGCCCATTAGGCCCTTTTTCTTTTATTTTTGTTTTCTGTTTTAACAGAATAGTTCCTGTTTTGAAAAATTCATATCTTTTATTCTGTTTAATATTTTTGAGTGATTCTTTTTTGTTGGTTTGCAAATTTTCTATAGTTTCTGCAGAAAGTATATTTAGCTATGTTAAAATTAATTTAAATTGCTTTAATTTAGTTTTAGTCAGAATAGTAAATCTGCTATAACTTGAGTTAGAAAAATTATTTTATATGATTCTTTTGTCCCAACTTTATTTTGACATTGCCAAACCATAGAAATTAATTTGGGTATTTTAGGATTAATAAAAAATAGTTTTAAGCAGAATCTTGTTAATCCTAATTAATTAACTAGCTCTGTTTTCCTATTATTTTAATTAGTAAATAAATTTATTTTTAACATGTGATTGATTATTCTAGGATAGTTTATGTCACTTTAATGGATGAACTTTTATTTATAATAAATAAAAGTTTTATTTTATTTTTCTTAATAGAAATTGGATTAGGCCTAAAAGGAGTTTTATAATAGATTTTAAATTAATTCTTTTTGCTCCTAGTTGTTTAATGAAATCTTTTCTGTTAAGTTAACCTAAAACCATGATTTGGTTATGTTGAAGAAATTTTTATTATATAAAACTACTTTTAGTTGTTGTTTGAAGTAGAAAAGACTTGAGTTGGTTTTCCTTGAGTTTTTCCCTTTGGATTTTGCTTTGTTGGTTTTGGTGTGTTACTTTTGTTATGCTATTGTGTTATGTGATCCTATGCTATATGCTTATTGTGATTATTGTTTGTCTCGGTAGAGTTTCCGGAGTGCGAAGCTTGCTACTACGAATCTTTAGCTTACGAGGATCATCAGCAAGGCAAGTTTTGATCATGTTATTTCTATACCTATGTTTTTGTGCATTAGAATTTTTCACCACCCCACCATGCATGCAGTAGTTGAAATTTTGAAGTTATTAATCTTGAGTAGTATCATGTGGTAGGATAAACCAATCCCCTTCTTACCATGACCCCCGGGACGAAGTAGTTTACTTTGCTATGCTCGTGAGCGGGTTTTGGTTGAGTGAAATTCATAAGCAAGATGTGAGAGTCAATGATGATGAAAACCCCATGAACTACAATGATCAAGATGGACTTGAAATTCACTCTTTGGGTGGAGGGCGGTTGGCGGGCACCTGGAGAACCCGGTGGTTGGCGGGATGCATGGAGAAGTGCCATGACATCTTGCGGAAAGCTTCACCCAGCCACGAAGAGAAGGATGGATGCCCCATGACCGGAAGCTTACATGCAGCCGCAAGCCATTATGGGCTCTGGCTGGGTTGACCCTAGTAGTGACGCTGGCTGGGCGGTACTACGAGATGTAGAAGAACGGTAGGATTGGATGGGTACCGCGGTAGCGAAGAACTCTTTGGAAGACCTGTTTCATTAGTCCGTCTTCAAACACCATGAAGTGCGAAGACTTTAAAGGAGGAATGATTCTTGCGGAAAAGTCGCAAACCTCTGCGAGTAAAAGATCTAATCGATTAGCCGTGTCCCGATTCACGGACAATTTGAGCCTCTGGAACTTGGAAGTATTGAAATCTCAACACTAAAACTAATAAATTAATTTGAGGGTTTATGACTTAATAATTGGGAATGAGATATTGGTTGGCGGAACCATCTCAATAACTACCAACAATTGTAGTAATTTGCAAGCAAGTCCTTTGTAGTAGGGAAAAATTTGCTTTTAGCAAAATGATGAAACTTAGAGCTCCACAGCCAAAATGCATATAGTGATAGTAACTTTATTATTGTTATTCTTCATGACTTGCCAGCTTATTCAAAAGCTGACCTACATGGCTGCAACGTCTTATGTTGCGAGAGGTATTTTCGATCGGGAGTGAGGCTACGCTCGCGCTTAGCGATTGCCCTTTGAGTCGGATGGACTCGCTTATCTTGACGCTTCCGCAGCATTAGTAGTTTATTTCTCATGAGTTGGCCTTGAGCGAATTTATTCCCTTGTAATAAAGACTCTATATGAGAAACGTGTAATAATATTCAGGTGTGATTGAACTTTGATTACTTTATCGATGTACTGTGAGTACCAGCATGATCTTGGGATGGTACAGACACAGAGATTTGACCGATTTTGGGTCAGGTCGCTACAGCAACATGATACGTTGCAGCCCGAAAACGGGTCAGCACATGGAATATGCTGGCATAGTAAAACAGTAGAGCAATGAACAGAATAAATTCTATCACTACATGCATATGTGGCTGGTGGAGGCTCTACGGTTAATATTTTTTTGTGAAAAGCTAATTTTTTTCCTACTTCAAAGGAATATATTTTATTTAACTATCATGGTAGTTGGACAACATTGAGAAGGTTCCCCCAACTCAATCCCAATAAGAAATATTTATCAACCCAAGAAATTAAATTAGAGTGATGAGATCCATATGATAATCCAAGAACCAGATACTCAAGACGTCCATGACCGGGGACACGGCTAACCATGATTAGATTGTACACTCTGCAGAGGTTTGCGCACTTTTCTCCACAAGACTCGATCTCCACCGTTGGATTTCTCGCACCACATGGTGTTTGAGAAATGAATGACCGAGACACAGTCTTTCAGAAGCATTAACTCTAACCATGGGTAGACAGTACCAGCCTACATCCCCTACATCTGCTAGCCTACCACTGGAAGAGGTCATGCGACCTACTCAACTATGCTAGAGCCCATAATAGCTTGTGGCTGCACACGGAAGTTTCTAACATGAATAATCTTACGATCCCTTTGAAACTGGGTGGAGGACCATAGGATGATCACACGGGTACTCCGGGATATCCTAGGACAACACTGAATTCTCCAGGTGCCCAAAGCTAACAATCCACCCAGATGTGTTTTAAAGTAGCCACCTTAAGTTAACCATTAATTAACAATCTCACATCTGTCATGGATTCACTCACCCAAACCACGTCTACGAGCATAGCATAGCAATATAAGCATAACGTAGAAGTAACTCCCAAGGTTTGGTAATAAACAGGGCAATAGGTTCTACCTCATCAACTACTTCCCAATACCCACATGTTAAACACAGCCTAATCATGCAGTGTTTGAGGATTGAAACTAATGCTTAAAAATGGGTATGAAAAGAGTACGATCAATGTGTTACTTGCCTTGCTGACGATCCGCAAAACTTAGTGACTCGTAGTAGCACGCTTCGCACTCCGGGAATTCTATCGTAAACAAACAATAGCATACATAAGCACTCAAGCATAGTGCAAGGGTAAAATTCAAATAAGAAGATCAAATCTGAAAATTCAACAAAAGAGATTCGATCTGCAAAAAGAATCAATCAAATCGGAGATGCGGAACTAAAACTACAGTCAAAAGAACTTCGAAATCAAATCTGCTTGAAACCAAATATTAAATTGTCAGAACGATGTTCAAGTTGATTAAACAGAAAGAGGGTTTTGAGACGAAGATTTTGGCGTTGGTTTCACTGGATTTGGACAAACTGTTTAGAAACGGCGGACGTTTGAAGATCAGGGACGAATCCGCGATAAAAATAATCGCAGATAGGTCCTTGGGCGAAAATAAAATTGTCGTTGTACTAGAGTAGGGGTACCCTAGTACCCCGAACTCGTGCACGGACAGTTGTAGCGCCCCACGGCAGGTCTGGCTCGATGGCCACCAAGATCCTCAGCGGCTCCTTTGGAGCCATTCAAGAACAAAGCAGTCAAGACCCGGCAAGAGGAGCTTGCCGAAGGCCTCGAGCGCAAAGGAAAACAAGGCCCCGACAAGAGGAGCTTGCGGGAAGGCTTGGCGGCGCTGAACCCCAAGCACGACAAGGTTCCCACCGCTGCAAAGGCGCTTGCGAGGCGGCGACCTCTCTTCATCTCCGCTCCACTCACCGCCAGCGTGTCACCACGGGCTCTCCCAAGCAGCGTGTCGACGGGCTATGCAGCCAGCCGAGGATTAGCGACAGACGGCGACAAGCTACCATCGTGGCGGACGAAGGCGCACTTAACGGTCCTGTTACCTTTGTTGGGGCGATGAGGCGGGTATTGATGACCTTTGTCCCTTGCCGTCGAGTTAGGTATAGATTCTCAGACTTTGTATAAGCGGTGTACCAACCCAGGTTTTACCATTGTAACCTTGTCTACTTGCCACATGTGGTAACCCCTTGTGCCTATAAAAGGAGGCCGAGGGCAGCGTATAGGAGGTTGGCTGGTTTCGGTCCAGCTCGACAGTTCATCACATACTGAGCTAGGTTTTGTAGCCCGCATTGCTCCCTAGCAAGAAGAAGATAATCCATGTCTACTAGAGTAGGGTACCCTAGTACCCCGAACTCGTCTGCAGACGATTACTGCGCCCCCACAGCAGGCTGGCTCGATGGCCACCAAGATCCTCGGCGGCTCCTTTGGAGCCATTCAAAACAAAGCAGTCAAGACCCGGCAAGAGGAGCTTGCCGAAGGCCACTCAGGCGCAAGGAAAACAAGGCCCGGCAAGAGGAGCTTGCCGGAAGGCTTGGCGGCGCTGAACCCCAAAGCGACAAGGTTCCCACCGCGGCAAAGGCGCTTGCGGGGTGGGCGACCTCTCTTCATCTCCGCTCCAGCTCACCTGCCAGCGTGTCACCACAGGGCTCTCCCAAGCACGCGTGTCGGCGTCTTTGTGCAGCCAGCGAGGAGTAGCGACAGATGGCGCCGACAAGCTACCATCGTGGCGGACGGCGCACTTAACGGTCCTGTTACCTTGTTGGGCGGCCGAGGCGGGCATTGATGACCTTTGTCCCTTGCCGTCGAGTTAGGTATAGATTCTTGTACACCGTACAAAGCGGTGTACCAACCCAGAGTTTTACCATTGTAACCTTGTCTACTTGCCACATGTGGTAACCTTGTGCCTATAAAAGGAGGCCGAGGGCAGCGTAGAGGAGGTTCGGCTGGTTTCGGTCCAGCTCGACAGTTCATCACATTCAGGCTAGGTTTTGTAGCCGCATTGCTCCCTAGCAAGAAGAAGATAATCCACAAAGCAGCGGTAGGAGTATTATCTCTCGGAGAGCTCGAAGCTGGGTAAAACCCTCTCGTGTGCATCGCCTCGATCCGCTCTTTGCACAATCTCCGCCCCCTCCGAACCACAAAGGGACCCAGATCCGTGGGTGCTCGTGGGGCACGATCGATTCTTCCCCGACATCTTTGGCGCGCCCGGTAGGGGCGTCGAGGCTGTGTGAACCCGGTCCGGCGGTCGCACTAGTAACTCCATCGGCGTCTTCGTCGACATGGCGCCGAAGAAGAAGCCTTGGCAGCAGCTGAGCCGTCGCGTCGAACCCACCACCACCGGAGCCGTCGGTGGTGGGGAAAGCATGGCGGAGGGACCGCGTCGTCGAGAGAGCCCGATGCCGCCAGGTCCAAGGACAACGCGCGCGGCGTCGGCGTCGAATCTGCACAGCGTCCATCGCGGAGGCGCGGGACGAACAGCGTCATGATACCAGCGGCACCATACGATCTTTGGATCAAGGCCAAGCTGGAGGATCCCGAGGCCCTCGAGACCGCATGCACCTCGGCATGCGATGCGAGTGGGGTACGGTCATTGGGGCGGGATGCTGCTCCTCTAACTTGGTTAGAGTCCGAGCACATCCGTTCTTCGCTCCGTCGCCGTTGCCGCCAACCACACCCGCAAGCCTTGGCGAGCTCGATTACTACTAGATTACCCTCCGGCGGCCGATAAGGTCGACGAGTGGAGGGCCACCATTCGAGTCTCATCGGCCGCCAGCGGCGACGTCCCGCTGCAACCGAAGCGCCGCAACCGCGGCAGCGAGGTGACAAGGCGCGAGCCGATGGCGGCGAGACTTGCGAGGTGCACCCACCGTACCTCCCCTTCCGAAGGCCAAGATTGCCGACTCGCGGATCCACCTCGGCAGCGACTCCACAGCATCGTCGGATCCGCGAGCTCGTCGCGACCAGCGCCAAGTTCTTGAGAGCGGCAAGAAGAGGACGCCGAACCGCGCCGAAGCGCCAAGAAAGCGCGCCATCAATCGACCAACGCGCGGGCCCCATGTCGATATGCACGCGCCGAAGAACGAGCGACTTGTCAGTCTGCGATGGGTTGCCCTGCGTTCACTCGTGAGCTGCGGCAAGTCCGGTGGCCCGACAAGAAAAACTTCAAACCAGATGTGCGGAGAAGTGCGGCGGCAGGACACCCCATCGGAGTTCCTCGGCATCTACACCATCGCGGTGCAAGCTGCGGGGGCGAGACGACAAGATCCTCGCCAACTACTTCCCTTGGTGCTCAAGCCAAGCGTCGATCTTGGCTCATGCACTTGCGGATGGCTCTATTTCTTCTTGGGCAGATTTGTGCCACCAGGTTTGTTGGCGCCTTCACGGTGACCACAAGCCTCATGGCCAGGAGAGTGATCTCCACCTGCTTGCCCGTAAGAAGGAGGAGTCTCTGCGCAAATTCATCCAGAGATTCAGTCGAGTGCACTACAACATCCCAGGCGTCCACCCTGCTGCGGTGATCGGTGCATCCCATCGAAATGTACGAAATCGCAGGATGAGGAGGAGATGGCGATGTGCAAAGTGAAAGACGTCGGCGAGCTATATGCCTGGCCGACAAGTGTGCCTGCTGAAGAAGGAAGAAGACTCGGGAAGAGAACGTGGGAGCAGAATCGACAATGAGGGATCGCCCGGCAAGGAATAGCCGTGGCTGAACAACGGAGGAAGAAAAACCAAGAAGTACTAGTTGTCGAGCAGTCCGGCAAGGATGGTGCCACCAACCAAGCCAAGGCGGTGGCTCCGGCAAGGAGGTTACCGTTGACGCCGACCGCCAAGCTGTGGCGGCGCCGACAAGCCCGGCAGCTCAACAAGCGATCTTGTAAAATCCACCGCACCAAGGGCCACGATCTCGAGAGCTGCAAGAAAGTCGAGCAGCTTGTTGAACTAAAAAGCTGAATCTGAGCGGCGAGACAAGGAGAAAGCCCAAGAAAGTGCAGGTCGGCAAGCAAGAAGAGACCCGTCGGGAGGACGCCGCAGCAAGGCCAAGCAGCGGCAAGGAGACAGACCTCTCCCGTGGCGCGACAAGGAAGAAGATGAAGATGAAGATGGCGAGGGCGATGAGGACGATGAGACTGATGAGCATGAGTTTCAAAAGGCAGCAGAGGTCCTTGCGTCGATGGTGGTGCGTCTCGCATACCTCGCACCGCCAACTCAAGCAATGGATGCGTGAGGTCAATGCAGCGAGAACCGTCCATAGAGTCACGCAAACCTCTGAAGTGGTCCAGCCGCCCATCATTTTTGACATTGAGGATCACCGATCGCATCACTGCGGTCGGGTGTTTGCCGATGTTGGTCTCACCAACCATCCGCAACCTCAAGGTCACAAAGATGTTGGTTGACGGCGGGGCGGCCAGAATTTGATCTCCTCGCAGGTGCTCGAAGCTTCAAATCCTCGACAAACAACTCAAGAAACTGGTACTTTCAAGGAATCAACCGGGAAGGAGCAAGCCCAAAGGGAAGATCACGTTGCGGTAACATTGACAGCGAACTCAACTTCAGAACTGAGAGGGTCACGTTTGGCGTCGCGATTTCCCATTGTCCTACAATGGCATACTTGGCCGTCCAAAGACTCGCCAAGTTCATGGCCGCCTCTCATTATGCATACAACCTACTCAAGACGCCCGGCCCGATAAGCGTCATTTCTGTCCATGGCGACAAGAAAGACGCGCTTATCTGCGCCGACAAGATTCTACCGGGATGCAGCAGCGACAGATAGCAAACCACTTACCGCTGAAGCTCCTGGGCGAAGAAGAAGACCACTAGGTCCGCAAAAGCACTGTTGCCCACTCCGCAAGCGCACCTCTTGAGTGCTGCGCTACCGTCGATGACGCACCATGGAGCTCCACCGGCAAGTGCAACAAGACGATGGCAGCTCCGCCAAAGACCAAGAAGGTGCCCGCCAAGGAGGACGGCACTAGTGGTACCTTCACCATCAGTGCCACGCTTGATCCTAAATAGGAAGGCGAGCTCGTTGCTTTCCTGCGGGCGAATGTCGACGTGTTTGCATGGCAACCATCTGACATCCCCGGCGTTCCCAAGAAAGTAATTGAGCACCACCTAGCTGTCTGCCCTCACGCGCGGCCCGTCAAGCAAAGAGTTAGGAAACAGGCAGTGGAGCGCCAAGAGTTCATAGCAAAAGAAATCAAGAAATTGGAAGCAGCAGGGCTTGTCAGAGGAGTCCTCCACCCCACGTGGTTGGCCAATCCGGTAGTGGTACGCAAGGCAAATGGGAAATGGAGACTTTGTATTGACTTCACAGATGTTAATAAAGCTTGTCCCAAGGACCAATTTCCCTTGCCGCGTATCGACCAGATTGTTGACTCCACAGCTGGATGCGATCTGCTTTCATTTCTTGATGCATATTCAGGATATCATCAGATCTTCATGGCAGAAGAGGATGAGGATAAAACCGCATTCATCACACCATGTGGCACGTACTGCTTTATACGGATGCCTTTCGGTTTGAAGAATGCTGGTTCAACCTTTGCAAGGGTAGTCCATGATGCTTTTGGACCTCAGATACACCGAAACGTAGAAGCTTACATGGATGACATAGTGGTCAAGAGCAAAGACAGGGCAACCTTGGTTCATGATTTAGATGAGACGTTTGCAAACCTGCGCAAGATCAACCTCAAGCTCAACCCCGAGAAGTGCGTGTTTGGAGTCCCTTCCGGCAAGCTTCTCGGGTTCTTTGTATCTCAGCGGGGAATTGAAGCCAATCCCGACAAGATCAAGGCCATTGAGCAGATCGAAGCACCAAAACGCGTCAAGGATGTCAGAAGGCTTGCCGGTTGCGTGGCTGCTCTCAGCAGGTTCATCTCTAAATCTGCTGAACGCTACCGCCCTTTTCAAGATTTTGAAAAAGGCAGGTCAATGAAATGGACTCGAGCGGAGGCTGCGCTGCAGACTTGAAGAGATACGTCCTCCGCTCCAATACTTGTCGCACCTAAGCCACAAGAGAAGTTGCTGTTGTATATAGCAGCGACCAATCAAGTGGTTAGTGCTGCGTTAGTAGCGGAGAGGGAGGCGATGATGAGCCGCAACCGAGGCAAAGCGCATCCAGCGACAAGCAAGATGCTTCGCCGTCAAGCTCTGGTCCCGACAAGGACGGACCAGCGAGGGTTCGCGACAAGATACGGAAGAAGATGGTGCAGCGCCCAGTCTACTTTGTCAGTTCCCTTCTGCAGGGGGCTAGATCGAGGTACTCTGGTGTGCAGAAGCTGCTTTTCGGCCTCCTCATGGCCTCGAGAAAGCTGCGCCATTACTTCCAAGCACATGAGATAACAGTTGTCACTCGCTTTCCGCTGAAGAGGATATTGCAAAATCCAGAAGCAACAGGCAGGATTGTTGAGTGGGCGCTGGAACTGTCAAGCTTTGGTCTCAAGTTCGAAAGCACTTCAACTATCGAGTAGGGCATTGGCAGAATTCATAGCGAGTGGACGCCAACGCAGGATGAAGAGATTCGAAACGAGCATCCCGTCAAGGAGGCAAATAAAGAATGGCTGATGTACTTTGACGGTGCCTTCTCGCTGCAAGGCGCCGGTGTCGGCGTGCTGCTTATCGCACCCACCGGGGAACACCTCAAATACATAGTCCAAATGCACTTTCCCAAGGAACAAGCAACAAATAATACTGCAGAGTATGAAGGCTTGCTTGCCGGTCTCAGGATTGCGGTGGACCTTGGGATTAAGAAGCTCATTGTCAGGGGAGACTCACAACTTGTCGTCCGCCAAGTAAATAAAGACTACCAGAGTCCGTTGATGGAAGCATACGTCGATGAAGTGAGGAAGCTGGAAGAGCACTTTGAAGGCCTGCAAATGGAACACGTTCCAAGAGCACAGAATGATATAGCTGATGGCCTCTCCAAATGTGTCGCACTTAAGTTACCTGTGGAACCAGGGATTTTTGTGCTCAAGCTGACTCAGCCAACCGTGACACCATCAACAGACGAGCAAGAAGAGAAAATTGGTTTCCGCGACTACTTTCCGGCAGAGCTCTCGAATCCGCCGCCAAGAAGGTCCCCAAAACCAACGTAAATATCAGCGAGGAGCAGTCTGCTCCGACAAACCATGCAGTTTGTATCGTTGAAGAACGCTCCCGACAAGCTTAGCTCCGCAGCTTGACGGGATCATCGAGTCCGGCGGACCCGCAGGTCCTTGCCGTAGAACCCGATGGTCCCGCAGTGATAGATGAGCCTTTAGTCCTTGTTGTCGAGCCACGAGCTCCAACATGGGCACAGAGATCGTCCATTTCCTTGAGACAGAGAACTTCCCAAGAGCAAGAAGAAGCGGAAAAAGTAGCCCGGCAGTCAAATATGTACCAGTTTGTTGACAACATCCTGCATGTAAGAAGACTCAACGGAGTGAAATTGAAGTGTATTTGCGGGAAGATGGATGTAAGCTGTTGGCGGAGATACACGGAGGCATATGTGGTCACCACATTGGCGCAAGAGCACTTGCCGCAAGGCTTTCCGGCAAGGTTTCTTCGGCCGAAGCCCTCCAGATGCAATTGCACAAGTAACCAAGTGTGAAGCGTGCGGTTCCATTCAAGACAGATACACCAGCCAGCTCAAGCTCTCCAGACGATCCCTTTATCCCGGCCCGTCTCGATGCAGGGGCTCGACATCCTCGGCCCCTTCCCCCGAGCTGTCGGGGGCTTTGAATACTTGTACGTCGCAATCGACAAGTTCACAAAGTGGCCGGAAGTGGAACCAGTGAGGAAGGTGACAGCACAGTCAGCCGTCAAGTTCTTCAGGTCAATTGTTTGCCGTTTTGGGATTCCTAACCGGATCATCACCGACAACGGCACACAGTTCACGAGTCGCACCTTCATGCAGTACGCCCAAGATCTTGGCGCCAAGATCTGCTTTGCTTCCGTTGCTCATCCGAGAAGCAACGGTCAAGCAGAGAGGGCAAACGCTGAAGTGCTGCGAGGACTCAAGACCAGAACTTTCGACAGGCTGCACAAGTGCGGAAGAAACTGGATCGAGGAGCTGCCGGTGGTTCTTTGGTCGATCAGGACGACGCCAAATCGAGCCACTGGCCAGACACCCTTTGCTCTAGTCTACGGAGCAGAGGCAGTTCTCCCCACGGAACTCGTATACGGGTCACCTCGAGTGCTCGCTTATGATGAGCTTGAGCAAGAGCAGCTGCGACAAGATGACGCGCTGCTCCTCAAGGAAGATCGTCTTCACGCTGCTGTACGAGCTGCTCGTTACCAACAAGCTTTGCGTCGCTACCATAGCCGCAAAGTTAATGCCAGAAGCTTCGAGGAAGGCGACCTTGTTCTTCGGCGCGTTCAATCCGCCAAGAATTCCAACAAGTTGACGCCGAAGTGGGAAGGCCCTTATCGGGTAAAACGAGTCACTAGGCCCGGCGCTGTCCGCCTTGAGACCGAAGATGGCTTTCCGGTGAGCAATTCCTGGAACATAGAGCATCTTCGCGAGTTTTACCCATGAGGCGTGGTTGCCGGAACCCGTTCCGGCAACCACTCTTTTGTACAAGTCTTGCCGCTGTTGCATGTAATCCTTTGTACAAAGCCGGGCGCATACCCCGTGCATCAGTAAAGCCTATGGTCGCGCACATTTTTGTTAATACATGCTTTCATAATCATATATGCATGTGTTTACTAACATCTTGTGCAGCACCCGCACCCGGTAAGCGATAATAAGCTATTAGGCTCCATAACTTTCTTTTTATCTTCTTTCTTCTCAAACAAGGAGAAGGTTCATCCACCCACAAGTTAACCGGGGGGAAAGGAGGAAAGAATGGTGTGGGCCGACAAGCGTCGCTCGAGGAACTGACGCCTTGCCGGAAAATGGACAACAGAAAAGCTAAGTTGCTAAGTTTAAACGGCCAGTTTTAAAAACTTTTTAAGTTATCATCCTCGAAAGATAAGTACTTTGTATGGAAAACCTGTGCGCGGAGGAACCAAATCGCGACTGGTCGCGCCCTTACTTTGTTTCGAGTCCGCTCAACAACTTAAGTGAGCTGCGGCTAGTCCGCGACGAGGTTGCTTGTCGGTAGCGACCCGCCAGACGAGGCTGCTGAAGTTCCGCTTTCGGCGCTTCATGACAAGGGTGCCTGCACCGGCAAGTTTCCCTGAAAGCGTAGGGTAAAAACATACAAGGGAAGAAATCGAGTAAAGGAAATAACATTGCATTCGATGGCCTAAGATAGTGTATATTACATAATAACTTGTCGCAGATCTAATAGGTTTTTCTCCTAAAACATGATCTACAGCGACAAGAGAAAGATTGACTTGGCGGCCTAGTCCACGCGGTCGCCCTCAAGCCTCTTAACTCCGCTCACCCTGTCCACGATGGGTGCGACAAGGGTCTTGAGCGCTTCAACATCGGCGGATGGAGGCAGGGACTTGAGGACCTTGGAGAAGTCGACGCCTGGGTTGCGGAAGGCCACTTTCATCAACACCTTCTGGAGAGCCTCGGCACAGACTTGGCGTGATTCCTCCGCCAGTTGCTTCGGAACCTCATCCCGGAGCCGCCGGATACCCGCCAACACGCCTTTGAAGAATAGGCTGAGCTTGACGCTGGGTTGGAGGTTCTCGTCGGTGGAATATCCAAGATCTGTCATCCCCAACTCTATCAGCTCATTATGGATGCCGGCGGCGGTGTCCACAAGACCTTCTATCCAATGCATTATGTTGTCCCGAAGATTATTCTGGGCGGTCACGGCATTCGACAGCAACTCCTCGGTGGCCTTGATTTTCTCCAGCAGGCCCGTCTCCCGCTCCCTGGCGCCGTTCAACGTCTCCGTCAAGGTGGTCAACTTCAGCTCCAGATCCGCCTTGACATCCTTGGCGGCATCGATCTCCTTGATCTTTTCAGCCAAACGACCCTGCAGCTCGCCGAGGGTGTAAGCGTCTTTCTCACGCTCGCGCTTCAACCCGGCGACCTCCTCGGCACTCTTCTGGAGGGTGGACTCCAGCTGAGCCACCCTCGTCTCCGATTCCTTTGGCGGCCTCGGCAGCAGGCAGCATCTTTGCCTCTGAGCGGCCGCCGATCGTTTGCTTTCGCCTTGCAGATCTTCCTCAAAGCTGTCGAGGTTGATCTTCCGCTGCGCCAGCTCACCTTTTCTATCGGAGAGCTTCTCACCGGCAAGCCTCTGCTGCTCCTCAACCTCGCCTTTCTCCAAGATAAAGGCCGTGCGCTCCTCAGCAAGCTGCTCCCGAGCCTCTGCTATGTCCCGGAGGGTCTCTTTGTTGACGCGTCGGAGCTCTTCCGCACGTTTCTCCAAGTCAGCTCCCGCCCTCGCGACAAGCGCCTCCCTGGACTCCAGTTTGGCTTGTCGGGCGCGGTAGAGCGATAGCAACCTCCTTAGCAGCTGCTCCTCTTCAGGTTCACCACTGCTGCTGCTCGGGGCATCAACCAGCGACAGCCCTGCGGAGGCAAGCAGCTCCGCATCGAAGGTCTCCCCTTCGGCTGGTGCCCTGGAGCTTGATGCCCATGGGAGTTTGATGAAGACACCCTCGCGGCTTTCGGTGGCGCGCGGGCTGGGGCTCCTCGGAGTCCGTGCGGCATCGGTGGCGGGGGATCGGCGGTCGGCGCAGCGCTGGCGCCTGTGGCCTCCGGGCCGTCGGTCGATCGCTGGGTTCCTCCCGACCTCTGCGCCCGGCCAGCCTCGGCAGCCTCCTCGTCGGCCGGGCTGTCGGCCCGGCTTCCTCCTCCTCCATGTTGGCGGCGTCGACATTGTCGCCCGGCGTCTCCTCGCCGGCAGCCTCGGTTTCCATCGGGTCTCCGGCAGATGGATCTGATGGTCAGAAGGAGGAAGCACAGAATCAAACAGATATTCGAAAGAGAGAAACGGAAAAACAGAACCCAAGGGAAACTATCAAGACAAGAAGATTACCTGCAGTAGGGCCTGTGGCCGCGGCCTCCACCACCGGAGGGTCGTTGGCGCCAGTCCTTGTCGGGGAAGCTCCCCTTGTCGGAGAGGCTTCCCTTGCCGGAGAGCGCTCCCTTGGCGGAGAATTCTCCCTTGGTGGCGTAGTTGAAGCAAGCAGAATTTCGGGAGCGACCTCCGGGGCCTCCTGATGAGGCTGGACCTCAGGGGTAGCTTCCGGTGCTCCATGATGTGGCTGCTCTGCTCCTACAAAATCCAACAAACCAGATATAAGTAACGGAAAAGCACCCAAGCGCGCCTAACCACGGGAAGCATACCAGATACTTAGGTCAACAGGCTGGGGCTGCTCTGTTGAAGGGTTGCCGGATCCGGCAAGGGAGTCCCGGACGTGCCCCCTGTTGCTACGGGGGAGTCGTCTGAGACGACGACCACCGGCGTCTTGGGCCTCTTGGCGCCCTCTCGAGCCGACGCCTGAAAAGAAAGTTGAGTGGAACCAATGATATAAGATAAAGCACTAAATTGGAAGACTACAAATAGCGGCGGCAAGATCTTACTCTTACTCTTCTTCCTCGGGCTGAGAGCGGAGAGATCAAACTCTGCTCCAGTAGCGGCGGATTGGGGGAGAAGACTCCCTCTGGCGCTTAGCGGGTGTGGGGCCACGACTCGAAGGCCTGAGCCCGTCGCCGTGGCGAATGAGGCGCTCCGCTGCAACAGTAGATTTGCCGCAGGGAGCGCTGCGCGCGGCGAGGCGGCTGTTGGACCGTATGCTCCCCACCATTTCTCGGTCCTCCGGAGACGTGTCCTTGGCGGGCGGCGAGCTCCTCCTGCGGCAAGCTACTTGACGGCGGAGGAGAGGCGCCCGGCAGGCTTCGCTTGGTCGTTGTCGGGCTCGGTCTGCTCCTCCTCACCGATGAACTCTTCTTGGTCGGCAAGGCTTGCCGCCTCGGCCCTCTCGCCTCCTCGACCGAGAACCCAAGCGCACCGGCGGCGGCCTCTGCAGCCTCCTCCAACCTTGTGGCGTCGCGCCATCTCCCGAGCGAGTGGTGTCACGGGTGAGCCGCCTCTTCTCGTCGGGCGCGGATCGGCACTTCGCATAAGTTGTCAAGAACTGCTGCACTATGTCATCGGCGGGCTCTCGCCAAGTTGGAATGATCCCATGGGAATCGCTGGCGGCATTATCGCGCGGATGCTATCAAGCGACGAGTTGTTGCACAAGGGCACAACTCCCTCGGCAACATGCACCATCCAGGTTATCCGCTTGAGCTTGAACAGCTCCGCGGCATGCCGTCAAGCTCGGGTGGTGAAATTCCAATTCAGGCCTGGGCGCAGCCTCATGAAATCCGCCGCATTCTGGAATTTCCAAGCAGGTCTCCCTTTCTCCTGCAAGGGTGCAATGCGGCGGCGAAGGAAGTCCGCGCCAACTGCCCCTACGGTAAGCCCTGCTTGCCGGAGGCGCAAAATCCTAGTCGTGGCGATCTTCAACTTGTCGTCCTCCGGCGCCAAGTTGCTCCAATCATTGCCGCGAACTATGGGCGTCTTGCGCAGGGCAGTAAAAGGTTGTGGCTCTTCCTCTAAGATCCAGCACCAGTCAGCCCTCCACTCCTCCCACTTGCTGCGCAACTCTCCGTCAAGGTATGCTTCCTTCTTGCCGATCCTAGAGGTCCATGCAATTCCTCCGGCAAGCGGCTCTCCTCTCTCTGGGGGTGAAGTAATGGCGGAAGAGGGCGACATTTGGGTGGACCCGACAAAGTTCTCGCAGAGATGTGCGAAACGCCAAGGTGAAGACGGCGTTGGGGGTGAAGTCAAGAAGGCGGAGGCCATAGGTGTTCATGACATCACGTAAAACTTCGAGAAAAGGCGCAGAGCCCGCACTGTAAGAAAATCGCAAAGAAGGGGTACCGATGGAGACCTTAGCAGATGTGGCGGCAGAGATGACCCTCGTGCGCGGATGCGCTGGGTCACCGTCGACGAAGAGGTAGTACAGCTCCGCAGCTCCTTCTGTTGAGCGGGGTCAAGAGGGCCCGCTCCTTCCGCAGCGCCCTTGAGCCGCTGCGCCGGCGGATTTCACGCCCTTCCCTTATCGGCCTTGAGCAATAGGGAGTCATGGTGGAGGAAGCCGACGGCGGGTGGCACCGGTGGCGATGGAGGGGCGGAGCGCCGCTCTTTGTGGGCTCGAGAAGGAAGGGAAAGCGACGGGGTTTTCGATGTGACAGCGAGGGCAAGTGGGCGTCTGCCCGGTTCCCCGCTTATAAAGGGAGAGGGACCAGGCGTTCGATTTTTCCCATTAAAGAAAGCCCCACGATCTCCCCACGACGCCACGTCCGACGCGTGCCGCTAAGTGGGAGACGTGGTGGGTCCAAGGCAAGTAACGGCGTAATCAAGACCACGCGCGCCCGTGCAATCTTTATTTTGGGCCTGGCCCAACAGAGCTTGGCGCGTGTGTGGCCCGAGCCGAGGCTCTGTCGGTGTACTAGAGTAGGGGTACCCTAGTACCCCGAACTCGTCTGCGGACAGTTACAGCGCCTGCGGCAGGGCTGGCTCGATGGCCACCAAGATCTCAGCGGCTCCTTTGGAGCCATTCAAGAACAAAGCAGTCAAGACCCGGCAAGAGGAGCTTGCCGGAAGGCCACTCAGTATGCAAGGAAAACAAGGCCCCGCAAGAGGAGCTTGCCGGAAGGCTTGGCGGCGCTGAACCCCTGCGCGACAAGGTTCCCACCGCGGCAAGGCGCTTGCCGGGCGGCGACCTCTCTTCATCTCCGCTCCACCTCACCCGCCAACGTGTCACCACGGGCTCTCCCAAGCACGCGTGTCGACGGGCTGTGCAGCCAGCGGGAGTAGCGACAGACAACGCCGACAAGCTACCATCGTGGCGGACGGAGGCGCACTTAACGGTCCTCGTTACCTCGTTTCAGCGATCGAGACGGGCATTGATGACCTTTGTCCCTTGCCGTCGAGTTAGGTATAGATTATCGTACCTTTGCATAAAGCGGTGTACCAACCCAGGTTTTACCATTGTAACCTTGTCTACTTGCCACATGTGGTAACCCCTTGTGCCTATAAAAGGAGGCCCGAGGGCAACGTAGAGGAGTTCAGCTGGTTTCGGTCCAGCTCCAGCTTAGTTCATCACATTCAGGCTAGGTTTTGTAGCCCGCATTGCTCCCTAGCAAGAAGAGAAGATAATCCACAAAGCAGCAGTAAGAGTATTATCTCTCCGGAGAGCTCCGAAGCTGGGTAAAAACCCTCTCGTGTGCATCGCCTCGATCCGCTCTTTGCACAATCCCCGCCCCCCTCCGAACCAAAAAGGGACCAAGATCTCGTAGGTGCTCGTGGGGCACGATCAGTTCTTCCCCCGACAAAAATAAAAGAAAAAGAAAAGACTAACGAACAAACGTTCGCTGCCAGAACCTAAACGGCGAAAAGCGTTCGTTCAAACGAAGGAACTGACGAACGTCCGCTAAATAACTAAACCGAGAAGACCGAACCGATAAAATAAAATAAGAACGCATCTAGGGTTTCTAAAAAGACCGATCGGTCGTTACTACCTAAACCGAAAAAACGGCGGCTCGGATCCGGCGAAGCGGCGGCGGCGGCTCGGCATCTGGCGTGGCGACGGCGGCGACGGCGGCGAAGCGGCGCCAGAACGCTGGCGGCGGCGGCGGCGGCTTGTGGCGCGGGCGGTGGAGCTCGGATGCGGGTACGGCGGTAGAGCGGGACGAGGTGAGGAGGGCGGCGGCGGCGGGGTTAAATAGGGGAGGGTTCGCGGCTTGGGAAGGGTCGAGGAGGAGGAGTCCTCCTCGACTCATGGCGGCGACAATGACGTCGCGCCCGGACTCGGTCGGGCGAGGCGGTCTGGCTGGCGCTGTGGCTGGCGCCACTGGCCGGCCTAGTTCGCCGCGAACTCTCTTTTTTGTAAATGATTTACGAAAAAATCCTAATAAATAAAATAAAATCTAAAATGCCAAAACAGATTTTCAGTGCCTAAATAAAATATTTAGAACATGATGGACATTTTCTGGGCCTAAAATGCAATTTTAAAAATATGCATATTTTTCTAATTCAAATAAAATTGCAATAAAATCCAAATAAATTTATTTATTTGATTTTAATATTTTTCCTGCAATATTTCATTTATTTTTGAGAAGTCATATTATCTCCTCTCATATATTTTAATATGAAATATTTTCAAAGAGAAAAATAATTAAAACCAAAATTATCCTTGTTTCGATATTTGAGAAAATTTCAAATATGAAAACGATGAAATCCCCAACTCTCTCCGTGGGTCCTTGAGTTGCTTAGAATTTCGAGGATCGCGAAACGAAATGCAATAAAATATGATATGCATGAATGACCTATGTATATCATTCCAAATTGAAAATTTGGGATGTTACAAACCTACCCCCCTTAAGATGAATCTCGCCCTCGAGATTCGGGTTGGCTAGAAAATAATTTTGGGTTGTCCTTGCGCAGGTCTTCTTCTCGTTCCCAGGTGGCTTCATCCTTGGTATGGTGGCTCCACTGAACTTTGCAAAACTTGATAACCTTGCTCCGTGTAACTCGGCAGGCAAACTCGAGAATCTTGACTGGTTTCTCCTCATTAGTCAGATCACTGTCCAACTGAATTGCTTCCAGGGGCACTTTGTCTCTCAGAGGGATATCGGCCATCTCAGCAAGACACTTCTTCAACTGAGAAACGTGAAACACATCATGAACTCCTGACAATCCTTTGGGTAATTCCAACTTGTAGGCCACTTCTCCCATACGTTCCAAAACTCGGTATGGTCCTACAAATCACGAGGCTAGCTTTCCCTTGACTCCAAAACGTTTAACTCCTCGGTGCGGTGATACACGGAGATAGGCTCTGTTTTCGATTTCATAGATTACTTCCTTGCGTTTTGAGTCTGCATAACTCTTCTACCTGGACTGAGCTACCTTCAGTCTATCTCGAATCAGCTTAACCTTCTCTTCTGACTCTTTGATCAAATCTGGTCCAAACAACTGACGGTCGCCAACTTCATCCCACATCAACGGTGTTTGGCATCTTCTTCCATACAGGGCTTCAAACGGTGCCATCTTCAAACTGGCCTCGTAACTATTGTTGTATGAGAACTCTGCGTATGGTAAATTATCATCCAACCTAGATCCATAGTCTAGCGCACAAGCTCTGAACATGTCCTCCAGAATCTGATTGACTCTCTTGGTCTATCCATCTGTCTGCGAATGAAAGGTTGTACTAAAGTCTAGCCTGGTCCCCAAAGTCTGGTGCAACTGATGCCAAAACTTTGAAGTGAACTGTGTTCCTCTGTCTGACACGATGGTCCTCGGAACTCCATGCAGACATACGATCCTGGTCATGTATATCTTGGCCAACTTCGCACTTGTGTAGGTGGTTTTCACTGGGATAAACTGAGCCACTTTGGTTAAGTGATCAACTACTACCCAGATAGAATCATATCCTGATCGGGTCCTGGGCAATCCGGTGATAAAATCCATGCCAAGCTTGTCCCACTTCCATTCAGGTATCGGCATAGGTTGCAGTAATCCTGCTGGCTTCTGATGTTCTGCTTGCACTCTGTGACATACATCACATACAGCTACATACTCGGTAATATCCTTCTTCATACCAGTCCACCAGAAACGCTCCTTCAAATCCAAATACATCTTGGTGTTTCCGAGGTGAATCGAGTATGGTGAATCATGAGCCTCCTAAAGTATTAACTTCCTGATCTCTGCATTATAGGGCACATATACACGGTCCTCAAACTGCAAGGTGTCGTGCTCATCCTCACGAAAACCTTTGGCTTTTACTTTGCTCATCCTCTCTTTTATCTTGGCAATCTCCTTGTCATCCTTCTGAGCTTCACGAATCTTTCCCAACAATGTAGACTGAACTTCCATCGCTGCAACAAAACCTCTAGGAACAATCTCCAAATGAAGTTCCCTGAGATCATCGGCTAACTCCTTTGGCAACCCTCCTGTTAAGAGAATATTGACATAACACTTCCGGCTCAAAGCGTCTGCTACGACATTGGCCTTTCCGGGATGATAATGCAGTTTCATATCATAATCCTTTATGAGCTACAACAGTCTCCTTTGCCTGAGATTCAGCTCCTTCTGAGTGAAAATGTACTTCAAACTCTTGTGATCCGTGTACACATCACAACGGTTTCCCATAAGAAAATGCCTCCAGGTTTTGAGTGCATGCACTATGGCTGCTAACTCCAAATCATGGGTGGCATAATTCAACTCATGCGGTTGAAGTTGACGTGAGGCATATGAAACAAATCTTCCGTCTTGCATGAGTACTCCTCCAAGTCCTAAGCGAGATGCGTCGCAATACACTTGGAAATCCTTGTGTATATCCGACAGAATCAGCACTGGGGCTGTAGTCAGACGTTTCTTCAACTCCTGAAAATTGGCCTCATATTTTTCTGTCCATTTGAACTTAGTGTCCTTCTTCAACAAGTCCATCATGGGCTTCGCAATTTTAGAGAAATTCTCGATAAATCTCCGATAATATCTTGTGTGTCCAAGAAAACTGCGGATTTCTCCAACTGTGGTGGGTGATAGCCAATCAGTGACTGACTTAACCTTGGTGGGGTCTACTGTTATTCCTTCTCCTGATATAACATGCCCAATGAATCCAACTTCCTTCAACCAAAATTCACATTTTCTGAACTTGGCATACAACTGATGTTCCCTGAGCTTCTCGAGAACTAAACGCAAATGCTCCTTGTGTTCCTCTTCATCCTTCGAGTATACCAAGATATCATCAATGAACAACACAACAAACTTGTCCAAGAACTCCATAAACACCTTATTCATCATGCTCATGAAATAGGCAGGGGCATTAGTCAATCCAAATGACATAACTGTTTACTCGTAAAGCCCATACCGTGTGGTATAAGCTGTCTTAGGTATATCCTTTTCTCGAATCTTCAGCTGGTGGTATCCTCATCGCGGATCGATCTTCCAAAACACTTTAGCTCCTTGCAGCTTGTCAAACAAATCATTGATCATCGGCAGCGGGTACTTGTTCTTGATCGTCACTTCATTCAATGCACGATAATCAACAACCATTCTCAAGGATCCATCCTTCTTCTCAACCAAGAGCACTGGGGCTCCCCACGGTGACGAACTTCATCGAATGTAACCTTTCTCCAGTAACTCCTTAATCTGCTTTTTAATATCCTCCAGATCATTCGTGCGCATCCGGTATGGTCTCTTCGATATTGGTCCGGTGCCTGGCAACAGCTCTACCAAAAACTCCATATCACGGTCTGGCGGCATGCCTGGTAATTCCTTTGGAAATACATACGGGTAATCCTTCACTACAGGCACTTCCTCCTGAACAACTCCGGAGAAGGAATTTACTTGGGTCCTCCTTGGTGCATGCCTGGATACATACTTAATCCTTTTTTACTTCGGGGTAGTGAGCAGAATTGACTTGCTAGCGCAATCAATGTTTCCTCCATACTTCGATAGCCAATCCATTCTCAGTATCACATCCAATCCTTGTGATTCCAAAATTATTAGGTCTGAGGGGAAAACATGGCTGCCAATGGTTAAGGGTAACCGGTCGCACAATCGGCTGGCCATATGCTCTGCACCGGGTGAGCTCACTAGCAAGGGTGTCCTAAGGGCTGGGGTGGATAACTTAAACTTGTCCACAAATCCTCTTGAAATGTACGAATGCGACGCACCAGTGTCAGAAAGAACAAAAGCGGTAAATGACTTAAGCAAAAACTTACCGATAACTGCATTTGGCTGCTCTTCAACCTCCTCCACATTCACGTGGTTCACTTGTCCCCTCTTGAAAGGGTTGGGCTTCTTCCCAGAGCTTCCATTGCCATTTCCATTCTTCGCTGCAGGGCATTCAGTGGCATAGTGTCTAGTCTTCCCGCACTTGAAACAAGTAGTGTGACTTAGGTCCTTCTTGGCGGGTGTGGCTGGATTGGAGTGGTTCTGATTGTTGTTTTCTCCATTCCCATTCCCATTCTTGGGGCCATTGTGGTTATGAGAACTCCCTCCATTGTGAGTGCGGCCTCCATGGTTATGGGTATATCCGCCCGAGTTCGGGGTAAAGCGAGGCTTCTGCTGAGCTCCTGAATTATACTTCCCTTGTCCATACTTCCTTTTGCGGCTCTCAATCTGCTGCTGCTTCCCTTCAATCATAAGAGCTTTGTCTACCAACTCCTGGTAGTTGTTAAATGTTGCCAACATCAACTGCATACTCATCTCGTCATTCAACCCTTCCATAAACATCTCCTGCTTCGCATCATCTGTGGCCATATCATCAGGGGCATAGCGAGAAAACTTGCCAAACTCATCCATGTACTGAGCTACAGTACGGTTTCCCTGGCGTAAGTTGCGAAACTCACGCTTCTTCATGCTCATAGCTCCAGTTGAGACATGTGCTGTGCGGAATACTTGCTGAAACTGCTCCCAAGTGACATCGGCTATAGGGAAAGTGGTTGTGTAATTCTCCCACCATGATACTGCAGGTTCATCCAATTGGTGTGCGGCAAAACGCACCTTCTCAGCATCTGTACAACCTGCGGTGGTCAACTCCCTTCCTATCCTGCGTAGCCAGTCATCAACAACTATTGGCTCGGTGCTACTAGAAAACACCGGTGGTTGCAACCTCAGAAAACGAGCTAAGTTGTCAACTGGAGGTGGTGGTGGCGGGTTGTTGTTGTTGTTGTTGCCTTGGTTCTGGACTAGTAGCTGCATCAAGGCATTCTGCTGTTGGATCAACTGAGTGAGCTCCGGTGGGAAGACAAATCCGGGGTGACGTCTCGGAGGCATCTGATGGGTTTAGAGGGGAGAGATTAGAATAGAATGAGGTCTAATGAGAAAGCACTACCCATATTCACATGAGACAAGCACAATCATATCATATCACTCAATCAATCAAGCAAGGGCATAAAATTGATCTAACTATCATTACAGTGCTCGGACTATACTATTTACATGGGGGAAATACTACTGATCATATGGTGGTCTACTAGAAATTTTGATCGGTGGAAGACTCCATAATATCCGCTCCAGCTTCGTCTTCATAATCATCATCACTACTGTCTGGGTCGGAGTCGGTGTCGTCGATGATGATGTAGTCTTCAGAACGAATGTCCTTGGATTGGTCATCATCTCCTCCTGGCGCGGGGTCTCCCATGAATACTCCTAGCTTCCTTGTCAGGTCGTCATTCTTCTCCACTAGTATTGCAATTTCCTCCTCATATCCGTCGCGTGCAGACTTGAGTTCCTCTTCTAGCTCCATGTTCCTGGTCATCACCTTCTTCAGATCTATCATGCTAGCGCACATCTGGTTCTCCTGGCGTCGAATGTGCTGGTTGAACTCCTGGATGAAAGCTGCAATGGATCTGTCCTTCTTGGTGCTGATCATCTCCCATTGCTCATCTCGGCACCCACATATCTGGTAGATAGTGTCCTTCAGCTCCTGTTTGTAGACGTCGCCAATATGTCCTATAGCAATGTGGGCTGCCATGCTCTTGCCTAGACTCCAGGTGGGTGCATCAAAGGAAAACTCTTGTGGCTCAGTGACTGGCATGAATGTCCTTCCTGGAACTTGAACTCGAATCATCCATTGCTCCTCTTCTGGTAATGTGGCGGTGTAGGTCCAGGTGAAGCTTGATATTCTGATGTTCAGGTACCTAGTGACTTCCTTCAAGTGTCTCCCAAAAGGTGTGTCTTCATCCGGTTGTGCAAACTTGTTCCTTGAGTCCGCCATCCTATAGAGTAGAAAATGGAGAGGAGTCAGAAATGAGTAGAGAAGAGTGACCTATGGCTTATCTTAGTGGTCGTGTCCTACATTCAGCGTGTGCTCTGATACCATCTTGTAGTGACCCGACCTCAGACGGTCAAGTCTCTGTGCATAAGTGTCATCCCTGGATCGGTAATGCTGACACACACATTACTCGAAGGATTTATAACAGAGTAGCAATCACACACTTATTACATCCAATGTCTCAAAAGAGAACTTATTACAATAAATATGGCTTAAGGCCATCTAAATAAATAACAGCGGAAGGCTTGGAAGATAAAGTGAGTCCATCAACTCCAACAGCATAGCTGACTGCACGACAACGACCTAGCGCACCTTACTCTTCGTCTGAAAAGTCCGCAACATGATACGTTGCAGCTCGAAAACGGGTAGGCACATGGAATATGCTGGCATAGTAACACAGTAGAGCAATGAACAGAATAAATGCTATCACTACATGCATATATGGCTGGTGGAGGCTCTATGGTTAATATGTTTTTGCGTAAAGCTAATGTTTCCCTACTTCAAAGGAATATATTTTATTTAACTATCATGGTAGTTGAACAACATTGAGAAGGTTCCTCCAACTCAGTCCCAATTAGAAATATTTATCAACCCAACAAATTATATTAGAGTGATGAGATCCATATGATAATCCAAGAACCAGATACTCAAGACGTCCATGACCGGGGACATAGCTAACCATGATTAGATTGTACACTCTGCAGAGGTTTGCGCACTTTTCCCCACAAGACTCGATCTCCTTCGTTGGATTTCTCGCACTACCTGGTGTTTGAGAAACGAATGACTGAGACACAGTCTTTCAGAAGCATTAACTCTAACCCTAGGTGGACTGTACCAACCTACATCCCCTATATCTGCTAGCCTACCACTGGAAGAGGTCATGCAACCTACTCAACTATGCTAGAGCCCATAATAGCTTGTGGCTGCACACGGAAGTTTCTAGCATGAATAATCTTACGATCCCTTTGAGCCTGGGTGGCGGACCATAGGATGATCACACGGGTACTCCGGGATATCCTAGGACAACACTGGATTCTCCAGGTGCCCAAAACCAACAATCCACCCAGATGTGTTTTAAAGTAGCCACCTTAAGTTAACCATTAATTAACAATCTCACATCTGTCATGGATTCACTCACCCAAACCACGTCTACGAGCATAGCATATCAATATAAGCATAACGTAGAAGTAACTCCCAAGGTTTGGTAATAAACAGGGCAATAGGTTCTACCTCATCAACTACTTCCCAAAACCCACATGTTAAACACATCCAAATCATGAAGTGTTTGAGGATTGAAACTAATGCACAAAACTGGGTATGAAAAGAGTATGATCAATGTGTTATTTGCCTTGCTGACGATACACAAAACCTAGTGACTCGTAGTAGCACACTTCGCACTCCGGGAATTCTATGGCAAACAAACAATAGCATACATAAGCACTCGAGCATAGATGTAACGGTAACACTCAAATAAGAAGATCAAATCTGAAAACTCAACTGAAGAGATTCGATCTGCAAAAAGAATCAATCAAATCGGAGTTGCGGAACTGAACTACAGTCAAAAGAACTTCGAAATCAAATCTGCTTGGAACCAAATTTTAAATTGTCAAAACGATGTTCAAGTGGATTAAATAGAAAGAGGGTTTCGATACGAAGATTTTGGCGTTGGTTTCACTGGATTTGGACAAACAGTTTAGAAACGGCGGGCGTTTGAAGATCTGGGGCTAATCTGCGAAAAAAATAATCGTGGATAGGTCCTTGGGCGAAAACAAAATAAAAAGAAAAGACTAACGAACGAACGTTCGCTGCGAGAACCTAAACGGCAAAAAGCGTTCGTTAAAATGAACGAACGGAGGAATGTCTGCTAAATAACTAAACCGAGAAAACTGAAACGATAAATAAAATAAAAACGCATCTAGGGTTTCTAAAAAACCGATTGGTTTTTATTACCTAAACCGGAAAAAGGCGTCTCGGATCCGGCGGACAGTGGCGGCTCCGGCGTGCGGCGCGGTGGCGGACGGCGACGGCGGTGAGCAGCGGCGCAATGCGGGAAGCGGCGAGGCAGCGCGGGCGGCGACGAAGGCTTACGGCGCGGGCGGCAGAGCTCGGCGGCGGGGTACGGCGGTGGAGCGGGACGAGGTGAGGAGGGGCGGCGGCGGGTGGGGGGGAGGGTTAAATAGGAGGGGGGAGGGGTTCGGCGGCTTGGGGAAGGGGTCGAGGGGGAGGAGTCCTCCTCGGACTCGCGGCGGCAACGACGACGTGCGTCGGTCGGACTCGGTCGGGGCGAGGCGGTGCGGCGGCTGGGCCGTGGCCAGGCGCTAGTTTGGCCGGAAAAAATCCTAATAATAAAATAAAATCTAAAAATGCCAAAACAAAATTTCACCGTCTAAATAAAATATTTAAAACATGATGAACATTTTCTTGGCCTAAAATGCAATTTTAGAAATATGCATATTTTTCTAATTCAAATAAAATTGCAATAAAATCCAAATAAAATTATTTATTTGATTTTAATATTTTTCCTCTAATATTTCATTTATTTTGGAGAATTCATATTATCTCCTCTCATATATTTTAATATGAAATATTTTCGCAGAGAAAAATAATTAAAACCAAAATGATCCTTGTTTCGATATTTGAGAAAAATTCAAATATGAAAACGATGAAATCCCCAACTCTCTTCGCGGGTCCTTGAGTTGCTTAGAATTTCGAGGATCGCGAAACGAAATGCAATAAAATATGATATGCATGAATGACCTATGTATAACATTCCAAATTGAAAATTTGGGATGTTACATCAATCCAATAGGAGACTACGCAAAAAGCCACCAAATACGTGCACAAACAAACACCAACTTGCAACCAACGTGACAAAGGGGTTGTCAATCCCTTCACGGTTATTCGCAAAGTGAGATCTGATAGAGATGGATAAACGGTAAAGTAATATTTTTTGTATTTTTGGTTTATGGAACGGAAAGCAAAGATTACAAAATAAAGTAAATAGGAAACTAGAATTGTAGATCGGAAACTTATATGATGCAAAATAGACGCAGGGGCCATACGTTTCACTAGAGGCTTCTCTCAAGATAGAAATTATTACGGTGGGTGAACAAATTACTACCGAGCAATTCATAGAAAACCGCAAAGTTATAACGATATCTAAGGCATGATCCTGAATATAGGCATCACGTCCGTGTCAACTAGACCGATTCCTGCCTGCATCTACTACTATTACTCCACACATCGACCGACTCCTGCCTGCATCCAGAGTATTAAGTTCATAAGAACAGAGTAACACATTAAGCAAGATGACATGATGTAGTGGGATTAACTCAAGCAATATGATGGAAACCCCATCTTTTTATCCTCGATGGCAACAATACAATACATGCCTTGCTGCCCCTAGTGTCACTTGGAAAGGACACCACAAGATTGAACCCAAAGCTAAGCACTTCTCCCATTGCAAGAAAAACCAATCTAGTTGGCCAAAACAAATCGATAGTTCCAAGAGACTTATCAAATCACGCATATAAGAATTCAGAGGAGATTCAAATAATATTCATAGATAAGATGATCATAAATCCACAATTCATCCGATCTCGGCAAACACACCGCAAAATAGTATTACATCGAATAGATCTCCTAGAACATCAAGGATAACTTTATATTGAGAATCAAAGAGAGAGAAGAAGCCATCTAGCTACTAGCTATGGACCCATAGGTCTGAAGTAAACTACTCACACTTCATTGGAGAGGTAATGGTGTTGGTGTAGAAGCCCTCCGTGATCGATTCCCCTTCCGGCAAGATGCCGGAAAAGTCCCCAAGATGGGATCTCACATGTACAGAAGGTTGCGGTGGTGGAGAAGTGGTTTCGTGCCTCCCTGGATGTTTTTGGGGAGCTACGAGGGGCCCACAAGGTCGGGGGCGCGCCCCACCCCATTGGGCGCGCCCTCCACCCTTGTGGTCGCCTCGAGGCTCCTCCGACTTGCACTTCAAGTCTCATGGGTGTCTTCTGATCCAAGAAAAATCATGGTGAAAGTTTTATTCTATTTGGAGTTGATACATCTCCAACATATCTATAATTTTTGATTGTTCCATACTGTTATATTATCAATATTGGATGTTTTATAATCATTTTATACTCATTTATATCATTTTTCGTACTAATCTATTGACATAGTGCCAAGTGCCAGTTGCTGTTTTCTGCATGTTTTTTACATCGCAGGAAATCAATACCAAACGGAGTCCAAATGCAACGAAACTTCACGGAGATTTTTTTTGGACCAGAAGACACCTAATGGGCCAAGGTTGCGCCTGGGGGTGCTCCTAGGAGAGCACAACCCACCAGGGCGCGCCAGGAGGCCCAGGCGCGCCCTGGTGGGTTGTGTCCACCTCGGGTGCCCCTCGGACCGCCTCTTTGCTCCATAAATACCCCAATATTCCAGAAACCTTAGGGGAGTCGACGAAAATCAATTCTAGCCACCGCAGAGTCGAGAACCACCAGATCCAATCTAGACACCATCACGGATGGGGTTCACCACCTCCATTGGTGCCTCTCCGATGATGTGTGAGTAGTTCTTTGTAAACCTTCGGGTCCGTAGTTAGTAACTAGATGGCTTCCTCTCTCTCGCTGAATTCTCAGTACAATGGTCTCTTGGAGATCCATATGATGTAACTCTTTTTGCGGTGTGTTTGTTGGGATTGGATGAACTTTGAGTTTATGATCAGATCTATCTTTCATATCCATGAAAGTATTTGAGTTTCTTTGATCTCTTTTATGCATGATTGCTTATAGCCACTTATTTCTTGTCTGATGTTTGGCTTTTGTCTGGCCAACTTGATCTATTTATCTTGCAATGGGAAGAGGTGCTTTGTAGTGGGTTCGATCTTATGGTGCTTGATCCCACTGACAGAAGGGGAACCGACACGTATGTATCGTTGTTACAGACTATTCTCTTTTTACAGATTCTGTTTTATTTGTGTTGTGTGCTTGTTTTGATGGCTCTATGGTTTTCTTTGATGAGTTTTTGCCATAGAAAAGTTGGAATAAAGTAGATATAATGCAAAAAAAATATGAATTGGTTTGATACAATACTTATAGTAGTGATTTGCTTTCTTTTACGAACAGATCTCACGAAGGTTTTGTTGAGTTTTGTGTGATTAAAGTTTTCAACTTTTGGGCTATCTTACGATGGATGAAGGAATAAGGAGTAAGAAGAGCCTAAGCTTGGGGATGCCCCGGCATCCCAAGATATTATCCAAAAGAGAGTGATAACCCACAAGTATAGGGGATCGCAATAGTTTTCAAGGGTAGAGTATTCAACCCAAATTTATTGATTCGACACAAGGGGAGCCAAAGAATATTCTCAAGTATTAGCAGTTGAGTTGTCAATTCAACCACACCTGGATAACTTAGTATCTGCAACAAAGTATTTAGTAGCAAAGTAATATGGAACTAACGGTAACGGTAGCAAAAGTAATATTTTTGGGTTTTGTAGATATTGTAACAATAGCAGCGGAAAAGTAAATAAGCGAAGAACAATATGTGAAAAGCTCGTTAGCATTGGATCGGTGATGGAGAATTATGCCGGATGCGGTTCATCATGTAACAATCATAACATAGGGTGACACAGAACTAGCTCCAATTCATCAATGTAATGTAGGCATATTCCGAATATAGTCATACGTGCTTATGGAAAAGAACTTGCATGACATCTCTTGTCCTAACCTCCCGTGGCAGCGGGGTCCTAATGGAAACTAAGGTATATTAAGGCCTCCTTTTAATACAGTACCGGACCAAAGCATTAACACATAGTGAATACATGAACTCCTCAAACTATGGTCATCACCGGGAGTGGTCCCGATTATTGTCACTTCGGGGTTGCCGGATCATAACACATAGTAGGTGACTATAGACTTGCAAGATAGGATCAAGAACTCACATATATTCATGAAAACAAAATAGGTTCAGATCTGAAATCATGGCACTCGGGCCCTAGTGACGAGCATTAAGCATAGCAAAGTCATAGCAACATCAATCTCAGAACATAGTGGATACTAGGGATCAAACCCTAACAAAACTAACTCGATTACATGATAAATCTCATCCAACCCATCATCGTCCAGCAAGCCTACGATGGAATTACTCACGCATGGCGGTGAGCATCATTAAATTGGTGATGGAGAATGGTTGATGATGACGATGGCGACGGATTCCCCTCTCCGGAGCCCCGAACGGACTCCAGATCAGCCCTCCCGAGAGAGTTTAGGGCTTGGCGATGGCTCCGTATCGTAAAATGCGATGAATCTTTCTCTCTGATTTTTTTCTCCCCGAACACGAATATATGGAGTTGGAGTTGAGGTCGGTGGAGCTTCAGGGGGCCCACGAGGCAGGGGGCGTGCCCAGGGGGGCAGGCGCGCCCCCCACCCTCGTGGAAAGGGTGTGGGGCCCCTGGCCTTGATTCTTTCGCCAGTATTTTTTATTATTTCCAAAAAATAATCTCCGTCAAGTTTCAGGTCATTCCGAGAACTTTTGTTTCTGCACATAAATAACACCATGGCAATTCTGCTGAAAACAGCGCCAGTCCGGGTTAGTTCCATTCAAAAAATGCAATTAGAGTCCAAAACAAGGGCAAAAGTGTTTGGAAAAGTAGATACGACGGAGACGTATCAGCACCCCCAAGCTTAAACCTTTGCTTTTCCTCAAGCAATTCAGTTGATAAACTGAAAGTGATAAAGAAAAACTTTTACAAACTCGGTTTGCTCTTGTTGTTGTAAATATGTAAAGCCAGCATTCAAGTTTTCAGCAAAGATTATGACTAACCGTATTCATAATAACATTTAGGTTTCATGTTTACTCATGTCAATGGCATAATCAACTAGCGAGCAATAATAATAAATCTTGGATGACAACACTTTCTCAAATCAATCATGATATGATATAACAAGATGGTATCTCGCTAGCTCTTTCTGAGACCGCAAAACATAAATGCAGAGCACCTTTAAGGATCAAGGACTGGCTAAACATTGTAATTCATGGTAAAAGAGATCCAATCATAGTCATACCCAATATAAACTAATAGTAATGGATGCAAATGACAGCGGTGCTCTACAGCTGGTGCTTTTTAATAATAGGGTGATGACTCAACATAAAAGTAAATAGATGGGCCCTTAGCAGAGGGAAGTAGGGATTTGTAGATGTGCCAGAGCTCGATTTTGAAATAGAGATAAATAATATTTTGAGCGTCATACTTTCATTGTCAACATAACAACCTAGAGATGGCGATATCTTCCATGCTACACACATTGTAGGCGGTTCCCAAACAGAATGGTAAAGTTTATACTCACCCTCCACCAACAAGCATCAATCCATGGCTTGCTCGAAACAACGAGTGCCTCCAACTAACAACAGTCCCAGGGGAGTTTTGTTTGCAATTATTTTGATTTGATTTGCATAAAGCATGGGACTTGGCATCCCGGTGACTAGCCATTTTCTCATGAGTGAGGAGCGGAGTCCACTCCTCTTGAAAATAACCTGCCTAGCATGGAATATACAGACAACACTAGTTGATACATGAGCTATTCGAGCATACAAAACAGAATTTCTTTTGAAGGTTTAGAGTTTGGCACATACAAATTTACTTGGAACGGCAGGTAGATACCGCATAAAGGAAGGTATAGTGGACTCATATGGAATAACTTTGGGGTTTAAGGGATTGGATGCACAAGAAGTATTCCCGCTTAGTACAAGTGAAGGCTAGCAAAATACTGGGAAGCGACCAACTAGAGAGCGACAACAGTCATGAACATGCATTCAAATGAATAAACATTGAGTGCAAGCATGAGTAGGATATAATCCACCATGAACATAAATATCATGAAGGCTATGTTGATTTTGTTTCAACTACATGCGTGAACATGTGCCAAGTAAAGTCACTCGAATCGTTCAAAGGAGGATACCACCCCATCATACCACATCACAACCATTTTAATAGCATGTTGGCACGCAAGGTAAACCATTATAAACTCCTAGCTAATTAAGCATGGCATAAGCAACTATAATCTCTAATTGTTATTGCAAACATGTTTATTCATAATAGGCTGAATCTGGAACGATGAACTAATCATATTTACAAAAACAAGAGAGGTCGAGTTCATACCAGCTCCTCTTATCTCAATCAGTCCATCATATATCGTCATAATTGCCTTTCACTTGCACGACCGAATGATGTGAATAATAATAATAGTGCACGTGCATTGGACTAAGCTGGAATCTGCGAGCATTCAATAAACAGGAGAAGACAAGGCAATATGGGCTCTTGGTTAAATCAACAATAATGCATATAAGAGCCACTTCAACAATTTTATCATGGTCTTCTCCTATCGACCCCCAAAGGAAAGAAAAGAAATAAAACTATTTACACGGGAAAGCTCCCAACAAGCAAAAGAAGAACAGGAAATAATTTTTTTGAGGTTTTCTTTTAATTATTACTACTACAACATACAAAGTAAACTAACTAAAAGCTACAACTATTTTTTTGTTTTCCTTAAGGTTTATCAAACACACAAGAAGAAAGCAAGAAAAATAAAATAAACTAGCATGGATATTACAGTGAAAGAGTATGAGCACCGACATCAGCAATGAGTGTGTGAACATAAATGTAATGTCAGTGAGAGATACGTACTCCCCCAAGCTTAGGCTTTTGGCCTAAGTTGGTCTATTGCCACGGCTGGCCTGGCGGACATCCAAAGTTGTAGTAGGGGTCGTACTGAGGAGAAGAAGCCTCTGATTGCCACTGGTTGGCAATCATCTCCGGATCCCACTGGTAATTAGACTGTCGTGGAGGATCAAATTGTGGTTCTGGCTCCGACTCTATAGCTGATGTAGGGTTCCGGTAGGCGTGGATGGCTGCCAGCGGAACGAGATACTTGCCTGTAGACAAATCAAACAAGGAAGGAGCAGGCAAGGTAATAGTCTCAGGGTGATTTTTATCAAATAACAATTTATATTTAAGCGCCCTTTCCCTATTCTTAACAATAAAATCATGTGCTACCATACTCTTATAGTCTAGAAAAACAGCAAGCAACAACTTTTCTTCTTTTTCATAGTGCCTAATAGGTATGTTATAGTATGCAGCGAGGCGCGAGGCGAAGATGCCTCCCAAGATGGGGCCCTTAGTACGGTTAAGATTTAACCGCTTTGCAACAGTAGCGCCCATATTAAATGTGTCATCTCGAAACAAGGCATGGAACAAAATAATAATATCAGGGACACCCAACTTTTCCACAGTTTCCGCGACCAATTAAGCATCTACTAGCAAATATAGCAAAGTAACGTAGAACAGGAAAATGTATGCTAGTGATTCGTGCATCGGAAACCTTCCTCGTTTCCCCTACAGCAATTGTATCTATAAACCCCTCCACATCATTATTATGTGGTTCCTCTATGATACCCGGAAAAGGTAACTTGGAAACCCTACAGAATTCTTGAAGGGTCATCCCCTTATACTCATCATATAAATAAAAATCCACCGTAGGTGGTGACCTCCTAGAATGGAAATGAAAATGTTGCACAAAGGTATTGGTGAGTAAGGGATACTGTTCGTGTTGGTCGCGGAGGAAGTCGGTGAGGCCTGCATTCTCAGCCAACTCATAAAAATCATCATAATCCCGGCTGCTTTCAAGAAATCATCACAAGGCCATTCACACGGCCGAACCTCCGCAGTGCGAGGCAGATTATATTTGGGCCTCTCTGCTTCTTCACTTTGTTTTTCCTTCGAGCTTCGGCTCGATGAGCCCCTCAAAAATCTCTTCATCATTTTCTGAAAATCTCTAAAAATTTTAGTAACTTCAAATAAAAGTGAACCAAGCTCAACAAAATTTATAGCAACTACTCCTACAAGTGCCTAGAGCCTATATCATGCATTAGAACTACTTGGAACCATATAAATTTGACATGCAAGCTCAAGAACATGGTCACCTAGGCAGCAAAAATTTGCAATGTATAAAGCACTAGAACAAAAACTAATTGGGCCAATGGAGGAGTCACATACCAAGGAACAATCCCCCAAAGTAGTTTTGTTAGAGGTGCTTTGAGCAAGGAAATCGAAAATCGCAGCAAAATGAGCTAGAACTCGTGCTTGAGCTGGTTGGTGATTTTTTTGGGAGGAAGAAGGAGTGTGTGGGTGTAGGAATAAGTGGAGGGGAGCCACCATGGGCCCATGAGGCAGGGGGCGCGCCCTGGACCCTCGTGCCTAGGTGCTTGCTCCCCCTTCTGTGTTCTCAGTGCCAAATATTCTCAAATATTCTAGAAAAAATCATATTAAATTGGCAGGGCATTTGGAGAACTTTTTTTAGGGTATTTTTATATTGCACAGATAATTCAGAAAACAGACAGAAAAATACTATTTTTTACTTTATTTCAAATAAATAGCAGAAAGTAAAAGGAAGGTACAGAAGGTTGTGCTTTCTAGTTTCATCCATCTCATGCTCATCAAAAGGAATCCACTAACAAGGTTGATCAGGTCTTGTTAACAAACTCATTCTGAATCATATGAAACTGGAGAAATTTCGAATAACACTATGTTACCTCAACGGGAATATGCACATCCCCAATAATAAGAATATCATATTTCTTCTTGACAGTAGGAAGAGGAAATTCAAAATCTCCAAAAATAATCGATGGAATTTTTCCAATAGAATTGATGCTGTGGACTTGATGTTGTTTCCTCGGAAAGTGTATCGTATGCTCATTACCATTAACATGAAAAGTGACATTGCCTTTGTTGCAATCAATAACAGCCCCTGCAGTATTCAAAAAGGGTCTTCCAAGAATAATAGACATACTATCGTCCTCGGGAATATCAAGAATAACAAAGTCCATTAATATAGTAACGTTTGCAACCACAACAGGCACATCCTCACAAATACCGACAGGTATAGCAGTTGATTTATCGGCCATTTGCAAAGATATTTCAGTAGGTGTCAACTTATTCAAATCAAGTCTATGATATAAAGAGAGAGGCATAACACTAACACCAGCTCCAAGATCACATAAAGCAGTTCTAACATAATTTCTTTTAATGGAGCATGGTATAGTAGGTACTCCTGGATCTCCAAGTTTCTTAGGTATTCCACCCTTAAAAGTATAATAAGCAAGCATGGTGGAAATTTCAGCTTCTGGTATCTTTCTTTTATTTGTAACAATTTTTTTCATATACTTAGCATAAGGATTCATTTTGAGCATATCAGTCAAACGCATACGCAAGAAGATAGGTCTAATCATTTCGGCAAATCGCTCAAAATTCTCATCATCCTTTTTCTTGGATGGTTTGGGAGGAAAAGGCATGGGTTTTTGAACCCATGGCTCCCTTTCTTTACCGTGCTTCCTAGCAACAAAGTCTCTCTTGTCATAACGTTGATTCTTTGATTGTGGGTTATCAAGATCAATGGCAGGTTCAATTTCAACATTATTATCATTGCTAGTTTGAGCATCATCATTAACATTATCACTAGGTTCATGTTCATTGCCAGATTGTGTTTCAGCATCAGAAATTGAAATATCATTTGGATTCTCAGGTGGTTCAGCAATAGGTTCACTAGAAGCATGTAAAGTCCTATCATTTTTCTTTTTCTTCTTTTTAGAAGGACTAGGTGCACCTATATTATTTCTCTGAGAATCTTGCTCAATTCTCTTAGGATGGTCTTCAGGATACAAAGGTTCCTGAGTCATTTTACCAGTTCTAGGAGCCACTCTAACAGCATAGTCAATATTCTTACTATTTAGTTCATTGAGCAAATCATTCTGAGCTTTAAGTACTTGTTCTACTTGAGTGGTAACCATAGAAGCATGTTTACTAATGAGTTTAAGTTCACCTTTAACTCTAGACATATGATCACTCAAGTGTTCAAGCATATAAGCATTGTGTTTCAATTTTCTACCAAAATAAGCATTGAAGTCTTCTTGCTTAACCATAAAATCATCAAACTCATCTAAGCATTGGATAGCAATTTTAGTAGGAGGGACTTTAGCTTTATCATATCTATGGAGAGAATTTACCTTTACTACATGTGTCGGGTTATCAAGAACCTGTGTTTCTTCATTAGGTAATGGATTAAGACCATGTATTTCTTCAACAGGCGGTAAATTAATACCATGTATTTCTTCAATAGGAGGTAAATTCTTCACATCTTCAGCTTTAATACCCTTTTCTTTCATAGATTTCTTTGCCTCTTGCATATCTTCAGGATTGAGAAATAGAACGCCCCTCTTCTTCGGAGTTGGCTTAGGAATTGGCTCAGGAGTTGGCTCAGGAAGTGTCCAATTATTTTTATTTGTCAACATATTATTCAATAGAATTTCAGCTTCATCCGGTGTTCTTTCCCTGAAAATAGAACCAACACAACTATCCAGGTGGTCTCTGGAAGCATCGGTTAGTCCATTATAAAAGATATCAAGTATTTCATTTTTCTTAAGAGGATGATCAGCAAAGCATTAAGTAATTGGAGAAGCCTCCCCAAGCTTGTGGGAGACTCTCTTCTTCAATTTGCACAAAATTATATATTTCCTTAAAGTAGCTTGTTTCTTATGAGCAGGAAATATTTAGCGAGAAGTAATAAATCATGTCCCGGGACTACGCACAACCAGGATCAAGAGAATTAAACCATATCTTAGCATCACCCTTTAATGAGAATGCAAATATTTTAAGGATATAAAAATAGCGAGTTCTCTCATCATTAGTGAACAGGGTGGCTATATCATTTAATTTAGAAAGGTGTGCCACAACAGTTTTAGATTCATAGCCATATAAAGGATCTAACTCAACCAACGTAATTATATCAGGATCAACAGAGAATTCATAATCCTTATGAGTAAAAAAGCTAGGTGAGGTAGCATAAGCAGGATCATATTTCATTCTAGCATTCAAAGTTTTCTGTTTAAGCTTAGCCAATAATTTCTTAAGATCACTTCTATCATTGCAAGCAAGAAAGTCTCTAGCAGTTTCTTCATCCATTACATAGCACTCAGGCACAATAGGCAATTCATATTTATTGGTTGAGTCTTCATCATCACTTTCATCAATATTATTACTTTCAATAATTTCATTCCCTCTAGCCCTAGCAAGTTGTTCATCAAGAAATTCACCAAGTGGCACACTAGTATCAAGCATAGAAGAAGTTTCGTCATAAGTATCATGCATAGCAGAAGTGGCATCATCAATAACATGCGACATATCAGAATTAATAGCAGAAGCAGGTTTAGGTGTCGCAAGCTTACTCAAAACAGAAGGTGAATCAAGTGCAGAGCTAGATGGCATTTCCTTACCTCCCCTCGTAGTAGAGGGATAATTTTTTGTTTTCTCGTCTTTCAAGTTCTTCATAGTGACCAGCAGATATAAATCTCAAGTGACTCAAAGAATAGAGCTATGCTCCCCGGCAACGGCGCCAGAAAATAGTCTTGATAACCCACAAGTATAGGGGATCGCAACAGATTTTGAGGGTAGAGTATTCAACCCAAATTTATTGATTCGACACAAGGGGAGCCAAAGAATATTCTCAAGTATTAGCAGTTGAGTTGTCAATTCAACCACAGCTGGATAACTTATTATCTGCAGCAAAGTATTTAGTAGCAAAGTAATATGGAAGTAACGGTAACGGTAGCAAAAGTAATATTTTTGGGTTTTGTAGTGATTGTAACAATAGCAACGGAAAGGTAAATAAGCGAAGAACAATATGTGAAAAGCTCGTAGGCATTGGATCGATGATGGAGAATTATGCCGGATGCGGTTCATCATGTAACGATCATAACATAGGGTGACATAGAACTAGCTCCAATTCATCAATGTAATGTAGGCATGTATTCCTAATATAGTCATACGTGCTTATGGAAAAGAACTTGCATGACATCTTTTGCCCTCCTCCTGTGGCAGCAGGGTCCTAATGGAAACTAAGGGATATTAAGGCCTCCTTTTAATAGAGTACCGGACCAAAGCATTAACACATAGTGAATACATGAACTCCTCAAACTATGGTCATCACCAGGAGTGGTCCCGATTATTGTCACTTCGGGGTTGCCGGATCATAACACATAGTAGGTGACTATAGACTTGCAAGATAGGATCAAGAACTCACATATATTCATGAAAACATAATAGGTTCATATCTGAAATCATGGCACTCGGGCCCTAGTGGCAAGCATTAAGCATAGCAAAGTCATAGCAACATCAATCTCAGAACATAGTGGATACTAGGGATCAAACCCTAACAAAACTAACTCAATTACATGATAAATCTCATCCAACCCATCACCGTCCAGCAAGCCTATGATGGAATTACTCACGCACGGCGGTGAGCATCATGAAATTGGTGATGGATTATGGTTGATGATGACGATGGCGACGGATTCCCCTCTCTAGAGCCCCGAACGGACTCCGGATCAGCCCTCCCGAGAGATTTTAGGGCTTGGCGGCGGCTCCGTATCGTAAAATGCGATGAATCTTTCTCTCTTATTTTTTCTCCCCAAACACGAATATATGGAGTTGGAGTTGAGGTCGGTGGAGCTCCAGGGGGCCCACGAGGCAGGGGGGCGCGCCCCCCACCCTCGTGGAAAGGGTGTGGGCCCCCCTGGCCTTGATTCTTTCACCAGTATCTTTTATTATTTCCAAAAATAATCTCCGTGAAGTTTTAGGTCATTTCGAGAACTTCTGTTTCTGCACATAAATAACACCATGGCAATTCTACTGAAAACAGCGTCAGTCCGGGTTAGTTCCATTCAAATCATGCAAGTTAGAGTCCAGAACAAGGGCAAAAGTGTTTGGAAAAGTAGATACGATGGAGACGTATCAGAGTTCATCGACCACGAGATCGTAATGGCTAAACCCTAGATGTGTAGCATGCATGTTTGTGATTGCCTCTGCGGACTAAACCCTCCGGCTTATATAGACACCGGAGGGGCCTAGGGTTGTACAGAGTCGGTTTACAAGGGATGGAATCTACATATCCGAACACCAAGCTTGCTATCCACGCAAAGGAGAGTCCCATCCGGACACGGGAAGAAGTCTTCTGTCTTGTATCTTCATAGCCCATTGGTTCGACCCATGTTACATAGACCGGACGCCCGAGGACCCCTTAATCTAGGACTCCCTTAGTAGCCCCCGAACCAGGCTTCGATGACGATGTATCCGGCATGCTGATTGTCTTCGGCATTGCAAGGCGGGTTCCTTCTCCGATTACTTCAAAGTAGCTGACCCGAAAAGTTGTACTCGGTTTGTGTTTTAATTTCACATCCTTTGGCTTCTGCGCCTCCATTGCTTCTGCTTCCACGTGTCAAGCGAATACGAGAGGTCAGGGTATTTTTTTGCACAAAACACCCCGGCCATCTATCTATTTAAAGAAATTGGATCTCAGATCCCATTCTACACCAAGCGGAAAATCCTTAGAGCTTTCTAGGAGAAACCATTCCAACATGGCTAGCGTTCCCAGTTCTTCCTCCTGCCCCACGGCTCCGAAAAAGGCGATTGGGAGAGATGTTTTGTGTCCCACGATTAGCTAATTAAGCTTCAAACGCAGGGATTTCTTATTGGAAATATGCCCTAGAGGCAATAATAAATTAGTTATTATTATTATATTTCCTTGTTCATGATAATCATTTATTATCCATGCTATAATTGTATTGATAGGAAACTCAGATACATGTGCGGGTACATAGACAACACCATGTCCCTAGTAAGCCTCTAGTTGACTAGCTCGTTGATCAATAGATGGTTACGGTTTCCTGACCATGGACATTGGATGTTGTTGATAACGGGATCACATCATTAGGAGAATGATGTGATGGACAAGACCCAATCCTAAGCCTAGCACAAAGATCGTGTAGTTCGTATGCTAAAGCTTTTACAATGTTAAGTATCATTTCCTTAGACCATGAGATTGTGCAACTCCCGGATACCGTAGGAATGCTTTGGGTGTATGTAGCGACCCGACCCGAATGGATCAAGTCTCTGTGCTTTCGTGTCATCACTGGATCGGTATGCTGACACACACAGTACTCGAAGGATTTATAACAGAGGTAAATCACATGTATAAAGTAGCGTAAATACTATTACCTCAATCCATAATATAGCGGAAGCAATAAGGTTGTGGATTCCCATCAACACCAACGGCAAAGTTGAGTATAGGAAATCGTAACCCTAATGTATCACTTACTCGACGTCTGAAAAGTCTACAACATGAAAAGTTGCAGCCCGAAAACGGGTCAGCACATGGAATATGCTGGCAATGTAACACATAGAGAGTAATGAAAGAATAAGCCTATACTACATGCATATATGGCTGGTGGAAAGCTCTATGGTTACAGTTTTGCGAAAAGCCAAATTTTTCCCTACTACAAAGGAATAAATTTATTTAACTATCATGGTGGTTGTTGAACATTGAGAATGGTTGACAGCATCATCAATCCCAATTAAAAGTACTCATTAAAACCCAAACAAATTATATTAAGTAACGTGATGAGATCAACAGGATAATCCAAGAAATAGATACTCAAGATGTTCATAACCGGGGACACGGCTAATCATGATTAGTTTGTACACTCTGCAGAGGTTTGCGCACTTTTCCCCACAAGACTCGATCGCCTCCGTTTGGTTTCTCGCACTACATGGTGTTTGAGAGACGGATGACCGAGACATAGTCTTTCAGAAGCGCTAGCACCTTACGATGGGTGGACCGGTACACCTACATCCCCTACATCTGCTAGTCCACCACTATAAGAGTTCGCACGAATTAGTCAACTATGCCAGAGCCCATAATGGCTTGTGGCTGCACACGGAAGTTTCTAGTTTGAATAATCTCCTGATCCCTTTGAGCCTGGGTGGCGGTCCAAAAAATACAGGCAAGTCCTGGAAACCCAGGTGCCTAGACAGGCAAGTCCTGGAGTAACCAGGTGTCTCAATCCACCCAGATGTGTGTTTAAGTTGCCACCTTAGATAAACCATTAATTATCAATCTCACATCTGTCATGGATATTCACTCAAACCCAATCCACGTCTACAAGCATAGCATGGCATAATAAGCAAACGTAGAAGTAACTCCCAAGGGTTTGATAATAAAACAGGTAATAGGTACTACCTCAAACTACTTCCCATCCCACAATTTAATTAGATCCTAATCATGCAAGTGTTTGAGGAATAGATCTAATGCATAAAAACTGGGTATGAGAAGGGTATGATCAAAGTGTTACTTGCCTGCAATGTTGATGAAGATGATTCGCACTCAAACTCTTGATAGTTCTACTCGTCACACTCCGTCAATCTATCGTAATCAAGCAATAGTAACCACACATAAGCAATCACTCAAAAGATCGGAAGATCAAGAAAACGATTCAAGACATCAAAACCAAGCAAATAACTCTTGCAACATAAAACAATTTCTAACAGTACCAAAATTATGTGAATTTGGCCTTATCAGAAAGTTTAGGTCAAGAGCTTGATTTGCAAAAGATTCAATTAAATCGAGTTACGAAACTCAAGTTATGATCAAACGAAGTTCAAATTCAAATCTGATCTAATTCAAATTTTAAACTTTCAAAAACATGTTTGAGTTGTATTACTGGATAGAGGGAATCATAACGAAGAAGTGGGCGTTGGTTTCGTTGGATTTGGACTAACGAGTAAAAAGTTATAGCCGTTTGAAAATCAGGGACTAACCGGTGAAGAAAACCGATCTAGGGTTTCGGAAAGAAAACCAAAACGAAAAACCGATCTAGAAAACCGGAACGGAAATCGGAACGATTTACGAAAAACTGAACCGAAGAAAAGAAGAGGTGACGCGCTGGGCTGGTACCTCAAGAGGCGAGGGCTCAAGCAAGGCGGGCAAGGGTGGCGGCGTGGGGCGGCGGCGGCAGTGTGGGGCAGCATGGTGTTAGGCGGCGGCGGCGGTGGTGGCGGCGCTGGTGAGGAGAGGAGAGGAGAGGTGAGGATTTTGGTTTGATGTGTTAGAGGGAGGGCTGCTTGGGTATTTATATTGGGGAGGGGAGGGTTTTTGCTTTGGGTAGGGGACAAGAAATAGACTAGGATTAGGAAACAAAGAGAAAAGATCTAGAAACAGATACGGAATAAACGAAAGTAGGAAAAGAGTCCTACTAGTATTAGGAAAAGGAAAAGGAGCGGCTCCCTAGCTCCCTTGGTGCGGCGCGCGTGATGGCCTTGGCCTTGGCCGGTGGCTTGCGGCTTGGGCCTTTGGCCCAAGTCGCTGCGGATTTTTTTAATAGAGACAAAATAAAAATTAAAAAAACAAATAAATAAAAATATTATATAGGCATATAATATGTCAAAATTTTCAGAAAAAGATTTCCTACATGATGAACATTATTTTAGCTTCAAATAAAATCCACAAAATTTCTAATAATACAAACAGTGCCACTGGTCCAATAAAAATCCAATAAAATCATTTTTTAAATACCAAAATGATTTCAAATTAATTTCTCTCCAATTTTCTGATGTAGGGAATCATGTTACCCTATTTTCCATATATTTTATGTTTGGAGAAAAATAATTTGAATAAAACTCCAATAACTCCAAATTGAAAATAAATTCCAAAGAACTTTGAATTTTAATTCTTTGAAACTCCCAACTCATATTTCATATGTTTTGAAGAAGTCATTTTATCTTCGCTCGTGAAAATCATTGAGTTGCATAAAGTTTCAGAATTGGAAATATTTTCCAAATGAAATTCAAATATTTTCAGAACCCCTTGTCATTTAAATAAATGGAAGAAGTCATGTCATCTTCTCTCCAGGGTTTTTGTGATGAAAAGAATTTGAATTCCCGAAGATCATAAAAGCAAAATGAAAGTTTGGGAAAGTCCTTTTATTCCCTCTCATTTAACTTTCAAAAAGTTTCAAATTCACTCACTTTCAGCCAATCAATCAAACAATCAATCAAAACTATCTATTTGTTTATAACATTCCAAAATTTAGAATTTTGGGATGTTACAAACCTACCACCCTTAAAAGGAATCTCGTCCTCGAGATTCGGAGAGGCTAGCAAGAAATAGGTTAGGGTTTGGGGGTCTTCTCCAAACTCGGTCGATCGTCTCCGGGGTCTCGGGTGCTACCACCCTTAAAAGCATGGTTACAGGTTCCATCAAAACTCATATACTCCATCCATCGTTGACAGTGTCGGTCTTCTCAGATCGTAAGGATAATTCCTTCTCTGGGCTCTTCCGGTAGTGGCATAACTTTTTCCTCAATTCTTCTGTCCTTTCATCTTGGTAAGGTTATTCCGAGACTGGGTCTTCATAGCTGACGGGTCTGGCGCCATACTAATCAGCTATCGATATCTCATGGTGGTCAACAATTTATGGTTTCTCCTGCAGAAAATGGGTCTGGGTTGAACCTCACTGTATTTCCTACGGTTGGCAACAACTGCCTTGTACAAGGGAAAAAACGCTTAGACCATTCTAAGGTTCAACAAGGTTTTGATCGTCGTCTCACTACTATAGGTAAGTCACTCAGATTTACCATCCCATATAGCAAAGCGAATAATAAGAGTAAGTCGGTATGGTGATCAATCCATCCCGCACCCAAATCATTACCTTGTACTTGGTTTAGTGAATCTCGCATTCTAACACTCGGTCATCCTCACAAGCATTGCAGAATTTCTCTTGTCGACGAACCAAGTTCGGAAAATCCATTGATTTCTGCAAGCCAAACAACATCTATCGTTTCTTCACAACCCTCAGGTTTTGCGTAAACTCCTATAGAATCGTCGGTCGGTAAAATCGTAACTCTTCCCAGGGTTTCCCCTTCAGCAAGAGTGTGCTAGCTCCTTGGCAGGTCCTGGGGCCTGTGGGTTATGGCCCACCTCATCACTTAAAATCCTTGAACACATCATCTGGGCAACTGATCATTATCCCAACATCCAACTTCCTGGCATACTTAAAATCCTTCCAATTGTACTGTATCTTTTCCTTATATTTGCACCAAACGGGGACATGATTACTCAGACTCTTCATGGAGTTTCCATTGATCCATATTTCCAACATCATACCCCCTTTATATCCAATAATAATTCATCTCTTCATCCTCGTGGGATATCCCACATACCGAGATAAAACTTATACTTACGAAGTCCATACTCCACTTCGTGGAACATCATGATCCTTTCCAGGGTCAAGCGTCCTTACAAGGGAATATTGGTCATCTCTGCATGGCACTTCTTCAACTGGGAAACGTGAAACACATCATGAACTCCTGACAGTCCTTCGGGTGACTTCAACTTGTTAGCCAATTCTCCCATACGTCCCAACACTCGGTATGGTCCTACAAATCTCGGGGCTAACTTTCCCTTAACTCCAAATCGTTTAACCCTTCGCAGAGGTGGCACACAAAGATATGCTCGCTCCAATTTCATAGACTACCTCCTTGCGTTTTTGAGTCCGCATAACTCTTCCGCCAGATCGAGCTACCTTCGCTTATCTCGAATCAACTTAACATTCTCTTCCGACATCCTTGATCACATTTGGTCCAACAACCGACGGTCTCCAACGCCATCCCACACTCTCTTGGGGTATCAAACATATCAAGACAAAACTCCTATTCCTTTTTGTCCAAATCCATTCAAGGGTATCCTTATCTTTCCAGGGTCAATGGTTCTTACAGGTACTACCACCCTTAAAATGTTCCAATATTCCATAGACCATATTTCTCATATCCTCGAAATTGGTCAACATCTTTCCTCATAGGGTAACTCATAAAATCCAAAGCAGTACCAACACTACTAACTTTATTGATTCTTAAATTATTACAATCATATCGCTCTTCCATTACATGTCTCAACTTAACACCTCAATATAAAGAAAAGCTCTCACTTCTACTACTCCACTTCTTCTGTTATAAATTCAACTATAGACCACCAGTCTCCTTCTCCCTCGGACAATCTCTGGCAAAGTGCCTGCTTCATCACAACGGAAACATATTACTTCTGACAAATATCGAGGTTTCCTTGTGATTATATAGCCTCCTGGGTCCTTATCTTCCTCTTGGGCAATCATTGAAGTAGTGCCTGAATTTTTGCACCTGAAACATGTGATATGACTCAGGTCTTTCTTTGTGGAAATTGGGTTGTTCCTGAATCCAACCTACTTCTCTTCCTGGCCTTTCCGCTCCAATCAGGGCTTCTATTTCCTGTGGGTCATACTCTACTTCCTCCGTCGGGAATTCTACTAGATCTCCATTCGCATAATCTTGGGAGATGTGTCCTTCTTCTCCACATGAATAGCATGACTTGGTGCGAGCTTTAATTTTGTTTCCTTTGTGTGTCCTCAACCTCTCCCTTCACACAGTGTTCTTCTAACATCTCCATGAGGGCTCCTTTCATTTCTTCTTTCTTCTGCTGGATGGTTCTCTGTACCATAGTGTAAATGTGACACTGAGCAGGGTAGTGGGTAGTGCCTTCACACAAGAAACAAGTGATCTGCCTAGTTGGGCATTCTTCAGCCGGATGACTTCCTTCACAATTTGGGCATTCATCCTTGTGTTTGTTATGGGTGTGTCCTATTTCTCCACAGAGCTTGCATGCACAAGGTTTCTTCATAATATTTTCATAAGGCTCCAATTTCTGGGACACAAACCGAGACTTTGGCAAAGTCAACTTAAATTCCTTCCAAGTGGTTACTCCTTGCCATCCATTGATGGTTTGGTACATCCTCCACCAAGTAGCGGCACCTCTTTCAAAGCATTGAAGAGCATGCTGGGCCATATCCTTTCTGGGTATAGGGTTATTCTCCATGTGATCCTCCATGTTCTGAATCCATCGGTCCATCTCCAATTGACTCATCGGTCCAGAAAATATAAGCTCATCTCTATTCATCATCTATTGGGTCCATGGGTTATGGGGTGAGATAAGAGAGATGGACAGGGAGGGATACACATAATACAAACAAAAGTTTTGAAAAGACAGATTTTTATTGTGGCTGTCAGAAAAACATCAAACAAATGACAGCTCACAGTCGTCGCATCTAACGTAGGTATAAACAGGGTTTTGGTCTCCTAAAGGTCAATAAATCTTCAAAGTCATCAAACTCTGCAAGTCTTGTTCATGTCTCCGATGGCTTCTTCCGGCCATGCTTGTCCTTTTGCCAGATCATATCTGTTGACGCAAAGTCTCTCGCGACGTCCTTTAATATTTTTGGAGTTGCATTCCAAACTTCTGGTTTCATCAACCTTGATATGAACCATGATCCTACTGTCCTCCAATTCCTGACGAATCTCCGGTATCTCGAGGTTTAGTTCCTCCAGTTTGTCTACTTTCAGCTTCTGGGTTCTGAGTTCTTCACGAGCTGTTTCATTGCCAAATACAACTTCCTGTAGATCCATCTTAAACTCCTTGATGTAATACTCCGGATACCGGTGATACACCAGCTAAGATTTAAAACTTCATCTTGCTGATAGGTGATTCATCAGCCTTCTACCACCCAATCCTTTCATGCATATGCATGCTTAACTCCGCATGGTGACAATAGCATAGGCGAATGATACCATCATGGATGGCCATCTTTCTGCTCTTGTCATTTCCATGAGCTATCTCTCCATAGTTGATATCTCCTTCCTTAGGGTTTTCCTTGACAGAACTTTGAGTTTCTAACTCTCCATGTTCCGTTCTTACTCCAATACACCTTGATCTCGGGTATTGACAGCTTCCATAGTCTGTCAAGTTCCATAAGGGTAGCCTTCCTTGGTCATACCAAAACTGGAAATTCTTCATATTCTCCTAGTCTTCGGAGTCTTCAACAGTTGTAGTTTCCATTTACACGGTAAAATCCTCTTCATTCCAAATGGTCTTAGTAGTCCGATATCTTATACTTCTTAGAGTGGTCTCCTCAGTCGAATCTTCGAGTGGTCAAAATGGAAAAGGGGTATGGTCTCACTAATAAGGATTGTTTGAATAAGCTCAGAAGAGAAGAGAGGTAAAAGATCTTTTGAAAATGAAGTTGTAGAGAAAAATCTTTCCTATGGGCTTGTCAGCTTCTAGGGTCACGCCCTCACAGTCAACATGTGCTCGATACCATCTTGTAGCGACCCGACCGAATGGATCAAGTCTCGTGCTTTCGTGTCATCCTGGATCGGTATGTCGACACACACAAGATCAAGGATTTATAACAGAGGTAAATCACATGTATAAAGTAGCGTAAATACTATTACCTCAATCCATAATATAGCGGAAGCAATAAGGTTGTGGATTCCCATCAACACCAACGGCAAAGTTGAGTATAGGAAATCGTAACCCTAACGTATCACTTACTGTCGTTCTAAAAGTCTCGCAACATGAAAAGTTGCAGCCCGAAAATGGGTCAAGACATGGAATATGCCGCAATGTAACACATAGAGAGTAATGAAAGAATAAGCCTATACTACATGCATATATGGCTGGTGGAAAGCTCTATGGTTACAGTTTTGCGAAAAGCCAAATTTTTCCCTACTGCAAAGGAATAAATTTATTTAACTATCATGGTGGTTGTTGAACATTGAGAATGGTTGACAGCATCCTCAATCCCAATTAAAAGTACTCATTAAAACCCAAACAAATTATATTAAGTAACGTGATGAGATCAACAGGATAATCCAAGAACTAGATACTCAAGATGTCCATAACCGGGACACGGCTAATCATGATTAGTTTGTACACTCGCAGAGGTTTGCGACTTTTCCCCACAAGACTCGATCGCCTCCGCTTGGTTTCTCGCACTACATGGTGTTTGAGAGACGGATGACCGAGACATAGTCTTTCGTAAGCGCTTAGCACCTTACGATGGGTGGACCGGTACACCTACATCCCCTACATCTGCTAGTCCACCACCGTAAGAGTTCGCACGACTTAGTCAACTATGCCAGAGCCCATAATGGCTTGTGGCTGCACACGGAAGTTTCTAGTTTGAATAATCTCCGATCCCTTTGAGCCTGGGTGGCGGTCCAAAAAATACAGCAAGTCCTAGAAACCCAGTGTGCCTAGACAGCAAGTCCTGAGTAACCAGTGCCTCAATCCACCCAGATGTGTGTTTAAGTTGCCACCTTAGATAAACCATTAATTATCAATCTCACATCTGTCATGGATATTCACTCAAACCCAATCCACGCTCACGAGCATAGCATGGCATAATAAGCAAACGTAGAAGTAACTCCCAAGGGTTTGATAATAAAACAGGTAATAGGTACTACCTCAAACTACTTCCCATCCCACAATTTAATTAGATCATAATCATGCAAGTGTTTGAGGAATAGATCTAATGCATAAAAACTGGGTATGAGAAGGGTATGATCAAAGTGTTACTTGCCTGCAATGTTGATGAAGATGATTCGCACTCAAACTCTTGATAGTTCTACTCGTCACACTCCGGTCAATCTATCGTAAACAAGCAATAGTAACCACACATAAGCAATCACTCAAAAGATCGGGAAGATCGAAGAAAACGATTCGAAAACATCAAAACCAAGAAAATAACTCTTGCAACATAAAATAATTTCTAACAGTACCAAAATTATGTGAATTTGGCCTTATCAGAAAGTTTAGGTCAAGAGCTTCGATTTGCAAAAAGATTCAATTAAATCGGAGTTACGAAACTCAAGTTATGATCAAACGAAGTTCAAATTCAAATCTGATCTAATTCAAATTTTAAACTTTCAAAAACATGTTTGAGTTGTATTACTGGATAGAGGGAATCATAACGAAGAAGTGGGCGTTGGTTTCATGGATTTGGACTAATGAGTAAAAGTTATAGCCGCTTGAAAATCAGGGACTAACCGTGAAGAAAATCGATCTAGGGTTTCGAAAGAAAACCAAACGAAAAACCGATCTAGAAAACCGAACGGAAATCGGAACGATTCTTAAAAACTGAACCAAGAAAATAAGAGGTGACGCGTGGGGCTGGTACCTCAAGAGGCGAGGGCTCAAGGGCGGCGGGCGGGGTGGCGGCGGCGTAGAGGGCGGCGGCGCTGTGTGGGGCGGCGGCGGTGTTGGGCGGCGGCAAGGCGGTGTGGCAAGGCGCTGGTGAGGAGAGGAGAGGAGAGGTGAGGATTTTGGTTTGATGTGTTAGAGGGGGGGGGTGCTTGGGTATTTATATTGGGGAGGGGAGGGTTTTTGCTTGGGGTAGGGGACAAGAAATAGACTAGGATTAGGAAACAAAGAGAAAAGATCTAGAAACAGATACGGAATAAACGAAAGTAGGAAAAGAGTCCTACTAGTATTAGGAAAAGGAAAAGGAGCGGCTCCTGGCTCCCTTGGTGCGGCGCGGCGTGATGGCCTTGGCCTTGGCGGAGCTTATGGCTTGGGCCTTTGGCCCAAGCGCCATGGATTTTTTTAATAGAGACAAAATAAAATTAAAAAACAAATAAATAAAAATATTATATAGGCATATAATATGTCAAAATTTTCAGAAAAAGATTTCTACATGATGAACATTATTTTAGCTTCAAATAAAATCCACAAAATTTCTAATAATACAAACAGTGCCACTGGTCAAATAAAATCCAATAAAATCATTTTTAAATACCAAAATGATTTCAAATTAATTTCTCTCCAATTTTCTGATGTAGGGAATCATGTTACCCTATTTTCCATATATTTTATTTTTGGAGAAAATAATTTGAATAAAACTTCAATAACTCCAAATTGAAAATAAATTCCAAAGAACTTTGAATTTTAATTCTTTGAAACTCCCAACTCATATTTCATATGTTTTGAAGAAGTCATTTTATCTTCGCCGTGAAAATCATTGAGTTGCATAAAGTTTCAGAATTGGAAATATTTTCCAAATGAAATTCAAATATTTTCAGCACCCTTGTCATTTAAATAAATGGAAGAAGTCATGTCATCTTCTCTCCGTGGTTTTTGTGATGAAAAGAATTTGAATTCGAAGATCATAAAAGCAAAATGAAAGTTTGGGAAAGTCCTTTATTCCTCTCATTTAACTTTCAAAAGTTTCAAATTCACTCACTTTCAGTCAAGCAATCAAACAATCAATCAAAACTATCTATTTGTTTATAACATTCCAAAATTTAGAATTTTGGGATGTTACGGTGTAGGCTCTATAGTATGCTTCAGACGTAGGCGGTCCCCTATGCTTCAGACGTAGGCTCTATAGTATGCTATGCTGTGTACCGCACCAGAAGTGTGCCTTGCCATGAGTCACTATAAGTACAAGAATGATCCAGAATGGATCATTGGACAGCGGTCCAAATTGTCCTTGGAATAAATAAGGACATGTTTCTCGATTATGGAGGTGATAAAGAGTTCGGCGTAAAGGGTTACGTCGATGCAAGCTTTAACACCTATCCGAGTGACTCTGAGTAGCAAACCGGATACGTATAGTGGAGCAACCATTTGGAATAGCTTCAAGTGGAGCGTGGAAGCAGCATTTACAATATGACCTAGAGATTTGCGAAGTGCATACGGATCTGAATGTTGCAGACCCGTTGACTAAAACCTCTCTCACAAGCAAAACAAGATCAAACCCCATAACTCATTGAGTCTTAATCACATGATGATGTGAACTAGTTTAGTGACACTAGTAAACTCTTTGGATGTTGGTCACATGGCAATGTGACCTGTAAGTGTTAATCACATGGCGATGTGAACTAGATTATTGACTCTAGTGCAAGTGGGAGACTGTTGGAAATATGCCCTAGAGGCAATAATAAATTAGTTATTATTATTATTTTTCCTTGTTCATGATAATCGTTTATTATCCATGCTATTATTGTATTGATAGGAAACTCAGATACATGTGTGGGTACATAGACAACACCATGTCCCTAGTAAGCCTCTCGTTGACTAGCTCGTTGATCAATAGATGGTTACGGTTTCCTGACCATGGACATTGGATGTCGTTGATAACGGATCACATCATTAGGAGAATGATGTGATGGACAAGACCCAATCCCGAGCCTAGCACAAAGATCGTAGTTCGTATGCTAAAGCTTTTCTAATGTTAAGTATCATTTCCTTAGACCATGAGATTGTGCAACTCCGGATACCGTAGGAATGCTTTGGTGTACCAAACGTCACAACGTAATCGGGTGGCTATAAAGGTGCACTACGGGTATCTCCGAAAGTGTCTTGGGTTGGCACGAATCGAGACTAGGATTTGTCACTCCGTGTGACGGAGAGGTATCTCTGGGCCCACTCGGTAGGACATCATCATAATGTGCACAATGTGACCAAGGGGTTGATCACGGGATGATGTGTTACGGTACGAGTAAATAGACTTGCCAGTAACGAGATTGAACAAGGTATCGGCATACCGACGATCGAATCTCGGGCAAGTACAATACCGCTAGACAAAGGGAATTGCATACGGGATTGCTTGGATCCTTGACATTGTGGTTCATCCGATGAGATCATCATGGAACATGTGGGATCCAACATGGGTATCCAGATCCCGCTGTTGGTTATTGATCGGAGAACATGTCTGCATGGTTCCCGAACCCGTAGGGTCTACACACTTAAGGTTCGGTGACGCTAGAGTTGTTATGGGAAATAGTATGTGGTTACCGAAGGTTGTTCGGAGTCTCTGATGAGACCTGGACATGACGAGGAGCTCCGGAATGGTCCGGAGGTGAAGATCGGTATATTGGACGAAGGGTATTGGAGTCCGAAATTGTTCCGGGGGTACCAGGTGATGACCAGCGAGTCCGAAAGGGGTTTCAGAGGCCCCGGCAAGCTTTGGGGACCTTATGGGCCAAGGGAGAGGGCACATCAGCCCACTTAGGGGCTGAGCGCCTCCCACCCCATCTCACGTAACACGGAGAGGTGGGGCGCCACCCCTAGGGCAGCCACCCTCCCGGCTTGGGGGCAAGTTTCCTAGGGGTGGGGCGCCAAACCAATCTAGGGTTTCCCCTATGGCCGCCGCCTCCCTAGGGAACCCTAGGCGCCCCCTCCTCCCTTCCCCTATATATAGTGAGAGAGAGGGCAGCCGCACCTTCCCGGGCGCAGCCCTCTCCTCCTCCAACACCTCCACCTCCTCCGTAGTGCTTGGCGAAGCCCCGCCGAGAACCATGAGCTCCATCACCACCATGCCGTCGTGTTGTCGGAGTTCTCCTCAACTTCTCCTCTCCCTTGCTGGATCAAGAAGGAGGAGACGCCCCGGCTGTACGTGTGTTGAACGCGGAGGCACCGTTGTTCGGTACTTAGATCGGAATCAACCGCGATCTGAATCGCTGTGAGTACGACTCCATCATCCGCGTTCTTGGAGCGCTTCCGCTTAGCGATCTTCAAGGGTATGAAGATGCTCATCTCTCCCTCTCTTGTTGCTAGAATCTCCATAGATTGATCTTGGTGATGCGTAGAAAATTTTGAATTTCTGCTATGTTCCCCAATAGTGGCATCATGAGCTAGGTCTATTGCGTAGATTCTATGCACGAGTAGAACACAAGTTGTTGTGGGCGTTGATTTTGTTCAATATGCTTACCGTTACTAGTCCAATCTTGTTTCGATGGTATTGAGGGATGAAGCGCCCGGACCGACCTTACACGTACACTTACGTGAGACAGTTCCACCGATCGACATGCACTTGTTGCATAAGGTGGCTAGCGGTGCCGCCTCTCCCACTTCACCGGATCGGATTCGATGAAAAGGGTCCTTATGAAGGGTAAATAGCAATTGACATATCACGTTGTGGTTTTGCGAGGTAAGAAACGTTTTGCTAGAAACCCATAGCAGCCACGTAAAACATGCAAACAATAATTAGAGGACGCCTAACTTGTTTTTGCAGGGTATGCTATGTGATGTGATATGGCCAAAAGAATGTGATGAATGATATGTGATGTATGAGATTGATCATGTTCTTGTAATAGGAATCACGACTTGCATGTCGATGAGTATGACAACCGCAGGAGCCATAGGAGTTGTCTTTATTTATTGTATGACCTGCGTGTCACTGAATAATGCCATGTAATTACTTTACTTCATTGCTAAACCGTTAGCCATAGTAGTATAAGTAATAGTTGGCGAGACAACTTCATGGAGACACGATGATGGAGATCATGATGATGGAGATCATGGTGTCATGCTGGTGACGATGATGATCATGGAGCCCCGAAGATGGAGATCAAAAGAAGCAAAATGATATTGGCCATATCATGTCACTTTTTGATTGCATGTGATGTTTATCATGTTTATGCATCTTATTTGCTTAGAACGACGGTAGTAAATAAGCCCTCATTAAAATTTCAAGAAATTGTTCCCCCTAATTGTGCACTGTTGCGAAAGTTCGTTGTTTCGAAGCACCACGTGATGATCGGGTGTGATAGATTCTAACGTTCACATACAACGGGTGTAAGACAGATTTACACACGCGAAACACCTAGGTTGACTTGACGAGCCTAGCATGTATGCACATGGCCTCGGAACACAAGAGACCGAAGGTCGAGCATGAGTCGATGGTAGATACGATCAACTTGAAGATGTTCACCGATGATGACTAGTCCGTCTCACGTGATGATCGGACACGGCCTAGTTGACTCGGATCATGTAATCACTTAGATGACTAAGAGGGATGTCTATCTGAGTGGGAGTTCATAATATGGCTTCTTCTCTCTCTTTGGATCTCAATACAAAGTTCTCCTCGATTCTCTTGGAGATCTATTCGATGTAATCTTCTTTTGCGGTGTGTTTGTCGAGATCCAATGAATTGTGGGTTTATGATCAAGATTATCTATGAACAATATTTGAATCTTCTATAAATTCTTTTATGTACGATTGGTTATCTTTGCAAGTCTCTTCGAATTATCGGTTTGGGTTGGCCTACTAGATTGAACTTTCATGCAATGGGAGAAGTGCTTAGCTTTGGGTTCAATCTTGCGGTGCTTGATCCCAGTGACAGTAGGGGAAACGACACGTATTGTATTTTCCATCGAGGATAAAAAGATGGGGTTTATATCATATTGCATGAGTTTATCCCTCTACATCATGTCATCTTGCTTAAAGCGTTACTCCGTTCTTATGAACTTAATACTCTAGGTGCATGCTGGATAGCGGTTGATGTGTGGAGTAATAGTATGTAACATCCCAAATTTTCCTATTTGGAATGTTTTACAATTATAGATAAGCATCCTATGCATCCTGTTTGAATTTGAATGCCATTTGAAGTTTCAGAGTTATTTGAATTTGAATTCCAAACTTTGGCATGTGGGAAACAATTCAAAAACTAAGCCTGATAAATACTTGATCAAAAGTATGAGAGGAGCAAACATGACACTCCAAAAATATCAGAGGAAACAATGCCAAAAGAATTGGATTCAAATCTGAAATTTTATTTGAATTTGAGAAAAATGGATTTTCATAAAGTTTGGATTTTGCCTTTGGAAAAATGTTCATATGAAAGGAATATTCCCGATCATTTTGGTATATATATACCCTATATAAAATATTTATAGTTTAGGTTTTATTTTGTTTTGTTTTAATTAAAAAATAAAGAAAAAAAACCCTTGGCGCCACCAGCCCACCCAGCCCAGCCAGCCCACCTCACCCTCCGCACCCTGCTGCCCAGCCCAAGCCGGCCCACTGTGGCCAGCCCAGCCCGAGCGAGCCAGCCCAGCTCCACCGACCGGCCTCGCCGCCTGATTTCTAGGCTTCGCCACCCGCCAAACCTCCCCTCTCTCCTCGACCCAGTGGGACCCCCCGTCGCCTTCCCCTCGCCTGCTAACGGCTCACGGAGATCCACCGGATCCCAAGAATCCGGAGATCCCGATCGCCTCGATGCCTTCCGCCTCGCCCACCCCTGGCTATATAAGCCGAGCCCTCCGCACCCCATTCCCCCTAGCCTCGCCAACCCCTCTCCTTCTCCTCCCGAGCTCACCGAGCACCGAGCTCGCCACCGCCAAAGTCACCGCCGACGCCACCACGTGCACCCGACCTCCCCAACACCACCGAACCTCCCGAGCTTCCCGCGTCTCCCGACGTCTCGCCAAGCTCGCCGACGCCCCAACGCCTCAGAGCACTCTCGCCGCCCGCCGCCGCGCGGAGTCCGTGAGTCCCCTGCAAACACCTCCCGTCCGATCAGAAACCTACGGCCACGATTAGAACTCCAAGGGGTATGTTTTATTAGAAAACCGCCGCCCGAACGGTTTTTTATTTTAGTTTAGGTTTTATTTATTAGGCCGGTTCTGTTAGTTAAACCCTAGGCCCGTTTAGACTAAACTACGCCTAGTGCACAGTATAGGCCCATTGGGTTTTTTCTTTTTATTTTGATTTTCTGTTTTAGCCGATTTGTTTCAAATTTCAAAAATGTATATCTTTTATTCTGTTTAATATTTTTGAGTGATTCTTTTTTTGTTGGATTGCAAATTTTATGTAGTTTCTGAAAACATATATTTAGCTATGTTAAAATAATTAAAAATGCTTTAATATTGTTTTAGTCAGAATAGCAAATCTGCTATAGTTTTAGTTAAAAAATTATTTTTGCATGATTCTTTTGCCATCACTTTATTTTGATATTGCCAAACCCTAGAAATTAACTTTGGTATTTTAGGGTTAATAAATAGTTAATTCTAGGCAGAATCCTATTAATCCTAATTAATTGATTAGTTCCTGTTTTCCTAATTAATTAATTAGTAAATTAATTTATTTTTAACTTGTGATTAGTTATTCTAGGTTAGTTTCTGTCATTCCATTAGATGAACTTTTATTTATAATTAATAAAAGTTTTAAATTAATTTTCTTAATAGAAATTGGATTAGGCCTAAAATGAGTTTTATAATAGCTTTTTAATTAATTCTTTTTGCTCCTAGTTGCTTAGTTAATCCTTTTCTGTTAAGTTAACCTAAAACCATGATTAGGTTATATTAAGAAATTTTTGTTATATAAAAACTATTTTTGTTATTGTTTGGAATAGGGAAAAACTTTGAATTTGATTTCTTTGAGTTTTCCTTTTTGATTTGGTTTTGATTGTTTTGTTGTGCTATGTTACTTTTGTTCTCTTGTGTGATCCTCTTGCTTTGTGCTTATTATGTTATTGTTTGTCTCGGTAGAGTTCCCGGAGTGCGAAGCTTGCTACTACGACTCTTTAGCTTACGAGGATCATCAGCAAGGCAAGTTTTGATCATGTTATTTCTATACCTATGTTTTGTGCATTAGTAGTTGTCACCACCCCACCATTGCATGCAGTAGTGAAATCTTGAAGTCATTAAACTTGAGTAGTATCATGTGGTAGGATGAACCAATCCCCTTGTTACCATGACCCCGGGACGTAGTAGTTATTTTGCTATGCTCGTAGACGGGATTTGGGATGAGTGAAGTTCATAAGCAAGATGTGAGAGTCAATGATGATGACAACCCATGGACTACAATGATCAAGATGGACTTCGGAAAATCACTACTGGGTGGAGGATTTGTTGACGGGCACCTGGAGCACCCAAGGTGGCCGGGATGCATGGAGAAGCGCCATGACATCCTCGGAAAGCTTCACCCAGCCACGAAGAGAAGGATGGATGCCCCATGACCGAAGCTTACTCAGCAGCCGCAAGCCATTATGGGCTCGCTGGGTTGACCCTTGTAGTGAAGTCTGGCTGGACGGTACTACGAGAAGTAGACGAACGGTAGGATTGGATGGGTACCGCAAGGCGTAAGAACTCTTTGGAAGACCCTGTTTATCTGGTCCCGTCTTCAAACACCATGAAGTGCGAAGACTTTAAAGGAGGGAATGATTCTTGCGGGGAAAGTGCGCAAACCTCTGCAGAGTGTTATAACCTAATCGATTAGCCGTGTCCCCGGTTACGGACATTTGAGCATCTGGACCTTGGAAGTATTCGGATATCTCAACACTAAAACTAATGGATTAATTTGATGGGTTTATGACTTAATAATAATTTGGGAACGAGATATTGGTTGGCGGAACCATCTCAATAACTACCAACAATTTGTAGTAATTTGCAAATAAGTCCACTGTAGTAGGATAAAATTGGCTTTTCGCAAAATGATGAAACTTAGAGCTCCACAGCCAAAATGCATATAGAGTTAGTAACTTTATTATTGTTATTCTTCATGACTTGCCGCTTATTCCAAAAGCTGACCTACATGGCTGCAACGTATTATGTTGCGTAGATATATTCCATCAGAGTGAGGCTACGCCCGCGCTTGGCGATTGCCCTTTGAGTCGGATGGACTCGCTTATCTTCGACGCTCCGCAGCATTTTAGTTTATTTCTCATGAGTTGGCCTTGAGCCAATTTATTCCCTTGTAATAAAGACTCTATATGAGAATCGATTAATGATATTCAGGTGTGATTGAACTTTGATTACTTTATCGATGTACTTGTGAGTACCAAAGATGATCTTGGGATGGTATGCATACGTAGATTTGACCGATTTTGGGTCAGGTCGCTACATAGTAGTAGATGCAGAATCGTTTCAGTCTAGTTGTCATGGTCGCGATGCCTATATACATGATCATACCTATATATTCTCGTAACTATGCTCAATTCTATCAATTGCTCGACAGTAATTCGTTCACCCATCGTAATACATATGCTCTTGAGAGAAGCCACTAGTGAAACCTATGGCCCCCGGGTCTATTTTCCATCATATTAATCTCCCGTTATTTCCATTATTGTTTACTTTGCTTTCTTTACTTTTACACTTTATCATAAAAATACCAAAAATATTATCTTATCATCTCTATCAGATCTCACTCTCGTAAGTGACCGTGAAGGGATTGACAACCCCTTTATCGCGTTGGTTGCGAGGTTCTTATTTGTTTGTGTAAGTGCAAGGGACTTGAGCGTGACCTCCTACTGGATTGATACGTTGGTTCTCAAAAACTGAGGGAAATACTTACGCTACTTTACTGCATCACCCTTTCCTCTTCAAGGGAAAACCAACGCAGTGCTCAAGAGGTAGCAAGAAGGATTTCTGGTGCCGTTGCTGGGGAGGTGTGCGCCAAGTCAAGTCAAGATTTGACTCGCAACAACAAGCCATTTTTGGCACCGTTGTAGATGAAGGAAATATGCCCTAGAGGCAATAATAAAGTTATTGTTTATTTCCTCATATCATGATAAATGCTTATTATTCATGCTAGAATTGTATTAACCGGAAACACAATACTTGTGTGAATACATAGACAAACAGAGTATCACTAGTATGCCTCTACTTAACAAGCTCGTTGATCAAAGATGGTTATGTTTCCTAGCCATTGACATGAGTTGTCATTTGATTAACGGGATCACATCATTAGGAGAATGATGTGATTGACTTGACCCATTCCATTAGCTTAGCACACGATCGTTTAGTATTCTGCTATTGCTTTCTTCATGACTTATACATGTTCCTATGACTATGAGATTATGCAACTCCGCCATCGGAGGAATACTTTGTGTGCTACCAAAGGTCACAACGAATCGGGTGATTATAAAGGTTCTCTACAGGTGTCTCCGAAGGTACTTGTTGGGTTGGCGTATTTCGAGATTAGGATTTGTCACTCCGATTGTCGGAGAGGTATCTCTGGGCCCACTCGGTAATGCACATCACTTAAAGCCTTGCAAGCATTGCAACTAATGAGTTAGTTGCGGGATGATGTATTACAGAACGAGTAAAGAGACTTGCTGGTAATGAGATTGAACTAGGTATTGAGATACCGATGATCGAATCTCGGGCAAGTAACATACCGATGACAAAGGGAACAACGTATGTTGTTATGCAGTCTGACCGATAAAGATCTTCATAGAATATGTAGGAGCCAATATGAGCATCCAGGTTCCGCTATTGGTTATTGACCAGAAACGTGTCTCGATCATGTCTACATAGTTCTCGAACCCGTAGGGTCCGCACGCTTAAAGTTTCGATGACAGTTATATTATGAGTTTGTATGTTTTGATGTACCGAACGTTGTTAGGAGTCCCGGATGTGATCATGGACATGACGAGGAGTCTCGAAATGGTTGAGACATGAATATTGATATATTGGATGACTATATTCGGACACCGGAATGGTTCCGAGGTTATCGGATATATACCGGAGTACCGGGGGCTTACCGGAACCCCCGGGGGGTGGGGGGGATTAATGGGCCTACATGGGCCTTAGTGGAGAAGAGGAGGGGCGGCCAGGGCAGGCCGCGCGCCCCCTCCCCCACTAGTCTGAATTGGACAAGGAGGGGGGCGCCCCCCTTTCCTCCTTCTCCTCCTCCACTTTCCCCCTTCTCCTAATCCAACAAGGAAGGGAGGGAGTCCTACTCCCGGTGGGAGTAGGACTCCTCCTGGCGCGCCCCTCTCCTGGCCGTCCGCCTCTCCCCACCTTTCTCCTTTATATACGGGGGCAGGGGGCACCCCATAGACACAACAATTGATCATTGATCTTTTAGCCGTGTGCGGTGCCCCCCTCCACCATAGTCCACCTCGATAATACTGTAGCAATGCTTAGGCGATGCCCTGCGTCGGTAGAACATCATCATCGTCACCACGCCGTCGTGCTGACGAAACTCTCCCGCAACACTCGGCTGGATCGGAGTCCGAGGGACGTCATCGGGCTGAACGTGTGCTGAACTCGGAGGTGTCGTGCATTCGGTACTTGATCGGTCGGATCGTGAAGACGTACAACTACATCAACCGCGTTGTGCTAACGCTTCCGTTTTCGGTCTACGAGGGTACATGGACAACACTCTCCCCTCTCGTTGCTATGCATCACCATGATCTTGCATGTGCGTAGGATTTTTTTTCAAATTACTACGTTCCCCAACAGTAGAGTCTACACAAGTCAAGACATACCAAGTACCCATCACAAACTCTTATCCCTCGCATTACATTATTTTCCATTTGCCTCTCGTTTTCCTCTCCCCCACTTCACCCTTGCCGTTTTATTCGCCCTCTCTTTTCCGCTCACCTTTCCTTTGCCATGGACAAATCAAAAAGGGCCAAGGGCTCTTTCCATGGTTTTAATACTTTGGATAGCCCCTCTGTCCTCTCCAAGCTCATAAATAATGATGCTATGGAAAGACCTACCGGGGTTGTCAATGAGGGTTTGAATAATTTCGATGAAGATGACCCCAGAATTTTTCATTATTTACTTGATGAGTCTTTGAAAGATGCTTGGGATAGGATTTTGAGGATCCGAGCTAGCTATGTGCCCAAATATCAAATTGAGGTATGCTTAAAAAGCTTTTATGTTGGGTTGCCGGCTTCATTCAAGCAAGTTTTAGATTCTATTTTTGAAGAGGGTTTTCTTGAAGGGGATCCCATAGATACCTATGAAAAGATGAAAACTATATTTGGGCACCCTATGAGTGAGAAATTTGAATCCACCTCTCTTTTGTGCTTTTACCAAAACGAAATTATCAAAGAGACGAAAGCTAGCTTAGATGCAAATATCTGTAGCGTGCTTAATCTTTCTTCCACCATTAATGGCCATGTGCTTTATCAAAAAAGAAAGATAAATGCTATAGATAATAAATTTTCTCTTTTCTTTCCCAACATTGAAGACGGCAAGACCTAGATCTATCCTTGTTTTTATGCCTAGCTAGGGGCGTTAAACGATAGCGCTTGTTGGGAGGAAACCCAATTTTATTTTCAGATTTTTGCTTTTTGGTTCTGTTTAGGAATAAATCTTTGATCTAGTATCTAGTTAGATTTGTTTTTGTGCTTTAATTAGTTTTTGTTCCAAGTTTAACCAATAGGATCTTCTTGGATGATAGTTATTTGATCTTGCTGAAAATTCCAGAAACTTTCTGTTCACAAAAACAATTGTTAAAAATCACCAGAACGTGATAAAATACGGATTCCAATTGCAGTAGTCAATAAAAAAAATTCTAAGTCGTCCTATTTTGGTAGAATTTTTGGAGTTCCAGATGTTTGCCTTAGTTACAGATTACTACAAACTGTTCTATTTTTGACAGATTCTATTTTTCGTGTGTTGTTTGCTTAGTTTGATGAATCTATGGCTAGTAAAAGAGCTTATAAACCATAGATAAGTTGGAATACAGTAGTTTTAACACAAATATAAATAAATAATGAGTTCATTACAGTACCTTGAAGTAGTGTTTTGTTTTTTTCGCTAACGGAGCTCACGAGATTTTCTGTTAAGTTTTGTGTTGTGAAGTTTTCAAGTTTTGGGTAAAAGATTTGATGGACTATGGAACAAGGAGTGGCAAGAGCCTAATCTTGGGGATGCCCAAGGCATCCCAAGGTAAATCCAAGGACACCAAAAAGCCAAAGCTTGGGGATGCCCCGGAAGGCATCCCCTCTTTCGTCCTCATCCATCGGTAACTTTACTTGGAGCTATATTTTTATTCACCACATGATAAGTGTTTTGCTTGGAGCGTCTTGTATGATTTGAGTATTTGTTTGTTAGTTTTCCATAATCATCCTTGCTGTACACACCTTTTCAGAGAGATACACATGATTCACAATTTGTTAGAATACTCTATGTGCTTCACTTATATCTTTTGAGCTATATAGTTTTTGCTCTAGTGCTTCACTTATATCTTTTAGAGCACGGCGGTGATTGTATTTTATAAGAAATTGTTGATCTCTCATGCTTCACTTATATTATTTTGCGAGTCTTAAAATAGCATGGTAATTTGCTTTAATTGTGAAATTAATCTTCCATATTAAGTTCATTGAATATCATGAGAAGTTAGATACTTGATAAGTGTTTTGAGATATAAAGGTGGTAATATCAGAGTGTGTTAGTTGAGTAATTGTGAAATTGAGAAATACTTGTGTTAAATTTGGCAAGTCCCGTAGCATGCATGTATGGTAAAAGTTGTGTGAGAATTTTGACACATAGGTGTTCTTTTATTGCTTTCCTTATGAGTGGCGGTCAGGGACGAGCGATGGTCTTTTCCTACGAATCTATCCCTCTAGGGGCATGCGTAGTAGTACGTTGCTTCGAGGGCTAATAAACTTTTGCAATAAGTATATGAGTTCTTTATGACTAATGTGAGTCCATGGATTATACGCACTCTCAACCTTCCACAATTTTCTAGCCTCTACGGTACCGCGCATTGCCCTTTCTCACCTTGAGAGTTGGTGCAAACTTTGCCGGTGCATCCAAACCCCGTGATATGATACACTCTATCACACATAAGCCTCCTTATATCTTCCTCAAAACAGCCACCATACCTACCTATCATGGCATTTCCATAGCCATTCCGAGATATATTGCCATGCAACTTTCCACTGTTCCGTTTATTATGACACGCTTCATCATTGTCATATTGCTTTGCATGATCATGTAGTTGACATCGTATTTTGTGGCAAAGCCACCATTCATAATTTTTTCATACATGTCACTCTTGATTCATCGTGATATCCCGTACACACACGGAGGCATTCACAAAGAGTCATATTTTGTTCTAAGTATTGAGTTGTAATAGTTGAGTTGTAAATAATAAAAGTGTGATGATCATCATTATTAGAGCATTGTCCCATGTGAGGAAAGGATGATGGAGACTATGATTCCCCCACAAGTCAGGATGAGATTCCGGACTAAATAAAAAAAGAGGCCAAAGAAAAAAATGGCCTAAGAAAAAAAGAAAAAAAACAAGAAAAAATGAGGGAAAAAGAGAGAAGGGACAATGTTACTATCCTTTTTCCACACTTGTGCTTCAAAGTAGCACCATGATCTTCATGATAGAGAGTCTCCTATGTTGTCACTTTCATATACTAGTGGGAATTTTTCATTATAGAACTTGGCATGCATATTCCAATGATGGGCTTCCTCAAAATGCCCTAGGTCTTCGTGAGCAAGAAAGTTGGATGCACACCCACTTAGTTTCTTTTGTTGAGCTTTCATATATTTATAGCTCTAGTGCATCCGTTGCATGGCAATCCCTATTCCTCTCATTGACATCATTTGATGGGCATCTCCATAGCCTATTGTTATCCGCGTCAATGTGAGACTTTCTACCTTTTTGTCTTCTCTCATTACTCCCATCATTATACTTTACTCCACCCAAAGTGCTATATCCATGGCTTGCGCTCATGTATTGCGTAAGAGTTGAAAAGGCTGAAGCGCGTTAAAAAGTATGAACCAATTGTTCGGCTTGTCATAGGGGTTATGCATGATGAGAACGTTTGTGTGACAATATTGAAACATAGCCTAACTATATGATTTTGTAGGGATAAGCTTTCTTTGGCTAGGTTATTTTGATAAGACATAATTGCTTGGTTAGCATGTTTGAAGCATTATTGTTTTTATGTCAACATTAAACTTTTATCTTGAATCTTTCGGATCTGAATATTCATGCCTCAATAAAAAGATTTACATTGAGAATTATGCTATGAAGCATTCCACATCAAAAATTCTGTTTTTATCATTTACCTACTCGAGGACGAGCAGGAATTAAGCTTGGGGATGCTTGATACGTCTCCAACGTATCTATAATTTTTGGTTGTTCCATGCTATTATATATTCTGTTTTGGATGTTTAATGGGCTTATTTATACACTTCTATATTATTTTTGGGACTAACCTATTAACCGGAGGCCCAACCCAAATTGTTGTTTTCTGCCTATTTCAGTGTTTCGCAGAAAAAAGATATCAAACGGAGTCCAAACAGAATGAAACCTTCGGGAACGTGATTTTCTGAACACACGTGATCCAGAGGACTTGGAGTGGACGTCAAGCAACCAACGAGGCGGCCACAAGGCAGGGGGGCGTGCCCCCCCCCCAGGCGCGCCCTCCACCCTTGTGGGCCCCTCGTGGCTCCACCAACCTACTTCTTCCTCCTATATACACCTACGTACCCCAAACCATCAGAAGTGACCACGAAAACCTAATTCCACCGCCGCAACCTTCTGTACCCGTGAGATCCCATCTTGGGGCCTTTTCCGGCGTCCTGCCGGAGGGGGCATTGATCACGGAGGGCTTCTACATCAACACCATAGCCTCTCTGATGATGTGTGAGTAGTTTACCTCAGACCTTCGGGTCCATAGTTATTATCTAGATGGCTTGTTCTCTCTCTTTGGATCTCAATACAAAGTTCTCCTCGATTCTCTTGGAGATTATCGGATGTCGGGTTCCGGCAAAACACTTAAGGTTCGAACTCTGGGGTGCGCGCAAAGTTCTTTCCCTCCTACCGATCTACGCCCTAGCTCGCTATGTAACGCCCCGGATCCGATGCGCCAGGTGTCTGCCAGTTATTCGTCGTCTTTGCCATGTCATGTGCTTGCGTGTTGCACTTTGCCATGTCATCATCTGCATTTCATATCATGTCATCATGTGCATTTCTTTTTGCATACGTGTTCGTCTCATGCATCCGAGCATTTTCCCCGTTGTCCGTTTTGCAATCCGGCACTCCTATGTCTCCCGGCGCCCCCCTTTTGCCTCTTTCCATGTGCGGCTATTAAACTTTCTCGGAATGGCCCGAGGTTTGTCAAGCGGCCTCGGTATAGCACCGGTAGACCGCCTGTCAAGTTTCGTGCCATTTGGAGGTCGTTTGGTACTCCAACAGTTAACCGGGTAACCGCAAAAGCCTCCTTCTCCTTGCAGCCCAACACCCCTTCCAAAGTGGCCCAAAACCCACCAAACTCCCATCCATGCTCTCGGTCGTTCGATCACGATCGCGTGGCCGAAAACCGCTCCCCATTTGGACTCTCCTAGCTCCCTCTATCTATAATTAAGCCTCCCCATCCGAAATCCCGGGTCCAAACCCTAGCCATTTTCCTCCCCGTGCCGCCGGACACTTTCTCCTCCCACCGGACATGTCCGCCCCCGCCCCCGCGGCGAATCAGAGCGCGCCACGTGGCCTCCCGCGCCTCTCTCTCCTCCTCCCTTGCGCCGCACGCGAGCCAGCGCCAGGGACCATGTGAGCCCACAGCCCAGCGCCTCGCCCTTTGCCTGATCGGCGCCGCCGCCATTCGCCCGACTGCCTCGCCCGCAGGCGCGCGATCCTCGCTGTCGTCCAGCCGCCACCGGCCGCCCGCCGCCATGAGCCTGCCGCGCCTACCTCGCCCGCCCGCCGTCACGCCACACATTGCCTCAGCCGCCCGCCTCGCCAGGCGCCGCCCGCCCGGCGCCCGGGCCCTCGCCCGCCCGCCGCCCGCTCCTCTCGCCTCCTCCCCAACTCCGACAGAGTCCCCGGCGAACCTCGGGTTCCGCGCCCCCGATCCAGATCTGAGTACGAGGTTGACTTTCCCCTCCGAAAATCCCTAAGTCCCTGAGATTTGTCATTTTCATGCCTTTTTCATCATGCCGTAACTCTGCATCCGTAGCTCCGTTTCGTGCGTGTAATATGTCAAATTTTTCAACTCGACGAGCACATAATTTCATCTCATTGCATAATTTTCATTTGAGCTCATCTTGATGCCAGAAATGCTGTTGGAAGAGGGCTATGTGATGTTAGTTTCAGATTCTTATCAGAACATGCACTTTTGTCATTTTTGCCATGATTGATGTGTGCACCCTATGAACTTGAGTCCTACATGTGATTTGTAATATGCCATGCCGTCTTTACAGGGGTGTATGCCATGTATTTTTGTGATCTCTGTGGTGACTAGCACAAGCATGCAAACTAGGCTTCATGATGTTGCTGATTTCAGCCCCTGTTCTGCTGATATTTTTATGCCATGTAAACTTGATGCTACCGAGAGATCCATGATTATTTTGAGATACTTCAGTAAGGATGTTTTGAACATATGGTTATGCTATATCCATCCATGCCCTTGTTTGCAATTACGGAGTGCCATAGCTTGAGTCAATCGAGCTCTACTTTTGCTAACAAATGTTTCCTGGCAGGTTGTTTACATGTTATTCAATTTTGCCAAGGTTGTTGTAGTTGATCCGTGTATGCTGTGATGTTGTTCTTGCCATGTATAGCTTCTATGCCATGTCTTCTTACTGTTGGTTTCCTTTTCATGCCATGTATTGCTCTGTGGTGAGTGGTTCAAGCTCACCAACATGCCTACTTATTGTTGTTCCTGCCATGTATGAATCTGTAATATAACTTGCCATGTTTACATGGGTGCCATCATATTTTCTGTGCCCTTTTGGCTCATGGTCAGTAATGGACTTTTGTTATATGCATTTAGTAGATTCATTCCATGTCTTTGTTTGCCATGTTAAGTTCCTGTAACATGTTGTTTCATAGCTCTAAACATTGCAAGCTGATGTTATTTCCTGATAAGTCTGAAACTGTTATTATTTGCAATCTTGCCATGCCTTTTTGAGCATGTTCTAGTGATTTCTGGAGATAGCTCGGTGTTCATGTTTTGTCATGCTTTACCTGTACATCATGTCCATGCCTTTTGTTTTCATGTTGTGGTGCTTTAGCATGTTGTTTTGATGCTTGCCATATGCCTAGTTGCTGTTTTGGACAGATTGTTGTCATGACTTGTATACTGTGTATGTGTTGAACCGTTGCTCCGTTTTGAGTTTGCTCTATATGAAACTTGCTTGATTTTGCATGTAGCTTCATATTATCATGTTGCATCCTTGTTTTGAGGTGCTTGTTTGATGTTTGTATGCATTTTGAATCAATGCCATGTTTAACTTGTTTTGCTCATATCTTTTAGGCCGTAGCTCCGAATTAAATGAACTTTATATGTAACTTGACTAGAATTTTGTGTAGTTCATCGTGGTGCATCTTAACTTGCTGTTTAACAACTTGAACATAAGGTTTATTCAGATCTGGACCAATTTCGAAATTTGCATATGAGGACTTACCGGAATTGTTCTATGTTGTTTCCGGCCTCATTTAAACTTGCCTTGGTGTGTTGCTCATGTTTGCATCATCTCTTGCCATGAGTAGCCTCATCTAGATTTGTCATGCATCATGTTTGTTGTGCATCTTGTCATGTTCATGTGTGGTGTGTTTACCTTGCTGTGTGCTTCTTCTCGATAGTTCCTGTTTCGTTGCGATCGTGAGGATTCGTTCGTCTACGCTTGGTTCGTCTTCGTGGCTTCATCTTCTTCATGGACTCGTTCTTCTTCCTTGCGGGATTTCAGGCAAGATGACCGCTACCCTGGATCTCTCTACTATCATTGCTATGCTAGTTGCTTCGTTCTATCGCTATGTTGCACTACCTATTACCTGTTTATCAAGCCATCCCAAATTGCCATGTCAGCCTCTAACCTTTGACACCTTTCCTATGCAAACCGTTGTTTGGCTATGTTACCGCTTTGCTCAGCCCCTCTTATAGCATTGTTAGTTGCATGTGAAGATGAAGTTTGTTCCTTGTAGGAACATGGAAATGTTGTTCCTTGTTGGAACATGTTTACTTGTTGGGATATCACAATATATCTTATTTAATTAATGCATCTATATACTTGGTAAAGGGTGGAAGGCTCGGCCTTATGCAGTGTTTTGTTCCGCCTAGTTTCCGTCATATCGGTGTTATGTTCCCGGATTTTGCGTCCCTAACGCGGTCGGGTGATTTATGGGACCCCTTGACAGTTCGCTTTGAATAAGACTCCTCCAAAGAAGGCCCAACATTGGTTTTACCATTTGCCTCACCACCACCTACATTTCCTTTGGGAGTAATTAACCCAAGGGTCATCTTTATTCAGCCCCGGGCCAATGCTTGTCTAAGTGTTGGTCCAAACCAGAGCAACTTATGTGCCGCCCCTAGGCAACTTGGGGTATCGTCGGTTTTCAGACGTAGTGTTCATCCGGTCGTGGCTCGAGACGAGATACTGCGGCTACTATCGAGGTGTCGACACGCCGGGAGGTCTTGCTGGTCTTGTTTTATTGCTGTCAAAATGTCTTGTAGCCAGGATTCCGAGACTGATCGGGTCTTCCTGGGGAGAAGGAATATCCTTCGTTCATCGCGAGAGCTTATCATGGGCTAAGTTGGGACACCCCTGCACGGTTTGAACTTTCGAAAGCCGTTCCCGCGGTTATGTGGCAGATGGGAATTTGTTAATATCCGGTTGTAGTAAACTTGAAGCAAACTCTTCTAAAATACACCAACCGTGTGTGTAACCGTGAGTGTCTCTTTTCGGGGTTGATCGAGAGGAGAACACGGTTTCTGGGTTATGTCTGACGTAAGTAGGAGTTCAGGATCACTTCTTGATCATTACTAGTTGACGATCGTTCCTTTGTTTCTCTTATCGCTCTCATTTGCGTATGTTAGCCACCATATATGCTTAGCCGCTGCTACAACCTCACCACTTTACCCCTTCCTTTCCCTTTAAGCTTTGCTAGTCTTGATACCCATGGTAATGGGATTGCTGAGTCCTCGTGGGTCACAGATTACTACACCACCAGTTGCAGGTACAGGTTTGCGATGATCATGACGTGAGAGCGATGTTTGCTTGTGTTGGAGTTCTTCTTCTGCTTCTTCTTCGATCAGGGGATAGGTTCCAGGTCGGCAGCCTGGGCTAGCAGGGTGGATGTCGTTTGAGCTTCTGTTTATGTTTCATCCGTAGTCGGGTGTTGATCTTGTATATGATGTTGATGTATTCTTGTGGCATTTGTGCCTTTTGTATGTATCCCTATGCATTATGTAATGTTGATGTAATGATATCCACCTTGCAAAAGCGTTTCAATATGCGGGTCTATCCTTGGTGGGACCGTCGAGTTCCTTTTGGATAGGGTCGCATATTGGGCGTGATAAGTTGGTATCAGAGCCTCGACCGACCCTAGGAGCCCCCTTGATTGATCGTGTAGTTTGGCCGTTGTTGAGTCTAGAAGAAAACTGTTTTTCGGAGTCTAGTTATATCGGAGAGTAGGAATTCTTTTTACTCCTCTGCCCCTTCGTCGCTCTGGTGAGGAATCTTGACGTAGGTGTTTTGAATTACTCCTCTTCCCCTTCAAATTTTTCTTAGGATCACGTGGTTAGTTTTTCGATCGTTGGTTCTCATATCTTTTCATCCGGTGCATTTTCTCGTCAAGGCGATTCGACCTTTTTCATCTTTGCAAATTCAATCCTCAGTTGTCTTATTTTCCCACCCGCCCTCCCTTCTTCTTCTCGGAACCGGAGTCCGTAATCGAGTATCCATCCTACTCGTGCGAAGTCTTTGCTTTCTTTCCTCAATGATTTCCACCGGTGTTTCTCTTCAAGATATTCGTCGTTTCCCCTTCCAAGTTACCCTTGTTTTCCAGCCCTACCACCCTCTTCTTCCCAGAGTTCGAGTTTCTTCCGACCATCAATTCCATTCGTGTGGAGCCTCTTCAGTCTTCCCTCAATTATTTCAACCGGTGAATTCTTGTCTCGTTCGTCATTCTTCATCTTTTTCTTTTCCGGTGGATTCAATTCAAGTTTTCGGGTTGACCACAATCTTTTCCCTCGGCTCAAGTGTTTTCCTTGCTCGTTTGCATCTCGCCATTCAATCATCCCAGAGTTCGTAAGATATCTCAGGAGATTCATCTGTCTTCCAATTAATTCGAGGTTATCACCTCCTTCGAATATTTCAATTCTTCCGGTGCATCATCTATCTGTTCAACATCCTTTTTTCAACGGTGTTATCTCTTCAGTGGGCCCTAACCCACAGGTCTTTTCACAGGATCTTACCTGACTCTTCTAATTTCCCGGAGCTATTCTCAAATCATTTTGAAGTTTGACGTAAGTATGATTTTCATCAGTCAGATCTTTTCCAAGATCAATTTCGAATCATTTTCATTGTTGGCTCAACCTCTTCGCTTATCATTCTCCCGGAGTATCTCCGTAATTTCGGTGGTGTTTCTCGTCGTCATTCTCAACTTTGAAGACCGAAGTAGAGTTTCTCTTAAATCTTGTCCGTTCCCCCGGAGATTCATGGTGCTAGCTCAATGTTATCCTATCTAATTGTTTCCAGTCATGCAAATTCTGCTCATCCATCCGGAGTATTTCAGAAGTTGATTTCTATTTCGTTTCATCGGAGGCCATCGTTCCAGAAGAACTCTTCGTCCCCACATTTCAGCTACCGTTATCCAATTATTCCGGTGCATCGTCCAAATATCCCCTAATCAGTTCATGATCTCTTCATTCTCTTGTATCTAAATTCCCTCAAGTATCTTCGTGGTTTCTAATTCTTTCCGGCGATTCGTTCTCTTCTCTTCATTCATTTTCATTTCTAACGGTGGTTCCTTCAGATTCTTTTCCTTGATTATCATTTTACTTCATTCGTTCTTTCAATCATACCGGTGGTTCATGAAGACTTTCTCAAGTTTTGCGCCATGTTTCCCTTAATCATTTTCAAGAAGAATAAGTATTATGCAAAATCCATTGCTTGTCATCAATTTAATTTGATGAAGGATAAGCATACAATAAATCTTATTCTTATTTCATCAAAGTGATTAATCTTTTTCTTCGGAGTTTGTTCCTGATGAATAAATTCTAGTTCCAAGTCTTTTCATCTTTTCTTTTCCGGAGTTCAAATTTCCTCGGCCATTTCGTCGGAACCTCCATCTAAAGCATCACAAGCTTTAATCTTGTTTTTTTCATCCTTCCTTCTATCTCATCATCCTTTTGTCACCGGAGTTCTTCACGGTGGATCATCAGTATTGAATTCATTCTTCAAGAGTTCATCAAGATTCTTGTTCAAGGAGTTCAAGTATCTTTTCTTCTCACGTCTTGAAGTGCAATTAATTCTCCGTATTCCTTTGAAGTGGAGTTTTGCATTTCTTTGTTCTTCTTAGCTATCCAATTATTTCCGTTTGTGGCCGGTTATCACCTTATGATCTTGAGATGTTACCTATAAGACCACAACAAGCTTATTCTTTTCGTTGTTGATTTTCTCAACAACTCCGTTCAATCCTTCCTTCTAAGTTCTTTTCATTCCACTACTTCAATTTTTCCGGAGGTATCGCTTTGTTCATGTCGTCAAGTGTAATTCCATCTTGTGAAGTTTGTGTTCTATTCCTTCCATTTTTAGCCGGAGTGCTGCCTAAATCCTTTCAGTCTTATTCGTTTCTTATCTCATTCTAACCGGAGTGGTTTCATAGTCTATCTGATTCCGTGAGCTTCCAATTCTCGTCATTCTCGTCGTTTCTATCTTCTTCTCGTGTGCTCTCGATTCTTTGCTTCTTCTCTTGAGTTCTTGTTTCAGCTCATCCCTTTTCCCTTCCGTCTCGGTCCTAAGATCTCGGGACGAGATCTCTTGTTAGTGGAGGAGTGTTGCTATGTTTCATCCGTAGTCGGGTGTTGATCTTGTATATGATGTTGATGTATTCTTGTGGCATTTGTGCCTTTTGTATGTATCCCTATGCATTATGTAATGTTGATGTAATGATATCCACCTTGCAAAAGCGTTTCAATATGCGGGTCTATCCTTGGTGGGACCGTCGAGTTCCTCTTGGATAGGATCGCATATTGGGCGTGATACGCTAAGATCTTGTGGATGAACTCAACCAACTAGCAACACAGCAAGACACGAGATTTATACTGGTTCGGGCCACCGTTGTAGTGTAATACCCTACTCCAGTGTGTGGTGGTGGATTGCCTCTTGGGCTGATGATGAACAGTACAAGGGGAAGAGCAACCTCCTGAGGTTGAGGTGTTCTTGTGCTCGGCTAACTTGTGTGGGTGAGGTGCCTCTCAATTAGCTTTGGATGAGATGCTTCTCAATCATCTCTCGATGAGATGCCTCTACTGTGGTGAATAGTTATACCTATATAGGCCCTGGTCCTCTCCCCAAATATTGAGCGGGAAGGGAGCCAACAACGGCGGGCTAATTTGAAAGGCGACAACTAGTACAAGCTATCCTGACAAAAGCGGTCTTCACCTGCAAAAGGCTCATGTGGTGACGCCTTCTTGGGCTCCATGGTGACCTCCGTCTTGCCGTCCTGCTGGTCTTGGTCTAGTTGCACCGATATGGAAACCTTTGCCTGATATCTCGTTACTCCGTGCATACGCCTACCTCCTTAGCACCGAAGAGGAAACAAGGACGTTGTGCGCGCTGGCACCCGCCTGGTGTCGATCGTCATGGCTCACGTCACGAGAGCCTCGCGAGGTTTGCCCCACCTTGATATCTCCGCTCCTCGCGATGCAGCCGGGTGAGGCTGCTCCTGAGGAGGTCTTGCATCGTCCGCCTCGCGAGTCTTGGCCCCTCGCGAGGGTTTTGAATGCTTTGTTGATGAAGATGGGCAGTACAGGCCCGCTAGCATAGCCACGCTGTGGGTCGTGGGCAGGCAGGTCTGCGGACCCCCGTTCCCAGAACGCCGACAGAGATCTATTCGATGTAATCTTCTTTTGCGATGTGTTTGTCGAGATCCGATGAATTGTGGGTTTATGATGAAGATTATCTATGAACAATATTTGAATCTTCTCTGAATTCTTTTATGTATGATTGGTTATCTTTGCAAGTCTCTTTGAATTATCAGTTTGGTTGGGCCTACTAGATTGATCTTTCTTGCAATGGGAGAAGTGCTTAGCTTTGGGTTCAATCTTGCGGTGCTCGATCCCAGTGACAGTAGGGGAAACGACACGTATTGTATTGTTGCCATCGTGGATAAAAAATGGGGTTTATCTCATATTGCATGATTTTATCCCTCTACATCATGTCATCTTGCTTAAAGTGTTACTCCATTCTTATGAACTTAATATTCTAGATGCATGCTAGATAGCGGTCGATGCGTGGAGTAATAGTAGTGATGCAGAATCGTTTTGGTCTACTTGTCACGGACGTGATGCCTATATACATGATCATACCTAGATATTCTCATAACTATGCTCAATTCTATCAATTGCTCGACAGTAATTCGTTCACCCACTGTAATACTTATGCTCTTGAGAGAAGCCAGTAGTGAAACCTATGGCCCCCGGGTCTATTTTCCATCATATTAATCTCCCGTTATTTCCATTACTATTTACTTTGCTTTCTTTACTTTTACTCTTTATCATAAAAATACCAAAAAAATTATCTTATCATCTCTATCAGGTCTCACTCTCGTAAGTGACCGTGAAGGGATTGACAACCCCTTTATCGCGTTGGTTGCGAGGTTCTTATTTGTTTGTGTAGGTGCAAGGGACTTGAGCATGACCTCCTACTGGATTGATACCTTGGTTCTCAAAAACTGAGGGAAATACTTACGCTACTTTACTGCATCACCCTTTCCTCTTCAAGGGAAAACCAACGCAGTGCTCAAAAGGTAGCACCTGCCTCTAGGGCAGGGACTGACACCGGAGTGACGCCGGATTGTCCTCCTTCAGAGGATTATGTATCCGTCACGAACTCTGAAGTGGAGAGCTCCATGAACCATCGGCGCCGGAGGGCCGCGCTCCGCGACCCCGGATTTGCTAAAGAGGCGTTCGACGCCTTCAGCTCGGCTGATGCGTACATCCAAGCTGCTCGGGATGGGCTTACCAGAGCCACTAGCCAGTGTTTGAAAGATAAGCGGGTAAGTATGAACTGTACAGATCTGGTAATCCTGTACTAGTAGCCCCCGAGACTTGAAACAGTTGAAACAACTGATTTAAGGATCATCGTATAATTAGGTACTCACAGAGAAGAACGACATGCTGTCTTATGAGCTAGAAAAGTGCCAGACTTAGCTAGCTATTGCTGCCACTGAACTGAAGAAGTCCGAGGAGGCACCGCCTGGTAATGTTCCCCTCTGTACGGAAAAAGTATAATCATGTACCAGTAATGTTAATACTGTTGTGTTTCCGATGACACAGTCAGCAGATCAACTAAAAGAGGAACTGAAAGTCGCGCAGGCGGGTGAACAAGAGGCCAAAAGGCAACTGGCCGCAGGCAAACGTGTGCTGACACGGTCCAGGGATGAAAAGAACAAGCTGCAAGATTCCAATACCCTGCTGGGCGAAGAACTAAATGATGTGCGAGCCCAGCTAGCTGACACCGTCAAGGAGAATAGGAGGCTATGAGGCGGCATATTCAGTATGCTTTTGAACTTACCTTCATGTAATTCAGCGAAGAAATGATCTAAGAGATTTATATTTGCAGGTATGCTGACTGGCCGTCCCGAAGAGGAAATGTCCGGCTCTCAAGGCGACCTGCTGCAAGAGCTGTCCCAACTGCACGAGTGAGCTCGGCAAGCAATGCGGAGCGTTGCCAAAGCTTTGTGGCCATCCGCCTCTCCTCTAGGAAGTATGGAGGAGCTTGTGAAGCTATTCCAAGGAGCTTGGCGGCCCTTCCGATTACGGAAGATATCGGCCTACCGAGAAGGTGCGTGAGAGGCCTGGGCCATGGTAAAAACATGGTACACCAAGCTTGATCCGAATCATATGGCCTAGGTCCGACCTCGGGGGTCAGATGGAAGAGAAATTCCAGTTAGTCTCGTATATGACCAAGTAAAGATAGTCGCCAAATTTCCCAACAGGATTGTAAGCTAGACAGCCTGTTAGACGGCATAGAGGAAGTTTTTGAGTCCAAGTGACTATGTACTTCAATTGACAAATTTGTCCCTAGCCGGATTGTAAAACAATTGTCATGGCAAACCTTTTCGCTTCGACCTCTGGACCCGAAGGTGTGGAGTGTTTCCGAATACCAGAGCGGCAATATGCACTGGGTATGCGTGAAACCAAAGCGAGTGGTCATAGTTTCTTGAACAGACAAGTTGTATCTAGCTAGCTATGTTATATTAAATGTTGATTGTAAGTAACATCTTCCAGGGAGAATAGTTCCGTTAAGGGTTCCTTTCCCTGGGTGAACATGCGTTGGTATGCATGTCCGAACTGTGATCGAAAAGACGCAGTATACGTAACGTCCGGGGGTTCATAGTGTAATGGGTGTAAAACATTTTTAGTCCGCCGACCGAATATTCCCTTAAGAACGCTAGCTTTCGATTCACCCAGTCCGAGGTACACGTCCGGATGACTCGGCTGTAACAATCGCAGAGGTGCTCCCTTTATGCCCTTGCCGAACAAACGGGAACGTAGGGCATAAGCACAGGAGCCAGGCAACCAAGCTTGGCAAAAACTTAAGTCATAACGATGCATATAATGGGGAAGAAAAGGTACATATGAGGAAAGGACACATATGTGTGGAGCTTGATGCTTGGAAAATAATAATAATAAGCTTCTGTAAAAGAAGCCCCTAGGTAGTATGGGCGTGTACATTTAAAGATGTGTACGTCATAGTTGCGCGGTTTAGCCGCACAAGAGCTTAAAGCTAGAAAAAAGGTTGAAGAGAGGAAAAAACGGAGACAAAGGGAGAATAAAACGAACAAAGAGTCCGGCTCTAGGCGTAGAATCTTCGGAGTCTGGCGGCGTTCCACGGGTTCGGCTCTAGGCGATTTTCTGATGCATAACACAGGCGGTACGCTCCTCCAGTGAGAACTTCATCTATGATGAAGAGACCCTCCCACTTGGGCTTGAGTTTATCCTTTTTCTTTTCTTGCAAGCGTAGAACGAGTTCACCAACATTATAAGTCTCGGCCCGCACCTCTCTGCTTTGATATATGCAAGCCTGTTGTTGATAGAATGCAGAACGGGCTTTTGCAACGTCACGCTCCTCCTCCAAGGCATCTAGACTGTCATGCCGATCCAACTCGGATTCTCTCTCTTCATACATGCGCACTCGAGGTGAGGCATGAATAATGTCGCAGGGCAAAACGGCCTCTGCACCATAAGTCGGCGTTCTGGGAACGGGGTACCTGCATTTGCTCGCCTGTGGCTCGCGGGCGTGGATCAAGGGGTGGCCCAAGACGCCCATCTTCATCAAGACGAGATCAAGACCTCGCGAGGGGCCAGATTGCTGGGCGGATAACAAGAAGCTTCTCGTGCACGGCCTCGCCAGCCTGGCTCGCGAGGAGGCGGAGAGATCAAGCGGGTACCTCACGAGGTGCCCATGACGCAAGCCATGACGCACTAAGGGCGCCAGGGGCGCCAGCCCGCAAGCAGTGTCCTCCTTTCCTCTTTGGTGCAAAGGGGCAAGCGCAGCGAGAGCATCAAGCAAAGGCATCTGCTTCGTGCAACAAGACCAAGACTGCCGCAGAACGGCAGGAAGGAAGTCATCGTGGAGCCCAAGCCGCGCTACCACCACGAGCCTTTGACAAAGCGAGGACCAACTTTAGTCAGATAAGTGTACTAGATGTTCCCTTCAAATGGCCAATTGTTGGCGCCCTTCCCGCTCAATCTTTGAAAAGAGGCCCAGGGCCTTTGCCTATAAATAGTACTAGCCACCCACAAGGTAGGGGGATCCAAGGAAGAAAGGAGAGAGAGAGAGAGAGAGAGAGAGAGAGAGAGAGAGAGACCGAACTCCCCCTAGAAGTTCGTCACACCAGCCAAGAACAGACCCTCGCGAGGCTGTTCTTCCTTGTATTGTTCATCATCAGCCCAAGAGGCAATCCACCACACCACACACTGGAGTAGGGTGTTACACCACAATGGTGGCCCGAACCAGTATAAACCTTGTGTATCTTGTGTTGTTCCTTTGGTAGTTTAGATCTTAGCGAGGCGACGAGGTGCAGGAAGGTAGGGGCCGAGATCTCCGTGTGCACCCCAGAGTTCGAACCTAGAGGGTCTGACGGTACCCGAAATCCGACATTTGGCACGCCAGGTAGGGGTGCGCCGGAGCTTTCCCTTCCGCCGACCCGTTCTCCGCCGACACCGCAACTCGCCTGTGATGGGCAGCGCGCCCACTCCGGTCTCCAGCGCCAACATGGGGCTGGGGGCTCGAGCCTTGGCCCCACCTTGCGACAAAAGGGTGGCTGGACAAGTTCAAGCCGAGACGCCACAAGGCCATAACGGCACAACTGATCCATTGGCCTTCCTCACATGGCGACGAGGAGGCCATCTCAAGAAGGAGGCGATTTATGTGGTCATGGCTAACTGCTTCCCATGGCCTCATCGACGCCTTCGCGCATGTGGCTTGCTCCACTGGCTGCGCTTCCGTGGCTCTGGGAAGAGCTGCGAATCTCTTCTCGCCAAAGACGCTGCGCCGGCGCTTCTAGCTGTCGCGGCTTCCCTGGGCGGCTCGCAGCACCACCTTCAGCCGCCACGCGTTTATTCCATCTGGCCAGTCGGCGCTGCCTCCGCTGCGGGGTCTCCCCAGTCGGTCGGCGCCCAAGGCCGATCCGCCTTCAGCTCGAGGACCACCCCTTACAACTCAACCTGCTCGGGCGCTTCCCAATGTTGTGCACCCACACCATCTGCCAGTGGCTGCCACCAGACTCTCATCGACGGCGGCATCGGCCTCAGCAGTTTCTCGGTTGAAGCCTTCACCTCCTTCACATACCGCCGAGCGGCTTCAGCCCAGCCGCCCTTCTTGGGCGCCGGGGGGGTCATCCAGCTCCTCAACAGATCCGCTCTCGGTAACCTTCGCACCTACGATAACTTCCGTGACCGAGATAATCGACTTTACATCGCCCCCATCGGCCTCCCATACAACACCATCCTCGCTACCCAGCACTGCCCGATTCATGGCCGCGACTCACCCAACAGACAACCTAATGAAGATGTTCGGGAGCAACGGTATCCTCACCGTGTCCGGAGACACCGGGATGCGCAGGTGCTCAAGATCGCCTTCAAGATGGCGGCGTCGGCGCAGCCTGCCGACTCAGACGCCCCTGAGCCCAAGGGGGCTGCGCCGGCCAAGAAGAAGCAGCTTTTCACCCAAGACAAGGCAGAAACCAAGCAGATACTGGTCGACGAGGACAGATCCACTAATGCCACCTTCACCATAGGCACCAACCTCGAGCCCGAGCAGAGGAGGCCCTGGTCAAGTTCCTACGCCAAACAAGAAGGTATTCGATGGGATCCTGATCACCAAGGGATCCCTAGAGGCGAATCGAGCACCACCTCAACGCAGCCCCAATGTCCGCCTGCGAAGGTATAAGGCAAGGCGGCAGTCCATCAAAAATCAGGCTTTCATCGCCCAAGAGACCCGCAAGTTAGAAGCTGCAGGGTCATTCGCGAGGTCCGACACCGGATTGGTTGGCCAACCCGTCGCCGTGCCAAAGAAAGGGGGAAGGAACGCATGTGTCGACTTCACCAACCTCAACAAAGCCTGCCCGCAAGATCCATTCCCGCCCCTCAAGATCGATCGATCGCCGATTCCACCGCCGAAAAGCGACCTGTTATGTTTGTTGGATGCCTTCTAGGTATCACCAGATCAAGATGGCGGTAGAAGACGTGGAAAACGGCTTTCCGACCCCGCAGGGGTGTACTGCTACACATGCATGCTGCCTGGCTGCGCAACGCAGGGCGACCTTTCAAGGGTTGATGCACATCACCTTGGGCCCGCAGCCGAGAAGGATCAGCCGCCTCGTGGAAACGCACTCGGGATGAAGAGACCTCCCCGGGCGACCAGTCACCGGAGGCTCCACTGCCTCAGAGGCACCACGGTTCTGCGGAGGGCGCCATCGACACCAAAGACTCCCAACCTCGTTGAACACCCCTGTACTTCTGTCAAGACAAGGTTATGGGACGCGAGGGCACAGACCCCATGCCCGTAAACCTCCTCGCTTATTGGTGGCCTCGCGCAAGCTGCGGCATTATTTTCAAGGCCACCCCATCAAGGTTGTCTCAACAGCACTTTGGAAAGGGTGCTCAGAGCCCTAACTCGCCGGAAGAGTCGCTGAGTGGAACATTGAACTGCAAGCATTTCAGCTCGAATTCAGCACAACCAGAGTCATCAAGGGGCCGACATTGGCGGATTTCGTGGCAGAATGGACGGAGGCGCTGGGCCTCAAGGCTGATGAGGATCGATCCCTCTCCCCGGGAAGCGAGGCGCCGCACAGCTTGGGTCATGTACTTCGACGGGCGCTTCTCTGCACGCGCTGGGCTGGTGTGGTGCTTATATCTCCTACTCAAGACAAGCTCTACTATGCCGCAGCTCTGCTTTCCAAAGACGGAGAAAAGGTCTCCAACAACATAGCAGAATATGAAGGCCTAATAGCAGGCTCAAGGCCGCAGCTGCCCTAGGAGTGAAGCGCCTACCATCAAGGGTGATTCACAACTCCTCGCCAACTTCTCCAACAAGGTATACGAGCCGAGGGATGAGCACATGGAAGCCTACCTGGAGGTCCGCAGGATGGAGAAGCAGCCTGGGGCTGGAGTTGCAGCATGTGCCCCGTGGCACCAATTAGGAGGCCGACGACATCGCCAAACGAGCATCCAGCGGCTACCTCGTGAGCTTGGCGCCTTCGAGGAGCGGCTTCAAGCCTCGCCACGCCATCATCGCTGCGCGGTGCAGCTCGGAGGAGCTCCCCACCACCAGCCTCGGAGCTCTAGTCTCAGGGTCTGCCTCGTGAGCGCCGCCGCTTTGACACCGGAGCCTCGTGGAGGGGTGCTGGATCACGAGCCCAGAGCTACTTGACGCAAGGGATCCTTGCCGAGAAGGAGGAGGAAGCGGAGCGTGGCATGGCAAGCCACAAAGATACCGCATCGTGGATGGAGAGCTCTACCGAAGCGACCAAATGATGTGTCCCTTACCCCGCATCTCCGTGGAGCAAGGGAAGGAACTGGCGGCAGATATACACGATGCGCATCGGGCATCATTCATCATCGCGACCTCGCTAAGGCATGCTCTGCAGCGGGTTCTATTGGCCCAATGCGCCAATGATGTCGCCGAACTGGTGAAGGCTTGCGAGGCCTTCCAATTCCATGCCAAGCAGATCCATCACCGGCGGAGGTCTGCAAACTATATGCCTCTTGTGGCCATTCGCAATTGGGGCTGGATATCCCGGCCCATTTCTGGGCGCCGGGGCTATCGCTACTCTACGCCGACGGGACAAGTTCACCAAGTGGGCTGAAGCGGAAGCCGTCCGCACCATCCCCGCAGGTTCTGCGGTCAAGTTCATCAAGGGCATCGTGAGCCGGTTCAGGGTGCCGAACCGCATCATCACCGACAACGGTTCATAGTTCACCAGTAACCTCTTCAAAATATATTGTGCTAACCTTGGGACGCAGGTATGCTACGCTTCAGTAGCGCACCCACGGAGCAACGGTCAGGCCGAGTGGGCCAACGCGGAGGTCTTGAGAGGCCTCAAGACCAGGACATTCAAGAAGAAGCTGGAGACCTGCGGCAGAGGTTGGTATGACGAGCTTCATGCGTGTTGTGGTCCATCCGCACGACCGCCACTCAAGCCTACTAGCGAGACCCCGCTCTTCCTGGTCTATGGAGTCAAGCGGTCCTCCTCACGAGGTCGACGTTGTTCCGCACGGTCCCGGCGCTTGACGAGGCGCAGCAGACGCCATGCGGGGACGGATCTCATGCCGTCAGGAGGAGTTGTTGGGATGCCGCACCACGAGCGCAAGATACCAATAGGCGCTATGGGCGATACCATCGCCGCAACATCCGCCCCCTGTGACTCTCGAGGTAGGGGACCTCGTGCTCAAAGCGGTTCTCTCCGTGAGGGACTCAGATAAGCTCTCTCCCATGTGGGAGGGCCTGCTCAAGGTTGTTCATGTTTCAGTGCCCGGCTCAAGCTTGGAGACTCGTGGAGGGGTGCCCGCCCGTAACGCGTGGAACATCCAGCAACTAAGGAGGTTTTACCCCTAAAAAGGCTCAGGTCCTGTGAAGAAGGCGAATGCCCGTGAAGCGCTGCGTTTTGGAAAAGGCCCAGAGCCTGTGAAGAAGGCGAATGTCTGTGAAGCGCTGCGTTTTGGAAAAGGCCCAGAGCCTGTGAAGAAGGCGAATGCCTGTGAAGCGCTGCGTTTTGGAAAAGGCCCAGAGCCTGTGAAGAAGGCAAACGCCTATGAGGTTTATCTTTCTGGAAAAGGCCCGGTGCCTGTGAAGAAGGCAAATGCCTGTGAAGTTTATCTTTCTGAGAAAGGCCCGGAGCCTGTGAAGAAGGCCAATGCCTGTGAAGCTCGCCGCCCGTGACACTCTCACGTAATAATGAGTTGGGGTTGTACACGCCCCGTAGTATCAGGAGCGCCGGCCTCAGGCCCTGGGGCTCCCTCCCACGCCCAGTGGCAGCACTTAGCTCCGCGCTAGCGAGAAGTCGTCGAAGACTAGATTAGGTGTCGGACGCAGCTTTTCTCATTTGTTTTCTAAAGTTGGCTCGTTCGTTCCCATTCGAGGTTTTATTGAAGTTGTTGCCGTCTTTGGCTTGTGACTCTTTGCCTTTTTCGCTCTCCTGCCTCGATTTCTCTCAAGAAGGCTCATGAGGGAGCAGCGCGGGCACCCTCACGAGTGTTTTCTGCCCTTATAGTTTGAGGCTTCCCTACCCGGGTCCACTACAGGAGCACCCCTCCAGTCTGTGCCCCACGGGCACCACAACACGAACACAAAACCTGGGTCGGTCGCCTCCACAGCTGAGGCCGGGAGCTACCTCTCCACTAACCTTCGCAGGACATGAAGCTGCTCGACAAGGCCTCGGCCTCGGAAGCAAATGCCACAACAGCCCCCTCGAGCTAAGTAATTTCTACACGCAGCGCAGGACACAAAGGCATAATACCAAATAGCGGAAACAAGACGAATTAACAGCAATAGTCCAAACACGCCTCACTGGGCCCTACACTACTTTCTCCTTGCGCAGAAAAGGAAAAAGAATGAAACAGCGCGACTCGCCGACACCAACTCGCTGGGAGACTCAACTGCCTCCGAGCTCAGCGGACTCCTCTCGCTTCACCGAGGCGCCGACGGTGGGCAGACCCGCTACCTCCCTCCAGCGGCGCGCGCGGCACGGAGGCTGGTCGCGCCACCGCTGGAGGAGCCGCTCCAAAGAAGAGTCGCCAAAGCTCGATGAACCCCGAGCACCGCCAACCACGCTGCAAGACCGTCAGCCCTCATCGCCGCTGGGCTGGGCCCACGCCCACGGTCGCTGCTCGTGGCAGCACCCAGCGCCGCATCGTTTTCCCCAAACACCCTCACGAGAGGGTGGCATCGCCATCGAACTTGAAGTGTAGGGTGCACCGCCGCTCGCACCATGCGCTGGGCAAATGTTTGCCAACCGCGGGTCGTGGCCACGCCCCGGCTGCAGAGACCTCCAAAGAAAGCCAGGAGGCCCGCTGCAGCAACCATCCTCCTGAAGCCGAGGTCAGCCTGGGCACCGGCCGAAGCTCACCTAGCAGAAGCGAGGAAGCCGGAGTTGGTATCGAGCCGGCTCCGCCACCACACAACAAACTCCGCAGCACCTCTCCGCCGAGTGGAAGCGCCGCCTAGGGGTCGCGAAATCAGAGCACGCCTCGGCAACGGCCTGCCGCCCGTCACCGCGCGGGAGATCACCTCCACGGCCGCGAGGAGCCACAGGGTGCTTGCCAGGACGGCCTCGACCGCGCTTGGGCGGGGGAGAGTCAGGCTCCACCTGGCGGGCCTTTCCTTTCTCCATGGCCGAGAACCTCTTTGGCGGAGCCATGAAGAAGAAGGAGAAGCAAGAGGGGATGGACTGGAAGGGCAAGCGCCGTCCCGTACTTATAGCCGGGTAAGGCCAACCGCCGGCCTCCACGATCGCAGGTAATCATGACCCGCTTTGCATGCAGGGACTTGTCAATTCATGCAGTTGCCGAGGCGTCGTGGGGGAGCGGAGCCGCCCACGTCCAATCAACCGCCACACGGCGCCCGAGGCCGCAGGCTGTTAGGGGCTCGCGGCGCTCGACTTGCCCTTCGCTTCCTGCTCCAGCCAAGTCCAGCGTGCCTTGGGCCTGGGGCTATCACGCATTCCGGGAACGGGGTACCAGACTTTCCTGCCCGCGTGGCTCAAGGGGTGGCCCAGACGGCCCATCTTCATCAAGACGAAGCTCAAGACCTCGCGAGGGGCTGACCTCATGGGCGGACGACAAGAAGCTTCTCGTATGGCCTCGCCAGCTGGCTCGCGAGGAGGCGGAGAGATCAAGGCGGGTACTTCACGAGGTGCCCGTGACGCAAGCCATGACGACCAAGGGCGCCAGGGGCGCCAGCCCGCAGCGGTCCTCCTTTCCTCTTTGGTGCAAAGGGGGCAAACGCAGCGAGAGCATCAAACAAAGGCATCCGCTTGTGCAACAAGACCAAGACCGTCAGAACGGCAGGAAGGAAGTCATCGTGGAGCCCAAGCCAAGGCCACCACCGTGAGCCTTTGATAGGCGAGGACCAAATTTAGTCAGGATAAGTGTACTAGATGTTCCCCTTCAAAATGGCCAATTGTTGGCGCCCTTCCCACTCAATCTTTGGGAAGAGGCCTAGGGCCTTTGCCTATAAATAGTACTAGCCACCCACAAGGTAGTGGGGATCCAAGGAAGAAAGGAGAGAGAGAGAGAGAGACCGAAATCCCCCTAGCAGTTCGTCGCAGCAGCCAAGAACAGACCCTCGCGAGACTGTTCTTCCTTGTATTGTTCATCATCAGCCCAAGAGGCAATCCACCACACCACACACTGGAGTAGGGTGTTACACCATAATGGTGGCCCGAACCAGTATAAACCTTGTGTCTCTTGTGTTGTTCCTTTGGTAGTTTAGATCCTAGCGAGGCGACGAGGTGCAGGAAGGTAGGGGGCGAGATCTCCGCAAGCACTCCTGTGTTCGACCTAGAGGGTCTGCTGAACCCGAATCCGACAATCGCATACACCATGAAGAATGGTGTGTATCCGGTAGTGCGATTGGGCGTGGTCCGCAGCCCCCAGAGTACGGAGTCGAGCTCCTCAACCCAGTGCTTGTCTGATTCTTTCAACGATCGCACTAGTCTAGGCTTAACGCCGCTCATAATAAGACCATTAGCTCATTCAACTTGACCGTTTGTTTGTGGATGATAGACCAAGGCGTAATCGAGCTTAATGCCCAATTTAGCACACCAGGTTTTCACTTCATCGGCTGTGAAATTGGAGCCGTTATCGATGATGATGCTGTGTGGGACATCATAACGGTGCATGACACTGGATATAAAGTCTATCACCGGTCCGGCTTCGGCCATTTTCACTGGTTTGGCCTCTATCCATTTGGTGAATTTATCTACCATGACTAGCAGATATTTTTTTTCTTATGGCTTCCTCCTTTAAGGGGTCCGACCATATCAAGCCCCTAGACCACAAAAGGCCAAGTAATGGGGATTGTTTGTAGAGTAGTAGGCGGCATATGTCTTTGATTGCCGAAGAGCTGGCATCCGACACAATGTTGAACCAGCTCCTGTGCATCTACTCGGGCCGTCGGCCAAAAGAAACCTGTACGGAAGGTCTTACTTACAAGGGCCCGAGCTGCGGCGTGGTGACCGCTGAGACCAGCATGGATTTCGGCTAGGAGCTGTTGTCCCTCTTCTTCGAAGATACACCTTTGAAGGACTCCGGTAGCACTTATCTTGTAGAGCTCTCTGTCACGGACCTTGTAGGCTTTCGAGCGCCGAACAATGCAGCGAGCCTCATTCCGGTCCTCGGGGAGCTCTCGCCTATTAAGGTAGGCCAAGAAGGGTTCAGTCCATGGGGCAATTACTGCCATTATTAGATGGTCCGATGATGTTATCTCGGTGGCTGAGCCCCCAATGGTATCAGTATTATGTTCGGAATCTGGGGGTGTAATCGGGTCCGGACTGGTGTTGCTGCTCTCACCCTACCATACCACGGATGGCTTGAAAAGCTTTTCTAGGAAGATGTTAGGCGGGACGGGGTCACGCTTGGCACCCATGCGAGCAAGGACATCCGCCGCTTGATTACTTTCCCGAACCACATGATGAAACTCGAGTCCCTCGAACCTAGCTGATATTTTGAGTACGACGTTACGATAGGCCGCCATCTTCGGATCTTTGGCGTCGAAGTCTCCGTTTATTTGGGATATTGCGAGATTTGTATCCCCGCGCACCTCCAGGTGTTGTATGCCCATGGAGGTAGCCATCTGAAGACCGTGCAATAAGGCCTCGTAGTCGGCTGCATTGTTGGAGTCTGTGTATAATATTTGGAGTACGTATTGGACTTTGTCTCCAGTGGGGGATGTTAAAACGACACCTGCTCCTAAACCGGCCGGCATTTTAGAGCCATCGAAGTACATGACCCAGTTGAATATGTGTCGACTTTTAGGGAGTTCGCCTCATTCCATTCGCGACGGTCGGCCAATACTTGGGATTTAATGGATCGGGCGGTTTGTATGTTATGTCGAATGGCAGGAGCTCAATGGCCCACTTAGCAATCCGCCCAGAAGGCCGCGGTTGTTTATTATGTCATTGAGTGGTACTTCGGAAGCCACCATGATAAAGCACTCTTGGAAGTAGTGTCGTAGCTTCCGGATGCCATGAAGACCGTGATATGCTATCTTTTTGCAATGAGGGTACCGGATTTGTATGGTGTGAGGACAAGGGATACGAGTATACCGTTTTCAGTAGGGAATTTGTGTCCGTCCGCCTCTCGCTCAACGAGGAGCACCGCGCTCACCACCTGGTGTGTTGCAAAGATGTATAATACCATTTGTTCGCCGACGTTCGGTGCGGCCAGGATTGGGTTGCTTCCTAAAAGAGCCTTTATTTCTTCCAGTCCAGCCATTGCCACATTCGTCCACTCGAAGTGGTCGGTGCGTCGGAGAAGGCGATAAAGTGGCAATGCTTTTTCTCCTAATCTGGAGATAAAGCAGCTTAAAGCTCCACACATCCGGCTAGTTTTTGGACCTGTTTAAGGCCTGTTGGTATAGCCAATTGTGACAAAGCCCGGATTTTGGTTGGATTTGCTTCAATTCCTCTATTGGAAACGATGAAGCCCAACAGTTTTCCAGCGGGAATGCCGAAATCACACTTTTCTTGATTGAGCTTGATGTCATATGTGTGGAGGTTGTCGAATGTGAGGCGCAAGCCGTCTATTAATGACTCGACGTGCCTAGTCTTGATGAAGACGTCATCCACATATGCTTGAACTATCTTGCTGATTTGTTTCTCCAGGCATGTTTGAATCATACGTTAGTAGGTAGCGCCGGCGTTTTTGAGCCCGAAGGGCATAGTGCTGAAGCAGAAAGGCCCGTATGGGGTAATGAATGCAGTTGCAGTTTGATCGGACTCCTTCATTTTGATTTGATAGTATCCGGAGTATGCGTCGAGAAAACACAGTGAATCATGTCCTGAAGTAGCATCAATAATCTGATCGAAGCGGGCGAGGGGGAAGGGATCCTTAGGGCAAGCCTTGTTGAGGTCTTTCAAATCGATGCACAGGCGCCAGGATTTGTCCCTCTTTGGCACCATCACCAGGTTTTCTAGCCAGTCCGGGTGTTTTATTTCTCTACTGAATCCGGCCTCGATTAACTTCGCTAGCTCCTCCCCCATAGCTTATCGTTTGGGTTCAGAAAAGCGCCGCAGTGTTTGCTTGACCGGCTTATATCCCTTCAATATATTGAGGCTGTGTTCGGTCAACCTGCGTGGGATTCCTGGCATATCAGAAGGGTGCCAGGCGAATATGTCCTGCCCAGAGAACGCCATAGTGCGCAAGGCCAACCGCTGGGTCCAGCTGCCTCATGGAAGATGCCTTCTTGGGGTTCGCTTGGTGGACTTGAAATTTGACTATTTTGTCTGCTGGTTTGAAAGAGGTGGATTTGGGCCGCTTATCAAGAATTACGTCGTCCCTATCCACCGTGGAGCATAGTGTGGTTAACTCTTCGGCTGCGAGGGCCTCGGACAGTGCCTCGAGGGCCAGGGATGCGGTTTTATTTTCGGCGCGGAGTGCTATGTCCGGATCGCTGGTGAGAGTGATAATACCGTTGGGCCCAGGCATTTTGAGCTTCATATACCCGTAATGGGTTATGGCTTGAAAGTGTGTGAATGCGTCTCACCCCAACAGGGCGTGATATCCACTGTTGAAAGGGGACACTTGGAAGGTTATCTCTTCGGACCGTTAGTTCTCCGGCGTGCCGAATAGCACGTCGAGTGTGATTTTCCCCGCGCATCACGCCTCCCGACTGGGAATAATCTCTCGGAAGTTTGTATTACTTTGCTCGATGTGGCTCGTGTCTATTTCCATTTTGTTGAGTGTATACTCATAGATGAGGTTTAGTCCGCTGCCGCCGTCCATGAGCACTTTAGTGAGACGAAACCCGTCCACAATTGGATTGAGGACCAGGGCGGCTGGTGCCTGGACTGAGCGGAATTTTGGTTCTTCACTAGCATTGAAAGTTATGGCCGTGTCGTTCCAGGGGTTCATTGTTGCGACTTGGCAGACTTCGGTGAGGTCACGGAGTGCCCTCTTAGTCGTCGTCGTCCGGGGGACTTTGCTCTGAGATGTTTTTCGTGAGGATATTCTTGCCGCTCTTGGCCACTTGCCGGAGTATCCAGCATGCTCTAAGGCTGTGGGTTGGCTCGGTGTCCGGTGTCGTGTGTATTTTGCATGGCTTATCGAGCCATCCCTCCAGAACGGTTCCGCATCCTGTAATGGACTTAGTTTTCTTCAATATGGGGCCGGCTGCTGCACGAGGGTGCACCCTTTTCGCCCGCCCGAGGGGTTGAGCGGAAACCGGGGGTTCCCAGCGAGTTGTCTGAGTTTTCCAGGCGCTTTCCATTGTGCAGTACTTCTGTATATAGTTGCCAAGTCAGCGAAGTGTAATACGTGACGGCGGTTGATGGCGTTGAGGATTCCTTCGTCTGTGCAATTATTGTAGAATACTGAAATCGCGTCCTAGTCGCGGCAATCTTTAATCTTGTCTTTGACAAGGAGGAACCTGGCCCAAAAGTGATGGACTGTTTCCTGAGACTGCTGTCGTATGTACATGAGGTCGCATATATCCAGAGGGTCGGAATTGCTTGGCGAATATTGCTTGTGGTGGGTGGGTGGTTTTAAATCCGAACCCTGACACAATTTGGAGTCCGAAGTTTGAAAAACTTCCGAGCTTAATAGTTCGGGCTCCAGGATGTCAACTGATTTTTCAGGCCCAACGTCCGACTCTAGGTTCGGAGGTCTGGTAGTGTCATCCCGCAGACAGGTATCCGGCTCTTCGAGCTCGGAAATCCGAACATAGTTCATCTTCAACATAGAGGAAGAGTTGTTGTTTTGCTCCTCTACGACCGCTATCTGATGGGTGATCGGCGGAGATTTGATTTCTCTCTGATCGTGTTTAAGCCCAATCCGATTGTAGTCTGTAGCGACCCCCATGGCGGCGATGCAATCTAGGAGTTCATTTAAAGACGACAACTCCGCCGGATCCATCCGTTTGGAGTATTCGGAGTCAATACAGAGACAATTTTCGATGATCTGAGTAGTCATCGTCGGCTTGACGGCCGCACGGGCGGTCATGGTAAAGCCGCACAGCCGGAGGGTTTGGCCTGGGGCCAGGGCTCCTCCGGACCGCCCGTGCGGCCATCAATCCTGTCTTTGACGTCACAGTGGAACTCTCAAAGCACCAATGTCGGTGTCAAAACCGGCAGATCTCGGGTAGGGGTTCCCGAACTGTGCGTCCAAGGTCGATGGTAACAGGAGACGAGGGACACGATGTTTACCCAGGTTCGGGCCCTCTTGATGGAGCCAAAACCCTATTTCCTGCTTGACTGATCTTGATGAATATGAGGATTACAAGAGTTGATCTACCACGAGATCGTAATGGCTAACCCCTAGATGTCTAGCCTATATGTTTGTGATTGCCTCTACGGACTAAACCCTCCAGCTTATATAGACACCGGAGGGGCCTAGGGTTGTACAAAGTCGGTTTACAAGGGAAGGAATCTACATATCCGAATGCCAAGCTTGCCATCCACGCAAAGGAGAGTCCCATCCGGACACGAGAAGAAGTCTTCTATCTTGTATCTTCATAGCCCATTAGTCCGGCCCATGTTACATAGTCCGGACGCCCGAGGACCCCTTAATCTAGGACTCCCTCAGATGCCCCAAGTGGCATTGAGGGAGTCCTGGATTAGGGGGTGTCCGGATAGCCGGACTACCATCATCAGACGAACTATCATTGGCCGGACTATCATCATCGACCGGACTCCAAGACTATGAAGATACAAGATTGAAGACTTCACCCCGTGTCCGGATGGGACTTTCCTTGGCGTGGAAGGCAAGCTTGGCGATACGGATATGTAGATCTCCTACCATTGTAACCGACTCTATGTAACCCTAGCCCTCTCCGGTGTCTATATAAACCGGATGGCTCTAGTCCGTAGGACTATCAACAACCTTACAATCATACCATAGGCTAGCTTTAGGGTTTAGCCTCCTTGATCTCGTGGTAGATCCACTCTTGTAAACATCCACAATATCAATATCAATCGAGCAGGACGTAGGGTTTTACCTCCATCAAGAGGGCCCAACCTGGGTAAAACATCGTGTCCCTCGTCTCCTCGTTACCATCCGCCTAGACGCATAGTTCGGGACCCCTACCCGAGATCCGCCGGTTTTGACATCGACATTGGTGATTTCATTGAGAGTTCCTCCGTCGCCACCGATAGGCTTGATGGCCTCTTCAATCAACAACGACGCAATCCTGGGTGAGACTTTTCTCCCGGACAGATCTTCAGATTCGGCGGCTTTCGCATCGCGGCCAACTCACTTGGCCATCCGAGCAGATCGAAGTTACGCCTCGCCGCCGTGTCAGGTTTGAAGCCTAAACTTCACGGCCGATATCTGCGGGACTTGATCTTCGATGGATCTGAGCCATAGCCGAAGCGTGCACGCTGTCACGATGGGCATGACCTAACTCGCCACGGACAGCACCTTGAGGTCGCGACACTAATCCGCCTCGACCCATAGTCCGGAGGCGATCGCCGATCGAGGACGGATGGCTGGACACCGCCGAGCTGCAACTTCTACGGCGATGGAGCCGAACACTTACCTTGTCCCGCATAAAGCTCATGACTCGAGGTGCCGGACTTCCGCCGGACTCAACCTCCCGCTACCGCCAATGAATCCGTTACGCCGATCATGGAATTCACCGCTGCGGACATCTTTTCAGCACTCGCTTCTTCGGCGATATCATAAATTCATCAAGCATCTCTCGCTATCCGAGAGCCCTGGCCGAACTACGGCCGGATGGTTGGGACGCGACGACGAAGAAATTCAGAGCCCACCCACCACCCACTTCAGAGCCACCGCCGACGATTTAACCGACGATTAGACTACGATTCAAGACATCGACGGTATGGACGACGATGCCGGAGATTACCAAGAACCAGGCCTACATGACACCGAAGACCACCTCGCCATACGACATATACATGGTGGACACCCCAAAAGATGGGGACGGCGAAGAAGCAAACGGAGGCCGATTCCTTAAAGAAACAGCCCAAGCGCCGACGCCGGGGCGCCGCTTAAATCCCGCCATCGCAAGAATGGAGATTCCGCGCAGGAGATAATAACACCCCGTAAAGTGCCGAAGATAACTCCCTCCAAAGACGATCCAAAGGCAGGAGGAGGCAGTAAGCAAGCCCTCACGAGAGGGCGGCATTTAAGAGGTCGAGGATGACAATTACTTACCTCCTCCGAGACGAGGCAAGCCTCGACGACGACTTAATTGCTGTGGCTCGAGGATCCCGCCGAACAAGAGCGCTTTCAGACGCAGGCTAATAGCCACGGCAAACAGCCTAAAGAAAAGCAACAACAGCTTCAAGCTGATCAAGACCCATCGCCGACAGATGGACCGAGGTCCTCGCGTCAAGAGTATGAACTCGAACGCCTCCAAAAGTTACCTAAAACGCAAGTTGCTCCCCGATTAGAGGAGGAAGCGTATAAACCTGCATCACCAGCGCATAATACGGCAGACCGACCACCTCGTGGCCTCGACAGAGAGGCGCAAGCCTCCACTAAAACCGCACTTCTCGCATCACTCAAAAGCATGAAGCCACGGGGAACGCGCCGGACTTATGAGATATATTGAGGACAAGGCAAGACAATCCAGATCCATCTATGGATCACGTGGGCGCCTAAGACCCACGATTTAATATCGCCATACGGACACAACTACTCCGCCGGGCGAACACAGCAGCATAACGCCTCTCGAGCTACGCCGCGATATTGCTCAATACAGAGGCGCCAGACACCCACTATGCTTCACCGACGAAGTAATGGATCATCAAATCCTCAAGGGTTTAAACCCGCTAATATCGAATCCTACGATGGCACAACAGACTCAGCGTTTGGATTGAGGATTATCTCCTCCATATACATATGGCCCGCGCGACATCTTCACGCCATCAAATATCTCCCGCTGCTTAAAGGACCAGCTCGGCATTGGCTTAACAGCCTGCCCGCAGAGTCGATTGATGTTGGAAGACCGGAAGCCGATTCCTCGACAACTTCCAGTGGCACGATAAAGCGACCACCGGACGCAGATGACCTGAGCCACATAATCCAGCAGCCGCATAAATCGCCAGCAATTCGACACGGTTCTTAACAAAGAAAATCAAATCGCCGATCGTCTCGATGCAGAGGCACTCGCTGCCTTCAAACATAACATCCGTGACGAGTGGCTGGCCCGCACCTAGTACAGAGAAGCCGAATCCATGGCAGCCCTCACATCACTCATGACCCGCTTCGCGCGGGAGAGGATAGCTGGCTAGCTCGCAGAAACAACCTCGAAAAAACGCTGGCAGTCCGGATACCAAGGACCGCAATGGCAGGTTGCGCAAACAAAACAAACGCCGATTAACGGTGACAGAATGAGGATACGGCAGTCAACGCCGGATTCCGAGGCTCCAAACCCGTCAACGGAAGAAGCCATTCAAAAGAACCACTCCGGCCCGCCCAATTTGGACCGAATACTCGACCGCCCTGTCAAATACATGGAACTCCCGAAAGGCTAGCTAACCACACCAACAGAGATTGTTGGGTATTCAAGCAGGCAAATTAATCGCCAAAACAGGACAAGGGCTACAACGATGACGAGGAAGAGACCCGCCGCCCGAACAACAGAGGACAAAAGGGATTCCCTCAAGTTCGGACGGTAAACATGATATACGCAACGATATTCCCAAGAGGGAGCGAAGCATGCACTAAGGGACGATACGCTGATGGAGCCAGCCGCCTAAAATTCAACCCATGGTCCTCTTGCCCGATCACTTTCGATCAAAGAGACCATCCGACCAGATCCGCCATGGCGGATTCGCCGCATTGGTTTTAGACCCAATCGCCGATGGATTTCACCTCACGAGTCCCGATGGACGGCAGCAGAGCTCGAACCTCGCTTTATCGTGATACAAAGGCGCAAGATGGGCATAGACCCTTCAAGGATTAAACCTACAAAGACAACCTTCAAAGGCGCCATACCAGGTGTCGAGGCCAATTGTACAGTGCTCGCTTACACCGAAGTGGTCTTCGGATCCCGGATAATTTCCGGCGCGAGTTAATCTTCGACATAGTCCCGCTCCGCAGCGGCTATCACGCTCGCTTTCGGACGAACCGCTGCTTGCAAAATTCAACGCGGTGCCGCATTATGCATACCTTAAGCTCAAGATGCTAGGCCCTCGTGGAGTCATCACGGTCAATGGAAACACGGAACGCCCCTCCGAACGGAGGAACATACAATGCTCGCGCGTAAGTACAGAGCAGCCTTTAAGGCATTTTCGAGTCCGCCGTTAAACGACCGGACACGCCAAACGCGCCCGAGCAACATCAACCAAGACCACCCGCACGCCCGAGCATCGCCAGAGTAATGCGGCCTCAACCCCAGCCCACGCAAAATTGTAAGACAAACTCTCCGCAGACATAATTACGCCTTGGAGATACCATGGGCATAGGGGAAAGGCACAACCACAACAGACCCAGAGTGCGGTTCGACCACACCAGGGCTCCCAAGTGTGTCGCTTTTTTTTTTTTTTTTCTCTTTTTATATATGAACTCGTCCGCGGCGACCCTGCCGAACTCATGATGCAACAGCCAGAGAAGGACAAAGGCTGCGACAAACACTCAGGTGGTCTCCATCACGAGCATTAAATTTGTTAAATACAACATCCCGCTGCCTACCCTCGAGGGAGACGCCTTTAATTCGTCCAACTTTGCTTTCCGTGACTATTTGTATCATTCCGCACTCATAGCATATCTTCTCGAATAAAATGCAGCACCTTTTTTCTTATAATTGCATTACCTTATATATATATGTTCATTTACTTACATGTTGCATCCGTACATTTTGGTACAGCCAAATACACCAGGGCTTATGTTCTCCGTGATTATGGTGTGATAAAGTCCGACACTTTCACAAGTGCGGCACCTCAACTTATAGCATTATATGAATCGGCTCAATCAAGTCTTGGGTCAATAGTTGGGTTTGCCCGGCCCCATGTTTGGCACCTTACGCCCGCTCTATCGGCTAAGGTAGCACTGGAGAACCATCGCGATTGCGCCTGCTGAGCCGGGTTAACGCCTCGGAGAAAGCTAAAACTGACTGTCATGATAAGGCGAGACTGGTCGCTGTCCGAGAGGTCCTTTCGGTCCTTAAAGACCTACGCCGCTCGAGCGAAGTTCGGATTATGTCCGACGAAGGCGTGGATAGCGCCCAATTCGTCCTCCGAATACTAGGGGCTTCACCAAATTTAAAATTATAGAATTCTATGGCTAAGGAGAGTGTTCAAGCACTATAAGTCCAGTTGCCTTGTTCGTTGTGTTGAGCGCCCCTAGATGGACCCAAAATGGGAACAAGAGTGCTCAAGTTTATCCCTAACACCCCAAAGACTGGGCATGGGGGCTGAAGCCGACGACTTGCCATCTCTCGATTTAATAAACGGTCGCATTGAAGGTAATATTTTAAATTAACAAGGGTTGCTTAGCGATATGAACAAAGTCTTCAGCGACAGTGATAACACATTGCGAATTTACTCACAAATTACATCCCTGGGGAACTCATCCGCAATCTTGCGGGCACCCTTCAGACAGCCTTATAGTACATTTTGGGCGACGATGTTCCTTGCCTACCGGGCGGCGCTGTCGAGATTAGCTTCTCGCATCCAGCTTGCCCCAATGCACCTTTGCGCTGGCAAGGGCCCGACGAGCACCTTCAATACAAAGCGGAGCGCTTGATAACCTCCACCAAGGGCACGATCCACCAGCCTCGACGAGGTCGGCAGTAGCTCTCAGTGCATGGCCTCTCGTGCCACACCGACTATGAGGCCCTTCATGGCCTGCTCGGCCACCTTAGGAAGCTCGACCAGCCGCTTCACCTGGTCGCTAGGGGCATCTGGATGGCCGGCCTCAGATACCGAGACCGTAAGACCTTCTCCGCTGAGCTCCCTCCTCGGCTCAAGAGAATGCGGCGGCATCGTACACGCCATGCAGGCAGATCTGCAAACGCCCCTGGAGAGCTCCGAATTCGGGTAAGTAACACGTAATTTACATTCACATGCTTGCTTTGCATGAAAAATGCCTTACCCGCCGCTATCTTCCTCATCAACTCAATCTCCTGAAGGGACTTATGGGCATCGGCCTTGGCAGTTTTGGCACTTTCGAGAGCCGAGGCAAGCTCGGACTCTCGAAGTTTGAGTCACGCCCAAACTCTCATGCTTTTCCATGAGAGCCCGGAGCTCTTGCTGAACCACCACCACCCGCGCCTCTTGTTTTTCTCGCTCTGCCTGCCTGCGTGGTCGCATTGCATTCGACGCGGACACGGCCTCCTTCGTGGTCGCCACCTGCTCGTGGCCCTGCGGTACCCATGTTATCCTTGCTCTTTTTATTGCAACCTAAATCCTTTTCTGAAGGTACAAGTTCAAAGTGGTGTTACTCACCTTCTTTGTCCTAGAGCTGCTTCTCAGCACGGCCGAGCTCTTGCTCGGACCGCCGAGCTCTGCTTCAAAGCACCGACCTCCGCAGCTTAGTGCGGCAGAGGTCAGCAGCAGCCTGCAACCCATATTGACATAATTTTTAGCAACCTCACAGATATCTTTTTTTTTCAGATCCTCGGTTCGGCTTTTCTTCCCGAACACCGAACCGAGCATCGGGGCTACCGTCTATGCGGTATTACATTGCATATTTTAACTTCTTACCTCAAAGCCTCGATAGAAGGCTATCGCAGCTTCGGTCAGCCCGCCTTGGCGAAGCTGCACTTTTCAATCACCGCACTCATAATAGTGCGGTGTTCTTCCTGATGGAAGCGCCTGCGCCCCAACAAATTGCCCGGCGCCCGGTTGGGCGGAAGCTACCGGCGCCACGGTCTTGCCCTTCGCTCGAAGGGCGCCGCCGGACTCGGAACCATCGCGGGTTCCGATGTGGAGTCCGCACAAAGTCCGGAGGACGCCTTGTGGCGCCCGAGACTCCCCGATGGGTCCCTTCTTGGGATCCCACCTCGGCCCTCGGTGTCGCGAGGGGTGGAGGCGGTCGGGATGGAGTCTACATCCGACGGAGCCAACGACCCGCTTCGATGAAGCGGGAGATCATCACCGCCGGACTATAGGCAGCATGCGGCATTAGAATGACACTATGTGACGCAGAAAAGAAATTATAAATCATTCAGAATCCGGATACTTACGATCTCGCCGAGGCCTGGCCCTTGAAGGCCATTCTTCCTCGCCAACGTTGATGTTGGCGGAGCTGTCCGGGAATAGTCCTTCCCTCTTGACCCTTCGCCTCCCCCTGCTGGGGAAGCCTTCTCTTCCTCTCTCCTCCTCTAGGAGAGAGTCCTCTTTCTCCTCCTCATTTTCGGGAGGAGTCCGCCCCGAGTCGCCGGACACCTGAAAACAGGCACTCTTCGAGCACCCGTGGCCTCCTTCTTGGCCTTCTTCTCCGCACCACGTGCGGTGCCGGAACCAGCAGCCCGCTAGACGGGCGCTCATCGGATTTTCGGCATAGGAGCCGGATAGATAATCTGCTCCGCCTTCCTCATCCAGTCCCGCCAAAGGAAAAGGGAAATTAAAACCGCGATAGAGTCAAACTATGAAAAGCAAGTGTCCCGTAAAGGGGTAGAATCACTTACCTCGTTGGCTTGGCGCTGCGAGCGAAATCGCGATCTTCCATCATGGATGCGGGGCTTCGCGCCTTGAACAGCACCCTCCAGCGCCTTTCAGACGTCGTGGTCAAGAGCTTGCTCGGCGCTGGTGCTGTTCCGGATCGAACTCCCACATATTGAATGCCCGCTCTTGGCATGGGAGAATCCGCGGACGAGCATGACTGGACCACGTTAACCAGCTGAGCTTCTTCACCAGCTTCGGATACAGTGCTTGGAGTCCGTCGGCTCCTCCAACTACCCCACAAGAAGCCCTTCTTTCCAGGAGGTGAGCTGCGTGGGATACCAGATCTAAACTCGGGGCCGCCGCCCATGTAGGGTCACGCTGCTCGGTGATATAGAACCACCCCTTGCCACCCCTTGACGGATTCCACGAAGGCCCTTCAACTATAGGATGTTGGGCATCTTGCCCAACATGGCGCCTCCGCACTCCGCTTGAGTGCCCTTCACTACCTTCGCTTGACATTGAATGTCTTGAGCCACAAGTCAAGTGGGGCTGGATGCAGAGGAAGGCCTCGCACACGACGATAAACGCCGAGATGTTGAGGATGAAGTTCGCGCCAGATCATGGAAATCCAGGCCGTAGTAGAACATGAGCCCCGGACAAAGGGGTGAAGTGGAAAGCCCAGTCCAGCGGAGGAAGTGGGAAGGAAAACGACCTCTCATGGGGCCTGGGGGTGGGATGAGCTGCCCTCGTCGGGCAGCCGGTCGCGATGTCGCCGGAGAGGTATCCGCGCCGCCACAAGTTTGGCGATTTGCTCCTCCTTAACGGTGGAAGCCAACCATTTACCTCCCGCCCGGACATGGTCGGAGGAGGTTGAGACGAGATGCGCGAACTTGGGCGCTGGAGCTCGAAAAGCAGAGATGGATAAGCAAAGGAGGAAGAAGGCGAGGTGAGAAGGTGAATCTTATCCCTTATATGGGCGGGCGAAATCTTCGCGTCCCCACCGCCTGGTAAAACTCGCTTATCTTCCAAGCGTCACCATCAATGGCGCGGTTGGGTTACCCACGCCCGTATTAATGAGAATCCCGGATTAAGGGGAAACACGATCTCTGCTTTGACAAGACGTGCCAAGGAAACCGCTTCGCTAAATGCGCTGAGGTGGTAAAGTAAAAAACAATTCGAGTAATGGCTTGGTAGTGGTGTGACGTCATGCCGCAGAAAACGTCACCAGATTGAACTTGTGTATATATGTTATTCTCTCTACGGTGGAATGTGGAATTTATTTTGCAGAGCCGGACACTATCCTGGTGTTCACAATCTTCTATCATTTGAGGAGGAACCCGCTTTGCAATGCCAAGCAATATACGCTACGGACTTATCGTCATTGAAGCCTGGTTCAGGGCTACCGAGGAGTCCTGATTAGGGGTGTCCGGATAGCGGACTACCATCATCACCGAACTATCATTGGCGGACTATCATCATCGACCGGACTCCAAGACTATGAAGATACAAGATTGAAGACTTCACCCGTGTCCGGATGGGACTTTCCTTGGCGTGGAAGGCAAGCTTGGCGATACGGATATGTAGATCTCCTACCATTGTAACCGACTCTATGTAACCCTAGCCCTCTCCGGTGTCTATATAAACCGGATGGCTCTAGTCCGTAGGACTATCAGAACAACCCTTACAATCATACCATAGGCTAGCTTTTAGGGTTTAGCCTCCTTGATCTCGTGGTAGATCCACTCTTGTAAACATCCACAATATCAATATCAATCGAGCAGGACGTAGGGTTTTACCTCCATCAAGAGGGCCCGAACCTGGGTAAAACATCGTGTCCCTCGTCTCCTGTTACCATCCGCCTAGACGCACAGTTCGGGACCCCCTACCCGAGATCCGCCGGTTTTGACACCAACAGGCATCCCCTCTTTCTTCTAACGGCCATCGGTATTTTACTCAAAGCTATATTTTTATTCATCACATACTATGTGTTTTGCTTGGAGCGTCTTCTATGATATGAGTCTTTGATTGTTTTATTTTGTGTTTTAAGTCTTGATTCCTTGCTGGACACACCTATTTGAGAGAGCGAAAATTATGTCATGACTTGTTAGAATTTCTCTCTATGCTTCACTTAAATTTTTAGGAGCTATGGACTTGCTCTAGTGCTTCATTTATATCTCTTTCAGCATGGTGTGCTTTAGTATTTTTGAAGAAACGCTCTCTTGCTTCACTTAGATTTATTTGAGAGTTAGTAAAATTTTCAAGAAATTCTCTCTTGCTTCACTTAAATTAATTTGAGAGAAATAAAAAATTATGCTCATGGTCTTCACTTATATTGTTTTGATCTTATCAAAAGCAACACATGAAAATTAGTTCCAAAGTGATAGATATCCAAGAAGGATATAATAAAAACTTTCATGAAGATCATTGGACAAAATAAACTTGATTCTTAGTAATAGTTTTGAGATATGATGATGTGATACGTGAGTCATGTTGATGAGTAATTATGCTTTAGTAAGAATATTGATGTTAAGGTTTGTGATTCCCTATGCAAGCACGAAAGTCAACAATTATGCAATGAAATTATATCCTACTTGTGTTGCATTATTCGGTGTTAATTATGCTTAATGCTCGTTTATGAGATTATTCGTTTCTTGGTTGCTCGCTTCGCAATCTTTTGCTAGCCTTCATTTTGCACTAAGCATGATCACTACTTGTGCATTCAAAAACCTTTAAACCAGTTTTTCCACATGATTCCACTATATCTACCTATATGCGGTATTCTTTTGCCGTTCTAAGAAAATTTGTATGTGCCATCTCTAATTTTCAAAATAAACTTCTCTTTTGTGTGTTTGTACCGCTCGCGGAGTGGTGAGGGGTGGCTAATATTTTCCATGTCAGATGTGTTATTCTCACGATGAGTGTTTATTCACTTGCCATTGCACGAGAGTAAGGCAAAGGTATTAGGGATGCCCAATCCCGAAATGAAAAATGAATTTACTTTATGTTGTGAAATAATAAATTCCTTGGAAACTATTGGTATGGAAGGCACCCGTGGATACGGTTAGCCATGGAAAGTGAAAGTATCGTGGAAAAAGGAATAAACTTTAATTTCTGTCTGGGAACCGCCTATGATATATCTAGCATGTATAGTGTTGGGAACTCTAAGTCGTTTTCATTGGTGGGAAAGACACACCTCCCAAAAAGTTTTTATCTCTAAGTTTTTTGCTTTGAGCTCTAGCACCTCTACAAATCCCTACTTCCCTCCGTGAAGGGCCTTTCTTTTACTTTATGCAAGTTTTATTTTTGAATTTGAGTCTCCATCTTCTCTTATAAAAGCACCAACTTGGGAGCAATATGATCGTACTTGAGCATTGGGTGTAGCTAATATGCGAGTCTGTTTCATGAATGGACCAATGATTGAGCATAATGGGCTAGGGAAAACTTATTTTAGCATTGATATTTTGAAAAACATGGTTGCTTATTGATACGTTTGAGTATTTATGTTATCATGTCAAAACTAGACTATTGCTTTGAACAATATAAAAATCGAAATGTCCATGCTATAAAGAAGATAAAAATATGATATGACATGTTAGGCAGCATTCCACATCAAAAATTCTATTTTTATCACTTACCTACTCGAGGACGAGTAGGAGTTAAGCTTGGGGATGCCGATACGTCTCCAATGTATCTATAATTTTTTTATTGTTCCATGTTGTTATATTATCGATCTTGGATGTTTTATAATCATTTTATATCATTTTTTGGTACTAACCTATTGATATAGTGCCAAGTGCCAGTTGTTGTTTTCTGCATATTTTTTACATTGCAGGAAATCAATACCAAACGGAGTCCAAATGCAACGAAACTTTACGGAGATTTTTTTGGACCAGAAGACACCTAATGGGCCAAGGCTGCGCCTGGGGGGTGCTCCGATGAGAGCACAACCCACCAGGGTGCGCCAGGAGGCCCGGGCGCGCCCTGGTGGGTTGTGCCCACCTTGATTGCCCCCCGGACCGCCTCTTTGCTCTATAAATACCCCAATATTCGAGAAACCCTAGGGGAGTCGACGAAAATCAATTCCAGCCGCCGTAGAGTCCAGAACCACTTGATCCAATCTAGACACCATCACGGATGGGGTTCACCACCTCCATTGGTGCCTCTCCGATGATGCGTGAGTAGTTCTTTGTAGACCTTCTGGTCCGTAGTTAGTAGCTAGATGGCTTCCTCTCTCTCGCTGAATTCTCAGTACAATGGTCTCTTGGAGATCCATATGATGTAACTCTTTTTGCGGTGTGTTTGTTCGGATCGGATGGACTTTGAGTTTATGATCAGATCTATCTTTTTATATCCATGAAAGTATTTGAGTTTCTTTGATCTCTTTTATGCATGATTTCTTATAGCCTCATATTTCTTCTCCGATATTTGGGTTTTGTTTGGCCAACTTGATCTATTTATCTTGCAATGGGAAGAGGTGCTTTGTAGTGCGTTCGATCTTACGGTGCTTGATCCCAGTGACACAAGGTGAACCGACACGTATGTATCATTGCTACTAAGGATAAAATGATGGGGTCTATCTCTACATAGATAGGTCTTGTCTACATCATGTCATCATTCTTATTGCATTACTCCGTTTCTCCATGAACTTAATACACTAGATGCATGCTGGATAGCGGTCGATGTGTGGAGTAATAGTAGTAGATGTAGGCAGGAGTCGGCCTACTAATCTTGGACGTGATGCCTATATAGTGATCATTGCCTCGATATCGTCATGATTATTCAAAGTTCTATCAATTGCCCAACAGTAATTTGTTCACCCACCGTTTGCTACTTTTCTCGAGAGAAGCCACTAGTGAAACCTACGGCCCCTGGGTCTCTTTCTCATATTATTTGCCTTTGCGATCTACTTTTCATTTGCTTTTATTTTTAGATCTATTAAACCAAAAAAACAAAAATACCTTGTTGCGCTTTATTCTTATTTATTTTATTTGGCGTTCAATATATCAATCTACTACAATTTTATCTCACGTCTGTTTGCCTATCTTGAGGAGCCGCTACCCGAAAGGGATTGACAACCCCTTTTACACGTCGGGTTGCGAGTAGTTGTTATTTGTGTGTAGGTGTTGTTTATGTTGTGTTGCTTGGTTCTCCTACTGGTTCGATAACCTTGGTCTCATAACTGAGGGAAATACCTACCGCCGTTGTGCTGCATCATCCCTTCCTCTCTGGGGAAACACCAACGTAGCTTCAAGCCGCATCAGAAGGAATTTTTGGCGCCGTTGCCAGGGTGGATCTTCAACATATACCAGGTTCCTAATCACAAATCTCATCTCCTCGCAATTTACATTATTTGTCATTTGCCTCTCGTTTTCCTCTCCCCCACTTCACAAAAAATTGTCGTTTTATTCTCCCCTCTTTTTCGTTCGCCATTTTCTCGTCAGATCTATCCTTCGCTGGCAATCATGAATGATTTCGGTATGGCACTAACAGATGATGGCCTAACTCCTAAGATTGGACGTATGGGCAATCTGGATGCTAAAACTTTTATCTTGGGGCAAGGGAATGTTATGGGAAAAGAACGTATTCAAGAATTTTTCAATTGCGTTGGAAATTGAAGTCTTGATGATGCTCCTATACTTAAGACTACTAGATCTTATGCAGATGTTATTTCAGCACTAGTTCTGAAACTTGAAAGCAAATTTATCCGTACTCATCCTACTTTGCAAAGATTGTTTTTTGAGCTCCCCGTTATAAAGAATCCTAAGGCTAAAAAGTTGGCCACTCTCGTTCTTATGAATGAGTTTGACCACATAATATGGGAAGCTAGGGAAATCTTTGATTTTTTGGTATGAACCGTCAAAAACCCGTGATAGACGAAATCCTTTAAAATAGTGATTATGCGCTAAGGCATTTGCTTGGGGATAATAAAATCTTCAATGAGAATCTTAAAAAAGAAGTCCCGGTTTTAGATATAATCCAACAAGTTTTCAATAATGTTAATCAACATCACTCTTCGATTGTTGCGGGAAATCAAAGGGGTTATGATGAAAACCAACTTAGAAATGCTAAGGTTTCTATGGATAATATGTTTTATGTTGTCTTTACAAAACCCCATGATGAAAACACCTCTAAGAAAATTAAGAACAAAGATGACAAAACTTAGATCCTTGCTTTACGCCTAGCTAAGGGCGTAAAACTATAGCGCTTGTCGGGAGGCAACCCAATGAATAAAACTTATTTTTGCTTTTTGCTTTCTGTTCTTGAGTGTTTGAACAATTATGCTACTATTATGATTGTGTTTTTTGTGTTTTAATTAGTGTTTGTGCCAAGTAAAGCCTTTAGGATCTTCTTGGGTGATAGTTGTTTGATCTTGCTGAAAAATAGAAACTTTTGCTCTCACGAAAACAATTCTAATTTTTTACCAGATTGTGATAAAATGTCAATTCTTTTCACAGAAGATTAATATACAAATTGCTCAGGTCATCCTAATTTTTCAGAATTTTTGGAGTTTCATAAGTATTCGAAATAGTCAGATTGCTACACACTGTTCTGTTTTGACAGACTCTGTTTTCTTTGCGTTGTGTGCTTGTTTTGATGGCTCTATGGTTTTATTTGATGAGTTTTTGCCATAGAAAAGTTGGAATATAGTAGATATAATGCAAAAACAAAATATGAATTGGTTTGATACAGTACTTATAGTAGTGATTTTCTTTCTTTTACTAATGGATCTCACGAAGGTTTTATTGAGTTTTGTGTGATTGAAGTTTTCAAGTTGTAGGTTATCTTACGATGGATGAAGGAATAAGGAGTAAGAAGAGCCTAAGCTTGGGGATGCCCCGGCATCCCAAGCTATTATCCAAAAGAGAGCAAGCAACTAAGCTTGGGGATGCCCCGAGTGGCATCCCCTCTTTCTTCTGACGACCATCTGTATTTTACTCAAAGCTATATTTTTATTCGTCACATACTATGTGTTTTGCTTGGATCGTCTTGTATGATATGAGTCTTTGCTTGTTTTATTTTGTGTTTTAAGTATTGATTCTTTGCTTGACACACCTATTTGAGAGAGCCAAAATTATGTCATGACTTGTTAGAATTGCTCTCTATGCTTCACTTAAATTTTTAGGAGCTATGGACTTGCTCTAGTGCTTCACTTATATATTTTTTAGCACGGTGTGCTTTAGTATTTTTGAAGAAATGCTCTCTTGATTCACTTAGGTTTATTTTAGAGTTAGTAAAATTTTCAAGAAATTCTCTCTTGCTTCACTTAAATTAATTTGAGAGAAAGAAAAAAACATGCTCGTGATCTTCACTTATATTTGTTTAAGCTTTTCAAAAGCAACATATGAAAATTAGTTCCAAAGTGATAGATATCCAAGAATGATATAATAAAAACTTTCATGAAGATCATTGGACAAAATAAACTTGATTCTTAGTAATAGTTTTGAGATGTGATGATGTGATATGTGAGTCATGTAGATGAGTAATTATGCTTTAAGTACAAATATTGGTGTTAAGGTTTGTGATTCCCTATGCAAGCACGAAAGTCAATAATTATGCAATGAAATTATATCCTACTTGTCATGCATTATTCGGTGTTAATTATGTTTAATGCTCGCTTATGAGATTATTCGTTTCTTGGTTGCACGCTTCTCAATCTTTTGCTAGCCTTCATTTTGCACTAAGTATGATCACTACTTGTGCATCCAAAAACCTTTAAACCAGTTTTGCTACATGAGTCCACTATCACTACAAAAAAAATACACTTTCGTGATGATACGTGTTTGTCACATACTCACAGTAGGTCGCGTTTTTTGTCATGCATGTACATCCATGACAAATTTATGACAAAATCAAGATAGTCATACCTGTGCTGTCGTAGAAGTGTTCCATGACATTACCAAAATTATCATCACGGAAGTGTCCACTTCCATGATGATAAATCCCGTCACGTAAGTGCTTTCGTCAAGGGTGACCGACACGTGGCATCCACCGTAATCGGACGCCGTTAAGCTATCGGGTCGGATTTTGGATCCGATAACCCGTTAACAGCCCACGCACCAATGCCGATTTTCCACGTAAAATTCTCATTGGTGAGGGATCCACGCGTCACTCCGCGTTAGCATTGTGTGTCACTCATCCAACGGATGGGCCTATGATATGTTGACACGTGGACCGGCCCAACAGTGGCCCACAAAGTTTAAATGGGCTGGCCCAACCGAAGGCCCATAAGATTTAGCGGACCATAATGGGTCGGCCCAGCTAAAGGCCCACAAAAGTAAACCATAATGGGCCGGCCCAGCTAAAGGCCCACAAGATTTTGCGGACCACAATGGGCCGGCCCAGCTAAAGGCCCACAAGATTCTGCAGACCATAATGGGCCGGCCCAGCTAAAGGCCCAACATTCTCTGTCAAATCGGTCGGTCAACGGCCTGTCCTAAACTTGCCATCAACGCGGCCCACGGTCACTTCTGGCCCGTTAACAGTCCGCTAAGTAATTGGGCCGAATCACGACCGGTGTATTTCCTACCGTTAAAGGTCCGGCTTCATTTGGGCCCATTTACGTGCCATCAAAACTTTCAGCCCATAAACGACCGTGAAGGATTTGGGTCATATTCGCCATGTCCGCATCCGCCCGTTAGAGGCCCACTATAGATTTGGGCCACTTTCTTCCTGTTGTCATTTTCGCCCGTTAACGCCGGACGAAACCATGGGCCATATGTGGCCCAACATCATATCGGGCCCATTAACGGCCCATATAAAAATGACGATAATCTAGCCCGACCGAAGTTCCGCCCTGTTAAAGGCCCGTGTATTAGGTCGGCGCATTTACGACCCGTCCAAATTTCGGCCTGTCAAAGATCTACGTCGTAAATGGGCCACCATTTCGGCCTGCTAAGTCCAGTGGGTTATTTGGCACAATCAGGGCCCAATCTCACTTTCGGTCTATTAAAGGCCCATGTTTTGATGGGCTCGAGATATTTACACCTGTAAACGGCCTATTTTTACTAAGGGCCCAAATTATGTTTAGGCTCGTTAAAGGCCCACTATGGGCATAGGCCTACCGAAAAAATATGAAAGCTTATGCTGATTTAGGCCCATATATTTTAGTGGGCTACATGTCAATTTCGCCCGAATCGCTTTTAGCCCAATTGAATGGGCCCGATTTAATGTTGGCATGTTGGGATCCTCTGAAGCTTTCGGCCTAATACATTACTAAGATAAACCTACACTATACAAAAATAGCGTCGTAATTATCGCAGCACTGGGCAGCATCATAAATGTTGTATCACAACAAAATAAATTCCAACCATACAACAAAAGTCCTGTTGGCATAAAGTTTACAATCCTTCCGATAAAAGCACCATCGATGTATAGAAGCACGATCATTTGACCTGAGTGCTAATGTTTCAGTTGTAGAATCTGATGGAGAAGCACGATCTCCACCTTTTTCCACCATTGCTCTTGAACAACGGTTTAATGTCCGATAGTCCGTTTCAAAACCATTCATATCTTGACGACATTTCTCAACCACTATTCTTGTTTCTCAAACAACGCCCATTAGGGATTGGACTTGTGTCCGAGCACGATATATCACTGCCTAGCAGAAGATTTTGTTCAAGAGGGCGATTTGGATGAGGTTACCTTGACAACCAACCCGAATTACGCAGAAGGTGCTTTTGCACTATTAGTGGAGAGATACCGACGATCGCAGCAAGAGGTGACATTGTGCTGTAGTAGCCTCGTCACCTTCAGGTGGTTGTGGTTGTTCAATCATTTGTTCCATAGCTTCCTGAAAGTTTGAACTTGAAGATTAGTGCACCGGATAAGTTGCTAATGAGATAAAAACAAACAAAGTAGGTTAAACGTTTATACATAACTTATTTTGGTGAACTACGGTAATACATTAGCATGTATTGTAGTGCCAACTACATAATAAAATCACTTTCGGAACATATGTCCATGTAGCATGCCTACTGAATTGTCTATTTCCTCACATTCATTGACATCTAAGGATAAAGAGACATGGTTTAAAGTAGGATGAACATAGTATGACATCATTCATATCATGGGCAAACAGATATAAAACAAACAGCCTATTTTATCATTGTGTGCGCACGTGAACATAACAACTAGATTACAGATCAAGACCAAAAGAATATCCTTCATCTCTTTTAAACCATGTAAGGTGAAATGATACGTAAGACAACATTGTATAAAAGTGAACAGAGTAACTGACATTGGCTGCAAACCAAGTAGTTAAATGAACACATCACAAGCACTCAATCAGTTCAAGCCAGAGGAGTAAGGACTTACAACAATGGCTTGAACTGGTGTGCTCATGCCCTTCATCTTACTAGTGTGGCAATCCTTGAAGATTTGCACTCGATTCGGTTCAGTTCTTTTGGTCCGCACGGCTTTCCTCTCAGATTTGGAACAAGTCAATATAGATACGATAATATGGCACAAAAAAGAAGGAAGTAGCAGCTATTTACAAGAGCCTCGCAGAAGGTGCAATATAGCTACGAGATCCTCGTTGTCTGTTGGAATTTCACTTTAGAACGGTTGGTTTTGTTCTTCAAACAGTTAGCCTAGAAGAAGATACACTTGTAAGGCACATACATAAATACAAGTTCAATATGTGGTCCGATCAAATACATATAGCCTACCCGATACTTTGGATCGCACTCAATGTTTAACGAGGGTTGTCCATTCTTCATCTCGTAATATATTCCATCGGAGATGTTTGGGCGATTTCATTGTTAGCCTTGCCTTCAAAGTGAGATTTTCTAAGGTGGTACCGATCTCGTCAGACTGCATCAAAAACATGAGTGCATGCTTGTTTAGTTGCATCATCTTTCGGATCCAACTTGAACCTCATCTGCTGAAAAAGAATGTGAGTCTTATTAGGAGGAAGCTAGAAAGTATGGGATGAGCAAGACAATATTACTAATTGTGATGAATAACATTACTTATGGATAAATGGTCAAGGAAGGTGTTAAACTGGGTATTGTCTTTCTCATTCCTGCATCGATCCACGTTGGGAGGATACGCATGACACCTAACGGCAACGGCTGCCTCGATACTAACTTGGCTGACTCAGAGCATCACGTGGCCTTTTAAACCTGCTTCAAAATGGATCTCCATTCTTCCTCCTTTAGATTTTGTTAATCTGTCAAGCATTATCCCTGATGTATGTTTCCGCTTGCGCCGTGGTGCTAGTTCAACAACGAATATGGAAAGTGTTAGTGTACATCAAATTGTGAGAGTACATATAAAGGAGCATGCAATCGCAACTTGACTCGGTCAGTACCGCCTTGGTGTTGATGCTCATGAGGTTCATCTGATCTTGCCAAGTCCTGTTGTGTCGCAGATGCTTCGAAGTAGTGTTAGGTGTGAAGGCAGCTTGGGAACTGGCCGCCCGAGCAAACAAACGAGTAACTCGTTGAGATGTTTGGTACAGCTTGAAGCGGATGCTGCAGCTGGTGGAGCAGTGATACCGTGTTTGTAGATTTAGCCGGTGGACTTGGACCTTCTATCGCACTATAAGTACCAAAGATAATCTAGATGGCAGATCCTTTTCCGCTTTCACCCGACGAGTAACACCACTCCCTACTATATTATTTTCTTTGCTCTTTTTGACTTTGCCATGTCAAGCCGTACCCACAACACAAAAGAAAAAAATCACTCTTCGTAACTCATTGATGCATGATACGCATAAGCAATACTTTGATGTAAGACAACCGTATGAGGATGGAATATGTAAGAAAAACAGACTACATGACATATTCACAACTACAATGTGTAAACTAAGGTATGATTTTCAAGAAAATAGAAGTAATGCAAGCTAGACACCATATGAAAGATGCAACCAATATTACTCGCCAAGTTAAAAGTGTCTTGTCATAAGTGGCAATTCAAAAATTAGAAGCAAGACAACATAGAAATCAATGCAAGATGCAACCACTATCAAACTGCCATGTTAAAAGCGTCCAATCATGAGTGACCGATGCGGGATACACAACATCAGTACTTTGATGTAAGAACATGGTATGATAGATAGATGAATTGAATTCTAGACACAGAAAGCCATGTCATATGCACATGTATAACGTATAAACTCAGCAGGTGCAATTTAATCAAAATAGAAGAAATACAGGCTAGACAACATATGCAACATGAAACCAATTATCACATCACAACTTAGAGCAAGCACCGCGATGGTGGAGTACGGAGATGAACTCATCATGTAGACTTGGGACTTCAACTTCATTAGCAGTAGCAGGGGCAAATCTAGAGAGTCTTTGTTTGTGTCGGTGCGGAGGATCACCAACATCCCCTAACTTACTCTTTTCCTTCCTATTTTCTGATATTGCCTTATGAAGTCAAAACCACAAGAAGATGAATAAAATTAGCTCTGAATAACTGGTTGATGCATGATACAGACGAACACTACTTTGATGTAAGGCAAGCACAGGATAGGAGATGGAATATATACAAAAAAGACATAATTGCATATTCACATGTACGATAGGAGGATGGAATATGTATAAAAAACAACAAGCAGAAGGCATTACAACAAAATTAGAAGAAATGAAAGCTAGGCACCATATGAACATGCAACCAATATCACTCTATCAGGTAAAAAGTGTCTCGTCGTAAGTGCCATTTCAAGAAATTAGAAGCAGTACAAGCTAGAAGACAATGCAAGATGCAACCTACATCACACTCCCAAGTTAAATGTGTCTTATGGGTAAGTGATCGCTGCGGTATAAGTTGTAAGCTACGAGATGCAATTCAACATAATCGAAGCAATACAAACTAGACATCATACGGAAAACGCAACCACGATATAACAGTTCCAAGTAAGAGCAAGCACCGTGATGGTGGAGTAGGGGAGATGTGCTCATCATGTACACGTATGTTCTAGAAACAGAACACGTGTCATATTCACAGCATTATGTGTAAAGTAAGCAGATGCAATTCAAGTTAGAAGCAATACAAGCTAGACATCATACGCAACATGCAACCACATATAATAGTGTCAAGTTAGAGCAAGCACCTATGATGGTGGAGTAGGGAGATGTGCTCATCATCTACACAGATACGTTGACTGTCCAGCCTTGTGTTGTCTTGCTAATCTTGTTGGGAGGATGGCGGAGTAGAATCTATAGAGACCCCTGCTTGAGTTGTTCAAGGACCACCATCATCCACCGCCGGACTAATTTCCTTCAGCTTGTAATGATTTTGCATTGTGAAGTCAAACCGATAAGAAAAAGGAATAAAATTCGCTCTCGTAACTCATTCATGCATGATACCGACAAACACTACTCGGATGAAAGGCAAACACATGATGCGAGGATGGAATATGTATGAAAAACAGGATGGTGTGACATATTCACACCTATGATGTGGTAACTAAGGTAAGGCATTTCAACAAATTAGAAGCACTGCAAGCTAGACACCATATGAAAGATGCAACCAATATCACTCGCCAAGTTCAAACTGTATGATGCTTCAACAAATTAGAAGCAAGACATGCTAGAAATCATATGCAAGACACAACCAATATCACAAGGCGACTTAAAGGTGCCTTATCATAAGTGACTGATGCGGATATGCAAGAATAGTAGTCTGATGTAGAAACAGGAACACATGTCATATTCACAGGCATTATGTGTAAAGTAAGCAGATGCAATTCAACAAAGTTAGAAGCAATACAAGCTAGACATCATACACAACATGCAACCACATATAATAGTGCCAAGTTAGAGCAAGCACCTGTGATGGTGGAGTAGGGGAGATGTGCTCATCATCTACACAGCTACGTTGACTGTCTAGCCTTGCGTTGTCTTGCGAATCTTGTTGGGAGGATGGCGGAGTAGAATCTGTAGAGAACCTCCGCTTCAGCTTGCTCTAAGGACCACCATCATCCAATGCCTTGCCAATTTCCTTCAGCTTTATTGATTTTGCATTGTGAGGTCATACCGACAAGAAAAAGGAATATCATTCGCTCTTCGTAACTCATTCATGCATGATACCGATTTAACACTACTCGATGAAAGGCAAAGTCATGATACGAGGATGGAATATGTACGAAAAAATGGATGGCTTGACATATTCACACCTATGATGTGGTAACTAAGCAGAAGGCACTTCAAAAAATTAGAAGCACTGCAAGCTGGACACCATATGGAAGGTGCAATCAGTATCACTCTGCCAAGTTAAAGTTGTCTCGTCATAGGTGGTGTTCATCAAATTAGAAGCACTACATGCTAGAAATCATATTCAAGACGCAAACCAATATCACACTGCTAACTTAAAGGTGTCCCGTCATAAGTGACTAATGCTGGATACACAAGAAGCGTAGTTTCATGTAAGAACATGGTGTGATAGACATATATAGTATGTACCAAAAACAGGAAGGCGTGTCATATTCACATGTATCATGTGTAAGCTAAGCAGATGCAGCTTTACACTAATTAGGAGCAATACGAGCTAGACACCATATGCAACATGCAACCAGATATCACACTGCCAAGTTAGAGCAAGCACCTTGGATGGTGGAGTAGGGAGTGGAGACTTGGACCTTGTAATGCACTATCAAGACAAGGAGAATCGGCACAGATGTCTGCTTACGTTGTCGCAGAGGACCACCATCATCGCCTTTCCTTACTCTTTTCCTTCCTCTTTCTTGATTTTGCCTTGTCAAGTCAAACCCACAAGAAAAAGGAATAAAATTTGCTCTTCGTAACTCATTGATGCATGATACCGATTTAACACTACTTTCATGTAAGGCAATGCATGATAGGAGGATGGAATATGTATGAAAAACAGGACGGCGTGACATATTGACATGTATGATGTATAAAATGTAAACTAAGCACAAGGTGCTTGAACTTGTTAGAATCGATGCAAGCTAGAAACCATATGAAAGATGAAACCAATATCACTCGCCAAATTAAAAGGGTGCCCTAACAAATGTATTTGACCAAATTAGAAGCAATACATGGCAACAAAGCTAGAAATAATATGCAATATGCAACTAATAAAGGTGACTCATCGTAAGTGATTGATGCAGGATACGTAAGAGAGGTAGTTTCATGTAAGAACAAGGTTAACACATAGATGTAGTGTGTACCAAAAATAGGAAGGCATGTCATATTCACAGTATAGTGTGTAAACTAAGCAGATGCAATTTACCCTAATTAGAAGCATTACAAGCTAGACACAGATGCAACATGCAACCACATATCACACTACGGTTAGAGCAAGCACCTGTGATGGTGGTGTAGGGAAGTGCGATCTTCGTGCACAGAGCTACGCTCAATGTCTTCATTTAGGCTTGCTGTTTCTTGAGAATCATGTGGAGAGGATGAAATTGCATTCTTTATAAGAGTATTGCGCCTCATATTAACCCACGCTGTGGACTGTCTCATCATAAGTTTATAGACGCAGGATACACAAGAACAGTAGTTTGATGTAAGAACATGGTGTGATAGGCGATGTAGTATGTACCAAAAACAGAAGGCGGTCATATTCACATGTATAATGTGTAAGCTAAGGAGATGCAATTTAACAAATTAGGAGCATTGATGAGGGATACACAAGAAAAGTAGTTTGATGTAAGAACATGGTTAATAGAAAGACGAGTATGTACCAAAAATAGGAAGGCATGTCATATTCACAGTATAATGTGTTAACTAAGCAGATGCAATTTACCCTAATTAGAAGCATTACAAGGTAGACACCATATGCAACATGCAACCACATATCACACCGCCAAGTAAGAGCAAGCACTGTGATGGTGGTGTGGGGAATTATGTGATCAACTAGAGAGCTACGTTGACTATCTTCATTTAGCCTTGCTGTTTCTTGAGAATCATGTGGGAGGATGACACCGCACTCTTTAAACAAGTAGGGCGCTCACAAGAACTCCACCGGGTGACTGCCTCATCATAAGTGATTGATGAGGGATACAAAAGAGCATTAGTTTGATGTATGAACATGGTTAATAGACATATGTAGTATGTATCAAAAACAGGAAGGCATGTCATTATCAAAGGTATAATGTGTAAAGTAAGCAAATGCAATTTAACCAAATTGGAAGCAATACAAGCTAGACACCATATGCAACATGCAACCACATTTGACAACATGGTTAAAGCAAGCACTGGATGGTTGTGTGTGGCAATTGAGATCATCAACTGCAGAGCTACGCCATCGCCTCCAATCACGACATCGCACCCATTAGAGCACTAAACGCTTAGTGCTTATCTTCAATTACACCGAGCGATTTCTGTCTTTTTCTTTCTCGCATTCATCAACACCGCCGTAGTCTGAAATACCCATGCATAAAAAACAATAGTGTGAGTATGGGTGAAGTGTGTGCACAATTAGTACAAAGTAAAGGTAGCGATAGCAGGTCGGTGAGAAATAAATGACGGAGACATATGATAGCTCTACAACATGCATGGCACACTAAATTACTACAGGATTCTATGAAAATAACAATGATTGAAAGCAAATAGGTCAGTCCATTTTTTCTGCACCGTCCGATGTACAAAGAACGGGCAGATCGCTTCATCTACCTCCAGCCACCGGTGTTGACGATCTTCCTCGAAACGCCAACGACCACCGCCCAAGATTCCTCCCTGCTGCGCCTCCCTCGACCTCACCGCCGCTGCTTGGCACCCCCCCGCCATCCATTCAAGCCCCGCCGACCTCCAGATCGGACGCAAGCAGCTCCGCGCCCCACACCCCTATGATAGACACCGATGCGCCGCTTCCCGGGAACAAAGCGGACTAGGTGCTCATGCGCCCTAAGCGGTGCTGCTTCTTTAATTGCGGTTCGACCGACCTGAATTGAAATCCATGCGGCTATCACCTCTAGCAAAGGTGAAATAGTAAAGGGAGGAAACCTTGTGCATTTAGTATCACGAAGAAGATGCAGAAGAAGCGCCAACTAGTTTCTTTCGTGGGATGAATACGGTGTGAGCGGAGACGTAAGATTTGCACGAATAAGGGAAGAGGAGTACCTCTTTCTGCTGGCAAGGATGTGTCCTCCTTCTGCTTTTTCCGACGATCTTCTTGTTGTTCGCCGAAACCGAAGTTGTGGAGGACGGTGCAGCCTTGGACGAACCCATGGCCAAGTTGTTGAGTGTGGTGCGGTGGCCGTCTGTCGTCGGCGGGGGGAAGCAATCCGAGGCGGCGAACGACGGCGAAGCAGGAACAGCTCCGGTGCGGTGGACGGTTATGACAAGAGGAGCCGCAGCAGTGAGGCGCAGGACGGCGTGGTCGGAGTGGTTCTGGTACGGCGCACGTCGGCGTCGGGTCGTGGAGGCAGCTCTGCCTCGGCTTCAGCTGCTAAGTCCTTGAGGGCATTGCAGTTGCGTTGGACGACGACGTCGGAGTACCGGCTCCGGCGTGATGGAGGAGGGCGGCGGTGGATTGGCCGCTATGGGGTGGAGGACGGACCGACGGAGGAGGCTGGGGTTTCATGGCTGGTGGAGAGGGCGTTTTCGCACCCACGGAGTATGAATGGGGAAACGGAGGGAGGCGGGGAACTAAGGGGGAACAATGTTCGGTTTGAGATGCGCTTGTTTGAAATTTGGGGAAAGTTACAAACTTTGCCCCATCTAAAATTTCGGACATATTATGGGTTGGGGTAGGACAGTCATGTCGTGTCCCAAATGTGGTCGGATAGATTTCGCCGAGCGCATGGTGTTTAGGCGCCACGGCGTATGAATGCTTCTTGGAGTCCGTTGAGACTGGCGTCTTGGTGAAGTTACAAACCTACCCCGGTTTAGACCTTTGGACATCGGGCCGATAGGCTACACGGGCCAGAGTCAGGACAGTAATTTCCTACCACCAAAACATTAGTCTCGCGCGGTTTCGGGTGACCAGAGGCCTATTTGGCGCTTCGTTCAATATTTGGGAGCAGAAGCATTAACATTTTCGGTTCTCTTGAATTGAACTTTCAGGATTTGTCAAACTTCACAAATCTTTACTCTTGAAAATCCTAAAGCTACGATTATTTTGGAATGGAGGGGGTACATTTGAATATACATTGTACACGAGTATATATTAAAAAATATGCAACTTACCTCAGTTCATGCATGGTTCCAGATATAATCTCCTTGGTTGCAAAAAAAAGTTAGATATGCGTATGAATATATATAGCATGTTCAAACTCACAACAAAGATTGATGCCCCCTTTTACATCTGATTTACAAATGCCATTATCTCGGGTTCAAATAGATGAATGCACTTCCTATGAATTTGAATCTTCGAAACCCCCTTTATGTTGAATTTGACATGTATTCTATTTCGTAGCTAGCAATTTGGAATGTATCCATACAACTGACAAATGTATAAAGTGCTTCACACTAACAACATGGAGTGCACTAATTAATGTTTATATATGAATTGCAAAAGCATCCATTGCCTGTATTTCAAACCGCCTCACTCTATGGATCGATAATATGAAATAAACACATGCACATGCTAGAATTCAATAGAGTATGGGTGTCTGATAGACTGATTTTCGTCCATACGCAATTTGCAAAATTCATGATCTCATCAAAAATAATAATGCCATTTATATTTTAATTTAATGCGAGAACCGCCTTTTACACGTAGATGCACTATGCCTCGCCTGCTCTCACATAACGCGTTATATATCTCTCTATCTAACGATAAGTGCACACACTTTATATGCATCGGCATTTCTCTTTCACACATGCTCACAATCTCTCTCGTGGTGTCGGGGTGTCTCACGACATGCTCTCTCTGCTTTCTCTCTCTTCTCGACTACTATATACCACTCTTTTCACTAATCTCAGTTGGAAAACACTATTTCTCTCACATGCATATATACACATGCACGGTCTCTACTAGCCCTCTATACGCACATATATGTGCCTACGTGTCTCCCGCACGCACATTATCTTTAGGCCTCTCTCGCACACATTGCCCCCCCCAACACACCTCTCTCTTAGTAGTTGGCAGATATGATTTCATCATATCGTCATTCGGTAGGATATCCCTGGTTGTTAGGCTGGATGGTAATACGAGGCAAAGTTTTACCTAGTTCGGATCGGACCCTTGCAGCTTGAAGAAAGAGCCTACCCTCGGTATCAGTATATTAGTGATAGGGTGTGTACAAAGTACACGTGAATACCGTGCATTGTGTGTGTGTATACTATCGATTTAACTAGCCCCAAGCTTGTATAACATACTAAGGGCCTAGGGTTACAAATCATATATAGTCGGCTTATCACTGGGGGATAGAGTCCTCCGCGACTGTAGCTTCGTGTTGTACGCCGAGTCCTCCACATGGGTCTTCGATAACACGCCTCGGTCCAACCTATATGTGGCGCAGGATGGAACCGACCCATGAGTCTTGATGTTGACCCACCACAACTAGAAATGATGTGCCCACCACACCACACACGCAATGGGCCACTAACAAAATAAGCATATACAATAGTACAACGGTGTCTAGCTCACGATACGTGTCCATATTTTGTTGATGACACTGACGGACTTTGCATTTGATGCATGCTCAGATTTTGTTGATTTACACTTACGGTCATTGTATTTGAAGCGAAAGCACGATATGGTCACCGGACTTCGAATAAGCTCATCACGGCCACCACATACATTTTGTCGTGCTAACCAACATGTGGTTGGATGGTTAGAGGACGTGGTTTCTCGAGCCCACCAAGGTTAAAGTCCCGTGCTCGTGATTTATCTTGTGTTTATTTTAGTATTTTCCGCGATGTACGCTCAGTGGGAGGAGACGCTCCACTCGACCACGAGGCACCTATGGTGACTTTGTAAAATCTCAAGATCATATATGCTGGCCCACTCTCTCAAGGTGCTCATAGGGGTAGGGTTCGCGTGTGTGCTTATAGCGTGAGTGCTTGCGCGATATATGAGCCCTCATGTCTGCACTGTGTTAAACAAATATGTGTCATGATTATACGGTCACCGGCTCACCCGTAAAACTCCATATTATGTTGATGACACAATCCATTGACCACCAACGTTTCCACGCGGGCGCAACTAGTGTTGCACCATCGGGCCCAGAACTGTGGGGCCCACCTGCCAGCCCGTGATATGAAAGAAAGAAATGGTAGTTTGAGTCTGTACTATGTTAATAAAATAGGAGTACATTTTAGGGTGATCATATGGTCACCGCTCACCATACAGCTCCGTAATTTGTTGATAACACGATCAATCGACCAGTCAAACAGTCCACATTAAGCAGCGACATTACCATAGGGCCCACCCGTCACACAGATATGAAGGACAGAAATGGTACTAAATTAGTGGTCGGTGGGTATTCAAGTCGTGAGACCTCTCGTTGGCGCCACCGCGGTTGGGGGCGTTCATTGGGCGGTGGGGTGGGATCCCGAGAAAAGCTCGCGCAGGGGGGGCTAGAGGGATGGCCGTGCGGCGCGTGGACCGGCGGTGGGGAGTGGTTTCAGGAGGGCGGGCGGGCCGCGGGCGGCGGGGCTGGTGGTTCGCCGGTGGTGGTGGCGGCTCGGGGGTGGAGTTTGATGATAAACCGAGGCCCTTGATTTCGTATCCAACGGCTGGAAAATCTAATGACCAGAGATGAAAAGTCACCGACCGACGTAGCCTCACCCCGCACGCACACATGCACGCACGCAAGACACGCACGCATGTAGGCGCAACACCGACACGCATAAATAACATACACACGCACGCATGCCGGGCGCAACACCGACACGCATACATGCACTCACGAACACACGCACGTACGCACCCATGCATGCAACACTCAAACGCACTTTGCACGCACGCAACACTCGCGACGCCGCATGCACACAAAGACACGCACGAAGACACACGCCAACCTATACGCATGCACCCTTTGTTAAGGACATGGATTGTTACGGTATTAATCAATCTTATCTCGTGATAAGCGTAACATTGATGTTTGCAGCGGTCTTTATGAATCACAACGATCGAACGGGCTATCAACATAGTAGGCTTATCTACATGAAAAGATGACGCCACACTCAATGAACAATCTTCGGTTTATGAAATGCCCGCTTCGACCGCCTGGCCCACCAAAGGTTCCTCTCGCTCAGCGCTGCTCATGGGTCATCGACATGCAGGCCATGCACCCAAAGAGCACACACGCTGCTGGAAGAATGGTGCGTGTCCTAGGTCGAGTCGAGGGCGCCACTCATGCACGCCCGGCTAAACACGCCTCGCGTGCGCATTCAAATGCCTCCATGAAACCCGCCTGTGGAAGCCGAGAAACCCACTCGACACACGTCCGCTCATGACCGGCCGGTGTTAAACGCAACGCCGCCGAGCTCCTCCCGTCCGCCGCCTATTTAATCTCCTATTTAAACGAGGCCAAACGCCGCCAAGAATCGCACACCTCCACCGCCCCCTATCTCCTCCACCATTTTGTCCACTCTACAATGGCTTACGAAGAGTAGTTATTCAGCATCCAAGCCGGCTGGGTAGCCGCCCGAATACGAAGCTATGCAGCTCGCTGATCCACCTCCCTCCCTTGCTCGACGGAGCCGCTTGCCGCCCCAAGCCGGCGCACGGTTCAGCAACTCGCCGCTCCAGGCCAGCTCGACGAGGAGCGGCGCACGGGTGTCGTTGCTACCGTCCACGCCGCCGGCTCGTACCACGTCTCCCATTTCTGTGGCCGAGACTCCCATGCCGGCGGCCGCGCCATGCAAGCAGCAACAGAAGCCGGGTGCGCGGAGAGCGACGAGTTGGTGGCCAGCGCCTCCGCGTCCGCCGCCATCATCAAGGAGAAGTAGAACACGGGAGGTCGCCGCCGCTTGGGTCCCATGAAGGCCACCGCGGAGGTGACGCCGGCGTGCACAACAGGTGTCTTGCCGGATCCTTTTGTTGTGAGGACCTTTGTCGATCCCGCATGGGCTCAACGGAAGAGGGGAATGTTAGGATGAACTCGAGCCGGTGCCGGCCATGGCGAAGTAGTGGCCGGTGATGAACTCAAACCGGTGCCGGCCACCATCATCTTACGGTACCAGCCAATGATATCATTTGGGCAGTGGGGAAGCGAGCCATCCTTTGCGCCAAGCATATACCTCCGGGCTCCCGCAGTCCGTGATCGTGTTGCCGACATGAGGAACACAAATCGATCGCGGCGGCGACCATTTAGGCCAGGTATTATATACCTGTGCTTTCCGTAACTAGCACCGCGTAGTTCATTTGAATGTAATGAAATCCGCCATGTTTGTATGAAAATCCGTATTTTATATGATTTCCGCCGTTGTTTATATGAAATATCAGTTTGTCTATGTGTTTGCGTGAATTTCGTCCGGTTGGTTGAGTTGTTGTCATAATGTGTGCGGCTATGGTTGGATGGCATAATTTGCGGTCGCCGGTCGGTCTCAAGGGCGGCTTGGGCGGTGTTGGGGACAAAAACACAGCTCGTGCGAGCTCGCTCAACGTATGCGTGCTAGAGGATGCATGACAGCATGAGCACCGAGCCATTCTCGCTCATCGGTGGCAAAGGCACCGTGGACAAAAGGGTCGCCAATATTTTGGCTACCCTGTGCAAGATCCAAACAGCCCCTCCCAACAGATTCAAATCCTCGCTTGCCGTGGAATTTTCCATGTGTTGTTTTCATGGACTAGTAAGATGCCCGTGCATTGCACGGAACATCAAGATGCATTTTTTACAAACTCCGCATGCATGCAAGGGATAATTAATGTCCTCCTTTGCTAGTACCACGAGGCAAACACCATTAATATTGCATCGATTAGTGTTAGTGGCCTTGTATATCTGCAAATTGTAATTTTGATAGTGGCCCTTGTATATAAAAAAAGGAGGGAGAAAGATGAGAGATAAGGTGAGGAGGAGGGGCGTGGTGGTGACTGTGGTCGGATCAAGCGGAGGCATGGGGATGGACGGCGCATTATGTCTAGGTTTGTATCTCTCTCACACACACCCACGTAGGTGGGGGACGTGCACGAAGAGAAGAGGTGCACACACGGCGCACGTACTCCCATCTCTTTCCCAACCACACCCACGCGGGTACACGGTGGAGCTCATTTCTGTACGAAAAAGGCAGCCCACGTGGTAATTTGGCACGTGTACTGGTTGTCCACTTGGTGGAGGGAGGATCATCTACCACGGGTGAACAAACAAATTGCGACTTGACGCGTTATGTTAAATTAAAAAAGAGGCAAACCATGTGGGGCCTACCTTAGAGGCAAGGCTCTATACACTGGAGTACTTTTGATGTGTCCCGTCAACTCGCAGAACGAGGAGAAGCTTGCTTAGTACGCCGTCTCCCCCGCCCACGGGTGTGGTGGCTCGCAGGATGAGGTGAAGCTTGCTTACGAGTAGTAGTACTACTACTACTACTGTACGCCTTTACGCCCGCTCCCTCGCCCACGCGCGCGGTGGCTCGCATCACGAGGAGAAAATTTTACTACTCCCTCCGTTTACTCCTCGTCCCTACTACGTATACTTTGGTTAGTACTCCCTCCATTTACTTATACAAGGCCACTATAAAAAAATACATTTTGCATCTATACAAGGCCACAAATAGTAATCGAGACAAAAGTTACTGCTCCCTCCTTTCTAGTTTATGGCTCAATTTCAAAATCTCTCCAACCAAGGTAGACGGTGAGTGGTCGAATTAATTTCGTAGTTTGCACAAGTCATTAGTACGTTCGTTTTTCTCAAGAAGTTATGTTTACCGAGGCATTAATTAGAACGAATGCATGAATGACCACTAAATTTCCATGAACTTGTACATGCATTGGTTAGTTTCTCTTGACATCGCTATGCCGGGTGATCTAACGCACTCAAATCCAACATGCAATGGTACTACTACTAGTATAGTAGAATTGAGACTTATCAAACGGAAAAACGAATGTTTTTAGATGAGCCCTATAAACCCTAGTGGGTCGTATCCGTAAAAACAGATTTTTCCAAAACTAAGTCGCCCCTTTCATGAATTATGTAGTATACCTCCGTCGACGCCCCTTTCATGAATTCTGTACTTCCGTCACGACATGTGGGACATATAGCAACCGGTCGACGTGTCAAGCACCAAATAACAAAGCAGAAACAGCAGGGGGACGCACCCCACTGCATCGCCCAAAGAGTAGTAATGAGCAATGAGACGCCAAATCACAATGCCGACCTTCCTGCACGGACGGCAACCATTATTTCACACTTAGGTTCACCATCATCTCAAACCACGTAGTATTGCTTCGCCTCAAGAGGGACACGCATCGCCTTGGTACATCATGACACGTGGGACCGCATGACAGGCCATGCTCCCCGCCGATCGCTCGGTAAAATCACCTCATTTTTACTATACTTCCTCCAGACGGTTTACTACATGGCATGCATGTCGCTCTAGGTTGAGAATTTAACTCGCTATATATGTGATGAACAGTACTCTAGCCTTTTAAAAATGTATACTTTTGTACAGAGTACTATCGATGGATTGCGCCATGGAGCAAAAATTGAAATTAAAAAAGGTGGTACATATAGAGAGCGCTGTACGCCAAATTATGCATATAGTACTATTAAAAAAGCTAGTAAGTGCTTAATTGGGGTGCTAAATTCTATTAAAGAAATAGTAGTAGTATGTACATACTGAAGAGTTAAAGTAACGAGAAGAAACATAACATAGTTCTGCTGGGGGCTCACCACAACACACCCCTCAAATTAAACTAAGCACACCTGAAATTAAACTATGCAACTAATCCGGTAGACACTGCATTAGAAGTTTAGAACCACCATGAGCAACGACACTACCACCTTACTCGGAGTCCTCGTCCACGTCCTCGACTTCGTCCTTGTCCCTCTTCCTCTTGGCCGATACTTGTTTGCTTGAACCGCACACTTGGCTGTTGCTCTTCATCCAACCCTTGTAGATATTGAAACAATGGTAGCCATCCATTGCAGCATAGTGGATGTGGTCTATATCTAGTACATTCCGCTGCCATGCATGACGATGAAACGTGTAATGAGGTTTCTCCAGTTTACGGTACGAAGGATGAACTATGGCTCCTACCAGGGTCAACATTGAAGGCTGACGAGAGGGCACCAGCCGATTCTTCTGGAGGTCGAAGGGGTTGCCTACAACGAGGCCTATCCGACCCAGGACTTCTTTGTCGTTCTTAAAGTCTACAGTAACGAATTTCACTGTTTTTTCCTTGAGGAAGTTCTTAAAATCCTGGCACTCAACGTCGGCATGGCATATGTGGTAGACCAATCAAATGTTATGTACGCAAACCTGGATCACGGTGTGCTTCTTCCTCTCTTCATCCTTTAGATGCTTCTCTCGTCCCAGGACTGTGGTGTACTCAACATCTAGCCCAGCGACCCACTCATCATCTGAGTTTTCGAACATGCGTCTGAAGTGAGAAAGGCATCCTTTCACCGTCGCGGAAGAACGGGTGTAGATGACGTCGAACTCATCACCGGTGATGGTTCTAACCTTGTACTCACCGCCGATCGTGGAGATTTGGGATGCCATGGATTTGGTAGGAGGGTTAGGATTAGTGGAACTGCCGTAATGTGAATGGACGGGACGACTAGGAGCGAACCACTGTAGTATTGAAGGACGTGCGGGGACGAGTAGGAGCGAACTGCCAGCGTGCAAATGGTAGGGTAGTGGCTTTCCATTCTCCCATGATACGGGCTTCCGAGAGCCCTTGGATCTGAGATCAAATGGTTGCATGGCGTGATTCTAGACCTATGGGTGAATATCCTATCCTGGAGGGTTATTCTGCAAATTTTCAGCAACTTAGCATGCGACGCTTGATTCAGATCCAAGGCTGCCAAGAGCCCATATCATGGTCGCGCTACCACGACGAATTGGTCGCCATGCTGTCGCGCCTTGGAGATTTAACATGGTGCGTTAGGCTATCCGATGTTGGCATGTCATACATAGTCATCACTTAGTCACTCATACTACAACAAGGTTGGCTATAAGTGTATTTTTTTTACTTCTCTCTATCTTTTTCAGATTTCCCTCCGTCTCATAATATAAGAACGCTTTTGACACTAGTGTAGTGCCAAAACGTTCTTATATTATGGGACACAGAGTACTAGTACTTATTGCATTTGCCAAGGAATGACCTCTTCCAATGAAATGGTGTTGCTAAGTTTGCTTCATTTAATTAGCTATAGACTCAAAATTGTCTTTTCACCTAGGTAAGCGCGCTTAGCACCGTTTCTTCCTTGGGTCACCAAACTAGTCTCTCTCTTCTTGATTAACTTGCCACATCAGACTTTATGCCTATGTGGCAAGCTTAAGCACATGTAGGAGCAAGTAAGTACAATAGTGCGCTTTAGAGCATGGTTAATAGTATAGCCAGCTGCTGGCTATAAGCCATTGCCATGTCATCTATAGCCTATCTTATAGCCAACATGTACAATAGTTGATTAGAAGAGTGTACTACTTATTTATTATATGGCCCACATTTCACTCTCACAAAGTGCCTAGGAGCACGTGCTAGAGCTGGCTCTTCACCAAGAGCCCGCTTACCTTCTCTCTCTTCTTCTCTTTCCTCCAACTAAGCAAAAATATACTAGTTTATATCTTATAGCCTGCTGAGTCAGCTCTATTGTACTTGCTCTTACATGGCATTTTTGCATATGTGGAGGAAAGAGAGGCAAGGAAAAAGTGGAGAAGTGGGCTCTCATGCAAGAGCCAGCCTCTACTACATGGTGGAGCATTGGGAGAGGCACCTATATGGAGGTGGTCAGGAATAGGGAGACTCATGCCGGTCATAGCGTCGCAGTTAAAATGATAATGGCAAGTCAAATCACGGGGCCTCACCTGTCCAGCAGTAACTCACTGTCAAATCACACAGCCCTACGTTTGCAGCAGCCTACTCCCTCGTCTTCTCGCGTCTCTGTCGAACTGACTAGGCGGAACTGCCCCGCAGCCTACCGCTCAGGAAAAGCCCCGCCCTCGACTCTTAAATACAACTATATCCGCTTAAGAATCCAATGATATACTTTTTGTGACATAGTAACTCATATTTAGTTAGTCAAATGGATGACCTAGAACTACGTGCAGGCCCTATAAACCGAGACACCTAAAAATAAAAAAACCGAGACGGAGAGGGTAGTTCAGCACGTATATTTTTAGATCAATATAGTCGGGATTCACCAAGGAGCAAAACTAAGTGGTAGGTTGCTCCTGTCGTGTTGGCGTAGCAACTCAAGCAGGGTCAGTCCGCACACGAAATGGCGACACACTTAATAGGACCCATTTAGCCGACATGTGGCTCATCCACCGTCTTGTTCCACGTGCGATGCACCAAATTACAGTTCGGAGCAGCGGTTGGAATTGGAGGCACCCCGGTCGTAGCACCGCAGTAGTAGAAAATGAGCGATGAGGGGTCAAATCACAAAGCCCCACCTTTACCGCATTAAGCTGGAGTGCTGGACAGACGAAGCAACCATCATTTTCACTCTAGGGCGCAAGAGCATAAAGAAAAGAGAAAACAATGATGCATGCGGCAGCTACCTAGGGCACCCTGGGTAGGGGTCTCCACTACACATCCTTTTTTTAAAAGCGCCTCCACTACAAATCGGCTTCTCCCTCGTCCTCTTGAAGAAAACCGATGATGAGTGCGGAGGTAGGTTTTGTAGGAGTACTATGGCGTGTGGGGCCACGTCGTAGTAAACGGGTTCGAGTCGATGCCTTAAATATGTGTGGGCCGCTTGGTTTTACGGGAACGAGGCACCATTTTGGGTTCGGGGACCAATGGAGATATAGTACGTACAAAAAATTGTGGACGTAGGTTCGACCGAAAGGCAATGATGCATGGGCCCTGCATTTTGATATACCCGGGGCCGCGTGAAATTTTCTACTCTACTCAAAACTAGTAAGGTACACATGTATTGAACGCATGAGATTTCGAAACCAAATTATGAATAAATACACACTATAGCATGTAAAGCTTTGAGTCATATATGCATGATGTAGATGTTCGTTTAGTTCTTATAGTTCATCTCATTCAAAATCAATTAGTTTTATAAAAATGTTAAGATTCATGGGGTTGTGCATTGTAAATCATAAAGTAAAAAACAAATCATGGCAATTCATTTAGAAAAAAATAATCAATTATGTTACAGAAGATTCTAGAACAAAGGAGAAGTGCTTGTGTTTTGAGGTTTGTGCATTATGCTTAAGTTCAACCATGGAGTCTTCTAAATTGTACATGTGGCAGATCTGGTGGAATGTTGATGATATCCAACGGCCAGTAGTGCTCGGATTTGCCTATCTCTGCACTATCGGTTTAGCTTCATCCAGCGACCATCTTTCAAAGTTATTGGCACACTATATATTTCTTGTGCCATAGTTGCATGTTTTGGAAAAAAACTACTAGTGGGTTGTACTATCTATTTAGGAATAGAAGATGTATACATGGAAGTTGTAGGGAAAGAGATGACATGGAGCATCTCAATTCCTATGAGTATGGATTGGAAAAGAGATGTCATTTGGTTCACATCATAGGAACTTTTCTATTGAATCTAGAGATGGCATGTATTTCAATTCCTATGAGGAGGGATTAGAAAAGAGATGTAATTTGGTTCATATCATAGGAACTTTTCTATTGAATATACGCTAATGTTTATTTTCCTTTGAAATTAAGGGAGTATAGGAATCCATTCATATGAACCAAGTGGCTCTAAAGCTATAGAAATGATATCATGTTTATTTCCTTTGAAATGTGGAGTATATGAATCTATTCCTATGAACCAATTGGCTCTAAAGGAAAAATCCTATAAAATCATATCATATAGAGTTCCTATGATATTCCTCGACACTAAAGGATGCTTGAAATTGCTGCGGGTGATACGATGGTCTTTCTTTGTAGACTCCTCACCCATCTTTATAGTTACCTCTCGAAGATGAATGAAATGATATATACAGGGTATTCTACATGTGCAATTTGGTACACGAAAACTCGGTAAAAGTTTGTGAGGTTCGAATTTTCAATAAAGCTATATGCACTGCATTTCGGAACGGAGGGAGCATACGGCAGTTGCTAACACTCACGTGGAAGATTTGTGTGTAGGAGGAGTGGCTGTTCCGTTAAATGACATGACAAACCGACATCGCCGGATGCCGATATAACGGTTCTTACGGCGCTCGGGAAAAGGCTTGTGGCGAACGTTTGTCGGATAATGATTTACGGACACATGCATTGCATTGATACGTGCCCCCCTCTCTCTCACGCACACGCACCCTCACGAGTCACGACTCTCCCGAGTCCTCTCGCAGACTCGCACGTCGCACCCACCGTCTATCTGCAGGTAGACGTCACGCACATATGTGCTCTTCACACCCTACCCTCGGAACTTCTAAAAAACAAAAGACAGCGCACACATTTTATTTAGCTCACACGTCACACACTTAAAATATTACTCTTGCGGCGAATGTTCTTTGGGCATAGTATATTGTACTCTCACAAAGAGAAGCAGTGCACGCACGCACTAGTTCTCACACACCCACTCGCGGATACACGTAGGAGCGCATTTTTTTTGAAGCTGGTACAACAAAATCACTCCACTATATAGAAAAGCAGGAGCCTTAGCGCTTTCTTTACTAGGGTTCCTCTCGTTCACTCTCTCATGCTCTCCAGATCTAAGCAAGACATAGGTGGCCACACTCTCTCTCAGCTCACGGCTGGTCACAAATCCGGCCGGACAACCTCGACCGGGGAAGGGTTGTAGGTGCATCATTCACGCTGTCGTCGGCGGCGAGGGAGGAGACCAACGGCTGCCCGCTGTCCCAATTGGCGGCCGTGCTGCTCTCTCCGAGAGAGCGGCAGCTCGGAGGGCCTCCGACCCTTCTTCCTCCTCATGTATTATGGCCAAGATGCGGCCTCCCGACGCCGCCTTTGCCACATGCCGACGACCCTCGTATATATTCCTTCAAACCTGCCTTGCTCTCTCATCGCCCCAGCTCCCTTCGTGGATCCTTTTCTACTTCCGTCCGCTGTTCCAAAGCCACCTAGACTTCTACTATTATTAGAAGTAAAGCTAGTTCATACAGTCGACTCAAAGCGTTGGTTCAAACAGGGAAGAAAGTGGGCAAGCTGTAGCATGAATCTAGGACTTGGTTCTAAGAGGAAACAGGGAAAGTAGTAATATCTGTCACTGTTTAAATAACTACATTTCGTATTTGCGCAAACAGGGATGTCTGTCTCCGTGTCGTTTCTATCCACGCAATCAAAAGCACACACCTCAGTTTTAGTACAACTACGCAAAATGAGATGGCTATCCCTCGTTCCCGTCGTCTAACCTCCCGTCTTCAAGGTATCCCTACATTGGTAGTAACTAAGGTAGAATGACCAACGCAATCTAAAAGAAGCTGATTCGTACGTTTTACTTCCTGATTGCAGTGCAGGGACGAGCAAAAACAACTGCATCCTAGTCCGGAATGCACTTTCTACCAGTTCATCCATGGACCAAGGACTAGCTGGCATGGCTGCATAGCGGTTTTTTGGACACGTGCGCGGACAAGAGGCATTGTGGTCTGCTTATTTATGCAAATAGCGGTGCTTAAATTTAGTGGAATGCACAAGAATTTCACCGGTCAAGACATCGCATGGTTCAGTTCAGCATTCCAAATGAGACCACAATTATAATTGGTTATTCGGAATGAGAGAACCTAACCTGGATGGTGGCAACAAGAAAAAACCAGAGTGAACTCCAGGAAATTTAAGCCTGCCGGGAGGCCCTTTGCTCAAAGAAGCCTTTTGCTTGTTTTTTCCTTGTTTGTAAACCTTCTCACAACTTTGTCTTTTGCTGTGAACTAGTATATGTTTGTTATGTTCTATTAATCCTTGAGATGTATAAAATTGCTTAGCTTATGCTTTTCAAGTTTTTTATGAAGACGAGTTTAATGTAAGTGTTCCACATGAGCGCTGGACTAGCGTGTGAACGTTTGGAATTTATTACATTGTGGCCTCAATTAACTGCATGAACCACTGTAACAAGATACATAGTTGCTTATATGTCAGACATCAGATTGTTGATTGTTAGCTGGTCGATAGCCTAGTGTTGAAGCGAACTGAGCCAATGTGCCGTGTTTTTGCACAACTGCTTACAAGTGGGGTAGCACCAACAGTGTTTACAATTACTTATGTATATGTCGGCGCATGGCTCTCGAACGAGTGCTCTATTTCATCAAAACACACACTTCTCGTATGATAAACCGTGACAACTTATGTCTTACCATGCCATATTCATGAAAAACTAGTGAGGACGCATCTGTTTCGGCAACAATTACGATGGTTCTCACATGATTCACGGGCAAACAAAAGTAGTAGCAGTTCCCATAGACGGATTCAAACATAGTACTAGCCCCAGAGGGGTGATAACAGGCAAGGTTCGGATAATTAGACACAATCCAAACTACTATTAAACACTAGCTGGGGCAACTATTTCATGCCTCGATCTAATTTGGGCTGGACACAAGACGGACCTTGCCATGAACATCATCGAGGACGTCCCGCATCAGCTTAATCGTGTGAACCTTCATGAAGACAACCTTGTGGCCTTGCCACTGATAAACTTGTTTGTGGAGGCATGCCACGTCATCTTCCTGTGTAAGCTTGACAAGAACAGTATGCCTCACAAACGAAGGAGAAGCTTTGAACTTCTTGTGCTTCAGTACACCCTGGACAACACGCCTGACAACAGTGAGGCTGGAATACAACTCTTCATTGGTATAACCGCAAATGGCTTCCAGGATCCAACAGCCTAAGAACTCTATTTTCCTAGTGCGTATATTCAGGTCGTCTGCCTCATAGCAAGTGACATGTACAACCACACAATCCTTGTGCGCATCAGGGCTCTAATTGAAATGAAACAAATTATGAATTACTTTTCAAAGATAAGAAACACAAGTTATTTAAACCACTATGTATAGCATGGCATCGAAGCTAATAAAATTTTGCATTATTAATCACCACATACTTCCTTTTATAAAAAAAATCACCACATACTTAGATGAAAAACCACAATCGAGATCGGCAAAGAAGGAAATCACCTTGGGCAGCTCAGGGGGGGACACATCCTCGAAGGGGGAAAACTGCTCCTGTAGTGCTGTGGGGGCTGTAACCTCAAAAGGGGCGTTGACCATCTCAGTAGTGGCCGTGAGCATATCTGGGGTCGGCTCGGTGGTTGCCTCCATCTTCTTGGAGCTCTCTGTCTCGTGGGGATCAGCCTCCCGCGTCAGCTCCAATATCGGCAGATCTTTGCCTTGTTCTCCTTGGTCCATCATGAAACTGACGAATACTAGGAGACCACTGAAAGGAAAACACAATCGCAATGACAATGAAACAAAAAAAGAGAGTGAGTATCGGTTACTGCTTTGCAAAAGTTCTTTTTTTTCTCTCGAACGAAAATATACCAACATCATGGATCCGCTTACCTTCCTTCGCTCAAGAGAAGAACAAGGGCGATGCGAAAAGTTGCCTTTCTTGAAGACGGTGAGGGAGAAGGGATTCAGCCAAGAGTGAAATGATGGTTGCTTCGTCCACAAACTTAGACTGTGGGGAGGTGGGGTTTTGTGATACGACGGCTCGTTATCGCTGCCGCATACGACCGGGTGACTCTCCGCTTTGCATACTGCCTTCTAATTTGGTGGATGGCATTTGGGCTCAGGCTGCATGGCCCGCATGTCGGTGAACAAAATTATAACGACATTCAGAGAGGGAGACGTTTCAATGACCTAGGAGGAGCCAAGCGGTAGAGTGTCTCCACTGTACTAGTAGTAATTGTTTTTCCGGGTAGCTGAGAGTGTCTCCACTGTATTAGTAGTAATTGTTTCTCCGGGCCCAAGACAAAACAGCCCATCCACACTAGTAAATAGTAAAATCAATTCAAAAGCCCATATATTTATTGAATGAGAGGCGCTACCCACACCCAAAGACACCGCCCCCAAAAAACCTGGGTGCTCTTCTTCCTCCTCGCTCCCACCCACCTCACGCCACTCGCCCACTCATACCCCCAAATTCCTCACCTCACTCCTACGTAAAACCACAGCCCCTTCTTCCTCACTCCTCAGAAAACCCCAGCTCCCTTCTTCTTCGCCGCACTACAACTAGGCTCGTCATTCATTACTCTGCTCAAACCGTGAGCGTGACGCGACGCCTCGAGGAAAATGGAGTCGGTGACCCCAGCGCCAAGAAGACGAGGCTCCCTTGGGGCGACGCCTGTAGATCCCAGACCGGCAGCAGCTGGGAGAAGCGCCGACCCCACCCCCACCGGATCCCAGAACTCGAGAATCTCGGTGGACCGCATCAGCGATCTCCCGGACGCCGTCCTTGGGGAGATCATCTCGCTTCTCCCCACCAAGGATCGCTGCCGCACCCAAGTCCTCTCAATTCGGTGGCGCCCTCTATGGCGCGCCGTGCCCCTTAATCTCGATTGTTGTCAGCTATCTCTCTTCAATGATTTTGAAATCCCCAGAGCCATCATCTCCTCCCACCAGGGCTCCGTTCAAAGCCTCTGCAACCCGTCATGCTACCTGAGCAAGCATACCATGCCCTGCACGGTGGACGCCTGGCTGAATTCCCCTGAATTCACTGAACTACAGCTGCTTGAGTTCTACTATTCCCCTGAAAATCACATACCACATACCAAACGCCATGAACTTGTGCCCTCAACACCGATGTCCATCTCGCGGTTTTCCTCCTCTCTCCACACCGCCACCTTTGCGTTGTGCTACCTACCGCATAATCAGTACTAAACCTTAGACCCCATTTCTCAAGAAACTTTCACTTGTGCGGGTTCAGATATCGGAGGCCTCATTGCATAGCATCATCCACTCCAGTTTCCCTGCGCTGGAGTGCTTGGTGCTTGTTTTCACAGTTAGAATAGGTTGTCTCCAAATAAAGTCGCCTAACCTTGTAAGAATTGGAATTTTTTTTTGACAGAAGGCAGCTCATCATCCATGATGCCCCTTCACTTCAAAGGTTGATCCTAGATTCTAGTTATTCACCGTTGCAAATAACCGTCCTCTCTGTGCCTAAACTGGAGACCTTGGGTGTAATACATGATCTCTGTGCTCATTTCAATATGGTGTTTGGCTCCATAGTTTTTCAGGTACTTTATATTATCATCTACACTTGTAACCATAAGCTGCATTTTAAATTTCTGCGCATAATTTATATATCATCTTGGAGTACACATTTTGTACTAATATTATGTTTTATGCTCAATGAAGAGTTTCTCCATGGATGGCCTATCAATAGTGCTGGATTTTGTCAAGATCTTATATATCCAAATTAATAGTTTTGATCTGAGCAAGATTATTGGCTTGCTGCAATGCTTTCCATGTCTGGAGAAGTTGTATATAAAGGTGATAATTTCACGCACATTGGAAGCCCGCATATAGTGTACTAGAATTAACCGTTCAGCTGTTGCTCTTTCGACACTCTTCTTTTAGACCTTAATTGTTTTCAATCTTCATGTATATTTAGGCAACAGGACGGGGTAAGAAAGTTATTACCAATCGGTGGATTCGTAAGCATCGGGATTTTCTCACTTCTCATGAGATTCGATTGAAGACAATAATGCTAGAATGATATGTAGCCAACCGTGCAAACACAAGATTTGTCACATTCTTCCTGCTGAATGCGAGGTTACTATTGTCCATCAGGCTTAAGTTTATCAGCAGCATGATTTTGACGGATGGGTATGTCAAAGAGCAAAAAAAGGAGTTTCAGGTGGGCAAAAGAGCTTCTGAACATGCCGGGCTTCTATTTACAACATATTGTGGTCATAATCCAGTAAATTTTACGACCCAGGATGTTCATTCTATGGACCTGACCGATCCATTTGACTGTGATCTGCCGAAACAAAGGCTTTGGAGTTAGATGTTGTTGCCCTTTTCAATCTGGGTTTTTTTGTAAACCTGATGAACAATTAACCCTCGTGCTTTTGTACAGTTTGTAAGCTGGAGTTAGATGTTCCTGCCCTTTTCAACTCGGCTGTGACTGTCATATTTTCTTTGAAACAAGGCAAATGGCTTGCCATTCGTTTAATTTATAGTGAAATGTTGTAACAAATCCCAACCAAGGGAAATAACATCACTCGCCGCTACTTGAGCTCACTGTGCATTACAGAAGCCAAGTGATTAGCCCCACCAGCACCCACAAACTTATTTCAAACTAGCACATCAAATGGGCTGTAAATTTTCATAGGAAAGGCTGCATGACCGTGACAGATTTGGATTCTGACAGTTGGGACCCGTGAGGAAATAGCCTATCCAAGGTGGTGTCGACTTACTAGCCACCAACAAACGATTTCGCCTACCACCGTTGGATTGACATCCAACATCTGTCGTGTATCTTCTATCTCTTGTCTTCTTCTTCCTCCAGCCGCCCAAACCAAACCACCCCGTCGGCTCCGCCTGCTCCCGCCTCCCATACCTGGCTGCGCCTCCGCCGCCCTACCGTATGTACCCTCCAACATTGGCCAGTCCCTCCCTCTAAGCCCCCACATGTCCTGTTATTCTTCGGCGACGTCAGCCCCAACACGCACTCCGCTCAACCAGCGTACCTCAGATTCTCCACTGCGATCGGACCGACGCATGTTCAACGGCTCCTGTTCGTTCCGTCCGAGGCCTCGCCGTCATCCTCCGCCTTGCGGCCTTGGTTCGCTCGCTGTGCACGGTGCGCCGCCCTCTTGCGTTGTCAACATCGTCAACAACCGAGAGGAACAAGGAGATGTCTCAGACGTGGAGAGAATGACAAGAGGGACCCACTAGCGTCATGGCAATGCGCAAGCAAGTGCCTCTATAGTACAAGCCCAAAAATATGGTTCCTCCTAATGGTTGGACATCCGGGCTCACGCCATTGTCAAGGTAGTCAATAAACGAGAGAATTACACTACGAGCGGTGACACGGGGACCCAAAGAAGTCGCGTAGTTTTTCTTTTTGAGGAACAAGCAGTTGTTATTTATAGTAGTTTTAGCGACGGATCGGGGTAACAATGGGGCTGTCTTGGTGTGGCCTGCCTAGCCAGGTTTTATTTATGTTTACCACATCATGAGCCCAATTGTGTTTTTTTCTTGCTGAAAATGGCTAGCCAGTTCTATTTTTTAAAGAAATACCCAAACAAGGCCTACTTGCTTTATCGGCCTCTTTGGGCTGCAAATCTTTCAAGACGAGGAGAGTTTCATTCGGTTTGCCCGAAATGGGCTGTACATTTTTAAAACACATCAAACCGGGAATTAGTTTCTATTTTTTTTCATTACAAGATCTTAAATTCCATTGATTTTATGCGTGGACAATTATTTGGATTTTATATTTACATAAATTATTTTTCAAAATAGTTTGAATGTGAATCGATATTTCTGGATTAAAAACAGTTGACCGCACCGAAATATGCAAAATTTCATATACTTTTTAACTGTGGCCACAATATGGGGTGTAATGCTAACAAAAAGAAGATGGGCTCCAAAAAAATTCTTAAGAATTAGCAAATGGGATGTACATTATTAGAAATAATGGCAGATGGGTTGTATGTTATTTTCCATATATTTGAGGCTGACTTGTGTGCCTACTACAGGTTGACGCGTATGCTTTCATAAAAAAAAAGGTTGACGCACACGCAACACCCTGTCAACCTAGTGAACACACGAGAGCAAAGGATCGTTGGATGTCCATCCAACGGCCGTCGTCTTCTTCAATCTCTGCTCTTCATGCTCCAAATTACCAAACAAGCGCCGACGGACTGCTCGCTCCCTCCTCCCTGACCGGCTATCTTCTTGTGCAGCAGCCTCACGGCCCCACCATACTCCCATCGCTGGCTTAGCCATCCCTCTATTCACCCACACATGTTGTTATTCTCCGGCGACGGCAGACGAACCAGTAAACCCTCGTACTCCTCCGCATGGGAAACAACTGCCGAGTATTCCCTGGCTCCGTGTCGTTCCCTTCCTAGGCCTCGCCGTCGTCCACCGCACTGGTGCTCTCGGCGCAGCCTGGTCAACGTGGTCAATGAACGACATCCATTGGAAGTGGACTCTACGTGGAGAGGCTGACAGTTGGGTCCACGGCTGCACGCAAGAAAATGCCTCCTTATTAGGCGCAAAATAATGATTCCTCCACTTGACAGCTAGGACCCACAGGAAGGGCCTCTGTATTTCGTGAAAAAAATGTTCCCCCAGCTGACAGGTCGGACCCACCAGCTATATCTTCGCACGCAAGGAAGTGCCTCCTTATTACGCCCAAAAAAATGAATACCCCTGTGCTAGCTGGGACCCACCATATTGTTGCGCTGACTTGTGGGCCTACTAAGTTGACGGGGCCGGAGGGCTTTGTCAACTTAGTCAATACTCCAAAGGACCGTATGATGTCCATCCAACGGCCAAAGTGCTTCTTCAACCTCTGGTCTTCTTGCTCCACCGCCCAAAGCAAATCGGTCGTGCCGCCGCTCCTTCCTCCCGTGGCGGCTGTGCTACATGGAGGCCTCACCGCCCCATACTACTCCCACCATCGCCGTGCCATCCCTCCACTCACCCACACCCCATGTTATTCTCATGGGCGACGGCAGCCTCACACCACAGCCGAACCAGTGAACGCTCGTACTCCTCTCTGCGTGGGCATCCACTGCCGCGTCTTCCCCGGCTTTGCGTCGTCCCCTTCCTAATCCTCGCCGTCATCCACCGCCGTGGTGATCTCGGCACGGCGTGGTCAATGTGGTCAACGACCGACTTCCATCGGAAGAGTACTGTACGTGGAGAGGCTAACAGCTGGGTCCACGGCAGCCGCAAGGAAGTGCCTCCTTATTATGCGGAAAATAATTATTTCTCCACCTGACAGCGGAGACCCACCGGACGGGCCACCAGTATTTCATGAAAAAAATCATTTCCCCCTAACTGCTGGGACCCACCGGACGGGCCACCATATTTCATGAAAAAAAACGTTCCCCCCGCTGTCAGCTCGGACCCACTGGAAGTGCCTCCTTATTATGCACAAAAAAGTGAATACTCCCCTGGCTAGCTGGGACCCACCTTGGTGGGAGGATGACTTGTGGGCCTACTAAGTTGACGGGGACGAATGGCTTTGTCAACTTAGTCAATATGAACGATTCTAGCTCCAGTGACCGTACGATGTCCATCCAACGGCCGTAGTGCTTCTTCAACCTCTGGTCTTCTTGCTCCAAATACCAAAGCAGCGCCGTCGTGCCGCATGCTCCTGCCTCCTGTGGCCGGCTCTGCTGCCGCAGAGGCCTCACCGCCCCCTACTATTCCCACCGCTGGCCAGGCCCTGCGGCTACGGCAGCCTCACACCGCAGCCGAACCAGTGAACCCTCGTACTCCTCTCCGCGCGGGCTTCCACGGCCGCGTCTTCCCCGGCTCCGCGTCGTCCCCTTCATAGGCCTCGCCGTCGTCCACCGCCGTGGTGCTCTCCGCGCGGCGTGGTCAACGTGGTCAAGGAACGACTTCCATCGAAAGAGTACTGTACGTGGAGAGGCTGGCAGCTGGGTCCACAGCCACAGCCCAGTTTTTTTGTGATTTGCCAAGTAAGTCGCTTTGTCAGGCCTGTTGGGCTGCACATCTTTTAAGACGAGAAGAGCTTCCATTGGCTGGCCGAGAAAATGGCCCATCAGTAATGAGAAATTGGCTGTACATTTTTAAAACACATCAAACCGGCAATTAGTTTCAAATATCTTTTTTTCATTTCAAGATTTTAAATTACATTAATTTTTATGCATGGAGAATTTGTTGGATTTTATATTGATATACATTTATTTTTAAAATCAGTTTGAATGTGAGTTGAAATTTCGGGATTAAAAACAGTTCAGACCGCACCGAAATATGCAAAATTTTGTATAATTTTTTAACCGTGGCCACAATATGGGTTGTAATGCTAACAAAAAGAATATGGGCTCCAAAAAAACCTTAAGAATTAGAAAATGGGCTGTAAATTATTAGAAATAATGACAGATGGGATGTATGCTGTTTTCCACAGATTTGAGGCTTTCCTAAAAAATGGTTGACGCACAAGCAGTGACTGTTGGATGTCCATCCAACGATCGTCGTGCTTCTTCAATCTCTGCTTTTCCTGCTCCAGCCGCTCAAACAAGCACCGGCGGGATTGCCTGCTCCCTCCTCCCCGCGGCTAGCTGTGCTACCGCACAGGCCTCACCGCCCCACCGTACTCCCATCGCTAGCCTAGCCATCCCTCTACTCACCCACACCTGCTGTTATTCTCCGGCGACGGCAGACGAACCAAGAACCCTCATACAACAGTACTCCCTCCACGTGGGAAACAACTGCCGAGTCTTCCCTGCCTCCGTGTCGTCCCCTTCCTAGGCCTCGCCGTCGTCCACTGCCGTGGTGCTCTCGGCGCGGCGTGGCAATGTGGTCAATGACCGACTTCCATCGGAAGAGTACTGTGCTTGGAGACGCTGACAGCTGGGTCCACGGCCGCAGCAAGGAACTGCCTCCTTATTACGCGCAAAATAATTATTCCTCCACCTGACAGCGGGGACCCACCGGACGGGCCACCGTATTTCGTGAAAAAAACGTTTCCCCCTGACTGCTGGGACCCACCAGCTACACCTTCGCACTCATGGAAGTGCGTCCGGGCAAAAAAAAATAAAACGATTCGCCCCCTGACTGCTGGGACCCACCAGCTACATCATCGCACGCAAGGAAGTGCGTCCGGGCAAAAAAAAACGATTCGCCCCTGACTGTTGGGACCCACCAGCTACATCTTCGCACGCAAGGAAGTGCCTGACAGTGGCACCCACCTGGTCGAAGCGTACGTAGCCTTGTCATTCTGGTCGCGAACGTGTACGTACATACTGGTCATTGTAGAGGCGTGCACGTGTCGTAGTAGAGGCGCGCATGTAGCATGTACACGTACGTACAGCGGCCAGGGTGCAAGAAAGAAAATACGGCCACGTATGTGTACATACAGGCGGGGTCTCGAACGCCTACTCGCGCATACGTAAGGCCAGGGGTCGTGTACATGGCTAGGTTGGAACGGAGAAACGGCGTTGTCGTCGTGTTCATGGGGAGGCAACGGAGTGCGTCGTGTTCATGGGGAGGCAACGGAATGCGTCGTGTTCATTGAGAGGCAATGGAACGCGTGGGAGCCAACCGGCTGGGTCGGAACGGAATGTGTGGTCGTGTTCATCGGGAGGGCTTGGACGGAACAGGCAATGGAAATGAGGCCTAGCGTACCGCACAACGGAGGAAACGGACCTCCTACGTTCGGAATGGGGTCCTATTGATCGGGAGGGGAGGGGTATGGCATACCGCAAAACGGAGGAAACGGACCTCCTACGGTCGAAACGGGGGTCCTGTTGATCGGGAGGGGTGTGGCGTACCGCAAGACGGAGGAAACGGACCTCCTACGGTCGAAACGGGGGTGGAGGGGTGTGGCGTACCGCAAAACGGACGAAACGGACCTCCTATAGTCGAACCGGGGGTCCTGTTCATCGGGAGGGGTGTGGCGTACCGCAAAACGGGACTCCACGGGATATTGTTCATCTCCACTGTTGACCTCCTCCAGCCTCCACGGGCTACCATCGACGTCCTCCAGCCTCCACGGGCTACCGTCGACCTCCTCCAGCCTCCACGGGCTCCTGTTCATTTAGCCTCCACCGCACGCTACTCCACCGGCTACTGTTCAACCAGCCCTCCAGCGTCTACTGTTCATCCAGCCCTCCACATCACGGGGTCCTGTTCAACCACCCCTCCACGGGCACCCTTCCACCGCTCATCGCTCATCCAGCCCTCCACCACACCACGCGTCCTATTCATCCGAGGCAACGCCACCGCCACCGCTCATCCAACCCCCCGCAACTCTCACCGCTCATCCCAGGCAGCATCGATCGGCTTCGCTTAGCAGCGAGCAAAGAATCGCCGATCGGGTTCGCTTAACATCCATCGATCGATCGCCGGGTTCGATAACGCGTAGCTCGAGTGCAATCGCTCGGGTTCAGTTAGAGCCCAACGCCTCGCTCGGTTTCTCTCGTACACGTACGCGCGTGTGTGCGTGGCGTTGGCTCTAACTGAAACCGAGCGAGGCGTTTCACCCGACCTCCCACCGTAACCGGGAACTCCCCAAAATTTTCCTCCCCCTCGCTTCTACCACGGTTTTTTCCGTCATGGACGGCCCAAAGAATGTCATGCAGCTGCGTCTCCAGCACGCCCAAGACGAAAAGCCCATTTTTTGTCATGATTTTTTGTCATAGAAGTAGGAGCCCACCACATCTATGATGATACCGGGTTTTGTCACAATTATCGTCATAGAAGTGTCATATGTATGACAGAAAAAAATTAGTTTGGTCCAAAATGTCAAGGATGTGTCTTTTTTTGTAGTGTATATATACCTATATGCGGTACTATTTTGCCGTTCTAAGCAAATTTGTATGTGCCATCTCTAATTTTCAAAATAAACTTCTCTTTTGTGTGTTCGTACCGCTCGCGGAGCAGTGAGGGGTGGCTAATATTTTCCATGCTAGATGTGTTATTCTCACGATGAGTGTTTATTCACTTGTCATTCCACGAGAGTAAGGCAAAGGTATTAGGGATGCCCGGTCCCGAAATGAAAAATGAATTTACTTTATGTTGTCAAATAATAAATTCTTGGAAAGTGTTGCTATGGAAGGCACCCGTGGATACGGTTAGCCGTGGACAATGAAAGTATGGTGGAAAAAGGAATAAACTTTAATTTCTGTTTGGGAACCGCCTATGATATATCTAGCATGGAAAGTGTTGGGAACTCTAAGTCGTTTTCCTTGGTGGGAAAGACACACCTCCCAAAATGTTTTTATCTCTAAGTTTTTCGCTATGAGCTCTGGCACCTCTACAAATCCCTACTTCCCTCCGCGAAGGGCCTTTCTTTTACTTTATGCAAGTTTTATTTTTGAATTTGAGTCTCCATCTTCTCTTATAAAAAGCACCAACTAGGAGGCAATATGATCACACTTGAGCATTGGGTGTAGCTAATATGCGGGTGTGTTTTATGAATGGACCAATGATTGAGCATAATGGACTAGGGATAACTTACTTTAGCGTTGATATTTTGAAAGACATGGTTGGTTGTTGATATGCTTGAGTATTTAAGTTATCATGTCAAAACTAGAATATTGCTTTGAACAATATAAAAGTCCAAATGTCCATGCTATAAAGAAAAGAAATATGATATGACATGTTAGGCAACATTCCACATCAAAAATTCGGTTTTTATCACTTACCTACTCGAGGACGAGTAGGAGTTAAGCTTGGGGATGCTAATACGTCTCCAACGTATCTATAATTTTTTTATTATTCCATGTTGTTATATTATCAATCTTGGATGTTTTATAATCATTTTATAGTCATTTTATATCATTTTTTGGTACTAACCTATTGACATAGTGCCAAGTGCCAGTTGCTATTTTCTGCATGTTTTTACATCGCAGGAAATCAATACCAAACGGAGTCCAAATGCAACGAAACTTTACGGAGATATTTTTTGGACCAGAAAACACCTAATGGGCCAAGGCTGCGCCTGGGCGGGTGCTCCGAGGAGAGCACAACCCACCAGGGTGCGCCAGGAGGCCCAGGCGCGCCCTGGTGGGTTGTGCCCACCTCGAGTGCCCCCCAGACCGCCTCTTTGCTCTATAAATACCCCAATATTCCAGAAACCCTAGGGGAGTCGACGAAAATCAATTCCAGACGCCGCAGAGTCCAGAACCACCAGATCCAATCTAGACACCATCACGCATGGGGTTCACCACCTCCATTGGTGCCTCGCCGATGATGCGTGAGTAGTTCTTTGTAGACCTTCGGGTCCGTAATTAGTAGTTAGATGGCTTCCTCTCTCTCTCTCTCTGAATTTTCAATACAATGGTCTCTTGGAGATCCATATGATGTAACTCTTTTGCGGTGTGTTTGTTGGGATCGATGAACTTTAAGTTTATGATCAGATCTACCTTTTTAGATCCATGAAAGTATTTGAGTTTATTTGATCTCTTTTATGCATGGTTGCTTATAGCCTCGTATTTCTTCTCCGATATTTGGGTTTTGTTTGGCCAACTTGATCTATTTATCTTGCAATGAGAAGAGGTGCTTTGTAGTGGGTTTGATTTTACGGTGCTTGATCCCAGTGATGGAAGGGGAACCGACACGTATGTATCGTTGCTACTAAGGATAAAATGATGGGGTCTATCTCTACATAGATAGATCTTGTCTACATCATGTCATCATTTTTATTGCATTACTCCGTTTTCTCCATGAATTTAATACACTAGATGCATGCTGGATAGCGGTCTATGTGTGGAGTAATAGTAGTAGATGCAGGCAGGAGTCAGTCTACTAATCTTGGACATGATGCTTATATAATGATCATTGTCTGAATATCGTCATGATTATTTGAAGTTCTATCAATTGCCCAATAGTATTTTTTTCACCCACCGTTTGCTATTTTTCTTGAGAGAAGCCACTAGTGAAACCTACGGCCCCCGGGTCTCTTTCTCATATGATTTGCCTATGCGATCTACTTTTCCTTTGCTTTTATTTTTAGATCTATTAAACCAAAAATACAAAAATACCTTGGTGCGTTTTATTCTTATTTATTTTATTTGGAGTTTGATCTATCAATCTACTACAATTTTATCTCACGCATGTTTGCCTATCTTGAGGCGTCGCTACCCGAAAGGGATTGACAACCCCTTTTACACGTCGTGTTGCGAGTAGTTGTTATTTGTGTGCAGGTGTTGTTTACGTTGTGTTGCTTGGTTCTCCTGCTGGTTCAATAACCTTGGTCTCATAACTAAGGGAAATACCTACCGCCGCTATGCTGCATCATTCCTTCCTCTTTGGGGAAACACCGACGTAGCTTCAAGCCGCATCAGGACTCCGTTTGGTATTCCTTTTCTGCGGAACTCTAAACAAGGAAAAAATAGAAACTGACACTGGGCTCTTGGTTAATAGGTTAGTCCCAAAAATCACATAAAATAGAATATTATTGCATATAAAACATCCAAAACAGATAATATATAGCATGGAACCATAAAAAATTATAGATACATTGGAGACGTATCAGAGCTCTACTCCGGGATGCCCGACGCCAGGCCTGCACTGAGGTGGACCAACCTCCAAGCTTTCCGGAGCTGAGCTTGGAGGAGAAGGAGCAGGACAACGATCTCATAGCCATGACCGTCGACGCTACACTACGTGCAGTATCTGCGTTCACAGGGCTGCAGGCTGAGAAATAGTACAACCTACCCCTCTTGGAGGAGCATTGTGATACACTCACTCGAATCGAGGTAGAGCGAGCGGATGTTGCCTCCATGGTGGATCTCCCTTCAAGCCCAGACATACTCGATGAGAACCAGGCAGTCTCGCTTCCGTCCACAGCCACCGCACTGTGAAGCGAGACCTCCTCCAAGTCCACCTCAACGACCTCAGGCAGAAGGTCTCTTCGAGAACCTGGAGGCAGAAGAGGACAATTCGCCGAAGCAGCACGACGACAATGCCAATGAGGCACGTGTTCGCAACTCGGCCTTGGTACCGTCGGCCGCTAACGACAACGAGGTCGGACCGTCCTGCGCGGGGGTCGTCAACCTCACCTTCGAAGAGGAGTAGATAGGCATCTTTTGTTATGTAAAAAATATTTCAGAAATCAATGAAATCACATGTCCACTTAACATTTGGTAACTTCGGTTGGATGGCCTTCACATGACCAGCTATCCACGGACGAGTCCAGGGACATTGCAGGCAGAGATTTGGTGATCCGCGTTGGAGATGCCCTTAGAGCAGCACTAGTAGGGTCGACATATCACGCTGATCGTCAAAATAAGGGGCGATATGGTGCTTTTGGCCCAAACTGGCAATATAGTAGAGTCGCCTTGTGCCTGTGGATCAACATAATTTATGGAGCGCGCCATCCAACCTATGAGGCTTCATATTTGGAGGCTGGGGGCATTGATATAGAGCAGAGTACATCCGCAACTGCTCACCCGAAAGGAAAAGTTTCAGGCCGACTTCTTCCTCGTGCGTACAACAGGTTCAATGGCGATGTCGTATGTACGTCTGTCGTTCCTGCCCCTGCCAAAGCCAATGCTGCAACCTCTTTTCCACTTGGAATAGCGCCAACAAAGGTTATCACTGCATTTTGCAATTGGTTCCTTACCACACATGGCAAATTCACCCTCGCTCGCTGGAGCGTGTAGATTCATGAGTATATAAAAATCTGACTGCACGCATTGACGTCCCCGCCACACTCAACCCCATCGCCCCCTAAGTCGCCCGCCACCCATCCCTCTCTCTTTGTCTTTACCCCTCGTTGCTACAATCGCCCCATCGACTTTGTCGGTTCGGACATACCCTCCCCTCGGATCTTTCTCCGGCTAGATTGAAGAGGACCGCACGGAGAGAAAGTTTTGGGATAGGGCGTGATAAGCCACAAGTATAGGGGATCGCAACAGTTTTCGATAAGAGTGTCGAACCCAACGAGGAGCTAAAGGTAGAACAAATATTCCCTCAAGTTCTATCGACCACCGATACAACTCTACGCACGCTTGACGTTTGCTTTACCGGAAACAAGTATGAAACTAGAAGTACTTTGTAGGAGTTTTTGGATAGGCTTGCAAGAAAATAAAGAGAGCGTGTAAATAAAAGCTAGGGGCTGTTTAGATGAAGACACAACTAAATTAGTTTTAGTAGAGAGCTTTTTGTCACGAGAAAGTTATTTGTCCCTAGGCAATCGATAACTAGACCGGTAATCATTATTGCAATTTTATTTGAGGGAGAGGCATAAGCTAACATACTTTCTCTACTTGGATCATATGCACTTATGGTTGGAACTCTAGCAAGCATCCGCAACTACTAAAGATCATTAAGGTAAAACCCAACCATAGCATTAAAGTATCAAGTCCTCTTTATCCCATACGCAACAACCCCCTTACTCGGGTTTGTGTTTCAGTCACTCACGCAACCCACTATAAGCGAATCATGAATGTATTGCAACACCCTCACGCTTGCACGACACGGAGAGCACCATAGGATAGCACCAATAATAAAACATGCAACTCAAACCAATCTTGATCATCAAATAACCCATAGGACAAAACGGATCTACTCAAACATCATAGGATAGGCATACATCATTGGGAAATAATATATAGCATTGAGCACCATGTTTAAGTAGAGATTACAGCGGGTAAGAGAGAGGTTACACCGCTGCATAGAGGGGGAAGAGTTGGTGATGATGGCGGTGAAGTTGTTGGTGAAGATTGCAAGATGATGATGGCCACGGCAGCTGCTCGGCGCCCTTTGGAAGAGAAGGGAGAGGGGTCCCTTCGCCTTCTTCTTCCTTGACCTCCTCCCTAGATGGGAGAAAGGTTTCCCCTCTGGTCCGTGGCCTCCATGGCGTGGGAGGGGCGAGAGCCCCTCCAAGATTGGATCTGTCTCTCTATTTCTCTTTGTTTCTGCGTTTTCTTCCGCTGCCCTTTCACTATTTCGTATATATATGGAGATCCATAACTCCGATTAGCTTGAAACCTCCGCTGTGATTTTTTACCAAAAATTAGCTTTCTTGCAGCCGAAGAAGGGCATCAACCGCCTTACTGGTGGCCCACGAGGGTCGGCGCGCCAGGTGCAGGCGCCGCCTCCTCTTAGCCACCTCGGCACCGCCTCGCGTGGATTTTTCTTCCGAATTCTCCAAATATTCCAAAAATATTCTTCGTCCGTTTTTATCCCGTTTGGATTCCGTTTGATATGGGGTTTCTGCGAAACATAAAACATGCAACAAACAGGAACTGGCACTGGGCACTGGATCAATATGTTAGTCTCAAAAATAATATAAAAAGTTGCCAAAAAGTATATGAAAGTTGTATAATATTGGCATGGAACAATCAAAAATTATATATACGGCGGAGACGTATCAGAGCGTGACACTACTCTTAGTGGGTCAAGGCCATGCACGTCGTAAGGCTGAATAGTCCGTCGACCATGCCCACCTCCCTGATGTCCTCGACTTCTTCGACTCGATGGTTGGATGCGCTCACACGGGACTTAAAAAAATGTGGTGTATCCCTCATCCAGGAGCACATGCGTTTATCGATCGCGTGGCCATTTGGAGTCGGCAGCCGAAGCCTCCCCGTGACTGCAAGGTCACTTTTAAGAGGAGGAAGAGGCCATAGTTGAATTAATAGAAAATTGTAGTTGCCCAAGCTTGTTGAAATCCTAGTGTGTAATCCTTCTTAAAATTCATTTTTTAAATCCTAGTTGCAATTCGAGTTAAAATCCTACTTTACAAATTTTGAATCTGGAGGTGTGGAAGGAAGACGACTTCTAGCCACTCACAAACGGGTCCCACATAAGAAAATCTATGAAACCTGCTTTTGTGTCGATTCTATATATTTGTGCCTTGTCTCGCCGATCTCCATAACCATACGTAGGCTACCAATGGCACTGTTTGGATACTCTAACTTAGTTAGATGTTAGAGTTAGATTCTAACCCTGAACTAACTCTTTTTTTTTAAACGGAGGCAAAAGATTTGCCTCATCGATTAATTAAGGAGAAGAGAATAGCCCAGTTAATTAACAGAAAACGGGGCGAAACCCGATACAGACCAACCACATGTGGACTACTCACACAACGTGCAATCCATAAGCACATGATCGCCTCACAACCATACCCAACACCTAATGTCCACCAGCCCCCCCCCCCCCCACTGCTACATCACAAAGACACCCGAACGAGAGTAACTCGGCCGAAGACCACATGCACCACCAAATCAACGAAGACAAGCCAGACCATAAGGACAACCCAAGAGGCTGATAACCATCCATCAAGCAGGTGCGCACGCCTTTCCTGTGGCGTCACTCTTCTTTCCTTTGCTCCTGAGAGCCTCCTCCACTATCGCCTTGCCAGATCCAGGGCTCACCCTCTCCAAACATTTGAGCCTGCGGGCGGGTGACTCCAACATTGGATCCTCCATGCTCCACAGAGGCGAGCGGCTGGTTGGGCTCCGAAGGGTCAGGCGCCAACATACCAACCGCCTCAACATCATCAGTAATAGGTACCACTGACACGATGGACTCAGACGTCTCCAGTTGCTCACATGATATAGCCTCAGACTTAGGTGCCAACACACCTGTCACATCAACCTCGCCACTCAAAGACACCACATGCCCAATGGTCATAGATGAGGCAGTGATAGAACCAACAAATTCTCCACCGTCCGCAAAGGCGGGCGGCTGACGGGACTCTGGCGGTGGCAGTGAGGGTGTCATGGCCACCGCCAAGGACTCCAATGCGCTCAGCTCCATCGGTAACACAATAGATGATTCCCCACAAAGCTCCTGCAACTCGGGCATAATCTGCGGAATTGGAGCTATGACCTCGCTGATAACCGCACTCCCATGAACAAGCGGTGTCACATCCAGAGCACGAGGAGAAAAATCTCCAAAGAAACATTCAGCATCCTCATCAATGGAAACAACCTGGAGCTCAGGCAGCAAAGGCACAACCGACGCAACCTCAAGCTTGGCTAGAGCGTCACGAAGCTCAGTGCGGAGCAACTCCACCTCCTGAAGGAGCTTCGTGCGCAGCAGGGCAAGCGGCGACTCCAAAGCAGAGACCAAAGATGCGTTGACACTGGAATCCTTGCAACACCCATATTGGGACCTTGGCGGCACCGACACACACAGCGACGAGTGACCTACAACCTCATCCAACTCCTAGTCAGCGGAGGACAAGGCTGGAGGGGCGGGGAGCGGCTCCGCTGGAGAGGAGCGCAAGCGACCGGAGATCCACCGCAAGCGACCGGAGAGCGATTGCAAGCAACCGGAGAGCGAGCACTACAAAACCTCTCCCGATGACCATCGCGATGACAACGAATGCATCTGAATGGCTCACGGCATGCACTGACTTGGTGGCCACGCTCGAGGCAACGAATGCACCTTCCTCGAGCCCAACGCTTGAAGGCGAGGCTACGCTCGAGACCTTCCCTCGACGGCTCCGGGTGAGCGTGCCGGCCGGAACGGCGCCCCCGATCCACATGCTCCCAGCCTGCCCCGCCTACAAGAGCGGCGGCGGCCGCAGAGAGGTCGTTGCATGCCGACGTTGAAGACGGACCAAGCAGAGGGGAGCCCAACTTCTCTGGTGTCTTCTCGTCGTTGCACCCATCGTCGGATCTTCGAGCCTCGCCGGAATCAGCGCCTCTGGAGGTTGTCGATGCTGCCGCATAGGAGGCCGGCATGGTCGTCTTCACCCCAACGCATGCGTCGTGGAGGGTACTGGTAGCATCGAGCAGCAGATCCGACAGGGCCGACGCCACGGCACAAACTATCTTCTCCCGATCTGGAAAAGGCGTCGGGTGCAGAGGAAGACTGGCAGCTACTGGAGGGACGACGGGCAGCGGCTCCATAGTGCCCGTCGTCACGGAACTTGGCAGGTGACGAGCGCGACCTCCAATGGTCGGGTCGGCCCTACGGGAGGCCAAGGCAGCCGTGGCCAGCACAGCGGCGGCGGAAGCCGGGGAGGTGAACTGTGGAGTCGAAGGAGCCGCGGGGACCGACGTGAACGTGGGCGCAGCTGGCTCGCTTGGGGGCATCGCCGGACCAGCCGTGAGCACGCTACATCCCTTGGCAGAGTAGGCCAGCGTCGTCGGCGGCGGCGGCGGATCCTGATCCAGATCGGAACGAGGAGACAACGGGGCGGCAATGGGAGGATGCACGGCACGAGGCCCGCGGGCAGCTCGGCAGAAGGCGGTGGCAACATGCTGGCTGGGACACAGCACGGCGGTGGGGTGCCCGACGGGGCCGGAGTGGCCGCTGCCGTTGCGTGATGGTGGTCAACGCGCTTGGTAGGAGACAGGCGAATCTTTGTGAAGTCGGCCAGACTGTCTTAGTAATTTTTGACTGAACTAACTCTAACCAAAGAGGTGTTTGGATGAAAGGGTTAGATTGACAATAAATGCTCTTTCTCAATCATTTGCCTAATTTGGACCCAATTTCCTGCCGGATTTGGTGTGGCCGGCTCTTGTGCGGCCTCCTCCCGCTCACAATTGACATAAACTAACCATCTTTACAAATCAAGCATGCAAAACATGATAAATTTTACTTTATCCATACAAATGAGATGTCCCACTTAAACATACAAGTCGTCAATCGAAACTTCAAAAAATATTACACTCCATGAAAGAAAGCATGAGCTAACTCATCACGAAGGCATTCATGTTGGCATCTTCAACAAGAGGTTCGTGTTCTGACCATGCAGATGCGGAAGAACTAGGCATTGGGTTATAATTTTCATCCGCATCACAGGCATCAAATTCCCTATCTGCAATTCTGTTCTCATGAATGAAATTATAAAGAGGCATACAAGCACCAATAATTCTAGTTTGCTTGTCCTTTGAAAATTTTGACATGTTCAACAAAATCTTAAATTTTATCTTCAACACTCCAAAACATCTTCAACACTCCATCTGGACAACACATGGAAGGCGATGGAATACACAGGAGCAGCTTGATTTGGGCGCCACAAAGAAGGTAATTGGAAACGCACTGCTAAGATCCAGTATGGTGCACGGATAGAAGTCAACTGAGCAAGAGATTGCAGGTGAATTTGAGGGTAACGTGATTGCATTCCAATCTTGGCACTAGTATACCGATTCCAACATCAAGCAGAAACAGAGCAGAGCAAACAACGAACACCGCCACGAACCGTGTTGGCGGATCAGATCACGGAAGGTCACATGGGCTCCTTGCGCTGACGGAGCGAGCCCTGGTTGAGAGCTGCGCTAGCCGAGGCAAACGGGGACGTGCCCAGCAAGAAACCGTGCTGGCCTTTCGCGCAGCCCATCGACCGAATCCACCGTCTCTGTGCAAGGAGCCACGCTAGCCGAGGCCGATGAGGACGGGCCGCGCAAGCCGCGACTACTTACCGGTGGGCGGACGGGCCGTAGGGAGACGAGGGGGTTGGAACGGGAGGATAGGGCGGGGCTGCTTACCGGCGGCGGACGGGAGCGCGGATACGGCAAAGCGCCTTCACAGGTGGTGCAAGAGTGAGGGAAAGGATGAGAAGCTTCGAGAAAGTAGGGAGGGATCTACTACGCGAAGAGCGAGAGTAAAAGATGTTGTTTTACTGATGTCAAGAAGAACTAACCCAAATAAGCACCTCTTAAATGGGTTAGTTTTTTTATGAATTAGACGCATCTAACCTAAACTAACCCTTCTATTTGAATATTTTGGCTTAGTTGAGTTTAAACAGGGCCAATGTGCCGGCTCAGTTGCTCTTTCTACTGCCACACCAACCATCCCCATCATTATTTTCCCCGCCGCAGCAGCGCATTGGAAACCGTTCACGGGCAAAGGCATGGCGCTAGCTTGCAGCGAAGCACGTACGTTTTACGCACAGCTAGCTCTGTCTCGCACTGTGCGCGCACTGTGTCCACTCCATCATGCACACGCAGGCCGCTGCAGGCCATGGGCGGATAGCGCGCGTCAGGCTACACGCCTAGGCTCTAGCTCTACCGTGCTGAAACGCTGGGCCAAGGCCTCGCTTGGGCACGTGCACGTTCGCCTCGCCCGGTCGACGCTCACGAAATCGGCGGACGCTCTGGATAGGAGCAGCTGCGAGCCTGCAACGTGATCTTTTGCTTGCTGAGCCGAGGCCACGGGCCAAGATCAGTCCAGATTTCACAGAGAGAGAGAGAGTCCCTCGCATCGAGGAAGAGAAATGTGCTGGGCGCAAGGGTGCCCCTCTCCCCTCCATCTCTTGCTGCCGCTGGCGCCTGCGTGTATGTTTGTGCTGTGGCCGAGCGCGCCTGGCCGGACCCCGCATGTTGGCGTTGGCGCACTGTGCGAGCAGCCTGCCAGCCTTGCATGCATGGCAGGGTCCGCGCGCGGGGGCTTTCCTTTCCTGTTTGACGCGCCGCACGTGTGGCCTTTCGTCTACCTCTACCCGAAGACACGCCAAAAACGTCCGCGACCGTCTCTCGCCGGATCGACCATACTTCGTCGCCGGTTTCACGTAGCCGGCGGCGGTGAAACTACGAAACGAATGGACGCCAACACTGTGGCTGGGAGAGGCGTCGACCGGCCGTTTTGTGACAGGTGCGCGCGCGAAGTGAAACTCGAACGGTGCCCATGCATGAGCTTTTTGTGTGGTGCGTGGCGTGGCGTGCATGCACAGGTGCGCCACTGCAGATTCTCATCGTTCGATATGGCCGGGAGAGGTCGGAAAGTTGCTGCGTGCTTTTCATGCATGGGCACACCTGGTGCTTCAATCATTTGTGCTCTATTATTACCGCGAGTAGGGGCTAGCTAAACGTGGAGGTGTCTAACGAAGAGAGTAAAACAAACAAAATGTTCAAATTCTGGGCCAACCCAACGAATCCAATGGAGTCTCTCCTGTACAATCCACGAGTACCCTACTAAAAACAGGTTTCGTCTGCCGCAGTATTGCCATTGGCGTCCTACACGCTGCAGCCAATGGGGGCATTTCAAATGCCTAATCATGCAGAGCTAGAGATCAGTGAGGTAAATTCTTTGCGTGGCTAATCCTGCATGGTAGAATCCTCACCGCAGATATGTTGGCTATTCGCGGCTGGCCACATGACCTAAGGTGTCAGCTATGTCTTCAGCAGCCAGAAACGGCAACCCATCTTTGCAAGGACGGTTCCTTCACGGTCGCTGTTTGGAACCAGGTAAACACCTGGACAAACGAGGGTCTCGCTATCTCAGGTTTCTTGCCTGAGCTAGGTGTTGTTTCTGACTGGTGGGATAAGGTGTTAGTAGATGAGTCATCCCAAGTGCGGAGGCGGCGGAGCGGTAGGATCATCTATAAAATTTGGGCTATCTGAAAAGAAAGGAACATACGCGTTTTCACATGTTAACGGATGACTCATCGCGAGGTTGCTCTACTAGCTTTCGAGGCCATTAAGCAACGGGATTTGGCTTTCGTTGGGACCTTGCCATTTGTCGGCATAGGCTGAGTATGTGCTAGGTTTTCCATGGTTCATGCGTATGGGCCATTTTTGGGTTTTTGCCATGTTCCTTAAAAACGTGCCCCCTCTGTAAATTGCGTTTCTGTTTTTCTTCTATAAGAAAAGACAATGCTTCTGTTGGTTCCTAAAAAAAGAAAGATCAGTGAGGTATATTAGAACAACTCTAACGCGGATCATCTATTCGGCAGCAAATGTTCAGACCTGATGGTCCGATCGCTTTTAATCATCCAACACGTGGTTTGGGGGGTCCCGACGATCCCCTTGGCGCGCTGTGCGACCATATGTCCCCATAACCAATTTGTCTCGGTTCATCCGACCCACTGTCGGTCATAATCCACAATCCAGATTTAAGGGACACGGTTGGATGGTCTTCGCATGTCTGATGTTGCGGACACGTCATTCGATGATCCAAAATACTCTCTCTCTTTCAGTTTGAAGAACGTGCGCGTATCTCTAGATCGTCAATTTGACCAAGCTAATACAAGTCATATATTACAAAAAATATACCAATATAAGCTTTAGATGTACTATTTTCAAACGGTATAAATTTTGTATTATATAATTTATATTATAATGATAAAATTGGCAACCTAGGTATATGCGTATGACTTGTAAACTGAGACGGAGGGAGTAGGTGATTCGTGTGCGATTTGCCTTAAGAATACAAAAATACTAGCTGGGAAACATTCGTTGGGAACAAAATGCCAGCGAACCACCTATGAACCACACGATCTTCATTTGATGGATGACAGTTTTTGCAAAAAGAAAAACCAAAAGAAAAACTGTTGAAGGGAGAAACTTCTAAAAACTGCCACCCCGCCTCCCATAAAACGCACTAAAACTGCCACCCGGGGACGTTTGCTTGCCATGCTGCTCCTAGCGAACAATCCCCAGCTAGGCGTATCCTAACAATATGCAGGTTTCTCTCTTCGATATTATGTGTTGGGCCACGAATATGCATATTATGTGAGTTTTCTTATTCTTAGAAGTAACCAGATATTTCATCAGACCAACAACCTTGAACTTCATCAGAATGAAAATGACACTGCAAACCCTTTTTTTTATTGTTGATATTTTTTGAATTAAAACTAAGGGCATCTTCAACGGCGACCCATAAATATTCTCCCGTATCCGTCCATGGACGTGCCGCGGGGGGGGGGGGTGCGCCGATGCCGGAGAGGGCCATTCAGTGTTGCCCATTTCAAGCCGAGGTTCGACTTAGAGGACGAGATTCATACAAATTGGCTGATATTCGTCAAAGTTTGGAGAAAAATATAGCACAAATCATCCATACATAGCATGCAAATAAGTCTAGTGTCTCAAATTCAATGCCCAACCAAGTTTTTCAATGGATCATGTCACCCACACATACCGCTCTTTCAGTTTCATTCAACAGTGTGTGTACGTAAATGACCGTCTCTCTGTCCCGTGGTACATCACGACAGCGTGTACGGGCTACACAATGTTAGAGCAATATTGAGTGAATGAATGATCAACCAGCAAGTTGTGGGAAGAAGCAAAACTGACGATCTACTTCTCTGCCGCGTACAATGACCATCTTACCTAGCTAAGCAACTACGTGACAAAACTTGGTGACAATGGTCTAGATGTTGTACCGTCCATACAATAACGATCTCACATTGTGATCATGGATGATGTGGGTGCGGTCAACCACGTCGCAAAACAACTCTTCCTCCATGATCGAGTACCCCGCCATCCTTCTTACTCTGAAAAAATGACATGGGGTCAAAAATAAGCTCAATGTCATTTGACCAAACACTTGCCGGTCGTGGTGGCCGCCATGGAGGTCGTCGACAACAGGGTGGCGGAGTATACCTGGGTACAAACGGCTCCAGAGTGGGCAATGTCGTCGTAAAAGGCGACCGTGCACGTCGGTGCTGGTTGCGAACGTCCGGCAATTCAACTGTGGCGACCGGAGAGGTACAGTAGCGACGGTGGAGGTGGATGTTGCGGATGCAAAGCAAGGGGAAGAAGTGGTGGAGTGGAAGAAAATGTGACAGGGAGGGTGGGTTTAGTGGACCTGGGGTGTCGGAGTCCAACGTGGCTACCATCCGGACTCTCACTACCCCTCTTCCCCAGTTTGTCTCCACTTTGCGGGAGAAAGTACGTCCGAATTGCCGAGCAGACTGATACAGACCCGCGTTGGATGGCTTCCGCGGCCCGAACCGCGTGGTCCGGACATATACGTGCGGTTTAAGGATCGGTGTTGGAGATGCCCTAAGTGAATAGCCTTGGACTTTTTGAGGATTCAATGCCCTTTGGATCAAAGAATGTCAACACTAAGATTTTGGGATAGCATTCTCACACTATAATTCTATAGAATTTATATGGAACTTGGGGGAAGTTTTTCCTTTGCGTCTTGCATGTAAATTTGCGGAAGCTTTTAGAGCAACTATGCAAAGTACTCCCCTCGCTCCTTTTCACTCCGCGTATAACATTTCTTAGAAGTCAAATTATGTATAATTTGACTAAATTTATATTACAAAATGTTAATATCTACAATGCTAAAGTTTGTACGAAAATTGATTTCATGGTTATTCTAAAAACTATAACTCATGATGCATCTAATGATATTGAATTCATATTATGAATGTTAATATTTTATTTTTTATATAGTTGTCCAGACAAATTTTAATGCAGACTAAAAAAAGAGGGGAGCACTACATTCTATTCTTTGAAAAAAAATCAAGAAGTTGAGACGTCGCGGCTAGCCGTGTGGTTTTGTCTCCGGCGTGGTGCTGGAGGCGACTCGCCCGGGTCGGCCCCGACTCGACCTCTAGCGTTGCTCCTCTCTACCACAAGAATTGACTGACGCAAAGGCATTTTACAGTTGCATGTGAAGAAGCAACGCCGAAAAAGGAAAAGGAAAACAAAAAAGCAGGAGGGAACGAGAACAGTGGCCAGGTGCACTGACACGCACACTGACACTGGTTGCTGTTAGCCGGTCATGTACGCCAGGCGTGTCCGTGAAAGCAAACGTATACGATGATGCGTAAACTGGAGGCTTCCTCTTGACGTGCATGAAATGCTTGCCTTGATCGTAGAGCCTGCAGGAAACGAGACCCCGTACTACGTAGAGAACCGCTCTTGCTGCCCCTACTAGTAGTAGTACCGCCCTAGCGGCAGCGAGACGCCATAGACAGAATCATACTCCAAGCCAGCTACGACACTGAGGCTAGTGCAGAGCGAGCGGCTGCACCGTTGCCTTTACCTCTTTTTCCGGCGAGTGATGGATGCATGACCATTGTACATATCTGCTTGGTTCCTTCTCTCTTTAAGGAGATTGGCTCATCGCCGTCCCGTCCATTGTACGTACGCAACGTACGTACCCCCTGGCTGCACTGCATGTCAGGGGCTGCCTCTAGTGGAGCAGCAGCATTCAAAGATCCTGTTTGGATATTCTAACTCAGTTAGAGGTTAGAGTTAGATTCTAACCCTGAATTAACCTTAAACTAACTCTAATCAAAAATCTGTTTGGATGGTAGGGTTTGATTGATAATAAATATTCTTTCTCAATCATTTGACTACTTTAGACCATTTTTAGATGGGAGGGGTAATTTTTTTTACAATTTTTTTAGTGGGCCCAAGAAAACTAACCTAAATAAGCTTCTCTAGTGTGGGCTAGTTTTTTAGGATGGATTAGATCCAATTAACCCAAACTAACTCATCATGTTTGGATATTTTTAAGTTATTTAAGCCCCAACTAATCAAAACTAACTCTAACTTAGGGATCCAAACATGGCCAAAGCACAAAGCTAGCGTCCCTGAAGCCCGCGCCGCGCCCTCTCAGACCAGACGGTGCATACGTACGTATGCGTAGATGGATGGACAGGCCACCCGGCCAGGACCCCAGGAACCACTGCGGCGGCAGCACCTGATTGACGTGTAGCGCGGCGTCGGAGTACGTAGGTAACGTGAAGTACAAGCACAAGATCTGCTTGCCTACTCCCTCACGCCTGCCTCATCATCTCCTTGTCATCCGCGCTCTGGCTGGCTAGGCCGGTGATTTGACGCCGGCTGGCCCTGCGCCACCCCGCCACCCCGAGCCGAGCCCTGCAGCTGCGAATACGACGGGTTCCGGCTCGGTGCATCGCATGCATGGACGCGACGCGCCGCGGCACGGCGTCCATGCATGCATGCAAGAGCGACACGGAACGCATTTATGTACACGCACTATGCACGCACTGTGCGTGACGTAGAACGCATTCCGATCGGTGACCGACCGGCCATGCGTGCATGCACATTACGTGCTGTCGGGCGGACCGGACGGCGACTGCGAGTGCGAGTGCGAGTGCGAGAGGCGCATTGAAGCATTGGCTTCTGTCAGTGCCTCAACGCCATGCATGCACGCATATGGACGGACGGACGGAGCCGGGCTGCATGCATGTGCCGCGACGCGACGTCCGAGAACTGGAGTCAGCTCAGTTAATGCAGTACAGCATCCATCCGTCCGTCCATCTGCATTCGCATGGATGTATCCGCCGGACCGCCGGTCTCTTGACCTCGTCCACCGCAGGGCGAGGCGAAGCTCTGTTGCAACAGCGAGCGAGGGAGAGAGAGAGAGTGATGGCCCAGACGCCTGACTAGGCGCATTTTGGTCGTGGCAGCAACGCAGGCGTCGTCATGGGCTCACATGCCGCGCGCTAGTGGCTACACTATACATGCATGCTCATGCATGTTAGTGACGGGTTACCACGTTACACGAACAGTGAGCGCGCGTGCCATACCGCCGCGGCCACGACAACTACCACCCCTACCACAGTGCCCGGACGTTAGGTGCAGTAGCTTGGCTTTACATGTATTGTATGCATGGATGGTTGGCTAAGCACTTTCTTCTGATAGCCTTTTTGGTTCTCATATGGGTGTATATGTGACAACGTGACATGTCTGGATAACTACTGGCTGGTGTGCCCCCCGGGGTTGGGCGCCGGCCGGCGTGGGCGCTGCATGCCTTTCTCTCGCAATTTGGTCGCTGATCGGATGGATCAGGCCGTGTGATATGACGATTCCATTCCATTATGCCCGCTGGTAGGGTTTGGTGTGATGATACTGGGCACGCGGGCTGTACCTAGTGGCTAGTGCTAAGGAGTTTTGGACGCTCTAGTGTTTGGTGCAAGTATCTTGTCACCGACGGCGGTATCTCGTTACTAAGAGCATATCTAACAAACGATGTAAAAACTGTGGCCGCGATGTAAAAACTGTGGTTTAGGTCATCTAGGGACAAAAACATTGCTTCAACAGCAGTGGGGGAGTTACAAACTAAGAACAGGGAGGGCCAATCTGAAGAATATCATCACCCAAAAAAAATCAGACATAGCCCAGTGAGGCCCATACTTTGCATTGGTTTCGTTCTAAGCTGGGCGGGCCATGGCACTGTTTTGCCCCTACACAGCTCCGTCACTGTTCAAAAGGTGATGTACTGAGAAACGGTGGCGTAAATTTTTCATCACGCCCAAAAAAGGTCTCGAGTGCTGCATGTTTGCAGCATCGCTGCCTTCTAGTTCTAGCACAAATCCATAAGAGCATGGTTAATAGTATAGCCAACAACGAGCTATATATATGGAGTTTTAATGTCACATATAGTTAACCTAATAACTAACATGTATAATAACTATTATCTTCGTCCTGCTTTATTGGTTCTTTTTGTAATTTGTGTCAAATTTTGATCAAAAATTTAACTAACAAAATATTAATGCATGTCAAGAAAAGTTATATCGTTTTAAACATAGTTTTCAATGATATAATTTTTGGTGACATGCAAGAAAATTCGGTTAGTTAAATGTATGGTCAAAATTTGGCATAGAATACAATGGGGACCAATAAATCAGGACGGAGGTAGTAGTTGCTAAGTACTACTACTTATTAGTGCATGGCCCACCATATAGTCTCACAATGTTTCTTTGAGTTCGTGTTGTAGCCGGCTGTTAATCTACAACCCACTTCATTTCTCTCTCCTCTTCTCTCTCATCCACCCAACACAAATATGATAGTTTAATCCTTATAGCCAGCTGACTGTACCTTATTATACTTACTCTAAGAGCAAGTACAATAATGGGCTATAAGCCCGCTTACATGTCGCTTTTGCCTATGTGGGGAGACAGACAAGAAAAATGTAAAGAAGCGGGCTCCCATGCAAGAGCCACGCTCTACACGTGCTTCTGGTTAAAAACAATTAATGAGAAGAAAGAGATAGAAAGACTGAGAAAAAAATGTAAACTTATGGCCAACTTTATTTATGAATAATTAATAATGCTAACTCTTGGTGACATGACATGTCTATATAGCCAGCAGCTGGCTATATTATCAACCATGCTCTAAGACAGGAGTGCCAAAGCTAACTACCCTGCAAAAATTTCCCCGCCACACGCCGCCAATGGACGCCAATTCCAACTGGAACTCGCCCACCCCCGGCCTAACCGCCACCTCGCCGCTCAGTTCATCCGCAATGACCTTCATTGTCGATTCCATTCACCGTCAGTCAATTTTCATTTATTCCGGCGGCTTCTCGCCCCTCCGTTGCCTGACATGGCTATCGTTAAACACCAGGTCGCCGTCGAGGTTAAATAGTTGCCGTCCTTTCCCCACCGTGACCGTCGTGGCCAAATGAGTGTTCGGCAAAAATCCTACAAGGTAGAAAAATTAGAACTTCGTTTTTGTTGCGATATAGTAGTGGATTGTGACGGAATGCGTGGGGTTTTGTTGATGAGTTCACACTCGTGAATCACTGTCGGTTGTCCTCTTCTGAAGAGGAATATGATTTGGAGGAGGAGGACATGGCCATTATCTTTGGTGTGCACACATAGAAGAACAAGCGGTCGAAACATGATGGTTTAGTTGCGGGCCGTGAGTATGTTCGCACAAGGAGGCTAGATGGCCACAACAAGTTGATATTGGACTACTGTGGAGAAAAATGGCAATTTTTTTTACATCAACCATTAAAGCAACAGCTGCTGCGGTGATGTAAAATCTTCTCTCTCCTACCCTATAGTGGTTTTTACATCACCAACTTATGTATCACGGGTTGAAGATGCTCTAAAGGGCCGCCCACTAACAACAACACGTGGGCTGCTTCGGATTGTTGGAGCGAAGCAGCTTTAACACTATTATTAAGGGTCTATGGTCGTTTTCCCCACGGTGATCGATCCTGCTACCTTGGAGTCCATGGCGATAAAGGAAGGGATTGCCCTCTCCCAGGATTTGAACAATCAGAACGTTCACATAGCTTCAGATTGCAAGACTGTGGTGCAGGAGATTAAGGAAGGGAGCAGATCAAGCTATGGTGCTATCATCCACGAGATTAGCTTAGGCATTAATGCTTTTATTTCATGTAATATAGTTTATGAAAATAGGAGCTCGAATTTCGAGGCTCACAATCTAGCGAAGCATGCTTTACACTTGGGGCCTGGCAGCCATGTATGGCTAGCTCACCCGGGAAACCTTCCGTCCATCCCTGTAAATGTGGTGACGAGTTAATAAAGCTTCGCGTGATTGTCTCAAAAAAAATATTAAGGGTCACTTTGAAATGAAGGATAGAAAAATAATATAGAAATAGAAAATAGAAATTCTGGATTTCATGTCGAGTTGTACAATATATATATTTGGTTGCTTATACTTCATCCGTCCAGGTTTATCGATCCACCTAATATTGCGGGCCAAACTTTGACCATCTGTATGGCTAAGAAAATATGACATGTTACGAAAAATATAGTAATAGATCTGTATTTGAAAGAGGTTTCTCATGGTATATAATTCTTATGACATATAGTAATACTTTATGAGTTGAATTTACCTTCAAAGTTTGACCAAAAATATGTGGGGGCAATAAACTCAGACAAAGGAAGTATTTTCTAGGAAACTGTTTGTTCAATAAGGAGATAAGAGGATAGATAAAGACACATGTGTGGAACGCGGCCATTTGGATCCTGGGTCCAGATGCTTATGTTGAGGAACAGTAAAATTAAAAAAATAGCAAAAATATTATTAAAAGGTCAAAAAAGTAGCATGCTAGATGCTCGAATGTGTGATGCCCGTGCCAATTTTGATGCTGTTTGGACATTTGAGTATCTCTTGGTAAAAAAATCAGGCATGTGACAAAGTTCAAAAATCGCACTATTCAGAGCTCATTTTGTCTTTTTTTGCCACAAGCTTCTCAAATGTCATTTCCCATGAAATTTTGCATGCACTTGGCGCACTCAAGCATCTTGCATGCAAAATAAGAGGGCGGATTTTGAATTTATTTGCTGTTTTTTTACCATTCACCGAGAGCAGATGAGCCCATGCTCAGAGATGAACTATCGATCTGTGCTAGACTTCTTAAAAAAGTGTAAACATAAGGTTTGATCAAATTTGGAATCCTTAAGAATATTGAGAAAAACAAGAAATACTACAGAAATTTTCAAAATCAATCCAACGATCCCACAATCACCATAGAAAAATTCTTGTATAAATGCTTACAAATTTTTCTTGTTTCTAATGGGCCCAACATTATGCGACTTTTGCACGGATGAGAGTACAAATAGTACTATGGATATATACGAGTAATGGGTTCCCAATTTAGGCCTCGTTTGGAAGTTGGAACATAGGATTTTCATAGGAAAAATTCCCTATGGTGTCTTTTGGGTTGTAATATTGGCATTGGAAATTCCTATAGGAATTGTTCTGTTACATTTTAGAGGATCCTAAATATTTTCTCAAACCTCACGTTTTCACTGCCTTTGAGTCGTCCAATATCCAACATGTGTCTTTATCTCTCTTAAAAGAGCATGGTGTCTCGATGTTTGATTTTGGTAATTAATGACAATCACTATGGACTAATGATGCCTTGAGTTATACTTGAAGGGCCTGTCCATAGGCATGCGGGGCGATTGGTTGTCTTTTCTTTTGGTATTGGGTCATCCGAGTAGGTGCGTGGGATGGGCGCGATGGCATTTCGTTCGTAATTCCTGTGCAACTAGGAGGGCAAGGAGATATACCACTTCATTTTTTAAGTGATAGCTGCCCCCCCCCCCGATTTTATTTTTTCCAATATGAAGGTGATGAGTGTGGAAATAAGTTAAGCTCCACCGCCTCAAAATGAGTTCTTGTGGACTTTTGGATCAATTTGGAAATAAGCTACTAAAAGCCTCAAAAGAACTGGCCCTTCAAAATAGTTTTGTTTGGTCAACATTGATTGGCATCCAATCAAGATCTATCTTCCTTGTACTTGCATAATTCCTGTGTTTAAGGTCGGGCAATATTTAGTGGTGACTTAGGAAGTCCTTGATTTTATGGGGTTTTATGTTGTCACTAGTTGTGTCACACAACTTAATTCTGCCATTATAAATTTCAACTGCTAAAATATGCCATCCTTTAGTTAAGTGTGTGCTAAAAATATCACTCAACGTTGTTACCGTTTGGTCAAAGGCCATTGACTAGTGTGAAGTGACCAAAATACCCCTGGATCCCACTTGTCAGCGCTCCCCTATAACGTGTTGGTCCTAGTTGTCAAGACATAGAGAATTAAATAAGAAGAAAAAACAATAACTCATGAGGATTCAATCACCCTCACGTGAACTATTTTTGCTTATGATTCCATTCTTTGTGTGCCAAAAACTAGGACCCACAAGTTATAGTAAGTTGCAGAGGGAACACTGGCTTGTGGTGTCTAGGGGTCCAGGTCAATGGCCTTTGACTAGATGGTAATGGTGGCGAGTGTAATTTTTGAGCACACGCTTAATGAAAGGATGACATTTTGGAGTAGTTTAAACCTAGTGACAAAATTGAGTAGTGTGTCACAACTGATAAAAACCCTAAATTTGTTTATAGCCATTGTAAAAACAATTTTCCTCGAAAGAAAAATGATTTTGTGAAGTTCATGGTTGAGGAGATCCTATCAACAAATTATGTGAATTGTTGGAATGGCCTAGTCCACTCTTTTGGCCGGCCCTCGATCTAAACCATACATCATATGTGGGGACCTCCTATTCGGCGCTCGCGCACGACGCGTAACGGGCCGTCTCAGCAACCTGCTCAAAAACCAAACATGAAGAAAAATATTTTGAGCGTTATCCTAGGAGACATGGGATTCAAACCAACACGCCGACAAAAGACTTGGCTCAATCATCACTAGACCGATATCACTTTTTTGTCTACTATCCGAAAAACAATGCTATTTGACCCTTCTTTTAGTACAACATTAACATATATTATATACCCAGTACAAATTATTTGAAGAAAAAAGAAAACATAAATTTGAAAAAGAATTCACACTTTTTTGAAAAAACCCATGAATTTGAAAAGATTCAAAATTATCAAAAGGCTCGTGCAAAATGATTTTTTCACGAAAATGTAAAAAATTATATTTGAGAAAAGTTCATGAATTTGAAAAGGTTCATACAAACTGAAAAAAGCTCATGAAAATGAAAAAAGTTCACAAATTTGAAAAAAATCATGAAAATTGGGAGAAGTTCACAAATATGAAAAAAAATCCCGAGCTAAAAGAAATCATGAATTTGAAATGCGTTCATGGATTTGATAAAAGTTCAGGCATTTGAAAAATTATCATGAAATTCATAAACAGTTCATGGCTAAAAAAATTCAAGAATTTCAGAAAAATCACAGTTTTGCAAAAATGTCAAGTTTTATTAAGAAATCATAGAAAATGAAACAAAAAAGAGAAAAAAGTAAACCAAAAAGTAAAACAAAAATGAAAAGGAAAAATTTAACAAAACTCGTCCTGGGAAAACCCAGGAAAAACCTGTCCAAAAAATGTTGGAAACTTCTAGAATTTTCCCAAAATCAGTGAGAGAGAAAAAACTGCATCCACCGATCAAGCTCTCCGAACTAGCCTACAGGACGTACGCATGCTGTGCGAAAAAAGGAGCTAAATGGACCAAGCCCAAGGACATACAAGGGGTTTGCGCTGGTTTACAGTAACCGGGGCTTAAGGCACCATACAGGGTTTCGGTCGTTCGAAGAGCTCCTGTCTGACGCTCGTTGGCAGCAAACCCTGTGTGACGCTCATGTGCGTAAGACGGCGTGCCTTCGCCGAAACTTCGCCACGCAACAGCCCCGTTTGGGTGGCTCAGACTTGTCTCGCTGCTACCTCGCTGTTTCTTCTGTTTTCTGTTTCTTTTCTTTTTCTTTTTCTCTTTCTTTTGTTTTTTCTGTTTCTGTTTATATTTCTTCTTCTATACTTTTTTATAATTTATTTATATTGTTTCTCTTTTATTATAATATACAAAGTTCATTGCATGTTATGAAAATGTTCATCGGTATATTAAGGAAATGTTTATGGTTTTTACAAAAGTTCATCATCCATTACAAAACTGTTGAGCTTTTATTAGAAATTGTTCAATGAATATATAATCACAGTGTTTTTAAAATTTGTTAAGTGTATATTACACAGATGTTCAATGTGTATTCAAAAATTGTTCAACGTATATTACATAATGTTCAATGCGTATTCAAAATTTGTTCATAGGATATATTCGTATATTTTATAAAAATATTCATGTATATTTAAAAAGTTCATTATATGTTAAGAAAATGTTCAACGTATATTACAAAATGTTCAATGTGTATTTTTTGATTTTTTTTCAAAAGAAGTTCGATGCTTAAAAGGTCGCGCCGCAAGCCTATCATTAGAATTCGTTAGGGCGAGTGGTTGATAGCACCTTACCACGGGAGGGATATCGCGACTTCGATTTCTGCCTCGTACATTAGTTTTTGGCCATTTTCTACGCGGCTGGAGCTCGTGACCTCCAAATGGGCCGGCCCAGTCACCCCCTGGGCGGCAAATAGGAGCTCCCCCTCGTTCGCGTCAAGCAGAGGAGCTTTCGCTGAAGGTAGATGCAGATGGGCCGGCCCATTTAAAGGTCAGTAGCTCGAGGGCATAAAAAAATCGTCAAACATACCCAGCGCCAGCTAGAATCGAATCCGCAACGTCCCGCTCGGGAATTTTTTAACCAAACCAGTCGAGCAGATAAGTTCTACCGGTTTGCAAGCAGCGCGAGAGCTTAAAGTACACGACAACTTTTGAAATTTTACGAACAATTCAAGAAAATCGAGAACAAAAATTTGAAAATTCTGAACCAAATTTGACAAACGCTAAACCCTTTTTAAAACCATGAACAAATTTTGAAATTCGAACAAACTTTTGAAACATGAACAATTATTGAAAAGTTGAACAAAAATTTCGAAAGTCGAAAAAGATGAACAATTTTTTAAATATACATTGAACATTTTTGTATTATACGCTGAACAATTTTGTGATATACGCCGAACAAAATTTAAAATATACATTTAACATGTTTGTAATGTACTATGAACAAATTTTGAATTGTGAACTATATTAAAAACCGTGATATTTTATGAAATCATGAAGAAAATACGAAATTTCAAACTTTTTTGAAGACAAAGGACGAAAATAAAAACGAAAAAGGATAAAATAAGAAGAGAAGTAAAAAAATAAAAAGAAACAGAATAAAAAACTGGAAAAAAGAATAAATAAACAGGAAAAAACTGATAAACCGGCAAAGAGAAAAAAAATGAAGAAACTGGTTTAGGGAACATTCTAGAAGGTTCCCAAAACTGGTTTGCCTGGCACTGCATTAACTCGCGAAGTGGGCCAGCCCATCGCTCTCAGTTACTCCCGCGCTTCGGCGAAGCCATGTCTCCTCGACGCACGTGAGCATTAAATAGGAACCACCGGTCGTATGGGGAGCTCCTAACCGGCGCCTTCAGCGCCGGTTGCGAGTTGTGGCGCTCGAAACGTCATGATACTGGGCCGGCCCAGGAGGGTTTCGATCGATCACAGCAAAGCACGTCGCAAAAAGAAAAACGTGAGAAAAAGTTCATTGATTTTGATAAATAGTTTTTCTTTTTGCGACGTGCTTCGCTGTGATCGATCGAAAGGGCCGGCCCAGTATCGTGACGCTTCGAGCGCCACAACTCGAAACCGGCGCCTTCGGCGCCGGTTAGGAGCTCCCCGAATGTGCCCTCTCGATCAGAGAAGAAAAAGTTTGCTAAACCGTGGTGGGCCATAAACTGAAAACAACTCCAAAGTCAGGGATACATCCGATTAAGCTAAACGGGCACCTTTTATGGAAAATACCAGGATACATCTGGTTGTAGATGAACGCCATAAACTATTTTCTAGGATTTGTTTTAGCAATTCAGGAAAAATTCAATGGTCTTTGAAACTTTTTTTGAACAAACTTGTCATGTTGGCCTACTTAAAAAAAAATTGACAACGAAAACTCCCCATAAAAAATCTGAGCATAAAAGCAAATTGTCCATGACAATATAGAGTGAATAGTACCTATAGTGCCGGAAAGTCAATTTGGCTCCCGGGTGCATTTGCACCCGGGGCCATTTTGATTTTTTCAAATGTAAAAAGAATTGAGACAATTTTTTTTGTGATCTTTGTCACATACAAATGCTACCTGTAAATCTTGAGACAAAAAAGTTAAGCATTTTGGCCTGCGCAAAAAAAAAAAATCAAAGACCAAATGTCACCTAAAATTTGTCTTTTTCACCGACGAAACACCGCTGCTCCGTTCCGCATGAAATTTGTCAAGCATGTTTGCTACACCAACATGATCATCTACAAAATTTTTCAGAATTTTTTTAAAACATTTAAATTGTTTTTTTTGTACTGTTCATCCGGGTGCAAATGCACCCGGGAGCCAAAACGCCTCCCCCCTATAGTGCTGATTTTGACTTTGTCCTGGACAATATCACGAAAGTCATTTTGTCCTTAATTTTTTTACGTGACTGTAATGCTTTATGAAGCTTGTTGCCAGCATTTTTCATGATTTTTCGACCATTTTTTTTGAAAAAAATATGCCTCCATGGTCCATTCGTTCCCTTCCCACCTTTTATAGCTCTTTCTATCTAATGAAATATGATGCGAACAAAAGCTGTCACATTCTCGGTTAAGCATGTACTTCCTCAGTCTCATAATAAGAAAACGTCTTTCAAGCTATGTTGGGACAGAGGAAGTTGATTGCAAGAGTCTAGAATCGGTTTGGATTTACGGTTTACACAGAAATATCAGATACTTAAAAGTAAAGTGCGGAGTATTGGAAGTGACAACGATGTTGTTACTCGTAGAGTGATGGTACAGAATCGTCCCTCTAAAAAATGGGTAGTACAGAATTATTAAATCTTACTGTTGTATGACTTTATAAGGTCTTGTGTCAATAATTAATAAAATGGCTGTATGCATCGTCCAGATGCAGAGGCCGGGGGTCTTCCTTCTTTTCTAAAAAAACAGAATCATCAAATCAACCATACTTGTTTATCCTAACCCATTTTGCGTACCAACACAAATCACGCTGAATTCTCCTGGTACTAGTTTTGTTTCTAGGCGCAGGGCGGATGAATCACTCGTGGTAGGCCACTGGAGCGAGGTCACCATGGTCACTTATGCGCATCCAATCCGAAAACGAAGCGTGAACAACCGCGCGAACGAATAGTTGCAGCCTTGCAGCAAAGCAGAACACATCGCTAAATGACTGTAGCGCAGATAGGTAAAACTTCAGGCCAGCGTGCCCAGGCCACCCGATGCGACGCTAAACATGTGGGCGACCAAGGCCCAATATATACGGGTTTTAACTCGTGCATACAAAAAATATATTCGAATTAATTTAACCTATAATTTTTTATTGAACTTATAGTTTTATTTAGATCCAAGCAATACAGTAGGATTATACATGTATACTGTGTTATGACAGGCATGTGAAATTCCAATCTGCCAGTAATTACGTAACAGCAAACTGTCGACAAAATAAAAGGAGAACTGGGACGAACAAAACCGAAGGAACACACGTGTTGTATGAATAGTTCATCTCATGCTAAATATGCCACGAAAGACTTCTCATCCGTTTCAAAAACGGAGACGTGAAAATTCAATAAATTACCATCATGCTGGAAAAAAAATAAGAATACAGGTCGAGCCAAAAGACACATCATGAAATCACTAATGGTCAGAGGCACAGCCAGAATGATTCATGGGTATGCAGCTAGAGCAATCAAAAGAGAATTGATGAATAATACTGTTTGAACTGAAGAAAAGTCAAGAATTTCTCAAACATCAAGCCTGCGAAAGAAAGTGCTCGCTCAGTCATATGATCAGGTCTACCAACATCGACAGTGCACTTCATGCCATTATAACGAAATTTAAGAGCATAATAATTCCATTAACAACTATTATTGTTGTTAACAGGAAATAATCATTGTTACAACATGTTGTTCGATTTCTCAATTGTACAAGTGAAATCGATGATAGTTATAAGAATACAAAATGAGAATGATTTGATGGAGGCAGGTTATAGAGTATGGTAAAGGTGTTCTTGCGATAGGAATTACCAGTCATGGGATTCGGGATGAGAAACAAGAATATCTGAGACCAAACTATAACCTATGTATATTGTCATGGTCCAGTTCTGCGGAAGCAGACATTTCCGGAAAAAATCTCTTCCACTGGAACCAGCTCTTCAACTGGAGGAACAGCAAGAACCTTTTGCGTTGGCCGATGGTTCAGCAACGTTAATAGTCGTTCCTTGCATCGAACGGCCGTTGGCAGCAGACTCCTGTGCTGCAAGTGCTTTTTTGCTTACAATCTGGTGAATTTCACTCAGCACAGTATGGAATGCCTTCTCCACATTGATTGCCTCCAGTGCAGATGTCTCAAGGAACGACAGACCTTCTTTCTCAGAGAATGCTTGGCTGTCTTCCTCGGGAACCGATCTTAAGTGGTTTAAGTCTGACTTGTTCCCAACCATCATGACAACAATGTTGGCATCTGCATGATCCCGGAGCTCACGGAGCCACCTCTGAACATTGTCGAAGGTCTGCCTCTTTGTTATGTCAAAGACTAGGAGTGCTCCAACAGCACCCCTGTAATATGCACTAGTAATTGCACGGTATCTCTCCTGACCAGCCGTGTCCCATATCTGTGCCTTCACAGTCTTTCCTTCTATCTGCCGCAAAACAAAATTAAACTTCTGCTGAGCTTCACTAGAAGAATATGTATTTAACACGAGTATAGAACATGCATCCCCAGTTACTGAATCCTGATTGAAAAGCTGGAAGGAACAAAAGGGATTCTCTAACTACATGTTATTTTCCTTTTACTGAAGTTCATGCACTACAGCAGACAACAATATGGCACTATGCACTGGTAAAAAACATGGGGATGTACTGGAAGACTACTTATAATATTTGTTGAAATATAAGTACAGCAATGACATCTTCTTACGATGACTTTCAGGCAGGATCACATAATGATGAGCTTATCGAAACATTTTAACTGGAGCACCAATGATGAGCTTAAAAACACATAGTTATTCAACATCAACCAACCAGAAGAGATAAGAGAAATTAAGTTCATTTCCAGCTTTCTGGCAATAGGACATAGTCTGTAGTGCAAATCATAGGGTCGCAATTCGTTGCTAAGTGCATGACAATTCAAAAGAAGAAACCGGTTCTACCAATCAATCCTGGTCACCCAGGCCAGCACTACTTTTTAGCGCAAGGCTTGTGAATCAAACAGCTGTTGGGCACAGACTCTGCTCTCACATATTTTCTAGTGCAGTGCCAACCCAAAAAACATAATAATGATAATAATACTATTAATGATGATAATGATGGTAATGCAATTAAAACGGCTCAGTTGTTTACGAGCTTCTTTTCCTCTGAAAACCGTTTACCCTTAGGTTTCTGAACAATATGTAATTGGTTGATGATGTACTATCCTCTTCAAAAGAAAACTGAAACCATGCCCACGACAGATGGGGTCTCGTTGACAATCTAGCCCAGTTACTATCTCAAATGCAAAAGCATCTGAAGCAAAGCCTTCATCGGTATTTTCACGGCATTACCATGTGTTGTCATTGTCATCCGACCAGAAAAGTAGTCTATGCTAGGTGTCCGCTCAGACATGCAGCCAACAACACATTGGCCTACGACAGGTGTCCTGGCTTTTAACCGCACAATCAATCATCTATTCATTCACCTAGATCTCCCGTCCTATTCCTACGCCGTGACTGCAAATTCAAACGAATGCTCTGCTCAACTTGCCAAACCACACCCAACCCAGCGCGGGATCACAAATGAGGACGGCATTTGCATTTCAAATTCACATCGCACGCAATTGTACCATATATAGACGGGACCGGCCGAGCAAGAGCGACGGGATCACGTCGCCCGCGTGCGCGGGGGGGCGAGATGGTACCTGGAGGGTCCGGGTGGCGAACTCGACGCCGATGGTGGACTTGGACTCGAGGCAGAACTCGTTGCGGGTGAAGCGGGAGAGGATGTTGGACTTGCCGACGCCGGAGTCGCCGATGAGCACGATCTTGAAGAGGTAGTCGTACTCGTTGTCCACCCGGTGCGCCATCTCCGCCTCCCTTCCTCCCTCCCCGTCGCCTCTCCTCCCGCGGACCCGATCAGCCGGCCAATGAGCACCCGACACGGATTAGAAATAACCTCGTCGACGCTTGGCTTACCGGGATGGGACGGGACGGGACGCGGCGCTGCTCGCCGGGCCGAGCGGGAGGGGAATGGGAGGGGTGGGGGCAGATCCGAGAATGGAACGGCGACGAGGGGAGGAGGGAAGCTGGGGGAAGGAAAGGACGGGGGGAGGGATCTCGTGCCCAGCTGGCCCCGCCCCCGCTTTGGCGAGTGAGCGCATTGTCATTGCTATCTCGAGGCCAGCCCATCGACGGCTGGCGTTCGCTGGCGGTGCCTCCTTTCTTTTTGTCCGAACCCGCCCGTGCCGGCAGATCCCCACGAGATCTCGGGGGCGCGAATGTGTGGGTGGTCGGTGCCTGGACCTGTTTTTTTTTTAAACCGTGTTTTTTTTATGACAAAACTGGACATGGAATTTGTTATGGCGTGGCCCACTCCTCGACGCCGGCCCAAGGCCATAAGAAGGATCCGAAGAATGGCCCGCGAGCGGGAGGCCCGGAAGACGGCGAAGAACAGCACACCCGACTCTAAGATTTCGCTCAAAAAAAACCCAACTCTAAGATGGATAAGTTGGGGAGCTCATATTCGGCGCTGTAATCAATCACCGGTTGGCGTTGACGGTGCTCGCAGGAGAAGCTTAGCGGGTCGGCCCAGCAACGTTCTGAACAAATGTAAGCATGAAGAAAAACCTGCAAAAATATTATGTAAGCTATATGGGACAACCGGGATTCAAACTCTTCACGGCACTAATAACAACCTGGCGCCATAACCATCGGACCGAGCAGCCAACCTTGGGAGCTCCTAATCGGCGCTTCGAGCGCGGGTTGAGGCTACTGGCGCTCGCAGCTGATCGTAGCAACCTTCGTAGCCCCCTCCTCGTGTCACCCTTTCGGGCGACCGAGGGGCGAAACCCTAACCCTCCGCCTCCTTCCTCGCCGCCTCCGCCGCCGCCCCGAGGTCATTGCCGCCGAGCTCATGGCGCGCCGCCGATGAAGGTGGCGGCGGGGCCCTCGCCGCCTCGCCTCACCATGGCGGGCCTCTGGATCTGGGCGGCGGCCCGGCGGTGTGGCGTCGCCGGCTTGACATCCGTGGCGCGGCGCTGGTTGGTTGTTCTTGGCCGTGTGGACGGCGAGATCCCGAAGAATGCGGGCACAAGCGCCGGCGGCGTCGGCTCGGCTGCGTCGATCTGGCCGCCCCATCTGCTTCTTCTTCTCCAATAACCTCTCCCCACCCAGATCGACTGCCGCCATGGGGGCCCGATGCGCCGGGCGGGAGCGGTGTCAAGGATGCAAGACTGGAAACCCTAGCCGCCATGCCGCGGCGGCGACGGCGGCGACGGCGGCGCGCTGCGGCGCCATGGACCTTCCGGGCGCTGTTGGTCTTGCCCCATCCCTTCCCTTTGTCTCCGGGAGAAATCCTCAACTTTGTTGGGCGCGGCGGCGCCTCGGCGCCGTAACCTTCATGAAGGCGCTGTTTTGGGAACAAGGATGGGTTGTGGGCTTCACTGTGGTGTAGGTGGAGTGTGTCGGCGGCGGCAACGTGTATCCAGCGGTGGCGGTGTCTCCTAGGTCTTTGGGTCAAGTTCTTTGTGGTGCTCTGCGCCGGGCTGCGATGTATTCCTCCGGTGCCCATGGATCTCGGGGCGGGAGGATAGGGTCCCCTCCTACGGTGGTGCACTTCACTCGTCGACCGAGTCGTTGCTCCCAAATTTGATCTTGGCCTTCTTGTTGCCCAATTGTGCATTCTCGACCGCCGCCTCTTTCATGTCCGAACTATGGCATATGGTGTTGCTCGCTCTAGGTGAGTCGTCGTCGGCTTGTCGGGAATGCCCGGTTCCGCCAAAGTGGTTTCTTGATGCCATCCTTCCGTGCTCTAGGGTGAGCATGTCCATCGTACACGGTCGGCGCCTTCGAGCCAGGCGAGGAGGCAGGGGCCTTCTTTGACGATGGATCTGGACGGATGTGTCTTCTTCAAGCCCGGTGGTTGTGGCAACGGCATGCCTTGCATCGTCGTCGGTGCACTCTCCTGATCAGGATATCGCTTTCGCCTTGGCTTTCGGCGTGCAAGAGGTTAATGGCATCTCCAAGCTATATGCTCTCCGCCTATCTTTCTACCTAGCTTGCTGTATGTGCACTGTGAGCAGCTCCCTGGCGCCCTTGTATCTTTGCTGTTTGTCTTCTTTCTTTAGTTGGTGAGTGTTGTTATTTGGTGTTGTAATCCTGGTCGGTTGATGGCTTTGTTAATTCAAAACCGGGCTCTTGCTTGAGCCTTCGTTCTAAAAAAAAAGCTGATGCGTAGCGGGCCGGCTCAACACCAGCACAAAAAGGAATACGTGAAGAAAAACAGTGCGGGCTGGCCCAATACTGCAGACTAAACGCACTAACCACTGGAACACGCTCGCTTGGTTGGATACAACTAGGAAACGACGCTAGTTAAGACGTTAACTTAAATTTGAAAATTACTTGAAAAGTTCATCTTTATTGAAAATTGTTCATCAAGATTTTGAAAAAAGTTCATCAATTTTAAAGAAACGTTCACAAAAAATGAAAAAAAAATCACAATTTTGAAAAAAATTCACCAATTTTGGAAAAAATGTTCATCGATTTTGAAAATAAGTTATCAAATTTGAAAAAAAGTTAACCGATTTAGAAAAAAGTTCAAACTTTTGAAAAAAGATTCATAGATTTTCGAAATAAGTTCATCAATTTTTTTAAATCACCATTTTGAAAACAGTTCACAAAACTGAAAAAAGTTCATCCAATCTAAATATAAGTTCATCTAATTTGAAAAAAGTTCATCAATTTTAAAAGGTTCATCAAATTTGAAGAAAGTTCATCGAATTTGGAAAAAAGTTCACTGAACTTTAAAATAAGTTCATCTAATTTGAAAAAAGTTCATTGAATTTGAAAAAGTTCATCAATTTTATTTTTTTTATCAAATTTGAAGAATGTTCATCTATTTTTAAAATAAGTTCATCAAAATGTTAAAAAGTTCATTGAAATTGAAAAAAAGTTCATCGAACTGAAAAAAGTTCGTCGATTTAACGAAAAAGTTCACGAAATAGAAAAGAAATACCATCTATTTGTAAACATTTCACGCATTTAAGAAAAAAAGAAAACAGGAAACAAAAAAAGAAAGAGAAAAAACGCAGAAAACATAAAGGGCATTTCCTGTATGTTTAAAAAGGTGAAAAGGAGGTTTGTGTTCACGAGTCAGGGTGGTGGCGTAGTGGTTTGTGGGGTTAGCTATCGATTTTGCGTGCCTTTTTTGAGTTTTAAACAGAGGGAGAATGGTAGTTGGGCCGAGCCCAGCTAGCGCCGCTGCAAGAGAGTAATGGAGGACGGCCCTTGGACCTTCAAAGGGAAAGCGGTCGTGATCGAGCCATACGATGGTTTCACTAGGCCATCATCCATCGTTCTTGATAAAATTGAGATGTGGATTCAGATTCATGATCTCCCTGAATTGTTCTTCCACCTGATTAAATCGCTAGCTGCTACTGTGGGTGACTTCATATTTGCTGAGCCCAAATCCCAGGATTTTGAGGGCAATTTTTTTAGGGTTCGGGTGAAGGTGGACGTCACAAAGCCGCTCAAAAACGCCGTCTCGCTGGTGATCAGGAAGAAAAGAGAGATTTACAGAGTGAAATATGAAAGGCTCCCAGATTGGTGTGCTGTATGTGGATTGCTAGGCCATCGGTTCAAAGAGTGCGGCGATGGGCTTCACCCCCCGTCAGCGCTAGTGTTCAAAAACCTAAAAGCAGATTGGTTTAGGGGACCAGGTCGGGGGCCAGGAGAGTCAAGAGGCTCGGAAGGCGGACGAGGGCGAGGCAATGGCCGTGCAGGACGCGGAGGGCATGGTTCCGGTCGAACACAGCCAAACAGATCAGACCCCACTGCTGATATGGATACACAAATGGAAGAAGGAGAAGAGAATCGTAAGAGAGGTGCCTTTGCAAATGCGCTCTTGCTTACTGCTCCAGGAGCCACCCCATCATCTTCGATGGAACCTCATACACCTGCCACAGAAACTATTCCACACAGCCCTTCACCGAAGCAAGAAACCAAAAGAACGAAGACCAACCCACCTCAGTCGGAGAAGAACCAAGCGAAGAACAAATCCTCAAACACCCAAAACAATGCGCAATTGGCGGGTCCTATCAACGGGTCGCGCCTGGAGCAATGAGTTGCCTAGTTTGGAACTGTCGTGGGGCTGGCAGACCCGCGACAGTTCGAGAGCTTCGAGATCTTTCGAAGCAACTTGCCCCCTCTATTGTATGCATCCTTGAAACTCAGTTAGAGGGCTCACGAGTTGAGAATTTGGTAGGAACTCTAGGTTATAATAAAAGCGTTGCTGTAAACAGCTCCGGCAGGAGTGGTGGAAATAAAGCTCGAGGTTATCGGTTATTCTGAGTATCACATAGACGTCTTGGTTGAACAGATGGTAGGTATCAAAACCAGACTCACCTTTGTGTATGGTGAGGCCCAAACAAATGAGCGGCACAAAACTTGGGACATGTTGCGTGGAATTGCAGGAAGGAGCAACGATCCATGGGTAGTCATTGGGGATTTTAACGAAGTTCTTCATGCCCATGAGCACGATGGAATTGTGCAGCGAAGCCAAGCGCAGATGGACGCATTCCGAGACGCTATTGACACGTGTGATTTATCTGATATTGGTTATAAGGGACTGAGCTGGACCTTTGAGAAGAAGGTGGTTGGCGGCACGTACACAAGGGTGCGGCTGGACAGGGGCGTGGCTAACCCAGCCTGGGTTTTGGCCTTCCCGGACGCGTCCCTCGAACACCTTACTGCTGCTACGTCTGACCACGTACCTTTGATGCTTAGGCTCCAAGCAACGCATGCATGCAGAAGGGGACCACGGCCGTTTAAATATGAAGTATGCTGGGAGCGCGACCCGATGCTGGAAATAGTGGTGCATGCGGGTTGGAACCAGGAGCAGGGGGATTCAGTGGAGCAGGTGAAGACAAAGCTACAAGCGCTGTCGGGTGACCTGGCTACTTGGGATCGTCAACATTTTGGTAGCGTGCGCAGAGAGATAGCTGATTTAAAAAAGCAACTACAGGTGATGCGCGCACTCCCAGGAAGATCCGGTCCCTCACGGCAGGAGAGAAAAATCTGTGACCGCTTGATTGAACTTTTTCACCGTGAGGAGATCTTGTGGAGGCAACGCGCCAGGGTTGACTGGCTCATGCATGGCGACAAAAACACCTTTTTCTTTCACATGAGAGCGAGTAGGAGACGACGCAAAAACCAGACTAAATCGCTGCAGCTTGCTGATGGCCAGATTACTGAGAATGTGGTTGAGATGGAAAATATGACGACTGCTTTCTACAGAGATTTGTACACGACAGAAGGGGTGGGTGACATGGCACAGGTTCTCGAAATAGTACCATGCAAGGTAACGCAAGAGATGAATGCGATGTTGAATGCTCCTTACAGTGTAGAAGAAGTTAAGACGACTCTGTTTCAAATGTTTCCCACTAAGGCACCGGGTCCAGACGGCTTTCCTGCTCACTTTTTTCAGCGGCACTGGGAGACATGTGGAGATGAGATCACCAAAGTCGTGCTCAAAATAGTTGAGGGCACAGAATCGGCAGCATGCATCAATGAGACAGTACTGGTATTGATCCCCAAGGTCAAAAATCCAGCCCTACTGAGCCAGTTTCGTCCTATTAGTTTGTGTAATGTTCTCTACAAAATTGCTTCCAAAGTTATCTCCAATCGTCTCAAGGTGGTACTACCTGATATTATTTTTGAGGAGCAGTCCGCTTTTGTCCCTGGCAGACTAATCACTGATAACATCATCACTGCTTATGAATGCCTACATTTTATGAAGAGAAATAAAGCCAAAAAACATCAGTCTTTTGCCCTGAAGCTTGACATGATGAAGGCCTACGATAGGGTGGAGTGGCCATATTTGAGAGCAATCATGGTAAAGCTGGGGTTCACTGAGAGATGGGTGGACATAGTCATGGGACTGGTCACTACTGTACAGTTTTCTGTCATGTTTAATGGGAAGAGATTGGAGGAATTCCAACCTTCAAGAGGAATCAGACAACGGGACCCAATATCTCCGCCTTGTTCTTGCTAGCAGCAGAGGGCCTGTCCTGCCTGTTAAAATCTAAGAGTGAGTCATCCAATCTGGTTGGTGTACAAGTGGCTCCTACGGCGCCACCAGTTAGCCACCTTTTATTCACTGATGATAGCCTGCTGTTCTGCAAGGCAAATAGTGTTGAAGCTAATGAGGTGAACCTAGTACTAAATACATATTGTCAAGCATCAGGTCAGCGAGTGAACTTTGCAAAATCATCAATCTTTTTTAGCAAGGGGGTGCCAGAGGATACCAGAACTGAAATAAAGGGCTTACTCAATATACCCAATGAAACTTTAAATGAGAAGTATCTAGGGATGCCATCAGATATTGGGAGCTTGAAGAATGGGGCTTTTAAATACCTCAAAGATCGTTTATGGAGCAAGGTGCAGGGTTGGGTGGAAAACACCATGTCAACGGCTGGCAAGGAGGTTCTTGTCAAATCAGTTGCCCAATCCATACCAGTTTTTTCAATGTCTTGCTTTAAACTTCCAAGGGGTTTATGTGAGCATCTTAATATGCTTATTCGGAAGTTCTGGTGGGGGAGCAAAGATGGCAAAAGGAAACCTCACTGGGTATCGTGGAAAAGAATGATGCAGCCAAAAGGAATGGGAGGCCTAGGGTTTAAAGACTTTGAGTTGTTCAATATGGCGATGCTAGCACAACAAGCTTGGAGGTTACTCCAAACACCAGATTCCCTTAGTGCTCGGGTGCTGAAGAGCATATATTTCCCTGACTCGACCATCTTAGAGGCGACCTTGGGCAACCACCCGAGTCAGATATGGCGAGCTATTATCGAAGGCAGGGACACATTGAAACAAGGGCTCATTTGTAGAATTGGCAATGGTCAATCAACTCGTATCTGGGAAGATCAGTGGCTACCAAAGATGAGATGTTGCGCCCGTATGGAAGTATCCACCCAAACCCACCGAACCTAGTCTCGGAACTGATCGACCACACGAGCGCTTCGTGGAATATCCAGCTAGTCAACCAAGTATTTATGCCCATGGATGCTCAGATCATATTGGGGATTCCGGTATGCACCCGCAACCTACAAGATTTCTGGAGCTGGAATTTCGAATCAAGTGGAAACTTCTCTGTCAGGTCTGCCTACCGTATGCTTGTGGCTACAAGACAGCGTCGTGAGGCATGGCTTGAGGGAGCGGCTGGCACATCAAATAACGCGCGGGAGGAAGGAGCATGGAGATCTCTCTGGAAGACCCAGGTCCCGGGAAAGGTTAGGATGTTTCTCTGGCGTTTGTCAAAGCAATCCCTTCCTACAGGGGACGTTAGGGCTCATCGGCATATGGCAGATAATGTTTATTGCAGTTTATGTGGCTCTCCTGATTCATGGAGACACTCATTAGTAAACTGTACTAGCTCGAGATGTGTATGGGCTCTTGTTGATGAGGAGCTGGCTCAAAATCTAGTATCCAACACAGAACCCAATGCCAAGCAGTGGCTCTTCACCTTCATGCAGTCGCTCACACATGATCAGTTCGTTCTGCTCTCGGTCACACTATGGGCAATCTGGACAGCCCGGCGCAAGGCAATTCATGAAGGAATTTTCCAATCACCTCAAGCTACGAATTCTTTTGTTAGGCGCTTCATAGATGAGCTCAAAATGATCAATGTCAGAAGTACTATGGCAAGGGGAGGAACTCAGGCCACGGTTCAGTTATGGCAGTTACGTCCCAAAGCTCCACCGGCTGGCTATGCCAAGATCCACGTGGATGCTGGAGTAAGAGCAAGAAAAGAGGGATCAGCAGCAGCCGTTTGTCGGGACAGGCAAGGCAATTTCCTAGGCAGCTGTGCTCTGGTGGTAGCTGGCCTAGAGGACCCAGCCATACTTGAGGCCATCGACTGTAGAGAGGCTTTAGCACTCGGGGAAGACCTCAACCTGCACACCTTCATCGTCGCTTCATATTCCAAGCAAACGGTGGCTGACATCTCAAGTGGAGGAAGAGGCAAAAGTGGTTCAATTGTCCAGGAGATTAACCTTAGAGCAACTTTATTTCAGTGTAATTTTTCTTTCGAAAGTCGTACTGCAAATGTCGAAGCACATAGTTTAGCCAAATATTCACTTCGTCTCGGTCCGGGGCGCCACCTTTGGTTGGGCCAACCCCATGATCCGAGTTGTATCCCACACGTTGTGGACTATGATGAATAAAGTTTGGCTTTCCCCTAAAAAAAGCTATAACCGGAATTGCCGCCAACCTTGTCCACTGTCAGGAACGGGAGCTATTTGACCCTTCTTCTAAAGATATATTATATACCCAGTATTAATTATTTGAAAAGAAATTTACAAAAAATTATATAAAATCACAATTTTTAGAAAAACTACAAAAATTAGCAAAGGTTCCTGAAAATATGAAAAAAACATCAATTTTGAAAAAAAGTTCATCCAATTTTGAAAAAGGATCACAATTTTGAAAAAAAGTTCAAGAATTTGAAAAAAAAAGTTCACACCTGAGTTTTTTTGTCGATTTTGAAAAAAGTTCATCGATTTTAAAAAAATCACAAATTTGGAAAAAAATCATCAATCTTTTAAAATCACATATTTGAATTTTTTTTCATAAATTTTGAAAAAAGATTGCAAATTTGATGCAAGTTCATTGATTTTGACAAAAGCCCATGGATTTTGTAAAAAAATATCATGAATTTAAGAAAAGAAGAAAAAAATAAAAATAATAAGGAAGGAGTAATCAGCATTGGTGTGTTACCTCGGGTGGTTAGTGCAGTTTGTCGAGAACAAGAGATCATGGGTTCAAATCTTCTCGGTGTGCATGTTTTCTGCAGCTTAACAGGAAAAAAAACTAAATGGGCTGGCCCATTCGCCGAGCGGGGTATGCACCCGCAAAAACAATAGAAACAGACGCTAAAGGCGCTAAATAGGATTTGCCAATAAGTAAGCTTGTGCTAGAGGGAATGGTGGTCAAGCAAGAAAGACCAAAAACATTTCTCTTCTCCTTCCCCCAACTCTAGTATGAACTCTATCTTGTATCCCTCCCCTTCCTTTGAAATTTGAGATGCATGATACTTGGTGCTAGTAGTCTCATCGATCCAATCTTCATAGCTTGATCCGTCAGTCCATCTGTGGTAGACGACGACCTCGTGTTGCTGTTGTAATTCATATTTCTCAACCAAAACATCTGCCTGAGATTGATCTGGCACCCAAACGGAAGGGCCCTTCGGTGGCGGAGGTCCAAACTACGACATCTATGGAGACCATCGAGCAGCAGCCCTCAGTGACCAATGCTAAGCTCATTGAGAATGTCCTATAGTTTAAAGGGCTCATCGCCTGGATGAAGATGGTGTATTCCAAAATGAAGGCTCTCATTGTGTCGGCCTCCCTCCCGCGGCTCCATGCAGAGGACGCGTTGTCGCGCCTGGGAGCGCTCGAATCGGCTTTCCTATGACCATCGGGTCCAGCCAACACTAGCGTCATGCCTCCCACAGTTGAGCAGCACTCGGATGGCGCGGATCGGCCCCATGGGCACAACGGGCAACACCTTCCACGGGGGCCGGTTCTAGGGAATCTTGTATTCGCCGATCTGCCTCCGGCCAACGGTACGCCTGCTCATGCCCACGAACTGTTTGATTCCAAGTCTCAATTTTCTGAGCCTCGCAATCACCACTCACTCCGCTCTCACTTTGTAACACATCTAGGATGGATTTCCCTAAGTTTGACGGGGAGGATTGCCAAGTTTGGATCTATAATTGCGAGTTATATTTTGAGATTTATGGAGTGTCAAAGCAGATGAAGGTGAAATTTGCTGCTCTGAATTGTGTAGGCAACACTTCGTTGTGGCTTAAAAAACCACAAAAGCATAAGAGATTCATGATCCGGGAGGAACTACGTGCTGCGGTGCGTGCCTGTTGGGGCAAGGACCATCATCAGTTTCACATGTGCCAGCTATTGGTGCTCACACAAATAGGCACACAAAGGATGACACAACGAAATTTGACACTCTCCGTCATCAAATCCTCTTAGTCGATCCCAATACCATGAGGTGTTGTTTGTTGAGCATTATATTGTTGGGTTGTGTCCCACAATCGTTCCGATGTTTTTTACATTGCCCTAAACATGTGGATACTGGTAGTTTCTTGGCTTTGTTGCAGGAAGTGGAGCTACAAAATGAGAAGTCAATGGGATCCTCTAAATAGTCGAGTCATTCCTCATTCGAAAGTGCTGCAACCACTTCGTCGGAAAAGTTTAAGCAAGCACTAGTCTCTGATGAGAAACGCAAATCGATAGACAAGCTTGAAGCTCTGCGGGCTTATAGGAAGTCAAATAATTTATGTTTTACTTGTGGTGATCCCTCATCACGAGGCCACATATGTCCTGACAAAGTGCCCCTTCATGTTATGGAAGAGCTGTTGGAATTTTTGCATCTCGATGAGCCACCAGATCCTCAATATCTCACAGACTGGCTCAAATAAAGATGTCATGGTTATAGCACAACAATCGGCGTCATCTACTCCTGTGCGCCATCGTACAATGCGATTGCATGGTATGATTGGCATGCGCAATGTGCTCATTCTAGTGGATTCTAGGTCTAACTGTTATTTTGTGGACCCGACCTTGGTGAGTGATCTTCAGCTCCAACCACAAGACATGGCACTCGTATGCTATGTTATCCCTGGGGTGCCAGTATGAAGAGTTCTCGGTTTATCCTCTAGCTCGCCTTGTGGACAAAGGGATGCACATTTCAACATGATGTTAAGGTTTTGATATTTGGATGTTATTGTTGGGAAACGTAGCATGCAATTTCAAAAATTCCCTACGTTCACGCAAGATCTATCTAGGAGATGCATAGCAACGAGAAGGGGGGAGTGTGTCCACGTACCCTCGTAGAACGAAAGCGGAAGCGTTAGCTTAACACGGTTGATGTAGTCGAACGTCTTCTCGATTCAACCGATCAAGCACCGAACGTGCGGCACCTCCGAGTTCTGCACACGTTCAGCTCGATGATGTCCCTCGAACTCTTGATCCAGCAAAGTGTCAAGGGAGAGTTCCGTCAGCACGACGGTGTGGTGACGGTGATGGTGAAGTGATCCGCGCAGGGCTTCTTTCGGTGGGAAACGACACCTATGGGATCACTGGAATCCCTAATGCGGTTGCGGGGCGCTGGGATCGTGAGAAGAGCGGACCTAGCAGACAGCACAGGGATCGTTTACCCAAGTTCAGGCCGCGAGGATGCGTAAAACCCTAGTCCTGCTTTGGTGGGTGTATTTCTGAGAGTTCTTGATCTCTCGAACTAGCTCTAGGTGCTGCTAGGTTCGAAAGAGCCAAATCCCTCTCCTGGTCGCCTCGAGCCTCCTTTTATAGGAAAAAGGGGTTGCCACAGTGGCACACATGAGGTGGAAAGGTGTACAGTGTTGCGAGGTTATCCCTCATATTACAGGACAAGACGCATTAAATGCGTAGCTTAGGTGTCCTCTTGCTTTATTGGGAGACGGGGGCGAGGCCCGTCCCGTCTGTCGCCGCTCCTTCTTGCTTCGACACGCGCCCTGGCCAGCGATGCGTGGGGCGCCATGTAGGCAGGCAGGAAGCTGAGGTGGCGCGATGGTGGAGTCTCCGCGAAGGGTTGCATGTTGCCACGCAGGTGCCTGCCCAGCTGGTTGGGTCGGCAGCTGCATGCGAACGGCGGTGGAGACTTGGCTGGTGCGGGCTGGCGGTGGCCTGCCGCCGCTTATGAGGGTCTTGCCGGGTGGCCCGACAAGGGTCTTGCTATGGCGCGCAGGCGTCCCCGGCAAGGATCTTGCCGGGGGTCTTGTGGGTTTCTTCGGTGAGGATGGTTGCCTTCTTATCCTCATTTGATCTTGACTATTCTTTGTCTTCACAAAGATCTGCATGCCACCACAGGGGTGCCTTCCCGAGCCCTGGCCCCACGCGGATGATGGCGTTGGGGACCGTGGGCTCAAGGGTGGCTCGCTCTACTGGTGTGGGGCGGGCTGCCCCGGCAAGGGTCTTGTCGGGGCCGCTGAGGCTGCCCCGGCAAGGGTCCTTGCCGGGGAAACCTGCTTCGTCCATTCAACCCTTGTGGCCTTGGTCCTTGTCGTTGCTTTGTTTGTCTTGTGCCTTCGGCTTCTCTCCGGCTTCCCTTCCCGCTACATTACGCAGCGGTCGCGACAGTGGCTCGACTGCCGTGCACAAGTAAAGGGGTCAAAAGGAGAGCCCCTACTTTTGTACACCGACAGGAGCCCCCGGGCTTGGGCCACACATAAGCGCATCACGTTGTTGGGCCAGGCCCAGAACGGTGCGCGGGCAGTTGGGGCGGATTTTACCGCGGTAACTGCTCCTTCCGCTGCATTTCTCCATGACCCGCGCGACGTGGGGGTCGTGCGCGCGTGCATGACGGAAGCATGCTGGCGTCACCTTGTGGTGGAAAGTAAAGAGGCGGCTTGCGTGTCTCTTTGAGACCGCAGGGCCGCTGCTCATTTACTGCCCTCGCTTGGGAACCATCGCTCCACGCGTTCCACTGTGCCTATCCCTCGCGCCACGTTTGCTGCATGTGCGACGTTGGGCGAACGACAGGCACGCGGGATGTGGGAAGTCGTGCGCGTGCGTGGGTCGATTCCCACGCGCCTTCAATGGAGCGGGGAGGGCGGTCGACGGCCTCGCTTGCTGTCACTTCAACGGGCCGGATTGGCTGAGAGGGGGCGGCCGAGTTTCGCCCCCGCCCCTTTATAAAGAGGGGAGTGGGAGGAACGGTGCCTTTCAACCCTTTCGCCATCTGCCTCTCCCCATTCCTGCTTCCTCCTTTCTTCTACCATGGCGAGGGGGCGTGGCGACGCTTCATCGGTGGCGGCGAGGGTTTCGGCCAGACAGCGCATCGCTCCTCCCCAAGAGCTCATAGTGGCGGAGCCGGCCGCTAGAGGAAGGGGGAGGGGGCTAGGTCGAGGCCGTCATGGTGCTCGAGGGAGAGGAGGACGGGGCGGTAGATCAACCTCGCCTCCGCCAGCAGCCCCTCCTCCGATGGAGGGCCACGCCGGGGACAACCCCTGTGAATTCTTCGTCAGGCTGCCAGCCACCGCGCCGTCGCCTTCGCCTCCCGACCCCATTCACGCGGGAGATGGAGCTGGATCCGCCGCAGGCATTGCGGCTGCATATGAGGGGTTGCGGGAACAACGACACATGGGCCGACGTCGATTTCCCTGCCCCTCACCTCATGTATCTTCATCGAGGGTGGAAGACCTTCACTCGCCTCCACAGCTTGACGGATGGGCTCACTCTCCATTTCAAACTAATGGAGGGTGGCCTCCTCTCCGTCAAGATCTTCGGGCACTTTGGGACTCGCGTAAGGTGCTGCGTGGAGAGCTCTTCGGACGACAAAGATTCCTCCTCGAGTGAGAGTGGCGAGGAAGACAACGGCAGCGACGAAGAGGCTAGCGGGCGGCAGGATGACGGGTCCGACTAGGCGTCGGGGCCGCTCCGAGCGGCACCGGCGACCCCATCATCCGTGTCGCCAGCTCCTTGAACTTCTCGGGATCGTCTCCTTGAGCGGCTGGCGTTGGGAGGCTGCGGAAGAGGAAGAGGGCGGGCGACAAGGCCGTCAAGTCGAAGTACGCGGGCACCGATGCCTTCGTCGCGTATCAACGTCCTGCCGCCTCGTCTTCAAGCTCTGCCTCCGGCGCCGCCATCACCATCCAGCCCTTAGACGGCCACCAAGATGTTCTCTTGGTGTCTTCTGCCGCTCGTAGCTCACCTAGGCGCCCCTTTTGCCCTTCTGCTTTCTTGTTCCATTTCCTGAGGAGGGGGACAAAAAAGGGGTTACGGGCAACTTGTATCTTTTTAATCTTGTAAGCCTTCGGGCCTTTGTTAACTTTAGAACTTGTAATCCCCATGTTCATGTTTTTCATTTCGTACGAACTGTACCTGTACGGGATGTTTTTTAACGAAAAAGGGATGTTTGCCGGGATCTTCGTTCGCGGGTGGAACCCACGACGAGGAGTGAATCCTCGTTACCTTTAAGATAAACGTTTTTTTGCCCGGCAACAAGCCTTGCCGTCCCCCCACTTCGCTCGACCTTTCTCACGCCCTTGGCGGAGGCAGGGATGAGGTGGGCTTAGGATCCTTGTTTCATTTCCTTGCTGCAGCGACTACGATCAAACTCGGTCCCAGGAGACGAGTCCTAGGGCCCGGAATGAGGGGAGCACGGTAGCCTAAGGATAAAACGAGGTTTCACATACCTCAGTCCATAACGAAATGCATGATAAGGGATAGAGAACTTATCTGAATCTGCAGCCCCCGGCAACCTTGGCTTGCCGCGGGTGGATCTTTGCTCTTGTAGCCCTCGGCAATATTGGCTTGCCGGGGCCAGGACGCCGGTCCGTCCCCTTTCTTCCAAAGCAGCTCGGCAAGGATATTCATGTGTCATGCGAATCAAAGAAGATAGAGAAGAACAGAGAGACGTGCATTCGACCTCTAAGCTAGGGGTTAGCCGCCGCTAAGCACTATCAACCCTAACCAAGGAAGAGACTCAACCTAGCATGCATGCTATAACTTAGGGCGCCAGCGCTTCGTTTATTTATGCTCAGGGTCTGCGCCTGGCTTTGTACAAAGGGTTACATGCCTTGCCGGCAAGGCTTGTACAAAAGGGTAGCTTGCCGGGAGGCCCGACAGCCTCGCCTTATGGGTAAAACTTGCGGAGATGCTCGATGTTCCAGGAGTTGCTCACTGGAACGACATCTTCGGTCTCCAGCCGGACTGCGCCGGGCCTGGTGACTCGTGTTACCCGATAAGGGCCTTCCCACTTCGGCGTCAACTTGTTGGAATTCTTGGCCAACTGAACATGCTGAAGAACAAGGTCGCCTTCCTCAAAGCTCTGGGCATGAACCTTGCGGCTATGGTAGCGGCGCAAGGCTTGCTGGTAGCGTGCTGCTCTCACAGCCGCCCGGAGACGATCTTCTTCAAGGAGCGTCGCGTCATCTTGCCGCAATCGCTCTTGCTCAAGCTCATCATAAGAGAGCACTCGAGGTGACCCGTATATGAGTTCTGTGGGGAGAACTGCTTCTGCCCCGTAAACCAGGGCAAAGGGTGTCTGGCCGGTGGCTCGATTTGGCGTTGTTCTGATCGACCAAAGAACCGCCGGCAACTCATCAATCCAGCGCCTTCCACTCTTGCACAGCCTGTCGAAATTCTTCGTTCTTAAGCCTCGCAGGACTTCAGCATTTGCTCTCTCCGCTTGGCCGTTGCTCCGTGGATGCGCCACGGAAGCAAAACAGACCCTGCTGCCGAGATCCTCAATGTATTGCATGAAGGCATGGCTTGTGAACTGTGTGCCGTTGTCGTTGATGATCCTATTGGGCACCCCAAAACGGCACACTAGTCCCTTGAAGAACTTGATGGCTGACTGCGCTGTCACCTTCCTCACTGCTTCCACCTCTGGCCACTTTGTGAACTTGTCGATTGCGACGTACAAGTACTCAAAGACCCCGACAGCACGGGGGAAAGGGCCCAATATGTCTAGCCCCCAGACCGAGAAGGGCCAGGAGAGAGGGATAGTTTGAAGGGCTTGAGCTGGTTGATGGAGCTTCTTCGAATGGAACTGGCATGCTTCACACTTGGTTACTAGTGCCATCGCATCCTGGACGGCGGTGGGCCAGAAGAAACCTTGCTGGAAAGCCTTTCCGGCAAGGGCCCTCGACCCTATGTGGGAGCCACATATGCCTCCATGTATCTCTGCCAACAGCTTTAGTCCTTCCTCCCGGGAGATGCACTTCAATTTTACCCCATTCGATCTTTTTCTGTACAGTTCGTTATCAACGAATTGGTACAGACCAGACAGGCGGGCTACTCTTTCTGACTCTTCCTGCTCCTCAGGAAGCTCTCCTTTCTGAAGGAATCGGACGGTGTGTTGCGCCCATGCCGGAGCCTGTGGCTTGACAACAAGGACCAAAGGCATTTCTTCTGCTATGGGAGCGGCCGCCTCCACGGCCATGACCTGAGGTCCTGCCGGAGTCAGTTGCCCCGTGGCAAGATCGGCATCCACGGCAACATCTTCGCCGGCGGCTCCGGGGAGCTCGGTGGGGAAGTACTTGCCGGGGCCTAGCTTCCTCCGCTTGTTCTGCCCGGTCGACGGCTCAACGGATGGCTGAGTTAACTGAAGCACAAAAGTACCTGGTTCCGCAGGTAGCTTGAGGGCAGCACGCTTTGACAGGTAGTCGGCGATGTCGTTCTCCGCCCGAGGGACATGCTCCGCTTGTATACCGTCAAAGCGTTCCTCCAGTTTCCTCACCTCATCTACGTAAGCTTCCGTCAACGGGCTTTGATAATCTTTGTTGATCTGCCTGACGACGAGCTGTGAGTCGCCCCTGACGATGAGCTTTTTAACTCCGAGGTCCACCGCGATCCTGAGACCGACAAGCAAACCCTCGTACTCGGCGGTGTTGTTGGTTGACATCTCCCGGGGGAAGTGCATCTGGATGACATAATTGAGGTGCTCTCCGGTGGGTGCGACAAGCAGCACACCAGCACCGACGCCTTGCAGCGAAGGCACCATCAAAGTACATGACCCGATTTATGGCTCGTTTCTGCCGGGAGAGTGGTCTCCTGTACCTCTTCATCGGGCGTCGAGGTCCATTCTGCAACAAACTCCGCCAAGACTCTGCTCTGAATCGTCGAGGTACTTTCGAACTTCAAACGAAACTTGACAGCTCCAGGGCCCATTCCACGATCCTCCCGCTGCATCTGGGTTATGCAAGATCCGTTGCAATGGGAGGCGGTGACCACCGTGATCTCGTGCGCTTGAAGTAATGGCGCAGCTTCCTCGAAGCCATAAGGAGGCCGAAGAGCAGCTTTTGCACACCTGAGTACCTCGACCTAGCCCCCTGCAAGAGTGAGCTGACGAAGTAAACTGGGTGATGTACTGTCACAGCCCCAGATCAACTCTAGAGCTTGCTTGTAACTAGCAGCATTGCATCCATGCATCATGTTTAATTTCCATGAAATTTGAAATGGGGATGATCAAGCCCTAGCACTAAAGCAATTCAAATAGGTTTAAATTCAAAATATTTTCAAAAACCCAAAGTGGGTTGCAAAATGTTCATGATTAATGGAAAAGGTGAAAACCATATCCAGAGGTGATGGATATTTTCCAAGGCATTTTGGATTTTTGAATAAACCATATTGTATTTGAATTGGGGCATTTAAATACTATTAATATTTTTAAATGCTCCAACAATTCTGGAAAATAGTTAAGGGCCTCTGTAATAATTCAGTTAATGCCCATAATTATTTTCAGGATTTATTTAAATGGTTTAGTATTTTACTAAACTAAAACAAAACAGAATGAAATAGAAAAAAAACACAAATAAAAAGAGAGAGAGAGGGACTACCTGGTGCTCACCTCTCAGCCCACCTGGCCCACTCCAGCGGCCCAGCCCACCACCGCCTCCTTCCTGTCGCCTTCCTCCTCTGCCAGGAGGACGGGCGCGTGCCCGACGCGCGCACCGCCGCGCCGCGCCACCTCCACCCTGCCTGCTTCACCCCCCGACGCTCTGGACGCCTCCCCGAGCGCCACGCGACCCCCTGGACCCCCTCGCTCTCTTCCTCTCCCTCGTTCCCTCCTCAGTCTCGCTCTCTCTCCCGAACCCGAACGAGCTCGCCGGCGCCGATCGCCGTACCCGCGGCCACAGCCACCCCCTTGCCCCTCTGCCGTCCCCAGGAGCTCCGCCTCGACCCCCTCTTCCACTCCACCGATCCACGGCCCTCCGGAGGCCCTGCTTCATTGTCATCGCGGTCATCCCCAACCTCGGGCAACCGAGCCCCTCGCCGTCGATTCGCCGCACTCCGGCCGCCCCCGAGCCCACTGACCCTCCAAACGGACTCACGGTGAGCCCCGCATCGTCTTCCCCCTTCTCCCCTGGTCGCGCCCGCCCTCTAGGCCGTAGCCCTGCCGTGGCCGAGCTTCCCCTGCCGCCGGCCATGTCGCCGCCGTCCCTGCAGCCGCTTGAACTCGATTAGGAGCGTGTCATCGTGCTCACCGCGACTCCAGGAGTCCGGAGAGCCCCTCGATGAGTTTCCCCGCGCTCTGTAGGCCTGCGCCGCTCGAACCCGTAGCTCCGGCCACCGCCACGGACTCGTTTCCGGCGAACTCCGGCCACCCCCGCACCTCCCGCTAGTCTCCTTAGATGCGCGCGAGCCCGGGCGTCACGTAGGGCCCCTCCGCCTCTCTTTTGGTCACCGGAGGAGGAAACCCGCACCCCTCCGTCGTCTCTGGCTCCGCCCGGCGGCGAGCAGCGGGTCAACTCCGGCGAGTTGACCCGGGTTTGGCCTAGTTTGACTTCCCCGGAGCCACTGACATGCGGGCCCCGCCCGGCTAACTAATCTAGTTTAGGTTTAAACTAATTTAACTTAACCTAGGTTAGTGCTAATTGACTAGGTTAGTTTAGTTAGTCACTGACGTGTGGCCCCACACGTCAGGTTTGACCCAGGTTGACTGCTGACGCGGTGCTGACGTCATGCTGACGCAATTATTTGATTTTCTGGATTTAATATAATTCAGGAAATTTCAGAAAGTGCTCTAAACTTCTAAAAATCATATAAATTCAACCGTAACTCGGATGGAAATAATTTATATATGAAAAATGATCAGAAAAATATGAAGAATCTGTTTATGCCATGATCATGCATGTTTGAACAAGTTAACCTCACTGAATAGGATGAATCATGATTAGGGTAAATTATGAAATAGCATTTGGAGTTGGAGTTCAACCTTGTTTGAATTCCACTTCAATTAACTTGGATTATTATTGCATTAGGTGAATTCAGTACCTTAATATGACATGTCATTCATGTGAATGTGCATTGCATTGATTGTGTTCTCTCTTGTTTGCGGTAATTGTTCCTCCGGTGAGCGATGTACCGACGATGATTATTCGATGACACCGATGAAGAACTATTATCTTCAGAAGTGCCAGGCAAGCAAAACCCCCTTGTTCATTCCGATATAATCCCACTCTCTCGCTCCTGCTCTATTTTACTGCATTAGGACAACAACGACTCATGTGTTACTTGCTGCGGTAGCTGAACCCCTTGATCCTTTGCATGACTGTCATTCCACAAGAATTAGATGAAACCCACTAGCATGAGTAGGAGTTGTTTGAGCCATGTTGTGCCTACTCATTTATGTTTGCTGTCATGCCTGCTATGCTTAGAGTTGAGTCGGTCCGATTCATCGGGAATGAATTGGAATTGTTATGAACATGTCCTCTCGTGTGTGAGCTAAGTGTGTGAACACGATTTGGTAAAGGTAGCGGTGAGAGGCCATGTAGGAGTACATGGTGGGTTGTCTCATTGAAACCGTCCTCGAAACTGAGTTCGTGTTTGTGATCCATGAAACAGTTACTACCACGCATTGGGCCCGAAACCAATGGACCCTCTCGGCTTCTTAACCATCCTTGTCCTCGGTCAGGAGTTGCAAGTAGTTTCGGTGTTTGTAGCATGCTGGGGCCGCACGCAACGCTGACCTTAGGGGTGGGTTGTGTTGCGGTAGGCACCGTGGCCCGGTGTACCGAGTGCCCGTTTGGTATCTCGGGAACCCTGCACACATCGTTCGGGGCTGTATGGGAAACCTCGGCCGGACTCCCTGCGGATGGAACCCGAATAGGCGATAAACCTGGACTCGAGACTTGAGTGTTTAGGTAGGCCGTGGCCGACACCCGCGTTGGGCTTCCGCTTGAAGGTTGCCGAGTACATGTCGTGTAACGGCGGTAAGTGGTGAGAGTGTGTGAAGAAGTACACCCTGCAGGGTTCAATATGATCTATTCGAATAGCCGTGTCCACGGAAAAGGACTTCTGGGTTGCCTATATCAGTTCATAGACAAGTGAAAGTGGATACTCTAAAATGCGCAAGATAAGCGTGAGTGCTATGGATGGCGCTCCCGTAGGAAGACGGAAGCGGGTTCATAGTGGTGTATTGATATGGTGAATATGTGGACTCGTGTGCGCCACCTCAAAAGAGTTACTTGCAGTCGTAGTTCAGGATAGCCACCGAGTCAAAGCTGGCTTGCTGCAGTCAAACTCCACCACCCCCTTTTGATAATGATGCATATGTAGTTAGATCTGATGTAAGTCTTGCTGAGTACAATTGTACTCACGTTTGCTTATTTATGTTTTGCAGAGAGACGTCAGTCTCGCTAGTAGTTCCACGTGGACTTCGACGTTTAGCTTGTTACCTCAGCTACGATCTTGTGCCTTCGTCAGGATCTGGTAGATAGTCAGGCTTCCCAGCCTTTTTCATTTATAGTTGTCTGTACCCAGACATGTTTAGCTTCCGCTTGTGCTTTGACTTGTATGCTCTGAGTGTTGGGTCATGAGACCCATGTTTGTAATATCTCGCTCCTCGGGCCTAATGAATAATATTTTGAGTCGTAGAGTTATGTTGTGATGCCATGTTGTATCTACGCATATTGAGCATAATGTGTGTATGTTTGAAATGCTTGGTATGTGTGGGATCCGACAAACTAGTTGTTTATCCTTGGCAGCCTCTCATATGGGGAAATGTAGTCTCGTGCTTCGGCGATAGTAGTCCGCTTCTGCCCGGTTCACGGAGTCCTGCTAGCCCAAACTACTGCTTGGACACTTGATTGGCGGCATGTGTTTCACTTCGTTCCTATATCCGTCCCTTGGGAAATGTCACGCGTGGTATTCGAGTCCTGCCTAGCCTGCTACAGCCGGGATACGGAGTCCTGTTAGCCAGTGCTACAGCCCGAATACATACGTTGATGACCGACATGCTCGATGTGATTCATGTATGCTGTCCCCATGGGTTAGCGCGCTTTGGGTTCACGACTAGCCATGTCGGCCCGGTTCTTCGTCATATGGATGCTAGCGACACTATCATATCGTGAGCCAAAAGACGCAAACGGTCCCGGGCCATGGTAAGGCGACACCCGTGGGAATACCGTGCGTGAGGCCGCAAAGTGATATGATGTGTTACATGCTAGATCGGTGTGACTTAGGATCGGGGTCCTGACATGTACCATTTTCTTCTTCTGCGCCTCTACACCCGGTCGCGTGGGTCCCATCGGAATGACGCCAGTCTTGCCGGGACCGAGCCTTGCCGGGGACTCAGTCTTGCCGGGACTGAGCCCTGCCGGGGAGGGTTCTGACCCGCCAACCGTCGACTCTGCCGCTGCTGCTGTCTCCCCATCAACCTCTCTCTGCGCCACTAGTGCGGCGCTAACCACCTGATTTGTTGCCGCCAGATAAAGCAGCAACGGTTCTTGTGGTTTGGGTGCAACCAGCACTGGGGTGGAGGAGAGGTATTTCTTCAAATCTTGCAGCGCTGCCTCGGCCTCTGGGGTCCACTCCACCGGCCCTGCCTTCTTCAAGATCTTGAAAAAAGGAAGGGCATGCTCTGCGGACTTGGAGATGAACCGGCTCATGGCAGCAACGCAGCCAGTGAGCCAACGCACGTCCTTGATCCGTTTGGGTGCCTCAATCTGCTCGATGGCCTTGATCTTATCTAGGTTTGCTTCAATCCTGCGCTGGGACACAAAGAACCTGAGAAGCTTTCCGGACGGAGTGCCGAAGACACACTTCTCAGGGTTCAATTTGAGGTTGATCTTGCGCAGGTTCCCAAATGTTTCCTCGAGATCTTGTACAAGTGTTGCTTTGTCCTTGGTTTTGACCACTATGTCATCCATATAAGCTTCCATATTTCTATGTAGCTAGGGCTCAAAACCAATTTGGACTGCTCTTGCAAAGGTTGAGCCAGCACTCTTCAATCCGAAAGGCATCCGTAAAAAGCAATACGTACCACATGAGGTGATGAATGTTGTCTTTTTCTCATCTTCCTTTGTCATGAAGATCTAGTGGTATCCTGAGTAGGCGTCAAGGAACGATAAGAGGTCACACCCAGCCGTGGAGTCAACAATCTGGTCAATGCACGGTAATGGGAAAGGATCCTTTGGACATGCCTTATTGATGTCTGTGTAATCAATACACAGCCTCCACTTCCCATTTGCCTTGCGCACTACTACCGGATTGGCCAACCACGTCGGATGGAGTACTCCTCTCACCAAACCTGCTGCCTCTAGCTTTCTGATTTCCTCCGTGATGAACTCCTGCCTCTCCAGAGCTTGCTTCCTGACCTTCTGCTTGACGGGCCGCGCATGAGGACAAACAACAAGGTGGTGCTCAATCACCTCCCTGGGAACGCTGGGGATGTCGAAGGCTTGCCATGCAAACACATCAACATTCGCCCGCAGGAAGGTGACGAGCTCGCCTTCCTATTTGCCGTCGAGGGTGGAGCTTATGGTAAAAGCTCCCCCCGTACCATCATCCTTGACGGGCACCTTCTTGGTCTCTGGTGGCGTGGCTCTGGACTTCTTGCTCTTGCCGGCGGAGCTCTCTGGCGCGTCCTCAGCGGGAGCGCAACACCCCAAAGAGGTGCGCTTACCGGAGTGGGTGCGAGGGGTCTCGCCGGTCTTCTTCCCCCCACCCCCCCGGGGCTCCGTCGGCAGGAGCAGGTACCTTAGCGGCAGCTGTTGCAACTGCTTCCCGGTAGAGTTGGTCGGCGCAGACCAACACATCTTTCTTGTCGGAGGGGACGGTGATGATGTTCATCGGCCCGGGCATCTTCAGCATGTTGTAGGCGTAGTGTGAAGCCGCCATGAACTTGGCGATCTTGGGGCGGCCGAGGATCCCGTTGTAAGGCAAGGGGATCTCGGCTACATCGAAAACAATCCTCTCCGTCCTGTGGTTCAGCTTGCCTCCGAATGTCACGGGCAGCATGATTTTTCCCTTTGGCTGGCTCCTCCTCGGGTTAACCCCTTGGAACGTGTCCGTCTCCTTGAGGTCTCCATCGGGGATCTGCAGCCTTCTGACCACAATGGGCGAGATCAAGTTCAGGCCGGCCCCGCCGTCAACCAACATCTTCGTCACCTTGAGGTTGCGGATTGTTGGTGAAACCAACAGTGGCAAACACCCGACTGAAGTAGTGCGGTCGGGGTGGTCCTCGGTGTCGAAGATGATGGGCGTGCTGGACCATTTTAGCGGCTTCCGTGCATCGAACGATGGCTCCACCGCTGTGATCTCACGCACCCACTGCTTGAGTTGGCGGTGGGATGAATGCAGCGAGGCGCCACCATCGATGCACATGGCCTCTGTGGCTTTCTGAAACTCGTGGTCGCCGAACTCGTCGTCCTCGTCATGATCATCATCTTCTTGCTTCTTGTCGCGGCCCCGGTCGGGCCTCTCTTGCTGATTATCCTTGCCACGGCGGCCTCCTTGGCCGCCACGTTTCTTGTCGGGTCCCTCAGCACCATTTGGACCTTTCTCCTTGCCCCGCCGCTCATACTTGGCTTTCTGCTTCTCGGCGAGCAACTCTACCTGCCGACAGTTTTGGAGGTCATGGCCCTTGGTGCGGTGGATCTTGCAGTACTTCTTGTCGGAGCCTCTCGGCTTGTCGGCAGCCGCCAAGGCCCGGCAAGCGACACACCCGGCAACCTCCGTGCCGGGGTCACTCGCCTTGGTCTTCTTGGCGGTGCCGGTGTCGTCGGATCCCTCGACGGCAAGCACGACCTTGCCCTTGTGCTTCCTGTTACGGCGTCGGCCCTTCTTCGCTGGGGTGGTGGTGTCGCCAGTGGAGTCGGTTTCCGCACCGACATCTTCGTCGGGGTACTTCCTTCCCTCTTCAGCACGAGCGCATCGATCGGCCAGGACATAGAGCTCGGCCACATCCTTAACCTTGTTCATCGCCAGCTCTTCACGCATCTTGCGGTTGCGCACGTTCTGATGGAACACACTGATCACGGCGGTGGGATGAACATCGGGGATGTTGTACTACACCCGGCTGAACCTTTGGATGTACTTGCGCAAGTTTTCTCCTTCCTTCTGGGGGATGATGTGTAAATCACTCACCTGGCCATGTGCTTGGTGACCTCCGGTAAAGGCGCCAACAAACTCATGGCACAGATCCGCCCAAGAAGAGATGGAATCCACCGGCAAGTGCATCAACCATGACATAACGTTAGGCTTGAGTGCCAACAGGAAGTAGTTGGCAAGCACCTTATCGTCGCGGGCCCCAGCAGCTTGCATCGTGATGGTGTAGATGCTGAGGAACTCTGACGGGTGAGTCTTGCCGTTGTACTTCTCGCTGACGTCGGGCTTGAACGTATGGTGGAAGGGCCACTGGAACTGCCGCAGCTCACGGGTGAAAGCCGGACAACCCACCTCGTAAGGTAGGCCACCGTAGCCTCCTGGCGCTCGATGGTCCGTGGCAGGCCCTGCCCGCCTATACGACTGGTGGCGTGCGTCACGTCGGCGCTTGATCGTAGTTGGTTCCGAAGAACTAGACGTTGATCGTGGTTGGTTCGCGGGTCGGACGACGCGATGGAGATACCATCACGAGCGTCGTTGCGATGGACCGACGCCCGGGGTGGCCGGGCATGCGGTGGCCCGGCGGAGCGATGGCCTACGGGTCTCGCCGGTCACAACTCACCATTGTTGGCGATGGCGACGAGGCTCCGGACGGTGGCCCTCCATTCGTCGAGCTTCTCTGTGGCGGGAGGAAAATCGAGGAGCAGCTGCGCGCGTGCTAGGGCCTCCGCTGGCGTGGGTGGCGGCGAAAGCTGGGTAGACCGCGATGCGCCTTGACTTCTAACCACGTTAGAAGGAGCCACGTCATGGCCCCGCAGCCGTTCTCCACCTCCATCAGCACCTCGGCGCGTGTGCTGGCCCTCTTCTTCGTGTGATGGGCGCACGAGACTCTTCCTAGGGCGGCGCACAGGGTCACCGACAGGGCGACGTTGCTCATCACGCACAACCTGGGAAGAGTGCGCCGTGGGTGCTGGTGTTGGCATCTTGGAGGTCGCCATGCCGCCGTCTGGCGGGATGGCGGCGCCCCTGGAGGGCCCCGGGCCGCCTACGGGGGGCCCGACTCCACCTCTGGAGCCCTCAACTGGTGGCTCGTCGCCGGGCGCGCGAACGATGCCACTCGCCAGGCCTGGACCACCAGGGTGATGTGGATGTTCGCGGGTCATGCCGCGGGTCCTCTCCGCAACCGGCCCGCTACCGGTCCGCACCGGTACCAACCCGGTCCCGGACGAGCCGATCGCCATGGTCGTCCTCTTCTTAGGAGCCATGGCGATGAAGAACAGCTGGGTCAACTGCTAGACCGGATTCTCACAATTGCGCCCCCTACCTGGCGCGCAAAGATGTCGGTTGGAAACGACACCTATGGGATCACTGGAATCCCTACTGCGGTTGCGGGGCGCTGGGATCGTGAGAAGAGCGGGACTAGCAGACAGCACAGGGATCGTTTACCCAGGTTCGGGCCGCGAGGATGCGTAAAACCCTAGTCCTGCGTTGGTGGGTGTATTTCTGAGAGTTCTTGAGCTCTCGAACTAGCTCTAGGTGCTGCTAGGTTTGAAAGAGCCGAATCTCTCTCCTGGTCGCCTCGGGCCTCCTTTTATAGGAAAAAGGGGTTGCCACAGTGGCACACAGGAGGTGGAAAGGTGTACAGTGTTGTGAGGTTATCCCTCGTATTACAGGACAAGAAGCATTAAATGCGTAGCTTAGGTGTCCTCTTGCTTTATTGGGAGATGGGGGCGAGGCACGTCCCGTCCGTCGCCGCTCCTCCTTGCTTCGACACGCACCCTGGCCAGCGATGCATGGGGCGCCATGTAGGCAGGCATGCAGCTGAGGTGGCGCGGTGGTGGAGTCTCCACGAAGGGTTGCATGTTGCCACACAGGTGCCTGCCTAGCTGGTTGGGTCGGCAGCTGCATGCGAACGGCGGTGGAGACTTGGCTGGTGCGGGCCTGGCAGTGGCCCTGCCGGCACGCTTGGCGAGGGTCTTGCCGTGGCGCGCAGGCGTCCCCGACAAGGATCTTGCCGGGGGTCTTGTGGGTTTCTTCGGTGAGGATGGTTGCCTTCTTATCCTCATTTGATCTTGACTATTCTTTGTCTTCACAAAGATCTGCATGCCACCACAGGGGTGCCTTCCCGAGCCCTGGCCCCACGCGGATGATGGCGTTGGGGACCGTGGGCTCAAGGGTGGCTCGCTCTACTGGTGTGGGGCGGGCTGCCCCGGCAAGGGTCTTGTTGGGGCCGCTGAGGCTGCCCCGGCAGGGGTCCTTGCCGGGGAAACCTGCTTCGTCCATTCGACCCTTGTGGCCTTGGTCCTTGTCGTTGCTTTGTTTGTCTTGTGCCTTCAGCTTCTCTCCGGTTTCCCTTCCCCGCCCTGTTACGCGTGGCCACGGCGAGTGGCTCTGACTGCCCGTGCACAAGTAAAGGGGTCAAAAGGAGAGCCCCTACTTTTGTACACCGACAGCTTCACCTAACGACTACGTGAATATGACCGGGGGAGTAAACTGTGGAGGGGGGCGCCGCACACAGCTTGGAACAATTGATATGTGTTAGAGGCGCCCCCTACCCCTGTATATAAAGGAGGGAGAGGGGAGGAGGACGGCCCTAGGCGCGCCCAAGTAGGAGGAATCCTACATGGGCTCCTAGTCCAATTCGGCCCCCCTTCCTTTTATCGGAGGGGGAAAGGGGGAAGGAGAGAGAGAGAGGGAGAAGGAAAGGGGGGGGGGCGCCGCCCCCTCCCCTTGTACAATTCAGACTCCTCTCTTGGGGGGGGGGGGGAGCGCCACCCCTATGTGGGCTGGTTTGCCTCCCTCCTATGGCCCATATCTCCCCCCGGGGGGTTCCAGTAACCCCCCCGGTACTCCGATATGTACCTGATACATTCCGAAACACTTCCAGTATCCGAATACTATCATCCAATACATCAATCTTTACCTCTCGACTATTCCGAGACTCCTCGTCATGTCCGTGATCTTATCCGGGACTCCGGACAATCTTCGGTCAGCAAATCACATAACTCATGATACAAGTCGTCATCGAACGTTAAGCGTGCAGACCCTACGGGTTCAAGAACTATGTAGTCATGACCGAGACACCTCACCGGTCAATAACCAACAGCGGAACCTGGATGCTCATATTGGTTCCTACATATTCTATGAAGATCTTTATCGGTCAAACCGTAATGACAACATACGTCATTCCCTTGGTCATCGGTATGTCACTTGCCCGAGATTTGATCGTCGGTATCTTCATACCTAGTTCAATCTCTTTACCGGCAAGTCTCTTTACTCGTTCCATAATGCATCATCCCGCAACTAACTCATTAGTCACATTGCTTGCAAGGCTTATCATGATGTGCATTACCGAGAGGGCCCAGAGATACCTCTCTGATACTCAGAGTGACAAATCCTAATCTCGATCTATGCCAACCCAACAAACACCTTCGGATATACCTGTAGAGCATATTTATAATCACCCAGTTATATTGTGACGTTTGATAGCACACAAGGTATTCCTCCGGTATTCGGGAGTTGCATAATCTCATAGTCAAAGGAATATGTATAAGTCATGAAGAAAGCAATATCAATAAAATTTAACGATCATTATGCTAAGATAATAGATGGGTCTTGTCCATCACATCATTCTCCTAATGATGTGATCTCGTTCATCAAATGAAAACACATGTCTATGGCTAGGAAACTTAACCATCTTTGATTAACGAGCTAGTCTAGTAGAGGCATACTAGGGACACTGTGTTTTGTCTATCTATCTACACATGTATCTTCTAGTATGAATAATAAACATTTATCATGAAATAAGGAAATATAAATAGCCACTTTATTATTGCCTCTAGGGAATATTTCCTTCAGTCTCCCAGTTGCACTAGAGTCAATAATCTAGATTACATTGTAATGATTCTAACACCCATGTCGTCTTGGTGATGATCATGTTTTGCTTGTGGAAGAGGCTTAGTCAATGGATCTGCCACAGTCGGATCCGTATGTATTTTGCAAATCTCTATGTCTCCTTCCTTGACTTGATCACGGATGGAGTTGAAGCGTCTCTTGATGTGTTTGGTTCTCTTGTGAAATCTGGATTCCTTCGCTAAGGCAATTGCTCCAGTATTGTCACAAAAGATTTTCATTGGACCCGATGCACTAGGTATTACACCTAGATCAGATATGAACTACTTCATCCAGACTCCTTCATTTGCTGCTTCCGAAGCAGCTATATACTCCACTTCACAAGTAGATCCCGCCACGACGCTTTGCTTGGAACTGCACCAACTGACAGCTCCACCATTCAATATAAATATGTATCCCATTTGTGACTTAGAGTCATCTGGATCAGTGTCAAAGCTAGCATCGACGTAACCATTTACAACGAGCTCTTTGTCACCTCCATAAACGAGAAACACATTCTTAGTCCTTTTCAGGTACTTCAGGATGTTCTTGACCGCTGTCCAGTGATCCACTCCTGGATTACTTTGGTACCTCCCTACTAGACTTATAGCAAGGCACACATCAGGTCTGGTACACAGCATTGCATACATAATAGAACCTTCATTTTCTCTCTATCTTCTACAATGGTCGGGCATTGAGTCTGACTCAACTTCACACCTTGTAACACAGGCAAGAACCGTTTCTTTGACTGATCCATTTTGAACTTCTTCAAAACTTTATCAAGGTATGTGCTTTGTGAAAGTCCAATTAAGTGTCTTGATCTATCTCTATATATCTTGATGCCCAATATATAAGCAGCTTCACCGAGGTCTTTCATTGAAAAACTCTTATTCAAGTATCCTTATATGCTATCCAGAAATTCTATATCATTTCCAATCAACAATATGTCATCCACATATAATATTAGAAATGCTACAGAGCTCCCACTCACTTTCTTGTAAATACAGGCTTCTCCAAAAGTCTGTATAAAACCATATGCTTTGATCACTTCATCAAAGCGTATATTCCAACTCCGAGATGCTTGCACGAGTCCATAAATGGATCGCTGGAGCTTGCACACTTTGTTAGCACCTTTAGGATCGACAAAACCTTCTGGTTGCATCATATACAACTCTTCTTTAAGAAATCCATTAAGGAATGCAGTTTTGACATCCATTTGCCAGATTTCATAATCATAAAATGCGGCAATTGCTAACATGATTCGGACAGACTTAAGCATCACTACGGGTGAGAAGATCTCATCGTAGTCAACTCCTTGAACTTGTCGAAAACCTTTCGCAACAAGTCGAGCTTTGTAGACAATAACATTACCATCAACGTCAGTCTTCTTCTTGAAGATCAATTTATTCTCTATGGCTTGCCGATCATCGGGCAAGTCAACCAAAGTCCATACTTTGTTCTCATACATGGATCCCATCTCAGATTTCATGGCCTCAAGCCATTTTGCGGAATCTGGGCTCATCATCGCTTCCTCATAGTTCGTAGGTTCGTCATGGTCTAGTAACATGACTTCCAGAACAGGATTACCGTACCACTCTGGTGCGGAACGTACTCTGGTTGACCTACAAGGTTTGGTAGTAACTTGATATGAAGTTTCATGATCATCATCATTAGCTTCCTCACTAATTGGTGTAGGCATCACGGGAACGGTTTTCAGTGATGAGCTACTTTCCAATTTGAGAGAAGGTACAATTACCTCATCAAGTTCTACTTTCCTCCCACTCACTTCTTTCGAGAGAAACTCCTTCTCTAAGAAGGATCCATTCTTAGCAACAAATATCTTGCCTTCGGATCTATGATAGAAGGTGTACCCAATAGTTTCTTTTGGGTATCCCATGAAGACGCACTTCTATGATTTGGGTTTGAGCTTATCAGGCTGAAGCTTTTTCACATAAGCATCATAACCCCAAACTTTAAGAAACGACAGCTTAGGTTTCTTCCCAAACCACAGTTCATACGGTGTCGTCTCAACGAATTTAGACGGTGCCCTATTAAATGGGAATGCAGCTGTCTCTAATGCATAACCCCAAAATGATAGTGGTAAGTCGGTAAGAGACATCATAGATCGCACCATATCTAATAAAGTACGGTTACGACATTCAGGCACACCATTATGCTGTGGTGTTCCAGGTGGCGTGAGTTATGAAACTATTCCACATTGTTTTAAATGAAGGCCAAACTCGTAACTCAAATATTCGCCTCCACGATCAGATCGTAGAAACTTTATTTTCTTGTTATGATGATTCTCCACTTCACTTTGAAATTCTTTGAACTTTTCAAATGTTTCAGACTTGTGTTTCATTAAGTAGATATACCCATATCTGCTCAAATAATCTGTGAAGGTCAGAAAATAACGATACCCGCCGCGTGCCTCAACACTCATCGGACCGCATACATCGGTATGTATTATTTCCAATAAGTCAGTGGCTCGCTCCATTGTTCCGGAGAACGGAGTTTTAGTCATCTTGCCCATGAGTCATGGTTCGCAAGCATCAAATGATTCATAATCAAGTGATTCCAAAAATCCATCTGCATGGAGTTTATTCATGCGCTTTACACCAATATGACCTAAATGGCAGTGCCACAAATAAGTTGACTATCATTATCAACTTTGCATCTTTTTGCATCAATATTATGAATATGTGTATCATCACGATCGAGATTCAACAAAAATAGACCACTCTTCAAGGGTGCATGACCATAAAAGATATTACTCATATAAATAGAAAAACCATTATTCTCTGATTTAAATGAATAACCATCTCGCATTAAACAAGATCCATATAATGTTCATGCTCAACGCTGGCACCAAATAACAATTATTCAGGTCTAAAACTAATCCCAAAGGTAGATGTAGAGGTAGTGTGCCGATGGCAATCACATCGACCTTGGAACCATTCACGACGCGCATCGTCACCTCGTCCTTAGCAAATCTTCATTTGATCTGTAGCCCCTGTTTCGAGTTACAAATATGAGCATCCGAACCGGTCTCGAATACCCAGGCACTACTATGAGCATTAGTAAGGTACACATCAATAACATGTATATCAAATATACCTTTGTTCACTTTGCCATCTTTCTTATCCGCCAAATACTTGGGGCAGTTCTGCTTCCAGTGACCAGTCCCTTTGCAGTAGTAGCACTCAGTTTCAGGCTTTGGTCCAGACTTGGGCTTCTTCCCGGGAGTGACAACTTGCTTGCCATTCTTTTTGAAGTTCCCCTTCTTTCCCTTGCCCTTCTTCTTGAAACTAGTGGTCTTGTTAACCATCAACACTTGATGCTCTTTCTTGATTTCTACCTCTGCAGCTTTGAGCATAGCGAAGAGCTCGGGAATTGTCTTATCCATCCCTTGCATATTATAGTTCATCACAAAACCTTTGTAGCCTGGTGGCAGTGATTGAATAACTCTGTCAATAACACTATCATCCGGAAGATTAACTCTGAGCTGAGTCAAGTGGTTATGGTACCCAGACATTCTGAGTATGTGTTCACTGACAGAATTGTTCTCCTCCATCTTGCAGCTATAGAACTTGTTGGAGACTTCATATCTCTCAACTCGGGCATTTGCTTGAAATATTAACTTCAACTCATGGAACATCTCATATGGTCCATGACGTTCAAAACGTCTTTGAAGTCCCGATTCTAAACCATAGAGCATGGCATGCTGAACTATAGAGTAGTCATCAGATCACGTCTGCTAGACGTTCAAAGCGTCTACATTAGCGGGAGGGGCATTTTCACCTAGCGGTGCATCAAGGACATAATTCTTCTATGCAGCAATGAGGATAATCCTCAAGTTACGGACCCAGTCCATGTAGTTGCTACCATCATCTTTGAACTTAGCTTTCTCTAGGAACACATTAAAATTCAAGGGAACGGTAGCACGGGCCATTGATCTACAACATAGATATGCAAAAACTATCAGGACTAAGTTCATGATAAATTAAGTTCAATTAATCATATTACTTAAGAACTCCCACTTAGATAGACATCCCTCAAGTCATCTAAATGATCACGTGATCCATATCAACTAAACCATGTCCGATCATCACGTGAGATGGAGTAGTTTTCAATGGTGAACATCTCTATGTTGATCATATCTACTATATGATTCACATTCGACCTTTCGGTCTCTAGTGTTCCGAAGCCATGTCTGTACATGCTAGGCTCGTCAAGTTTAACCCGAGTATTCCACACGTGCAAAAAATGTCTTGCACCCGTTGTGTGTGAACGTAGAGCTTATCACACCCGATCATCATGTGGTGTCTCGGCACGACGAACTGTCGCAACGGTGCATACTCAGGGAGAACACTTATACCTTGAAATTTTAGTGAGGGGTCATCTTATAATGCTACCGCCGAACTAAGCAAAATAAGATGCATAAAAGAGAAACATCACATGCAATCAAAATATGTGACATGATATGGCCATCATCATCCTGTGCATTTGATCTCCATCTCCAAAGCACCGTCATGATTTCTATCGTCATCGGCTTGACACCTTGATCTCCATCATAGCGTCGTTGTCGTCTCGACAACTATTGCTTCTACAACTATCGCTAACGCATAGTGATAAAGTAAAGCAATTACATGGCGATTGCATTTCATACAATAAAGCGACAACCATAAGGCTCCTGCCAGTTGCCGATAACTTTTACAAAATATGATCATCTCATACATCAATGTATATCACATCATGTCTTGACCATATCACATCACAACATGCCCTGCAAAAACAAGTTAGACATCCTCTACTTTGTTGTTGCAAGTTTTACGTGGCTGCTACGGGCTTCTAGTAAGAACCGTTCTTACCTACGCATCAAAACCACAACGGCGATTTATCAAGTTTGTTGTTTTAACCTTCAACAAGGAACGGTCGCAGTCAAATTCGATTCAACTAAAGTTGGAGAAACAGACACCCGCCAGCCACCTTTATGCAAAACTAGTTGCATGTCTGTCGGTGGAACCGGTCTCATGAACGTGGTCATGTAAGGTTGGTCCGGGCCGCTTCATCCAACAATACCGCCGAATTAAAATAATACATTGGTGGTAAGCAGTATGACAATCACCGCCCACAACTCTTTGTGTTCTACTCATGCATATCATCTACGCATAGACATGGCTCGGATGCCACTGTTGGGAAATGTAGCATGCAATTTCAAAAAAAATCCTACGTTCACGCAAGATCTATCTAGGAGATGCATAACAACGAGAAGGGGAGAGTGTGTCCACGTACCCTCATAGACCGAAAGTGGAAGCGTTAGTTTAACGCGGTTGATGTAGTCGAACGTCTTCTCAATTCAACCGATCAAGCACCGAACGTACGACACCTCCGAGTTCTGCACACGTTCAGCTCGATGACGTCCCTCAAACTCTTGATCCATCAAACTGTCAAGGGAGAGTTCCGTCAGCATGATGGCATGGTGATGGTGATGGTGAAGTGATCCGCGCAGGGCTTCGCCTAAGCACTACGTGAATATGACCGGAGGAGTAAACTGTGGAGGGGGGCGCCGCACACGGCTTGGAACAATTGATATGTGTTAGAGGTGCCCACTACCCCCGTATATAGAGGAGGTAGAGGGGAGGAGGCCGGCCCTAGGCGCACCCAAGTACGAGGAATCCTACTTGGGCTCCTAGTCCAATTCGCCCCCCTTCCTTTTATCGGAGGGGGAAAGGGGAAAGGAGAGAGAGAGGGAGAAGGAAAGGGGGGCGCCGCCCCCCCCCCCTTGTCCAATTCAGACTCCTCCCTTGGGGGGGGGGGAGGCGCCACCCCTATGTGGGCTGGTTTGCCTCCCTCCTATGGCCCATATGCCGTTCAAAAAAAAAATGGCCCATATCTTCGCCCGGGGGTTTTGGTAACCCCCCGGTACTCCGACATGTACCCGATACATTCCGAAATACTTCCAGCATCCGAATATTATCATCCAATATATCAATACTTACCTCTCGACCATTCCGAGACTCCTCGTCATGTCCGTGATCTTATCCAGGACTTCGAACAATCTTCGGTCACCAAATCACATAACTTATAATACAAATCGTCATCGAATGTTAAGCGTGCGGACCCTACGGGTTCAAGAACTATGCAGACATGACCGAGACACCTCTCCAGCCAATAACCAACAGTGGAACCTGGATGCTCATATTGGTTCCTACATATTCTACGAAGATCTTCATCGATCAAACCGTAATGACAACATACGTCATTCCCTTTATCATCGGTATGTTACTTGCCCGAGATTCGGTCGTCGGTATCTTCATACCTAGTTCAATCTCTTTACCGGCAAGTCTCTTTACTCATTCCGTAATGCATCATCCTGCAACTAACTCATTAGTCATGTTGCTTGTAAGGCTTATCATGATGTGCATTACCGAGAGGGCCCAGAGATACCTCTCCGATACTCAGAGTGACAAATCCTAATCTCTATCTATGCCAACCCAACAAACACCTTCGGATATACTTGTAGAGAATCTTTATAATCACCCAGTTACGTTGTGACGTTTGATAGCACACAAGGTATTCCTCCGGTATTCGGGAGTTGCATAATCTAATAGTCAAAGGAATATGTATAAGTCATGAAGAAAGTAATAGCAATAGAACTTAACGATCATTATGCTAAGCTAACGGATGGGTCTTGTCCATCACATCATTCTCCTAATCATGTGATCTCGTTCATCAAATGAAAACACATGTCTATGGTTAGGAAACTTAACCATCTTTGATTAACGAGCTACTCTAGTAGAGGCATACTAGGGACACTGTGTTTCGTCTATGTATCCACACTTGTATCAAGTTTCCGGTTAATACAATTCTAGCATGAATAGTAAACATTTATCATGAAATAAGGAAATATAAATAACCACTTTATTATTGCCTCTAGGGAATATTTCCTTCAGTTATGACCTGATTTTGGGTGTTGACTGGTTAGAGGACTGTAGCCCTACGTGGGTGCACTAGCGCAAGAGGTCAATGCGTTTAACTCATGAAGGGTGACATACTTCCATACAAGGCATAGAAGACAAGAAGTTGCAATGTAAACCTGTATCTGCAAAGAAACTACAGGGTTTGATTTGCAGGGTTGCCATCCAACAAGGGGTTCAAGTTCAAGAGCTCCTCGAGACCATAAGTCCATGCCAATTGATAGTGATCAGTCAGTTGCTCTAAATACACCTGAGTGCGTTATAGAGTTGCTAGATGAGTTCCATGACCTGTTCCGAACTCCTACTGTACCATCACCACCATGACCCAAAGATCGCCGGATTTCTCTGCTCCCCGATGCTCAGCCTGTCAGTGCATGTCCCTACCGCTACACACCACAATGAAAGACAAAATTCAGCGGCAGACTCAAGACATGCTAAATGGTAAAATTCGGTTGAGCTCGAGCTCGTTTGCCTCTCCGGTGCTCCTAGTGCATGAAAAAGATGGGTCTTGCGTCGACTACAAGCTGCTCAACGCTATTACAGTTAAAAATAAACACTCGATGCCCATTGTGGATGGACTATTGGACGAACTGTCTGGAGCTCAATGGTTCACCAAGTTGGGCTTGCTTTCTGGATATCATCAGATCCAACTAGTTGAAGGATATGAGTTTAAAGCAACTTCTCAGACGCACTAGGAACTGTATGAATTTTTGGTCATGTTGTTTGGTTTGTCTGAACCTACAACTACCCTCCAAGGCGAGATGAATCATGCCTTGACAAAGATGTTGCACAAAGGAGTGTTGGTTTTTATGGATGATATCCTTGTCTACACCTCATCTCTTACCGAGCATGTATAACAGCTGAGAACTATTTCTTCCATCCTGCTGGACAACTAGTTGGTGGTAAATTTTTCCAAGTGTGTCTTCACCAAGTCCAAGCTGGAGTATCTGGGCATGTCATCACTCATCACTGATCAAGGTGTGTCCACAGACCTCGTGAAAATTAAAGTAATCAAAGCTTGGCCAAAGCCCACCAATCTGAAGGAGCTAAGGTGTTTTCTTGGATTAAAAGACTACTGCCGGAAGTTTATTCAGCACTACGGCATTATTAGCTGACTACTAATAGAGTTACTTATCTTTAGTTTCTGCCGAAAGAAACATATGCAACTCCATATATGGAGTAAGTTTTGCGAGAAAAAACTTATGACAAAGCTCAATACTTATCTTCAGTTACTCCAGTGCGGCGTTGCACGTATGACATACTGATACGTCTCCAACGTATCTATAATCTATAAAGTAGCAAGCCATGTTTACAAAAATTTTATATGTTTTTGGTATGATTTGATTGGAACTAACCCAGACTAACGCTGTTTCCAGCAGAACTACCGTGGTATCATTTTTTGTGCAGAAATAAAAGTTCTCGGAATGGGCTGAAAATTTACGGTGATATTTTATGGACCAAAAGAGACCCCCAAAGCATCGGAGCTGGGCCAGGAAGTGACCGAGGAGGCCATAAGCCTGGGGGGCACGCCCACCCCCCTAGGGCGTTCCTTCCTGGCTTGTGGGCCCCTCGGGCACCCCCTTGACGTGTTTCCAACGCCAAAAAATCTTATAAATATAGAAACCACCGAAAAGAACCCTAGATCGGAAGTTCCGCTGCCGCAAGCCTCTGTAGCCACAAAAATGAAGGAAATATGCCCTAGAGGCAATAATAAAGTTATTATTTATTTCCTTATTTCATGATAAATGTTTATTATTCATGCTAGAATTGTATTAATCGGAAACTAAGTACATGTGTGAATACACAGACAAACAGAGTGTCACTAGTATGCCTCTACTTGACTAGCTTGTTGAATCAAAGATGGTTAAGTTTCCTAGCCATAGACATGAGTTGTCATTTGATTAACGGGACCACATCATTAGAGAATGATGTGATTGACTTGACCCATTCCGTTAGCTTAGCACTTGATCGTTTAGTATGTTGCTATTGCTTTCTTCATGACTTATACATGTTCCTATGACTATGAGATTATGCAACTCCCGAATACCGGAGGAAGACCTTGTGTGCTATCAAATGTCACAATGTAACTAGGTGATTATAAAGATGCTCTACAGGTGTCTCCGAAGGTGTTTGTTGGGTTGGCATAGATCGGGATTAGGATTTGTCACTCCGATTGTCGAAGAGGTATCTCTGGGCTCTCTCAGTAATGCACATCACTATAAGCCTTGCAAGCAATGTGAATAATGAGTTAGTTGCGGGTTGATGTATTACGGAACGAGTAAAGAGACTTGCCGGTAACGAGATTGAGCTAGGTATTGAGATACCGACGATCGAATCTCGGGCAAGTAACATACCGATGACAAAGGGAACAACGCATGTTGTTATGCGATTTGACCGATAAAGATCTTCGTAGAATATGTAGGAACCAATATGAGCATCCAGGTTCCGCTATTGGTTATTGACCGGAGACATGTCTCGGTCATGTCTACATAGTTCTCGAACCCGTAGGGTCCGCACGCTTAAAGTTCTGTGACGATCGGTATTATGAGTTTTGTGTTTTGATGTACCGAAGGTAGTTCATAGTCCCATATGTGATCATAGACATGACGAGGAGTCTCGAAATGGTCGAGACATAAAGATTGATATATTGGACGACTATATTCGGATACCGGAAGTGTTCCGGGTGATTTCGGAGAAAACAGTCTTTGGAGGTTACTGAACCCCCCGGAAGTAATGGGCCACATGGGCCTTAGTGGAGAGACCGAGGGCCGGCCAGGGCAGGCCGCGCGCCCCCTCCCCCTCTGTTCCGAATTGGACTAGGGAAGGGGGGGGGGGCGGCGCCCCCCTTTCCTTCTCGCTCTCCTCCTTCCTTTCCCCCTCCTAGTAGGAGTAGGAAAGGGGAGTCCTACTCCTACTAGGAGGAGGACTCCTCCTCCTGGCGCGCCCTGCAAGGGCCGGCCGGCCTCCCCCCTTGCTCCTTTATATACGGGGGCAGGGGGCACCGTAGAACACACAAGTTGATCATTGATATCTCTTAGCCGTGTGCGGAGCCCCCCTCCACCATAATCCACCTCGATCATATCATAGCGGTGCTTAGGTGAAGCCTTGCGTTGGTAGCTTCATCAACACCATCATCACGCCGTCGTGCTGTCGAAGCTCTTCCCCTAAGCTCTACTAGATCGTGAGTTTGCGGGACGTCACCGAGCTGAACGTGTGCTGAACGCGGAGGTGCCGTACGTTCGATAATGAGGATCGGTCGATCGTGAAGACGTACGACTACATCAACCGCGTTGTCATAACGCTTCCGCTTACGGTCTACGAGGGTATGTAGATGACACTCTCCCCTCTCGTTGCTATGCATCACCATGATCTTGCATGTGCGTAGGATTTTTTTTGAAATTACTACATTTCCCAACAGAAAAACCAATCGGGAGCCCATTCCGGCGCCCTGCCGGAGGGGGAAATCATCACCGGAGGCCAGTGGCGGAGGCAAGGGGGGACGAGCAGGGGCCAGCCCCCCAACCGATCAATAGTTTAGGAACAAGTATACGTAATTAGCGACAAAATCGCAAGTACGGGCATACTTGGCCCCCCTATCTCGTGTATCTTGGAAGGAGAAAAAAGAAGCCCATGTAAAAAGCCCACCGGCGGCCTAATTGGCAAACTTGGAGCTGCGTTCTCCCGTACGTGAAGCGTGAACCGTGATTAGCGTGTACGTGGGTGAGATTAGGCGCCGCTGCCACCGTCGTGTGGCTTCGCTATCCATTGCCGCCCGCTGCCTCTGATCTGATCTCCCTGCTCGCTGTTCATGGTCTGATTAGTACGGCGAGTCGGCGACGCAACCTACTTCTCCTGCCACAGCCAACGAACTAGCCAAGGTTAACACATCACACTCTATACTATTTTTTCTCAGTTCTCATCTTGTATCAGTGTTTTTTTTTGCGAAAAATCTTGTATCAGTGTTGATAGTATAAATCAGATTTTAGTTGCTTTGCTGCGAGATTTGAGATGCTATACTTGCCCTACAAATTATCATGAAACCATCTTGTACGAGTTCCTATCTGCGATGGAAAATTCTCCTATGTCGATCATAGAGTCATATACTATATAGCTAATTCTGAGATTGCAATTCAGTAGTTACGAAGAGAGAAATGTTGCCAAACACCGTTAAAGATTAATACGTTTTCTAGACAGTTCCTTTGAGTTCTCAACCTATTGAAATTGTGAATGATAATGTCCAAGTTCTCAAACTTGTTCTATATAATTATTTTTGTGCTGGATATTTTTTTGTCTACTTAGCTTGGCCCCCCCTATACCTAAATCCTGGCTCCGCCCCTGCCGGAGGCCATCTTCATCATCCCGGCGGACTCCATGATGAGGAGGGAGTAGTTCAGCCTTGGGGCTGAGGGTATGTACCAGTATCTATGTGTTTGATCTCTCTCTCTCTCTCTCTCTCTCTCTCTCTCTCTCTCTCGTGTTCTTGATTTGGCACGATCTTGATGCACCGCGAGCTTTGTTACTATAGTTGGATCATATGGTGTTTCTCCCCCTCTACCTTCTTGTGATGAATTGAGTCTTGCTCTTTGAGGTTTTGTTATGTTGGATTGAGTATTGGATTTGAGAACACTTGATGTATGTCTTGCGATGGAATATCTGTGGTGACAATGGGTTGTTCTATTGATTCACTTGATGTATGTTTTGGCACTCAACTTGCGGATTCCCGAGGTGACATAGGGGTAATCTATGCTTATGGGTTGATGCATGTTTTCGTCCTACGTTCTCCGTTAGAAACTTTGGAATGATTCTTTGTTGCATGTTGAGGGATTGTTATATGATCCAATTTTGTTATCATTGTTGAGAGACTTTGCACTAGTGAAAGTATGAACTCTAGGCCTTGTTTTTAAGCATTGCAATATCATTTTTGCTCACTTTTGTTACTAGTTACCTTGCTATTTTATATTTTCATATTACAAAAACCTATATCTACTATCCATATTACACTTGTATCACCATCTCTTCGCCGAACTAGTGCACCTATACAATTTACCATTATATTGGGTGTGTTGGGGACACAAGAGACTCTTTGTTATTTGGTTGCGGGGTTGTTTGAGAGAGACCATCTTCATCCTATGCCTCCCACAGATTGATAAACCTTAGGTCATCCACTTGAGGGAAAATTGCTACTGTCCTACAGAACTCTGCGCTTGGAGGCCCAACACGAGTCTACAAGAAGAAGGTTGCATAGTAGACATCAAGCTCTTTTCTGGCGCTGTTGTCGGGGAAGTGAGTGCTTTAAGGTATATCTTTAGATCTTGCAATCGAATCTTTTAGTTTCTTGTTTTATCACTAGTTTAGTTTATAAAAGAAAACTACAGAAAAATGGAATTGAGGTTGCCACATATAATTCATCTTTATAATGTCTTTCTTCAAAATGATGGATCAAAAAATTGTGGCAAAGTGTTAGAAGAAGAATGCAATAAAATGTTTGGCATAAAATGTTTGAATGATGAGCATGATTGCAATGTTGTTAGTGTGAATTTGAATATCCATGATTGCATTGTTATGGATCCTCCAACATGTGGTACTTGCTTAGGATCTTTTGCTAGCCTTCCCCTGTACTAAGCGGGAATACTGCTTGTGCATCCAAAATCCTTGAACCAAGTTTCTTCCATGAGTGTCCACCATATCTAACTATATGCGGTATTTACCTGCCGTTCCAAGTAAATTTGCATGTGCCACCTCTAATCATTCAAATAAGCATCTGTTTTGTGTGCCCGTACAGCTCATGAAGCAGCAGGGGGTGGTCAGTGTCTTCCATGCTAAGTGGGTTACTCTCACCATGGGTGTTTATTCACTTGTCATTGCACGGGAGAGGGTGGTAATAGGGATGCCCAGTCTCATGATCAAAATGAAAAATAACAAAACAAACTCCCCCGAAAAGTTGATTGTATGGAGGGCACCTGAGGATTCGACTAACCATGGCTTGTGTTTGAATGGTTGAGGAGGAGTAAAATTTACATTTCCGCTTGGGAACCGCCTATAATGTATTTAACAAGGAAGATATTGAGAACTCTCGGTCGTTATGTTCACAGGAAAGGCATGCCACTCAAAATGTATTCATCTCCATTTTAAGCTTCGAGCTTTGGCACCTCTGCAAATCCATGCTTCCCTCTATGAAGGGCCTATCTTTTACTTTTATGCAAGAGTCAGTAGTATTCCTTCTCATTTCAACCTACTCTTTAGTTGGCAAGCATCATGTGATAGGGAAAGATCTAAGCATATATGGCCATTCAAATATATTCGATCATGAATTATTATTGTTGACAATTATCTATATGATAAATAAGTTGGAAGGCAAAACACTAAGCTCCTATCTTTCTCTGTGTTCGATGGATGCTATTTGTTCTAAAAAATATGCTTTGAGTTGTAGCAATCATGGAAGACTATGTGATAGTTGAGTATGTGGAATTTGCTAAATCAAAGCTCTTACATAGACCTGATACGTCCATTTTGCATAATGTTTTCCTACTGTTATTTATGATGTTTTTATGCATAATAATGCTTTTTGGAGTAATTCTAATGCCTTTTCTCTCATAATTTGCAAGGTACACACAAAGAGGGAGAGTTCCGGCAGTTGGAAATCTGGACCTGGAAAAGCTACGTCAGGCCACCTATTCTACACAACTCCAAACAAGCTGAAACTTTGCGGAGATTTTTTATGGAATATTTGAACAATATTGGAGCAATAAGTACCAAAGGGGGCCCACCAGGTGGGCACAACCCACCTGTGCGCACCATGGAGCCTAGGCGTACCCTAGTGGGTTGTGCTCACCTATGCCCACCCCCGGTGCCCATCTTCTGGTATATAAGTCATTTTGACATAGAAAAATAAAGAGAGGACTTTCGAGACGGAGCATCGCCGTCTCGAGGCGGAACTTGGGTAGGAGCACTTTTGCCCTCTGGCGGAGCAATCCGCCGGGGGAACTTCCCTCCCGGAGGGGGAAATCATCGTCATCATCATCACCAACAACTCTCCCATCTTGGAGAGGGCAATATCCATCAACATATTCAACAACACCATCTCCTCTCAAACCTTAGTTCATCTTTTTGTGTTCAATCTTTGTACCGGAACTATAGATTGGTGCTTGTGGGTGACTAGTAGTTTTGATTACATCTGTAGTTGATTACTGTATGGTTTATTTGGTGGAAGATTATATGTTCAGATCCAATATGCTATTTAATACCCCTCTGATCTTGAGCATGATTATCATTTGTGAGTAGTTACTTTTGTTCTTGAGGTCACGGGAGAAATCATGTTACAAGTAATCATGTGAACTTGATATGTGTTTGATATTTTGATAGTATGTATGTTGTGATTGCCTTAGTGGTGTCATGTGAACATCGACTACGTGACACTTCACCATATTTGGGCCTAAGGGAATGCATTGTGGAGTAGTTATTAGATGATGGGTTGCGAGAGTGATAGAAGCTTCAACCCTAGTTTATGCGATATTCCGTAAGGGACCGGATGGATCCAAAAGTTTAATGTTATGGTTAGAATTTATTCTTAATACTTTTCTCGTAGTTGCGGCTGCTTGCGAGGGGGTTAATCATAAGTAGGAGGTTTTTTCAAGTAAGAAAAGCACCTAAGCACCGGTCCACCCACATATAAAATTATCAAAGTAGCGAACACAAATCGAATCAACATGGTGAAAGTGACTAGATAAAATTCCCATGTACCCTTAAGAATGCTTTGCTTACTATAAGAGACTGTTTTGGACTGTCCTTTGCCTCAAAAGGATTGGGCTACCTTTCTGCACTTTTGTTACTACTATCGTTACTTGCTCGTTACAAATTATCTTGCTATCAAACTAGTCTGTTACTTACAATTTCAGCACTTGCAGACATTACCTTGCTGAAAACCACTTGTCATTTCCTTCTGCTCCTCGTTGGATTCGACACTCTTACTTATCGAAAAGACTATGATAGATCTCCTATACTTGTGGGTCATCAAGACTCTTTTCTGGCACCGTTTCCGGGGAGTGAAGCACCTTTGGTAAGGAAACATTTATATAGTGTGCTGAAATTTACTGTCACTTGTTACTATGGAAAACAATCCTTTGAGGGGTTTGTTCGGGGTATCTTCACCTCGATCGGAACCACAATTAGCTACCCCTCAACCTACTGCACCTACTGAAAATATTGAATATGAAATTCCTTCGGGTATGATAGAACAACTACTAGCTAATCCTTATGCAGGAGACGGAACCGAACATCCTGATATGCACTTGATATATGTGGAACAAATTTGTGGATTGTTTAAGATTGCAGGTTTACCCGGAGATGAAGTTATGAAAAAGTTTTTCCCTTTATATTTGAAGGGAAAAGCATTGGCATGGTATAGGCTATGCGGTGATATTGGATCTTGGAATTGGAATCGATTGAAATTGGAGTTCCACCAAAAAAAATATCTGATGCATCTAGTTCATCGTGATCGGAATTACATATATAATTTTTGGCCTCGTGAAGGAGAAAGTATCGCTCTAGCTTGGGGGAGGCTTAAGTCAAATTTATATTCATTCCCCAATCATGAGCTCTCAAGATAAATTATCATCCAGAACTTTTATGCTCGGCTTTCTCATAATGATCGATCCATGCTTGATACTTCTTGTGCTGGTTCTTTTATGACAAAGACTATTGAATTCCAGTGGGATCTTTTGGAAACAATTAAATGCAACTCTGAAGATTGGGAACTCGACGAAGGTAAAGAGTCAGGTATTAAGCTTTGCTACCTCTTGAGCACTGCGTTGGTTTTTCCCTTGAAGAGGAAAGGGTGATGCAGTAAAGTAGCATAAGTATTTCCCTCAGTTTTGAGAACCAAGGTATCAATCCAGTAGGAGACCACACTCAAGTCCCTCGCACCTACACAAACAAATAAGAACCTTGCAACCAATGCAATAAAGGGGTTGTCAATCCCTTCACGGTCACTTACGAGAGTGAGATCTGATAGATATGATAAGATAATATTTTTGATATTTTTATGATAAAGAGAAATAAAGATGCAAAGTAAAATAAAAGGCAATAGAAATAGCTAAGTGTTGGAAGATTAATATGATGGAAAATAGACCCGGGGGCCATAGGTTTCACTAGTGGCTTCTCTCAAGAGCATAAGTATTACGGTGGGTGAACAAATTACTGTCGAGCAATTGATAGAATTGAGCATAGTTATGAGATTATATAGGTATGATCATGTATATAGGCATCACGTCCATGACAAGTAGACCGACTCCTGCCTGCATCTACCGCTATCCAGCATGCATCTAGAGTATTAAGTTCATAAGAACAGAGTAACGCTTTAAGCAAGATGACATGATGTAGAGGGATAAACTCATGCAATATGATATAAAACCGATCTTGTTATCCTCGATGGCAACAATACAATACGTGCCTTGCTTCCCCTGCTGTCACTGGGAAAGGACACCGCAAGATTGAACCCAAAGCTAAGCACTTTTCCCATTGCAAGAAAGATCAATCTAGTAGGCCAAACCAAACTGATAATTCGAAGAGACTTGCAAAGATAACCAATCATACATAAAATAATTCAGAGAAGATTCAAATATTTTTCATAGATAAACTTGATCATAAACCCACAATTCTTCGGTCCCGACAAACACACCGCAAAATAAGATTACATCGAATAGATCTCCACAAGAATCGTGGAGAACTTTGTATTGAGATCCAAAGAGAGAGAAGAAGCCATCTAGCTAATAACTATGGACCCGAAGGTCTAAGGTAAACTACTCACACATCATCGGAGAGGCTATGGTGTTGATGTAGAAGCCCTCCGTGATCAATGCCCCCTCCGGCAAGACGCCGGAAAAGGCCCCAAGATGGGATCTCACGGGTACAGAAGGTTGCGGTGGTGGAATTAGGTTTTCGTGGATGCCTCTATTGGTTTGGGGGTACGTAGGTATATATAGGAGGAAGAAGTACGTCGATGGAGCAATGTGGGCCCCACGAGGGTGGAGGGCGCGCCTGGGGGGGGGGGGGGTAGGCGCGCCCCCTGCCTCGTGCTCTCCTCGTTGCTTTCTTGACGTGGACTCCAAGTCCTCTGGATCACGTTTGTTCCAAAAATCACGTTCCCGAAGGTTTCATTCCGTTTGGACTCCATTTGATATTCTTTTTCTATGGAACACTGAAATAGGCAAAAAAACAGCAATTTGGGCTGGGCCTCTGGTTAATAGGTTAGTCCCAAAAATAATATAAAGCCCATTAAACATCCAAAACAGAATATAATATAGCATGGAACAATAAAAAATTATAGATATGTTGGAGACGTATCAAGCTTAAGTATGATTGTGTTAAATATTTTATGAATACCGATGCTTTTCAAAAGTTTAGCACTAAATATGGACTTGGCTCTGAGATAGTAGCCTCCTTTTGTGAATCATTTGCTACTCATGTTGATCTCCCTAAAGAGAAGTGGTTTATATATCACCCACCTATTAAAGAAGAATTTAAAGAACCGGTACCAGTTAAAAAGGAAACTACACTTTATAATGTTGATCCATTTGTTCCTACTGCTTATATTGAGAAACCACCTTTCCCTGTTAGGATAAAGGAAAATGCTAATGTATCAACAGTGGTCAATAAAAGTTATATCAGAACACCTAAACCTGATGAACAAATTAAAGTAGAGCCTAGCGTTGCTATGGTTAAAGATCTCTTGGAAGAAGATATAGATGGGCATGTTATTTAATTCTATAATGAAGCTACTAGAATTGTCAAACCTGATAAAACAGATAATCATAGACTCGTTGTTGGCATGCTTGTTGTCTTAGTTAAAATAGGAGATCACTATTATCATGGTTTCCGCGACATAGGTGCTAGCGTAAGTGCTATTCCTTACACCTTGTATCAAGAAATTATGGATGACATAGCACCCGCAGAGATAGAAGACATAGATGTTACTATTAAACTTGCTAATAGAGATACAATTTCACCAATTGGGACTGTTAGAGATGTTCAAGTCTTGTGTGGGAAAATAAAATACCCTACTAATTTTCTTGTTCTTGGTTCCTGACAAGATGACTTCTGTCCCATTATCTTTGGTAGACCTTTCTTGAACACCGATAATGCTCAAATAGATTGTAAGAAACAAACTGTCGGTGTCAATTTTTTATATGAGTCTCATGAGTTCAATTTTTCCAAGTTTAGTAGAAAGCTTCATGAAAAAGAGTTGCCTAGTAAGGATGAAATAATTGGTCTTGCTTCTATTGCTGTGCCTCCTACTGATCCTTTAGAACAATATTTGCTAGACCATGAAAATGATTTACATATGCATGAAAGAAATGAAATAGATAAGATTTTCTTTGAACAACGTCCTCTGCTTAAACACAATTTACCTATTGAAACTCTAGGAGGTCCTCCTCCACCTAAAGGTGATCCTATGTTCGAATTAAAACAATTTCCAGACACTTTTAAATATGCTTATCTTGATGAAAAAAAGATATATCCTGTTATTATTAGTGCTAGCCTTTCAGAACATGAAGAAGAAAGATTATTGAAAGTTCTAAGGAAGCACCGAGCTGCTATTGGATATACCCATGATGATTTAAAGGGCATTAGTCCCACTCTATGTCAGCACAAGAGTAATATGGAACCTGATGCTAAACCCGTTGTTGATCACCAATGTCGGTTAAATCGAAAGATGAAAGAAGTGGTAAGAACGGAGATATTAAAACTTCTGGAAGCAGGTATAATCTATCATATAGCTGATAGTAGATGGGTAAGTCATGTTCATTGTGTTCCTAAGAAAGGAGGTATTACTGTTGTTCCTAATGATCAGAATGAACTTATTCCACAAAGAATTGTTACAGGCTATAAAATGGTAATTGATTTTAGAAAATTAAACAAAGCAACTAGAAAATATCATTACCCTCTGCCTTTTATTGATCAAATGCTAGAGAGATTATCTAAGCACACACACTTTTGCTTCCTTGATGGATATTCTGTTTTTCCAAATACTTGTTTCTCAACCTGATCAAGAAAAGACCACTTTCATTTGTCCCTTTGGAACTTATGCTTATAGACGTATGCCTTTTGGTTTATCAAATGCAACTGCTACCTTTCAAAGATGTATGACTGCTATATTCTCTGACTTATGTGAAAAGATCGTTGAGGTTTTCATGGATGACTTCTCTGTTTATGGGAAGTCTTTTGATGATTGTTTAAGCAATCTTGATCTAGTTTTGCAGAGATGCGAGCAAACAAATCTTGTCTTGAATAGGGAGAAGTGCCACTTTATGGTTAATGAAGGTATTGTTTTGGGCCATAAAATCTCTGAAAGAGGTATTGAGGTGGACAAAGCTAAGGTTGATGCAATTGAGAAAATGCCATGTCCTAAAGATATCAAAGGTGTTCGTAGTATCCTAGGTCATGTGGTTTCTATAGGAGATTTATCAAAGACTTTTCTAAAATTCATAGGCCTCTTACAAATATTTTGCAAAAGGATGTCCCTTTCGTTTTTGATGATGATTGTTTAGGAGCCTTCGAAACACTCAAGAAAGCCTTAATTTCTGAACCTATTGTTCAACCACCTGATTGGAACTTGCCTTTTGAAATTATGTGTGATGCTAGTGATTATGCTGTTGGTGCTGTTCTAGGACAAAGAGTTGAAAAGAAATTGAATGCTATTCATTATGCTAGTAAAACTCTAGACAACGCACAACGGAATTATGCAATTACTGAAAAAGAATTTCTAGCAGTGGTGTTTGCTTGTGATAAATTTAGATCTTACATTGTTGACTCTAAAGTTATCGTTCACACCAATCATGCTGCTATTAAATATCTTATGGAAAAGAAAGATGCTAAACCTAGACTTATTCGATGAGTTCTCTTGCTACAAGAATTTGATTTACATATTACTGATACGAAAGGAGCTGAGAACCATGTAACTGATAACTTGTCTAGGCTTGAAAATGTGCTTGATGACCCACTACCTATTGATGATAGCTTTCCTGATGAGCAGTTAGCTGCAATAAATGTTTTGAATAGTACTCCTTGGTATGCTGACTATGCTAATTGCATTGTTGCTAAATATTTACCACCTAGTTTCGCATACCAACAAAATAAAAAATTCTTCTATGATTTAAGACAGTACTTTTGGGATGACCCACATCTTTACAAAGGAGTAGATGGTATTATTAGACGTTGTGTACCTAAGCATAAATAGGGACAAATACTATAGAAATGTCACTCCGAAGCTTATGGAGGGCATCATGCTGGAGACAGAACTGCTCACAAGGTATTGCAATCTGGATTTTATTGGCCAACTCACTTCAAGGATGCCTGTAAGTTTGTCTCATCTTGTGATGAATGTCAAAGAATAGGTAATATCGGTAAGCGTCAAGAAATGCCAATGAATTATTCACTTGGTGTTGAACCATTCGATGTTTGTGGATTTGATTACATGGGACCTTTTCCTTCCTCTAATGGGTATACACATATTTTGATTGTTGTTGATTATGTTACTAAATGGGTAGATGCTATTCCAACCAGTAGTGCTGATCACAACACCTCTATTAAAATGCTCAAGGAAGTTATTTTCCCAAGGTTTGGAGTCCCTAGATACTTAATGACTGATGGTGGTTCACACTTTATTCATGGTGCTTTCCGTGAAATGCTTGCCAAGTATGATGTTAACCATAGAATTGCATCACCCTATCATCCTTAGTCTAGTGGTCAAGTTGAACTTAGCAATAGAGAAATAAAATTAATTTTACAAAAGACTGTCAATAGGTCCCAGAAGAATTGGTCTAAGAAATTAGATGATGCACTTTGGGCTTATAGAACAACATATAAAAATCCTATGAGTATGTCTCCTTATAAAATGTTTTATGGAAAGGCTTATCATTTGCCTCTTGAGTTAGAACATAAAGCATATTGGGCAGTCAAAGAACTCAATTATGATTTCAAACTTGCCGGTGAAAAGAGGTTATTTGATATTAGCTCATTAGATGAATGGAGAACCCAAGCTTATGAAAATGCCAAATTGTTTAAAGAAAAATTTAAAAGATGGCATGATAAAAGAATCCAAAAGGGTGAGTTCAAAGTTGGAGAATATGTTCTTTTGTACAACTCTCGTTTCAGATTCATTGCAGGAAAACTCCTCTCCAAATGGGAAGGACCCTATGTTATCGAGGAGGTTTATCGGTCTGGAGCTATCAAAATAAATAATGCCGAAGGTACTAACCCGAAGGTTGTCAATGGGCAACGAATAAAACATTATATCTTAGGTATGCCCATTAATGTTGAAAGTAATATTATCCAAACAATGCTAGCGGAAGAACACATAAAAGAGTCCTTCCGGAACACTCCAGAAAATAAGGAGGTACGTGATACGGTAAGTAAATGGACTTCGAAAAATCCGCAAAAATATTTTTTGTCAGTTTTGGAATATAACAAAAATTAGGAAAATAAGAAACAACCAGGAAGCGTACCCTGGTGGGCGCAAGACACCAGGGCGGCCAGGCGCGCCCAGGTGGGTTGTTCCCAATTGGGGCACCTTCCGGACTCCATTTTTCTTCCGTTTGCTTGTCTCCCAAGATAAAAAATCTTTATATACCCCCGAACCTATTGACCACCGTATCGCGGAGAAATCTTCTGTTTTCTTTTCCTTGTTGTTTTCTATCAGATCCCATCTACCATGGCCGCTTCAAGATCCTTCAAGGACAAGTTCTTCAAGAACGTCATCAACCCATATTTGTGGGAGGTGGTGCAGAACCCTCAGGCCATCCAGATGCATGAGGGGGTGTTGCACATCCGCGATGTGCAAGGGCCCAAGGGGACGGGAACCGTGGAGGCCAGGCTTGAAGCTATGAAGCAGGAAGTCTTCCGGTGCAAGGGGATGGTGGAGCGTGGACTCAATGCCAATCACCTCATGATTATGGACCTTACCCGTGATCTCAAGGTGGATGACAAGTCCATGAAGGACATTGTGTTCACCCTCAATGAGCAAATCAACTTCCTCCAAAGCTAGATCTATGATCTTCAAAACCAAATCTTTGAATATGAGGCGAGGTTTAAAGGTATGAGTTTGGCTGCCAGTTGCAGGACCCGTGAGACTCATTCTTCCTCTTACGATGGTGGACCTCTGCCATGGAAACCCGAGGACAAGATCGCATCTACTTCATCACCACCAAAATAAATTGAGTTTCGGGTATGGGCACTCCCCTTGGCTTCCGCCAAGCTTGGGGGAGGTGCCCCGGTATCGTATCATCCCTACTATCTTTTGCCTTTACTTATTTTAGTTCGATCCTTTCTTTTTGAGAGTTTGCTTAGTGATCTATCCTTGTAATCGTGTGTGAGATGTATAATAAAGTTTAGTTTGATTTTTGCTTTCTTTATTTTCATGCTGCAATAAAAAGAAAGGAAATAAATGAAAAAGATCATATGCTAATCTTATGGTAGGTGATGGCACCACCTAAGGAAAAGTGTGAGTAGAAAATTTTATTAGAGATTGACAAACATAGCATTGGTCAATGATGCAACTCATGAAAGAATTAATAAGGGAAGAGAAGATTCACATATAAATACACTATCATGGAAATCTTTTGTGATTGTGAGCCCCCATCAAAATATTATATGCCAAAATTGTTGACGTTGGACAAGGAAGACAACATAATGATTTATGTTTGTTCATATTCACATGTATATTGTCATAGATTCTTCAACATGTGGTGCTTGCCCCCTATCTTTTCTAGCCAAAAATTCCACACTAAGTAGAGATACTACTTGTGCATCCAAAAACCCTTAAACCCAGATCTTATTTTCAAGATTGCACCATACCTACCTAAGGATTGAGTAAGATCCTTCAAGTAAGTTGTCATCGGTGCAATAAGGCAATAAAATTGCTTCTAAAAGTGTGAGATCATTTAGTGTAAGAGAAAATTGAGCGTTGTACAAACTTGTGATGGTGAAGAATAAAAGTGACAGACTGCATAATAAAGGTTGCCATCACAAGGGGCAATACAACGTGATGTTCTTTTGCACTAAGTGGTTGAGCATACAAACAAATAAGCGCATGGAAACCTCTGCTTCCCTCTGTGAAGGGCCTATCTTTTACTTTTATGCAAGAGTCAAAGTTTATTCTCTCTACTCCTTTTTATTTTCTCCTTTGGCAAGCATCATGTGGTGAGGAAAGATCTAGGCACATATGTCCAGTTGAATATGGGTGGCATGAGTTATTTTTGTTGACATCACCCTTTAGGTGAATACATTGGGAGGCGAAACTATAAGCCCTTATCTTTCTATGTGTCCGTTGAAACGTTTTGTTCATGTGTATGTGGTGAGTATTAGCAATCATAGAAGACTATATGATGGTCGAGTATGTGGACTTGCCTAAAGGCTCCGATATGTGACCCTTCGTGAAAAGATGATGAATTGTAGTTGCAAAGTTGACTGAGAACATAGTTTGTTGGTTTCTAATAGAGTTTATGCTTTATACTTCAATTGTGTGATGAACTGTCACTTATTCATGGGAAGTCTATGATAAATGTTCTATGATAAAAGTTTTATGTTTAACTTTGTTGCTATTATAATAATCTACATGATGCTTCTATGTCCGTATTTTGTTTTTATCGACACCTCTCTCTCTCTCTCTCTCTCTCTCTCTCTCTCTCTCTAAGCATGTGGACATGTTTTTCGATTTCGGTTTTCGCTTGAGGACAAGCGAGGTCTAAGCTTGGGGGAGTTGATACGTCCATTTTGCATCATGTTTTCCTACTGTTATTTATGATGTTTTTATGCATAATAATGCTTTTTGGAGTAATTCTAATGCCTTTTCTCTCATAAATTGCAAGGTACACGCAAAGAGGGAGAATTCCGGCAGCTGGAAATCTGGACCTGGAAAAGCTACGACAAGCCACCTATTCTGCACAACTCCAAACAAGCTGAAACTTTGTGGAGATTTTTTATGGAATATTTGAAGAATATTGGAGCAAATAAATACCAGAGGGGGCCCACCAGGTGGGCACTGAGGGAGTCCTGGATTAGGGGGTATCCGGACAGCCGGACTATATACATCGTCGAGACTATTGAAGCGTGAAGATACAAGACTCAAGACTTTGACCCGTGTCCGGATGGGACTTTCCTTGGCGTGGAAGGCAAGCTTGGCGATCCGGATATTATATTTCCTTCCTTGTAACCGACTCCATGTAAACCCTAGCCCTCTCCGGTGTCTATATAAACCGGAGAGGTTGGTCCTTAGAAGGCCGATCACAATTACAATCATACCATCATAGGCTAGCTTCTAGGGTTTAGCCTCTACGATCTCGTGGTAGATCTACTCTTGTACTACCCATATCTTCAATATTAATCAAGCAGGAAGTAGGGTTTTACCTCCATCGAGAGGGCCCAACCTGGTAAACATTGTGTCCCTTGCTTCCTGTTACCATCAGCCTAAGACGCACGATCGGGACCCCCTACCGAGATCCGCCGGTTTGACACCGACATTGGTGCTTTCATTGAGAGTTCCTCTGTGTCGTTGCTGCAAGGCTCGATGGCTCGTCTCGTTGTCAGGGACAACATTACCTCGGGGGAGCCCTGGCTGTAGGCCAAACTTTCCGACTAGGCGGCTTCGTCATGGCCGCCCCATCGGCTGTCGCGCCGACGATGGCCTCTCGGGTCATCACGCATAAACTTCGCATCAATTCGGAACTCGCCGAACAGATGGATCCGATAGAGCTATGTTCTCTTAATGAGCTCTTGGATCGCATCATTGCTTTGGGGGTCGCAACGGACTATGACCGGATCAGGCTTAAACCCTACCAAAGGGACACTAAGTCCCCGCCGGCCACCCATGAGATAGCGGTAGCGGAGGAACCACACAGGGAGTATCCCTCTATTTTGAGGATGAATTATGTCCGGATCGCCGAGCTCCCGGAGCCGGACACCCGCCCAGGGGAGGATATGACCCGGGTCCCGGACTTAGAACCGGGCACGGGCTGAAAAAATTGGGCAGCGTCCCGGATCCCGAGCTGTTGAACTCGGATTTTTCCATGCCCCCAGGTGCTAGGTCGGATCAGAATCGGGATTCAGCTATAACCACCCATGCGGACTTAAATCGTCTCTCCCATATCAGGCAAGAGCCCCAGGAGACAGTGCATCATTATCGGGCCAGATTCCTCCTTGCGCTAAACAAGGTCGAGGACTGCCACGAGGAGGACGTAGTCTCGCTCTTCTGCAAAAACTGCACGGACAAAGGAATCCTTAATGCTATAAGTCGCCGTGACATAGTACGCTTTGCGGACTTAGCAATCATAGTACAGAAGTAATGTGCGATGGAAAGCGTCTGGTAAATCCAAGCTGAATTGTGGGACCGTCCGGCTTTTGCCAAAACCTTTGTCCGAACTAAACGGGCGAACTCTCGTAAGTCGGCCGATCCAATCCCCAAGAAACCAAAGCCCACCCCAGGGCGGGGAACCGTATTGGAAAAATGGCTCAATGGGCCATGTAAACTCCACAGCACTCCGGACACAGCACCAACTCATAGTCTTAGGGCATGTTGGATACTCCGGCAGGTTGCAAAAAATGGCGAGGATCTTCTTACAGAACAACATCCCGCCAACGAGCACAATACTGGTACTAACAGTCTTGAGACTTTTGCCTCAAACAGCGGTATAGCGAAGCTCATCGAAGCTCATGAAATTTGCCATATGGCCAAAATAAACCCCTGGAATGACACTGTATAACTTTCAATGCCAGTGACGAACCTAGATTCTAGACTGTCCGGGCACCAGCCGCTCTGGTTCTTAGCCCAATCATGGACGGCTTTCGGCTCAGTAAAGTGCTCATGGATGGCGGAAGCGGATTAAACTTGATCTATGAAGAGACACTCAGCAAGATGGAAATTGACAAAGGCCGCATTGAACAAAGAGGCACAACCTTCAGGGGAATTATCCCTAGTCGAGAAGCGCGGTGTGCAGGAAAAATCACACCCGACGTGGTATTCGGCACCCCGGAGAATTATAGGTCCGAAGAAATCACATTCCAAGTGGCCCCTTTTAACAGCTGATACCACGCCCTTCTAGGGCGGGACGCGTTTACAAGCTTTCAAGCTATACCCCATTACGGGTACATGAAGCTTAAAATGCCCGGGCCCAATGGAATCATCACTCTAGCCAGTGATCCGGACGTCGCACTTCGCGCCGAAAACAAAACCGCAGCACTAGCCCTGGAGGCATTATCCGAGGCCCTAGCAGCCGAAGAATTAACAACATTGCGGGTTACCGTGGACAGGGACGACGTGATACTCGACAAGCGACCCAAGTCCACCTCATTTAAACCCGCAGACGAGATAGTCAAATTCCAAGTCCATCCAACGGACCCCACGAAGACAGCTTCCGTCGGTACACGGCTGAGCCCCACGATGGACGCCGCACTGCGAGACTTCTTACGCGAGAATTGGGATATCTTCGCCTGGCACCCATCAGACATGCCAGGCATCCCATGCAGATTGGCCGAACACAGCCTCAATATACTAAAAGGATACAAACCAGTCAAGCAGACTCTAAGACAGTTTTCGGAACCCAAATGGCAGGCCATAGGGGAAGAGCTAGCCAAACTACCTGAGGCCGGATTCATCAGAGATATCAAGCATCTGGATTGGCTGGCAAACCTGGTAATGGTACCAAAGAGGGACAAATCCTGGCGCCTATGTGTTGACTTTAAAGACCTCAACAAGGCTTGCCCCAAGGATCCCTTTCCCCTCCCTCGCATCGATCAAATCATCGATGCCACAGCAGGACATGACTCGCTGTGTTTCCTCGACGCATACTCTGGATACCATCAAATAAAGATGAAAGAGTCTGACCAAGCTGCAACAGCTTTCATAACGCCATATGGCCCTTTCTGCTTCAACACTATGCCTTTCGGGCTTAAGAACGTTGGCGCAACCTACCAACGCATGATTCAAACATGCCTGGAAAAGCAAATCGTCAAAACAGTGGAGGCATACGTGGATGACGTGGTCATAAAAACAAGACACGTCGAAACCCTAATAGATGACTTGAGGCTTACATTCGACAATCTCAGGACATACGACATCAAGCTGAACCCGGAAAAATGCGTTTTTGGCGTCCCCTCAGGGAAACTACTCGGCTTCATCGTTTCCAATAGAGGAATTGAAGCGAATCCGGCAAAAATCCGAGCTCTGCCATAGTTGGCTATACCAACAGACCTCAAGCACATCCAGAAACTAGCCGGATGCGTGGCTGCTCTAAGCCGCTTTATCTCCAGGTTAGGAGAAAAGGCATTACCTCTTTACCGCCTTCTTCGGCGCACCGAACACTTCGTGTGGACGGATGCAGCCACGGCCGGACTGGATGAAATAAAACCTTATTGGCCAGTAATCCAGTACTAACAGCGCCGAATATTGACGAACCTGTGCTGTTGTACATAGCTGCAACGCATCAAGTTGTAAGCGCAGTACTCATCGTTGAATGAGAGGCTGACGGATACAAATTCCCGCTCCAGAAGTCGGTTTACTACGTATCCACGGTCCTAACCCCATGCAAATCCCGATACCCACACTATCAATATATAGCATACGCGGTGTTCATGGCATCCCGGAAGCTACGACACTACTTTCAAGAGTGTTCGATTACGGTGACCTCCGAAGTACCACTCAATGACATAATAAATAACCGCGATGCTACGGGCTGGATTGCCAAATGGGCCATCGAGCTCCTTCCCGTTCGACATAACATACAAACCACGGTGGGCCATCAAGTCGCAAGTATTGGCTGACTTCATCGCCGAATGGACACAAGCCGAACTCCCTAAAGAGTATGGCGCATACTCAAACTGGATCATGCACTTCGACGGCTCTAAAATGCTGGCCGGATTGGGAGCAGGTGTAGTCCTGACGTCTCACACCGGAGACACGGTCTAGTACGTCCTCCAAATATTATACACAGACTCCAACAATGCAGCCGAATATGAGGCTCTGTTGCACGGTCTTCGGATGGAAGTCTCCATGGGCATTCAACGCCTGGAAGTGCGCGGGGATTCAAACCTCGCAATATCACAAATAAATGGAGATTTTGATGCCAAGGACCCGAAAATGGCGGCCTACCGTAATGCCGTCCTCAAGATGTCAGCTCGGTTCGAGGGGCTCGAATTCCACCATGTGGCTCGAGGAAACAATCAAGCGGCGGACGTCCTCACTCGCATCGGCGCTAAACGCGACCTTGTCCCACCTAACATATTCTTGGAACGGTTGTTCAAGCCATCCATAGTATGGGAAGGGGAGTCCGGCAATACTAGTACGGATCCGAATACACCCCCAGATTCCGAACTATCAGACATAGTCGGAGGTTCTACCACCGAAATAACGTCCTCGGCCCACGAAATCATGGCTGCAATCGCCCCGTGGACAGAACCTTTCTTTGCCTACCTAAATAGGCAGGAGCTCCCCGAAGACCAAAATGAAGCACGCTGCATCGTCCGGCGCTCTAAATCTTACAAAGTCTACGAAGGGGAACTCTACAAGAAAAGCGCTACCGGAGTGCTCCAAATATGCATCTCCGAAGAGGAAGGGCGGAAGCTCTTGGCTGAAATCCATGTCGGACTGGGCGGGCACCACGCCGCGGCTCGAGCATTAGTCAGCAAGGCCTTCCGTACAAGTTTCTACTGGCCGACGGCCCGAGCAGACGCACAGGACCTTGTCCAACATTGTGTTGGTTGCCAGCTCTTTGCCAATCAGAGTCATATGCCCCCTACCGCTCTCCAAACAATCCCCATAACTTGGCCCTTTGCGGTCTGGGGTCTGGATATGGTCGGACCTCTTAAAGGGGGAAGCCATAAGAAAAAATACTTATTGGTCATGGTGGACAAATTCACCAAATGGATAGAAGCCAAACCAGTCAAAACGGCCGAATCCGGACCACTAATAGACTTCATATCCGAGGTCGTACACCGATACGGTGTCCCCCACAGCATCATCACTGATAATGGCTCAAATTTCACAGCCGACTAAGTGAAAATTTGGTGCGCAAAAATGGGCATTAAGCTTGATTACGCTTCCGTCTACCATCCCCAAACAAACGTCCAGGTAGAGCGGGCAAATGGTCTCATCATGAGCGGCATCAAACCCAGACTAGTGCGATCCCTGACACAGTCGGATACGCACTTTGGGTCGAGGAGCTCGACTCCGTACTCTGGGGGCTGCGGACCACGCCAAATGGCACCACCGGATATACATCATTTTTTATGGTGTACGACGCGGAAGCAGTATTACCCTGCGACATAATACATGATTTGCCACGCGTACGCATGTACGAAGAGAAGGAAGCCGAGTTAGATCGGCAGGATAACTTGGACGCCCTAGAGGAGGAGCGTGACATCGCAAAAGCCCGCTCCACATTCTATCAGCAGCAGGCTCGACGATATCAAAGCAGAGAAGTGCGGGCCAAAACTTACAATATTGGCGAGCTTGTTCTACGCCTACTGGAGAAGAAGAAGGACAAGCTCAAACCCAAGTCGGAGGGTCCCTTCGTCATTGACAAAGTTCTCACCGGAGGAGCGTACCACTTATGTAATGCATCCGATAACAGACTCGAGCCGAACACATGGAACGCGGCCAGACTCCGGAGATTCTACGCCTAACGCCGAACTCAATGTTCGTCTCCTAACCCCTCCTTTTTAATTATGCTCCATCCCTTTTTCCTTTCTCGACCTTTTTCCTCTTCACACAAAGTATTCGATACAGTGCGGATTCCCGGATCACTCCGGCCGCACTAGGTGTGTAAGCAATACCTGGGGGCTTCCTATACGGAAGCTAAAAATAATTACTCACATGGCTTTCTGCCCATCACATATGCATTATTTTTCCATATGTGCCTTTTCTTCACCATTATATGCATTGATATGACTTAATATGTGGCCAAGCTGGGTTGCCTGGCTCTTGTGTTTATGCCCTACGTTCCCGTTAATTCGGCTAGGGCATAAGGGGAGCACCTATGCGATTGTTACTGCCGGTTCAGCCAGATGTGTACCTCAGACTGGGTGAAGCCGAAAGCTAGCTTCCTTAAGAGAATATTCGGTCGGCGAACAAAAGATGTATTCGTTTATTATGACGCAAATCCCCAGAAGTTTTGTATCCTGCGCAATCGTTCGCAGTCCGGACATGTGCATTGTCGCATGCTTACCCAGGGAAAGGAACCCCTAACTGAACTATTCTCCCTGGAAGATGTTTCTTACTATCCATGTAATATAACATAACTAGTTGGGTACTTGTGCATTCAAGCACTTATGACCCCTCGCTGTGTCCACGCATACCCCGGTTCTGTATAACTGAGTGGGTATTCGGACACACCCCGGACTATAGGATTCGGGGGCTGAAGCGAAAAGGACCGCCATAACAAATGATCTTAATCCGGCTAGGGACTACTTATGTCCATTGAATTACACAGTCACATGGACTGACTATATTCCTCCTCTATACCATCCAACAAGCTATCTAGCTTACAATCCTGTTGAGAATACTTAGCGGCTAACGCTACCTGGTCATATACCAGACTCATGAGAATTTCTTGCCCATCGGGCCCCGCCGGTCCTACTTCGGCCATATGGTTCGGGTCCAGCTTGGTGTAGCTCGTGTTCACCATAGCCCAGGCTTCTCTTGCGCCTTGCCGACAAGCGGACATTTTCCACAGTCTTAAGCGTCACTGCGCTCCTTGAAGCATATCCACAAGCTCCGCCATGCCATTCGGCAGCAAGCTTGATGGCCACAAAGCCTGAGCAACACCCTCATCACTTGCTGAGCTCGCTCGTGTAGTTGTGAAAGGTCTTGCAGTAAATCACTTGCAGATGAGGGCATCTCCCCCTCAGGATGACCCGTTAACATTCCTGCAAGCAAAATTCTTTCAATATACTTCCTCGCCAAACTATACTACAGTTCGTCTAGGCACTTACCGTAAATGCCGTGTCGAAGCCTTTTGTTCTCCTTCACGGAGTCTCGCGGTGGCGCAGAGATCTTTTAACTCCCGTCCAGCTGGACTTTGGCATCTTGAAGATTGTTCTTCTCCCGCTTAACTCGCGAAGAATGCGCTCGCCACCTCTAGCTGCCTTTTGAGATGCGATCGTCCTCTCTTACGCCCTCGGATTCACCCGGGATTGTCTGCAGAATTTTCATTAGACTTGTCATATCAGCCATTTACTAACTGGTGCATCTTTGTACAATTACGACAATCTGTTACGGATGAGGGCTTTTGGGATTCCTCTAACTTGGCAACTGCGGCCCTCGATTCGCCTTGCATTCCTCCAGCTCGAGACAATTGCTCATTCTTATCTACAAGGACCTATGCATAAATTGATCCTTAAAACAGTTGTTCCAACCGTTTCAAGTCTCAGGGGCTACTGCTACACATGCTTATCAAATTTTCTTACCCGTATATCTTTGGTATACTGGTCCGCCGCTCGGGCAAGCCCGCCTTGAGCAGCTCGGATGTATGCATCTCCCGAATTGAAGGCGTTAAATGCCTCTTCGGAAAAGATGTTGTTCCGAAGTACAGCCCATCGGCGCCGGTGATACATGGCGCTCTCTACTTCGGAATTTGTGGCCGAGAGTATATCCGCATTCTCTGTTGGAGAACTATTCGGCACCGGCCCCGCCTCCGCTCTCGAAGCCGGTTCTGGAATCCGGCTGGTGGAGGCGTGGTTGGCAGGATCCCCGGATATAGTCCGGCTGCTCCTCTTCCTGCCAGGACACAAGGGGTGCTGTCATACTTCAAAAATACCATAATTACAGCACAAGTTTTTGCCTTACCTCTATAGCGGCGAGTCGACCCTTACCGCCTTCCTCTTGAGCCTGCCCGATCCGGACGCCCTTGGCTGACGAGTCCCTAGGGGCTCGGCCCCACGCTCCGACCGTCGTCTCTGCAAAAACACGACACTTCAAGGGTAAGGCATGACATCTGAAGGGAGTCCTCTTCGGAGGATAGGGTTTTTCGACTTGGCTTACGCGCGACGTAGGAAGCGGTCCGGGATAGTCGGTAGTAATGGCCACTGAGGCGCCATCGCAGCTCGCCTGATAAAATATCCCGTTGACAAGCTCCACGGTAATATCCGGATCTTCTTCGAGACCTGGATCTAGGGCCCTTCCGGGGTCCTCTGGCTGCGGGGAGGGGCTGGAGATTCCTTCTATGACCCTCCTCAGTTCCTGCTCGGGAATATCGAGGCAGATGATCTTAGCAAAGAACACCACAATAAGTGACATAGGGAAAGGAATGCCAACTTACCCAGTTTGGGGGGTTATACATGGAGAATCCATCTCGCGGTTTGATGTGAAGGAATTCCTCCTCTTCCCCTTTGTATAAATCGGACAATATCCTTGCCAGAGCAGTGGCGGAGTCCGGACCCTTACGGCCACAGCGGGTGGCATCATCTTCCCCGTTGAAGTGCCACATGGGCTTCCCCCGATATTGAAGCGGTTGCACTCCCCGTATTATGCATATTGCCATAACCTCGACTATCGTCAGTCCGGATTTGGCCAGTAACTTTATCCTGCTCATCAGGTTATATATTTCCCTGGTATCCTCCTCTTGGAGGCCTCGGGGGCGCCAGCTTAGACGTGCCCTCGACGGGGCGTTACTGAACTGGGGGAGACCTGTCCGGACTGGATCCGGAAGGGGAACGTCGTCAATGTAGAACCACTCTGAAGGCCAGTTCTCTGGTGCCTTCTTGGGAGTGCCAGATAGGTATCCGGTATCGGCAATGCGCCATACTTCGGCCCCGCCCACCTGACATAGGAGTGCCGGATAGGTATCCGGTCTCGGCAATGCGCCATACTTCGGCCCCGCCCACCTGACATAGGGATTCTCCCTGGTTGCGGGGGACAAGGCAGAACAGCTTCTTCCATAACCCGAAGTGAGGCTCGCAGCCTAAAATAGCTCATAAAGACAACGTACCCTGCTATATGTAGTATAGAGGCAGGGGTAAGATTGTGTAACTGGAGGCCGTAGAACTCCAGGAGCCCGCGAAGGAACGGGTGGATAGGAAACCCGACGCCCCTTAGCAGATGCGAGATGAGGCATATTCGCTCCTCTGGAGATGGATTGGAAGATCTCTCCGCTTGCTCCCCGCCGTTATAGGTGGCTATTCCGGCTCGGACAGGGACCATGAATGCTGGTGGAAGAGACCCTTGGGTTTGTAACTCAATCAAACGGCTATGGGGAACTGAACACTCTTCCCAGTCCCTCGGCTTGGGGCGAGGAGAGCGAGCAGAGGAGCTGTGATGACCGGCCATGTTGGAATGGTTTTTCCGGAGCGCTTTGTTGGATGCTTGCTCGAGGGGGAAGAGTGAGGTTTGGATCTAAGAATCCCCGTCTCTTAAAATAGGCGGTCAGCCCAAAATATTAAGGGTGGCAAATGCGAAAAATACCTCGGCTCCTCGCATTCGCTCGACACATGGAGATGGTCATTATTGAGGCACTGAAGCCAAGGAATACAACATTGATGGAGTTCCAGACACTATTCGTCGTAACAGGTACTGTGGAGTATTCAGAGATGGAACCCGCTCTGCAATGCCGAAGACAAGACTACGCGCCAGACTCATCGTCATTGAAGCCTGGTTCAGGGGCTACTGAGGGAGTCCTGGATTAGGGGGTATCCGGACAGCCGGACTATATACATCATCCGGACTATTGAAGCGTGAATATACAAGACTCAAGACTTTGACCCATGTCCGGATGGGACTTTCCTTGGCGTGGAAGGCAAGCTTGGCGATCCGGATATTATATTTCCTTCCTTGTAACCGACTCCATGTAAACCCTAGCCCTCTCCGGTGTCTATATAAACCGGAGAGGTTGGTCCTTAGAATGCCGATCACAATTACAATCATACCATCATAGGCTAGCTTCTAGGGTTTAGCCTCTACGATCTCGTGGTAGATCTACTCTTGTACTACCCATATCTTCAATATTAATCAAGCAGGAAGTAGGGTTATACCTCCATCGAGAGGGCCTGAACCTGGGTAAACATTGTGTCCCTTGCTTCCTGTTACCATCAGCCTAAGACGCACAGATCGGGACCCCTTACCCGAGATCCGCCGGTTTTGACACCGACAGGCACAACCCACCTGGGCGCGCCAGGGAACCCAGGCGCACCCTGGTGGGTTGTGCTTACCCAGGCCCACCTCCAGTGCCCATCTTCTGGTATATAAGTCATTTTGACCTAGAAAAAAAATAAAGAGAGTACTTTCGGGACGGAGCGCCGCCGTCTCGAGGTGGAACTTGGGCAGGAGCACTTTTGCCCACCGGCGGAGCGATTCCGCCGGGGGAACTTCCCTCCCGGAGGGGGAAATCATCGTCATCATCATCACCAACAACTCTCCCATCTTAGGGAGGGAAATCTCCATCAACATCTTCAACAGCACCATCTCCTCTCAAACCCTAGTTCATCTCTTGTGTTCAATCTTTGTACCGGAACTATAGATTGGTGCTTGTGGGTGACTAGTAGTGTTGATTACATCTTGTAGTTGATTACTATATGGTTTATATGGTGGAAGATTATATGTTCAGATCTAATATGCTATTTAATACCCCTCTGATCTTGAGCATGATTATCATTTGTGAGCAGTTACTTTTGTTCTTAAGGTCACGGGAGAAATCATGTTACAAGTAATCATGTGAACTTGATATGTGTGTGATATTTTGATAGTATGTATGTTGCGATTCCCTTAGTGGTGTCAAGTGAACAACGACTACATGACACTTAACCATATTTAGGCCTAAGGGAATGAATTGTGGAGTAGTTATTAGATGATGGGTTGCGAGAGTGACAGAAGCTTAATGCGCTATTCTGTAAGGGATCGAATGGATTCAAAAGTTTAATGCTATGGTTAGAATTTAGTCTTAATACTTTCCTCATAGTTGCGGAAGCTTGCGAGGGGGTTAATCATAAGTAGGAGGTTTGTTAAAGTAAGAACAACACCTAAGCACCGGTCCACCCACATATCTAATTATCAAAGTAGAGAACACAAATCGAATCAACATGGTGAAAGCGACTAGATAAAATTCCCGTGTACCCTCAGGACCGCGTTGCTTACTATAGGAGGCTGTTTTGGCATGTCATTTGCCTCAAAAGGATTGGGCTACCTTGCTGCACTTTTGTTACTACTATCATTACTTGCTCGTTACAAATTATCTTGCTATCAAACTACTCTGTTACTTACAATTCCAGCACTTGCACACATTGAAGGAAATATGCCCTAGAGGCAATAATAAAGATGTTATTTATATTTCCTTATATCATGATAAATGTTTATTATTCATGCTAGAATTGTATTGACCGGAAACTTAGTACATGTGTCAATACATAGACAAAACTGAGTGTCCCTAGTATGCCTCTACTTGACTAGCTCGTTAATCAAAGATGGTTAAGTTTCCTGACCATAGACATGTGTTGTCATTTGATGAACGAGATCACATCATTACAGAATGATGTGATGGACAAGACCCATCCATTGGCTTAGCATAATGATCATTTAGTTTTATTGCTATTGCTTTCTTCATGACTTATACATGTTCCTCTGACTATGAGATTATGCAACTCCCGAATATCGGAAGAACACCTTGTGTGCTATCAAACATCACAATGTAACTGGGTGATTATAAGGATGCTCTACAGGTGTCTCCGAAGGTGTTTGTTGATTTGGCATAGATCAAGATTAGGATTTATCACTCCTTGTATCGGAGAGGTATCTGTGGGCCCTCTTGGTAATGCACATCACTATAAGCCTTGCAAGCAATATAACTAATGAGTTAGTTACGGGATGATGCATTACGGAAGGAGTAAAGAGACTTGTCGGTAACGAGATTGAACTAGGTATGATGATACCAATGATCGAATCTCGGGCAGTAACATACCGCTGACAAAGGGAATGACGTATGTTGTTATGCGGTTTGACCGATAAAGATCTTCGTAGAATATGTAGGAGCCAATATGAGCATCCAGGTTCCGCTATTGGTTATTGATCGGAGATGTGTCTCGGTCATGTCTACATAGTTCTCGAACCCGTAGGGTCCGCACGCTTAACGTTCGATAACGATTTATATTATGAGTTATGTGATTTGATGACCGAAGTTTGTTCGGAGTCCCGAATGAGATCACGGACATGAAGAGGAGTCTCGAAATGGTCGAGAGGTAAAGATTCATATATTGGAAGGCTATATTCGGACATCAGAATGGTTCCGAGTGATTCAGGTATTTTTCGGAGTACCACAGAGTTACGACAATTCGCCGGAGGAAGTTAACGGGCCTTATTGGGCTTTAGTGGAGAGGGGGGAAGAAGGGCGACGAGGTGGGGCACGCCTCCCCCTGCCCAAACCGAATTGGACAAGGGGTGGGGGCGCGGCCCCCCTTTTCATTCTCCCTCTCCCTCCTTTCCTTCTTTCCCACTCCGAAAAGGAAAGGGAATCCTACTAGGACTTAGGAGTCCTAGTAGGACTCCCTACACTTGGCGCGCCACTAGGAGGGCCGGCCTCTCTCCCTCCCTCCTCTATATACGTGGGCAGGGGGAACCCCAAAGTCACTTCAAGATTTGTCTTAGCCGTGTGCGGTGCCCCCCTCCACAGTTACACACCTCGGTCATATCGTCGTAGTGCTTAGGCGAAGCCCTGCGCCAGTAACTTCAATACTTCATCATCACCGTCACCACGCCGTTGTGCTGACAGAACTCTCCCTCGTCCTCAACTGGATCAAGAGCTCGAGGGACGTCATCGAGCTGAACGTGTGCTTGATACGTCTCCAACGTATCTATATTTTTTGATTGCTCCATGCTACTTTATCTACTGTTTTGGACTATATTGGGCTTTATTTTCCACTTTTATATTATTTTTGGGACTAACCTATTAACCGGAGGCCCAGCCCAGAATTGCTGTTTTTTTGCCTATTTCAGTGTTTCGAAGAAACCGAATATCAAACGGAGTCCAAACGGAATGAAACCTTCGGGAACGTGATTTTCTCACCGAACGTGATCCAGGGGACTTGGACCCTACTCCAAGGAACAAAAGAGGCGGTCACGAGGGCGGGGGGCGCGCCCCGTGCCTCGTGGGCCCCCTGTTGCTCCACCGACGTACTCCTTCCTCCTATATATACCTACGTATCCCCAAACGATCAGAACAGGAGCCAAAAACCTAATTCCACCGCCGCAACTTCCTGTATCCACAAGATCCCATCTTGGGGCCTGTTCCGGAGCTCCGCCGGAGAGGGCCGTCATCACGGAGGTCTTCTACATCATCATCAAAGCCTCTCCGATGAAGTGTGAGTAGTTTACCTCAGACCTACGGGTCCATAGTTAGTAGCTAGATGGCTTCTTCTCTCTTTTTGGATCTCAATACAATGTTCTCGCCCTCTCTTGTGGAGATCTATTCGATGTAACCTTCTTTTTGCGGTGTGTTTGTTGAGACCGATAAATTGTGGGTTTATGATCCAGCTTATCTATGAATAATATTTGAATCTTCTCTGAATTCTTTTATGTATGATTGAGTTATCTTTTCAAGTCTCTTCGAATTATCCGTTTGGTTTGGCCAACTAGATTGGTAGTTCTTGCAATGGGAGAAGTGCTTAGCTTTGGGTTCAATCTTGTGGTGTCCTTTCGCAGTGACAGAAAGGGCAGCAAGGCACGTATTGTATTGTTGCCATTGAGGATAACAAGATGGGGTTTTTTATCATATTGCATGAATTTATCCCTCTACATCATGTCATCTTGCTTAAGGCGTTACTTTGTTTTTAACTTAATACTCTAGATGGCTGGATAGCGGTCGATGAGTGGAGTAATAGTAGTAGATGCAGAATCGTTTCGATCTACTTGTCATGGACGTGATGCCTATATACATGATCATACCTAGATATACTCATAACTATGCTCAATTCTGTCAATTGCTCAACAGTAATTTGTTCACCCACCGTAGAATATCTATGCTCTTGAGAGAAGCCACTAGTGAAACCTATGGCCCCCAGGTCTATTCTCATCATATCAATCTCCATCACTTTTAATTCTTGCTTTGTTTTTACTTTGCCTTTTATTTTTACTTTGCATCTCTAAACCAAAAATACCAAAAATATTATTTATCATCTCTATCAGATCTCACTCTCGTAAGTGATCGTGAAGGGATTGACAACCCCTAATCGCGTTGGTTGCGAGTAGCTATCGTTTTGTGCAGGTACGAGGGACTTGTGTGTGGTCTCCTACTGGATTGATACCTTGGTTCTCAAAAACTGAGGGAAATACTTACGCTACTTTACTGCATCATCCTCTCCTCTTCGAGGAAATCCAACGCAGTGCTCAAGAGGTAGCAAGAAGAATTTCTGGCGCCATTGCCGGGGAGTCTACGCAAAAGTCAAGATATACCAAGTACCCATCACAATCCCTATCTCTAGCATTACATTATTTGCCATTTGCCTCTCGTTTTCCTCTCCCCCACTTCACCCTTGTCGTTTTATTCACCCTCTCTTTCCCAATCTCCTCCTATTTTTCCCGTTGCCTTTTCCTCGTTTGTTTGTTTGCTCGTGTGTTAGTTTGCTTGCTTGTCGTTATGTCTAATTCCTTATCTGCTCCTATGTCTCCCGAGTTTGAAGTTCTTCACTTCAAGCAAAGGCAAGGAGAAAACTTAAAAGATGCTTGGTATAGGATGATGGAATCTTATTGTAAGTGCCCCCTAGAGGTGAACTTTAGAATCCTTCTTCGTAATTTTTATGTTGGGTTAAATATGACGCATAGACAACTCTTGGATTGCATTGCCAAGGGAAATTTCATTGAGATTGATCCCAGTATTGCGCATGAAATTATAGAGGGAATAGTGGGAACATTACCCCAAAAGGGAGGATCTCATCCTACCCAGGAAGAAAACCAAGTGTTTGAGAAGATTTGCGAAGTAACAATTTTTTTACAAAAGTCTCTTGAGCCTCTTAAAAGTGTTAGCGGAAATCTTCACCGCATGAATATGTTGATTACTCTTTGCAATTAGCGGTTGGATTCTTTAGATCTAAAAATTTCCGAGTATGAAGGGAAGTGGAAGAACCCCCCGGATTCAAGCATGACTCCGCTAAAAAACTGAAAATTAAAGATGGCAATACCTAGATCTATCCTTGCTTTTATGCCTAGCTAGGGGCGTTAAACGATAGCGCTTGTTGGGAGGCAACCCAATTTTATTTTTTGTTTTTTGTTTTTGCTCCTGTTTAGGAATAATTAATCCATCTAGCCTCTGTTTAGATGTAGTTTTATGTTTTAATTAGTGTTTGTGCCAAGCTAGACCTATTGAATCTTCTTGGATGATAGTTATTTGATCTTGCTGTAATTTCCAGAAACTTTGCGTTCAGTGGCCGAATTGTTAAAAATCACCAGAACGTGATAAAATACTGATTCCAATTTCTTCTGATCAATAAACAAATTGTCTAGGTCTTCTAATTTTTGTAGAAGTTTTTGAGTTACAGAAGTTTGCGTTAGTTACAGATTACTACAGACTGTTCTGTTTTTGACAGATTCTGTTTTGCGTGTGTTGTTTGCTTATTTTGATGAATCTATGGCTAGTAAAATAGTTTATAACCCATAGAGAAGTTGGAATACAGTGGGTTTAACACCAATATAAATGAATAATGAGTTCATTACAGTACCTTAAAGTAGTCTTTTGTTTTCTTTCTCTAACGGAGCTCACGAGATTTCTATTAAGTTTTGTGTTGTGAAGTTTTCAAGTTTTGGGTGAATTCTTTTGATGGATTATGGAACAAGGAGTGGCAGAGCCTAAGCTTGGGGATGCCCATGGCACCCCAAGATAATCCAAGGACACCAAAAGTCAAAGCTTGGGGATGCCCTGAAGGCATCCCTCGCCTACTTCCATCGGTAATTTACTTGGAGCTATATTTTATTCACCACATGATAAGTGTTTTGCTTGGAGCGTCTTGTATTATTTGCGTCTTTGCTTGTTAGTTTACCACAATCATCCTTGCTGTACACACCTTTTCATAGAGCCATACATGAATTGGAATTTGATAGAATGCTCATAGTCCTTCACTTATATCTTTTGAGTTTGATAGTTATGCTCATAGTGCTTCACTTATATCTTTTGAGCTTGATAATTTTTGCTCTAGTGCTTCACTTAGATCTTTTAGAGCACGGTGGTGGATTTGTTTTAAAGAAACTATTGATCTCTCATGCTTCACTTAGATTATTTTGAGAGTCGTTAATAGCATGGTAATTTGCTTAAAATTAATATACTTGGTATTCAAGATATGTGAAACTTTCTTTTGAGTGCGTTGAATACTAAGAAAAGTTTGATACTTGATAATTGTTTTGAGATATGGAGGTGGTAATATTAAAGTCATTCTGGTTGGGTGATTATGAATTTAAAGAATGCTTGTGTTGAAGTTAGAAAAACCCGTAGCATGCACGTATGGTTAAAGTTGTGTAACAAATTTGAAACATGAAGTGTACCTGGCTTGTGCATCCTTATGAGTGGCGGCCGAGGACGAGCGATGGTCTTTTCCTACCAATCTATCACCCTAGGAGCATGCGCGTAGTACTTGATTTTCGATGACTTCTAAATTTTTGCAATAAGTATATGAGTTCTTTTGACTAATGTTGAGTCCATGGATTATACGCACTTTTACCTTTCCACCATTGCTAGCCTCTTCGGTACCGTGCATTGCCCTTTCTCACATTGAGAGTTGGTGCAAACTTCGCCGGTGCATCCAAACCCCGTGATATGATACGCTCTATCACACATAAACCTCCTTATATCTTCCTCAAAACAGCCACCATACCTACCTATTATGGCATTTCCATAGCCATTCCGTGATATATTGCCATTCAACTTTCCACCGTTCCGTTCATCATCATGACATACCTTACTTTTGTCATATTGCCATTGCATGATCATGTAGTTGACATCGTATTTGTGGCAAAGCCACCATGCATTATTTTTCATACATGTCACTCTTGATTCATCGCACCATCCCGGTACACCGCCGGAGGCATTCATATAGAGTCATATCTTGTTCTAGTTTCGAGTTGTAGTCCTTATGTTGTAATCAATAGAAGTGTGATGATCATCATTATTAGAGCATTGCCCCAAAAAAAAGAGAAATGCCAAAAAAAGAAAGGCCCAAAAAAAGAAAATAAATAAAAAGGGCAATGTTACTATCTTTTTTTCCACACTTGTGCTTCAAAGTAGCACCTTGTTCTTCATGTAGTAAGTCTCAAATATTGTGCTTCAAAGTAGCACCATGTTTTTCATATAGTGAGTCTCATAAGTTGTCTTTTTCATACTAGTGGGAATTTTTCATTATAGAACTTGGCTTGTATATTCCTACGATGGGCTTCCTCAAATGCCCTAGGTCTTCATGAGCAAGCAAGTTGGATGCACACCCACTAGTTTTCTTTTGTTGAGCATTCATTTATAGCTCTAGTGCATCCGTTGCATGGCAATCCCTACTCCTCATGTTGACATCAATTGATGGGCATCTCCATGGCCCGTTGATTATCCTCGTCAGCGTGAGACTTTCTCCTTTTTTGTCTTCTCCACACAATCCCCATCATCATATTCTATTCCACCCATAGTGATATATCCATGGCTCACGCTCATGTATTGCGTGAAGGTTGAAATTTTTTGAGATTATTTAAGTATGAAACAATTGCTTGGCTTGTCATCGGGGGTATAGAAGTTGGGAACATCTTTGTGTGACGAAAATGAAGCATAGCCTAACTATATGATTTTGTAGGGATGAACTTTCTTTTGCCATGCTATTTTGAGAAGACATGATTACTTTGATTAGTATGCTTGAAGTATTACTATTTCTTTTATCAATATGAACTTTTATTTTGTATTCATTCGGATCTGAATATTCATACCACAATTAAGAAGATTTACATTGAAATTATGCCAAAGTATCACTCCGCATCAAAAATTCTTTTTTTATCATTTACCTACTCGAGGACGAGCATGAATTAAGCTTGGGGATGCGGATCGCCTCCAACGTATCTATAATTTTTGATTGCTCCATGCTACTTTATCTACTGTTTTGGACTATATTGGGCTTTATTTTCCACTTTTATATTATTTTTGGTACTAACCTATTAACCGGAGGCCCAGCCTGAATTGCTGTTTTTTTGCCTATTTCAGTGTTTCAAGAAATGAATACCAAACGGAGTCCAAACGGAATGAAACCTTCGGGAACGTGATTTTCTCACCGAACGTGATCCAGGGGACTTGGACCCTACTCCAAGGAACAAAAGAGGCGGCCATGAGGGTGGGGGGCGCCCCCCCTTGGGCGCGCCCCCCTGCCTCGTGGGCCCCCTGTTGCTCCACCGACGTACTCCTTCCTCCTATATATACCTACGTAACCCCAAACGATCAGAACAGGAGCCAAAAACCTAATTCCACCGCCGCAACTTCCTGTATCCACGAGATCCCATCTTGAGGCCTGTTCTGGAGCTCCGCCGGAGAGGGCCGTCATCACGGAGGGCTTCTACATCATCATCAAAGCCTCTCCGATGAAGTGTGAGTAGTTTACCTCAGACCTATGGGTCCATAGTTAGTAGCTAGATGGCTTCTTCTCTCTTTTTGGATCTCAATACAATGTTCTCCCCCTCTCTTGTGGAGATCTATTCGATGTGACCTTCTTTTTGCGGTGTGTTTGTTGAGACCGATGAATTGTGGGTTTATGATCCAGCTTATCTATGAATAATATTTGAATCTTCTCTGAATTCTTTTATGTATGATTGAGTTATCTTTGCAAGTCTCTTCGAATTATCCGTTTGGTTTGGCCAACTAGATTGGTAGTTCTTGCAATGGGAGAAGTGCTTAGCTTTGGGTTCAATCTTGCGTGTCCTTTCCCAAAGGATGTAAGGGGCAGCAAGGCACGATTGTATTGTTGCCATCGAGGGTAACAAGATGGGGTTTTATCATATTGCATGAATTTATCCTCTACATCATGTCATCTTGCTTAAGGCGTTACTCTGCTTTTTAACTTAATACTCTAGATGCATGCTGGATAGCGGTTGATGAGTGGAGTAATAGTAGTAGATGCAGAATCGTTTCGATCTACTTGTCATGGACGTGATGCCTATATATATGATCATACCTAGATATACTCATAACTATGCTCAATTCTGTTAATTGCTCAACAGTAATTTGTTCACCCACTGTAGAATATCTATGCTCTTGAGAGAAGCCACTAGTGAAACCTATGGCCCCCGGGTCTATTCTCATCATATCAATCTCCATCACTTTTAATACTTGCTTTGTTTTTACTTTGCCTTTTATTTTTACTTTTCATCTCTAAACCAAAAATACCAAAAATATAATTTATCATCTCTATCAGATCTCACTCTCGTAAGTGACCGTGAAGGGATTGACAACCCCTAATCGCGTTGGTTGCGAGTAGTTATCGTTTAGTGCAGGTACGAGGGACTTGTGTGTGGTCTCCTACTAGATTGATACCTTGGTTCTCAAAAACTGAGGGAAATACTTATGCTACTTTACTGCATCATCCTCTCCTCTTCGGGGAAATCCAACGCAGTGCTCAAGAGGTAGCAAGAAGAATTTCTGGCGCCGTTGCCGGGGAGTCTACGCAAAAGTCAGGACATACCAAGTACCCATCACAATCTTTATCTCTCGCATTACATTATTTGCCATTTGCCTCTCGTTTTCCTCTCCCCCACTTCACCCTTGCCGTTTTATTCGCCCTCTCTTTCCCAGTCTCCTCCTCTTTTTCCCGTTGCCGTACGTTCGGTGCTTGGATTGGTTGGATCGCGAAGACGTTTGACTACATCAACCACGTTACTAAACACTTCTGCTTTCATTCTACGAGGGTACGTGGACACACTCTCCCCTCTCGTTTCTATGCATCTCCTAGATAGATCTTGCGTACTCGTAGGAAATTTTTTGAAATTGCATGCTACGTTCCCCAACACACATTACCTTGTTGAAAATCACTTGTCATTTCCTTCTGCTCTCATTGGGTTCGACACTCTTACTTATCAAAAAGAGCTACGATTGATCCCCTATACTTGTGGGTCATCAAGACCCTTCCTGAAAAATAAGATGAATTGCAATTGTTTGATGACTGAGAACATAGTTTGTTGATTTTCAAGAAAGTTTATGGTCTATGCTTTAACATGTGAATAGCTTGCTACTTGACCATGAGAAGTTGTATGAGATGATCTACTATTTATGATATCTAATGATGCTAGAAAATTGATTGAAATTATCATTGATCAAACTTGTGCACTTGCTAGCATTCACACTTCATAAATTATTTATTTTATCATTTACCTACTCGAGGACGAGCAGGAATTAAGCTTGGGGATGTTGATACGTCTCCAACGTATCTATAATTTATGAAGTATTCATGCCATGTTACAACAATTTTATATGGTTCTGGCATGATTTGATTAGAACTAACCCGGACTAACGATGTTTCCGGCAGAACTACCGTGGTGTTGTTTTTTGTGCAGAAATAAAAGTTCTCGGAATGGGCCAAAAATTTACGGTGATTTTTTATGGACCAAAAGAGACTCCCGAAGCATCGGAGCTGGGCCAGGAAGTGACCTAGGAGGCCACAAGCCTGGGGGACATGCCCACCCCCCTAAGGCGCACCTCCCTGGCTTGTGGGCCCATCGGGCACCCCCTTGACGTGTTTCCAACACCAAAAATTCTTATAAAATATAGAAACCTCCTAAAAGAACCCTAGATCAGAAGTTCTGCTTCTGCAAGCCTCTGTAGCCATGAAAAACCAATCGGAAGCCCGTTCCGGCACCCTGCCGAAGGGGGAAATCATCACTAGAGGCCACCTTCATCATCCTGATGGTCTCCATGATGAGGAGGGAGTAGTTCACCCTCGGGGCTGAGGGTATGTACTAGTAGCTATGTGTTTGATCTCTCTCTCTCTCTCTCTCTCTCTCTCGTGTTCTTGATTTGGCACAGTATTGATGTACTGCGAGCTTCGTTACTATAGTTGGATCATATGGTGTTTCTCCCCCTCTACCTTCTTGTGATGAACTGAGTCTTAATCTTTGAGGTTTTGTTATGTTGTATTGATTATTGGATTTGAGAACACTTGATGTATGTTTTGCGATGTGATATATGTGGTGACAATCAGATGTTCTATTGATTCACTTGATGTATGTTTTGGCACTCAACTCTCAGATTCCCGAGGTGACATTGGTGTAATCTATGCGTAGGGGTTTGATACATCTCCAAAGTATCTATAATTTTTTTATTGTTCCATGCTATTATATTATCTGTTTTGGATGTTTTATATGCATTAATATGCTATTTTATATTATTTTTGGGACTAATCTATTAACCTAGAGCCCAGTATCAGTTTATGTTTTTTCCTTGTTTTAGAGTTTCGCAGAAAAGGAATACCAAACGGAGTCCAAATGATGAAACTTTCGCAATGATTTTTCTTGGACCAGAAGACATTCAGAGGACTTGGATTACACGTCAGGGAAGCCACGAGGTGGCCACAAGGTCGGAGGGCGCACCCAGGGGTTAGGGCGCGCCCTCCACCCTTGTGGGCCCCTCGTGACTCCACCGACCTATTTCTTCCACCTATATATTCTCAAATATCCCAAAACCTTCCAGGAGAGCCACAAAAACACTTCTCCACCGCCGCAACCTTCTGTACCCATGAGATCCCATCTAGCGGCCTTTTCGGCGTCCTGCCGGAGGGGGATTCAATCACGGAGGGCTTCTACATCAACACCATTGCCTCTCCGATGAAGCGTGAGTAGTTTACCATAGATCTACGGGTCCATACCTAGTAGCTAGATGGCTTCTTCTCTCTCTTTGATTCTCAATACCATGTTCTCCTCGATGTTCTTGGAGATCTATCCGATGTAATACTCTTTTGCGGTGTGTTTGCCGAGATCCAATGAGTTGTGGATTTATGATCAGCTTATCTATGAATATTATTTGAATCTTCTCTGAATTCTTATATGCATGATTTGATATCTTTGCAAGTCTCTTCGAACTATAGATTTGGTTTGGCCAACTAGATTGGTTTTTCTTGCAATGAGAGAAGTGCTTAACTTTGGTTTCAATCTTGCGGTGCTCTATGTTAGTGACAGAAGGGGAACCGACACGTATTGTATTGTTCCCATCAAGGATAACAACATGGGGTTTTCATCATATTGCTTGAGTCTATCCCGCTACATCATGTCATCTTACTTAATGCGTTACTCTGTTCTATGAACTTAATACTCTAGATGTAGGCAGGAGTCGGTCGATGTGTGTGGAGTAATAGTAGTAGATGCAGGCAGGAGTCGGTCTATTTGATACGGACGTGATGCCTATATTCATGATCATTGCCTTAGATATTTTCATAACTTTGCGCTTTTCTATCAATTGCTCGGCAGTAATTTGTTCACCCACCGTAATACTTTCTATCTTGAGAGATGCCTCTAGTGAAACCTATGGCCCCCGGGTCTATTTCACATCATAAGTTTCTGATATACAGTTTCAGTTTCTGATTTACTTCTTTTGCAATCTTTTACTTTCCGTTTCATAAACCAAAAATACCAAAAATATTACTTTACTGTTTATCCATCTCTACCAGATCTCACTTTGCAAATAACCGTGAAGGGATTGACAGCCCCTTTGTTGTGTTGGGTGCAAGTTGGTGTTTGTTTGTGCAGGTATTCAGTGACTTGAGCGTTGTATCATACTGGATTGATACCTTGGTTCTTAAAAGCTGAGGGAAATACTTACTCTACTTTGATGCATCGCCCTTTCCTCTTCAAGGGTAAAACCAACACAAGCTCAAGAAGTAGCAGGAAGAATTTCTGGCGCCGTTGCCAGGGAGATCTACATCAAGTCAAGATATACCGAGTACCCATCATAAACCTCATCTCCCGCATTACATTATTTGCCATTCGCCTCTTGTTTTCCTCTCCCCCACTTCTAAAACGATTTTCGAAAAGATTTGCCTTTTCTTCGCCCCTCTTCTGTTCGTCTTCTCCGCTTGATTTTTGTGTGCTTGTGTGTTGGATTGCTTGCTTTGTCATGATGACTCAAGAGAATACCAAATTGTGTGACTTTACCAACCCCAATAATAATGGTTTTATTAGTACTCCGATTGCTCCCGCTACTAATGCGGAATCTTGTGAAATCAACACCACTTTGCCGAATCTTGTTACGAAAGATCAATTCTCCGGTCTTGCCAATGAGGATGCCGCATCCCATCTTAATAATTTCGTTGATTTGTGTGATATGCAAAAGAAAAAAGATGTGGATAATGATAGTGCTAAATTGAAGCTATTTCCATTCTCACTTCGAGATCGTACTAAAACTTGGTTTCCATATTTGCCTAAAAATAGTATTGATTCATGGAATAAGTGTAAAGATGCTTTTATTTCCAAGTATTTTCCTCCCGCTAAGATCATCTCCCTTAGGAACGATATTATGAATTTTAAGCAACTTGATCATGAACATGCTGCACAATCTTGGGAGAGGGTGAAATTGATGATACGAAATTGCCCTACTCATGGTTTGAATTTGTGGATGATTATACAATTTTTTTATGCTGGATTGAATTTTGCTTCCAGAAATCTTTTAGATTCGGCCGTGAGAGGTACTTTTATGAAAATTACGTTAGGAGAAGCTATCAAACTCCTAGATAATATTATGGTTAATTATTCTCAATGGCACACCGAAAGATCTTCCACTAGTAAAAAAGTGCATGCAATTGAAGAGATTAATGTTGTGACTGGAAAGATGGATGAGCTTATGAAATTATTTGCTAGCAAGAGTGCCCCTATTGATCATAATGATATGCCTTTATCTACTTTGACTGAGAATAATAATGAATCTATAGATGTGAATTTTGTTGGTAGGAACAAATTTGGTAATAACACGTATAGAGGTAATTTTAATCCTAGGTCGTTTCCTAGTAATTCCTCTAATAATGATGGTAATTCATACAACAATTATTATGGAAATTATAATAAGATGCCCTCTGAATTTGAGAATAGTGTTAAAGAATTTATGAGTTCGCAAAAGAATTTCAATGCTTTGATTGAAGAAAAAATTGCTTAAGATTGATGATTTGGCTAGGAACGTGGATAGAATTTCTCTTGATGTTGATTATTTGAAACTTAGATCTATTCCACCCAAGCATGATCTCAAAGCTATGAGAATTTCCATTGATGAGTGCAAAGAAAGAACCGCTAAGGTTCGTGCAAAGAAATATTGGTTTATAAAAGCGTGTTCTTCTAGTTTCCATGAAAATAATGATGAAGATCTTAAAGTGATTGATGTGAATCCTATTGAATCTTTGTTTTCCAATATAAATCTTGATAAAGATGGGACTGAAGATGAGTCAACTTTAGTTAAAAGGCGTCCCAATGATTCGGAGTTTTTAGATCCTGATGCAAAAATTGATAAAAGTGGGATTGGAGAGGTCAGAACTTTAAGTAGCAATGAACTCACTCTTTTGGATTTCAAGGAATTTAATTATGATAATTGTTCTTTAATAGATTGTACTTCATTGTTGCAATCCATGTTGAATTCTTCTCGTGCTTATAATCAAAACAAAGCTTCTACTAAACATATCGTTGATGCCATGATGCAATCTTTTGAAGAAAAGCTTGAATTGGAAGTTTCTCCCTAGAAAACTTTATGATGAGTGGGAACCTAATATTAAGATTAAGATTAAAGATTATGAATGGCGTGCTTTGTGTGATTTGGGTGCTAGTGTTTCCACGATCCCAAAAACTTTATGTGATGTGTTAGGTTTCCGTGAATTTGATGATTGTTCTTTAAATTTGCATCTTGCGGATTCCACTGTTAAGAAACCTACGAGAAGAATTAATGATGTTCTTAATATTGCAAATAGGAATTATGTACCCGTGGATTTCATTGTTCTTGATATAGATTGCAATCCTATTTGTCCTATTATTCTTGGTAGACCTTTCCTTAGAACGATTGGTGCAATTATTGATATGAAAGAAGGAAACATTAGATTTCAATTTCCGTTAAGGAAAGGTATGGAACACTTTCCAAGAAAGAAAATCAAATTACCTTATGAATCTATTATGAGAGCCACTTATGGATTGCATACCAAAGATGATAATATCTAGATTTATTTGTGTTTTATGCCTAGCTAAGGGCGTTAAATAATAACGCTTGTTGGAAGGCAACCCAATTTTTATTTTATGTTTTTGCTTTTTAGGTTCTTTTTTGCCTTAAATAATTCATATAGCCTCTGGTTAGATGTGGTTTTGTGTTTTAGTTAGTGTTTGTGCCAAGTAAGAACTTTGGGATAGCTTACGGTGATAGTTGATTTGATCTTGCTGAAAAACTGAAACTTTTGCGCTCGGTCCCAGAATTGTTAAAAATCACAGAAGCGTGATAAAAAACTGATTCTTTTTGCAGAAGATTAATAAACAAATTTCTTAGGTCATCCTAATTTTTTACAATTTTTGGAGTTATAGAAGTATTCGAAATATCCATATTGCTACAGACTGTTATGTTTTTGACACATTCTGTTTTCTATGTGTTGTTTGCTTATTTTGATGAATCTATGGCTAGTATCGGGGGGTATTAACCATGAAAAAGTTGGAATACAGTAGATATTACACCAATATAAATAAAGAATGAGTTCACAACATTACCTAAAGTGGTGATTTATTTTCTTATACTAACGGAGCTTATGAGATTTTCTGTTGAGTTTTGTGTTGTGAAGTTATCAAGTTTTAGGTAAGGATTTGATGGACTATGGAATAAGGAGTGGCAAGAGTCTAAGCTTGGGGATGCCCAAGGTAATATCCAAGGATACCAAGAGCCTAAGCTTGGAGATGCCCCGGGAAGGCATCCACTCTTTCGTCGTCGTCTATCGGTAACTTTACTTGAGGCTATATTTTTATTCACCACATGATATGTGTTTTTCTTGGAGTGTCTTGTATGATTTGAGTCTTTGCTTTTTTATTTTTCCACAATTATCCTTGTTGTACACACCTTTTGAGAGAGACACACATGAATCGTGATTTATTAGAATGCTCGTTGTGCTTCACTTATATCTTTTGAGCTAGGGAATATTGCACTACTAGGGAAAATCCTAGCAATAGCGCGGGTATTTTGCCTAGCAGTAGCACGGGGTGCCGCGCTACTAATATGACGCTACAGCTAACATGTAGCAGTAGCGCGTGCTGTCCCACGCTACTGCTATACATGGCTAGCAGCGGCGGGCTTTGGTGCCACGCGCTTCTACTAATAGCTGTAGCGCTTTTAACTAGGACGCGCTACTGGTAAGAGAGCGCTACTGCTAATTTTATTCCCCTCGCTACTGCTAGTTTTATTAGTTTATATTTTTTCTGCATATTTGTTTTGTATTTGAACAGGCTTTATACAATAATCTTTAGCATATCAAACACATGCAAATGTAATCATAGCATATACATACAGATAGTCTCATCAAATCATGTCATCATCATAATCATCATCCAACACAAAATGGTCTCCCGTCATCATCTCGAAAATAGCGATACAAGTCTCGATTACCTGCAACTACATCATCATCCATCTAAACAATGATATACGCGAGAAGAGCTATCACTATGAGTGGGAGCGGAACTATGCAGTACATGAGTTTGTGTCCCTCTCTCACATTAGCTTGAACCTAAACTAACTACTGGTTGTCGCTCGGAAACCGATACACCTGGGCCTGACACTCTGGCCACTCGTCGTATACTCCTGGCATTGCACTTCTTCGTCATCGATGATCTATGCACCTGCATCGTCACATGAGTCGATGATATGCAACATACATAGTTGAGCAATAGAAAGAGACAGACTTGGCAAAAAATAGAAGCAACATATCATAAGCATAAATAAAAAAGTTCATCGTAGCCAAAATGCCCTAACCAGAGTGATCTTCGCTAGTTGAGGAGGACGGTTTAATTACATCACAACTAAAGTTTCGTTGTGCATAACTCAAAGTTTTGTCATTCAAAAAGTATGGACTAAACGGACACATTGTCATATATCGACAATCACTCCAACATGTCGTTCCATCCATCCAAGTCAGGGAGATACTCCCTGAGCTTAGTGAAAGGCTTCAGATCGAGACGTTGAGCGGCTACGCGTGTTCGGACGTCTATCCGCGACATTTGCCCTTCCTCGTAGAATAGACCTGTTTTGTCGAGGACCTCCTTCACAATGACTTGGGCAAGTTCACACTGGATGTGATAGAACTCAGCTCAAAGTCGATGATCCGGGATATCTCCTACATTCTTTGACCATTTCACAATATGGGCATCGCCGGATTTAGGTGACATGGGAAGGTTCTGCTGATCCCGTCTGTACTCCACAATGTGGTGTAGGACATAGAATCCATCACTAAGAGTATCACTCGGTTGCTGGATGCAGCATAAGTCGGTCTTATGGCCGAAGGCGGGCCTGCCGTCCCTTTTCTTCTTTTCCTTGATCTCCCCACCCTGTACGTCGTAGTAAAAGATAGCACAGTCAAGAACAGACTTGATGTGGGTGTAATCCTTTATGTTCATGTTCTTCGACGATTCCAAGTAAAGAGCGTCGGAGTATCGGGGGTAAAGGATGATGAGGACGGTGAGTACACTTCAGATTAATTATCCTCCACCGTGCAAATGAATGATTGAAATCGAAGGAAGGATATCCGTGCGGATGACTTACAGGGGATGATAAGGCACGAGAATCGCCTCCTTGTCCTTATTAGTGACCATGAAATCAACGATGTAGTCCCTCGCGTATTCATGGTGCTCTGCGCAGACCGCCAAGAAGCCCTCGTGCATGAAGTACGGGTCAGCGACACACATATAAGGTATCTGCTCAATCCCGATGATGTAGTTCATGTACAAGGCAAAAAGGCGGACAAACGTAAAATCCAGCTTCTTCAAGTGAAACAAGTCGAAGATGTAATCGAATCGAACGAAGAACTTGTCCGCGGGGCATGTGTGGACGTACGACCTTTGCCGCGGCATGTTAACCACGTAGAGTGGGTATCCTGGATTTTTCGAGGCGATGAGGCTTTTCTCTCTTCGCAGCATATTGTCATGAAGTCTACTTAGATTGCCGTGTGTGGCCTCTACCGCTGCCTTAGGTAGGATTGGTTCACCGGGGATATGCCATTTTGCCGCAGCAGGGATAGGTATACAGTCTTGAACCCGAGGCTGCTAAGGCGGCTGGATCATAGAAGCAACTTTGTTGCCTTTACTCGGTCTCTTCCTATGCTTCTTTGCTACCGGAAGGTCGTCTATAATACATTCAGCCCCCGGAGGCGGCAATTCAGGCACCGACTCATGACGCTCAAACCCTGAGTACTCATCATAGGCGCCAGTATTGAGATATTGTTGAGTGTAATCCTCATCCTCATCCTCATCTATGGCGACATCATCAGCGACTAATGGAGCCTCTTCCTCTCCCCGTCCGCTATCACCCAGCACGACAGCCGACACTAATTGGGTAGGTGGGGTGTTGATGTTCATACCTTGCTGAGGCTGCGTGCTCGTGGGTGTGCTCCCGGCCGCCTCCAGACGAAGCAGACTCTTTGGCCACAACATGACCCACCCATTGCAACCGCCAAGCCGCCGCGGGGTCTCGTCGTCATCCCCCTAGTACCGGAGGAGCAAAATTCTCATGGCCTAGTTTGACACTGGCCATGGAAACCTTGAAGACGTCAGGGGGGATCGGCCAGCTATGGAACAATGGTTCCTTCGGCTTCATTATCGTCGCCTTCCCCACGTCCACCTTCTGGTCGCCGATGGTGTACAATATGGTGCACGGGGTTACGTGGGCCTGCAAAGACATGTCTACGAAGCTAGTCGAGCTGGTGCAGGAGCAGGTGCAGGTGCTGGTGCAACGCTAGTCGAGCTGCTCCCAAAGAAGTTGGTAAGGGGAAAGTCCGCTGCATTTTTTTTTCTAGATTTTGCCTGCTCCAACTGACAACGGCCGGAACCAAGACACCAGACATATCTGCAATCGCCCGTTTTGCGGCTGCTATCGTTGTTGCAACTGTCTCAGCTGATTTCTTCTCAACCGCAATCTCAACCTTCTTGTCAATGTTTTCTTCAGTTAACCTCCGTCTTTCCTTTCTCTCCTCCGTGGTCTCACGGTAGTACTTCTTCCACGTGGTGTTGTCTCCGACACCGTGCATGTGTCCATGCGACGGCCGAGTGTCCACTGGGAGTCCTTTCAATATGTTCAACGCCCAGTTGAATGGGGTGTCCCACTTGGGCCTCGCCAACGCCTCAGACGGCGAGTCGCTTTCCGTCGCAATCCTGTGCTGCTCTCTCTGCAAAAGGAACAAGGATCGTTTACAAATATGACTAAATGTGCAGTCGAATTGATCAGAAACTAAAATTACCAGCAGTCTCATGAACTCCTTCGTGACCGGGTCCGTCTCAAAAACCTTCTTGACTGGGTCCCAATGGTACCGAGCCCTGAGGACGTCACGCTCCTGCGGGGCGGTGAACTCCGCCAATGGGTCTGGGATGCCCAGACTTTCGCGTTCCGCGTCCTCCTTGGCCCATATGGACCTCTTCCCGCCGTAACCATGGCTTCCGAGGTGGTGGCACCCTATGTTCCTCTGTTGAAGCCCCTTCATATACTTCGACTTTTTTTGGCAGCTTCGGCCTCGCAAGCCGCCTTGAATATTTGAAACTGCTCTTCCGTGATTGTCGGATTATCCTTTACAATCTCGGAGTAGGGTTCCTTTTTCTTGACGATCCGATGTTTCACCCTTGCTTCCCAGGCAGCCAACGTGTCGCTAAACTTGGTCATGCCGTGTTTGTTTATCTTCTTCATTGCCGGGTCTTTATCTGGATTTTTATATTCCTTTTCATCCTGGCCCGGGAACAAGAATATCTGGTGCAGCTTCTTTAGGAGGGAGGGCCTCATATTATCTATCTTCTTTAGTTTCTCATCGTTGATGGTGGCGGTTGTCTGTATAATGCATCCTATTTGATTGTCGTAGCACGCGCGCACTTCCGCTGGCTCTTTTGGCTAAAAAATGCCGTCGTCCACCTCCGTGACCACCAGTCTAGTAGTCATGAGCTGGTTTGGGCGCCGTTGCCTCTTTGCTTTTGGTTCTATACCAGCTCCGCTTGTCTCGGCACCGGTCTCAGTCTCAGCGCCGGTCTTGATGTCGGTCTCCGATGCGACAGGTGGGCCCAATAAGAACAACCGTTGATCGTCGGCAAGGTTCAAAAATTTGTCTGCCACTCGGTAGGCGTCGTCGCAATCACCAGAACCCTGTCCTTCATCGTTGCTAGCCATGTTTCCTACGATTAAATCTAGTCAATTAATTCTAGACCTAAGAAAATGAATAATGACATAAAAAAGGCCTATGTTTTGAAGGAACGTTGATTCCTTCCCGGTGCGGCAAATCCCGCGCACTCGATATGTCCTAGTTTGTAGCACAAGTCATGCTGAAATTCACGGAATATTTCGGCATGACCTTTGCTAAAACGTGGACAAATCGAGCACCTGAAATTTGCCGGAACGGAAATGAATCAACATTCCAGCAAAACATAGGCCACTCAGCTTCATTCCCTGGAAACAACAAAAGGCCACTTGGGCACAATCGAACCACTTCAATGAAAAGATATAACATGACCACTTCAATGAAAAGATATAATCAACAATAAAAGTCTAGGAAGGGATCATCTTTAAAATAAAACTTGCCTAAATTCTTTTCCTAGAAAAATAGTGGTCTTTTCAAAAATCAAAAACCTTTGCAAAATGACCTCACTAAACACTTCTATGCCTAGGTTAGAACCCAAATTATGTTCTAGCTATTCCTCTCTCTCACACACATACACACATTATTTTCTCTAACCCTTCTCTCCCTAGGACAGAACCCAATTAAATTTCAAAGGAACTCCATTTCTCTAACCCTTCTGACCTAATGCTTTAAAATAAATTTTTGCTCTAACCTAGCGAACCTAGTTAACCTAGCTTGTTAACCTAATGAACCTAATGAACCTAGCTATTTAACCTAGTTAGTTAACCTAGCTAGTTAACCTAGTTTACCTAGATAATTAACCTAATTAAACTAGTTAACCTAGATAGTTCTCTGTCAAAGCCCTAAATAAGTTTTTCACTAACCTAGATAATTAACCTAATTAAACTAGTTAACCTAACTAGTTCTCTGTCAAAGCCCTAACTAAAATTTTGCACTAACCTAGATAATTAACCTAATTAAACTAGTTAACCTAGCTAGCTAGTTCTTTGTCCAATGTTTGTGCTATGAATGAGAGAGAGAGAGAGAGGAGAGGTGGGGGTTTATAGAGGATGGCTCCGGTGGTGGCGAGGGGGCAGTGGTGGCGAGGGAGGCAGGGGCGTCTCCGGTGACGACGAGGGAGGCAGGGGCGTCGAGGGTGGCTCCGGTGGCGCCTAGGGCGGCTCCGGTGGCGTTGATGAGGTCGCACGGCTCTGGTGGAGTTGGGGGCGGCTCCGGTGGCGTCGACGGCGCGCGGCTTCGGTGGCTCCGGGGGTGTCGACGTCGGGACGAGACGGGGGCGAAGGCGAATTGGGGAGACGACGGCGAAGTGGAGCGAGAGATTTGGGGGAGAAGCGGTGGCCGGGGGGAGGGAAACCGCTTTTGGGTTAAGTCAAACTTAGCGGTAGCGCGTTTAGTAAAACCGCGCTATACTAACTTAGCTATAGCGATTTTCACTAAATGCGCTACTGCTATAGCTAAGTATTTTCCTTTTCTTTTCTTATTTCCTTTTCTCTTTCTATAGCGGGGGTTTAGGAAACGCTCTGCTGCTATATTATCTATAGCGCCTCTTATGAACAGACGCTACTGCTATGCCTTTCTCATTTTTTCCTTTTTCATTTATTTTTCTTTACATTTTATTTTTTTTTCCTTTCTCCTTTTTCTATTTCTTTCATTTTCATTTACTTTTCTATTTTTTTTCATTTTATTTTATTTTCTTTAGCAGTAGCGCTTTTCACCTTAAACACGCTGCTACAATAATCTTAGCGGTAGCGCGGTTTTTATAAGACCGCTACTACTATGTGTAGCCTATTGGCTTAGTAGTGGGAATTTTAGTAGTAGCGCTTTTATAGGGAGACGCGCTACTGCTACATTTGTATCTGCAGCACAGTTATACTGCACGTGCTACTGCTATGTAGCACTAGCGCCCTTTTTTAACAAGCTCTACTGCTAAAGTTCTGCGTGTAAGGTTTTCCCTAGTAGTGTTGCTCTAGTGCTTCACTTATATCTTTTTAGAGCAAGGTGGTGGCTTTATTTTATAGAAATTGATGAACTCTCGTGCTTCACTTATATTATTTTGAGAGTCTCTAAACAGCATGGTAATTTGCTTTGGTTATAAATTTAGTCCTAATATGATAGACATCCAAGAGGGATATAATAAAAACTTTCATATAAAGTGCATTGAATACTATGAGAAGTTTGATTCCTTATGATTGTTTTGAGATATGAAGATGGTGATATTAGATTCATGCTAGTGATTAGTTATGAATTTGAGAAATACTTGTGTTAATGTTTGTGATTCCCGTAGCATGCACGTATGGTGAACCATTAATGTTTGAGAAATACTTGTGTTAATGTTAGTGGTGAACTCGGAGCATGATTTATTTATTGATTGTTTTCCTTATGAGTGGCGGTCAGGGACGGGCGATGGTCTTTTCCTATCAATCTATCCCCTTAGGAGCATGCGCGAAGTACTTCGTTTCGATAACTAATAGATTTTTGCAATAAGTATATGAGTTCATTATGACTAATGTTGAGTCCATGGATAATACACACTCTCACCCATCCACCATTTCTAGCCTCTCTTGTGCCGCGCAATTTTCGCCGGTACCATAAACCCACCTATACCTTCCTCAAAACAGCCACCATACCTACCTATTATGGCATTTCCATAGCCATTCCAAGATATATTGCTATGCAACTTTCCATCGTTCTATTTATTATGACACGCTCCATCATTGTCATATTGCTATGCATGATCATGTAGTTAACATCGTATTTGTGGCAAAGCCATCATTCATAATTCTTTCATACATGTCACTCTTGATTCATTGCACATCCCCGTACACTGCCGGAGGCATTCATATAGAGTCATATTTTGTTCTAAGTATCGAGTTGTAATTCTTGAGTTGTAAGTAAATAGAAGTGTGATGATCTTCATTATTAGAGCAGTGTCCCATGTGAGGAAATGATGATGGAGACCATGATTCCCCCACAAGTCGGGATGAGATTCTGGACTAAGAAAAAGAGACCAAAAAAATGAGAAAAGGCCCAATAAAAAAATAAATGAGAGAAAAGAGAGAAGGGGCCATGCTACTATATATCCTTTTGCCACACTTGTGCTTCAAAGTAGTACCATGATCTTCATGATAGAGAGTCTCCTATGTTATCACTTTCATATACTAGTGGGAATTTTTCATTATAGAACTTGGGCTTGTATATTCCAGTGATGGGTTCCTCAAATTGCCCTAGGTCTTCGTGAGCAAGCAAGTTGGATGCACACCCACTTAGTTTCTTTTTGAGCTTTCATAAACTTATAACTCTAGTGCATCCGTTGCATGGCAATCCCTACTCACTCACATTGATATCTATTGATGGGCATCTCCATAGCCCGTTGATACGCCTAGTTGGAACTATCTCCTTATTTTTGTCTTCTCCACAACCACCGTCTATTCCACCTATAGTGCTATGTCCATGGCTCACGCTCATGTATTGCGTGAAAGTTGAAAAGGTTTGAGAACATCAAAAGTATGAAACAATTGTTTGGCTTGTCATCGGGGTTGTGCATGATTTAAATATTTTGTGTGATGAAGATGGAGTATAGCCAGACTATATGATTTTGTAGGGATAAGCTTTCTTTGGCCATGTTATTTTGAGAAGGCATAATTATCTTGTTAGTATGCTTGAAGTATTATTGTTTTTATGTCAATATTAAACTTTTGTTTTGAATCATACGGATCTAAACATTCATGCCACAATAAATAAATTACATAGATAGATATGTTAGGTAGCATTCCATATCAAAAATTCTATTTTTATCATTTACCTACTCGAGGGCGAGCAGGAATAAAGCTTGCTGATGGTTGATACGTCTCCAACGCATCTATAATTTTGGATTGTTCCATGCTATTATATTATCTATTTTGGATGTTTAATATGCATTAATATGTTTTTTATATTATTTTTGGGACTAACCTATTAACCTAGAGCCCAGTGCCAGTTTCTGTTTTTTTCCTTATTTTAGAGTTTCGCAGAAAAGAAATACCAAATGGAGTCCAACCGGAATGAAACTTTTGCGATGATTTTTCTTGGACCAGAAGACATCCAGAGGACTTGGAGCACACGTCAGGGAAGCCAAGAGGTGGCCACAAGGTCGGAGGGCGCGCCCCCCACCCTTGTGGGCCCCTCATGACTCCACCGACCTATTTCTTCCGCCTATATATTCTCAAATATCCCAAAACCTTCCAGGAGAGCCATGAAAACACTTTTCCACCGCTGCAACCTTCTGTACCCGTGAGATCCCATCTAGAGGCCTTTTTCGGCGTCCTGACGGAGGGCTTCTACATCAACACCATTGCCTCTCCGATGAAGTGTGAGTAGTTTACCACAGACCTACGGGTCCATAGCTAGTAGCTAGATGGCTTCTTCTCTCTCTTTGATTCTCAATACCATGTTCTCCTTGATGTTCTTGGAGATCTATCCGATGTAATACTCTTTTGCGGTGTGTTTGCCGAGATCCGATGAATTGTGGATTTATGATCAACTTATCTATGAATATTATTTGAATCTTCTCTGAATTCTTATATGCATGATTTGATATCTTTGCAAGTCTCTTCGAACTATCGATTTGGTTTGGCCAACTAGATTGGTTTTTCTTGCAATGGGAGAAGTGCTTAGCTTTGGGTTCAATCTTGCGGTGCTCGATCCTAGTGACAGAAGGGGAACCGACACGTATTGTATTGTTGCCATCGAGGATAACAAGATGAGGTTGTCATCATATTGCTTGAGTCTATCCCGCTACATCATGTCATCTTACTTAATGCTTTACTCTGTTCTATGAACTTAATACTCTAGATGTAGGCAGGAGTCGGTCGATGTGTGGAGTAATAGTAGTAGATGCAGGCAGAAGTCGGTCTACTTGATACGGACGTGATGCCTATATTCATGATCATTTCCTTAGATATCGTCATAACTTTGTGCTTTTCCATCAATTGATCGGCAGTAATTTGTTCACCCACCGTAATACTTTCTATCTTGAGAGAAGCCTCTAGTGAAACCTATGGCCCCCGGGTCTATTTTCCATCATATAAGTTTCCGATCTATAGTTTTAGTTTCCGATTTACTTCTTTTGCAATCTTTTACTTTCCGTTTCATAAACCAAAAATACCAAAAATATTACTTTACCGTTATCCATCTCTATCAGATCTCACTTTGCAAATAACCGTGAAGGGATTGACAACCCCTTTTGTCGCATTGAGTGCAAGTTGGTGTGTGCAGGTATTCGGTGACTTGAGCGTTGTCTCCTACTGGATTGATACCTTGGTTCTCAAAATCCGAGGGAAATACTTACTCTACTTTGCTGCATCACCCTTTCCTCTTCAAGGGAAAAACCAACTCAAGCTCAAGAAGTAGCAGGGTTGATGCACGTTTTCGTCCTACGTTTTCTGATAGAAACTTTGGAGTGACTCTTTGTTGCACGTTGATGGATTGTTATATGATCCAACTATGTTATCATTGTTGAGAGACTTTGCACTAGTGAAAGTATGAACTCTAGGCCTTGTTTTCCAGCATTGCAATACCGTTTTTGCTCAATTTTGTTACTAGTTAACTTGTTGTTTTTTATATTTTTTCCAGATTACAAAAACCTATATCTACTATCCATATTACACTTGTATAACCATCTCTTCGCCGAACTAGTGCACCTATACAATTTACCATTGTATTTGGTGTGTTGGGGACACAAGAGACTTTTCGTTATTTGGTTGCAGGGTTGTTTGAGAGAGACCATCTTTATCCTACGCCTCCCATGGATTGATAAACCTTAGGTCATCCACTTGAGGGAAAATTGCTACTGTCCTGCAAAACTCTGCGCTTGGAGGCCCAACACGAGTCTACAAGAAGAAGGTTGCATAGTAAACATCACATCCATCTCAGAGGTGTCTGGTGCCAAGCTAAAGCACACAAAACAATTGTACAAAATCAACATAGATGAACATCAGTATTTTTATGTGGAAAACGGAAAACCCCAAGTTGAAGTAAAAACCACTAGATGAAGTCAGCCAAATCTTCTTGAGTGAAGTGCATCCTAGGTTCTCGAGCTACTTTAGAGGTGTCGTCATGTATGTCCTCGAACTATAAAAAGTTTCATCCAGGTCCTTGAAGGTCCTTTGAAGTACAATAAGTGTGTACTTACGTGACACCTCTGAAATAGTTTAAGAAACTATGTGACACTTCTAAAAAAGTTTGAGAATCTGGATGACACACATATTGCACTCTGAGGACCTATATGACAATTTCTATACTTTGAGAACCTACATGACACTTCTGAACTAGTTTGAGGACCTAGGATGCACTTCACTCGGTATACTTCACTATAATGAAATGTGGGGTACAACAAGTTTTCTCTAGATAGCACTAGATGCTTTCATAGAGAATAATTTCTCAATCTTGGATAAAAAACAAGGATTTTGGGCCCAAGAACTAGTAATTGAAATAATCTCATAAAAAATAACGGAAACACAGCTTGATAGAAACAAGGTGATGGATTATCATCACAATCTTGAGGGGGAGCTCCATTTACTTGCTTTCAAGCTATTTTCCATCTTTCCCACTTTCCATTTGTCTCTTTCTTTTTATAGTATTCTTCTCTCACGAAGGTTATCCCGATTTTCGTCACTTCGAGTTGTTATATCCTTCTTTCCTTGTGCAAAGACAAAAATGACTCTAGATCATGATCCTAATTGATAGTTTAAAATAAGGACATACCAATATATCATATGACCTCGTGAGAGTTTTCTTTCTTCCCCACAAAGAAAGAAATGCCTCAGGCGTTTAGGGTTTTGTCGTCTCCCATCAGCGTCTTTGTCGATCTGCCTCGTCTCATGCGGTCTTAGGGTCATGGAGGCGCGGTGGATTCCGGACCTTGCCGGCGAGAGGGTTCATGCTTCATTTTAGGTGTTCTTTTAGTTTGTTTAGGGTTTGTGTCCTGCTCAGGAAGACGAGGCGACGATGACTCCCTGAAGATGAAATAAGGTTCTCCCCGTCTACTCTCCGTCCCGTGGTGCGTCTTGCATCCTCGGAGGGCGTATGGAGGTGTGTTTCCAACAGAACTCACGAGATTCGGATACGTGTGATCCAGTCTTTGTTCATGTGTCTACAGGTTAGGTCCTTCCGATCTATGCTTCTCTTCATCGGCAGTTGTTGATGTCCTGGTGCGCTGGTCCTTGAGGGTCTTAGCATGACGATTTTTCAATTGTTTACTACAATAAGGTTTGCCCGACTCCGACGAGGGAGGGGCGATGACAGTGACGTGCCTTCAGCTTGCTCCAGTGCTTGTAGTCGTCGCTAGGTGATCTACAGACATGGATGTAATTCTTATTACTTCTCGTGTTCTTTATACCGCCATGATGTTTGATGAATTGATCGGATTTTTTTCCCAAAATAAATAAATATATATCATATGACCCACTGCGAGGAGATGAGGGCAGCTCGAACAATACCCAAGAACCCATTCCGTCTAACCCGATTTGAGCAGGCAGCATCAATGCCGCCGAGAGGCACCAACATCTTTCCACGAGATCATTCCACCCGCCGGCTGTCCGGGGCAAGATCAGACGTCTCGTGCAATCTCTCCAGCAAGCTTGGCGCTGAATTCTTTCCTTATCTCTTCCTATCCGAGCTCAGCAGCTTGTCGTGTCGACCATGGCATGGACGCGACGTCGCTTCCCGGTCCGCAAATAATTCTCCCGCTCGCTCTCTACCGATCCCCTCCCTGTGCGATTCGCGCTTTTCCGGAGTTATACTAATCTGATCTCCCGCCCTTTTCCCCTGTGCGGCCCGGGAGAGGGACGTGTCCCGGTCCCGTCCGCCCGCACAAACCACCGGCGGCATCCGCACCTGGCGCCGTCGCCACCGGCCGTGCCGTCGCCGTCCGTGGCGAACAGGATAGAAAGCGCGGGGGCGGCGGCCCTACGTACCCCGCTGCATCCTTGACACGTCGGCGTGGACCTCACCTGTCCGCCACCGCCCGCCGTGATACTTCTCCGCCCGAAAGATGCGATGCGAGGCCGGAATTATTGGCCGGTAAAGCGTGAAGCTCAGCGCGACGGTGCATATGCGAACGGAAAAAGATTGCGATCGGGAACGGGGCAATCACGTCGCGCGTGCGCGTGTGGATAGGCGCGCGGAGGCTGCCGGTTTCACGTCGATCCCCGGTGACCCACCCCGCGCCATTGCCGCACTGCGTCTCGCCGTGCGTGGTTTCGACGGGCTTTGACCTAGACAGGCTGATGTCCGCCCGCGCGGTGCAGAATCTTGGGCGAGCGAGTGAGTGAGCGAGCGAGATAAGGATGAGCCTCGGGTCGAGTGCGCGCGTGCATCATGCTCCGAAGAATTCACCGACTGATGTTCTTCAAAAGCGGCATCTTCGTCTCAAGGATAACCCCGTAATCTATCCAGTCTCCAGTATCGGCTGGTGCTTGGGCGGCCTCGACGTGTCGTGCTCACTTGACGCCTCGGATGACGCAAAGACTTGCTGTCGCAGTGTGCGTCTCTCCTCTCGTGGGAGCTCTTGTCACTTGGTGTGGAGTCTACTCGCAAGCTGATCCGATCGGCATGCGTCCGAACGCACGACAGGTGGTTGGACAGAGCCGATGCTACGTCCTCCGTGCCGAAGCAGCCGAGAAGCTAGCAACAAGAGTCTAGAGCCAACTTCTCGGGACTCCTGTCTTGGACCAGCCCAAAGCGGAGCCAATTCAGTCCAAGACCATCCGCGGCGCCGTGTATGTACGTAGTAGGCAGGCTCGTAGATAGGCCGGTCTCCACACCACGCGGACCACGCGTGCACAGTCACACTCCAGTCAGCCTCCGGATAAACGCCGATGAGGCCATGCATGACGCGCCATGCCGCGCGCTGGTCACCGTGCGTGTAGACGCACGCCGCGCGCACGTAGGCATGCGGCTTGTGTTTGTGTCGTCGCAGACTCCAACTCTTGTGATGAACTGGAAAGGCAAGTTGCCAGGATCCTTCGTCGGCTCGTCCCATCTCCTCTTTTCCAAGGACGTCCCGTCTCTTCTTTCCGAAGAACTAGATCCTCCGTCCTTGGTTAACCCGAACAACAACTCCGGCGACACTTGTTGAGCCCCAAAGCTGCTGGAATCGCGGAAAGATGGATATTCGACCGGCATGGCACTGGCAGTGGCTAGCTGGGGGCCGTGGGTTGGAGAAGGGAGGCGACGATAAGGCCGGGAATCTGTCGACGTCGCCGGAGCAGGGAATGGTATCGTCCTCGTAGGCGGTGAGGTCAAAGGGCCGGAGGGCCAAGGGCTTTCGTATATGCCGTGCTCCGCGGATCCTCATCGAATTGCAAAGTCAAGGTGCTTGTATGCACATGGGCGCGAGAATCTGCCTATCTGCTAGTTCCCGCACCCAAACAGACATCCTTTTTGCGCCTCTCCGTGCTGAGTGATGATGTGAAAAAGCTTGGAAATGATGAGAATTCGCTGCTGACATCCATGGGTCGAGATTGACCTTCTAGATGGCTCGGGGTCAGATACAACCCCAGTGATCTAGAACATTGGATCGCTGGATCAAGTTTGGTACCTAATTTTTTTTATTAAATCGAGTATTTACCTGTTGAATTTGCTATTCAGGGGTGCATAGAAGTGGAACCATGGTCAACTTTGTATTTTCGTTGGATTGCTCCACTAATTTGCATCGGTTCAGTAATCCTCTAGTACATAAGTGCTATCAATCTAAACAAAGTGCATCAAAGGTAGTGTGTCAATTCTTGTTTCAAAGTTGATGTACTTTTCTCAAAAACAGAGGAAGAAGTTTTACCTCATCTCATTAATAAAGAAAAAGTTTAACAAGGTTCTTAGCGAGGTCCGTTATGCTTAAGGGAACTCAAGTGCTTCGTCCGGGCAATGGTCTAATCCTTGGCCTCATTCTTAATGTGTGCAATGATTATGGATGGCATACTAGAATTACTTTTTAGAACCCTCGCATTTCTCTCATTCCACATCTCCTAGACGTCCAACATTAGAGCGAGGCCATCAGGTGTCTCCTATGCCCTCCTTGCAACACAGTGGCCTCCCAAGCGTGAATCGAGGGGAGTGCTTGCCAGGTAGCGGTGTCGATTTCCGACACATCAATCCAAAATTTGACGGCATTCCAAGTTTGACACAGCGCCTGCACGTGAAAAACGTATGGACCGTCGACTCAGGCTCCCTCTTGCAAAGCTGACATAAACTGCAGTTTGGCCAACCTCTTCTCTCCAAACGGTCATCATCCAGACTCTATTCGTGAGGACGGGCAAGCAAAAAATTTCACTTGGGAGGTGTCTGGTTGCCCCAAACCATCGGTGCCACGATGGTGTCAATTGTCACATGGAACTGGGCCTTGTTGGCGGATGCCGAGCAATACTTGCGCCAGTGATCAGCTTCCAAATAATATTGTCGACAATGTCACCGCAGAGTTGCACTTGTTCTAGACCTGCCCAAAGGGTGCAGAATTGCACAATGTGGGTGACCGAGAACGCAAGAGCCATTTTCGATCTTCGTGAGCCAAGCAAGCCATGCAAAGCGTCCCACATGGCGAGGCTCCTGCCAGTGGAGATATCAAAGATCAGGGGCACAATATCCTTTGGCTTGATCCCAAGAAGCTATGCAATGTAGAAGAGGGCCATGTCCACCTTGCTACAAGGTGTCCGCAATCCAACCCAGTATCAATCCGGCTCCAGTCGTGGGAGTAAGTCTGACAGTAGAATAGTGGGTATGTAGGAGGAGACAAGATCCTAGCTACGGTGAGATTATGCATGCAAGATTTACGAGTTCAGGCCCTTCTCGGAGGAAGTAACAGCCCTACGTCTCGGTGCCCGGAGGCTTGGTCGACTGGATTATGCGTGAAGTTACAGGGGGTGCAAACCCTTGTGCCAGTGGAGGGGGTGGCTTATATAGAGTGTGCCAGGACCCCAGCCAACCAACGTTACAAGGGGTTCAATGTACATTAAGATAGGGCGTTACTGGTAACGCCAGTAATAAAGGGTATAAATGATCTTTAAGACTACTGAGTGAACGCCTGACCGTTGCCATCCTGTAGCGACCAGACCCAAATGGATCAAGTCTCTGTGCTCAGTGTCATCCCTGGATCAGTAATGCTGACACCACACAGTACTTCGAAGGATTTATAGCAGAGTAGCAATCACACACTTATTACATCGTTGTCCACAAGGGAACTTATTACAATAATATGGCTTAAGGCCATCTAATAATAACAGCGGAAGGCTTGGAAGATAAGTGAGTCCATCAACTCCATCGGCATCACTGAGTATAGAACCACGACCTAACACCTTAATCGTAAATGCGAAAAGTCTGCAACGTGAAAGTTGCAGCCCGAAAACGGGTCAGCACATGGAATATGCTGGCAATGTAACACATAGAGAGCAAGTGAAGCAATAAGCCTATACTGCATGCATATATGGCTGGTGGTAAGGCTCTACGGTTACATTTGCATAAAGCTGGTTTTTCCCTACATCAAAGGAATAATTTTATTTAACTATCATGGTGGTTGTTAAACATTGAGAATGGTTGACAGCATCCTCAATCCCAATTAAAAGTACTCATCAAAACCCAATACATTTATTAGAAGTAACATGTTGAGATTCACATGATATTCAATTACCGGATACTCAAAACGTCCATAACCGGGACACGGCTAATCATGATTAGTTTATACACTCTGCAGAGGTTTGCGACTTTTTCCCACAAGACTCGATCGCCTCCGCTTGGTTCTCGCACTACATGGTGTTTGAGAAGCGGATGACCGAGACATAGTCTTTCGAAGTGCTAGCACCTTACATGTGGGTAGACCGTACCAACCTACATCCCCTACATCAGCTAGCCTACCCGTAAGAGTTCGCACAACTTAGTCAACTCGCCAGAGCCCATAATTGGCTTGTGGCTGCACACGGAAGTTTCAGTTTGAATAATCTTATGATCCCTTAGAGCACAGGTGGCGGTCCAAGAAATCTGAGCAAGTCTGATGGAAACCAGTGCCTCAATCCACCCAGATGTGTGTTTAGGTTGCCACCTTAGATAAACCTTTAATTAACAATCTCACATCTGTCATGGATATTCACTCACCCAATCCACGTCTACTAGCATAGCATGGCATAATAAGCAAACGTAGAAGTAACTCCCAAGGTTTCATAAGTAAAACAGGTAATAGGTACTACCTCAATCTACTTCCCATCCCACAATTTAATTAGATCCTAACCATGCAAGTGTTTGAGAGTTGATCTAATGCAATAAAACTGGGTAGTAGAAAAGGTATGATCAAGTGTTACTTGCCTTGCTGATGATCCGCGAGACCTAGAGATTCGAAGTAACAAGCGGCGCACTCCGGCTGATCTAACGCAGACAAACAACAAGCATACAATAAGTACTCATCTAATGCACAGGGAAATCTCGAATAAAAGATCTAACCAGAAGGTTCAACTTAAGAACTCTGGTTGCAAAAGAATCGAATCAAATAAAGCATCGAAAGTCGAAACTCGAGAGAGAACGACTCGGTTTAGCAATCTGAAACTAGGTCAAAATTTTACAGTAGCAAAACTCTGTGTAAGTAGGTTAGTCGGAACGGCGGTTTAAGAATGAAACTCCAGCGCTTGAATCACCTGATTCCGATAAGCGAGCAAGAAATTAAACAGATTTGAAAATCGGATCGAAATCGAATCGGAAAAATAACGGATTAAATCCGATTAAAAGAAAACGACGAGCGAATTAAATAGCGGACGTTAGATTAACAGAACTAATCCAACGAACACATTCATTGAAACGAGCGGTTCGGTGAGCGTTCATTAAATAAGAAACCGAAAAAATAAAAACCATCTAGGGTTTTTTTAAAAACCAAACATCTTCAAAAAAAACGGATCGGGTTTTCTAAAGAAACCGGACCGGGCGGTGTGGCGGCTACCTCGGTGGCCAGCCGTGAGGGCTCAGCCGGGGCTCGGCGAGGTCGGGAGGGCGGCGAGGGCGGCGGCGGGGACGGCGGCGGTGGCGTCCTCGGCGGAGGCTCGGTCGGGCTCGGGTGAGGCGCGGTGGCGGGATGATGAGAGGGGCGGGGGTATATAAGGAGGGTGGCGGCGCCTTGGGAAGGGGCAGCGGGGGGGCGGGTCGGGACCGGACTCCCGGCGGCGAGGCGGCGTCTTGGCGGAGACATGTGGTAGGGAGAGGGAGGTGGGCAGGCGGTGGGCAGTGGGCCTTGGCCCGAAGCGGGGGAGGCGCAGTTATTTTTTTAAACAAAAACTAAACGGATTAAAAAAAATACCAAACGAACTCCGATTTTAATAAAATAAAATTTCTCCGACTCCTAAAAATGAGTCGAACAAAATGAACTTTAAAAACGGCAAATATGCATATTTTTTAAATGCTAATTTTTGCCTAAAGCAAATAAATCTTTCAAAAGCCAAATTTGATTTATTTATAATATCTTCATTTTTCCTAAATGTTGGGAAAGTCATATTATTCCCTCTCTTAATTTTTTTATAGGAAAAACTTTATGAAGATAATTAAATAAATCCAATGATCCTATTTTCAAAATTTGAGAAATCCCAAATATGAAAATATTGAAACTTCCAACTCTCTCCGAGGGTCCTTGAGTTGCGTGAAATTTTCTAGGATCGGAAAAATGCGAGAAAATATGATATGCATGATGACCTAATGTATAACATTCCAAATTGAAAATTTGGGATGTTACACATCCTGAGTGAGGTTAGGTCTTCTCTACTCCTAGTGGTTTCTTGTATCGTCGAGTGACTTCATATTGGTCGAATGGAATTGGGGTATCCGAGTGAGGTTAAGGTCGAGTGGATCGCACTCCTTGATGGACTCAGTCGGTTTCTCTTCTTGTGCTTTGAATGTCTTTGAGTCTAGGGCAGTGTCCTTGGGTAGGGTGTCTAGGTCAGGCCTGTGATCCTACCCTAGGTACATGTCATCATCATTAGCCCCCAAATGGATTGAGGTCCGAGTGGAAAAAGAACTGAAGATGACTCCGACTCGATTCCATACTTCAGAGGCATATCATCTGGGCTCATCAGTCGTGTTAGAGCTTTGATCTTGTTTCAGTCGCCTCGATCGATTCAGAGGTCCTCGAGTGAACTTAACTGACAGTCTTCGAGTGTTGGTATGATATGAGATCTTCGACGCGATTGATTGCTCTGCGGTTCCCGGATCTTCGCGGGATTCGAAATTTCAGGGAAGCACGCGGGACGAGGCGTGCCGCAGTAATCAGAGTAGATAGACAGAGGCGCCTCGATCCTTGCACCACCTTTTTCGCCACGTATCCGGCGCGCGACTATTGCAGGATTTGACAGGATCACTTGGGCCCATGAGTCAGCCACTCGGAAACATCCCCATAGAAGGCGTCGGGGCCGATGTGTTGCACAGTGCGCCCCATTTCCTCTTCTTCCTCCTCTGCTTCTCCACCGCGCCCGTCTCCGCTCTCGACGCCGCTGCCCTGCCCCTGCACAGTTCTCCGTGATGGGAAAGGACAAGACGGCAACCCTGGAGTGCGTGAAGAAGGCGACGACGGTGGCGAAGGGCAAGAAGACGAGTCGGGGGGTCATCGTCGAGATCTGGTCTGCCGTCGGGCTGGATCCAGGGGGATTGGATTCGGTCCATGATCCAGAAGGAGGACCTGGAGGATCTGGCCAGTGGAGGTTTGATCACCCACGGGTCATGGAGGCTGCCAGGGAGCGAGACCGAGCCCCAACCACAAGAGGGTGAGTGTGTTCTGCTAGCCACCCACGTCGACCGGGGTTTCACTCTGCCTCCCCATCCTTTCTTTCGGGGTTTTCTAAACTTCTTTGGTGCCCAACTTCACCACTTTTCTCCCAACACAATCACACTCCTTGTCGCGTATGTTTCTCTGTGCGAAAACTTCTTGGGCTGTCGACCGCACTGTGGTTTGTTCAAGCACATTTTCACCTGCCGCTCCCAGACCGTGAGGAAGGCAAATCCGAGTGACAAGAAGACGCGTGTGATCCAAATGTGTGGGGGTCTAGGGATTCAGACGAGGGGTAGGAGTACTTTCCCAACCATGACTCTTCCCGACTCAGTTAGAGGGTGGCAGTCGACCTGGTTCTACTGCCGAGACGTCCCAACTCCGGGTCAGTCGACCGGCCTTCCTCCCTTCTCCATGGACCGAGTCCAGCAACCTTCTTCACTTATCATGACTCAGCAGAGAAAGGAGAGGTGTCCACGTTAGTCGACCAAGTGGTCCAGCTGGTTCGTGATGGTGTGACTGGCATGGACTTGCTAGAAGTGTTTCTCAGTAGGCGCATCCAGCCCCTTCAAGTCCGCGATCACCCGATGTGGCTGTATTCGGGCCCCAACGACACCGCCCGGGTCAACCCAGAGGAGGTTTCCGAGGAGATGGTGGAGCAATGGTTGCGGGGCATCACTGGTAATAAAGACAAACCCAGAGAATCCAGGAGAGTCGTTCCATACAGTGCCGAGAATGAGCCGCAAAAGGTCTGACTTCTGTAGTCGAGTGCATCTTTATTCTGATTTGCGACTGTCTTTGAATCTGATTGGTGCCTGTCCAACTTTTTGCCTTGCAGATTTACACTGAGATGTATTCGATGTCGAATGGAGAACAAGTCTAGGAGGGAGCCGAGAGCGGAGGCAAGAGTGCCGACTATAAATTTGAAGACGAAAGTGACAATGACGACGACGACTCGAGCAGCGGTGAGGAAGTCGACTCACCGCCTCGCTCTGAACGACGTTCCAAGCAGACGTACGACCCAGCAGGTGGACGCGGCAAAGCGGTTGCGTCGAGCGGACAGGTGTTGAAGCGCACTCAGACATCCACTCCCGAGCCGACGGAGAAGGCCCCGAAGCAGCCCCAAGGTTGCGCCCACAAAGACTCGGAAGGCCTTGACAAAGATCAAAGTGGACGTCCCCGTTGCCTCTGTGTAAGTATTTTGCTATATCTTCTTCGCTTTTGTGTCATTTGGAAACTTCTGTATTTCAGTCGACTCATTCTCTTGCTTGACCGAGCGAGTTCTGAAACTTTCAGCGCTGCTACCTCTGCAACCTCCGTGGACATTTACAAGGATGATGAGGAGACTGAGGACGCAGCCACTTCCAAAGCAGGTCCAACTTCATAACTTTGTTCTCATTTTTTCACTTGGACGGTCGGTCGACCAAACTCTCACGGTTGAGTCTTTTGCAGCACCGCAAAATGTCATTGAGCTTCCGAATGATGATGAAGATATGCCCCAGAAGACCATGGGAAGGAAGAGCAGAACTTCGGGCAAGAGGGCGCCTGCCAGCAAGGTACCTCAGTCGACGCCAGCGCCAGAGCCAGCGGTTCAGCAATCTGGAGACCCAGTTCGAGCTTCTGTTTCTTTCGTTGTCCCTCTGTCGACTGATCGTCCCTCGGTGTCGACCGCCCAAGTCCCTGCTCCGTCTGTGCAACTCCACTCTTCATTACTTACCATGTCCCAGAGGACCAGGTGAGTGCTGCCAGGGAAGCTATACGCCAGGTGGGCCTTATGATGGAGCAGATGAAGGTCGTACGCGAGATCAGCCAAGCTGCTTATGATGCTAGCTCAGCTCTCCAGACCAACGTCCAGGTTAATTGAACTCCGACTGATCTTTAGCTTGACGCTTGTTCTGTTAGGATATGATACCTGAAAACCTTTAATGTGCATCTATTATAAGTCTACATCTTGCATCTGTACACCCACTAGGTGCTTCAACTTTTGCTAAGTAATCTTTCCACTTGAGTCGACTAGGTCGCGTCGAGTGTATCTTTGAACTAGTGGGGGCGCGCAGAGTGCACCCACTGGGTGTAGTCCCCGAGGCCGCCGTCGAATGTGTGATTCGGCGGGGGTCTTGATAAAAATGTCTCTTTACATTTCTTCCACTCGGTCTAGACAGGTCTTGTCGAGTGGAACCTGGACCAGTGGGGGCACGCTGAGTGCACCCACTGGGTGTAGTCCCCGAGACCGCAGTCGACTGCGGGCAGTCGGCTGTGGTTTGAGAATACCTGTTGCCTTCTTCTCTTTTTTTCTTGACTGGACAGACCATGTCGATTGAAAAGTCGAACCAGTGGGGGCACGCTAAGTGCACCCATTGGGTGTAGTCCCCGAGACTACTGTTGAATGTTTGATTCGGCAGTAGTCTTAGAACTCTTTTTGCCGTAATGATCTGAACTTGTATCTTATCACTCGGAAGCAATCGGTCCTTGTGTCGACTGACGTGTCTTATCTGTTGATTGCAGAAATCTTGTGCACTCGGGGCTCAATTCGCTGAACTGGAGCAGAAACAAATTCAGCTCAACCTTGATCTAGAACTGGCTAAGCAAAATCTGCAGAAGGCTAAGGATGAAGCAACTGCTATGGGAGGTAACTACTTGTCGACTATTTGCTTTGCCATCTTAACTTTTCGCCTTTTGAACCGAGTGACTCCACTCGAACAGATGTGCGTAGTGAAAACAGATACCTCCAAGCTCGACTGAAGAATGTTATTTCTGTAGAGAAAATGAAGCAGGCGCTGGAACAGAAGGACCTTGACCTTGCCGCGACTCAGAAGACGGCGCGGGAAAGAACTGAACTTGCAGACAAAAAGCTGCCTTCAGTCAGCAAGCTGGAAGAAGAAAATGCCAAACTGAAGACTGCCATCAATGAAGCCAACAAAGAAGTCATGCAGCTGAAGAAGGACAAGGTAGCTCTGACCGACAAAGTTGGAGATCTCACTCGGAAGCGGGACGAGCTGGAGGTTTATCTGGGAGGACTCGCCAAGAAGTTGTTCCTCATGCTTGAAGGTACTTTCTTTTGTCCAACTGATTTGCCAATGTCGACTCCTCATATAGTTGTCGACTCATCATCTTTCTGTGAATGCAGAACTCTATCAAAACTTCGAGGAAGAGACCGGGCGGATTGAGACGGAGTTGGACCCTATAAACTCTCCCATCAAGGATGAAGCTGCAATGAATGTGCTGCGACTGGAATCTTGCCTCGCCAGCGTCACCAATGGGGTGATGAAAGCTGTTTTTATTTCGTCGGGGCCATACATTCGGATCTGATGGTACCCGAAATAAGCGTCCAAAAAGGACAAACGCTCACATCCCGCGGTCGAGTCGATGATTTGATCGATGCTGGGTAGAGGGAAGTGATCTTTCAGGCAGGCCCGATTGATATGCTTGAAGTCGATGCACATACGAAGTGAATCATATTTCTTGGGGACCATGACAACATTGGCGAGCCACTCGGAGTGGTATATCTCGTGGATGAACTCAGCTGCCAGAAGCCGAGCCACCTCTTCGCCAATTGCTTTTCTCTTCTCCACGGCGGACCGTAGGAGATACTCTTTGACGGGTTTTACTTTCGGATCAACTCGCAAATGGTGCTCAGCCAATTCCCTGGGTACACCTGGCATGTCTGATGGTTTCCATGCAAAGATGTCCCAGTTCTCACGTAGGAACTGGATGAGCGCTTCTTCCTATTTGCTGTCGAGTGTTGTTGAGATATGATTCGGAGCAACATTGGGGTCGGTCAGGTGAATGTGAACTTGTTTTGTTTCCCCGGACGACTGAAATGCGGACTCTAAAGCAGGCTTCTTAGCGTGCAACAAATCACTCGGATCTGCATTTTTCTGGTACTCTTGCATCTCCATTGCTGCCATCTGTTCATCGGCAATCTTTGAGCCCTTCTGAAGGCACTCTTCTGCTCTCTGCCGATTCCCAGTGACTGTAGTCACACCTCTAGGACCAGGCATCTTCAACTTGAGGTACACGTAACACGGTCGAGCCATGAAATGGGCATATGCAGGTCTGCCTAAAATGGCGTGATAGGCACTGTGAAAGTCCACGACTTCAAATGTCAACTTTTCCTTGCGGTAATTCTTGGAATCACCAAAAACCACATCAAGGGTGATCTGGCCGAGTGAATCGGCCTTCTTCCCCGGAATGACTCCGTGGAATCTCATGTTGCTCTCACTGAGCTTGGACATCGGAATGCCCATCCCTCTGAGGGTCTCGGTGTACAAAATATTCAAGCCACTGCCACCGTCCATCAAGACCTTGGTCAGTCGAGTGCCCCCAACGACTGGGTCAACCACTAGCGCTTGCCGCCCAGGGGTAGCAACGCGCGCTGGGTGATCGGACTGGTCGAATGTAATGGGAGTCTTTGACCACTTCAGATATGTCGTAGTTGCCGGAGCAACCATGTTCACTTCTCCGTTTATAACTTTCAGTCGACTTTTGCTTTCAATATTAGCAAAAATCACTAAAGTGGCATTGACATTGGGATAACCATCATCCTCCTCTTTGTCCTCATCCTTGTCAGATTCCTTTTCCTTTTCACCGGGCTGACCCTCTCGGAAGTTCTGAATTAGAAATCGACACTGTCAAGTGGTATGCTTGGGATAAATTAGGTTTCCCTCTTTGTCTTTCTTGGTGTGTATATGACACTGCAAATCTAGCATATCATTTCCTGCTTGATCTTTCACTTTCTTGGGGATCCATGGCCCCTTAGGCTTTCCCTTGAACTTTTCTTGGGTTACAACTGTGGCTTAACCAGGACCTGCGGGCTCGGCTTTGCACTTCTGCTTCCGACTGGAATTCCCTCCTTCGGTGTCCTGGGCGACTGGTTTGTTCTTGCCACTACGGAGTCGGTCTTCTTCCTCGTTGTAAGCATACCGAGTGGCTATTTCCATCATCTGGGCCAGGGTCATATCTCCTGTCCGACCGAATTTCAGGTTAAGCTCTCTGTACCGAACACCCTCCTTGAAGGCGCAAACCGCCTGGTGTTGCGACACATTTTCCACTGTATGATGCAAAGTGGTCCATCTCTGGATATAATCCCTCAAAGTTTCATTCGGTTTCTGAATACAATGTTGTAATTCCGTCAGCCCTGCAGGCCGCTTGCAAGTGCCCTCAAATGTCCTGACAAACACTCGGGCCAACTCTTCCCAACTGAATATACTGCCAGGAGCCAACTGATTCAACCAAGCTCTGGCCGAACCCTCGAACATCAGGGGAAGATGTGTCATGGCTACATCGTCATTACCACCACCAATCTGCACAGCCACTCAGTAATCTTCCAGCCAAGTGTCCGGCTTGGACTCACCAGTGAACTTGCTCACTCACGTTGCCAACTTGAAGTTGGGAGGGATCTGTTGGGGAACGTAGTAATTTCAAAAAAATTCCTACGCACACACAAGATCATGGTGATGCATAGCAACGAGAGGGGAGAGTGTTGTCCACGTACCCTCGTAGACCAAAAGCGGAAGCGTTATGACGACGCGGTTGATGTAGTCGTACGTCTTCACGATCCGACCGATCCTAGTACCAAAAGTACGGCACATCCGCGATCTGCACACGTTCGGCTTGGTGACGTCCAACAAACTCTTGATCCAGCTGAGTGTCGAGGGAGAGCTTCGACGGCGTGATGACGGTGATGATGAAGCTACCGGCGCAGGGCTTCGCCTAAGCACTGCAACGATATGACCGAGGTGGATTATGGTGGAAGGGGGCACCGCACACGGCTAAGACAATGTCTGTTGTGTGTTCTAGCGTGCCCCCCTGCCCCCATATATAAAGGAGCAAGGGGGGAGGCCGGCCGGCCCTTGGGGCACGCAAAGGAGGGGAGGAGTCATCCTCCTAGTAGGAGTAGGACTCCCCTTTCCTAGTCCAACTAGGAGGAGGAAGGGGAAGGAAGGAGAGGGAGAGGAGAGGGAAGAGAGGCGCCGCTCCCTCCTTGTCCAATTCGGACTCCTCAAGGGGGGGCGCGGCCAGCCCTATGGCCCCCTCCTCTCTCTCTCTCTCACACACACAAGGCCCATGTTGGCCCATTAGTCCCCCCGGGGGTTCCGATAACCCCCCGGCACTCTGATAATTAGCCGGTGATCCCGGGAACACATCCGGTGTCCGAATATAGTCATCCAATATATCACTCTTTATGTCTCGACCATTTCGAGACTCCTCGTCATGTCCGTGATCACATCCGGGACTCCGAAATATCTTCGGTACATCAAAACACATAAACTCATAATACCGATCGTCACCGAACATTAAGCGTGCGGACCCTACGGGTTCGAGAACTATGTAGACATGACCGAGACTCATCTCCGGTCAATAACCAATAGCGGAACCTGGATGTTCATATTGGCTCCCACATATTCTATGAAGATCTTTATCGGTCAAACCGCATAACGATATACTTGTTCCCTTTGTCATCGGTATGTTACTTGCCCGGGATTCGATCGTTGGTATCTCAATACCTAGTTCAATCTCGTTACCGGCAAGTCTCTTTACTCGTTCCGTAATGCATCATCACGCAACTAACTCATTAGTCACATTGCTTGCAAGGCTTATAGTGATGTGCATTACCGATAGGGCCCAGAGATACCTCTCCGACAATCGGAGTGACAAATCCTAATCTCGATCTATGCCAACTCAACAAGTACCATCAGAGACACCTGTAGAGCACCTTTATAATCACCTAGTTACGTTGTGTTATTTGGTAGCACACTAAGTGTTCCTCCGGTATTCGGGAGTTGCATAATCTCATAGTCATAGGTACATGTATAAGTCATGAAAAAGCAATAGCAACATACTAAACGATCATAGTGCTAAGCTAACGGATGGGTCAAGTCGATCACATCATTCTCTAATGATGTGATCCCGTTGATCAAATGACAACTTATGTCTATGGCTAGGAAACTTAACCATCTTTGATTAACGAGCTAGTCAAGTAGAGGCATACTAGTGACATTCTGTTTGTCTATGTATTCACACATGTACTAAGTTTCCAGTTAATACAATTATAGCATGAATAATAAACATTTATCATGATATAAGGAAATATAAATAACAACTTTATTATTGCCTCTAGGGCATATTTCCTTCAGTCTCCCACTTGCACTAGAGTCAATAATCTAGTTCACATCGCCATGTGATTTAACACCAATAGTTCACATCACCATGTGATTAGTTCACGTCGCCATGTGACTAATACCCAAAGGGTTTTACTAGAGTCAATAATCTAGTTCACATCGATATGTGATTAACACCCAAAGAGTACTAAGGTGTGATCATGTTTTGCTTGTGAGAGAATCTTAGCCAATGGGTCTGTCACATTCAGAGCCGTATGTATTTTGCCAATTTCTATGTCTACAATGCTCTGCATGGAGCTACTCTAGCTAATTGCTACCACTTTCAATATGTATCCAGATTGAGACTTAGAGTCATCCGGATCAGTGTCAAAGCTTGCATCGGCGTAACTCTTTACCGCAAACTCTTTATCATCTCCATAACCGAGAAATATCTCCTGTGATCCACTCCTGGATCACTATTGTACCCTCTTACCAAACTCATGGTGAGGTTCACAATAGGTCTGGTACACAACATGGCATACTTTATAGAACCTATGACTGAAGCATAGGGAATGAAATTTCATTCTCTTTCTATTTTCTGCAGTGGTCGGGCATTGAGTCTGACTCAACTTCACACCTTGCAACACAGGCAAGAACTCCTTCTTTGACTGTTCCATTTTGAACTATTTCAAATTCTTGTCAAGGTATGTACTTATTGAAAAAACTTATCAAGCGTCTTTGATCTATCTCTATAGATCTTGATGCTCAATATGTAACCAGCTTCACCGAGGTCTTTCTTTGAAAAACTCCTTTCATATGCTCCTTTATGTTTTGCAGAAAAATTCTACATTATTTCCGATCAACAATATGTCATTCACATATACTTATCAGAAATGTTGTAGTTCTCCCACTCACTTTCTTGTAAATACAGGCTTCTCCGCAAGTCTGTATAAAACCATATGCTTTGATCGCCTTATCAAAGCGTATATTCCAACTCCGAGATGCTTGCACCAGTCCATAGATGGATCGCTGGAGCTTGCACAATTTGTTAGCACCTTTAGGATTTACAAAACCTTCTTGTTGTATCATATACAACTCTTCTTTAAGAAATCCATTAAGGAATGCAGTTTTGACATCCATTTGCCAGATTTCATAAAATGTGGCAATTGCTAACATGATTCAGACAGATTTAAGCATCGCCACGAGTGAGAAAATCTCATTGTAGTCAACACCTTGAACTTGTCGAAAACTTTTTGCGACAATTCGAGCTTTGTAGATAGTAACACTACTATTAGCGTCCGTCTTCCTCTTGAAGATCCATTTACTCTCAGTGGCTCGCCGATCATCGGGCAAGTCAATCAAAGTCCATACTTTGTTCTTATACATGGATCCCATCTCAGATTTCATGGCCTCAAGCCATTTCGCGGAATCTGGGCTCATCATTGCTTCCTCATAGTTCATAGGTTCGTCATGGTCTAGTAACATGACTTCCAGAACAGGATTACTGTACCACTCTGGTTGACCTACGAGGTTCGGCAGTAACTTGATCTGAAGTTTCATGATCATCATCATTAGCTTCCTCACTAATTGGTGTAGGAATCACTGGAACTGATTTTTGTGATGAACTACTTTCCAATTCGGGAGAAGGTACAATTACCTCATCAAGTTCCACATTCCTCCCACTCACTTCTTTCGAGAGAAACTCCTCTAGAAAGATCCACTTTTAGCAACAAAGATCTTGCCTTCGGATCTGTGATAGAAGGTGTACCCAACAGTTTCCTTTTGGGTATCCTATGAAGACGCACTTCTCCGAGAGCTTATCACATTGAAACTTTTTCACATAAGCATCGCAACCCCAAATTTTAAGAAACGACAGCTTGCTAAACCACATTTCATACGGTGTCGTCTCAATGGATTTTTAGATGGTGCCCTATTTAACGTGAATGCAATTGTCTCTAATGCATAACCCCAAAACAATAGTGGTAATTCGGTAAGAGACATTATAGATTGCACCATATCTAATAAAGTACGGTTATGACGTTCGGACACACCATCACACTGTGGTGTTCCTGTGTGGCGTCGATTCTTGAAACTATTCCACATTGTTTCAAATGAAGACCAAACTCGTAACTCAAATATTCGTTTTTGCAATCAGAACGTAGAAACTTTATTTTCTTGTTACGATGATTTTCCACTTCACTCTGAAATTCTTTGAACTTTTCAAATGTTTCAGCCTTATGTTTGCAGAAAAATTCTACACTATTTCCGATCAACAATATGTCATTCACATATACTTATCAGAAATGTTGTAGTGCTCCCACTCACTTTCTTGTAAATACAGGCTTCTCCATGAAGTCTCATAAAACCATATCTTTGATCACCTTATCAAAGCGTATATTCCAACTCCGGGATGCTTGCACCAGTCCATAGATGGATCGCTGGAGCATGCACAATTTGTTAGCACCTTTAGGATTTACAAAACCTTCTTGTTGTATCATATACAACTCTTCTTTAAGAAATCCATTAAGGAATGCAGTTTTGACATCCATTTGCCAGATTTCATAAAATGTGGCAATTGCTAACATGATTCGGACAGACTTAAGCATCGCTACGAGTGAGAAAAACTCATTTTAGTCAACACCTTGAACTTGTCGAAAAAAATTGCGACAATTCGAGCTTTGTAGATAGTAACACTAATATCAGCGTCCGTCTTCCTCTTGAAGATCCATTTACTCTCAATGGCTCGCCGATTGTCGGGCAAGTCAATCAAAGTCCATACTTTGTTCTTATACATGGATCCCATCTCAGATTTTATGGCCTCAAGCCATTTCACGGAATCTGGGCTCATCATCGCTTCCTCATAGTTCATAGGTTCGTCATGGTCTAGTAACATGACTTCCAGAACAGGATTACCGTACCACTGTAGTGCGGACCATACTCTGGTTGACCTACGAGGTTCGGTAGTAACTTGATCTGAAGTTTCATGATCATCATCATTAGCTTCCTCACTAATTGGTGTAGGAATCATTGGAACTGATTTTTGTGATGAACTACTTTCCAATTCGGGAAAAGGTACAATTACCTCATCAAGTTTCACATTCCTCCCACTCACTTCTTTCGAGAGAAACTCCTCTAGAAAGATCCACTTTTAGCAACAAAGATCTTGCCTTCGGATCTATGATAGAAGGTGTACCCAACAGTTTCCCTTTGGGTATCCTATGAAGACGCACTTCTCCGAGAGCTTATCACGTTGAAACTTTTTCACATAAGCATCGCAACCCCAAATTTTAAGAAACGACGGCTTGCTAAACAACAATTCATATGGTGTCGTCTCAATGGATTTTTAGATGGCGCCCTATTTAACGTGAATGCAGTTGTCTCTAATGCATAACCCCAAAACAATAGTGGTAATTCGGTAAGAGACATCATAGATTGCACCATATCTAATAAAATACGGTTATGACGTTCGGACACACCATCACACTATGGTGTTCCAGGTGGCGTCAGTTGCGAAACTATTCCACATTGTTTCAAATGAAGACCAAACTCGTAACTCAAATATTCGTTTCTGCGATCAGAACGTAGAAACTTTATTTTCTTGTTACGATGATTTTTCCAGTTTACTCTGAAATTCTTTGAACTTTTCAAATGTTTCAGACTTATGTTTCATTAAGTAGATATACCCATATCTACTCAAATCATTTGTGAAGGTCAGAAAATAACGATACCCGCCTCGAGCCTCAACACTCATCGGATCGCATACATTAGTATGTATTATTTCCAATAAGTCAGTTGCTCGCTCCGTTGTTCGGAAGAATGGAGTCTTAGTCATCTTGCCCATGAGGCATGGTTCGCAATCATCAAGTGATTCCAAAAGTCCATAAGCATGGAGTTTCGTCATGCGCTTTACACCAATATGACTTAAACGGCAGTGCCACAAATATGTTGCACTATCATTGTCAACTTTGCATCTTTTGGCATCAATATTATGAATATGTGTATTACTACGATCGAGATTCAACAAACCATTCACCTTGGGTGTATGACCTCAAAAGGTTTTATTCATGTAAACAGAATAACAATTATTCTTTGACTTAAATGAATAAGCGTATTGCAATAAACATGATCCAATCATATTATGCCCAACGCAAACACCAAATAACATTTATTTTAGGTTCAACACTAATCCCGAAGGTAAAGGGAGTGTGCGATGGTGATCTTATCATCCTTCGAATGACTTCCAATTCACATCATCACCTCGCCCTTAACTTGTCTTTGTTTATTTTGCAACTCCCATTTCGAGTTACTACTCTTAGCAACTGAACCAGTATCAAATACTGAGGGGTTGCTATAAACACTAGTAAAGTACACATCAATAACATGTATATCAAATATACTTTTGTTCACTTTGCCATCCTTCTTATCCGCCAAGTATCTAGGGCAGTTCCACTTCCAATGACCATATCCTTTGTAGTAGAAGCACTCAGTTCCAGGCTAGGGTCTAGCTTTGGGCTTCTTCATGGGAGAAGAAACTTGCTTGCTATTCTTCTTTGAAGTTCCTCTTTCTTTCCCTTTGCCCTTTTCTTTGAAACTAGTGATCTTGTTAACCATCAACACTTGATGCTATTTCTTGATTTCTACCTTCGCCGATTTCAGCATCGCGAAGAGCTTGGGAATTACTTTCGTCATCCCTTGCATATTATAGTTCATCACTAAGTTCTAGTTACTTGGTGATAGTGACTAGAGAACTTTGTCAATTACTATCTTATCGGAAAGATTAACTCCCACTTGATTCAAGCAATTGTAGTACCCAGACAATCTGAGCACATGCTCACTGGTTGAGCTATTCTCCTCCATCTTGTAGGCAAAGTACTGTTAGAGGTCTCATACGTCTCGACACGGGCATGAGTATGAAATACCAATTTCAACTCTTAGAACATCTTATATGCTCTGTAGCGTTCAAAACGTTTTTGAAGTCCCGGTTCTAAGCCGTAAAGCATGGTGTACTAAACTATTAAGTAGTCATCATACCGAACTTTGTCAAACGTTCATAACGTGTGAATCTGCTCCTGCAATAGGTCTGTCACCTAGCGGTGCATCAAGGACATAATTCTTCTGTGCAGCAATGAGCATAATCCTCAGATCACGGACCTAGTCTGTATCATTGCTACTATCATCTTTCAACATAGTTTTTCCCTATGAACATATCAAAAATAAACGGGGAGCTACATCGTGAGCTATTGATCTACAACATAGTTATGCAAATACTACCAGGACTAAGTTCATGATAAATTAAAGTTCAATTAATCATATTACTTAAGAACTCCCACTTATATAGGCATCCCTCTAATCATCTAAGTGATCACGTGATCCATATCAACTAAACCATGTCCGGTCATCACGTGAGATAGAGCAGTTTTCAATGGTGAACATCATTATGTTAATCATATCTACTATATGATTCACGCTCGACCTTTCGGCCTCAGTGTTCCGAGGCCATATCTGCATATGCTAGGCTCGTCAAGTTTAACCCGAGTATTACAAGAATCTAGTTCGCATACATAAATTCTATGCACGAGTAGAACACAAAGTACGTGTTATCAATGACATCCTATGTCCATGGTCAAGAAACCATAACCATCTATTGATCAACAAGCTAGTCAACTAGAGGCTCACTAGGGACATGTTGTGGTCTATGTATTCACACATGTATTACGGTTTCCAGTTAATACAATTATAGCATGAACAATAGATAATTATCATGAACAAGGAAATATAATAATAACCATTTTATTATTGCCTCTAGGGCATATTTCCAACAGTCTCCCACTTGCACTAGAGTCAGTAATCTAGTTCACATTACTATGTGATTGTAATGAATCCAACACCCATGGTGTTATATCATATCTCGCTTGTGAGAGAGGTTATTAGTCAACGGGTCTGAACCTTTCAGATCCGTGTGTGCTTTACAAATCTCTAGGTCATCTTGTAGATGCAGCTACCACGCGCTATTTGGAGCTATTCCAAAAAACTGCTCTACTATATGAATCCGGTTTACTACTCAGAGTCATCCAGATTAGTGTCAAAGTTTGCATCGACGTAGCCCTTTACGACGAACTCTTTTACAACCTCCATAATCGAGAAAATTCCTTAGTCCACTAGTTACTAAGGTTAAGTTTGACCATTGTCATGTGATCCATTCTGGATCACTCTTGTACCCTTAGTGACTCATGGCAAGGCACACTTGAGTCGGGTACTCAGCATAGCATCTTGTAGAGCCTACGTCCAAAGCATAGGGAACGACCTTCGTCCTTTCTCTCTCTTCTACCGTGGTCAGGTCTTGAGTCTTACTCAATACTCACACCTTATAACACAGCCAAGAACTCCTTCTTTGCTGATCTATTTTCAACTCCTTCAAAATCTTGTCACGGTATGTATTCATTTGAAAGTACTATTAAATTTTTTTATCTATCCTTATAGATCTTGATGCTCAATGTTCAAGTAGCTTAATCCAGGTTTTCCATTGAAAAACACTTTTCAAATAACCCTATATGCTTTCCAGAAATTCTACAACATTTCTAATAAACAACATATACTCATCAGAAATTCTATAGTGCTCCCACTCACCTCTTTGGAAATACAAGTTTCTCATAAACTTTGTATAAACCCAAAATCTTTTATCATCTCATCAAAGCGCATATTCCAACTCTGAGATGCTTACTCCAGTCCCTAGAAGGATTGCTGGAGCTTTGCATACTTGTTAGCATCTTTTAGGATTGACAAAACCTTCTGGTTGTATCACATACAACCTTTCCTCAATAAAATCGTTGAGGAAACAATGTTTTGACATCCTATCTGCAAGATTTCATAAATAATGCAGTAACTGCTAATATAATTCCAACAGACTCTTAGCATCGCTACGAGTGAGAAAGTCTCATCGCAGTCAACTCCTTGAACTTGTTGGAAAACATCTTGGTGACAAGTCGAGCTTTCTTAATGGTGACACTTACCATCGTTGTCCGTCTTCCTTTTAAAATCCATCTGTACTCAACAGCCTTATGACCATCAAGTAGTTCTTCCAAAGTCTATACTTTGTTTTCATACATGGATCCTCTCTCGGATTTTATGGCCTTGAGCCATTTGTCAGAATCCGGGCCCACCATCGTTTCTCCATAGCTCGTAGGTTCATTGTTGTCTAGCAACATGACTTCCAAGATAGGATTACGTACCACTCTGAAGTAGTACGCATCCTTGTCGGCCTACGAGGTTTGGTAGTGACTTGATCCGAAGTTTCATGATCACTATCATAAGCTTCCACTTCAGTTAGTGTAGGTGCCACAGAACAACTTCCTGTGCCTGCTACACTAGTTGAAGTGACGGTTCAATAACCTCATCAAGTCTCCACCATCCTCCCGCTCAATTCTTTCGGGAGAAACTTTTCCTCGAGAAAGGACCCGTTTCTAGAAACAATCACTTTTGCTTCTGGATCTGAAATAGGAGGTACACCCAACTGTTTTGGGTATTCTATGAAGATGCATTTATCTGCTTTGGATTCGAGCTTATCAGCCTGAAACTTTTTCACATAAGCGTCGCAGCCCCAAACTTCTAAGAAACGACAACTTAGGCTTATCTAAACCATAGTTCATACGGTGCCGTCTCAACAAAATGTGTGGTGCCCTATTTAAAGTAAATGCAGTTGTCTCTAATGCCTAACCCGTAAACGATAGTGGTAATTCGATAACAGACATCATGGTATGCACCATATCCAATAGGGTGCAGTTATGATGTTCGGACACACCATCACACTATGGTGTTCCAGGCGGTATTAGTTGTGAAACAATTTCCACAATGTCTTAATTGTGTGCCAAACTCGTAACTCAGATATTCATCTCTATGATTATATCATAGATATTTTATTCTCTTGTCACGACGATCTTCGACTTCACTCTGAAATTACTTAAACCTTTCAATAATTCAGACTTGTGTTTGATCAAGTAAATATACTTAGCATCTACTCAAGTTATCTGTGAAGTAAGAACATAACGATATCCACTGCGTGCCTCAGCACTCATTGGACTGCACACATCAAAATGTATTACTTCCAACAAGTTGCTTTCTTGTTCCATCTTACTGAAAATGAGGCCTTTCAGTCATCTTGCCCATGTGGTATGATTTGCATCTCTCAAGTGATTTAAAATCAAGTGAGTCTAAACGATCCATCTGTATGGAGTTTCTTCATGCATATCTACCAATAGACATGGTTCGCATGTTTCAATCTTTTCAAAAACGAGTGAGTCCAAAGATCCATCAACATGGAGCTTCTTCATGTGTTTTATACCAATATGACTCAAATGGCAGTGCCACAAGTATGTGGTACTATCATTACTATCTTATATCTTTTGGCATGAACATGTGTATCACTACGATCGAGATTCAATAAACCATTCATTTTAGGTGCAAGACCATTGAAGGTATTATTCAAATAAACAGAGTAACCATTATTCTCCTTAAATGAATAACCATATTGCGATAAACATAATCCAATCATGTCTATGCTCAACGCAAACACCAAAGCAAACAACATTTATCTGGGTTCAATACTAATCCCGAAGGTAGAGGGAGCGTGTGATGGTGATCATATCATCCTTGGAAAAATTTCCAACACACATCATCACCTCACCCTTAGCTAGTCTCTGTTTATTCCGTAGCTTTTGTTTCGAGTTACCAATGTCAGCAATTGAACCGATATCTAGTACCCATGTGCTACTGTGAGTACTAGTAAGGTACACATCAATAACACATATATCAAATATACTTTTGTTGACCTTGCCAGCCTTCTCATCTACCAAGTATCTAGGGTAGTTTTGCTTCAGTGTCCGTTCCCCTCATTACAGAAGCACTTAGTCTCGGGTTTGGGTTCAACCTTGGGTTTCTTCACTAGAGCAGCAACTGATTTGTCGTTTCATGAAGTATCCCTTCTTTCCCTTGCCCTTCTTGAAACTAGTGGTTTTACCAACCATCAATAATTGATGCTCCTACTTGATTTCTACTTTCGCGGTGTCAAACATCACGAGTTGCTCAAGGATCATCATGTCTATCCCTGATATGTTATAGTTCATCACAAAGCTCTAATATCTTGGTGGCAGTGACTATGGAGAACCATCACTATCTCATCTGGAAGATTAACTCCCACTCGATTCAAGCGATTGTAGTACTCACACAATCTGAGCACATGCTCAACGATTGAGCTTTTCTCCCTTAGTTTGCAGGCTTAAGAAACTTGTCAGAGGTCTCATACCTCTTGACGTGGACACTAGTCTGAAATCCCAATTTCAGTCTTTGGAACATCTCATATGTTCTGCGACGTTTCAAAACCGTCTTTGGTGCCACAATTCTAAACCGTTAGCATTACGCACAGAACTATCACGTAGTCATCAAAACGTGTATGTCAGATGTTTCACAACATCTACAGACGACGCTCGAGGTTCACACCAAGTAGTGCATTAAAGACATAAGCCTTCTGTGCAACAATGAGGATAATCCTCAGTTTACGGACCCAGTCCGCACAATTTCTACTATCAACTTTCAACTAAATTTTCTCTAGGAACATATCTTAAACAGTAGAACTAAAGCGTAAGCTACCACATAATTTCCAAAGACCTTTTGACTATGTTAATGATAATTAAGTTCATCTGATTATTTAATGAACTCCCACTTAGATAGACATCCCTCTAGTCATCTAAGTGATACATGATCCGAGTCAACTAGGCCGTGTCCGATCATCACGTGAGACGGACTAGTCATCATCGGTGAACATCTTCATGTTGATCGTATGTACTATACGACTCGTGTTCGACCTTTCGGTCTCTTGTGTTCCGAGGCCATGTCTGTACATGCTAGGCTCGTCAAGTCAACCTAAGTGTTTCGCATGTGTAAATAAGGCTTACACCCGTTGTATGCGAACGTTAGAATCTATCACACCCGATCATCACGTGGTGCTTCGAAACTATGAACCTTCGCAATGGTGCAGAGTTAGGGGGAACACATTCTTGAAATTTTTAGCGAGGGATCATCTTATTTATGCTACCGTCGTTCTAAGCAAATAAGATGTAAACATGACAAACATCACATGCAAATCATAAGTGACATGATATGGCCAATATCATCTTGCGCCTTTTGATCTCCATCTTTGAGGCGCGGCATGATCACCTTCATCACCGGCATGACACCATGATCTCCATCGTCGTGTCTTCATGAAGTTGTCTCGCCAACTATTACTTCTACTACTATGGCTAACGGTTAGCAATAAATTAAAGTAATTACATGGCATTTTTCATTGACACGTAGGTCATACAATAAATTAAGACAATGCTACGTCTTGAGCTTGCGTTGGTTTTCCCCGAAGAGGATAGGATGATGCAGCAAAGTAGCGTAAGTATTTCCCTCAGATTTTCAGAACCAAGGTATCAATCCAGTAGGAGGCCACGCACAAGTCCCTCGTACCTGCACTAAGCGATAGCTACTGCAACCAACGCGATTAGGGTTGTCAATCCTTCACGGTCACTTAGAGTGAGATCGATAGAGATGATAGATAATATTTTGGTATTTTGGTATAGAGATGCAAAGTGAAAAGTAAAAGGCAAAGTAAAAGCAAAGCAAGTATAAAAGTGATGGAGATTGATATGATGATAATAGACCCGGGGGCCATAGGTTTCACTAGTGGCTTCTCTCAAGAGCATAAGTATTCTACGTTGGGTGAACAAATTACTGTTGAGCAATTGACAGAATTGAGCATACTTATGAGTATATCTAGATATGATCATGTATATAGGCATCACGTCCGAGACAAGTAGACCAAACGATTCGCATCTACTACTATTACTCCACTCATCGACCGCTATCCAGCATGCATCTAGAGTATTAAGTTAAAAAGCAGAGTAACGCCTTAAGCAAGATGACATGATGTAGAGGAATAAATTCATGCAATATGATAAATACCCCATCTTGTTATCCTCGATGGCAACAATACAATACGTGCCTTGCAACCCTTTACATCCTTTGGGTAAGGACACCGCAAGATTGAACCCAAAGCTAAACACTTCTCCCATTGCAAGAACTACCAATCTAGTTGGCCAAACCAAACGGATAATTCGAAGAGACTTGCAAAGATAACCAATCATACATAAAAGAATTCAGAGAAGATTCAAATATTATTTATAGATAAGCTGGATCATAAACCAACAATTCATCGGTCTCAAAAAACACACCGCAAAAAGAAGATTACATCGAATAGATCTCCACGAGAGAGGGGGAGAACATTGTATTGAGATCCAAAAAGAGAGAACAAGCCATCTAGCTACTAGCTATGGACCTGAAGGTCTCAGGTAAACTACTCACACTTCATCGGAGGGGCTATGGTGATGATGTAGAAGCCCTCCGTGGTGGATGCCCCCTCCGACGGAGCTCCGGAACAGGCCCCAAGATGGGATCTCGTGGATACAGGATGTTGCGGTGGTGGAATTAGGTTTTTGGCTCCTGTTCTGATCGTTTGGGGGTACGTAGATATATAGGAGGAAGGAGTACGTCGGTGGAGCAACAGGGGGCCCACGAGGCAGGGGGGCGCGCCCCCCACCCTCGTGACCGCCTCTGTTACTTCTTGGAGTGGGGTCCAACTCTCCTGGATCACGTTCGGTGAGAAAATCACGTTTCCGAAGGTTTCATTCCATTTGGACTCCGTTTGATATTCCGTTTCTTTGAAACACTTAAATAGGCAAAAAACAGCAATTCTGGGCTGGGCCTCCGGTTAATAGGGTAGTCCCAAAAATAATATAAAAGTGGAAAATAAAGCCCAATATAGTCCAAAACAGTAGATAAAGTAGCATGGAGCAATCAAAAATTATAGATACGTTGGAGACGTATCAGACAACTCCTATGGCTCCTGCCGGTTGTCATACTCATCGACATGCAAGTCGTGATTCCTATTACAAGAACATGATCAATCTCATACATCACATATATATATAATTCATCACATCCCTTTGGCCATATCACATCACATAGCATACCCTGCAAAAACAAGTTAGACGTCCTCTAATTGTTGTTGCATGTTTTACGTGGCTGCTATGGGTTTCTAGCAAGAACGTTTCTTACCTACGCAAAAGCAACAACGGTGATATGCCAATTGCTATTTACCCTTCATAAGGACCCTCTTCATTGAATCCGATCCGACTAAAGTGGGAGAGACAGACACCCGCTATCCACCTTATGCATCAAGTGCATGTCAGTCGGTGGAACCTGTCTCACGTAAGTGTACATGTAAGGTCGGTCCGGGCCACTTCATCCCACAATGCCGCTGAATCAAGATAAGACTAGTAACGGCAAGCAAATTGAACAAATCATCTCCCACAACTACTTTGTGTTCTACTCATGCATAGAATCTACGCATAGACCTAGCTCATGATGCCACTGTTGGGGAACGTAGCAATAATTCAAAATTTTCCTACGTGTCACCAAGATCAATCTAGGAGATGCTGGCAACGAGAGAGAGGGAGTGCATCTTCATACCCTTGAAGATCTCTAAGCGGAAGCGTTACAAGAACGCGGTTGATGGAGTCGTACTCGCGGCGATTCAAATCGCAGAAGATCCGATCTAGCGTCGAACGGACGGCGCCTCCGTGTTCAACACACGTACAGCCTGGGGACGTCTCCTCCTTCTTGATCTAGAAAGGGGAGAGGAGAAGTTGAGGGAGAACTCCGGCAGCACGACGGCGTGGTGGTGGAGCTTGTGGTATTCCTGCAGGGCTTCGCCAAGCTCTAGGAGGAGAAGGAAGAGTTGGAGGAGGGAGGGGCTGCGCCAGGGAAGGGGTGCGGCTGCCCTCTATCTCCCTCACTATATATAGGGGGGAGGGGGGTGGAGGAGGTGCCCTAGGGTTCGGGGAGGGGCAGCGGCCATAGGGGAAACCCTAGATGGGTTTGGGCGCCCCCACCCCTAGGAAACTTGCCCCCAAGCCGGGAGGGGTGGCTGCCCTAGGGGAGGCGCCCCCACCTCTCCAGGTTACGTGAGAGGGGTTGGGAGAGGCGCACAGCCCCTTAGTGGGCTCGTGTGCCCCCTCCCCTTGGCCCATAAGGCGCCCCAACGCTTGCCGGGGCCTCCGAAACTCCTTTCGGTCACGCTGGTCGTCACCCGGTACCCCCGGAACAATTCCGGACTCCAATATCCTTCGTCCAATATATCGATCTTCACCTCCGGACCATTCCGGAGTTCCTCGTCACATCTAGGATCTCATCTGGGACTACGAAAAACCTTCGATAACCACATACTATTTCCCGTAACAACTCTAGCGTCACCGAACCTTAAGTGTGTAGACCCTACGGGTTCGGGAACCATGCAGACATGACCGAGACACCTCTCCGACCAATAACCAATAGCGGGATCTGGATACCCATATTGGCTCCCAGATGTTCCACGATGATCTCATCGGATGAACCACGATGGCGGGGATTCAATCAATCCCGTATACAATTCCCTTTGTCTATCGGTATGTTGCTTGCCCGAGATCCGATGGTCGGTATCCCTATACCTTGTTCAATCTCGTTATCGGCAAGTCTCTTTACTCGTTCCGTAACGCATGATCCCATGGCTAACTCATTAGTCACATTGAGCTCATTATGATGATGCATTACCGAGTGGGCCCAGAGATACCTCTCCGTCATACGGAGTGACAAATCCCAATCTCGATTCGTGCCAACCCAACAGACACTTTCGGAGATACCTGTAGTGCACCTTTATAGCCACCCAGTTACGTTGTGACGTTTGGTACACCCAAAGCATTCCTACGGTATCCGAGAGTTGCACAATCTCATGGTCTAAGGAAATGATACTTGACATTAGAACAGCTCTTAGCAAACGAACTACACGATCTTGTGCTATGCTTAGGATTGGGTCTTGTCCATCACATCATTCTCCTAATGATGTGATCCCGTTATCAATGACATCCAATGTCCATGGTCAGGAAACCATAACCATCTATTGATCAACGAGCTAGTCAACTAGAGGCTTACTAGGGACATGTTGTGGTCTATGTATTCACACATGTATTACGGTATCCAGTTAATACAATTATAGCATGAACAATAGACAATTATCATGAACAAGGGAATACAATAATAACCATTTTATTATTGCCTCTAGGGCATATTTACAACAGTTTTCCACTTGCACTAGAGTCAATAATCTAGTTCAGATCACTATGTGATTGTAATGAATCCAACACCCATGGGGTTTGTTCATATCTCGCTTGTGAGAGAGGTTATTAGTCAACGGGTCTGAACCTTTCAGATCCGTGTGTGCTTTACAAATCTCTATGTCATCTTGTAGATGCAGCTACGACGCGCTACTTGGAGCTATTCCAAATAACTGCTCTACTATACAAATCCGGTTTACTACTCAGAGTCATCCGGATTAGTGTCAAAGTTTGCATCGACGTAACCCTTTACGACGAACTCTTTTACCACTTCCATAATCGAGAAAATTCCTTAGTCCACTAGTTACTAAGGATAAGTTCGACCACTGTCATGTGATCCATTCCTGGATCACTCTTGTACCCCTTGACTGACTCATGGCAAGGCACACTTCAGGTGCGGTACACATCATAGCATACTATAGAGCCTACGTCTAAAGCATAGGGGACGAACTTCGTCCTTTCTCTCTCTTCTGCCATGGTTAGGTCTTGAGTCTTACTCAATACTCACACCTTGTAACACAACCAAGAACTCCTTCTTTGCGGATCTATTTTGAACTCCTTCAAAATCTTTTCACGGTATGTATTCATTTAAAATTACTATTAAGCCTTTTTGATCTATCCTTATAGATCTTGATGCTCAATGTTCAAGTAGCTTAATCCAGGTTTTCCATTAAAAACACTTTTCAAATAATCCTGTATGCTTTCCAGAAATTCTACATAATTTCTGATCAACAATATGTTAACAACATATACTCATCAAAAAAATTATAGTGCTCCCACTCACTTCTTTGGAATTACAAGTTTCTCATAAACTTTGTATAAACCCAAAATCTTTGATCATCTCATCAAAGCGTACATTCCAACTCCAACATGCTTACTCCAGTCCTTAGAAGGATTGCTGGAGGTTTGCATACTTGTTAGCATCTTTCAGGATTGACAAAACCTTCTGGTTGTATCACATACAACCTTTCCTCAAGAAAATCGTTGAGGAAACAATGTTTTGACATCCTATCTGCAAGATTTCATAAATAATGCAGTAAATGCTAATATAATTCCAACAGACTCTTAGCATCGCTACGAGTGAGAAAGTCTCATCGCAGTCAACTCCTTGAACTTGTTAGAAAACATCTTAACGACAAGTCGAGCTTTCTTAATGGTGACACTTACCATCATTGTCCGTCTTCCTTTTAAAATCCATCTGCATCCAACAGCCTTACGACCATCAAGTAGTTCTTCCAAAGTCTATACTTTGTTTTTATACATGGATCCTCTCTCGGATTTTATGGCTCGAGCGATTCGTCGGAATCCGGGCCCACCATCGCTTCTCCATAGCTCGTAGGTTCATTGTTGTCTAGCAACATGACTTCTAAGACAGGATTACGTACCACTCTGAAGTAGTACGCATCCTTGTCGACCTACGAGGTATGGTAGTGACTTGATCCGAAGTTTCATGATCACTGTCATAAGCTTCCACTTCAATTGGTGTAGGTGCCACAAGAACAACTTCCTGTGCCCTGCTACACACTAGTTGAAGTGACGGTTCAAAAACCTCATCAAGTCTCCACCATCCTCCCACTTAATTCTTTCGACAGAAAGTTTTCCTCGAGAAAGGACCCGTTTCTAGAAACAATCACTTTTGCTTCCGGATAAGTTTGGGTATTCTATGAAGATGCATTTATCCGCTTTGGGTTCGAGCTTATCAGCCTGAAACTTTTTCACATAAGTGTCGCAGCCCCAAACTTTTAAGAAACGACAACTTAGGTTTCTCTAAACCATAGTTCATACGGCGTCGTCTCAACGGAATTGCGTGGTGCCCTATTTAAAGTGAATGTGGTTGTCTCTAATGCCTAACCCATAAACGATAGTGGTAATTCGATAAGAGACATCATTGTATGCACCATATCCAATAGGGTGCAGTTATGATGTTCGGACACACCATCACACTATGGTGTTCCAGGCGGTATTAGTTGTGAAACAATTTCCACAATGTCTTAATGTGCCAAACTCGTAACTCGGATATTCATCTCTACGATCATATCATAGACATTTTATCCTCTTGTCGCGATGATCTTCAACTTCACTCTGAAATTACTTAAACCTTTCAATAATTCAGACTTGTGTTTCATCAAGTAAATATACTTAGCATCTACTCAAGTCATCTGTGAAGTAAGAACATAACAATATCCACTGCGTGCCTCAACACTCATTGGACTGCACACATCAAATGTATTACTTCCAACAAGTTGCTTTCTTGTTCCATCTTATTGAAAATGAGGCCTTTCAGTCATCTTGCCCATGTGGTATGATTTGCATCTCTCAAGTGATTCAAAATCAAGTGAGTGCAAACGATCCATCTGTATGGAGTTTCTTCATGCATATCTACCAATAGACATGGTTAGCATGTCTCAATCTTTCAGCAGTGAGTCCAAAGATCCATCAACATGGAGCTTCTTCATGCGTTTTATACCAATATGACTCAAATGGCAGTGCCACAAGTATTTGGTACTATCATTACTATCTTATATCTTTTGGCATGAACATGTGTATCACTACGATCGAGATTCAATAAACCATTCATTTTAGGTGCAAGACCATTGAAGGTATTTATTCAAATAAACAGAGTATTTCTCCTTAAATGAATAACCGTATTGCGATAAACATAATCCAATCATGTCTATGCTCAACGCAAACACCAAATAACAATTATTTAGGTTTAACACCAATCCCGATGGTAGTGGGAGCGTGCGATTTTTGATCACATCAACCTTGGTACTTCCAACACATATCATCATCTCACCTTTAGCTGTCTCCGCAACCTTTTATTTCGAGTTACTAACACTTAGCAACCGAACCGGTATTTATTTCCCCGGTGCTACTAGGAGTACTAGTAAAGTACACAATAATATAAAGTATATTCAAAATACTTCTGTCGACCTTGCCAGCCTTCTCATCTACCAAGTATCTAGGGTAGTTCTGCTTCAGTCTCCGTTCCCCTCATTATAGAAGCACTTAGTCTCGGGTTTGGGTTCAACCTTGGGTTTCTTCACTAGAGCGACAACTGATTTGCCGTTTCATGAAGTATCCCTTCTTTCCCTTGCCCTTCTTGAAACTAGTGGTTTTGCTAACCATCAACAATTGATGCTCCTACTTGATTTCTACTTTTGCGGTGTCAAACATCGCGAGTTGCTCAAGGATCATCATGTCTATCCCTGATATGTTATAGTTCATCATGAAGCTCTAATAGCTTGGTGGCAGTGACTATGGAGAACCATCACTATCTCATCTGGAAGATTAACTCCCACTCGATCCAAGCGATTGTAGTACTCAGACAATCTGAGCACATGCTCAACGATTGAGCTTTTCTCCCTTAGTTTGCAGGCTTAAGAAACTTGTCAGAGGTCTCATACCTCTTGACGTGGGCACTAGCCTGAAATCCCAATTTCAGTCCTTGGAACATCTCATATGTTCTGCGACGTTTCAAAACCGTCTTTGGTGCCATAATTCTAAACCGTTAGCATTACGCACTGAACTATCACGTAGTCATCAAAACGTGTATGTCAGATGTTTCACAACATCTACAGACGACGCTCGAGGTTCAGCACACTGCTACGTCTTGAGCTTGCGTTGGTTTTCCCCGAAGAGGAGAGGATGATGCAGCACAGTAGCGTAAGTATTTCCCTCAGTTTTGAGAACCAAGGTATCAATCCAGAGGAGGCCACGCAAGTCCCTCGTACCTGCACAAAACGGTAGCTACTACGCAACCAACGCGGTTAGGGGTTGTCAATCCCTTCAGGTCACTTACGAGTGAGATCGATAGAGACAATATTTTGGTATTTTGGTATAAAGATGCAAAGTAAAAAGTAAAAGCAAAGTAAAAACAAAGCAAGTAAATAAAGTGATAGAGATTGATATGATGAGAACAGACCCGGGGGCCATAGGTTTCACTAGTGACTTCTCTCAAGAGCATAAGTATTCTACGGTGGGTGAACAAATTACTGTTGAGCAATTGATGAATTGAGCATAGTTATGAGGTTATCTAGGTATGATCATGTATATAGGCATCACGTCCGTGACAAGTAGATCGAAACGATTCTGCATCTACTACTATTACTCCACTCATCGACCGCTATCCAAAGATGCATCTAGAGTATTAAGTTAAAAACAGAGTAACGCCTTAAGCAAGATGACATGATGTAGAGGAATAAATTCATGAAATATGATAAATACCCCATCTTGTTATCCTCGATGGCAACAATACAATACGTGCCTTGCAACCCTTTACATCCTTTGGGTAAGGACACCGCAAGATTGAACCCAAAGCTAAGCACTTCTCCCATTGCAAGAACTACCAATCTAGTTGACCAAACCAAACGGATAATTCGAAGAGACTTGCAAAGATAACTCAATCATACATAAAAGAATTCAGAGAAGATTCAAATATTATTCATAGATAAGCTGGATCATAAACCCACAATTTATCGGTCTCAACAAACACACCGCAAAAAGAAGATTACATCGAATAGATCTCCATGAGAGAGGTGGAGAACATTGTATTGAGATCCAAAAAGAGAGAAGAAGCCATCTAGCTACTAGCTATGGACCCGAAGGTCTGAAGTAAACTACTCACACTTCATCGTAGGGGCTATGGTGTTGATGTAGAAGCCCTCCATGCTGGATGCCTCCTCCGGCGGAGCTCCGGAACAGGCCCCAAGATGGGATCTCGTGGATACAGAAGGTTGCGGCGGTGGAATTAGGTTTTTGGCTCCTGTTCTGATCATTTGGGGGTACGTAGGTATATATAGGAGGAAAGAGTACGTCGGTGGAGCGTCAGGGGGCCCACAAGGTAGGGGGCCGCCCAGGGGGGCGCGCCCTCCACCCTCGTGACCGCCTCTGGCACTTCTCGGAGTAGGGTCCAAGTCTCCTGGATCACGTTCGGTTGGAAAATCACGTTCCCGAAGGTTTCATTCCGTTTGGACTCGGTTGATATTCATTTCTTGAAACACTGAAATAGGCAAAAACAGCAATTACAGGTTGGGCCTCCGGTTAATAGGTTAGTCCCAAAAGTAATATAAAAGTGGAAAATAAAGCCCAATATAGTCCAAAATAGTAGATAAAGTAGCATGGAGCAATCAAAAATTATAGATACGTTGGAGACGTATCAGGCATGCCCAAGCTTAATTCCTGCTAGTCCTCGAGTAGGTAAATGATAAAAAGAGAATTTTTGATGCGGAGTGATACTTTGGCATAATTTCAATGTAAATCTTCTTACTTGTGATATGAATATTCAGATCCGAAAGATTTAAGACAAAAGTTCATATTGACACAGAAATAATAATACTTCAAGCATACTAATCAAAGCAATCATGTCTTCTCAAAATAACATGGCAAAAGAGAGTTCATCCCTACAAAATCATATAGTTAGGCTATGATTCATTTTCGTCACACAAAGATGTTCCCAACTTCTATACCCCCGATGACAAGCCAAGCAATTGTTTCATAATTAAATAATCTCAAACTTTTTCAACCTTCACGCAATACATGAGCGCGAGCCATGGATATAGCACTATGGGTGGAATAGAATATGATGATGGGTATTGTGTGGAGAAGACAAAAAAGGAGAAAGTCTCATATTGACGAGGATAATCAACGGGCTATGGAGATGCCCATCAATTGATGTCAACATGAGGAGTAGGGATTGCCATGCAACGGATGCACTAGAGCTATAAGTATATGCAAGCTCTACAAAAGAAACTAAGTGGGTGTGCATCCAACTTGCTTGCTCACGAAGACCTAGGGCACTTTGAGGAAGCCCATCATTGGAATATACAAGCCAAGTTCTATAATGGAAAATTCCCACTAGTATATGAAAATGACAAAATGAGAGACTCTCTATCATGAAGATCTTAGTGCTACTTTGAAGCACAATATATGAGACTCACTACATGAAGAACAGGGTGCTACTTTGAAGCACAAGTGTGGTAAAAGGATAGTAGCATTGTCCCTTCTCTCTTTTTCTCTCATTTTTTTTGGGCCTTCCTTCTTTTTTTTGGCCTTGTTCTTTTTTTTCGTCCGGAGTCTCATCCCGACTTATGGGGGAATCATAGTCTCCATCATCCTTTTCTCACTTGGGACAATGCTCTAATAATGATGATCATCACACTTTTATTTCTCTTACAACTCAACAATTACAACTCGAAACCTAGAACAAAATATGACTCTATATGAATGCCTCCGGCGGTGTACCGGGATGGTGCAATGAATCAAGAGTGACATGTATGGAAAATAATGCATGGTGGCTTTGCCACAAATACGATGTCAACTACATGATCATGCAATGTCAATATGACAAAAGTAATGTATGTCATAATAATGATGAACGGAACGGTGGAAAGTTGCATGGCAATATATCTCGGAATGGCTATGGAAATGCCATGATAGATAGGTATGGTGGCTGTTTTGAGGAAGATATAAGGAGGTTTATGTGTGAAAGAGCGTATCATATCACGGGGTTTGGATGCACCGACGAATTTTGCACCAACTCTCAAGGTGAGAAAGGGCAATGCACGGTACCGAAGAGGCTAGCAAAGGCGGAAAGGTAAAAGTGCGTATAATCCATGGACTCAACATTAGTCAAAAGAACTCATATACTTATTGCAAAAATTTAGAAGCCATCAAAAATCAAGTACTACGCGCATGCTCCTAGGGGGATAGATTGGTAGGAAAAGACCATCGCTCGTCCCCGACCTCCACTCATAAGGATGCACAAGCCAGGTACACTTCATGTTTCAAATTTGTTACACAACTTTAACCATACTGCATGCTACGGGACTTGCAAACTTCAACACAAGTATTTCTCAAATTCACAATTATCAACTAGCACGACTTTGATATTATTACCTCCATATCTCAAAACAATTATCAAGCATCAAACTTATCTTAGTATTTAATTCATTCAAAAAGAAAGTTTCACATATCTTGAACACTAAGTATATTAACATTAAGCAAATTACCATGCTATTAACGACTCTCAAAATAATCTAAGTGAAGCATGAGAGATCAAGTTTCTTTAAAACAAATCCACCACCGTGCTCTAAAAGATCTAAGTGAAGCACTAGAGCAAAAATTATCATGCTCAAAAGATATAAGTGAAGCACTATAAGCAAAACTATCAAGCTCAAAAGATATAAGTGAAGCACATAGAGTATTCTAACAAATTCCAATTCATGTATGGCTCTCTCAAAAGGTGTGTACAGCAAGGATGATTGTGGTAAACTAACAAGCAAAGACGCAAATAATACAAGACGCTCCAAGCAAAACACATATCATGTGGTGAATAAAAATATAGCTCCAAGTAAATTACCGATGGAAGTAGATTTAAAGAGGGATGCCTTCCGGGCATCCCCAAGCTTTGACTTTTTGGTGTCCTTGGATTATCTTGGGGTGCCATGGGCATCCCCAAGCTTAGGCTCTGCCACTCCTTGTTCCATAATCCATCAAAAGAATTCACCCAAAACTTGAAAACTTCACAACACAAAACTCAATAGAAATCTCGTGAGCTCCGTTAGAGAAAGAAGACAAAAGACTACTTCAAGGTACTGTAATGAACTAATTCTTTATTTATATGGGTGTTAAACCTACTGTATTCCAACTTCTCTATGGATTATAAACTATTTTACTAGCCATAGATTCATCAAAATAAGCAAACAACACATGCAAAACAGAATCTGTCAAAAACAGAACAGTCTATAGTAATCTGTAACTAACACAAACTTCTGGAACCCAAAAAATTCTACCAAAATTAGACGACCTGGAAAATTTGTTTATTGATCAGAAGCAATTGGAATCAGTATTTTATCACGTTCTGGTGATTTTTAACAATTCGGGAACTGAGAGCAAAGTTTCTGGAAATTACAGCAAGATCAAATAACTATCACCCAAGAAGATCTAATAGGTTTAACTTGGCACAAACACTAATTAAAAGATAAAACCACATCTAAACAGAGGCTAGATGGATTATTTATTTCTAAACAGAAGCAAAAAACAAAAAACAAAAAATAAAATTGGGTTGCCTCCCAACAAGCGCTATCGTTTAACGCCCCTAGCTAGGCATAAAAGCAAGGATAGATCTAGGTATTGCCGTCTTTAATTTTCAGTTTTTTAGCGGAGTCATGTTCGAATCCGGGGGGCTCTTCCCTCTTCCCGTCATACTCGGAAATTTTTAGATCTAAAGAATCCAACCGTTTATTACAAAGAGTGATCAACATATTCATACGGTTAAGATTTCCGCTAATATTTTTAAGAGGCTCAAGAGACTTTTGTAAAATCTTTGTTACTTCACAAATCTTCTCAAACATTTGGGTTTCTTCCTGGGTAGGATGAGATCCTCCCTTTTGGGGTGGTGTTCCCACCATTCTCTCTATAATTTCATGCGCAATACTGGGATCAATTTCAATTAAATTTCCCTTGGCCATGCAATCCAGGAGTTGTCTATATGTCATATTTAACCCAACATAAAAATTCCGAAAAAGGATTCCATAGTTCACCTCTAGGGTGCATTTACGATAAGATTCCATCATCCTATACCAAGCATATTTTAAGTTTTCTCCTTGCCTTTGCTTGAAGTGAAGAACTTCAAACTCGGGAGATATAGGAGTAGATAAGGGACTAGTCATGACGGCAAGCAAACTAACACACGAGCAAACAAAAGGCAAAGGGAGAAAGAGGAGGAGATTGGGATAGAGAGGGCGAATAAAACGGCAAGGGTGAAGTCGGGGAGAGGAAAACGAGAGGCAAATGGCAAATAATGTAATGCGAGAGATAGGGATTGTGATGGGTACTTGGTATGTTGACTTTTATGTAGACTCCCGACAAGAACGCGCCAGAAATCCTTCTTGCTACGTCTTGAGCTTGCGTTGGTTTTCCCGAAGAGGAGAGGATGATGCAGCACAGATGGCGTAAGTATTTCCCTCAGTTTTTGAGAACCAAGGTATCAATCCAAGAGGAGGCCACACGCAAGTCCCTCGTACCTTCACAAAACGATAGCTACTCGCAACCAACGCGATTAGGGGTTGTCAATCCCTTCACGGTCACTTACGAGAGTGAGATCTGATAGAGACAATATTTTTGGTATTTTTGGTATAAAGATGCAAAGTAAAAAGTATAAGCAAAGTAAAAACAAAGCAAGTAAATAAAGTGATAGAGATTGATATGATGAGAATAGACCCGGGGGCCATCGGTTTCACTGGTGACTTCTCTCAAGAGCATAAGTATTCTACGGTGGGTGAACAAATTACTGTTGAGCAATTGACAGAAATGAGCATAGTTATGAGGTTATCTAGGTATGATCATGTATATAGGCATCACATCCGTGACAAGTAGATCAAACGATTCGCATCTACTACTATTACTCCACTCATCGACCGCTATCCAAAGATGCATCTAGAGTATTAAGTTAAAAACAAAGTAATGCCTTAAGCAAGATGACATGATGTAGAGGAATAAATTCATGCAATATGATAAATATCCCATCTTGTTATCCTCGATGGAAACAATACAATACGTGCCTTGCAACCCTTTACATCCTTTGGTAAGGACACCGCAAGATTGAACCCAAAGCTAAGCACTTCTCCCATTGCAAGAACTACCAATCTAGTTGGCCAAACCAAACGGATAATTCGAAGAGACTTGCAAAGATAACTCAATCATACATAAAAGAATTCAGAGAAGATTCAAATATTATTCATAGATAAGCTGGATCATAAACCCACAATTCATCGGTCTCAACAAACACACCGCAAAAAGAAGATTACATCGAATAGATCTCCACAAGAGAGGGGGAGAACATTGTATTGAGATCCAAAAAGAGAGAAGAAGCCATCTAGCTACTAGTTATGGACCCGAAGGTCTGAAGTAAACTACTCACACTTCATCGGAGGGGCTATGGTGTTGATGTAGAAGCCCTCCGTGGTGGATGCCTCGTCCGGCGGAGCTCCGGAACAGGCCCCAAGATGGGATCTCATGGATACAGAAGGTTGCGGCAGTGGAATTAGGTTTTTGGCTCCTGTTCTGATCATTTGGGGGTACGTAGGTATATATAGGAGGAAGGAGTACGTCGGTGGAGCGTCAGGGGGCCCACGAGGTAGGGGGCGCGCCCTCCACCCTCGTGACCGCCTCCGACACTTCTTGGAGTAGGGTCCAAGTCTCCTGGATCACGTTCGGTTGGAAAATCACGTTCCCGAAGGTTTCATTCCGTTTGGACTCCGTTTGATATTCTGTTTCTTCAAAACACTGAAATAGGCAAAAAAACATCAATTCTGGGCTGGGCCTCCGGTTAATAGGTTAGTCCCAAAAGTAATATAAAAGTGGAAAATAAAGCCCAATATAGTCCAAAACAGTAGATAAAGTAGCATGGAGCAATAAAAAATTATAGATACGTTGGAGACGTATCACACACCGAGTGGTGCATTAAGGACATAAGCCTTCTGTGCAGCAATGAGGATAATCCTCAGTTGACGGACCCAGTCCGCATAATTTCTACTATCAACTTTCAACTAAATTTTCTCTAGGAACATATCTTAAATAGTAGAACTAAAGCGTAAGCTACGACATAATTTGCAAAGACCTTTTGACTATGTTCATGATAATTAAGTTCATCTGATTATTTAATGAACTCCCACTTAGATAGACATCCCTCTAGTCATCTAAGTGATACATGATCCGAGTCAACTAGGCCGTGTCCGATCATCACGTGAGACGGACTAGTCATCATCGGTGAACATCTTCATGTTGATCGTATCTACTATACGACTCATGTTCGACCTTTCGATCTCTTGTGTTCCGAGCCATGTCTGTACATGTTAGGCTCGTCAAGTCAACCTAAGTGTTTCGCATGTGTAAATCTGGCTTACACCCGTTGTATGCCAACGTTAGAATCTATCACACCCGATCATCACGTGGTGCTTCGAGACAACGATCCTTCGCAATGGTGCACAGTTAGGGGAACACTTTTCTTGAAATTTTAGTGAGGGATCATCTTATTTATGCTACCGTCATTCTAAGAAAATAAGATGTAAACATCACAAACATCACATGCAAATCATAAAGTGACATGATATGGCCAATATCATCTTGCGCCTTTGATCTCCATCTTCGAGGCACGACATGATCACCATCGTCACCGGCATGACACCATGATCTCCATCATCGTGTCTTCATGAAGTTGTCTCGCCAACTATTACTTCTACTACTATGGCTAACAGTTAGCAATAAAGTAAAGTAATTACATGGCATTTTCATTGACACGCTGGTCATACAATAAATTGAGACAACTCCTATGGCTCATGCCGGTTGTCATACTCACCGGCATGCAAGTCGTAATTCCTATTACAAGAACATGATCAATCTCATACATCACATATATCATTCATCACATCCTTTTGGCCATATCACATCACATAGCATACCCTGCAAAAACAAGTTAGACGTCCTCTAATTGTTGTTGCATGTTTTACGTGGCTGCTATGGGTTTCTAGCAAGAACGTTTCTTACCTACGCAAAAGCCACAACGGTGATATGCCAATTTCTATTTACCCTTCATAAGGACCCTCTTCATCGAATCCGATCCGACTAAAATGGGAGAGACAGACACCCGCTAGCCACCTTATGAGTCAAGTGCATGTCAGTCGGTGGAACCTGTCTCACGTGAGTGTACGTGTAAGGTCGGTCCGGGACGCTTCATCCCACAATGGCGCCGAATCAAGATAAGACTAGTAACGGCAAGCAAATTGAACAAATCATCGCCCACAACTACTTTGTGTTCTACTCGTGCATAGAATCTACGCATAGACCTAGCTCATGATGCCACTGTTGGGGAACGTAGCAATAATTCAAAATTTTCCTACGTGTCACCAAGAGCAATCTAGGAGATGCTGGCAACGAGATAGAGGGAGTGCATCTTCATACCCTTGAAGATCGCTGAGCAGAAGCGTTACAAGAATGCGGTTGATGGAGTCGTACTCGCGGTGATTCAAATCGCAGAAGATCCGATCTAGCGCCGAACGGACAACGCCTCTGTGTTCAACACAAGTACAGCCCGGGGACGTCTCCTCCTTCTTGGTCCAGCAAGGGGAGAGGAGAAGTTGAGGGAGAAATCCGGCAGCACGACGGCGTGGTGGTGGAGCTTGTGGTATTCCTGCAGGGCTTCGCCAAGCTCTACGGAGGAGAAGGAAGAGCTGGAGGAGGGAGGGGCTGCGCCAGGGAAGGGGTGCGGCTTCCCTCTATCTCCCTCACTATATATAGGGGGAAGGGGGTGGAGGAGGCTCCCTAGGGTTCCCTAGGGGAGGGGCAGCGGCCACAGGGGAAACCCTAGATGGGTTTGGGCGCCCCCACCCCTAGGAAACTTGCCTCCCAAGCCGGGAGGGTGGCTGCCCTAGGGGAGGCGCCCCCACCTCTCTAGGTTACGTGAGAGGGGTTGGGAGGGGCGCACAGCCCCTTAGTGGGCTGGTGTGCCCCCTCCCCTTGGCCCATAAGGCCCCCCAACGCTTGTCGGGGCCTCCGAAACTCCTTTCGGTCACACTGGTTGTCACCCGGTACCCCTGGAACAATTCCGGACTCCAATACCCTTCGTACAATATATTGATCTTCACCTCCGGACCATTCCGGAGTTCCTCGTCACGTCCGGGATCTCATCTGGGACTCCGAACAACCTTCGGTAACCACATACTATTTCCCATAACAACTCTAGCGTCACCGAACCTTAAGTGTGTAGACCCTACGGGTTCGAGAACCATGCAGACATGACCGAGACACCTCTCCGGCCAATAACCAATAGCGGGATATGGATACCCATATTGGCTCCCACATGTTCCACGATGATCTCATCGGATGAACCACGATGTCGGGGATTCAATCAATCCCGTATACAATTCCCTTTGTCTATCGTTATGTTGCTTGCCCGAGCTTCGATCGTCGGTATCCCTATACCTTGTTAAATCTCGTTACCGGCAAGTCTCTTTACTCGTTCCGTAACGCATGATCCCATGGCTAACTCATTATTCACATTGAGCTCATTATGATGATGCATTACCGAGTGGGCCCAGAGATACCTCTCCGTCATACGGAGTGACAAATCCCAGTCTCGATTCGTGCCAACCCAACAGACACTTTCGGAGATACCTGTAGTGCACCTTTATAGCTATCCAGTTACGTTGTGACGTTTGGTACACCCAAAGCATTCCTACGGTATCTGGGAGTTGCACAATCTCATGGTCTAAGGAAATGATACTTGACATTAGAAAAGCTCTTAGCAAACGAACTACACGATCTTGTGCTATGCTTAGGATTGCGTCTTGTCCATCACATCATTCTCCTAATGATGTGATACAGTTATCAATGACATCCAATGTCCATGGGCAGGAAACCATAACCATCTATTGATCAACGAGCTAGTCAACTAGAGGCTTACTAGGGACATGTTGTGGTCTATGTATTCACACACGTATTATGGTTTCCAGTTAATACAATTATAGGATGAACAATAGACAATTATCATGAACAAGGAAATACAATAATAACCATTTTATTATTGCCTCTAGGGCATATTTCCAACATTCTGCGTGTGCAAAACTGGCTTGCACCCGTTGTATGTGAACGTAGAGCTTATCACACCCGATCATCACGTGGTGTCTCAGCATGAAGAATTGTCGCAACGGTGCATACTCAGGGAGAACACTTATACCTTGAAATTTTAGTAAGGGATCATCTCATAATGCTACCGTCATACTAAGCAAAATAAGATGCATAAAAGATAAACATCACATGCAATCAAAATACTTGACATGATATGGCCATCATCATCTTGTGCCTTTGATCTCCATCTCCAAAGCATCGTCATGATCTCCATCTTCACCGGCATGACACCAAGATCTCCATCATCTTGATCTATATCAATGTGTTGTCATATGGTCGTCTCACCAATTATTGCTTTTGCAACTATTGCTATCGCATAGCGATAAAGTAAAGCAATTACATGGCGCTTGCATCTTATGCAATAATGAAACAACCATAAGGCTCCTGCCAGTTGGCGATAACTTTAATAAAACATGATCATCTCAATTTATATCTAGCATCATGTCTTGACCATATCACATCACAACATGCCCTGGAAAAACAAGTTAGACGTCCTCTACTTTGTTGTTGCAAGTTTTACGTGGCTGCTACGGGCTGAGCAAGAACCATTCTTACCTACACATCAAAACCACAATGATTTTTCGTCAAGTATGTGTTGTTTTAACCTTCAACAAGGACCGGGCGTAGCCGCACTCGATTCAACTAATGTTGGAGAAACTGACACCCGCCAGCCACCTATGTGCGAAGCACGTCGATAGAACCACTCTCGCGTAAGCGTACGCGTAATGTCGGTCCTGGCCACTTCATCCAACAATACCGCCAAATCAAAGTATGACATGCTGGTAAGTAGTATGACTATTATCGCCCACAACTCACTTGTGTTCTACTCGTGCATATAACATCTACGCATAAACCTGGCTCGGATGCCACTGTTGGGGAACGTAGTAATTTCAACAAAATTTCTACGCACACGCAAGATCATGGTGATGCATAGCAACGAGAGGGGAGAGTGTTGTCCATGTACCCTCGTAGACCGAAAGCGGAAGCGTTATGACAACGCAGTTGATGTAGTCGTACATCTTCACGATCCGACCGATCCTAGTACCGAAAGTACGACACCTCCATGATCTGCACATGTTTGGCTCGGTGACGTCCCACAAATTCTCGATCTAGCTGAGTGTCGAGGAAGAGCTTCGTCAGCACGACGGTGTGATGACGTTGATGATGAAGCTACCGATGCAAGGCTTCGCCTAAGCACTGCAACGATATGACCAAGGTGGATTATGGTGGAGGGGGGCACCGCACACGGCTAAGACAATGTCTGTTGTTGTGTTCTAGGGTGCCCCCCTACCCCTGTATATAAAGGAGCAAGGGGAAGGCCGGCCGGCCCTTGGGGCGCGCCAAGGAGGGGAGGAGTCCTCCTCCTAGTAGGATTAGGACTCCCCCTTTCCTAGTCCAACTAGGAGGAGGAAGGGGGAACGAAAGAGAGGGAGAGAGGGAGGGAAAGAGGGGGCGCCGCCCCCTCCTTGTCCAATTCGGACTCCTCAAGGGGGGGGGGCAGCCCTATGGCCCCCTCCTCTCTCTCTCACAAGGCCCATGTTGGCCCATTAGTCCCCCCGGGGGTTCCGATAACCCCCCGGCACTCCGATAATTATCCGGTGATCCCCGGAACTCATCCGGTGTCCGAATATAGTCATCTAATATATCAATCTTTATGTCTCGACCATTTCGAGACTCCTCATCATGTCCGTGATCCACATCCGGAACTCCGAACTATCTTCGGTACATCAAAACACATAAACTCATAATACCGATCGTCACCGAACATTAAGCGTGCGGACCCTACGGGTTCGAGAACTATGTAGACATGACCGAGACTCATCTCCGGTTAATAACCAATAGCGGAACCTGGATGTTCATATTGGCTCCCACATATTATACAAATATCTTTATCGGTCAAACCGCATAACGATATACGTTGTTCCCTTTGTCATCGGTATGTTACTTGCCCGATATTCGATCGTCGGTATTTCAATACCTAGTTCAATCTTGTTACCGGCAAGTATCTTTACTCGTTCTATAATGCATCATCCCGCAACTAACTCATTAGTCACATTGCTTGCAAGGCTTATAGTGATGTGCATTACCGAGAGGGCCCAGAGATACCTCTCCGACAATCGGAGTGACAAATCCTAATCTCGATCTATGCCAACTCAACAAGTACCATCGGAGACACCTGTAGAGCACCTTTATAATCACCCATTTACGTTGTGACGTTTGGTAGCACACTAAGTGTTCCTTCGGTATTCGGGAGTTGCATAATCTCATAGTCATAGGAACATGCATAAGTCATGAAAAAGCAATAGCAACATACTAAACGATCATAGTGCTAAGCTAATGGATGGGTCAAGTCAATCACATCGTTCTCTAATGATGTGATCCCGTTGATCAAATGACAACTCATGTCTATGGCTAGGAAACTTAACCATCTTTGATTAACGAGCTAGTCAAGTAGAGGCATACTAGTGACATTCTGTTTGTCTATGTATTCACACATGTACTAAGTTTCCGGTTAATACAATTCTAGCATGAATAATAAACATTTATCATGATATAAGGAAATATAAATAACAACTTTATTATTGCCTATAGGGCATATTTCCTTCAGGATCTCAGCAACTCTGATGGCTCTACTGAAGCATCCAGGTCCGGAGACATGAACTCTGCCACCAGTCGGACGATCTCTGTCCATACCTTCTCTGTGTGCTCTGTTCCTGTCGACCAAACCTTGTACAAGGATCGACCTCGCATCAAACCCGGGCTCTCTTGGGTCGACTGGGACCCTCCACTCATCGCTATACGGGCGCCTGTCATCATATTGCTGGAGCGCGTACGATCCGCCCCTGGGGGAGGCGTAGGCACTCAACGGCGGTCATCACAGCCGAGTCGATGATCATACTGCTCGTGGTTCCGACCCAGGTACTGCTCCTGGCGGTGCCCACGACCCTCACGCCGCAGAGGCGATCTTGGGCTGTGAGCTGACTGGACTGTGTCTGCCACCACATATCTGCTGTGGATCCTGTTGCGAGACTGAGAAACTGCTGTGTTCTGCTCTCCTGCTGCCTGGAGCAGCGCTTGAATCTGCATCAAACCTCGTCCAGCCTCTGATTGGGATGGCTGGATTGACTCTGCTATACGGGCTACAGCAGTAAGATTCTGAATCGGAGTGCGGTATACCTTAGGTTCAGGTGGGAACAATTGTCGTTGTCGTCGACTGGATTCAGGGATCTGTCGTCAAGCGTGCTCGTCGAGTGAATGCTGAAGGTTCTCCAGCCGCGTGCGCTTAGCCAGAGTGGCCAGGCGCGCAGCCTCCAAGGCCCGAGCCTCAGAGGTCTCCCCGACGATGGGAGTGTGGAGCGCCTCCATGTTGCGATGGTGCAGTTCGTCCCTCTGCGGTGAAGTGAGGGCTTGAGGACGATATTCCTCATGAACATGCAACAGATCACCGCCACCATCGCCGCCGTTGCTGCGACAGAAACCAGGCGGGCTGCACGGCGTGTCGACCATTAGGACTTCCGCTGCAGGGTCACTGCTGTCACACTCGGACAAGGTCTCGACGGAGCCATTCGAATAGCCCGTAGAGAAATTCGTCGGGCTCGATAGCCGTGACTTGAGGGGTGGCCGATTGACGAGCCACCGCATGCTTTACCCACCGCTGAAGCCGCGATCAACCAGACCGCTTGCGATGACGAGCAGTGGGGAGCGAAGATGCTGCGGGAGCCGACCGATACTGAGTCGACGGCTGTCGCAGAAGGACGCCGTGGACGCATGCGCAAAAGTGCATTGCCCCGCGGACGGGAAGCGTCTCGACGTCGAGGGGGCCTCCTGGAGCCAAGCGGAGTCGTCGGCGATGAAAACGAGCGCGCCAAGACGGATCTTGCGGCCCTCAGCCAAACCGCCGCCGGAAACCATGGTGATGGAGATCGAGAAAATTGCAACCTCACCGGAAGTCGCTAAGACACCTGCCCCAAGGTGGGAGCCAACTGTCGTGGGAGTAAGTCTGACAGTAGAATAGGGGGTACGTAGGAGGAGGCAAGATCCTAGCTACGTTGAGATTGTGCACGAAAGATTTACGAGTTTAGGCCCTTCTCGGAGGAAGTAACATCCCTACGTCTCGGTGCCCGGAGGATTGGTCGACTGGATTATGCGTGAAGTTACAGGGGGTGCGAACCCTTGTGCCAGTGACGGGGGTGGCTTATATAGAGTGTGCCAGGACCCCAGCCAGCCCACGTTACAAGGGGTTCAATGTACATTAAGACAGGGCGTTACTGGTAACGCCAGTAATAAAGAGGTATAAATGATCTTTAAGACTACAGAGTGAACGCCTGACCGTTGCCATCCTGAGTGACGTTAGGTCTTCTCTACTCCGAGTGGTTTCTTGTATCGTCGAGTGACTTCATATTGTTCGAATGTAATTGGGGTATCCGAGTGAGGTTAAGGTCGAGTGGATTGCACTCCTTGATGGACTCAGTCGGTTTCTCTTATTGTGCTTTGAATGTCTTTGAGTTTAGGGCAGTGTCCTTGGGTAGGGTGTCTAGGTCAGGCCTGTGATCCTACCCTAGGTACATGTCATCGTCAGCTCCTTCAGTTTGTACCATGCCCAACACAATCGGAGTGCTCTAGCATACTTGCACAAGTCCAAAATCCCCAAGCCTCCAAACTTTTTCAGCCTACAGACCAGCTTCCAGCTCACCTTGCATTGACAGTTGAAACCTTGTCGGAGCCCGACTAGAGAAAGGCATGCTCAAGCTTCTCACTGCCCCAAGCGTCCCATCTGTGAGGACTAAGGGCGTCACGTGGTAGGTTGACTACGCCATGAGGACCGATTTGACAAGGGAATTCCTTACCGCTTCTGTGATGTTGCCTCCATGCCATAGGACGAGCTTACCCGCCGCCATGTCAACGAGAGGTTGCACATCGATCATCCGCATACGGTGCATATACAGAGGTAGCCCATGATATCTCATGGGGGGGGGGGGTCCACTTGGCGAAAAACTCTCGAGGACCATGTCGAGGTCGATGTCGACGCATCTGATGGGGGCCACAAGCGTTAGAGGGCATGTGAAGCAACTTCACTTGCACATGTCGATACACCGTGTTGGGGATGACCACAGAGTGTAAGTTATATTTTCCGAGTTTGAACTTAAATGTGAGATGTATCTCAAGGCACATTAATTATTATTGAGGTGGCACATGCTACATTGGGCTTTATGATTTACCATGTTTCGAGTATATGAAGTATACCTATTTGGAGTCTAGTACGAACTTTATCTATACGCGAAGATAATAGTTTCATATAGAAAGAGGTTTGGTCATAAATTGTCGGAGATTAGAATAGCATGCTTTTGTTTTCCTTCCTCTTTTGGACTCATTTGCTATAATTCATACACTTGGAATATTATTACAATCCTAATTGCACACTGATCTCTCTCAAACCAAATGAATGAAACAAACACGTTGTTTCTCTCCCCTATATCCCCTCTTGATAGTCTCTCTGTCTCTTCAGCGGCCCCGCCGACTAGAGCGACTAATGGAGAGGACTCTGGATTCCTCATGTGGGTTGAGGCGCATGCCTTGATTTTTCTCCTTGGCGACCAACACCATAATGTTGGAGTGTTATCCACCGCTACTAGTGCAAAACAAGGGTGGTCATAGGTGTGGTGTTCCTTCCCACCTCCACTGTGGAGGGTACGGTGGACCATGGATCTGGTGTCGCCTCTTCTAATAAGCGTGTCATCGCTCTAGGGTGAGCCAGTATGCCGGGTTTTCTTCCTTTTTCTTGCCATCAAGGTAATGGTGGGAGAGTTGGTGGGAGATCCCGGTGGGGCCCGGATTCGATGTCTCGTTGGATATGAGATTTCAGAAAGATTAGTTCCGACCCTGATCTGCTAGAGGACCTTCATCTTTTGCTCGATGGACGATTCCGTTGTGGTGATGGAGAGGTAGTGAAGGAGATATTGGGTGATGAATGTCGTAGATAGGATTCAAGTGCATCATCAACAATGGTTTTGGAGGAGCTATGGTGCCCATGGCGGATAATGGTCGCCTCCTTCGAGAATCCGTCGTACTATGTGGCCGAAAGGCGGCCCAATTTATTACTCTGTGATGATGACAAAGGGGTGGCACTGCTGCTCCAGGAAGGAATCCATGGCATGGTGCTATGGAAGTTTTGTCAAGCCAAGTGGTTTCGTCTTCGGCACCACCCGAGATTAGTTCCGTTAGGGGACAGATCTGGCCCCAATTTTGTTCCCTTTTCTCTCTTTGGGGTCCTCGTTGCAAGTTTCATAAGGCACTTTGTAATTTTTGTCTCTCTTTGGGTCCAGTTGTTACATGTTTTGTATCACCGATCTATAGTTTTCTTCTTTATTTGGGTCTGATTATTATTACCCTGTTGATTTTTAAAAAAATACAGACTCATCGCATGTACACGTTTGTAAATTTAATTATTGATATAACATGTATTGCTATTTTTTCCAAACATTTGACTATTGCATAACACGCAATAGAGTATGCATGCATAAATGCTATTCACACTAAAAAATTATAGTTGTTATTCAAGTTGAAATCTACTGTGTTTTTATAATACATAACCAGCCAGGTGTTGCAAGTGGCATATATGATTCGTGTGCATTCGTGATTGTTCTCATTTTTCTCGCCCAAAAAGGGACAATGTTCTTCTCAATTTTATAAATGGAACTCAGAACAACATCCAATGTTTTACAAAATGTGGTAAATAACCAGTTTTCATAGTATTCCATATTTGCACTAGGAATGTTGTATTTCCCTTCATATATATGAGAGGTTGCCTATAATACACGTGTACTCGCAAAAGGTACTCGCAAACATGATTTTAAAGTTCAATAAAAACAATTTAACAAATTTGGCAGTTATAGTTCTTGTTCTCTACATAACTATCCTTGATGGGGGACACAATTAGACATTTCTTTTGATCATGGCTTTCTTTAGTTTCTCCACGTGTTTATCTAAAGTCGGGAGGCGATCCCCAAGGATTACGGTATGTTTGGTTTTAGCCTGGTTTTGCCCTACCAAATTCTTGGCTAGCCAAATTTTTGGTGGAGCTTTTGCTTGCCCATGAATTGGTCAACATTGGCAAAAAGAAAAAGACTAGAGTGGCATACAAGCATTGGCAAACCGAAAAAATGGTAGCCACTCAAACATAGACCAAAATTTTGGTCACGACCAAAAAGTTGGTAGGATGGATGTTGGACACCATCCAAACACACCCTTAGTCCAAGCTAGGACGTATAGTCCTTATATGTTGCATTATCTCCTACATGTTCTCATCCTCATCCATGGAAGTTATATGCCACCACTAGTCTCATCACCCGTTTGTTTCTAGCATTGCTTTGTATGGGAGAGTATCTGGTGCTACCGAGGCTTAAATGCTACCGTGATACATGCCTCTGGGCCGTCGGATTCTTAGATCGGACGGCATTCGGGAGCTCTTGGATCTGCTGGACCTATGCGTAATTTTTGAACTCCTCATAGGCTTTTTTGCAAATATTGCAGAGTTATTGAGAGCCGTCTGATCTGAAAATCCGACGGCCCAGAAGCTTGTACAAGCTTCTGGGCCGTCGGATTTTCAGATCAGACGGCAAGCCTACGAGGAGTTCAAAAATTGCGCATAGGTCCAGCAGATCCAAGAGCTCCCGGATGCCGTCCGATCTAAGAATCCGACGGCCCAGAGGCATATATCACGGTAGCATTTAAGCCTCGGTAGCACCAGATACTCTCCCACTTTGTATGTCATGCCGCACCATCATAATGACATGTTGTCTCCTTCTTATTCTTACCGTTTATACAACCACTTCACTGGATATATTCTTTAGTAGTCCCCAGTTTGACCCCAAGTGGAAAGAAGGAAGTCATATACTCAGTTCCACATCAAGCCCAAGAAGCATTATCCTTGCAAGTGATACAATCTTTATCGAGGTTGAGTCTTTGTTGAGCGACTTATTACACCAGTAGTCCCTGACTTTATTTACATTTTACAGTTTTACGCCCATTGGTGTTCGTGCCTTTAGCACTCAATTTAAATAGGATAGGTCTTACAAAGCAAAGGTTTATATTTTGTTACAAGCTCTATGTAACACCAGAAAAAAGAACCACACTTCAACCCTCCTTGGTACAAAGGATCGTAGAAATTTGAAGGTTTATTATTAATCCTATAGAGCCCCTTTTCACTTTATTTTGTATATATATGGGCTTGTTTGGGACCGCTCCGCTTCATCAAAATCAGTTTCGCTCCACTAAATTCACTTTGGAGCAGATTCATCCTGAAGTTGTAGCACTATCAAAGAGAATGTTTGGCTTTCATCTAGCTCCAGCTTCAAGAATGAGAAATTTGGTGGAAAGGATCTATTTGATTGGTTGAGGGGAGAGAAACGAAGGGGTATCCACTTACTGGTGGCAGTGGTGGGTAATTTCCACCCAACTCCAAAACACTAGAGTTTTTGAAGCACTTCTAAAAGCTTCATAAAAACCGGGAGTTATGCCCAGATTCTAGTTTTTTTTGAGCGGCGTATCGTGGGCTACCCTGTTTGAGCTTGTTTTTACGGGCGTAATTGAATTTTAAGGAAGCGAGCGAGTCCCAAACAGGCTCTATAAATACCCAAATCTCCCTCAAAATATTCGTTTGTTCCTTCGATGCAACCAACCTACCTTTTGTGCAAATCCAATTTCATGGAGATCCAGTGAATATGACATGACATTAATTCTGGATCTTCTCTATTTAATGTTTCCCGAATCCTCTGTTAAGAGGATATTCTACATTTAATTTTAGATCTTCTCCATTCAGAGGATTCCATTTTCTTGCCGCAAAAAAAAAGAAAAAAATAATCCCCCGAACGCCGTTTGGTCTTTGCACAGAACCCCAACTCCCGTTAGTTTCGACGGAATCCCGTCCCGCGGGCCCACGTGTCATCGACATACGTTCCGTCAGTCCAGCTTCCCGTCAGATCTTCTCCACGAGCTCGACCCGGTGTAGCACAACGAACGAAGACGTCCGGCGATGGATCTCTTCCGCCGTGTGTATCAGCGTCACGTCCTTTTCGCCGCCGCCCGTCGTCCCCTCCGACTGGTTGGCGGCACACCCACCCACGTTCGCCACCGCGGCCCGGCCGACGGCAACAGCTGAACCTGAACGGCGGCGCGACGCGTTCACTACTGACTACCGAGGGGCGGGCATCTATCCGCCACAGTTTCGCGCGTAGGCCCCTCGAGATCCACGTAATGGCGGCCCACACCCCCGCGGCCCGGGCCCTTTAAATGCGGGGCACGCATGGAGGCCGGGGCAGAGCGCCACGAGTCGGAACGAGTAGTTGAGCAGTAGCGCTTGCCTGGACTCCCCGTCTCCTCCTCCCTCCTCCCGCCGCCGCCTACGACCCAACCGCCGCGTTCACGTGCCCTAATCCTCAGCGGCAGCTCCTCCTCCCCATCCGTCCGTCCGTCCGTCCCCCGAAATGGAGCCCAAGAGGTCCTCGCCCCAGGCCCAGCCGCAGCCGCGCGCGGCGACTAAGAAGTCGCCTCCCCGCGCCGCCGCCGCCGCCGACGCCGCCGCCGACTCGCCGCTCAGCAGCCTGTTCCACCCGGCGCCGCACGGGGTACTAGTCTCTTCCTCACGCCTTCTCCCTGTTCGTTGTTATGTCTCCGTGGTTCGGTCGCCGGCGTCTGCACTGCCGCCCGACGTGATCCCTCGCGTGATTGCGGCGGAGCAGACGGCGGAGTAGATCGGATTCGTCTTGTTTTTAATCCTTCCTCGTTCGCGCGCTGATTTTAGTTTTCTCGCGAGGCCCCCGTCTGCTGGACTGAATATGCGAGAATTTTGGTAGACTTTTTGATCTAGATACGCCCTTCTCTCCATGTGGATATCGATTATCTTACAGTATCCCGTCGTAATAAGCCTTATTAATTTGGGGGATTCATGCTGCGATGTTTTCTTACGGGTGAAGGATTCATGTTGTGATGTTGCCATCTAATTTGGACGTTTCCCGTTTTTGTTTTGTTTGCAAGGTAAACGGCAAAGAGCAGGACTTGTACGCCATTCTTTTCAAGGGGCAGAACGGCAATGCTCAGGCTAGCATGACAGGTAGTTGCACAACTCCCTCCTCGTCTCGTCTCGTCTCATATTCTCCTTTTTGCCATTCCGATACCACTGTGGAAATGGAACGGAATAGTACGTCACACATCTATATCAATGAACTGTTTTCTCTTTCCAGAAACAGCAGGTTATTTAGTGCCGAGGAAGCGTTGGAAAATTTCCAAGCTCAAAAATATTTAATCCCTCAAAACAAAATCATAAAAGCATTTAAAGCATGCATAACTCTTGTCCGCATCAGTTGATCAGCAAAGCCCACCTACCTTTACTTTCAAAAGGAGAAGAGATCAAATTTCACTGCCAGATAAGTTTTGAAACTTTGGAGTTTCATCTTTGGTTGCAGTCTTCATACTTGTACAAGGTGAAGTACAGCGTGAACATGTTGGCTATCTTCAACCAACTAGAAATTTTTATTTCTTATTCTTGTCCCCACAAAAAATAATCTCTGAGAAAGTGCAAAAGCCTTGCATCTTTATGCATTATATAATTGAAGGAAAAAAGCTATAGACAAGCCTACGAGTAGGCCAGTTTCAGTCAGAACACAAGCCACAGCCCTAAGCGCTAAACTCTTCCAGTAGTCATGTCCACACATTATGGGTTGTTTCTTTCGTAAAGTAATATCATCTTGGTGATCTATCTTGCTTGGTTTGAATCACTGAGAAATGCAACGACAGAAAAATAACTAACATATTGATTTGTCTTGCAGATGGTAAATCCCAGTGGAGTCCTGCTAGGGGCCGCACAACATATACCAAGGATAACAAGTATGACTCGGTTGGTACGTCATCTTGTTTTGGTTCTTCTGTGCACTATGGTGGCCGAGAATATTATGGCAGCTCTGCGCCTAAGCAATCCGCGGAATACAGTGATGTAAGAAATTGCTAAGCAAAAAGCATAACTCATGCTTATAGTTCACAAGTACTTTCACTTTTTTTAATCAGCACTTTAGGCAACCTAGGTTTTGAACACTTTTTTGTTCATTTCAGTACAAGGTGGATAAGAAGGATCCTGTCGCGGATTCTCATGGCGATTGGTGGCAAGGTATAGTCTTGTTGTATATTTGGGCATATGTTATGACTGAGTTATATGGTTGATTGATGTATTTATTTATTTTGTTGCCAGGCTCGTTTTACTACTAAGCAAGAGCTTGGTGTCCTCTCCCTTTTCGAACAAGGTAAAAATGAGGACCTTACTATTGGACATTGGTTACATTATTATGGCTTGGTCTTGCTCTCTGCCTACGTGTGATATGCTATATATTATTTCAGCTTACATAGGTAATCGATAATTTTTCTGGAAAGCGATAGGGGGCGTATGCCCACCTGAGCAACTGATATCCACTTTTGCTCACTTCGCCTCTGCATCAGTTATCGTGTTCACAGATGCTGTTCTTTATCAGAAAGCGAGCATATTCTCGCATACTTTGTTTCAGAAGTCAGAATAGTTAATACGTGCAGTAGTAAACTTTGAATTACTCGAAGCTTAAACACTCACCTAATTTTTCGTGTGAAATTTGCCCAAACCCAAATTCTTCTCCCAGTTCTCCAGAGTATATTTCTTCTCTTCCTTTCCTATTTATAATATCATCATATACAAAGAAGAAACTGGGGGGTTGCTGTACAGTACAGTGATGTAGTTGTGGTTGAGATAAGATAACAAAGGTCACTGGGAAGAAAAGTAATGTCCTGGGTAAAAACCGTAGTTAACGCCCTACTTTTTATGTCGTAATCACTATGTTTAGGGAGTTTAGGGTCAAACAATTAGTTGCCTTAAATGTCGTTTTGAGGACCTAGTGTTGTATCCAGTTCACTTTGGGTGAGAAAGCAACAGCAGAAGTATGCTCGACACTTGTTTGAACGTTCCATTAAGTTGTATTGCTTGCTATACCATTACTTTCGTCTTGAGGAACAGAATTACTCCAAAAGATGATATGGCTCAGGCCGTAGTGTAAATCACTCTCGGGGATCGTCATATTATTTTGTATTATCGTAAAACAAGGACTCCTACTGAATTTAAAGCAACTTGTCAAACCTAATTTTTAACTAAGGTTCGCTAGAGCCCCAGTCATGGCAACATAGTCAGAACCAAGTTATCAGGCGTAGCTAAGCTGCAGAACGTTTTGTGTCTCCTTTTGATGATTTTTATTTACCTAAATCATTGTCGTTGCATCATTGGTTTGATTGTTTCCTCACCGTTCCGTTTCACCGCTGTTGGCAGGAAATCGAAGGGGGGAGGTGTTGAACCTAATTTCCTTGATAGCAGTTATATACCTTACATAGTGGAGAAACATTCGCTCATCGGTGGTGGCAGTATTTGGACGCATCATCACTCCTGGGCAGATGCTGTGTGTGCGTGTGTGTGCCTTTACCTTCTTCTTATTCCATAGCTTGGTGCTTTAGCTGTGAAATGTAATGAACCTACAAGTATCTAGAACTTGGTGTCAGGTTGCATAAAGGGTCCATATTCCATTCCGCCCAACCTGGGCAGTCTGGTCTCTGACTCGTATACATAGTATCAAACCTGTCCTACTTGTACCGTCTGATCCTCTCTCCAGACCAGAAGCGCTGGAGAAGCAGAGATCATTTACATTGTACTATTAAAACTGTACTGTTGGAACTTCATATAAGTTTGGGAAGTGTTCCTGTCAATATACCATAAGATTTGGGAACGTACGTCATTATATTATATTCCAACAGAGGCATTACAACCACATTATTTATTCATAAAAGATTCAAGTAAAAGTTCCACATGGCAAAGATGGCATCAGGTGTGTGCCATCTGCTCTTCCATATGTTCCAAGAGTTGGAAAGCTCTTCCAGTTCCACCACATCTGCTCCTCATGGCAGGGTGTATGCTGCACAGAAAAACAGAGCAAAGCAGATGACGATGGCCCCAAGGGACAGAGTTGCTACAGAGTTAGAAACGATCGAGCGTCAGAACTAGTAAACTTACGGCCGCATTTGTAGCCGATGGGGCGGTTGGCGATGGCGCAGCGCTTGGGGATGGTCATGGCGACGGCGGGCTTGACGCCGGCCTGGCGGGCGGTGCTGGACAGCATGACGGCGCACAGGCACTTGGGGCTGCGCCCCATGCTGCGTATCTGCGCGCAGCAGCCGGGCGCCACCTTGGCCCCGGGGTTCTGGGTGGCCGCCGCGCACGGGGCCAGCTTGAGCGCCATCCTGTCCGCCGGCACGCGGCCGCACTCCCCGGCGCCGCGCGCCGCCCCGAGCCCGGCCACCAGGAGCATCGCCAGCAAGCAGAGGCACCTCGCCGCCTTGGACTCCATCTCTCTCTCCTCAGCTGCAGCTACGCTTCACGATTCTCCTTCTGCAGTGCACGCTCCGATGGTGATCGTCTCGGTGCCTCGGCCAGGGTATATATACAGCTCTCCGGGTCATGGTGGATGGAGGCCATCGATGGGCGCGTGAAGATTTCGCCCGGGTAACATGGTGTGGGAGGCCCGGAGTGGAGGGTGCACCACCGTTCCGTTCACTTCTCTTTTGCCCGCGAGCGTGCACTGAGCCCTCCGTAGTTCCATTTCGAGCACTACCTACTGCGCTCCACTACGCTGGAGATGAGCCACGTATGGCCTTGTGATGGAAAGATTCGGCTCGCCATCATTGCGGGTATGTCGGCGGTGCGAGTTCTTGAAAACGCGAGAGCCAGGCCACACTGCCTTTCCGGTTCTTCAGGTTCCAGAAAACAGCAGTAGAAGCTGCAGGTTTTCACTTTTAACTGGAGTCCGTCCGTACCGATCGAACTAACTGGTGCAGGTAATTCCACCTGATTTAGCAGGCAAACTGAACTTTCAGATTATGATGATAACATCTGATCACGAGGTCTGCAAACAGCAGGACACTTCGTTTTTCTTTTCCATTCTTCTTTTGCAGGCGAGCAACGATACATAGCAGCTTCTTCTCGCAGAACGAGGAAGCAGCGGTACTCCATAGCTAAGCACTAAGAGTTAAAAATACAGTAAGAACGTGAGCACAAATGAAGGACACACTTATGCACAGAGAGACCAGCAGGCTGGGCCTTGGCAGTTCTACTAGCAGTCGACTAGCCCAGCTTCACAGATCCGTGGTCGTCGAGACATCGATCATCGTGCTCCGGTTCACGATGATCATCCCCCTGACCTCCGACGGGCCGAGATGGTCCGTCAAGGCCTTCTTGGCGGCGGCGGCAGCCCTGTTGCCCTGAGACCGTCTGCCGGCACCAAGCGAGGTCCTCGGGCTCGACAGCCGCCCCGGGGAGAAGCTCGGCGTGGCGTACGCCGTCACGAACGGCGTGCCCGAGGCAGGCACCTGCTGGTAGGGCGGCACCACGGCCCTGCCGCAGGCCATCTTCAGGTCCGCTTCACCCGACGACAGCTGCTCCACGTGCCTGTTCAGCTCGTCGATGTTGAGAAGGTCGTCGATGCGCGCCACGATGTTCGACGCCAGGCTCTCCAGAACCCTCGAGTAGCTCTCCAAGATCGACTTGCCCACATCCTGAAAATTTTGCACCAAGATAGTAGTGTGAATGAATTCAGTTGATGAGAAGCAAATGGGTTCACAGACCAAGGGACACTTGCACAAACCTTGTTGTACTGAATTTTGCTCATGTCCAGGCTTGTCTGCGTCAGGGCAGGGAACCTCTGCTTGAGGCATATCAAGAGGCCCTCCGCTCGCTCCGCGAGCAGCTCCCTCTTCTCCGAGTCCATCAGCATGTCTCTCACCATGCTCCACGACCTTGCGCTGGCGCTGGCGGTGCGGCCTAAGCCGTTCACCGGTTTCGCGGGCACCCTGCGGCGCCACACGTGCACCGACGCCTCGACACGGCCGGCAATCTCCAGGGCCTGGTACTCCGTCGACAGGTCTAGGCTGTCGAGAAGGCACTCGGGGGAGAAGTGATCCGACGTTATGTAGCGGTATATCACGTCGCCCAAGGTCGCCCTCCCGTTCTAGCACACAAAATTGCACCACCAAGTTGTGAGCAAGAGACATTACTGACATTACTGAATATTGCACGCTGTGGTTAAGATCATGGTGATACCTTTGGCAGAGAGTCGAGGTAGGATTCAGGGACATCCATCTCTGCCAAGGCGTTGCTGTTGATGGCCATGGCAGCCTTGAGGATTTGGTTCGCACAGTCGCGCTTGTGCTGCAACTGCTTCCTCGTCTTGTCGCGGAGGCCCCCGGGTGGCACCCGGGGCACCGGCAGCCACCATTTGTCGTCCCGGCGGTGGAAGGCCGCCCGGAACGAGGCGGAGCCGTCGCAGTCCGCCGCGCATATCCCTTGGTCGACGTACCAAAATTCAGTATCCCTGAAGCTGTCCAGGATTTCCTGTCAAGTGTCGATTATGTTGTTAGAAGCTGCTGGATTTTTCAGATTGCCTGTGTAGTGAATTTTCAGTTGCAAAAAACTCACAAGGAGCATATGGTCTAGCTTCCGAAGCGCTGGCAGATTGATGTACAAATCTGACCGTGGTCTGCTTGTCATGATCTGAAATGGAGCATCCAGAAACATGCAAGTCAGTTGCTGAGAGGGTGAAGGCTGCAGTTTATCGACGAGTCCACACATTTGCGCCATGTCAATTATCTCTTGGCTAATACTCCCTCCGTTCCATAATATAGTGTGCTTTTTGACACAAAGCTGGTGTAAAAAACGCTCTTATATTATGGGACGGAGGGAGTAACAGATAAATCACAGTTCTGGCTCAATGTGTAATGCATATGCAGTAAGCCGGCAGGTGCAGTCATCACTATCCCTTATGCCTTACGAACACGCTGATCCACTCTGTCAAAGAGCAATTGCATAGTAGCATGACATGATGTGACTAAAATTTTCAACTCATTGAAGTGGACTCCGTACTAACCCGGAGAGAAGGACGCAACTGTCGTCCAGAATCACAATATGTTGTGGAAGATTTGGTTTGGTTTAATTAGCTAGCACTATCATTCACAGTACGTTTGGTCCTAAATTTCCCTTTTGTTTGTTTCATTACCGTTGTGGAGTCCTCTGTCTGTGTACCATCGTACTCCTACAGATAACCTCGTATCACCAGCATGGCATCTTCTATCGGGCAATTTTAATTAAACTGCTACCCTTTGTTGTCATATAATTAAGGCAGCACGGGCAGTTGCTCTCATCTCCAACAAATTTCGCAAGCACAACAGCATGGCACCACAACCGCAAAGTTTCGATCAGAAAAAAATCATCGGCGCACCTAACATTTCACTCGTTTTATGTGGGTGCCATGGCTGCTAAATGCGTGCTTAATAGCGATTTTCTAGCGGTCCATGTGCTACTAAAGTCCCTATCATAGACTGACTGTTCCCGTGCTCTGGCGGTGCTCAATAATCAAATGTACATTCACCCGGGAGTACTGACAGGTGAAGACATTTGATCCAACGTTTTGAACTTTCGGCTCGTGATTTCACCCGTACGCATAGAAAGCAGGGGGGTAGGCTGAAACATTGCAGCAAGATGGTTGAAATGTTTAGGTGCCGGTTGGTGGTACCTCGAGCCTGGTTCCGTCGGGGAAGGACTGCCAGGTGGGGACGAGCTCGACGATGTGGTCGCTGATGCAGAGCAGCCAGTCCATCTCTCGCCGCCACATGGCCTTCTTCTCCGGCGGGAGCGGCTCCAGCCTCCACAGCTGCCCGAAGATGGTGGCTGCGCAGCGGCGGAAGAACAACGTCTCACTAACAACCCTTCCCTTCAAGCTCATGGAGCAGTTAAGAAGAAGGTGGAACACTGACCGCAGAGGTTGGTGATGGCGTTGGCGATGGCGAGCGCCGTGCAGACGCCCTTGCCGCTCCCGGACATGTCCTCGCCAAGGAGCAGCTTCGCGAACCTCTCCTTCATCATCTCCGTCTCTGCACGCCATGCACGCACACATTAGCATTAGCACCAGTACCTGCATTGTCGTTTCAGACTTGCGTCGTCTCTGATGACAGACAAGTGAGAAGCGCGTGTACCTGGGCCTGTCCTGCGCTTGTGCTTGCCGGCCATCTCGGCGTCCGGGACGCCGCTGCAAGGCGGCGCCTTCTTGGGCGCGAGCGCGAGGGCGGGCCAGTCGTCGGTGGAGGCGGCGTCGGAGCTGGAGCTGCTCCCGTCGGCCGAGTCCGTGAAGGCGGCCTCGCTCACGCCGCCCCTCTCCTCCTCCCCGCTCCCCATCGCACCGAGCCCCAGCAGCCGCGCGTGCGTGGCAGATCTACTGTGCCGTGTCGTCGTGGCCGCTCCGTGCCTCGGCCGGCGGCCGGGTTAAGCTCCGCTCCGCGCGCGGTGATCGAGGAGCGAAGAAATTGGCGCGCGCGTGTGGTGGTGGTTCGGGCGTTTCCGTGCGCCTCCTTTTGGCGTCTTGGCCTCGGGTGTGGAGCGATCGGAAGCAGTGGCAGACGGAGGCTTGGGAAAGTGTGGGTGGCTGGCTGGCTGGTCGATGGGGAAGAGTGAGTGACCGTTGGGTTCTGTTCTGAGCAGGAGGAAGAGGACGGAGGGAGGGGTTTACTTTTGAGAGAGAGGGGCGGGCGGGAGGAGCGCCAACGGGGGGAAGGCGTGCGAACAATAAAGAGGCCGGATCGGCGTGACACGCTCCGCCCCGCCCCGCTGCTGGTCCTGCCGCGCGCGCTCCTCCTCACGCTTTTGCTGTTGCTGCGTGCACGGAGTAGATGAGCGGAGTGCTCCAGCTATAGAAATACAGGTCGTGGGGTTAGCTGGACTGGAGAGTTGGTATTCTCATCATGGGTGTTTTTCTTCTTCTTTTTCGTTCGTGCAGAAAAGGAGCGAGTGCATTGCCCTGACCTACTTCTCTTGTTCCGGTGGAGGTGAACGGCGATTAATATCCAGCGCTAAAGTTTTAATTGTGATGATGATGATGAGTATGTGCTCCTTTCACGATCCATTTCTCTTCTTTCCATCCCACTCGTGACAGTAGAGACCCACGTCGAGTTAGCCTGAGGTCTCATTTATTCTGGATGGGGCTCTGAATCATGACCACCGAGCCTGTACCACCTACTCTAGTAGCTTTACCCTAAATTGGGCCTTCTGTTTGCGCAAACAAAATCTTAGTATAAAGCAGGCAGCACGTCGTCAAATCGATGACAGAAAATTCTACTCTACTCAAGTTCGTTTTTGCTGATATGAACGGTCACGGATTTTACCGTCCGTGACTCCCGCGCTGCCAGCTTCGCTCATCATCAGATGTCAGGCTCGCACCGATCTCACCGCTACACTGCGACGCAATGTCAGAAGTCCTCAGGACAAAGTCCTTTGAAAAATCGAGTTAACCACCGCGATTGTTACTACTCCAACGTTCGGGGCCCCAATGTCAAAGGGGGGGGCACCATTTTCCTACTAGACTCCACTAAACAAAGCAGAGAAGGTTCTGAGGTCCCATGGTTCCGATGACGGATAAAGCCAACGCCCGATGGCGTGACGCGTGCTACCACGGCCCTAGGGGCGGAGCGGAGCGGCAGAAACCGCACAAGCTCTTGTCGCGGCCTACTTGTTCCCACCGGGCCACGGATTTTGCTCGAGCGCCCATGATTCCTTCCCCGGCGCCCCGCGTTTCGCTCGGCCGGCGAGGCGAGGCGGCCCCTGCCACGGGGTGCGCAGGTTTCTCGCGTCTCGCTGCAACGACGCGCGCTGGGGACGAACTGTTTTTGGCTTGTCTCAGTTCGCATCTGCGCCGTCCGTAGCTAGGTCTAGGAGTACGTTGCAAGATCGGCTTCGCACTGCTTCAACCATCGACTGTCACTGCCTGGGGTCTCGTAATCGGGGCCAGACGGGGTGGAAGAAGAGAAAGAAAAAAAATGAAGGTTTCATGAAGCATTGGAAATGCGATTATGTGCATGGTTATGTTTGGTCCTTGTCTGTGTTTGTCATGGTGTTCGTTTTGTCCAGTGCCGGGGCCAGCTGTAAGAAACATGTACTCGCCGCTCCGTCCAGCTCGGTAGGAAGCCTTTTTTTTCGAAACGGAGTAGGAAGCCTTTTGAGTGATGAGGACACGTGAACCCTTAGAGCTAAAGGCGAGGAGGAGCGGAAGCATGCCCTTGTAAATCCAACCACGCCTCATCGACCGGGGTCACACTCCAAATGTGAGCTCCAAAATGAGGAGATAATGGGGGTGACCTGCTTCCCATGACCTAGCGAGAGTAGCGCCAATCCTGAAGCAACTCTTTCACGCCGCGGACACTAACAAAAACCACAAGTTTCTATGTGATATCCGTAAATGCAGATGTAGGTGCTTGCCCCGTCATGTCACCGCGCTGAGTTTCATTCACATGCTGCAAATTGAGAAAATCGATCAACTTTGATAATCACTGTATCCATTTATATAGGGCCTAATGCGTTTTCGAGGCAACTTTAACCACAAGTTAAAGCAATAATATATGATGTGTAAGTTACAGAAAACATACCGCATATTCGGTGGATCTGGCGTCCTGGCCGCACGGGCGGCGGGATCCCGGTGGTCGTTGGCGGCTGGCGGCGGTCGGTGCGCGCGATCTGACGCCTCCCCTCCTCCCCTGTTCGGCGTGCGGGCCAGTCTAGTCGGGCCGCACTTCCTTTGGTCGCCGGTTCTGTACAGAAGGCGCTGCTAGTGGCGGGGATCTAGTTCGGGTGAAATCCCTGGCCGGTCACGCCGACGGGACGCCTAGGGCGCCGTTCCCTTCCTTGGAGGCGTCGGTGTGGACTGATCTCCTCACTTCCCCTTCCCCTAGGTCTCCCGGGCGAAAGCCCTAACTTTGTTGGACGGCGGCGGCGCTCACGGCGTCGTTCCTTTCTTGAAGGCGCCGCTTTGGAAACCTTGGGGTTGGGTGACGCTTGTGGGTGGTGTGGCGACGGCGGTGGTGCGGACCTATCCTAGCATGGATCTACGTCTCTTGCTTGGAGATGGACTCGTTTGGCGTCGTGGTGGCGTCGATGATGGAGGACCTGCCAAGGTTGATACCTCAATCTACTCTGAAGATGGACCCGTGGAAGATGGCGGCGACGACACATGTGAGTGCGTCAGACCGGTTTGTGCCCCGGACCCGGTAGATGGCTCGGTCGGGGCCTCCGGCTTTAGATGTTAGGCTTAGGTGAGAGGTTTGGGTATGTGGCCTGACTTGCACCCTTTATGATATGTATAGGAGTAGCGGCAGATGTTGCCAAGATGGCGGATGGCATATTGTTGTTCTACTTTATAAGGTCCTCGAGAATAATCAATAAAAAAATATTCATACATGAAAGAAGTTTCCAATATCTCCGCCAAGTCACTCCTCCTCCTCCAAGAAAGAAAGCTAGGGTTTCTGCCTCTCGCCGGTGCCGCCGCAGGTCCGCCTCGTCTCCGGTGGCCCTAGGGCCATGGGGGCGCGGTGGATCCTTGTTGGGGAACGTAGTAATTTCAAAAAAAATTCCTACGCACACGCAAGACCATGGTGATGGCATAGCAACGAGAGGGGAGAGTGTCTGTCCCACGTACCCTCGTGAGACCGTGGCGAAGCGTTATAACAACGCGGTTGATGTAGTCGTATGTCTTCACGATCCGACCGATCCAAGTACCGAACGTCGGCACCTCCGTGTTCACAAGACACGTTCAGCTCGATGGCGATCCCGGGCTCCGATCCAAGAAAGCGTCGGGGATGAGTTCCGTCAAGACGACGGCGTGGTGGCGATGATGATGCTCCACCGACGCAGGGCTTCGCCTAAGCTCCGCGACGATATGACTTCACCGGCGCAGGCTTCGCCTAAGCTCATGACGATATGACCGAAGTGGAATATGGTGGAGGGGCACCGCACGGCTAAGGAACGATCCGTAGATCAACTTGTGTGTCATGGGTGCCCCCTGCCCCGTATATATAAAGGAGCAAGGGGTGCGGCCAGCCCAAGGGGCGCTGAGGAGTCCTACTCCCACCGGAGTAGGACTCCCCCCTTCCTAGTTGGATTAGGATTGGGGAAGGGGAAGAGGGAAGGGCGCCGCCCCTCCTTGTCCTATTCGGACTAGAGGGGAGGAGGGCGCCCTGCCTGGCCGGCCCTTTCCTCTTCTCCCTATGGCCCATCAAGGCCCATAGACCCCCGGGGTTCCGTAACCCCGGTGTTCCGTAACTTCTGTTTTCATCCGAACCTTTCCAAGTCAAACATAGGCTTCCAATATATCAATCTTTATGTCTCGACCATTTCGAGACTCCTCGTCATGTCCGTGATCTCATCCGGACTCGAACAACCTTCGTACATCAATACTTATAAACTCATAATGAACTGTCATCGAAGCGTTAGCGTGCGGACCCTACGGGTTCGAGAACTATGTAGACATGACCTAGAACCATTCTCGGTCAATAACCAATAGCGGAACCTGGATGCCCATATTGGTTCCTACATATTCTACGAAGATCTTTATCGGTCAAACCGCATAACGACATACGTTGTTCCTTTGTCATCGGTATGTTACTTACCCGAGATTCGATCGTCGGTATCCAATACCTAGTTCAATCTCGTTACGGTAAGTCTCTTTACTCGTTCCGTAATACATCATCTCACAACTAACTCATTAGTTGCAATGCTTGCAAGGCTTATGTGATGTGTATTACCGAGAAGGCCCGAGATACCTTTCCGACAATCGGAGTGACAAAACCTAATCTCGATTCATGCCAACTCAACATATACTTTTGGAGACACCTGTAGAGTACCTTTATAATCACCCAGTTACGTTGTGACGTTTGGTAGCACACAAAATGTTCCTCCGGTAAACGGGAGTTGCATAACTCATAGTTTCAGGAACTTTGTATAAGTCATGAAGAAAGCATAAGCAACATACTAAACGATCAAGTGCTAAGCTAACGGAATGGGTCAAGTCAATCACATCATTCTCCTAATGATGTGATCTCGTTAATCAAATGACAACTCATGTCTATGGTTAGGAAACATAACCATCTTTGATTTAACGAGCTAGTAAAGTAGAGGCATACTAGTGACACTCTGTTTGTCTATGTATTCACACATGTATTATGTTTCCGGTTAATACAATTCTAGCATGAATAATAAACATTTATCATGATATAAGGAAATAAATAATAACTTTATTATTGCCTCTAGGGCATATTTCCTTCAGTCTCCCACTTGCACTAGAGTCAATAATCTAGATTACACAGTAATGATTCTAACACCCATGGAGTCTTGGTGTTGATCATGTTTTGCTCGTGGAAGAGGTTTAGTCAACGGTCTCGCAACATTCAGATCCGTATGTATCTTGCAAACCTCTATGTCTCCCACTTGGACTTGGTCCCAATGGAATTGAAGCGTCTCTTGATATGCTTGGTCCTCTTGTGAAATCTGGATTCCTTTGCCAAGGCAATTGCACCATATTGTCACGAAGATCTTCATTGGTCCCGATGCACTAGGTATGACACCTAGATCGGAAATGAACTCTTTCATCCGCACTCCTTCATTTGCTGCTTCGAAGCAGCTATGTACTCCGCTTCACATGTAGATCCTGCCACGACGCTTTGTTTAGAACTGCACCAACTGACGGCTCCACCGTTTAATAAAAATACGTATCCGGTTTGCGATTTAGAATCGTCCGGATCAGTGTCAAAGCTTGCATCGACGTAACCATTTACGATTAGCTCTTTGTCACCTCCATATCGAGAAACATATCCTTAGTCCTTTTCGGTATTTCAGGATGTTCTTGACCGCTGTCCGATGATCCACTCTGGATTACTTTGGTACCTTCCTGCCAAGCTTATTGCTAAGCACACGTCGGTCTGGTACACAGCATTGCATACATGATAGAGCCTATGGCTGAAGCATAGGAACATTTTCATTTTCTCTATCTTCTGCTATGGTCGGGCATTGAGTCGACTCAATTTCACACCTTATAACACGTAAAAGACCTTTCTTTGCACGATCCATTTTGAACTTTTTCAAAACTTTATCAAGGTATGTGCTTTGTGAAAGTCCAATTAAGCGTCTTGATCTATCTCTATAGATCTTAATGCCCAATATGTAAGCAGCTTCACCGAGGTCTTTCATTGAAAAACTTTTATTCAAGTATCCTTTTATGCTATCCAGAAATTCTATATCATTTCCAATTAACAATATGTCGTCCACATATAATATTAGAAATGCTACAGAGCTCCCACTCACTTTCTTGTAAATACAGGCTTCTCCAAAAGTCTGTATAAAACCATATGCTTTGATCACACTATCAAAGCGTTTATTCCAACTCCGAGAGGCTTGCACGGACCATAAATTGATCGCTGGAGCTTGCACACTTTGTTAGCACTTTTGGATCAACAAAACCTTCTGTTGCATCATATACAACTCTTCTTCTAGAAATCCATTCAAGAATGCAGTTTTACATCCATTTGCCAAATTTCATAATCATAAAATGCAGCAATTGCTAACATGATTCGGAAAGACTTAAGCATCGCTACGGGTGAGAAAGTCTCATCGTAGTCAACCCCTTGAACTTGTCGAAAACCTTTTGCAACAAGTCGAGCTTTATAGACAGTTATGTTACCATCAGCGTCAGTCTTCTTCTTAAAGATCCATTTATTCTCAATGGCTTGCCGATCATCGGCAAGTCAACCAAAGTCCATACTTTGTTCTCATACATGGATCCCATCTCAGATTTCATGGCTTCAAGCCATTTTGCGAATCTGGGCTCACCATCGCTTCTTCATAGTTCGTGGGTTCACCATGATCTAGTAGCATGACTTCCGAATAGGATTATCATACCACTCAGTGCGGATTTTATTCGGTTGATCTCTGAAGTTCAAGACAACTTGATCTGAAGTTTCATGATCATTATCATTATCTTCCTCGCTAATTGGTGTAGGTGTCACAGAAACCGATTTCTGTGATGAACTACTTTCCAATAAGGGAGCTGGTACTATTACCTCATCAAGTTCCACTTTCCTCCCACTCACTTCTTTCGAGAGAAACTCCTTCTCTAGAAAGGATCCATTCTTAGCAACGAATGTCTTGCCTTCGGATCTGTGATAGATGAAGGAAATATGCCCTAGAGGCAATAATGAAGTTATTATTTATTTCCTTATATCATGATAAATGTTTATTATTCATGCTAGAATTGTATTAACCGGAAACATAATACATGTGTGAATACATAGACAAACAGAGTGTCACTAGTATGCCTCTACTTGACTAGCTCGTTAATCGAAGATGGTTATGTTTCCTAACCATAGACATGAGTTGTCATTTGATTAACGGGATCACATCATTAGGAGAATGATGTGATTGACATGACCCGTTCCGTTAGCCTAGCACTTGATCGTTTAGTATATTGCTATTGCTTTCTTCATGACTTATACATGTTCCGGTAACTATGAGATTATGCAACTCCCTTTATCGGAGGAACACTTTGGGTACTACCAAACGTCACAACGTAACTGGGTGATTATAAAGGAGTACTACAGGTGTCTCCAAAGGTACATGTTGGGTTGGCGTATTTCGAGATTAGGTTTTGTCACTCCGATTGTCGGAGAGGTATCTCTGGGCCTTCTCGGCACTACACATCATATAAGCCTTGCAAGCATTGCAACTAATAAGTTAGTTGCGAGATGATGTATTACGGAACGAGTAAAGAGACTTGCCGGTAACGAGATTGAACTAGGTATTGGATACCGACGATCAAATCTCGGGCAAGTAACATACCGATGACAAAGGGAACAACGTATGTTGTCATGCGGTTTGACCGATAAAGATCTTCGTAGAATATGTAGGAGCCAATATGGGCATCCAGGTTTCGCTATTGGTTATTGACCAAGAATAGTTCTAGGTCATGTCTACATAGTTCTCGAACCCGTAGGGTCCGCACGCTTAAGGTTACGATTACAGTTTTATTATGAGTTTATGAGTTTTGATGTACCGAAGGAGTTCGGAGTCCCGGATGAGATCGGGGACATGACGAGGAGTCTCGAAATGGTCGAGACGTAAAGATCGATATATTGGACGACTATATTCGGAGTTCGGAAAGGTTCCGAGTGATTCGGGTATTTTTCGTAGTACCGGAGAGTTACGGGAATTCGCCGGGGAGTATATGGGCCTTATTGGGCCATACAGGAATAGAGGAGAAAGGCCGAAAGGAAGGAGGCGCGCAGCCCCCCTCTGGTCCGAATTGGACAAGGGGTGCGGCCCCCTTTTCCTTCCTCCTCTCCCCCTCTTTCCCCCTCCAACAAGGAAAGGAGGGAGTCCTACTCCCGGTCCCCTTGGCGCGCCTCCTCCTAGGCCGACCGCCCCCTCCCCCTTTCTCCTTTATATACGGGGGCAGGGGGGCACCCCATGACACACAAGTTGATCTACGGATCGTTCCTTAGCCGTGTGCGGTGCCCCCCTCCACCATATTCCACCTCGGTCATATCGTCGCGGAGCTTAGGCAAAGCCCTGCGCCGGTGGAGCATCATCATCGTCACCACGCCGTCGTGCTGATGGAACTCTTCCCCGATGCTTTGCTAGATCGGAGCCCGGGGATCGTCATCGAGCTGAACGTGTGCTGAACTCAGAGGTGCCGTGCGTTCGGTACTTGGATCGGTCGGATCGTGAAGACGTACGACTACATCAACCGCGTTGTCATAATGCTTCCGCTTACGGTCTACGAGGGTACGTGGACAATACTCTCCCCTCTCGTTGCTATGCCATCACCATGATCTTGAAATTACTACGTTCCCCAACAGTGGCATCCGAGCCTGGTTTTATGCGTTGATGTCATATGCACGAGTAGAACACAAGTGAGTTGTGGGCGATATAAGTCATACTGCTTACCAGCATGTCATACTTTGGTTCAGCGGTATTGTGAGATGAAGCGGCCCGACCGACATTACGCGTGACGCTTACGCGAGACTGGTTTCACCGCTTGAGCACTCGTTGCTTAAAGGTGACCGGCGGGTGTCTGCTCTCTCACTTTAGTTGAACCGAGTGTGGCTACGCCCGGTCCTTGCGAAGGTTAAAACAGCACCAACTTGACAAACTATCGTTGTGGTTTTGATGCGTAGGTAAGAACGGTTCTTGCTCAGCCTGTAGCAGCCACGTAAAACTTGCAACAACAAAGTAGAGGACGTCTAACTTATTTTTGCAGGGTATGTTGTGATGTGATATGGTCAAGACGTGATGCTATATTTTATTGTTTGAGATGATCATGTTTTGTAACCGAGTTATCGGCAACTGGCAAGAGCCATATGGTTGTCGCTTTATTGTATGAAATGCAAATGCCATGTAATTGCTTTACTTTATCACTAAGCGGTAGCGATAGTCGTAGAAGCAATAGTTGGCGAGACGACAACGATGCTACGATGGAGATCAAGGTGTCGCGCCGGTGACAATGGTGATCACGACGGTGCTTCGGAGATGGAGATCACAAGCACAAGATGATGATGGCCATATCATATCACTTATATTGATTGCATGTGATGTTTATCCTTTATGCATCTTATCTTGCTTTGATTGACGGTAGCATTTTAAGATGATCTCTCACTAAAAATTATCAAGACGTGTTCTCCCTGAGTATGCACCGTTGCCAAAGTTCGTCGTGCCCAGACACCACGTGATGATCGGGTGTGATAAGCTCTACGTCCATCTACAACGGGTGCAAGCCAGTTTTGCACACGCAGAATACTCAGTTAAACTTGACGAGCCTAGCATATGCAGATATGGCCTCGGAACACGGAGACCGAAAGGTCGAGCGTGAATCATGTAGTAGATATGATCAACATAGTGATATTCACCATTGAAAACTACTCCATCTCACGTGATGATCGGTTATGGTTTAGTTGATTTGGATCACGTGATCACTTAGATGACTAGAGAGATGTCTATCTAAGTGGGAGTTCTTTAGTAATATGATTAATTGAACTTAAATTTATCATGAACTTAGTCCTGGTAGTATTTTGCAAATTATGTTGTAGATCAATAGCTCGCGTTGTTGCTTCCCTATGTTTGTTGCTTTCATATGTTTATTTTGATATGTTCCTAGAGAAAATTGTGTTGAAAGATGTTAGTAGCAATGATGCGGATTGGATCCGTAATCTGAGGTTTATCCTCATTGCTGCACAGAAGAATTATGTCCTTAATGCACCGCTAGGTGACAGACCTATTGTAGGAGCAGATGCAGACGTTATGAACGTTTTGGCTAGCTTAATATGATGACTACTTGATAGTTTAGTGCACCATGCTTAACGGCTTAGAATCGGGACTTCAAAGACGTTTTGAACGTCATGGACCATATGAGATGTTCCGGGAATTGAAGTTAATATTTCAAGCAAATACCCGAGTTGAGAGATATGAAGTCTGCAACAAGTTCTATAGCTAAAAGATGGAGGAGAATCGCTCAACTAGTGAGCATGTGCTCAGATTGTCTGGTACTTCAATCGCTTGAATCAAGTGGGAGATAATCTTCCAGATAAGATAGTGATTGACAGAATTCTCTAGTCACCATCACTAAGTTACTAGAACTTCGTGATGAACTATAGTATGCAAGGGATGACGAAAACAATTCCCAAGCTCTTCGCGATGCTAAAATCGGCGAAGGTAGAAATCAAGAAAAACATCAAGTGTTGATGGTTGACAAGACCACTAGTCTCAAGGAAAAGGGAAAAAAGGAAGAAGGGGAACTTCAAGAAGAACGGCAAGCAAGTTGCTGCTCGAGTGAAGAAGCCCAAGTCTGGACCTAAGCCTGAGACTAAGTGCTTTTGCTGCAATGGAACTGGTCACTGGAAGCGGAACTACCCCAAGTATTTGGCGGATAAGAAGGATGGCAAAGTGAACAAAGGTATATTTGATATACAGGTTATTGATGTGTGCTTTACTAGTGTTTATAGTAGCCCCTGAGTATTTGATACTTGTTCGGTTGCTAAGATTAGTAACTCAAACAGGAGTTACGAGAATAAACAGAGACTAGTTGAAGGGAAGTGACGATGAGTGTTGGAAGTAGTTCCAAGATTGATATGATCATCATCGCACACTCCCTATACTATCGGGATTAGTGTTTATAGTAGCCCCAGTATTTGATACTTGTTCGATTGCTAAGATTAGTAACTCAAACAGGAGTTACGAATAAACAGAACTAGTTGAAGGGAAGTGACGATGAGTGTTGGAAGTAGTTCCAAGATTGATATGATCATCATCACACACTCCCTATACTTTCGGGATTAGTGTTAAACCTAAATAAATGTTATTTAGCTTTTGCGTTGAGCATGAATATGATTTGATCATGTTTATTATGTACGATTATTCATTTAAAGTCGAGAATAATTGTTGTTCTGTTTACATGAATAAAACCTTCAATGGTCATACACCCAATGAAAATAGTTTATTGGATCTCGATCGTAGTGATACACATATTCATAATATTGATGCCAAAAGATGCAAAGTTAATAATGATAGTGCAACTTATTTGTGGCACCGCCGTTTGGGTCATATCGGTATAAAGCGAATGAAGAAACTCCATAAAGATGGATTTTTGGAATCACTTGGTTATGAATCATTTGATGCTTGCGAACCGTGCCTTTTGGGCAAGATGACTAAAACTCCGTTCTCCGGAACAATGGAACAAGCTACTGACTTGTTGGAAATAACACATACATTCCGATGTATGCAATCCAATGAGTGTTGATGCTCGTGGCAAGTATCGTTATTTTTCTGACCTTCACAAGATGATTTGAGTAGATATGGGTATATCTACTTGATGAAACATAAGTCTGAAATAGTTGAAAGGTTCAAAGAATTTCAGAGTGAAGTGGAAAATCATCGTAACAAGAAAATAAAGTTTCTGCGATCTGATCGTGGAGATGAATATTTGAGTTACGAGTTTGGTCTTCAATTAAAACAATATGGAATAGTTTCACAGCTCACGCCACCGGAACACCACAACGTTATGGTGTGTCCGAACGTCAGAACTGTACTTTATTTTGATATGGTGCGATCAATGATGTCTCTTACCGATTTACCAATATCGCTTTGGGGTTATGCATTAGAGACAGCTGCATTCACGCTTAATAGGGCACCATCTAAATCCATTGAGACGACACCGTATGAACTATGGTTTAACAAAGAAACCTAAGTCGTCGTTTCTTTAAAGTTTGGAGTTGTGATGCTTATGTGAAAAAGTTTTCACCGATAAGCTCGAACCCAAATCGGAGAAGTGCGTCTTCATAGAATACCCAAAGGTAACTATTGGGTACACCTTCTATCACAGATCCGAAGGCAAGTTTTTCATTGCTAAGATGGATCCTTTCTAGAGAAGAAGTTTCTCTCGAAAGAAGTGAGTGGGAGGAAAGTAGAACTTGATGAGGTAATTGTGCCTTCTCCCTTATTGGAAAGTAGTTCATCACAGAAATCAGTTCCAGTGATTCCTACACCAATTAGTGAGGAAGTTAATGATGATGATCATGAAACTTCAGATCAAGTTGCTACCAAACCTCGTAGGTCTTCCAGAGTAAGATCCGCACCAGAGTGGTACGGTAATCGTGTTCTAGAAGTCATATTACTAGACCATGATGAACCTACGAACTATGAGGAAGCGATGATGAGCCCAGATTCTGCGAAATGGCTTGAGGCCATGAAATCTGAGATAGGATCCATGTATGAGAACAAAGTATGGACTTTGATTGACTTGCTCGATCAGCAAGCCATGTTAATTAAATGGATCTTCAAGAGGAAGACGGACACTGATAGTAGTGTTACTATCTACAAAGCTAGACTTGTCGAAAAAGGTTTTTGACAAAGTTCAAGATGTTGAATACAATGAGATTTTTCACTCGTATCGATGCTTAAAAGTCTGTCCGAATCATGTTAGCAATTGCCACACTTTATGAAATCTGGCAAATGGATGTCAAAACTGCATTCCTTAATGGTTTTCTTAAAGAAGAGTTGTATATGATGCAACCAGAAGATTTTGTCAATCCTAAAGGTGCTAACAAAATGTGCAAGCTCCAATGATCCATCAATGGACTGGTGCAAGCATCTCGAGTTGGAATATACGCTTTGATGTGTTGATCAAAGCATATGGTTTTATATGCACTTTTGGAAAGGCTGTATTTACAAGAAAGTGAGTGGGAGCACTACAGCCTTTCTGATAAGTATATGTGAATGACATATTGTTGATCGGAAATAATGTAGAATTATTCTGCAAAGCATAAAGGAGTGTTTGAAAGGAGTTTTTCAAAGAAAGACCTCGGTGAAGCTGCTTACATATTTAGCATCAAGATCTATAGAGATAGATCAAGACGCTTGATAAGTTTTTTCAATGAATACATACCTTGACAAGATTTTGAAGTAGTTCAAAATGGAACAGTCAAAGAAAGAGTTCTTGCCTGTGATACAAGGTGTGAGATTGAGTAAGACTCAAAACCCGACCACAAGCATAAGATAGAAAGAGAATGAAAGTCATTCCCTATGCATCAGCCATAGGTTCTATAAAGTATGTCATGCTGTGTACCAGATCTATTGCATACCCTACCACTAAGCTTGGCAAGGGAGTGCAATAGTGATCTAGGAGTAGATCAATGGACAGCGGTCAAAATTATCCTTAGTGGAATAAGGATATGTTTCTCGATTATGGAAGTGAAAAAAGGTTCGTCGTAAAGGGTTACGTCGATGCAAGTTTTAACACTAATCTAGATGACTCTGAGTCTCAATCCGGATACATATTGAAAGTGGGAGCAATTAGCTAGATTAGCTCCGTGCAGAGCATTGTAGACATAGAAATTTGCAAAATAATTACGGCTCTGAATGTGACAGACCCGTTGACTAAAATTATCTCACAAGCAAAACATGATCACACCTTAGTACTCTTTGGGTGTTAATCACATAGCGATGTGAACTATATTACTGACTCTAGAAAACCCTTTGGGTGTTGGTCACATGTCGATGTGAACTATGGGTGTTAACCACATATAGATGTGAACTATTGATGTTAAATCACATGGCGATGTGAACTAGATTATTGACTCTAGTGCAAGTGGGAGACTGAAGGAAATATGCCCTAGAGGCAATAATGAAGTTATTATTTATTTCCTTATATCATGATAAATGTTTATTATTCATGCTAGAATTGTATTAACCGGAAACATAATACATGTGTGAATACATAGACAAACAGAGTGTCACTAGTATGCCTCTACTTGACTAGCTCGTTAATCAAGATGGTTATGTTTCCTAACCATAGACATGAGTTGTCATTTGATTAACGGGATCACATCATTAGGAGAATGATGTGATTGACATGACCCATTCCGTTAGCCTAGCACTTGATCGCTTAGTATATTGCTATTGCTTTCTTCATGACTTATACATGTTTCGGTAACTATGAGATTATGCAACTCCGTTTACCGAGGAACACTTTGGTACTACCAAACGTCACAACGAATCGGGTGATTATAAAGGAGTACTACAGGTGTCTCCAAAGGTACATGTTGGGTTGGCGTATTTCGAGATTAGGTTTTGTCACTCCGATTGTCGGAGAGGTATCTCTGGGCCTTCTCGGCAATACACATCATATAAGCCTTGCAAGCATTGCAACTAATAAGTTAGTTGCGAGATGATGTATTACGGAACGAGTAAAGAGACTTGCCGGTAACGAGATTGAACTAGGTATTGGATACCGACGATCGAATCTCGGCAAGTAACATACCGATGACAAAGGGAACAACGATGTTGTTATGCGGTTTGACCGATAAAGATCTTCGAGAATATGTAGGAGCCAATATGGGCATCCAGGTTCCGCTATTGGTTATTGACCAAGAATAGTTCTAGGTCATGTCTACATAGTTCTCGAACCCGTAGGGTCCGCACGCTTAAGGTTACGATGACGCTTTTATTATGAGTTTATGAGTTTTGATGTACCGAAGGAGTTCGAGTCCCGGATGAGATCGGGACATGACGAGGAGTCTCGAAATGGTCGAGACGTAAAGATCGATATATTGGACGACTATATTCGAGTTCGGAAAGGTTCCGAGTGATTCGGTATTTTTCGAGTACCGGAGAGTTACGGAATTCGCCGGGAGTATATGGGCCTTATTGGGCCATACGGGAATAGAGGAGAAAGGCCGAAAAGGAAGGAGGCGCAGCCCCTCTGGTCCGAATTGGACAAGGGGTGCGGCCCCTTTCCTTCCTCCTCTCCCCTCTTCCCCCTCCAACAAGGAAGGAGGAGTCCTACTCCCGTGGGAGTAGGACTCCCCTTGGCGCCTCTCCTCCTAGGCCGGCCGCCCCTCCCCTTGCTCCTTTATATACGGGGCAGGGGACACCCCATGACACACAAGTTGATCTACGGATCGCTCTTAGCTGTGTGCGGTGCCCCCTCCACCATATTCCACCTCGGTCATATCGTCATGAGCTTAGGCAAAGCCCTGCGCCAGTGGAGCATCATCATCGCCACCACGCCGTCGGCTTGACGAACTCTTCCCCGACGCTTTGCTGGATCGGAGCCCGGGATCGCCATCGAGCTGAACGTGTGCTGAACTCGGAGGTGCCGTGCGCTCGGTACTTGGATCGGTCGGATCGTGAAGACGTCGACTACATCAACCGCGTTGTCATAACGCTTCGCTTCACGGTCTCACGAGGGCGTGGACAATACTCTCCCCTCTCGTTGCTATGCCATCACCATGATCTTGCGTGTGCGTAGGAATTTTTTTGAAATTACTACGTTCCCCAACAATAGAAGGTATACCCAATTGTCTCCTTTGGGTATCCTATGAAGACACATTTTTCCGATTTGGGTTCAAGCTTATCAGGTTGAAGTTTTTTCACATAAGCATCGCAACCCCAAACTTTCAGAAATGACAACTTTGGTTTCTTGCTAAACCATAGTTCATAAGGTGTCGTCTCAACGGATTTTGACGGTGTCCTATTTAACGTGAATGCGGCCGTCTCTAAAGCATAACCCCAAAATGATAGCGGTAAATCGGAAATAGACATCATAGATCGCACCATATCTAGTAAAGTACGATTACGACGTTCGGACACACCATTACGCTGTGGTGTTCCCGGTGGCGTGAGTTGCGAAACTATTCCGCGTTGCTTTAAATGTAGACCAAACTCGTAACTCAAATATTCTCCTCCACGATCAGATCGTAGAAACTTTATTTTCTTGTTACGATGATTTTCAACTTCACTCTGAAATTCTTTGAACTTTTCAAATGTTTCAGATTTATGCTTCATCAAGTAGATATACCCGTATCTGCTTAAATCATCTGTGAAGGTGAGAAAATAACGATATCCGCCACGAGCTTCAACATTCATCGGACCACACATCTGTATGTATGATTTCCAATAAGTCTGTTGCTCTCTCCATACATCCGGAGAACGGTGTTTTAGTCATCTTGCCCATGAGGCACGATTCGCAAGTACCAAGTGATTCATAATCAAGTGATTCCAAAAGTCCATCTGTATGGAGTTTCTTCATGCGTTTTACACCGATATGACCTAAACGGCAGTGCCACAAATAAGTTGCACTATCATTATCAACTCTGCATCTTTTAGCTTCGACATTATGAATATGTGTATCACTACTGTCGAGATTCAACAAGAATAGACCATTCTTCAAGGGTGCATGACCATAGAAGATATTACTCATATAAATAGAACAACCATTATTCTCTGATTTAAATGAATAACCGTCTCGCATCAAACAAGATCCAGATATAATGTTCATGCTCAACGCTGGCACCAAATAACAATTATTTAGGTCTAAAACTAATCCCGAAGGTAGATGTAGAGGTAGCGTGCCGACCGCGATCACATTGACTTTGGAACCGCTTTCCCACGCCGCATCGTCACCTCGTCCTTTGCCGGTGCTCGCCTATTCCGTAGTCCCTGCTTCGAGTTGCAAATATTAGCAATGTAACCAGTATCAAATACCAGTGCTACTACGAGCTCTAGTAAGGTAGACATCAATAACATGTATATCACATATACCTTTGTTCACCTTGCCATCCTTCTTATCCGCCAAATACTTGGGGCAGTTCCGCTTCCAAAGTCCATCGCTTGCGGTAAAAACACTCGATTTCAGTGCTTAGGTCCAGACTTGGGTTTCTTCTCTTGAGCAGCAACTTTCTTGCTGTTCTTTTGAAGTTTCCTTCTTCTTTCCTTTGCCCTTTTCTTGAAACTAGTGGTCTTGTTGACCATCAACACTTGATGCTCTTTCTTGATTTCTACCTCCGCGCTTTTAGCATTGCGAAGAGCTCAGGAATTGTCTTAGTCATCCCTTGCATATTATAGTTCATCACGAAGCTCTTGTAGCTTGGTGGCAGTGATTGGATAATTCTGTCAATGACACTATCATCCGGAAAATTAACTCCCAGCTGAATTAAGTGATTATTATACCCAGACATTTTGAGTATGTGCTCACTGACAGAACTATTCTCCTCCATCTTGCAGCTATAGAACTTATGGAGACTTCAAATCTCTCAATCCGGGCATTTGCTTGAAACATTAACTTCAACTCTTGGAACATCTCATATGCTCCATGACGTTCAAAACGTCGTTGAAGACCCGGTTCTAAGCCGTAAAGCATGGCACACTGAACTATAGAGTAGTCATCAGCTTTGCTCGCCAGACGCTCACAACTTCGGCGTTGTTCTGCAGCAGGCTCGGCACCCAGCGGTGCTTCCAGGACGTAATTCTTCCTGTGCAGCAATGAGGATAATCCTCAAGTTACGGACCCAGTCCGTAATTGCTACCATCATCTTTCAACTTTGCTTTCTCAAGGAACGCATTAAAATTCAACGGAACAACAACACGAGCCATCTATCTACAAAGAAACATAGACAAGCAAAATACTATCAGTACTAAGTTCATGATAAATTTAAGTTCAATTAATCATATTAAAAACTCCCACTTAGACAGATATCTCTCTAGTCATCTAAGTGATTACGTGATCCAAATCAACTAAACCATAACCGATCATCACGTGAGATGGAGTAGTTTTCAATGGTGAACATCACTATGTTGATCATATCTACTATATGATTCACGCCGACCTTCGGTCTCCGTGTTCCGAGGCCATATCTGCATATGCTAGGCTCGTCAAGTTTAACCTGAGTATTCTGCGTGTGCAAAACTGGCTTGCACCCGTTGTAGATGGACGAGAACTTATCACACCCGATCATCACGTGGTGTCCGGGTACTACTGAACTTTTAGCAACGGTGCATACTCAGGAGAACACTTCTTGATAATTTTAGTGAGAGATCATCTTATAATGCTACCGCCAATCAAAGCAAGATAAGATGCATAAAGGATAAACATCACATGCAATCAATATAAGTGATATGATATGGTCATCATCATCTTGTGCTTGTGATTCCATCTCCGAAGCACCGTCATGATCACCATCGCCACCGCGCCGACACCTTGATCTCCATCGTAGCATCGTTGTCGCCTCGCCAACTATTGCTTCTACGACTATCGCTACTGCTTAGTGATAAAATAAAGCAATTACATGGCTTTTGCATTCCATACAATAAAGCGACAACCATATGGCTCCTGCCATTGCCGATAACTCGGTTACAAAACATGATCATCTCATACAATAAAATATAGCATCACGCCTTGACCACATAACATCACAACATGCCCTGCAAAAACAAGTTAGACGTCCTCTACTTTGTTGTTGCAAGTTTTACGTGGCTGCTACGGGCTGAGCAAGAACCGTTTACCTACGCATCAAAACCACAACGATAGTTTGTCAAGTTGGTGCTGTTTTAACCTTCGCAAGGACCGGGCGAGCTACACTCGGTTCAACTAAAGTGAGAGAGACAGACACCCGCCGTCACCTTTAAGCAACTAGTGCTCAAGCGGTGAAACCAGTCTCGCGTAAGCGTCGCTGTAATGTCGGTCCGGGCCGCTTCATCTCACAATACCGCTGAACCAAAGTATGACATGCTGGTAAGCAGATGACTTATATCGCCCACAACTCACTTGTGTTCTACTCGCATATGACATCAACGCATAAAACCAGGCTCGGATGCCATCTGTTGGGGAACGAGTAATTTCAAAAAATTTCCTACGCACACGCAAGACCATGGTGATGGCATAGCAACGAGAGGGAGAGGTCCGTCCACGCACCCTCGAGACCGTAAGCGAAGCGTTATAACAACACGGTTGATGTAGTCGACGCCTTCACGATCCGACCGATCCAAGTACCGAACGACGGCACCTCCGTGTTCAGCACACGCTCAGCTCGATGACGATCCCCGGGCCCGATCCAGCAAAGCGTCGGGATGAGTTCCACAAGACGACGGCGTGGTGGACGATGATGATGCTCCACCGACGCAGGGCTTCGCCTAAGCTCCGCGACGATATGACTTCATCGGCGCGCAGGCTTCGCTTAAGCTCCGCGACGATATGACCGAAGTGGAATATGGTGGAGGGGCACCGACACGGCTAAGGAACGATCCGTAGATCAACTTGTGTGTCATGGGGTGCCCCCGCCCTCAGATATAAAGGAGCAAGGGGGTGCGGCCAGCCCAAGGGGGCGCGCTGAAGAGTCCTACTCCCACCGGAGTAGGACTCCCCCTTCCTAGTTGGATTAGGATTGGGAAGGGGAAGAGGAAGGGCGCCGCCCCTTCTCCTTGTCCTATTCGGACTAGAGGGGAGGGGGCGCGCCTGCCAGCCGCCCTTTCCTCTTCTCCCTATGGCCCATCAAGGCCCATAGACCCCGGGGTTCCGTAACCCCCTGTTCCAGAATTTCCTGCTTTCATCCGAACCTTTCCAAGTCCAAACATAGGCTTCCAATATATCAATCTTTATGTCTCGACCATTTCGAGACTCCTCGTCATGTCCGTGATCTCATCCGGGACTTCGAACAACCTTCGGTACATCAATACTTATAAACTCATAATGAATTGTCATCGAAACGTTAAGCGTGCGGACCCTACGGGTTCGAGAACTATGTAGACATGACCTAGAACCATTCTCGGTCAATAACCAATAGCGGAACCTGGATGCCCATATTGGTTCCTACATATTCTACGAAGATCTTTATCGGTCAAACCGCATAACGACATACGTTGTTCCTTTGTCATCGGTATGTTACTTACCCGAGATTCGATCGCCGGTATCCAATACCTAGTTCAATCTCGCTACGTAAGTCTCTTTACTCGCTCCGTAATACATCATCTCACAACTAACTCATTAGTTGCAATGCTTGCAAGGCTTATGTGATGTGTATTACCGAGAAGGCCCAGAGATACCTCTCCGACAATCGGAGTGACAAAACCTAATCTCGATTCATGCCAACTCAACATATACTTTTGGAGACACCAGAGAGTACCTTTATAATCACCCAGTTCGTTGTGACGCTTGGTAGCACACAAAATGTTCCTCCGTAAACGGAGTTGCATAATCTCATAGTTTCGTGAACTTTGTATAAGTCATGAAGAAAGCATAAGCAACATACTAAACGATCAAGTGCTAAGCTAACGGAATGGATCAAGTCAATCACATCATTCTCCTAATGATGTGATCTCGTTAATCAAATGACAACTCATGTCTATGGTTAGGAAACATAACCATCTTTGATTTAACGAGCTAGTAAAGTAGAGGCATACTAGTGACACTCTGTTTGTCTATGTATTCACACATGTATTATGTTTCCGGTTAATACAATTCTAGCATGAATAATAAACATTTATCATGATATAAGGAAATAAATAATAACTTTATTATTGCCTCTAGGGCATATTTCCTTCAATCCTGCCAAGGGCCGGCGGGAGGGCTCCATTTTCAGTCGTTTTTTCTGTCTTGTTAGGGTTTATGTCCTGCTCAGGACGGCGAGACGGCGGCGAATCCCTGAAGATGGAATAAAGGTCTCCCCGCCTAGCCCCCATTCCAGCAGTGCATCTAGCATCGTTGGTGGGCGTGTGGAGGTGTGTCTCCGGCGGATCTATCTTTGGTGGATTTGCTCGGATCTCGTCGTTGTTCGTCTACGTTCTTGTGTCTTCGGGTTGAATCCTTCCAACCTACGTTATTCTTCATCGGCGGCGGTTGCTGTTCTGGTGCGCTGGTCCTATGGGGCCTTAGCACAACGACTTCCCGACTGTCTACTACAACAAGTTGTGCCCTACTCCGGCAATGGAGGGGTGATGACGGCGGCGCGTCTTCGGCTCGCTTCAGTGCTTGTAGTCATCGCTAGGTGGTCTACGGATCTGGATGTAATTTTTATTTCTGGTGTTCGTTGTACTGCCATAATGGAAGATGAATAGATTGGAAGTTTTTTCAAAAAAAGAAAGAAGTTTTCGATGATATAATTTTCATATTATACATATGAAAATTACTCTCCATGGTTTTTTAAGTGACCGTTTTTGTCCTTCGGGCGGTTTATAGTATACATATGAAAATTACTCCCCATGGTTTTTTCCTTCGCTTCCGACGTCGGCGGTTGCAATTATCATGGTGCCGGAGGAGCACAGATTGACACCTAGCTGCCGCACCCTACCGTAGACAGGAGAAAAGATTGGTGATTTTTTCTTTAGGAGAGGGGTCGATCGTTTATTTTCTGAGGGATAAAAGAGTTCGTGCTTTTACTGCTAGAAACCGAGGAGGATTGGTAGTGGAACGTCATGCGTTTTTTTTTTTAGATTTTTCATTCATATCACGAATCAGTACAAAGTAGTTGACCCTTATAAGCACACTGAAACGCAAACACAAAGGACCATGAACACCTAGAGTACCCTAAGACAACCATAACACAAGAAGATCTCCGAAGCCCTGTGTCGTCATCCCTGCTTGAGAGAAGATCCCTGCAGCAGAAGGATCTGCAACCAGTCGCAAACAGGTCATCATCTTCGACCACGATACAATTTCCGCCACGCCGATTCCTTCTTTCTTGACACCAGCGTTAAGAGGGCATGAACATCAATCCAACACACCTGCAACAGTCGTCGTCATCTTTGGCTTTGCGTACCGCGAAAAGTGTCCCTTTCGGAAGGAAGAGAACTCGAGTCATCCGACCGGTCCAGCACCGCGGCCGGGCCATCCGCCCGGACAAAGCAGGATCTCCCACCAGCATTAACGCAGAGGAAGGAGAAGAACAACAACATCAAATCATACCAACAAGGCTGAAGAAAGGTCTTCGTCTCCCTGCATCCATCGCCCATCTGAGGACCCAAACGACCAGTGCCGATGGACCTCCAGCCACCATAGTCCGTGACCTCGATGAGATCAAGGGATCCCCAACCCCGCTGGCTCCTAAACGAAGGCAAAAGCCTCGCCTGACAGCGAACGGAGCCCGGAGAAACTTATTCGGACGTGACACCACCACAATGGCCTCGGCAGCGTCTCCCTCAACCCTAACCCTACCACACACCCACCTAGCGAACAGACTCGAGGTTCCCCCTCCCTCTCGCCGCCGGAGCGGCCGACGGAGAGAGAGGGAACCGGCGGCGCGCAAGGGAACCCTCGTCGCCTCCCTTGATCGCCTCGTGCGATCCTAATAAGCTAGTAATGTCACCGGCGGCGCGCAAGGGAATGTCATGAGTTCAATCCGTTCCGTACGCTAGTAACGGAAGGCACAATGTGAGAAAGCTTGGGCGGAAATATGGATCCGGGAAAGTCTGGGCCTTTTCTTTGAGGAGAAATAACTCGATCAGTTGAACCGAGGGAGAGACACGTCGCTATGCAGCGGCGCCGAGCCTGTGATCTGGTAACTGAAAGCTGACATGGCAGCTCCCTACGCTGGTCAATACGTAGTCGGTCCCTCCTGTAAGCCGATAGATAAGCGTTGACGTTGTTGATTTGCTGATGTGGATAGGCTGAATGACAAAATAAATACCATAGTGGGGATGGACTTCTTAGTAGGATTAGTGTTATTTTTTCTCGAATACGCAAAGTTGCATATCATTCCATTGATAATTTGGGAGGGAATACATGGGTGAGCGTCTTAGGTGTCGTACACATAGGATGGCGGTACCTAAGCGCTAAGGTGAGCAGCGAGGGAGGGAGGATGCTCAGCCTCAAAAGTTACATTTTATATTACAGGAATGATCCTATCGAGCCCTTTAGCGCCGGCTCTTGCCCAAAGTTTCGCCTCCTGTTGTGTCCTCGATGAGCTTGTTGTAGGAGGGTGCAGCGTTGTCGAAGAGAGCTGCATTGCGGTGTTTCCATAATGCCCAAGAGGTGAGGATGATAAGGGAGTTCAACCCTTTGCGGAGGCAGGCTGGCACGCTAGCTTTGGTCGCCGTCCACCAGTCAAAGAATCCGGTAGTGCCATCGGGTGGTAGGGTGGGTATGCGGCACCACACCATGATGTCGTGCCATATGATGCGCGAGAAGACGCAGCCGACGAGAAGGTGGTGTAAGGTCTCGTTGTCCTAACTGCATATCTTGCAAAGGAGGTCATGTGGTAGGTTGTGTCGTGCACACCGGTCGATGGTCCAGCATCTATTTAGGGAGGCGAACCAGAGGAATATCTTCACATTGGAGGGAGCCCAAGTCTTCCAAATGAGGCGCCAGAACGGCGCGGTGGTGGCTCCAATGAATAACACATGGTAGGCTGATCGAGCGGAGTAGTTGCCGTCGGCGGTTCACTTTCAGGAGAGCTTGTCTGGCTCGTCGGAGAGCTGAACGGCTTGGAGCACCATCCATAGCTTGACGTACTCAATGACAGCGTGGGGGTGTAAGGTGCCATGGATGTGGGTGATCCAACCTCTATTGTTAAGAGCCTCATTGACTAGGCGCTGGCTCCTGCGACGCCTCGGGATGAGGGCGGATAAGGTAGGAGCAATTTCGGGGTTGGATCGGCCATTGAGCCAATGATCCTGCCAAAACTTGCAGGTGTTGCCATTGCCAATGGTCCAGGTTGTAGAGGCGCAGAAGAGCACGTATTAGTGTTATTGAACCTATTCATTTAAACATCAAAATTGCAGTGCACACGACAGTTTCTGGTCGATATGCGGACAACGGTGTAGTCGAATGGAATACAAGTGCTTGCCAACTGCATTTGATGGTGGCGGAAGCGTGTCGACAAGAAATCGGCCGCAATCGTATCGTTTGCATAGCACGTCATCCATGCATAATGACTAAAATTAAAGTTGCGACTCGTACATAAACTGCCCATAGTAAAAGTAACATAAGTGATAACATCATATATATTTAGACAAAATAGATGATGTGACAAATAATTAATGAAAAAAAAAAAGCATGATACTCACACTATGAGTAACAACACACATATCAAGACAAAATGAGTCTACAACCTTCGGGTGTTGCATAACACAACACATATGTTACTTCCCACCATAGATGTAGTAACATAGATTAGTAACGTACTCCCTCTTTATCAAAATATAAGACCTACTATGATAGTGTCAAAAAACATCTTATATTTTACTCCCTCCGTCCAGAAATACTTGTCGAAGAAATGAATAAAATTAATGTATCTAGAACTAAAATATGTCTAGATACATTCATTTACTTGACAAGTATTTTTGGACGGAGTGAGTAGTAAAGAAGGCTAATCAATTGTTTTACTGATGTCATTGCATGTGGTGTTCTATACTCCCATGTCATGCATGATGTGTCCCAAATACATTGTGTCAAGTAAAGTCAAAAAACGGCCGGCTGTATCCCTGCCCGGCCTCCTTGTTCTCCACGAATATGCAAATTCGTCGCGTGGCTAGTTGTTATAAGATATTTTCTGTGCGCCAGCAGGCTTAGATATTTCAGTCACTCACTTGGTTTATCACAGCCAACAAGCGCAGGTTTTGTAGTAATAAAAGCAACAGAAGTGAGAGGTGCCCATGGAGAACAGCAAGGTTAGTCCATTTCTTGAGTATCGCCGCTAGTCTCTAACAAATTAGCACGCTACACACGTATCCCACATGATCCCAATCCATGGCTGAGATGGTCAAGTCTACCATTATTGGAGAAGCAGTTAGCCGGATTATATCTGGTATTGCCCCCGCCAGCAAAAGCGAGCACAAATCAGATGAGGAATCATTAGGCGGTGGTGGCATAGAGAGGCTGGAGATGGCGCGCATCAAAATGGAGGCCGCGCTCCAGACGTCCGACAAGTGGCAGATCACCGACACGTCGGTGCTCCACTGGCGGAAGAAGGTGAAGCACTTTGCCCAGGACTGCGATGATGTAGCGCGCAGATGCAGGCAACTTTTTCGGGAGGAAGATGAGGCAGAGCAGGCTGTAAGGAAATCCTCATTTCCTAGACGGGTCGCTCACACAACTAAGACAATCATCTCCTCTTACGTTGGGCGCGAGAATGATCATTCCTCCGCCGGCAGAGTCACCGCTACTGCTGTTCGAAGGTTCGAGAGGCTCGCGGATGATGCTGGCGAATTTATGAGATATGTGCAGCTCGGCGGGACACCACGCCATCACCTGTTCTTTGACCCTCTTATTGGGCCTATCTTCGCTGGGAAAACGTTGATGTATCAGGTGTTGCATCCCAGAGGTCAGTACCACTTCTTTCACATACGTTCGGTTGGCTTCAATGAGCGTGGGCTAGAGGCCACGATAGCTTTCATCTACGAAGACTGCAAGGTGCCCAAGAATAATTTTAGGCTCAGGGTCATGATGCGTCTTTCGGAGAGTACAGACATAATCGGAACTATTGTCAAGTGCTTGCGACTGGTGACGCCTCATTTCAAGTGCACCGCTGACATTGTCATTAGAGAGATCACCCATCTCCCTACACAAGATTTCTCCTATTTTGCAGCTGCACACGTGCAACATTGTGACCATATTCACAAAGCTTTGACTGAATGGTTCCGTCCAGATCCATTATGTTGTCAAGGATACGACCACGACGTGGTGCCTAACTGCAGCAATGGAGGTGGAAACGAATTTAGACTTTCAAGCATATTTCCTGAACCAGTCTGCGAAGTGTTTTAGCTGCGTCCCATCTCACTATCTGAATATCTGTCTGGGTCAACCGTAGTGACTGGCCATGACGCCACGTCTTCTATGAAAATTTTTCCGCCTTTGAAGCTTGGAATTCTATTGTTGCCTCATGATTCTGAGGAACCCAAGTATCCCAATCCGACGATAGAGGTGATCAATGGAGAGAAGCAACCCCTCACATATGTAAATGTTCACCCAGACCAACTGGACAATATCTTGTTACCTAAGGCGATAGATTATCTTCATCGGAATGCCGAGGCTACGACGTACCAGGTGTGTTGGAGGTCTAACCATGGCAGCGCACACCTATGTGTGGAGAGGACATGCGCGGAAAGAACGCCTGGGACACGCAGAGCCACACGACAAGGTATGAAAACTAGAAGCACTGCGTCGATTCCACGGGTGCAGCAGGATCAGCTGATACAGAACTGGAAGACAATAGCTGGAGTTTTTCTTAATCTATGGGTTGTGTGTTCCTCTGAGAAGTTGCGTAGATCATTTAACTCTTGGATCAACGTGGCCTAGTTTCATAGGAAATTAGGAATCAATCCGATGTTTTACCACATGTTCTCTTTAAAACCATTAGCCTCAAAGCGAGCAGGTCACTTGTTGAGTTGTATCTCTTCTATGCATATTATTGCGGTTGTATTTGGGTTATACTATTGTGCTTGTCTGTACTTATATAAAAGAAATACAAAGGATTTACATTTCTACTTTGGTACACCCTCTAAACACGGTTGAGATTGTCCAATACTCCTTCATAACAAAGTGCATGATGGTCTTATTTTAAAAAAACGGGGCGCGTGTGCCCGCGCCGATACGCCCGCCACGTATGTACGAACACACACCGTACGTACGCCGCACACGCAGTCACGTGGCCCCAACCACCCTAGTAGTAGTGTGAGTAAATGGCCTAGCAGTAGCGCGGACACTGGCGTTCATGCTACGGCGCTACATCTAACATTTAGCAGTAGCGCCGTATGGGACGTGCTACTGATAACTGTCAAAGAACGCGCTACTGCTAGTTACTAGAAGCGCGGCTTCACCCCACGCTACTACTATTATTACGTATTCTATTTTTATTTTGTTTTATGTCGTATTCATACACTGTTATACAAGTTTTCATGCAGTAGCAATTTCGAGATTGTTATATCATTATGATCATAATGAGTTATTACATCATTGGTTGAAAGAACCGCGGATTAGATTCAAGTGAATGGATCCAAAGTGACCAAGTTGGATTAGCCGAACCGCAGATTAGATTCAAGTGGATGGATCCAAAGTGACCAAGTTGGATTCCACTTGCATCTAATCCGCAGTTCTTTCACCCAATGATATAATAACTCATCATCGTCATAATAATAATAATAATAATAATAATAATAATAATAATAATAATAATAATAATAATAATAATAATAATAATAATAATAATAATAATAATAATAGGACTGTGCTAATAGCGACAGATCCGCACGACTCCCCTCGATGGCTCCCGCTTCTCCCGTTCCGCACAACTCCCCTCGATGGCTCCCGCTTCTCCCGTTCTTCCCCTGATTGACAAAAAAAGGCGAATTGAGAAAAAAGTGCGCTACATGGGATTCGAACTTGCATCAGGTAGCTAGGGCACGCCTAATACCATGACCAACAACCATTATACCAACCCAGGCTGTTGTTCAATACTTGAAAACAGAAGTCTTTTAAAACTCCTTTTCACCATTGTCAGATGACAAAAAAAGGTATTTTCTTGAAAAAAAATCACTGCATAAATGATAATGTACTATACGTGTGAGTGTGTAGAGGACTCCTCTATGACTTTTTATCCGGTCGGTACATAAGTTATCGTGTCCGTGATGTGTGAGTTACCATGCTATTCACACAAAAAGTTATCGAGGGGATGTTTTATCAACTCCCCCCCACCACCCCATCGCCAAAGTTATCAGGACCCGGGTACATAAGTTATCATGTCTATGATGTGTGAGTTACTATGCTATTCGCACAAAAGCTACCGAGGGGATATTTCATCAACTCCCCACCCTCGTTGCCAAAGTTATCAGGACCTGGTACATAAGTTATCAGGTCTACGATGTGTGAGTTACCATGCTATTCATACAAAAGCTACCGAGGGGATATTTCATCAACCCCCCTCGCTGTCAAAGTTACCAGGATGGGGTGCATTAGTTATCGGTATGCGATGTGAGTTACCATGCTATTCATACAAAAAGTTATCGAAGGTATGTTTACACTAGTTTTTTTTGGGTCAAAAAAGCTACTACGTTATTTGTACATCAGCTATCAGGACTACGATGTGTGAGTTACTATGCTATTGACACAAAAGCTATCCAAAGTTATCAGGATAGGGTGCATAAATTATCAGGTCTGTGATGTATGAGTTACCATGCTATTCACACAAAAGTTCGTCAACTCCCCCCTCCCCCTTCGGTCGCCAAAGTTATCAGGACAGGGATATATAAGTTATCGGGTTTGCGATGTGTGAGTGACCATGTTATTCACATAACAGTTACCGGGGTATATTTGATCAACTCCTCACAGAAAAGAAGAAAAGAAAGCAACATGGAATGGTCAAATAGTATGGCGTGCATTCTTTTTCGCAACAAATGGTCCAGCTGAGCTGGTTAGTGTGTGTTTCACATTAGCTGCTAGGCGTGAGTTCAAATCCCATATTCAGCATGAATTTTTTTGACTAAAAATGTAATGAGGGCGTTCCAATAGATCTAGCAACCCCAAAAAAATGACAGATCCAATTCAAAGAAAAATCGCGACAATCAACGGCATAGTCTTCAGATTCTTCCCACTAAATTCGCAATCAAAGTTAGCGAGTCGTTCATATTTTAAATCTTGAACAAAGAGCCACTACGCAATATATTCATAGCCTGGGCGCTTTTGACAACAACAAAGCCCGTGTGAGTTGGTTACCGTGGTGGGGCAATTGCAGGAGGTCGCGGGTTCGAATCCCGTCCTGCCCCTTTCTTTTTCTCGCGCACGTTGGCGGCCGCATGATCAGGATCCGACGACGATGGGGTCGTTCGGGTCTGTTGCAAACCACCAGCCGACTGGTGGTTAGATTTCTCGATAATAATAATAATAATAATAATAATAATAATAATAATAATAATAACAACAACAACAACAACAACAATAACTTATCATCATAATACATCATAGTCATATAACAACTCATCATCATCATTATCGTCCATGAGTCATATAACAACTTGGTCACTAGTCATAATCACAACTCCCCATCCTCCTCCTCCTCATCATCATAGTAGTCATAATCACAACTCCTCCTCATCGTCATCAACTCTAACATATTATAGCACATAATAACAACTCCTCCTCATCAACATAGTCATAATCAACACTAACTAATTGTTCTTAATGCCTAGGACCTACTCCTCTCTCCTAGGTAAAATAGCATAAAACAGGTAAATTGGTCCATCTCTGTAACAACCCAGTGTCATGCTACAGTGACCTCACACTAATGGTGCCATGTCATTAAGTTTAACTAAGCCAAATTGCAACTGATAAAAATCAAAGCCAATTTCAAATTTAAAATAAAGTCCAATAAATTATTTCTTTCAGACAGTAAAACTAAAATGTCCACAATATTCTATAAATTCCCCTAATCTTTGTCGTGTTGAACCCAACATTATTTGACCCGCCAATTAAGACCTAGGAATTTATGAAGTGGTCCAACAGCAAATAAAACAACCTTTTCAATATAAACAAATATTTATACTTTTCTTTTTGACCTCAAACTTTGTGGGCCTCTTCAATATATTGCCTAATATTTGTGTCCCCATTTTCACTTTTAACCAATTTTGTTCGTTAGCTAATGTAAAAATAAAATAGTAAATAAAAATTAGAAAAATAGAAAAGAGGAAAATAAAATAAAAGAAAACACCGGTGGACTCGGCCTTAGTCCAGAGTGTCAGTGGCCCAGCCCACTCCTGTCACCCTCAACCTCCTGTTCACCCCCTTGCTCGCTGCCCCTTGCGCGCGCGTGCCCGAAGCCAGCCGCCCTCTCGACCGCACCCTGCCAGCTTCCCGTGTCGCTAAAGGCCCTCGGGGAGGATAAGTCCGATGCCCGCGACCCCCCTGCGAACCCTAATCCCCTTCTCCCTCTCGCTCACTTGCTCTCCCGATCCGGAGCTCGCACCCGAGCTGCCATCGTCGCGTCGACGTCAATGCCGCACGCTGGAGCCCCCTCTCCCACAACGCCAGAAGATTTCCAGGAGGCGGGCCTCCTCGTTCACATTATCTAAGTCAACCTGCTCGAGCCGGAGCGCCCCGGAGCCGTCGCCCTCGACCCATCCCCTCCGACCATCGTCAAAGGAAAAACCGCACTACTAAGAGGGATCATTATGGATTGGGCTTATTCCATCTGTGCCCCCAATTCCTTAGTTGTGCTCAGTTTTCCCCACGCTTCAAACTTTTGCTCACTTTTCCCCACTCCCTTAGCTGAAACTCTCACAAATGTTCATAACAGACGTTTGCCGTCTTGGCCGTTAACTGACTTGTGGGGCCATGTTGGACTCTGTTGACTGTGGTTGTGGCTTCGCTGGTTGGGTCGTGTTTGTGTTCATAGGACGGGCCCGTTAGTTTGTTGGTAATAAATTTAAAAAGCCTGCTATCGATGGATGCAGCCTGCTATGCATGCCCGGCTTTGGCATCGATGTAGCCTACTATGCATGCGAACACCGCCACGCACGCATCTAGTGACCTAGACCTAATCGCATGCATGCACGCCGACACGCACGCATCGATCCGTGCCGCACGGTTGCCGGTGGATTCAGTCGCTCCGCAGCGTCGTTTCACGCGTCGCAGGCATATGTGCCGGTGGCAGAAGGGGCAGGCTGCACGCACGCTCGCATCCATATGTCGAGGCATCGGTTCACGCCGCACGGCTGCCGCTCGATTCAGTTGTGGGAGGCAGGCAGCCGCCAACGCAGAGCACGTAGAAGGGGGAGGCAGGCAGCCGCCAACGCAGAGGACGCAAAGCACGCTCGCATCGATTCACCTTCACACATTGATGATCACATCGGTTCACGCATGCACTGAGTCACGATCTACCCCGTTTGCGCGTGTACCCACTTCGTCTCCCCCGGCTATTTAAACTGCCCTTCATTGCCTCTTCTTCTACAGATCCATCTGCGCCTCCCACTTCTCTTCTTCCCCCAAAAGCCAAAGCCGTTCACTCAGCGAAGCGAGCAAGATGCGATACAACGGGCCGATGTTCCAAGAGCCGCCCACCGCGCGGAACGGAGGTACCCCGCCAACGCCGTCGCCGAGGCATCGCCCGCTGTGGGCGCGTTCTCACGCGGAGGGGTAGCACCGAGCTTGCACGGGTTCCTCCGCGCGGGCTTCCACCACCTCCCGCGGGCTCGCCGCCCATGTTCAACCTTGTGGAGCAGCGCCCCATGCCAACGCCTCCAGTGGTAGGGCTCACGTCCACTTCACCAACAGGTTCGATGCCTACTACCCGCTCGGCAAGGTGTATTGGTGGGTGCGAGTTCATGGCATTCACCACCTATAACATCTTCACCGACTTCGAGAGTGTCTTCCCGCAAGAATCGCATGCACAGCCTCCCGTACTACCTCGGTGACAACGGCCTTAAGGAGGAGCAGATCAAGCCGGCTGATTTAAGAAGACGGTGAAGCCAAGTTAAGGTGAAGATGACGGTGAAGACATGGCGGTGTTGCCCTAGCTACCCTATCTACTATGTAGTGTGAGTTTGGTGTGTGTGCTGCCCGAACTAGCTACCCTATCTATGTAAGGTTAATTATTATTATATATCGGTGTCGTGTTATATGTAAGAACTTATGTTGCCCTAGCAACCCTATCTAAGTTAAGTTATGTCTGTTATATTAATGCTTAGTTATGTTTGTATTTTGTTTGTCCCAAGTTTAGACACAGCTAATTGGCGTGAGAAAAATTAACCAAACTAACTAGAAATGATGTGTTTATAGACGCCTTCTAAAAATAAGAGCATATTTTACATTTGTACACGGCTTTGGTTTGAGAGCTCTGTATTTTTTAGGTATTCCAAGAATACTTTGGTTTTCAGAAATATTGAAGTATCAAATACTTTGAGATGTTTGGCTTTAGTCAAAAGTGTAGTTTTATATACTTTAATATGTAGAAAACTACACTATGTTTGAAGTATATAAAAAAGAGGGTTGGACCTCTTTTTCCAATCATGAAGTATTGGTTCGCTAGGCATAATAACATTGCGGTTTGCAAATACTTTGATTCCAAAAATTGAAGGGACCCATAAAGGAAAGCCAAAGAAATTCCTTAATGAGATAGAAGATATTGGGCAATCAAATTAATGAAAAAAGCAATCAGAAACAAAAAAGAACAAAGCAATCGTTCCTAAACAAAAAAAGAAACATCGCTTGTTTCTGGGCCTCATTTATCCTTTGGCCTATTGCAGCTTGATTCTCTTTGGGCCCGCGAACTAGGCTTTTTTCTAGCAGAACTGACGAAATCGAGGACAAAAGTTTGGCAAGTGCGAGGGAGAAGAGATGAACTTTATGTATATCCCTTGTGCTGCTCAAGTACTGCTTACTATCATCTGACGAGCTAGGGTATGATCCAACACTCGAGGTTATTAGCTAACAAAATAATCCTATCACTGAACTAGTAGTTGTCTTCCGTCAAACCGAAAGTGTCGAAACTTAACAAAGAAACTGCATACATTCAGAGATCGACAAATGCACTAAACAGAGTTGCACTTGAGATAAGCAGACTTGGATTGCTAAACAAAGGCAACAATAAGAGACAAACATCTCTAACGAGAGATGGCCATCAAGTAAAAAATTCCTAGAGCAAGTATTCCTAAAGCTATCAGATTGATTGCTTCTTCAACTCAATCACCTGCTTGAAGTTCTTGTTCATCTTCTTCAATTCCATCTTCGCTCGACATCTACGATCACAGTATTCCGGACGCTTTTGCCGCTGCCGGAGTGGCAATCGTCATGGGGCAGATTGAACTCATGGATTGCATTCCCCTCGAATCCAAAGCAAGCCCAACCCTTGAAGCCTCGGACGTAATCATCCATCCACTCGAAATGGTGGCATTTCTTCACGATCTGAATACGAAATCATGTAACCTAAATCCAAATCTGACAGATTTTTTGAGAAATTAGAGATAATGGATGCGAGGAAAACTCAGATCTAACCTGCCCCTCCGGCTTGCTCTCGCATTTGACGAACTCGCGCCCAAATTTCCCATTCTTCTCCTCCTTCGAAGTCAACCGCTTCAGTGGCGCAGTCCGTGGGAAGTCAGTGAAGGAAATATGCCCTAGAGGCAATAATAAAGTTATTATTTATTTCCTTATATCATGATAAATGTTTATTGTTCATGCTAGAAATGTATTAACCGGAAACATAATACATGTGTGAATACATAGACAAACAGAGTGTCACTAGTATGCCTCTACTAGACTAGCTTGTTAATCAAAGATGGTTGAGTTTCCTAACCATAGACAAAGGAGTTGTCATTTGATTAACAAGGTCACATCATTGGTTGAATGATCTGATTGACATGACCCATTCCATTAGCTTAGCACCCGATCGCTTAGTATGTTGCTATTGCTTTTATCCATGGCTTATACATGTTCCTATAACTATGAGATTATGCAACTCCTGCTTACGGAGGAACACTTTGGTACTACCAAACGTCACAACGAATCGGGTGATTATAAAGGAGTACTACAGGTGTCTCCAAAGGCGATGTTGGGTTGGCGATTTCGAGATTAGGATTTGTCACTCCGATTGTCTGAGAGGTATCTCTGGCCCTCTCGGTAATACACATCACTAAGCCTTGCAAGCATTACAACTAAAGAGTTAGCTGTGAGATGGTGTATTACGGAAACGAGTAAAGAGACTTGCCAAGAACGAGATTGAACTAGGTATTGATACCGACGATCGAATCTCGCAAGTAACATACCGATGACAAAGGAACAACGATGTTTTTATGCGGTCCGGCCGATAAAGATCTTCGAGAATATGTAGGAGCCAATATGGGCATCCAGGTCCGCTATTGGTTATTGACCGGAGATGTGTCTCGGTCATGTCTACATTATTCTCGAACCGTAGGGTCCGCACGCTTAAGGTTTCAAGGACGGTTATATTATGAGTTTGTGTATTTTGATGTACCAAGGAGTTCGGAGTCCCGGATGTGATCACGGACATGACGAGAAGTCTCAAATGATCGAGACATAAAGATTGATATATTGGACGGCTATATTCGACACCGGAAAGGTTCCGGAAGTTTCGGAGAAAACCGGAGTGCCGAGGGTTACCGAACCCCGGGAAGTAATGGGCCTTATTGGGCCAAGAGGGAGAGAGAGGCTGCACCAGAGGTGGCGCGCCCCCCATGGGGAGTCCGACTGGACAAGGAGGGGGGGGGCCCCCCTTCCCTCTCCCTCTCCTCTCTTCCTTCCCCTTCCTTCTTCCTAGTAGGACTAGGAAAGGGAGTCCTACTCCCACTAGGAGGAGGACTCCCTCCCTTGGCGCCTCCTAGGGCCGGCCGGCCTCCCCTGCTCCTTTATATACAAGGCGGGGGCACCCTAGAACACACAAGTTGATCCTTGAGATCGCCTTAGCCGTGTGCGGTGCCCCCTCCACCATATTCCACCTCGGTCATATTGTAGCAGTGCTTAGGCGAAGCCCCGCGTGTAAACATCAAGATCGCCACCACGCCGTCGTCGACGGAACTCTCTCTCCCGGAGCTTTGCTGGATCGGAGTCCGAGGAGCGCCACCGAGCTGAACGGTGCCAAGAACTCGGAGGTGCCGGAGTAACGGCGCTGGGATCGGTTGGATCGCGAGGAGAACGACGACTACTTCCTCTACGCCAGATCGCTTCGCTTCGGTTCACGAGGGTACGAGACAACACTCTCCCTCTCGCTATGCATCACCATGATCTTGCGTGTGCGTAGGAAATTTTTGAAATTACTACGCTCCCCAACAAAGGCATCCGAGCCTAGGTTTTATGGTTTGATGTTTTGCACGAGTAGAACACAAGTGAGTTGTGGGCGATATAAGTCATACGCCTACCAGATGCCATACTTTGGTTCAGCGGTATTGTGAGATGAAGCGGCCCGACCGACATTACGCCAGACGCTTACGCGAGACTGGTTTCACTGCTACGAGCACTCGTGCTTAAAGGTGGCTGGCGGTGTCTGCTCTCTCACTTTAGTTGAACTGAGTGTGGCTACGCCCGTCCTTGAGAAGGTTAAACGGAGTCTATTTGACGAAGTATCGCTGTGGTTTTGATGCGAGGTGAGATTGGTTCTTGCTTAAGCCCATAGCAGCCACGTAAAATTTGCAACAACAAAGTAGAGGACGCCTAACTTGTTTTTGCAGGCATGTTGTGATGTGATATGGTCAAGACATGATGCTATATTTTATTGTATGAGATGATCATGTTTTGTAACCGGTTATCGGCAACTGGCTGGAGCCATATGGTTGTAGCTTTATTGTATGAAATGCAACGCCTGTAATTGCTTTACTTTATCACTAAGCTAGCGATAGTCGAGAAGCAATAGATGGCGAAACGACAATGATGCTACGATGGAGATCAAGGTGTCGCTACCGGTGACGATGGTGATCACGACGGTGCTTCGAGATGGAGATCACAAGCACAAGATGATGATGGCCATATCATATCACTTATATTGATTGCATGTGATGTTTATCTTTATGCATCTTATTTTGCTTTGTTTGACGGTAGCATTTTAAGATGATCTCTCACTAAAATTATCAAGTAGTGTTCTCCGAGTATGCACCGCTGCCAAAGTTCGTCGTGCCGAGACACCACGTGATGATCGGGTGTGATAAGCTCTACGTCCATCTACAACGGGTGCAAGCCAGTTTTGCACACGCAGAATACTCAGTTATACTTGACGAGCCTAGCATATGCAGATATGGCCTCGAACACGGAGACCGAAAGGTCGAGCGTGAATCATATAGTAGATATGATCAACATAAGATGTTCACCATTGAAAACTACTCCATCTCACGTGATGATCGGTTATGGTTTAGTTGATTTGGATCACGTGATCACTTAGATGACTAGAGAGATGTCTGCTAAGTGGGAGTTCTTAAGTAATATGATTAATTGAACTTAAATTTATCATGAACTTAGTACCGATAGTATCTTGCTTGTCTATGTCTGCTTATAGATAGATGGCTCGTGTTGTTGTTCCGTTGAATTTTAATGCTTCCTTGAGAAAGCAAAGTTGAAAGATGATGGTAGCAATTACACGGATCGGGTCCGTAACTCGAGGATTATCCTCATTGCTGCACGTAAAAGTTACGCCCCGGATGCACCGCTAGGTGCCGTGTCTGTTCTTGATGTAACCGACGACGTTAAGAACGTCTGGCGAGCAAAGTCGATGACTACTCTATAGTTCAAGGTGCCATGCTTTACGGCTTAGAACTGGTCTTCAACGACGCTTTGAACGCCATGGAGCATATGAGATGTTCCAGAGTTGAAGTTGATATTTCAACAGTAATGCCCGGATTGAGAGATATGAAGTCTCCAATAAGTTCTATAGTTGCAAGATGGAAGAGAATGGGTCTCGGTGAGCACATACTCGTAATGTCCGGGTATTACAATCACTTGACTCAACCGGGAGTTGATCTTCCGGATGATTGTGTCATTGATGAATTCTTCAATCACGCCACCAAGCTACAAAGGCTTCGTGATGAACTATAATATGCAAGGGTTAGTAAAGACTATGCTCGAGCTCTTCGCAATGCTAAAGGTCATGGAGGTAGAAATCAAGAAGGAGCATCAAGTGTTGATGGTCAATAAGACCACTAGTTTCAAGAAGAAAGGCAAAGGGAAGAAAAAGGAACTTCAAGAAGAACAGCAAACAAGTTGCTGCTCAAGAGAAGAAACCCAAGTCCTGGACCTAAACCTGAAATCGAGTGCTTCTACCGCAAGCGATCGTCACCGAAGCGGAACTGCCCCAAGTATTTGGCGGATAAGAAGGATGGCAAGGTGAACAAAGGTATATGTGATATACATGTTATTGATGTGTACCTTACTAGAGCTCGCAGAGCACTGGTATTTGATACTGGTTCTGCTAATATTTGCAACTCAAACAGGGACTACGGATTGCTTAACACCGCAAAGGACGAGGTGACGATCGCGTGGGAAATGGTTCCAAAGTCGATGTGATCGCAATGGCACGCTACCTCTACATCTACCTTCGGATTAGTTTTAGACCTAAATAATTGTTATTTGGTGCCGCGTTGAGCATGAACATTATATCTGGATCTTGTTTGATGCGAGACGGTTATTCATTTAAATCGAGAATAATGGTTGTTCTATTTATATGAATAATATCTTTTATGGTCATGCACCCTTGAAGAGTGGTCTATTTTAATGAATCTCGATAGTAGTGATACACATATTCATAATGTTGAAACCAAAAGATGCAGAGTTGATAATGATAGTGCAACTTATTTGTGGCACTGCCGTTTAGGTCATATCGGTATAAAGCGCATGAAGAAACTCCATACTGATGGACTTTTGGAGTCACTTGATTATGAATCACTTGGCACTTATGCGAACCGTGCCTCATGGGCAAGATGACTAAAACCCGCTTCTCCGGTACTATGGAGAGAGCAACAGATTTGTTGGAAATCATACATACTGATGTATGTGGTCCAATGAATGTTGAGGCTCGTGGCGGATATCGTTATTTTCTCACCTTCACAGATGATTTAAGCAGATATGGGTATATCTACTTAATGAAACATAAGTCTGAAACATTTGAAAAGTTCAAAGAATTTCAGAGTGAAGTTGAAAATCATCGTAATAAGAAAATAAAGTTTCTACGATCTGATCGTGGAGGCGAATATTTGAGTTATGAGTTTGGTCTACATTTGAAACAATGCGAATAGTTTCAGCAACTCACGCCACCCGAACACCACAGTAAGCAATGGTGTGTCCGAACGTCGTAATCGCACTTTACTAGATATGGTGCGATCTATGATGTCTCTTACAGATTTACCGCTATCGCTTTGGGGTTATGCTCTTGAGACGGCGATTCACGCTGAATAGAACACCGTCAAAATCCGCTGAGACGACACCTTATGAACTATGGTTTAGCAAGAAACCAAAGTTGTCGCTTTCTTAAAGTTTGGGGATGCGATGCTTATGTGAAAAAGCTTCAACCTGATAAGCTCGAACCTAAATCGGAGAAATGTGTCTTCATAGGATACCCAAAGGAGACAGTTGGGTACACCTTCTATCACAGATCCGAAGGCAAGACATTTGTTGCTAAGAATGGATCCTTTCTAGAGAAGGAGTTTCTCTCGAAAGAAGTGAGTGGGAGGAAAGTAGAACTTGATGAGGTAATCGTACCTTCTCCCTTATTTGAAAGTAGTTTATCACGTAAACTAGTTTCTGCGACATCTACACCAAATAGTGAGGAAGTTGATGATGTTGATCATGAAACTTCAGATCAAGTTACTACGTAACCTCGAGATCAACCAGAATAAGATCCGCACTGAGTGGTACGGTAATCCTGTTCGGAAGTCATGCTACTAGATCATGATGAACCTACGAACTATGAAGAAGCGATGGTGAGACCAGATTCGCAAAATGGCTTGAGGCCATGAAATCTGAGATGGGATCCATGTATGAAAACAAAGTGTGGATTTTGGTTGACTTGCCCGAGGGTCGGCAAGCAATAGAAAACAAGTGGATCTTCAAGAAGAAGACCGACGACGACGGTAATATTATCGTTCTACAAAGCTCGACTTGTCGCAAGGGTTTTCGACAAGTTCAAGGGATTGACTACGATGAGACCTTCTCACCCGTAGCGATGCTTAAGTCTGTCTCGAATCATGTTAGCAATTGCCGATTTTATGATTATGAAATTTGGCAAATGGATGTAAAGACTGCATTCTGAATGGATTTCTGGAAGAAGAGTTGTATATGATGCAACCGAAGGTTTTATCGATCCAAAGGAGCTAACAAAGTGTGCAAGCTCCAGCGATCCATTTATGGACTGGTGCAAGCATCTCGAGTTGGAATAAATGCTTTGATAATGTGATCAAAGCATTTGGGTTTATACTGACTTTTGGAGAAGCCTCATTTACAAGAAAGTGAGTGGAGCTCAGAGCATTTCGATATTATATGTAGATGACATATTACTAATCGGAAATGATATAGAATTTCTGAATAGCATAAAGGGATACTTGAACAAGAGTTTTTCGATGAAGGACCTCGGTGAAGCTGCTTACATATTGGGCATCAAAATCTATAGAGATAGATCAAGACGCTTAATTGACTTTCACAAAGCACATACCTTGACAAGATTTTGAAGAAGTTCAAAATGGATCAAGCAAAGAAAGGGTTCTTGCTCTGTGTTACAAGGTGTGAAGTTGAGTAAGACTCAATGCCCGACCACCGCAGAAGATAGAGAGAAAATGAAAGATGTTCCTATGCCTCAGCCATAGGCTCTATCATGTATGCAATGCTGTGTACCAGACCTGATGTGTGCCTTGCTATAAGCTTAGCAGGAGGTACCAAAGTAATCCAGAGTGGATCATCGGACAGCGGTCAAGAACATCCTCAAGTACCGAAAAGGACTAAGGATATGTTTCTCGATATGGAGGTGACAAAGAGCTCATCGTAAACGGTTACGTTGATGCAAGTTTGACACTGATCCGGACGATTCTAAATCGCAAACCGGATACGATTTACACTAAACGGAGGAGCTGTCGGTTGGTGCAGTTCTAAACAAAGCGTCGTAGTGGGATCTACATGTGAAGCGGAATACATAGCAGCTTGGAAGCAGCTAATGAAGGAGTCGGATGAAGGAGTTCATATCCGATCTAGGTGTCTTACCTAGTGCATCGGGTCCAATGAAAATCTTTTGTGACAATATCGAGCAATTGCTTTGGCAAAGGAATCCAGATTTCACAAGAGAACCAAACACATCAAGAGACGCTTCAATTCCATCCGGACTTAGTCCGTGGGAGACATAGAGATTTGCAAGATACATACGGATCTGAATGTAGCAGACCCGTTGACTAAGCCTCTTCCACGAGCAAAACATGATCAGCACCAAGACTCCATGGTGTTAGAATCATTACTATGTAATCTAGATTATTGACTCTAGTGCAAGTGGGAGATCAAGGAAATATGCCCTAGAGGCAATAATAAAGTTATTATTTATTTCCTTATATCATGATAAATGTTTATTGTTCATGCTAGAAATGTATTAACCGAAACATAATACATGTGTGAATACATAGACAAACAGAGTGTCACTAGTATGCCTCTACTAGACTAGCTTGTTAATCAAAGATGGTTGAGTTTCCTAACCATAGACAAAGGAGTTGTCATTTGATTAACAAGGTCACATCATTGGTTGAATGATCTGATTGACATGACCCATTCCATTAGCTTAGCACCATCGCTTAGTATGTTGCTATTGCTTTTATCCATGACTTATACATGTTCCTATAACTATGAGATTATGCAACTCCTGCTTACGGAGGAACACTTTGGGTACTACCAAACGTCACAACGAATCGGGTGATTATAAAGGAGTACTACACGTGTCTCCAAAGGCGGATGTTGGGTTGGCGATTTCGAGATTAGGATTTGTCATCCGATTGTCGGAGAGGTATCTCTGGGCCCTCTCGGTAATACACATCACTAAGCCTTGCAAGCATTACAACTAAAGAGTTAGCTGTGAGATGGTGTATTACGGAACGAGTAAAGAGACTTGCCAAGAACGAGATTGAACTAGGTATTGATACCGACGATCGAATCTCGGGCAAGTAACATACCGATGACAAAGGGAACAACGTATGTTGTTATGCGGTCTGACCGATAAAGATCTTCGAGAATATGTAGGAGCCAATATGGGCATCCAGGTCCCGCTATTGGTTATTGACCGAGATGTGTCTCGGTCATGTCTACATTATTCTCGAACCGTAGGGTCCGCACGCTTAAGGTTTCAAGGACGGTTATATTATGAGTTTGTGTATTTTGATGTACCAAGGAGTTCGAGTCCCGGATGTGATCACGGACATGACGAGAAGTCTCAAATGATCGAGACATAAAGATTGATATATTGGACGGCTATATTCGGACACCGGAAAGGTTCCGGAAGTTTCGGAGAAAACGGAGTGCCGGAGGGGTTACCGAACCCCGGGAAGTAATGGGCCTTATTGGGCCAAGAGGGAGAGAGAGGGCTGCACCAGGAGGTGGCGCGCCCCCCCATGGGGAGTCCGATTGGACAAGGAGGGGGGCGCGCCCCCTTTCCCTCTCCCTCTCCTCTCTTCCTTCCCCTTCCTTCTTCCTAGTAGGACTAGGAAAGGGAGTCCTACTCCCACTAGGAGGAGGACTCCCTCCCTTTGGCGCCTCCTAGGGCGGGCCGGCCTCCCCCTTGCTCCTTTATATACGGGGCAGGGGCACCCTAGAACACACAAGTTGATCCTTGAGATCGCCTTAGCCGTGTGCGGTGCCCCTCCACCATATTCCACCTCGGTCATATTGTAGCAGTGCTTAGGCGAAGCCTGCGTCGGTAAAACATCAAGATCGCCACCACGCCGTCGTCTTGACGGAACTCTCTCTCCCGAGCTTTGCTGGATCGGAGTCCGAGGAGCGTCACCGAGCTGAACGTGTGCCAAGAACTCGGAGGTGCCGGAGTAACGGCGCTGGGATCGGTTGGATCGCGAGGAGAACGTACGACTACTTCCTCTACGTTGTGATCGCTTCCGCTTCGGTCTACGAGGGTACGTAGACAACACTCTCCCCTCTCGTTGCTATGCATCACCATGATCTTGCGTGTGCGCAGGAATTTTTTTGAAATTACTACGTTCCCCAACAGTCAGTGCATCGAGTCATCGGCACTGGACCATACACCGGCAACATGGAGCGGGGGGCTGACGAGGAGGTCGACATATCGCATGAGAGGAAGAAACAGAGGAATTGCTCGAGAGGAAGAAGAACGAGAAGATGGGGAAAGAAATAGAGGAATTGCTTGATCTGCTCGATGCATTTGTCTGTCAGATGGAGAAGAGGAGAATGGGAAGCTATATTGACGATTTGCCACATTGTATTTTGCAGTTTGAATATTTGAACCAACTCTTAACACTGACATGTGGTGGTCATGTGCGAAAAATACAATTTCATATGTAAAGTGGGGCGGATCGTAAAAACCCGAGAAGGACAGTGCAGTAGCCAATCAGGATGCATCACGGGGATCGCGCATGCCTGCCCCACATCTGACGGGTGGTGTTTGGCGCTTGGTAGGATCCGACGGCGGACGTTCGACGCTAGGGTTTGGAGCATTTCTGCGGGGTTATGAGCGAGTCAACGGGGTTATTAGGGTTTGACCAGATTTCAAATGGCCATAACTAAATTAGAAAAATCGCAAAAATATAAAACAAATGTAGTTCGTCCATTTATGAGACCTAGTTACCATAAAAATAATATAAACTAGGTATATGGGCGTTTTTTTTGAAAAATCATTTTTTGAAGTGATCTGTCGAAATCAAGTTCAAATGTTTTTAAAAAATTCAAAAAAAAAATCAAAATGTTGTAATTCTTGCGCACATAGCCGTCATATGTGACAAGGTTATGAGAAAAAATATAAACTTGGTGTAGGTCATTTTCATGAAAAAGGCTTCACATAAATGAGCTATCTCCTATGAACATGTTCGAGTTCAGAGAATAGGAGAGAGGTGTCGGGGAAGTTGGTCGTGACCCACGAACACCTATGGGACTCAAGGACCGAGTCCCTTGTGGTTCAAGGGGGCGGAGATTGCACAAAGAGCAGATCGAGGCGATACACGAAGCAGTTTACCCAGCTTGGAGCTCTCCGGAGATATAATACTCCTATCGCTGCTTAGTTGATTGTATTGTGTTTTTGCTAGGGAGCAATGAGAGCTACAAAACCTAGCTTGAGTGAGTGTAGTCTTGGATGAGTCGAATGAACCGAACCCTTTCTCGCTGCACATGGGCCTCCTTTATAGGCTCAAGGGGTCACCACAGTGGCAACGAGACGAGGGCAAAATGGGAAAGCAGTAGTTGATACACCGACTTGTACGATTATGCGGTGCATATACCTAACTCGGCGACAAGGGACAAGATCAATAAATGCCCGCCCCTCGCGCCTAAACAAGGCAACAAGGACCGTCAAGTGCACCACCGCTTGCCACGATGGTAAGCTTGTCGCCGCCGCTTATCGCTGCTCTCCGTGGCTGCACTGACCTCTTGACACGCGACGCCGGAGTAGCCCCACGGCGACACGTTGGTGGATGAGCTGGAGCGGAGATGAAGAGAGGTTGCCTGCCACGGCAAGCGCCTTGCCGTGGCTGAACCCTTGTCGCACTCGGAAGCTTGTCGCTCACCGAGCCTTCCCGGCAAGCTCCTCTTGCCGGGGTCTTGTTTCCTTCGTACCTTGAGTGGCCTTCCCGGCAAGCTCCTCTTGCCGGGCCTTGAATACTTTGTTCTTGAATGGCTCCAAAGGAGCCGTGGAGGACCTTATGGCGGCCACCGTGCAAACCCTGCCCATGGGTGCTGCAACTGCCCGTGCACGAGTTCGGGATACTAGGGTACCTCTACTCTAGTACACCGACAGAGCCCCGGGCTGGGCCACACACGGCGCCGAGCTCATGTTACAGGCCCAAAAGCGAGATGCGGCACGCCGCTGCCTAGATCGCGTTGATTATTCGCCTCGGACCCACCACGCCCCCACGAACGGCACGCCCGGACGTGGCGCCGTGGGAGAGATGGGGCTTCTTTAATTGAGAAGCGGGCACGCCGCCCCTCTCCCTCCTTATAAGCAGGGGAAACAGGGGCAGGACGCCCACTTGCCATTGCTGTCACATCAAAAACCACCGCCGCTCCCCCCTTCTTCTCAAGTCCGAAGAGAGCGACGCCCCGCCCCCCACTGCCACCGGCGCCACCAACGCCGCCGGACTCCTCCACCACCTCCGCCATGGGCCCGAAGGCCGACAAGGGGAAAGGCGTGAAATCGGCCGAGGCGCAGCGGCGCATGGCGCCGCATGAAGGAGCGGGCCATCTTCCCCACTCGGCCGACGCGACAGAGCTGCGGGAGGGTACTACCTCTTACGTCGACGGAGACGCTAGCGCACCCGCCGCACGTAGGGTGATCTCCGCCACGCATCCGAGAAGGTTTCCGTCGAGTACCCCTTCTTCGCGCTTTTCTTCTACTGCGGGCTCTGCCCGCCCTTTTCCGAGTTCTTTTGTGATATCATGAACACATACGGCCTCCGCCTCCTTGATTTCACCCCCAACGCCGTCCTCACCATGGCAGTTTTCGCACACCTTTGCGAGAACTTTGTCGGAGTCCACCCAAATGTAGCCCTCTTCCGCCACTACTTCATGCCCCGTGTTGAGAGAGGAGAGCCTCTTGCCGGAGGGATTGCATGGATCTCCAGGATCGGCAAGAAGGAGGCATATCTGGAAGGAGAGCTTCGTAGCAAGTGGGAGGAGTGGAGAGCCGATTGGTGTTGGATCATAGAGGAGAACCCGCAGCCTTTCACAGCCCAGCGCTAAAATCCCATAGTCGCGGCAACGATTGGAGTAACTTGGCGCCGGAGGATGCGAGGTTGAAGATTGCCGTGACCCGAATCTTGCGCCTCGTGCATGCCGGACTCACTGAGGTGCTGTTGGCGCGATTTCTTCGCCGCCAGATCGCTCCCCTGCAGAAAGGAGGAGACCTGCTTGGGAGTTCCAAAATGCGGCGGACATCGCGAGGCTGCGCTCGGCCTCAATCGAACTTCACCGCTTTGGAGCTGGATGCGATGCTGCTGGAGCTGTTCAAGCCTGACCCAGATCGCCCGAGTGGTTTATGTTGCCGAGGGGGTCGCCTTTATGCAACAACTCTTCGCTTGACCGCATCCGGCGATGATGCCGCCAGCGATTCCCATGGGATCGCTCCAACTTGGCAAGAGCCCGCCGACGACATCGCAGCAGCAGTTCTTCGACAGCTTGGAAGAAGTGCCGATCCGCGCCGACGAAAGAAGTGGCTCACCCATGACACCATCGACGCTTGAGTCAGCGCGCATTGCCACCAGCCGCTGGAGGCGGCGGAAGCTGCTGCCGCCGGTGAGTTCGGGTTCACCGTGGAGGAGGCGGAGGCAGCCGAGGCGGCAAGCCTTGCCGACCGAGAGGAGCTTGCTGCGGCGGAGGAGCAGGCCGAGCCCGACGCCGAGCCGAACGAGACTGCCGGGGCGCCCCTCCACCTTCAGATAACTTGCAGCTGGAGGAGCCCGCCCCGCCAAGAAGGCGCCTCGAAGACCGGGGAAGTGGGCGGGGGCGGACGGGCCAACAGCCGCCTCTCGCCGACGCGCTCCACCGCGACAAGCTCGTTGCGTGGAGCGCCTCACGCTGCCACAAAGAACCGGAGCGGGCCTTCAGGACCACGGCTCCCACCCGCCAAGCGTCCCGAGGAGCCCACTCTTCCAGCTGCCGCACCGGAGGTGGAGCGGAATCGACTTCTCCGCTCTCAGCTCCGAGGAGGAGGAAGAAGAGTAAGATCTTGTCGCTGTACTTGTAATTCTTCAATTTGCTGCTTTGTCTTGTATCTGATTTGCTTCATTCTGAACCCTTTCCTTTTTCAGGACGCTGGCTCAGAGAGCGTCGAAGAGGGCCAAGACTCCGGTGGTTCTCATCGAAGACGATCCCCCCGTGGCGACAGGAGGCGCGTCTGAGACCCCCTTGCCGGATCCGGCAACCCTTCCGAAGAGCAGCCCCCAGCACAGCCCCCAGCGTAAGTAATTGGTTTATTTCTTACGGTTAGGTGTGCATGGGCGCTTCTTCTTTACTGATATCTGACTTGTTTGAATTGTGTAGGAGCAGAGCAGCCTCATCAGGAGGCCCCGGAAGTCACTCCCGAAGTTCTATCTGCTTCAACTACGCCGCCAAGGGAGAATTCTCCGGCAAGGGAGTGCTCTCCGGCAAGGGAGGCCTCTCCGACAAGGGATGCCTCTCCGACAAGGGGCAGCGCCAACGATCCTTCGGTGGTGGAAACCGCGGCCACAGACCCCATCGCAGGTAATCTCCTTGCTTGAAAATTTCCCTTGGGTTCCTTTTCTTCTGTTCTTCTTTTTCAACGCTTGCTTGACTGTTTTTTCTTTTTCTCGATCATCGATCCATCTGCCGAGAGCCGATGGAGACCGAGGTTGCCGGGCGAGGAGGACGCCAAGCAACAATGACGACGCCGCCAACATGGAGGAGGAGGCCGGCGCCGATGGGTCCGCCACGGCGAGGAGGCCGCCAAGGTTGCTGGGCGCAAAGGCTGGGAGGGGTCTGTGATCGTGACCGACGACCTTGAGGCCGCAGGAGCGCCAGCGCCACGCCGACCGCCGATCCCTCCGCCACCGATGCAGCACCAGTTCAAGAGCCCAGCCCGCGCCTATCTCAAGGCCGGCGACGGTGTCTTCATCAAGCTTCCATGGGCGCCGAGCCCTGTGGCGCCGGTCGAGGGAGAGACCTTGACGAGGAGCTGCTCGCCTCGCTGGGCTGTCGCTAGTTGACGCGCCAAGCAGCAGCGAGTGGCGAAGTTCGAGGAGGAGCAGCTGCCGAAGAAGCTGCTGCCGCTCTACCGCGCCCGACAAGCTAAGCTGGAGTCCGGGAAGCACTTGTCGCGAGGGCGGAGCTGACATGGAGAAGCTGCAAGAGCTCGGTGCCCCAACAAAGAAACTCACCGACATAGCAGAAGCACGGAGCAACTCGCCGAGGCGCGCACGGCCTTCATCCCGAGAAGGCTGAGGTCGAGGAGCAGCAAAGGCTTGCCGGCGAGAAGCTATCTCGCGCAAGAAGAGCGAAGGGCGCAGCGGAAGATCAACCTCGACAGCTATGAGGAAGATCTTACGCAGCGCGAGCAATCAATTGGCGGAGCACTCAAGGAGGCAAAGGACGCTGCCGCCGGGCTGCCGAGGCCGCCAAGAAGGAGTTAGACGAGGGTGACGCGGCTGGAGGCCACCCTCCGTAGAGCGGCGAGGAGGTCACCGCGCTGAAGCACGAGCGCGAAGGGACGCCTACACTCTTGGCGAAAGCAGGTCGCCTCGCTGAGAAGATCAAAGAGCTCGACGCCGCCAAGGACTCAAAGGCAGATCTTGAGCTGAAGCTGTCCACCACAGACGGAGACGCCGGACGGCGCCAAGGAGCGGGAAGTGGGTTTGCTTTGGAGAAGATCAAGGCCAACGAGGAGTTGTTTGGCGAATGCCACGAACGCCCACAACACCTTCAAAGAGAATGTGATGCAATCGGACGGAGGGCCTTGTGGATACCGCCGCCGCCATTGACAAGGAGCTGATGGAGATGGGGATGGTGGATCTCGGTACTCCACCGACGAGCATCTCCAGCCAGCGCCAAGCTCAGCCTGTTCTTCAAGAGCGTGTTGACGGTTCTCCGCCGCTCCGGGAGGAGATCCCAAAGCAGCTGGCCGACGAGTCGCGCCAAATATGTGCAGGGGCTCTTCAGAAGGTGCTGATGAAGGTGGCCTTCCGCAATCCAGGCGTCAGCTTCGCCAACGTCCTCAAGTCCCTGCCGCCAACTGCTGACGTTGAAGCGCTCAAGGCCCTTGTCGCACCCATTGTGGACAGGGTGAGCGGAGTCAAGAGAGTTGATGGCGACTGCGTGGACTAGGCCGCCAAAGTTATCTTTCCTTTGTCGCTGCGCACCATGTTCGGGAGAACAATTTATTAGATCTCGCGACAAATTATTTTTGTAATATACTCTATCTTAGGCAACGATTGCAATGTTATTTCCTTTTCTTGATTCCTTCCTTTGTATGTTTGTGCCTCACGCTTTTAGGGAACTTGTCGGCGCTGGCACCTTTGCATAAGCGCTGAGTGCGAACGTCGAGAGCTCTGCTGGCAATGTCCGCCCCAGAAGCAACCTTGTCGCAACTGGTTGCAACTCACTTAAGTTGTTGAGCGGACTCAAAACAAAGTAAGAGGCGCAAACCAGCCGCGAGTTGGTTCCTTCACAAGCACAGTTTTCCATACAAAGTACTATCGCTCGAGGAAGATAACTTAAAAATTTAAAAACTGATTGCTCAAGCTTTGGCAACTTAGCTTTTCCGTTGCTTAAGCTTCCGGCAAGGCGATACTTCCTCGAGTGACACTTGGCGGCCTACACCATTATATTCTCCTCCCTCCGCTAACTTGTGGGCGAAGGACCTTCCTTTCTTTTGAGAAGAAAGAAGAGAAAATAGTTATGGAGCCTTGTGGCTCGTTATTGCTTACCGGGTGTGGATGCTGCACAAAATGTTAGATATCACATGCATAAAGGTTTATGAAAGCATGCATTTGACAAGTTGTGCGCAACACATGAGCTTTATCGATGCACGGGTCTGCCTGGCTTTGTACAAAGGATTACATGCAACAGCGGCAAGACTTGTACAAAGGGTGGTTGCGGAACAGGTTCCGAAGAATCGCGCTATGGGTAAAACTTGCGAAGATGCTCTATATTCCGGAGTTGCTCACCGAACGCCATCTTCGGTCTCTGGCGGACAGCGCCGGGCCCAGTGACTCGTTTCACCCGATAAGGGCCTTCCCACTTCGGCGTCAACTTGTTGTAATTCTTGGCAGATTGAACGCTACGAAGAACAAGGTCGCCTTCCTCGAAACTTCGGCCTTAACTGCGGCTATGGTAGCGGCGCAAAGCTTGCTCGGTAACGAGCAGCTCGTGACAAGAGCACGAAGACGATCCTCCTCAAGGAGCGCAGCGTCATCTTGTCGCAGCTGTTCTTGCTCAAGCTCATCATAGCGAGTACTGAGGTGACCCAGATCGAGTTCCGTGGGGAGAACTGCCTCCGCTGCTCCAGAGACCGAGGCGAAAGGTGTCCGCGCCGGGCTCGATTTGGCATCGTCTGATCGACCAAAGAACCACGGCAACTCCTCAATCCAGTTTCTTCCGCACTTGTGCAGCCCGTCGAAAGTTCGGTCTTGAGTCCTTGCAAAGCACTTCAGCGTTGCCCTCTCTGCTTGACCATTGCTTCTCGGATGGGCAATGTAAAAGCGCAACCTTGGCGCCAAGATCATGGACGTCTTGCATGAAGGTGCGACTTCGTGAATTGTGTGCCGTTGTCGGTGATGATCCCGTTAGGAATCCCAAAGCGGCAAACAATTGACTGAAGAACTTGATCGCTTGTTGTCTGTCACCTTCCTCATCGCTTCCACTTCCGCCACTTTGTGAACTTGTCGATTGCAACATACAAGTACTCAAAGCCCCGACGATTCGGGGAAAGGGGCCGAGGATGTCGAGCCCCAGCACCGAAAATGGCCAGGATAAAGGGATCGTCTGCAGAGCTTGAGCTGGCTGGTGTATCTGCTTGGAATGGGCCTGCACGCTTCACACTTGGTTACTTGTGCGGTTGCATCTGGAGGGCTTCGGCGGAAGAAACCTTGCCGGAAAGCTTTGCGGCAAGTGCTCTTCGCCTATGTGGTGACCACATATGCCTCCATGTATCTCTGCCAACAGCTTCATCCATCTTCCCGCAAATACACTTCAATTTCACACCATTGAGTCTTCTTACATGCATGTGATGTTGTCAACAAACTGGTACATACTTGACTGCCGGGCTACTCTTTCCGCTTATTCTTGCTCTTGGGAAGTTCTCCTGTCTCAAGGAAATGGACGATCTGCTGTGCCCATGTTGGAGCTTGCGGCTCGACAACTAGGACTAAAGGCACATCTCGCTTCTTGGGAACATCAGCTTCTACGGCAGAACTGCGGCTCAGCCGAGCTTGATGATCCCGGCAAGCTTGCCGAACAAGACTTGTCGGGAGCGCCTCGCTTCAACGAAACAAACCATAGGGCTTGTCGGAGCGACTGCTCCTCGGCGATATCTGCGTTGATTTTGGGGACCTTTTGGCGGCTGCTTGAGGAGCTCTGCGGAAAGTAGTCACTAGAAACCAACTTCCTCTTCTTGTTCTGTCCAGTTGATGGCGTTACTGAGTTGGTTGAGTCAGCTTGAGCACAAAATTCCTGGTTCCACAGGTAACTTGAGTCTGGCGCACTTTGACAGCCATCGACAATATCATTCTAAGCTCTTGGAACATGTTCCATTTGCAGGCCTTCAAAGTGTTCTTCTAGCTTTCTCACTTCATTGATGTAGGCTTCCATCAACGGACTTTGATAATCTTTGTTTACTTGGCGGACGACAAGCTGCGAGTCACCCCTGACAATGAGCTTCCTGATCCCAAGGTCCATTGCTATCCTGAGTCCGGCAAGCAAGCCCTCATACTGCAGATTATTTGTTGCTTGTTCCTTGGGAAAGTGCATCTGGACTATGTACTTGACGTGCTCACGGTGGGTGCGATAAGCAGACGCCGGCACCGGCGCCTTTGCGGAGAAGGCACCATCAAAATACATTAGCCACTCTTTTCTTGCTTCCTTGACGGGATGCTCGTCTGGAATTTCTTCATCTTGCGTCAAGGCCCATTCTGCTATAAACTCTGCCAATGCTCGCTGCTGGATAGTTGAAGTGCTTTCAAACTTGAGGCCAAAGCTTGATGTTCGGTGGCCCACTCGACAATCCTGCTGCTGCCTCGGATTTTGCAATATCCTCTTCAGCCGAAAGCGAGTGACGATCTGTATCTCATGTGCTTGGAAGTAATGGCGCAGCTTTCTCGAGGCCATGAGGAGGCCGAAAGCAACTTCGCACACCGTAGTACCTTGATCTAGCCCCGCGTAGGGAGCGACAAAGTAAACTGGGCGCTGCACCATCCTTTTACGAATCTTTTCGCAATCCTGCGCAGATCCGTCCTTGTCGGGACCAGAGCTTGACGGAGAAGCCCCTCGCTTGTCGCTGGATGCCTTCGCCATGGTTGCCGGCTCATCGTCCGCCTCCTCTTCGCTACTAACGCAACACTAACCACTTGATTGGTTGCCGCTATGTATAGCAGCAACTTCTCTTGTGGCCTAGGTGCGACAAGTATTGGAGTGGAGGACATACCTCTTTAAGTCTGCAGCGCAGCCTCCGCTTCGAGTCCATTTCATTGGACCTGCCTTTTCAAAATCTTGAAAAATGGCAGTATGCGCTCAACAGAACCTAGAGATAAACCTGCGAGAGCAGCCACGCAACCGCAAGTCTTCGAACATCCTTGACGCGCTTTGGTGCTTCAATCTGCTCAATGGCCTTGATCTTGTCGGGATTGGCTTCAATTCCCTCTCGAGACACGAAGAACCCGAGAAGCTTGCCGGAAGGAACTCCAAACACGCACTTCTCGGGGTTGAGCTTGAGGTTGATCTTGCGCAGATTTGCAAAGGTCTCATCCAAATCTTGAACCAGAGTTGCTTTGTCCTTGCTCTTGACCACTATGTCATCCATGTAGGCTTCTACATTTCTGTGTATTTGGGGCTCAAAAGCGTCATGGACTACTCTTGCAAACGTTGAACCAGCATTCTTCAAACCGAAAGGCATCCGTATGAAACAATATGTGCCACATGGTGTAATGAATGCGGTTTTCTCTTCATCCTCTTCTGCCATGAAGATCTGATGATATCCTGAATATGCATCAAGAAATGAAAGCAAATCACATCCAGCCGTGGAGTCAACAATCTGGTCGATGCGTGGCAAGGAAATGGGTCTTTGGGACAAGCTTTATTAACATTTCGTGAAGTCAATACAAAGTCTCCATTTCCCATTTGCCTTGCATAACTACCGGATTGGCCAACCACGTGAGATGGAGCACTCCTCTAACAAGGCCCGCTGCTTCCAACTTCTTGATCTCTTCTCGCTATGAATTCTTGGCGCCCACTTGCCTGCTTCTCGACTTTTTGCTTGACGGGCGCGCGATGAGGACAGACAGCCAGGTGGTGCTCAATTACTTTCCTGGAACACCGGGATGTCGACGGTTGCCATGCAAACACATCGATATTCGCCTCAGAGGAAAGCAACGAGCTCGCCTTCCTATTTAGGGTCGAGAGTGGCACCGATGGTGAAGGTACCACTAGTGCCGCCCTCCTTGGCGGACACCTTCTTGGTCTTCGCGGAGCTGCCATCATCTTCTTGCACTTGCGGTGGAGCTCGATGGTGCGTCCTCGACGGTAGCGCAGCACTCCGAAGAGGTGCGCTTGCCGGAGTGGGCATCAGAGCTCTTGCCGGACTTGGTCTTCTTCTTCCCCCCGGGAGCTTCAGCGACAAGTGACTTGCTTTCTGTTGCAGCTGCTGCTTCCCGGTAAATCTTGTCGGCGCAGATAAGAGCATCTTTCTTGTCGCCATGAACAGAAATGACACTTATCGGGCCGGGCATCTTGAGCAAATTATATGCATAATGAGAGGCTGCCATGAACTTGGCAAGTGCTGGACGGCCAAGTATTCCATTGTAGGGCAATGGGAAATCAGCAACGTCGAATGTGACCCTCTCAGTTCTGAAATTCAGTTCCCTGCCAAATGTTACCGGCAACGTAATCTTCCCTTTTGGCTTGCTCCTTCCTGGATTTATTCCTTGAACGTGCCGCCTCTCTTCAAGCTCACCGCCGTGGATTTGAAGCTTCGGAGCATCGCGGAGGAGATCAGGTTTAAGCCGCCCCGCGTCAACTAACATCTTGGTGACCTTGAGGTTGCGGATAGTTGGTGAGACCAACATCGGCAAACACCGACCGCAGATTACGCGATCGGGGTGGTCCTCAATATCAAAGATGATAGGCGTCTTGGACCACTTCATAGGTCTACGTGACTCTACGGATGGTTCTCGCCACATTAACCTCCCGCATCCATTGCTTGAGTTGGCGGTGTGAGGTATGCAGAAGCACCACCGTCAACGCAGAACCTCTCGCTGCCTTCTCAAACTCCTGCAGCTTCATCGCCTTCCATATCTTCATCATCATCTTCGCTCTTCATCCTTGTCGCGCCGCTGGAGGTATGTCTCCTTACCGCTGCTTGGCCTTGCCCTGCAAGGCCTCCCCCCAGGGTCTCTTCTTGCTAGCTGCCCCGCACCTTCCTGGCCTTCTCCTTGTCTCGCCGCACGTACTCAGCCTTCTGAGCTCAACAAGCTGCTCGACTTTCTTGCAGCTCTCGAGGTCATGGCCCTTGGTGCGGTGAATCTTCTACAAGATCGCTTGTTGAGCTGTCCTGCTTGTCGGGCCGCCGCCACGACAGCGGTCGGTGTCGGTGTCGGCTACCTCCTTGCCGGAGCCACCAACCTTGGCCTTCTTGGCGCCACTTCCGTGCCGGACTGCTCGACAACTAGTACCTCTTTGCTCTTCTTCTTTCGTTGTTCCGCCGCTCTTCTTTGCCGGGCGGTCTCCTCACCGCCGATCCCCCTTCGCATTCTCTCCCGGAGTCTTCTTCCTTCTTCGCACGCGCACACTTGTCGGCCAAGGCATACAGCTCATCGACGCCCTTAACTTTGCACATCGCCATCTCCTCCTCATCCTGCGGTTCCGCGACGCTACGATGAACGCGCTGATCACCGCGCGGTGGTGGACATCCGGGATGTTGTAGTACACGGCTGAATCTCCGGATGAACTTGGCGCAGGGACTCTCCTTCCTTCCGGGAGAGCAGGTGAAGGTCACTTCTTGGCCGTGAGGTTTGTGGTCACCGTGAAGGGGCCGACAAACCGATGGCATGATCTGCCCAAGAAGATATGGAACTATCCGCAAGTGCATGAGCCAAGATCTGACATTTGGCTTGAGTACCGGCGGGAAGTAGTTGGCGAGGATCTTGTCGCCTCGCCCCCGCAGCCTGCACCGCAATGGTGTAGATGCCGAGGAACTCCGATGGGTGTGTCCTGCCATCATACTTCTCCGCACATCCGCTTGAAGTTTTTCTTGTCGGGCCACCGACTTGCCGCAGCTCACGAAAGTGAACGCAGGCAACCTACAGCGCTGCACGCAAGTCACCCGTTCCCCGGCGCTTGCATGTCGACAGCGGCCCAGCGCTGGTCGGATTGACGCTGCGCTTCTCTTCGCGCCGGCGCGAGTTCGAGCGCCTTCTTGTTGCCGTTTGAAGAACTTGGCGCTGATCACGGCGAGCTCGTGGATCCGGCGACGTGGAGTCGCCGCCGAGGTGGATCCGAGGAGCCGGTGATCTTGGCCTTCGATGGAGAGTGCATGGTGGTTGCACCCCATAGGTTTCGTCCGCCACCGCTCGTGCCTTGTCGCCTCGCCATGCAAGGATGCGCTTGGTTGCCATGAGTGTCGCCGTGGCAAAGCCGATGAGGCTCGAATGGTGGCCTCCACTCGCCGACCTTGTCGGGCCGTTGGAGGGTAATCCAGAGTAGTTGAGCCAGCGCCAAAGCTTCCGCTTGAGTGGTGGGTGGTAATGGCGAACGGCAAGGAGCGGATGTGCTCGGACTTCTAAATATATTAGAAGGAGCAGCATCCCACCAGCGATCGTGCTCCACTCGCACCAGCCTTTGTTGGCGCGAGCTGCTCTTGAACGCCTCTAGATCCACCAGCTCGATGTTGTCCCAACGAACGATGGCGCCACGAGCACCATGACGCTGTCGGTCTCAAGGCCACCCGAGACGGACGCGATGCGTATCCGGACGCCGAGGTCTGCGCCGCTTTGTCCTTGACTCTGGCAGTCGTGGGCCCCTCGACGACGCTGTTCCTCGCTGGCGCTTTCCCCACCACTCGCCAGCCCGGTGGTGGTGGGTTTGACGCGATTGCTCTGCTGCCGCCAAGCCTTCTTCTCCGGTGGCATGTTGATGAAGGTGATGAAGAAGTTGCTCGTGTGACCGCTGGATCAGGTTCACACAGCCTCGACGCCTACACCGCGCGCGCCAAAGATGTCGGGAAGTGGTCGTGACCCACTTAACACCTATGGGACTGGCGGACCGAGTCCCTTGTGGTTCGGAGGGGGGCGGAGATTGCACAAAGAGCAGATCGAGGCGATGCACACGCAGCAGTTTACCCAGCTTCGAGCTCTCCGGAGAGATAATACTCCTACTGCTGCTTAGTTGATTGTATTGTGTTTTTGCTAGGGAGCAATGAGAGCTACAAAACCTAGCTTGAGTGAGTGTAGTCTTGGATGAGTTGAATGAACCGAACCCTTTCTACGTTGCACATGGGCCTCCTTTTATAGGCTCAAGGGGTCACCACAGGTGGCAACGTAGACGAGGGCAAAAATGGGAAAGCAGTAGTTGATACACCGACTTGTACAGTGTACAGTGCATATACCTAACTCTGACGGCAAGGGACAAGATCAATAAATGCCCGTCCTCGCGCTAAACGAAGGCAACAAGGACCGTCTAAGTGCACCACCGCTTGCCACGATGGTAGGCTTGTCGGCGCCGCTTATCGCTGCTCTCCGCCGGCTGCACAGCCTCTTGACACGCACGCCGGAGTAGCCCCACGGCGACATCGCTGGTGGATGAGCCGGGCGGAGATGAAGAGAGGTTGCTGCGCTGCAAGCGCCTTGCCGCTGCTGAACCCTTGTCGCACTCGAAGCTTGTCGCTCATCGAGCCTTCCCAGCAAGCTCCTCTTGCCGGGTCTTGTTTCCTTCGTGCCTTGAGTGGCCTTCCCAGAAGCTCCTCTTGCCGGGCCTTGAATACTTTGTTCTTGAATGGCTCCAAAGGAGCCGTGGAGGACCTTGGCGGCCACCAGCAAACCTCGCCGCAGGTGGCTGAATCATATAGTAGATATGATCAACATAAGATGTTCACCATTGAAAACTACTCCATCTCACGTGATGATCGGTTATGGTTTAGTTGATTTGGATCACGTGATCACTTAGATGACTAGAGATGTACATCTAAGTGGGAGTTCTTAAGTAATATGATTAATTGAACTTAAATTTATCATGAACTTAGTACTGATAGTATCTTGCTTGTCTATGTTTGTTTATAGATAGATGGCTCGTGTTGTTGTTCGTTGAATTTTAATGCGTTCCTTGAGAAAGCAAAGTTGAAAGATGATGGTAGCAATTACGGACTGGGTCCGTAACTTGAGGATTATCCTCATTGCTGCACGAGAAAAATTCGTCTGGATGCACGCTAGGTGCAGAATCTCTTGCTGATGGCAACCACGGCGTTAAGAACGTCTGGCGAACAAAGTGATGACTACTCTATAGTTCATGTGCCATGCTTTACGGCTTAGAACCGGGTCTTCAACGGCGTTTTGAGCGTCATGGAGCATATGAGATGTTCGAGGAGTTGAAGTTGATATTTCAACAGAATGCCGGATTGAGAGATATGAAGTCTCCAATAAGTTCTATAGCTGCAAGATGGAAGAGAATGGAGTGCATCGGTGAGCACATACTCGAATGTGCAGGTATTACAATCACTTGACTCAAGCTGGGAGTTGATCTTCCGGATGATTGTGTCATTGACAGAATTCTTCAATCACGCCACCAAGCTACAAAGGCTTCGTGATGAACTATAATATGCAAGGGTTAGTAAAGACTATGCACGAGCTCTTACGCAATGCTAAAGGCTGCGGAGGTAGAAATCAGAAGGAGCATCAAGTGTTGATGGTCAATAAGACCACTAGTTTCAAGAAGAAAGGCAAAGGGAAGAAGAAGGGAACTTCAAGAAGAACAGCAAACAAGTTGCTGCTCAAGAGAAGAAACCCAAGTCTGGACCTAAACCTGAAATCTGAGTGCTTCTCTTGCAAGCGGTAGTCCTTTGAGCGGAACTGCCCCAAGTATTTGGCGGATAAGAAGGATGGCAAGGTGAACAAAGGTATATGTGATATACATGTTATTGATGTGTACCTTACGAGCTCGCGATAGCACAGGGTATTTGATCTGGTTACATTGCTAATATTTGCAACTCGAAGCAGGACTACGGATTAGCGAACAACGGCAAGGGCGAGGTGACGATGCGCGTGGGAAATGGTTCCAAAGTCGATGTGATCGCGATCGGCACGCTACCTCTACATCTACCTTCGGGATTAGTTTTAGACCTAAATAATTGTTATTTGGTGCCAGCGTTGAGCATGAACATTATATCTGGATCTTGTTTGATGCGAGGCGGTTATTCATTTAAATCGAGAGAATAATGGTTGTTCTATTTATATGAATAATATCTTTTATGGTCATGCACCCTTGAAGAGTGGTCTATTTTAATGAATCTCGATAGTAGTGATACACATATTCATAATGTTGAAACCAAAAGATGCAGAGTTGATAATGATAGTGCAACTTATTTGTGGCACCGCCGTTTAGGTCATATCGGTATAAAGCGCATGAAGAAACTCCATCTTGATGGACTTTTGGAGTCACTTGATTATGAATCACTTGGCACTTGCGAACCGTGCCTCATGGGCAAGATGACTAAAACCCGTTCTCGGTACTATGGAGAGAGCAACAGATTTGTTGGAAATCATACATACTGATGTATGTGGTCAATGAATGTTGAGGCTCGTGGCGGATATCGTTATTTTCTCACCTTCACAGATGATTTAAGCAGATATGGGTATATCTACTTAATGAAACATAAATCTGAAACATTTGAAAAGTTCAAAGAATTTGAGTGAAGTTGAAAATCATCGTAATAAGAAAATAAAGTTTCTCGATCTGATCGTGGGCGAATATTTGAGTTATGAGTTTGGTCTACATTTGAAACAATGCGGAATAGTTTAGCAACTCCGCCACCGGAACACCACAAGCGCAATGGTGTGTCGAGCGTCGTGTCGCACTTTACTAGATATGGTGCGATCTATGATGTCTCTTACAGATTTACCGCTATCGTTTTGGGGTTATGCTCTTGAGGCGGCGCATTCACGCTGAATAGAACACCGTCAAAATCCGTTGAGGCGACACCTTATGAACTATGGTTTAGCAAGAAACCAAAGTTGTCGTTTCTTAAAGTTTGGGGATGCGATGCTTATGTGAAAAAGCTTCAACCTGATAAGCTCGAACCTAAATCGAATGTGTCTTCATAGGATACCCAAAGGAGAGCGATTGGGTACACCTTCTATCACAGATCCGAAGGCAAGACATTTGTTGCTAAGAATGGATCCTTTCTAGAGAAGGAGTTTCTCTCGAAAGAAGTGAGTGGGAGGAAAGTAGAACTTGATGAGGTAACTGTACCTTCTCCCTTATTTGAAAGTAGTTTATCACAGAAACTAGTTTCTGCGACATCTACACCAAATAGTGAGGAAGTTGATGATGTTGATCATGAAACTTCAGATCAAGTTACTCTGAGAACCTCGTAGATCAACGAGAATAAGATCCGCACTGAGTGATGCGGTAATCCTGTTCGGAAGTCATGCTACTAGATCATGATGAACCTCGAACTATGAAGAAGCGATGGTGAGCCCAGATTCCATAAAATGGCTTGAGGCCATGAAATCGAGATGGGATCCATGTATGAAAACAAAGTGTGGACTTTGGTTGACTTGCCCGAGGGTCGGCAAGCAATAGAAAACAAGTGGATCTTCAAGAAGAAGGCCGGCCGACGGTAATATTATGTCTACAAAGCTCGACTTGTCGCAAAGGGTTTCGACAAGTTCAAGGGATTGACTACGATGAGACCTTCTCACCCGTGGCGATGCTTAAGTCTGTCGAATCATGTTAGCGATTGCGCATTTATGATTATGAAATTTGGCAAATGGATGTAAAGACTGCATTCTGAATGGATTTACGGAAGAAGAGTTGTATATGATGCAACGAGAAGGTTTTATCGATCAAAGGAGCTAACAAAGTGTGCAAGCTCCAGCGATCCATTTATGGACTGGTGCAAGCATCTCGGAGTTGGAATAAGCGCTTTGATAATGTGATCAAAGCATTTGGGTTTATCTGAGACTTTTGGAGAAGCTGTATTTACAAGAAAGTGAGTGGGAGCTCTGTAGCATTTCGATATTATATGTAGATGACATATTACTAATCGGAAATGATATAGAATTCTGAATAGCATAAAGGGATACTTGAACAAGAGTTTTTCGATGAAGGACCTCGGTGAAGCTGCTTACATATTGGGCATCAAAATCTATAGAGATAGATCAAGGCGGCTTAATTGGACTTTCACAAAGCACATACCTTGACAAGATTTTGAAGAAGTTCAAAATGGATCAAGCAAAGAAAGGGTTCTTGCCTGTGTTACAAGGTGTGAAGTTGAGTAAGACTCAATGCCCGACCACCATGAGAAGATAGAGAAAATGAAAGATGTTCCTATGCCTCAGCCATAGGCTCTATCATGTATGCAATCTTGTGTACCGGACCTGATGTGTGCCTTGCTATAAGCTTAGCGGGAGGTACCAAAGTAATCGAGGTGGATCCTTTGGACAGCGGTCAAGAACATCTGAAGTACCGAAAAGGACTAAGGATATGTTTCTCGTATATGGAGGTGACAAAGAGCTCATAAATGGCAGTTACGTTGATGCAAGCTTTGACACGATCCGGACGATTCTAAATCGCAAACCGGATCGTGTTTACACTAAGCGGAGGAGCTGTCGGTTGGTGCAGTTCTAAACAAAGCGTCGTAGCGGGATCTACATGTGAAGCGGAATACATAGCAGCTTGGAAGCAGCTAATGAAGAGTGCGGATGAAGGTTCATATCCGATCTAGGTGTCATACCTAGTGCATCGGGTCCAATGAAAATCTTTTGTGACAATCTTGGAGCAATTGCTTTGGCAAAGGAATCCAGATTTCACAAGAAGACCAAACACATCAAGAGGCGCTTCAATTCCATCGGGACTTAGTCGGTGGGAGACATAGAGATTTGCAAGATACATACGGATCTGAATGTAGCGAGACCGTTGACTAAGCCTCTTCCACGAGCAAAACATGATCAGCACCAAGACTCCATGGGTGTTAGAATCATTCTTGTGTAATCTAGATTATTGACTCTAGTGCAAGTGGGAGGCGAAGGAAATATGCCCTAGAGGCAATAATAAAGTTATTATTTATTTCCTTATATCATGATAAATGTTTATTGTTCATGCTAGAAATGTATTAACGGAAACATAATACATGTGTGAATACATAGACAAGCAGTGTCACTAGTATGCCTCTACTAGACTAGCTTGTTAATCAAAGATGGTTGAGTTTCTAACCATAGACAAAGGTTGTCATTTGATTAACAAGGTCACATCATTAGTTGAATGATCTGATTGACATGACCCATTCCATTAGCTTAGCACCCGATCGTTTAGTATGTTGCTATTGCTTTTATCCATGACTTATACATGTTCCTATAACTATGAGATTATGCAACTCCGTTTACGGAGGAACACTTTGGGTACTACCAAGCGTCACAACGTAATCGGGTGATTATAAAGAAGTACTACGTGTCTCCAAAGGCGGATGTTGGGTTGGCGTATTTGAGATTAGGATTTGTCACTCCGATTGTCGGAGAGGTATCTCTGGGCCCTCTCGGTAATACACATCACTAAGCCTTGCAAGCATTACAACTAAAGAGTTAGCTGTGAGATGGTGTATTACGGAAGCGAGTAAAGAGACTTGCGATGTGAGATTGAACTAGGTATTGGATACCGATGATCGAATCTCGGGCAAGTAACATACCGATGACAAAGGGAACAACGATATGTTGTTATGCGGTCGACCGATAAAGATCTTCGTAGAATATGTAGGAGCCAATATGGGCATCCAGGTCCCGCTATTGGTTATTGACCGAGATGTGTCTCGGTCATGTCTACATATTCTCGAACCGTAGGGTCCGCTTGCAACAAGGTTTCGATGGCGGTTATATTATGAGTTTGTGTATTTTGATGTACGAAGGAGTTGAGTCCGGATGTGATCACGGACATGACGAGAAGTCTCGAAATGATCGAGACATAAAGATTGATATATTGGGCGGCTATATTCGGACACGGAAAGGTTCGGAAGTTTCGGAGAAAACCGAGTCTTGGGAGGTTACGGAACCCCGAAGTAATGGGCCTTATTGGGCCAAGAGGGAGAGAGGGCTGCACCAGGAGGTGGCGCGCCCCCCATGGGAGTCCGAATGGACAAGGAGGCGCGGCCCCTTTCCCTCTCCCTCTCTCTCTTTCCTTCCCCTTCCTTCTTCCTAGTAGGACTAGGAAGGGAGTCCTACTCCCACTGGGAGGAGGACTCCCCCTCCTGGCCAGCGCCTCCTAGGGCCGGCCGGCCCTCCCCTTGCTCCTTTATATCTCGGGGGCAGGGGCACCCTAGAACACACAAGTTGATCCTTGAGATCGTTCCTTAGCCGTGTCTGGTGCCCCCCTCCACCATATTCCACCTCGGTCATATTGTAGCAGTGCTTGGCGAAGCCTGCGTCGATAAAACATCAAGATCGTCCTGCGCCGTCGTCTTGTGGAACTCTCTCTCCCGGAGCTTTGCTGGATCGGAGTCCGAGGGCGTCACCGAGCTGAGCGTGTGCCAGAACTCGGAGGTGCGAATGCTGGCGCTGGATCGGTTGGATCGCGAGGAGAGCGTCGACTACTTCCTCTACGTTGTGATCGCTTCGCTTGGTCTCTGAGTGCGTGAGACAACACTCTCCCCTCTCGTTGCTATGCATCACCATGATCTTGCGTGTGCGTAGGAATTTTTTGAAATTACTCGTTCCCCAACAGTCGATTGCATCGAGTCATCCGGCCTTTGGACCATACCGGCAACATGGAGGCGGGGGGCTGGCGAGGAAGGTCGACATATCGCATGAGAGGAAGAAAGCGGAGGAATTGCTCGAGAGGAAGAAGAGCGAGAAGATGGGGAAAGAAATAGAGGAATTGCTTGATCTGCTCGATGCATTTATGCATCGGATGGAGAAGAGGAGAATGGGAAGCTATATTGACGATTTGCCACATTGTATTTTGCAGTTTGAATATTTGAACCAACTCTTAACTGCATGACATGTGGTGGTCATGTGCGAAAAATACAATTTCATATGTAAAGTGCGGGCGGATCGTAAAAACCGAGAGAAGAACGGTCAAGAGCCAATCAGGATGCATCACGGGGATCGCGCATACCTGCCCCACATCGAACGGGTGGTGTTTGGCGCTTGGTAGGATCCGACGGGCGGACGTTCGGCCTTCAGGGTTTGGAGCATTTCTGCGGGGTTATGAAAGCGAGTCAGCAGGGTTATTAGGGTTTGACCAGATTTCAAATGGCCATAACTAAATTAGAAAAATGCAAAAATATAAAACAAATGTAGTTAGTCCATTTATGAGACCTAGTTACCATAAAAATAATATAAACTAGGTATATGGGCGTTTTTTTTGAAAAATCATTTTTTGAAGTGATCTGTCGAAATCAAGTTCAAATGTTTTTAAAAAATTCAAAAAAAAAATCAAAATGTTGTAATTCTTGCGCACATAGCCGTCATATGTGACAAGGTTATGAGAAAAAAATATAAACTTGGTGTAGGTCATTTTCATGAAAAAAGGCTTCACACAAATGAGCTATCTCCTATGAACATGTTCAGAGTTCGTAGAATAGGGAGAGAGGTGTCGGGGAAGCTGGTCGTGACCCACGAACACCTATGGGACCTGGCGGACCGAGTCCCTTGTGGTTCGAAGGGGGGCGGAGATTGCACAAAGAGCAGATCGGCGATACACAGGCGGTTACCCAGCTTGAGCTCTCCTAGAGATAATACTCCTCTACTTTGCTTAGTTGATTGTATTGTGTTTTTGCTAGGGAGCAATGAGAGCTACAAAACCTAGCTTGAGTGAGTGTAGTCTTGGATGAGTCGAATGAACCGAACCCTTTCTCGTTGCACATGGGCCTCCTTTTATAGGCTCAAGGGGTCACCACATTGTAGCGTGAAGCGAGGGCAAAATGGGAAAGCGATAGTTGATACACCGACTTGCGATTATGCGGTGCATATACCTAACTCGGCGACAAGGACAAGATCAATAAATGCCCGTCCACATCGCCTAAACGATTGCAACAAGGACGTCAAGTGCACCACCGTTTGCCACGATGGTAAGCTTGTCGGCGCCGCTTATCGCTGCTCTCCGCTGGCTGCACAGCCTCTTGACACGCCGCCGCCGGAGTAGCCCCACGGCGACTGCGTTGGTGGATGAAATGGAGCGGAGATGAAGAGGTTGCTGCCCGGCAAGCGCCTTGCCGTGGCTGAACCCTTGTCGCTTTCGGAGCTTGTGCGCTCACCGAGCCTTCGGCAAGCTCCTCTTGCCGGGGTCTTGTTTCCTTACACCTTGAGTGGCCTTCCGGCAAGCTCCTCTTCAGGGGCCTTGAATCTTTGTTCTTGAATGGCTCCAAAGGGCCGTGGAGGACCTTAAGCGGCCACAGGGCAAACCACTGCCCATGAGGTGCTGCAACTGCCGTGCGAGTTCGGGATACTAGGGTACCTCTACTCTAGTACACCGGCAGAGCCCCGAACTGGGCCACCTGCAGCGCCGAGCTCTGTTGGGCAGGCCCAAAAGCGAGATCGGCACCTTGCGGCCTAGATCGCCTTGATTATTCGCCTCGGACCCACCACGTCCCCCACGAGCAGCACGCTCGGGACGTGGCGTCGTGGGAGAGATCGTGGGGGCTTCTTTAATTGGAGAGCGGGCACGCCGCCCCTCTCCCTCCTTATAAGCGGGGAAGCAGGGGGGGGGCGCCCACTTGCCATTCTTGTCACATCAAAAACCACCGCCGCTCCCCTTCTTCTCAAGTCCGAAGAGAAGCGGCGCCCGCTTCTCCCCATTGCCACAGGCGCCATCAACGCCGTCGGACTCCTCCACCACCTCCGCCATGGGCCCGAAGGCCGACAAGGGAAAGGCGTGAAGTCGGCCGGCGCAGCGGCTCGGCGCCCAGCGGAAGGAGCGGGCCATCTTGACCCCACGCGGCCTTACAGGGAGCTGCGGGAGGGTACTACCTCTTCGTCGGCGGAGGCAGGCGCACCAGCGCCGAGGTGATCTCCGCCGCCGCATCCGGAGAAGGTTTCCGTGAGTACCCTTCTTCGCTTTTCTTCTCTGCGGGCTCTGCCGCCCTTTTTCAGTTCTTTTGTGATATCATGAACACATCGGCCTCCGCCTCCTTGATTTCACCCCCAACGCCGTCCTCACCATGGCAGTTTTCGCACACCTTTGCGAGAACTTTGTGAATCCACCCAATGTAGCCCTCTTCCGCCACTACTTCATGCCCGTGTTGAGAGAGGAGAGCCTCTTGCGGAGGATTGCATGGATCTCGGGATCGGCAAGAAGGAGGCATATCTCGGAAGAGAGCTTCGTAGCAAGTGGGAGGAGTGGAGAGCCGATTGGTGTTGGATCATAGAGGAGAACCCAGCCTTTCACAGCCCAGCCAAAATCCCATAGTCTTGGCAGCGATTGGAGTAACTTGGCGCGGAGGATGCGAGGTTGAAGATTGCCGTGACCGAATCTTGCGCCTCGGGCATGCCGGACTCACTTAGTAGGTGCTGTTGGCGCGATTTCCTTCGCCGCCGCACGCTCCCCTGCAGGAAGGAGGAGACCTGCTTGGGAGTTCCAAAATCGGCGGACATCATGAGGCTGCGCCGGGCCTCAAGCTGGAACTTCACTGTTTTGGAGCTGGATGCGATCTTTGCTTTGGAGCTGTTCAAGCTGACCCAGATCGCCCGAGTGGTTTATGTTGCCGAGGGGGTCGCCTTTATGCAACAACTCTTAACTTGCCGCATCCAGCGATGATGCCGTTGTCAGCGATTCCCATGGGATCGTTCCAACAGCGGCAAACCCCGCCGACGACATCGCAGCAGCGGTTCTTGACAGCTTGGAAGAAGTGCCGATCCGCTGCCGACGAAGCAGCAGTGGCTCACCCGCGACACCACGCGCTGAGCTGCAGCGCGTACCACCGGCTGGAGGAGGCGGCGAAGCTGCTGCCGCTGGTGAGTTCGGGTTCACCGTGGAGGCGGAGGCAGCCGAGGCGTGCAAGCCTTGCCGACCGAGAGGAGCTTGCCGGCGCGGAGGAGCAGGCCGAGCCCGAGCCGAGCCGAACGCGAGCCTGCTCAAGGCGCCTCCCTCCACCTTGAGATAACTTGCAGCGGGAGGAGCCCGCTGCCCCGCCAAGAAGGCGCCTTGAAGACGGGGAAGTGGCGGGGCGGGCAGGCCAACAGCCGTCTCGCCCGGCCAAGGCACACGCTCCCGCGACAAGCTCTGTTGCCGTGGGGCGCCTCACGCTGCCACGGCAACCGGGCGGGCCTTCGGGACCACGGCTCCCGCACCCGCCAAGCGTCCGAGGGAGCCCACTCTTCCAGCTCGCCGCACGGAGGTGGAGCGGGTCGACTTCTCCGCTCTCAGCTCGAGGAGGAGGAAGAAGAGTAAGATCTTGTCGCTGTACTTGTAATTCTTCAATTTGCTGCTTTGTCTTGTATCTGATTTGCTTCATTCTAAAACCCTTTCCTTTTTCAGGACGCTGGCTCGAGAGCGTCGAAGAGGGCCAAGACTCGGTGGTTCTCATCGAAGACGATCCCCGTGGCGGCAGGAGGCGCCTGAGACCCCTTGCGGATCCGCAAGCCTTCGAAGAGCAGCCCCAAAGCCCCCCAGTAGTAAGTAATTGGTTTATTTCTTACGGTTGGGTGTGCATGGGCGCTTCTTCTTCTTGATATCTGACTTGTTTGAATTGTGTAGGAGCAGAGCAGCCTCATCGGGGAGGCCGGAAGTCACTCCCAAGTTCTATCTGCTTCAACTCGCGCCAAGGGAGAATTCTCCGGCAGGGAGTGCTCTCCGCAAGGAGGCCTCTCCGACAAGGATGCCTCTCCGACAAGGGGCAGCGCCAACGATCCTTGATGGTGGAAACCGCGACCACAGACCCCATCGCAGGTAATCTCCTTGCTTGAAAATTTCCCTTGGGTTCCTTTTCTTACGTTCTTCTTTTGACGTTTGCTTGATGTTCTTTCTTTTTCGATCATCAGATCCATCTGCGGAGAGCCGATGGAGACCGAGGTTGCCAGCGAGGAGGCCAAGGCAACAATGGCGACGCCGCCAACATGGAGGAGGAGGCCGCGCCGATGGGTCCGCCGCGGCGAGAGGCCGCCAAGTTGCTCTTTGGCGCAAAGGCTGGGGGGGTGCAGTGATCGTGACCGGCGACCTTGAGGCCGCAGGAGCGCCAGCGCTACGCCGACCGCCGATCCCTCCGCCACCGATGCAGCACCAGTTCAAGAGCCCCAGCCCGCGCCCTATCGAAGGCGGCGACGGTGTCTTCATCAAGCTTCCATGGGCGTCGAGCTCGAGGCGCCCGGCCGAGGAGAGACCTTGACGAGCTGCTCGCCTCCATTGGGCTGTCGCTAGTTGACGCGCCAAGCAGCAGCGATGGCGAGTCGAGGAGGAGCAGCTCTTGAAGAAGCTGCTGTCGCTTACCGCGCCGGCAAGCTAAGCTGGAGTCGAGGAAGCACTTGTCGCGAGGGCGGAGCTGACATGGAGAAGCGCCAGAAGAGCTCGGTGCCCCAACAAAGAAACTCACCGGACATAGCAGAAGCAGGGAGCAACTTCGCGAGGAGCGCACGGCCTTCATCTGGAGAAGGCTGAGGTCGAGGAGCAGCAAAGGCTTGCCGGCGAGAAGCTATCTGCGCAAGAAGAGCGGCTGGCGCGCGGAAGATCAACCTCGACAGCTATGAGGAAGATCTTACAGCGAGCAATCAATTGGCGGAGCACTCAAGGAGGCAAAGGACGCTGCCGCTGCTGCCGAGGCCGCCAAGAAGGAGTTAGGCGAGGGTGGCGGGCCGGAGGCCACCCTCCGAGAGCGGCGAGAGGTCACCGCGCTGAAGCCTGGCCTTGAAGGACGCCTACACTCTTGGCGAGTTGCGAGTCGTCTCGCCGAGAAGATCAAAGAGCTCGACGCCGCCAAGGACTCAAAGGCAGATCTTGAGCTGAAGCTGTCCACCACGACGGAGACGCCGGCGGCGCCAAGGAGCGGGAAGTGGGTTTGCTTGGAGAAGATCAAGGCCAACGAGGAGTTCTTTGGCGAATGCCACTGACGCCCACAACACCTTCAAAGAGAATGTGATGCAATCGGACGGAGGGCCTTGTGGATCTTGCCGCCGCCATTGACAAGGAGCTGATGGAGATGGGGATGGTGGATCTCGGGTACTCCACCGACGAGCATCTCCACCCAGCGCCAAGCTCGGCTGTTCTTCAAGGCGTGTTGACGGCTCTCCAGTGACTCGGGAGGAGATCCCAAAGCAGCTGGCGACGAGTCGCGCCAAATATGTGCGGGGCTCTTCGAAGGTCTTGATGAAGGTGGCCTTCCATAATCCAAAGTCGGCTTCGCCAACGCCCTCAAGTCCCTGCCGCCAACTGCTGACGTTGAAGCGCTCAAGGCCCTTGTCGCACCCATTGTGGACAGGGTGAGCGGAGTCAAGAGAGTTGATGGCGACTGCGTGGACTAGGCCGCCAAAGTTATCTTTCCTTTGTCGCTGCAGACCATGTTCAGGAGAACAATTTATTAGATCTGCGACAAATTATTTTTGTAATATACTCTATCTTAGGCAACGATTGCAATGTTATTTCCTTTTCTTGATTCCTTCCTTTGTATGTTTGTGCCCTACGCTTTTAGGGAACTTGTCGGCGCGGGCACCTTTGCCGCAAGCGCTGAGTGCGGAACGTCAGTAGCCTGCTGGCAATGCCGCCTCCGAGAAGCAACCTTGTCGCAACTGGTTGCAACTCACTTAAGTTGTTGAGCGGACTCAAAACAAAGTAAGGGCGCAAACCAGCCGCGAGTTGGTTCCTTCGCGCACAGGTTTTCCATACAAAGTACTATCGTTCGAGGAAGATAACTTAAAAAATTTAAAAACTGATTGCTCAAGCTTTGGCAACTTAGCTTTTCTGTCGTTCGCTTCCCGGCAAGGCGATACTTCCTCGAGTGACACTTGGCGGCCTACACCATTATATTCTCCTCCCCTCCGGCTAACTTGTGGGCGAAGGGACCTTCCTTTCTTTTGAGAAGAAAGAAGAGAAAATAAAGTTATGGAGCCTTGTGGCTCGTTATTGCTTACCGGGTGTGGATGCTGCACAAAATGTTAGATATCACATGCATAAAGGTTTATGAAAGCATGCATTTGACAAGTTGTGCGCAACACATGAGCTTTACTGATGCACGGGGTCTGCGCTCGCTTTGTACAAAGGATTACATGCAACAGCGGCAAGACTTGTACAAAGGGTGGTTGCGGAACGGGTTCAACAATCGCGCTATGGGTAAAACTTGCGAAGATGCTCTATATTCCAGGAGTTGCTCACCGAACGCCATCTTCGGTCTCAAAGCGGACAGCGCCGGGCCCGATGACTCGTTTCACCCGATAAGGGCCTTCCCTTCAAGTCAACTTGTTGTAATTCTTGGCAGATTGAGCGCGCGAAGAACAAGGTCGCCTTCCTCGAAACTTCTGGCCTTAACTGCGGCTATGGTAGCGGCGCAAAGCTTGCTGGTAACGAGCAGCTCGTCAGAGCAGCTCGAAGACGATCCTCCTCAAGGAGCAGCGCGTCATCTTGTCGCAGCTGTTCTTGCTCAAGCTCATCATAGCGAGTACTCGAGGTGACCCAGATCTGAGTTCCGTGGGGAGAACTGCCTGCGCCCGTAGACCGAGAGCGAAGGTGTCCGGCGGTGGCTCGATTTGGCATCGTCTGATCGACCAAGAACCACTGCAACTCCTCAATCCAGTTTCTTCCGCACTTGTGCAGCACGCCGAAAGTTCTGGTCTTGAGTCCTTGCAGCACTTCAGCGTTTGCCCTCTCGCTTGACCATTGCTTCTCGGATGGGCAGCGAAGCAAAAGCAGACCTTGGCGCCAAGATCATGGACGTCTTGCATGAAGGTGCGACTTCGTGAATTGTGTGCCGTTGTCGGTGATGATCCTGTTAGGAATCCCAAAGCGGCAAACAATTGACTGAAGAACTTGATCGCCGACCGTCTTGTCACCTTCCTCATCGCTTCCACTTCCGGCCACTTTGTGAACTTGTCGATTGCAACATACAAGTACTCAAAGCCCCGACGATTCGGGAAAGGGGCCGAGGATGTCGAGCCCCTGCATCGAAAATGGCGGGATAAAGGGATCGTCTGCAGAGCTTGAGCTGGCTGGTGTATCTGCTTGGAATGGGCCTCGCACGCTTCACACTTGGTTACTTGTGCGATTGCATCCCGGAGGGCTTCGGCCGAAGAAACCTTGCCGGAAAGCTTTGCGGCAAGTGCTCTTGCGCCTATGTGGTGACCACATATGCCTCCATGTATCTCTGCCAACAGCTTCATCCATCTTCCGGCAAATACACTTCAATTTCACACCATTGAGTCTTCTTACATGCAGGATGTTGTCAACAAACTGGTACATACTTGACCGCCAGGGCTACTCTTTCCGCTTATTCTTGCTCTTGGGAAGTTCTCTGTCTGAAGGAAATGGGCGATCTGCTGTGCCCATGTTGGAGCTTGCGGCTCGACAACTAGGACTAAAGGCACATCTGCCGCTGCGGGAACATCAGCTTCTACGGCAAGAACCTGCGGCTCAGCCGGAGCTTGATGATCCCCGGCAAGCTTGCCGGAACAAGACTTGTCGGGAGCGTCTGCTTCAACGAAACAAACCATAGGGCTTGTCGGAGCAGACTGCTCCTCAGCGATATCTGCGTTGATTTTGGGGACCTTTTTGGCGGCTGCTTCAGGGAGCTCTGCCGGAAAGTAGTCACTAGAAACCAACTTCCTCTTCTTGTTCTGTCCAGTTGATGGCGTTACAGTTGGTTGAGTCAGCTTGAGCACAAAAATTCCTGGTTCCACAGGTAACTTGAGTGCGGCGCACTTTGACAGGCCATCAGCAATATCATTCTAAGCTCTTGGAACATGTTCCATTTGCAGGCCTTCAAAGTGTTCTTCTAGCTTTCTCACTTCATTGATGTAGGCTTCCATCAACGGACTTTGATAATCTTTGTTTACTTGGCGGACGACAAGCTGCGAGTCACCCCTGACAATGAGCTTCCTGATCCCAAGGTCCATTGCTATCCTGAGTCCGGCAAGCAAGCCCTCATACTCTGCAGTATTATTTGTTGCTTGTTCCTTGGGAAAGTGCATCTGGACTATGTACTTGACGTGCTCACCGGTGGGTGCGATAAGCAGCACGCCGGCACCGGCGCCTTGCAGTGAGAAGGCACCATCAAAATACATTAGCCACTCTTTTCTTGCTTCCTTGACTGGGATGCTCGTCTCTGGAATTTCTTCATCTTGCGTCGGCGTCCATTCTGCTATAAACTCTGCCAATGCTCTGCTCTGGATAGTTGAAGTGCTTTCAAACTTGAGGCCAAAGCTTGACAGTTCCAGTGCCCACTCGACAATCCTGCCTGTTGCCTCTGGATTTTGCAGTATCCTCTTCAGCGGAAAGCGAGTGACGACTGGTATCTCATGTGCTTGGAAGTAATGGCGCAGCTTTCTCGAGGCCATGAGGAGGCGAAGCAACTTCGCACACCGTAGTACCTTGATCTAGCCCCTGCGGAAGGGAGCCGACAAAGTAAACTGGGCGCTGCACCATCCTTTTCTGAATCTTTTCGCAATCCTGCGCAGATCCGTCCTTGTCGGGACCAGAGCTTGACGGAGAAGCCCCCTGCTTGTCGCTGGATGCCTCTGCCATGGTTGCCGGCTCGTCGTCCGCCTCCCTCTCTGCTACTAACGCAACACTAACCACTTGATTGGTTGCCGCTATGTATAGCAGCAACTTCTCTTGTGGCCTAGGTGCGACAAGTATTGGAGTGGAGGACACATACCTCTTTAAGTCCTGCAGCGCAGCCTCTGCTTCGGGAGTCCATTTCATTGGACCTGCCTTTTTCAAAATCTTGAAAAATGGCGGTAGCGCTCAGCAGAACCTAGAGATAAACCTGCTTGAGAGCAGCCACGCAACCGCAAGTCTTGAACATCCTTGGCGCGCTTTGGTGCTTCAATCTGCTCAATGGCCTTGATCTTGTCGGGATTGGCTTCAATTCCCCTCCGAGACACGAAGAACCGAGAAGCTTGCGGAAGGAACTCCAAACACGCACTTCTCGGGGTTGAGCTTGAGGTTGATCTTGCGCAGATTTGCAAAGGTCTCATCAAATCTTGAACCAGAGTTGCTTTGTCCTTGCTCTTGACCACTATGTCATCCATGTAGGCTTCTACATTTACGTGTATTTGGGGCTCAAAAGCGTCATGGACTACTCTTGCAAGCGTTGAACCAGCATTCTTCAAACCGAAAGGCATCCGTATGAAACAAGATGTGCCACATGGTGTAATGAATGCGGTTTTCTCTTCATCCTCTTACATCATGAAGATCTGATGATATCCTGAATATGCATCAAGAAATGAAAGCAAATCACATCCAGCCGTGGAGTCAACAATCTGTCGATCGTGGCAAGGGAAATGGGTCTTTAGGACAAGCTTTATTAACATCTGTGAAGTCAATACAAAGTCTCCATTTCCCATTTGCCTTCATGCATAACTACGGATTGGCCAACCACGTGAGATGGAGCACTCCTCTAACAAGGCCTGCTGCTTCCAACTTCTTGATCTCTTCTGCTATGAATTCTTGGCGCTCCACTGCCCGTTTCCTGACTTTTTGCTTGACGGGCCGCGCATGAGGACAAACAGCTAGGTGGTGCTCAATTACTTTCCTGGGAACACCGGGGATGTCAGACGGTTGCCATGCAAACACATCGATATTCGCCCGCAGGAAAGCAACGAGCTCGCCTTCCTATTTAGGGTCGAGAGTGGCACTGATGGTGAAGGTACCACTAGTGCCGTCCTCCTTGGCGGACACCTTCTTGGTCTTCGGTGGAGCTGCCATCATCTTCTTGCACTTGCCGGTGGAGCTCGATGGTGCGTCCTCGACGGTAGCGCAGCACTCCGAAGAGGTGCGCTTGCCGGAGTGGGCATCAGAGCTCTTGCCGGACTTGGTCTTCTTCTTCCCCCCGGGAGCTTCAGCGACAAGTGACTTGCTTTCTGTTGCAGCTGCTGCTTCCCGGTAAATCTTGTCGGCGCAGATAAGAGCATCTTTCTTGTCGCCATGAACAGAAATGACACTTATCGGGCCGGGCATCTTGAGCAAATTATATGCATAATGAGAGGCTGCCATGAACTTGGCAAGTCTTTGGACGGCCAAGTATTCCATTGTAGGGCAATGGGAAATCAGCAACGTCGAATGTGACCCTCTCGCCTGAAATTCAGTTCCTCGCCAAATGTTACCGCAACGTAATCTTCCCTTTTGGCTTGCTCCTTCTGGATTTATTCCTTGGACGTGCCGGTCTCTTCAAGCTCACCGTCGAGGATTTGAAGCTTACGGAGCACTGCGGAGGAGATCAGGTTTAAGCCGCCCCGCCGTCAACTAACATCTTGGTGACCTTGAGGTTGCGGATAGTTGGTGAGACCAACATCGGCAAACACCGACCGCATTCTGCGATCGGGGTGGTCCTCAATATCAAAGATGATAGGCGTCTTGGACCACTTCATAGGTCTCGTGACTCTACGGATGGTTACGCCACATTAACCTCCGCATCCATTGCTTGAGTTGGCGGTGTGAGGTATGCAGAAAGCACCACCGTCAACGCAGAGAACCTCTGTTGCCTTCTGAAACTCCTGCAGCTTCATCGTCTTCCATATCTTCATCATCATCTTCGTCTTCATCCTTGTCGCGGCCGCGGGGAGGTATGTCTCCTTGCCGCTGCTTGGCCTTGCCCGGCGTCCTCCCCGCCGGGTCTCTTCTTGCTAGCTGCCCTGCACCTTCCTGGGCCTTCTCCTTGTCTCGCCGCCGTTACTCAGCCTTCGCAGCTCAACAAGCTGCTCGACTTTCTTGCAGCTCGGAGGTCATGGCCCTTGGTGCGGTGAATCTTCAAGATCTTGTTTGTTGGAGCTGTCACCTTGTCGGCGGCCGCCCTGACTTGGCGGTCGGTGTCGCGGCTACTACCTCCTGCCGGAGCCACCAACCTTGGCCTTCTTGGCGCCACTTCCGTTGCTTGGACTGCTCGACAACTAGTACCTCTTTGCTCTTCTTCTTTCATTGTTCCGCCGCGGCTCTTCTTTGCCGGGCGGTCTCCTCACTGTCGAGATCCTGCTACGCATTCTCTCACAGGAGTCTTCTTCCTTCTTGCACGTGCACACTTGTCGGCCAAGGCATACAGCTCATCGCGTCCTTAACTTTGCACATCGCCATCTCCTCCCTCATCCTGCGGTTCCGCGACGTTCGATGAAACGCGCTGATCACCCGGCAGGGGTGGACATCTGGGATGTTGTAGTGCACACGGCTGAATCTCCGGATGAACTTGCGCAGGACTCTCCTTCCTTCTGGGAGAGCAGGTGAAGGTCACTCTCTTGGCCGTGAGGTTTGTGGCCGCCTGTGAAGGGGCCGACAAACTGATGGCACAGATCTGCCAAGAAGATATGGAACTATCCGGCAAGTGCATGAGCCAAGATCGACATTTGGCTTGAGTACCGGCGGGAAGTAGTTGGCGAGATCTTGTCGTCTCGTCCCCGCAGCCTGCACCGCAATGGTGTAGATCTTTGAGGAACTCCGATGGGTGTGTCCTGCCATCATACTTCTCGCACATCCGCTTGAAGTTTTTCTTGTCAGACCCCCGGACTTGCCGCAGCTCACGAGTGAGCGCAGGGCAACCTACCGCGTCTGCAAGTCACCGGTTCCCCAGGCGCTTGCATGTCGACAATGGGCCCAGCCAGCGCTGGTCGGATTGACGCTGCGCTTCTCTTGGCGCCGATGCGAGTTCGGCGTCTTCTTGTTGCCGTTCTTGAAGAACTTGGCGCTGATCACGGCGAGCTCGTGGATCCGATGACGCGGTGGAGTCGCTGTCGAGGTGGATCCGAGGAGCTGGTGATCTTGGCCTTCGGGATGGAGAGTGCATGGTGGTTGCACCCCCATAGGTTTCGTCGCCACCGGCTCGTGCCTTGTCGTCTCGCCGCGGCAAGGATGCAGTTGGTTGCCGCGGAGTGTCGCCGTTGGCAAAGCCGATGAGGCTCTGAATGGTGGCCCTCCACTCGTCGACCTTGTCAGTCGTTGGAGGGTAATCCAGGAGTAGTTGAGCCCGCGCCAAAGCTTCCGCTTGAGTGGTGGGTGGTAATGGCGAACGGTGCAAGGAGCGGGATGTGCTCGGACTTCTAAATATATTAGAAGGAGCAGCATCCCGACCAGGCGACCGTGCTCCACTCGCACCAGCCTGTTGGCGCGCGAGCTGCTCTTGAACGTCTCTAGATCCACCAGCTCGATGTTGTCCCAACGAACGTATGGCGCTGCGAGCACCATGACGCTGTCGGTCTCGCGCCACCTGAGACGGACGCGGTACGTATCCGGACGCCGAGGTCTGCGCCGCCTTGTCCTTGGACTTGGCAGCGTCGTGGGCTCCCTCGACGACGCCGGTTCCTCCGCCAGCGTCTTCCCCACCACTCGTCAGCTCCGGTGGTGGTGGGTTTGACGCGGACGGCTCTGCTGCCGCCGAAGCCTTCTTCTCCGGTGGCATGTTGATGAAGGTGATGAAGAAGTTGCTCGTGTGACCGCTGGATCAGGTTCACACAGCCTCGACGCCCCCTACCTGGCGCGCCAAAGATGTCGGGGAAGCTGGTCGTGACCCACGAACACCTATGGGACCTGGCGGACCGAGTCCCTTGTGGTTCGGAGGGGGGCGGAGATTGCACAAAGAGCAGATCGAGGCGATGCACACGAGCAGTTTACCCAGCTTCGAGCTCTCCGGAGAGATAATACTCCTCTTCTGCTTAGTTGATTGTATTGTGTTTTTGCTAGGGAGCAATGAGAGCTACAAAACCTAGCTTGAGTGAGTGTAGTCTTGGATGAGTTGAATGAACCGAACCCTTTCTACGTTGCACATGGGCCTCCTTTTATAGGCTCAAGGGGTCACCACAGTGGCAGCGTGAGCGAGGGCAAAATGGGAAAGCAGTAGTTGATACACCGACTTGTACAGTGTACAGTGCATATACCTAACTCTGACGGCAAGGGACAAGATCAATAAATGCCCGTCCCTGTCGCCTAAACAGTGCAACAAGGACCGTCAAGTGCACCACCGTTTGCCACGATGGTAGGCTTGTCAGCGCCGCTTATCGCTGCTCTCCGCTGGCTGCACAGCCTCTTGACACGCACGCCTGGAGTAGCCCCACGGCGACACGTTGGTGGATGAGCTGGAGCGGAGATGAAGAGAGGTTGCCTGCCGCGGCAAGCGCCTTGCCGCGGCTGAACCCTTGTCGCACTCGGAAGCTTGTCGTTCACCGAGCCTTCCCAGCAAGCTCCTCTTGCCGGGGTCTTGTTTCCTTCGTGCCTTGAGTGGCCTTCCCAGCAAGCTCCTCTTGCCGGGGCCTTGAATACTTTGTTCTTGAATGGCTCCAAAGGAGCCGTGGAGGACCTTGGCGGCCACCAGGCAAACCCTGCCGCAGGGTGCTGCAACTGCCCGTGCACGAGTTCGGGATACTAGGGTAACTCTACTCTAGTACACCCACAGGAGCCCCCGGGCCTGGGCCACACACGGCGCCGAGCTCTGTTGGGCCAGCCCAAAAGCGGTCTGCAGGCACGCTGCCCTAGATCGCAGCATTACTCGCCTCGGACCCACGTCCCCCACGAACAGCACGCTCCGGACGTGGCGTCGTGGAGAGATCGTGGGGCTTTCTTTAATTGGAGAAGCGGGCGCCCCCTCTCCCTCCTTATAAGCAGGGGAAACAGGGGCAGGACGCCCACTTGCCATTGCTGTCACATCAAAAACCACCGCCGCTCCCCCTTCTTCTCAAGTCCGAAGAGAGCGACGCCCCGCCCCCTCCCCATTGCCACCGGCGCCATCAACGCGCGCCAAACATGTCGGGGAAGCTGGTCGTGACCCACGAACACCTATGGGACCTGGCGGACCGAGTCCCTTGTGGTTCGGAGGGGGGCGGAGATTGCACAAAGAGCAGATCGAGGCGATGCACACGAGCAGTTTACCCAGCTTCGGAGCTCTCCGGAGAGATAATACTCCTACTGCTGCTTAGTTGATTGTATTGTGATTTTGCTAGGGAGCAATGAGAGCTACAAAACCTAGCTTGAGTGAGTGTAGTCTTGGATGAGTCGAATGAACCGAACCCTTTCTACGTTGCACATGGGCCTCCTTTTATAGGCTCAAGGGGTCACCACAGGTGGCAACGTAGACGAGGGCAAAAATGGGAAAGCAGTAGTTGATACACCAACATGCGATTATGCGGTGCATATACCTAACTCGACGGCAAGGGACAAGATCAATAAATGCCCGTCCCTGTCGCCTAAACAGTGCAACAAGGACCGTCAAGTGCACCACCGTTTGCCACGATGGTAAGCTTGTCAGTGCCGCTTATCGCTGCTCTCCGCTGGCTGCACAGCCTCTTGACACGCACGCCTGGAGTAGCCCCGCGGCGACACGTTGGTGGATGAGCTGGAGCGGAGATGAAGAGAGGTTTCCTGCCGCGGCAAGCGCCTTGCCGCGGCTGAACCCTTGTCGCACTCGGAAGCTTGTCGCTCACCGAGCCTTCCCGCAAGCTCCTCTTGCCGGGTCTTGTTTCGCCGTGCCTTGAGTGGCCTTCCGGCAAGCTCCTCTTGCCGGGCCTTGAATACTTTGTTCTTGAATGGCTCCAAAGGAGCCTTGGAGGACCTTAAGCGGCCACTGTGCAAACCACCTGCATGGGTGTCTTTGCAACTGCCTGCACGCAGTTCGATACTAGGGTACCTCTACTCTAGTACACCGATAGAGGGTTTAGGGTTTAAAAAATCAAAATAATTCAAAAAAATCAAAAAAATCTCCATAGCTCCATTTTGGAGTGAATAAGAAGGATCTAAACTTACCTTTTCATTTTCATATCTAAAACGTGTTATTTGAAGGTTTTGAATTAAAAGCATATTTTTTCAAAAAAATGTAGTAATATGAATATTAATCAATAAATAGTGAGACTTCGTTTTTACCCTATATATATGGAACAAGTGTTAATAAAAATATATATGCCTCATTTAGGCAAGGTAAAAAAAACTTGATTTCAAATAGGGCTGTTTACCCTAGCTTTCGAGCTCGTTTCTAGCACATTTCTCATTCGAACTGTTCACCTACGAACATTGGACTTCAAATGCTCGATCAAATACACCGCACAGAGCAATGAACCTCCAATGTTCAACTTCAACTTTGGCTCGAATCCAAATTTTGGCCCAAATTCAAATATTGATTTAAATTCAAATTTTGATGGAAATTTGAATTCTGACTCAAATAAGAAACCAAAGTAGAAGCAACATTATTACAACTGATAAGTTTTCACAGTAGCTCAAATCTACCAAGTTTTAAGATGCCAACATCTTAATACAAATCTACCAAGTTTTAAGCGACCGACTCGCCCTCAAATTGACAACACAAAACATTTCCCAACAACTTAATTCAAATTTTCAACTTGCTCCTTGTGTTTGCAGCTGGCTTCACCGTCTTGCTCCTGGTTTCCCTAGTTGAGATGCTCTTTTCTTTCAGACTCTTGTTCCTTTTGATCTTTGCCTTTACTTGGGGTTTTCCCCGTGGAGGTGCTGATGGAGTAGTTCCACTCGCCGAGCACTTGACGACCATTTGACGGTCATCTATGGGTTCAGTAATCTTTAAAGGCACAATTGGAAAAATTACCCCCTCCTCTTCCTCTCTTATAGCTTCAAAACCATCAAAGGCCATGGTTTCAAAATCTTCTGCTTCTTCATCTCTTGGCCTTTTCTCCCTAGAGCTGGTAAACAAAACTATAAGCCATAGGCAAAAAAGAGAACAAATGCAAACAAAAGGGTAGCTGCATTCTACAAATACAAACACATACCAAGATGCTTCATTTGCTGTTGCATTCTCCACTGCATCTTCAATCTCCATTGCTGCTGCATTCTCCTCAGCATTGGCTGCTGTCCATTTTTCCTCCTCTCCAAATGATGCATCCGCTCCATTGGTACAAAGCCTAGCAATATGCCCTAGAACTCCACATTTTTTGCAAGCACGCTTCTTTGGTAGAGGACCCTACTCACCTGCTCTAATCCTCTGGTTCCTTGGTCTTCCTGGTGGTCTAGTAATGACAGGAGCATGGAGTTTGAACCCTGGATCTAGTATGTTCCATTGATCTTTCCCCAATAGTGCAGGCACATTGTCAGCATAAGCAGCCATAAATTTGGCAATGAGAAATACTCGAGCAATATTGTTCAACTTCACCATCTCGCACCCCGATAACGGTCATCGATGTAGGGCATGTATGCATGGCTTCCCACGGATCTGCCATTGCCTACAAGTACATTCTCTAGTACTTAGGTTCACAGGATACCTCCATACCCTATTTTTAGTGTCAGTATAGTTAACCTCTCCCTCATATGTACCAGATCGAATACATTTCATCTTCAGTCCTCTTGCCTTCAAGTGCAATGCCTTAATCAGTGATGGGAGCATTTGATGACCAACATATTGTGTTTCTGCAATTCTTTTGCAAAGAGCCATCTTTATCATGATCATTTGCCTCATATTGTCAAATGCTTGCTACAACAAGAGCCCTTTCACTGACTTGAACTTTGAATTGAAGCATTCTGCAAGGTTACTGGTCACATAATCTACTTTGTAGATTTCGTTGAATTTGCTTCTTGACCGCACCTTGCCATGATGTGTGCATCCATGTACTCCTTCACAAGAGGATTTTGAGCATACAACACTCTCAAATGGTGTTCATGCTTCCTTTTGCTGCATGTGTATGATGCTGGCCATACGTTCTCATCATAAACTTTACCTTTGAACTTCTTTTTGAAATTATGCGCTAGGTGTCGCATACATTCCCTATGATCCACCCCAGGGAATATAATTTCCACTGCACTCTCTAAACCCTTGCAAGCATCTGTGTGTATAGCTAAACCTAGGGATGTGCCTATAATGTTGCGCAACTGCTGCAGAAACCAGACCCAACTTTTCTCAGACTCTGCCTCCACCACACCAAATGCAACTGGGAATAGCCAGTTGTGTCCATCAACTACAGAAGCTGCTACTAGCTGTCCTCTCCATCTTCCAGTCAAATGTGTAGCATCTACAGCCAAATAGGGCCTGCAACCATCTAGAAACCCCGCCAAAGAAGCCTTGAAACAAACAAAAGCCCTTACAAGCACTCCTTCTGAAATGACTTCCCTTTTATTTTGAATGGAACTGTATGCTTGTCAATCTCTACAACACTCCCTGGATTTGCCATCTCCACTTCAGCTTTGAAAGTGTAAAGCAGCTGAAAACTGTCATTCCATTGACCATTAATTCTGTCAAGAGCCTTTTCCCTAGCATTGAAAATTCTCATGTAAGGAATTTCTATCTTGTACTTCTCAGAAAGCTTCCCATGGAGTGCTGTTGTACCAAGTCCAGGTTCTTCTCTCACCCAATCCAATATAGCATCTGCCACCCACCTAGTTTTTGCTAGCTTGGTTTTGGCCTTCCCCCCTCCCCCTCGAGGTGGATAGGTGTGCTTGTGTGGGTTTTTCTTTATCTGAAACAAAATAAAAGGGTAAAAAACAGTTAAGAAACCTCACTCAACGATCTGAAACTAAATTACTAACTGAACTTGGATTACCTGAATATATTTTCTCTTTCTCATACGAGATGCATGCAACTTCCACCTACACCTAGGATATGGACAAAAAACTATGAACCTTGCTGGCTCACTCCTTTTAATCTTGTAGGTGTGTTCAGATATAATGCACCATGTTGTCACTACATTCCGACAGTCCACCATTGATTGGAAAATGGTACCTACACTAAGCTCAGGTTTTTCCCTGTTCCACTCAATTGTTGGCATGTCATCACCATCATATTCATCCTGGATTAGGTTGTCCATGTTCTTCACCTTCTCTTCATCGTCAGTGTCATCAAACCTAGCTTGGCTGATGGGCTCCTCCATATATTTGTCATCCACTACTTGCTGACTGGCTACATCGACCAGTTCAGGAAACATCATCTCGTCTTCATCATCATTTGTAGGCACTGCCTCGTCAGGTTCTGCATCTTCTTCTACACCAACTGCAGAAGGTACACGATAAGCAGCAGCTGAATCGGATCAGAATTGGCAGCAGGCATGTTGTGGCTCCATGAACCACTTGCTTTACTTGGTGTCGACCTACAAGGAGTGCCGGGGTGCTGGCTATTAGCACAGACAGATGATGTCTGAACTCCCTTCCCCTTCGCCCGTTCTGCGCGTGGCTGAAGCACATCGATTTGAATCGGCACCCAGCAATCCCAGCAAAAAGCAACGGCATATGATCGTCGCAAGTTAGTGGGAGAAATCTTTGCTCGTCACTGCTGAAGTAATTCAGTTCAACAACATCGCCATCACTCCAGGGATAGGTGTTTCGGAGCTCAGCTCGCAAATCTTTGAAAGATATGCTGGTTTCTACCACTTTGGGATAGAAAAATGATGAAATCAAATGCGGTTTAGTACCACGTAGCACACTAGTTTCCATTCTAATCGCCAGCCGGAAAGCCAGCGCGGGATCAATCTTATTTTGTTGGGGGAAGGAAACAGAGGCTTCAGTTAGCCGGGTAAAATCAAGCACAAATTCAAATGATTCAAGCAAACAGAAGTCAAATACGGCCTACAATACGACTTAGAACGTCAATTCGAGAGGAAACAATGCTTACCCAGGTTTAATCCATGAATTATCTGCCGCGGATTCGACCCAATCCTCTCCATGGTCGACTGCATTCTGGGCGTCCTCACTCAACATCGCTATGTAATCCCAGATGGGGAGGTGGGCTATATCTGGCGGAGTGCGGCATCGCCGACGAACGGAATAGGGCATAGGGTGGAGGAAACAACTGCGGTGGACGCGGCACGACGTCGGCGGAGGGGGCGGGGCGGCGCGATGCAGTGCAATCTGTCTAGATCTGTTTCACATTCAGACAAGCTGCCCAATACGTGTCTCCTTGCGGCCCCACCCGTCAGCAAGCAACAGTCAGACGAAGACTCGTCCCCACTCATCAGCAATTAACGGTCAAGACGGCAAACGCCCGCTATGAGCATTTGTGAGAGTTTCAGCTAAGGAAGAGGGGAAAAGTGAGCAAATGTTTAGAGCGTGGGGAAAAGTGAGCACAACTAAGGAACGAGGGGCACTAATTTAAATATCCCTTATGGATTTATGTCATGTGGGAATGCCATCATCAAAACGATATACACCAGCCTTCCCACTCCTATCACCGTATATACGATAGTGTGCTAGCTGTGGTATCCAGGAAGTAGCAACATAAGTATTCTGGATACCCCGTGCGCACGGGGTAGTCAGGAACTTTCTGGGTACCCCGTGTTCACGGGGTATTGCGTAACTCCCTGGGTACCCCATGCGCACGAGATAATTTGACCCCCGTGTGCACGGGGTGCTGCGTATCTTCCTGGGCACCCCGTGCGCATGGGGCTGACTTGGCCCATGCGCATGGGGTCCAACGGGCAGAAACGGTCACCTAGCCAAGAATACTATAAAAAAACTTCTTCCTCCTCCATCCCTAGGGACGTAAATGGCAAATAAATGGTGTCCGCAAGTCCCGTTTAGCTAGCTTTACCTAGCTCCATAGTTCATTTTCCCGGAAAAGAAAACAAAATTTTAAACTATTAGATTACGTAGTGCGTTTAAACGGGATTAAACGGGACCCGGTTGACATCCCTATCCATCCCTAACCCTAATGTCCTGTTGAGCTGCACCATTGCTACACATCATTTTGCTCAATACCCTCAATCCCTCCACCCTAACTTGTTGAAACTTTGGGGATTAGGAGAGAAAGACCCGATCTACACTTTGACCAAACCAAATCGTGTTCTGCGCAATATTCATCTACCATTGACTTGTTACTCTTGGAGCTTGGGCTCCTAAGCAGTTAGAGGTTCCTCCGGAAGCTTCCTTGCTTGTGGTCTGCTCCGGAGAGGTTTGTAAAGGTGTGGTGGTCGCCTTGAAGGCCAACCCCGAGTGATTCGAGGCTCATCCGTTGGGGGTGACTCGATAGAGATTATGGTGAGCCTTCGGTGGCGTTCCACAAGTTTTGGCCCCGACACCGATCTAAACGGAGAGTAGCACCTCCCCAAGTAAGAGTGAACTTGGGGATAAAATCCGCGTCCTCGTCTCACTTGCGGTTAATCCTTTCCTGCACTTTACTTTGCTTTGTATGCTGGTTGGCTTGCTAATTAGTTGCCTAGCATATTTAGTTTTAAGCTTTCTTGTCATAAAGGTTGTGTTCACCTAGTTGCATATCTAGCGAACCCTATTTATCTGCTAAAACTTAAAATTTGTAGTCTCCTATTCACCCCCTCTAGTCGAACGTATCGATCCTTTCACCTTTGCTGAAGTTACTACTACTGGCTACAAATCTCCTGCTACTGCTCTTACTGCTACTATTACTTTTCTATCATACTATCATATTACTGTGGTACTAATAAATTGCTACAAGGAAGTGATTCTCAGGTGTGGCAGAATTGACATCTCAACTGCTAAGGCTTATAAATATTCTTTGCCCCCCTTGTGTCAAATCAATAAATTTGGATGAAATACTACCCTTGAAGACTGTTGGATCCCCTATACTTATGGGTCATCAGGATGGCCTGCTCGATCCCCTCCTTCAGGTATTTGTACTTGCTAGCTTCCATGGCCTGGATGCTAGGCCCACCCCTCTCATGCTAGCCCCAAGGCCCACCTATGGAGGGTTGCAAACATCCCTCTCTTCATGAAACTCAGCTTTACCCCAAGCCGAAGCTCAAGATAAGTCTGAAAGGTTTACTTGCCATGGTAGTCTTCATTATAGTAGTCAATGTCGGTGTAGACTCGGCCAAAGTAGTAATATTTCTTGCATGGGTTGCCTAAGTAGCCTTCACGGTCTCAGCCATGGCCAAAGTTGACTAGAATAAGGCCAGGGTAGTCATCATGGCTGACAGGAACCAGGTTGAGGAAGACAATGATATGTCTCCATCGTATCTACGTTTTCAAACTCTTTTGCACTTGTTTTGGACTCTAATTTGCATGATTTGAATGGAACTGACCTGGACTGATGTTGTTTTCAGCAGAATTGCCATGGTGTTATTTTTGTGCAAAAATAAAAATTCTAGGATTGACCTGAAAATTTATGAAGAATATTTCTGGAATATATAAAAAGTACTAGCGAAAGAATCAACCAGAGGGGGTCCACCCATTGGCCACAAGCCTGGGGGCGCCATGGTGGCTTGTGGGCCCCCTGGACCTCCTCTGACCCTAACTCCAACTCTATATATTCACATCCAGAGAGAAAAAAATAGAGAGAAGGATTCATTGCGTTTACGATATGGAGCCACCACCACCTCCTGTTCTTCATCGGGAGGGCTGATCTGGAGTCCGTTCGGGGCTCCGGAGTGGGGGATCCGTTGCCATCATCATTACCAACCTTCCTCCATCACCAATTTCATGATGATCATCGGTGTGCGTGAGTAATTCCATTGTAGGATCGCTAGACGGTGATGGGTTGGATGAGATTTATCATGTAATCGAGTTAGTTTTGTTAGGGTTTGATCCCTAGTATGCACTATGTTCTGAGATTGATGTTGCTATGACTTTGCTATGCTTAATGCTTGTCACTAGGGCCCGAGTGCCATGATTTCAGATCTGAACCTATTATGTTTTCATGAATATATATGTGTTCTTGATCCTATATTGCAAGTTGCAGACACCTATTATGAGTTATGATCCACATACCCCAAGGTGACAATAATTGGTATTCTTTCCGATGATTACCGTAGTTTGAGGAGTTCATGTATTCACTAAGTGCTAATACTTTGGTCCAGTTCTCTATTAAAAGGAGGCCTTAATATCCCTTAGTTTCCATTAGGACCCCATTGCCACGGGAGGGTAGGACAAAATTTGTCATGCAAGTTCTTTTCCATAAGCACGTATGACTATATATAGAATACATGCCTACATTATATTGATGAATTGGGGCTAGTTCTGTCTCACTCTAGATTATGACTGCTACATGATGAATGCCATCTGACACAATTATCATTGCCAATCCATTGCCTACGAGCTTTACACATATTGATCTTTGCTAAGTTACTTTCGTTGCTACTGCTGTTACAATCACTACAAAACTGCTACTGTTACTTTTGCCACCGTTAGCGTTACTTCCATATTACTTTGCTACTAAACACTTTGCTGCAGATATTAAGTCTTTCAGGTGTGGTTGAATTGACAACTCAACTGCTAATACTTGAGAATATTCTTTGGCTCCCCTTGTGTCAAATCAATAAATTTGGGTTGAATACTCTACCCTCGAAAACTGTTGTAGTGTGGGTTATCAAGACCTGTTTCTGGCGCCATTGCTGGGGAGCATAACTCTATTATGTGAATCACTATGGATTTATATCTATTGACCACTATGAGGAATTTGAAAGATACTAGAACTAAGATTTTTCCCTCTACTACGAGGGGAGGTAAGGAACTGCCATCTAGCTCTGCACTTGATTCACCTTCTGTTTTGAGTAAACTTGCGACACCTACACCTGCTAGTGATTCTGAGATGTCGCATGTTATTGATGATGCTACTTCTACTTAGAATGATGCTTATGATGCTAGTACTTTGCTTGATAAAACTATGCCACTGGGTGAATTACTTGATGAACATCTTGCTAGAGTTAGAACTATTGATTATGCTGAGGATGATGATATTTCTGAAACTGATGGAATTATTGAAACTGAATACTTTGAAACACCTGTTAAACCTAGCTCTCCTAGATATGAATTGCTTGTTATGCCTGAGGGTTATGTTATGGATGGAGAGGTAGCTAGGGACTTTCTTGCTTGTAAGTATAGAGATGATCTTAAGAAATTATTATGCAAGTGGAAAGAAAAATCTTTGAATGCTAGAATGCAATATGATCCTAAGTTTGCTACTTCACCTATCTTTGTTACTGATAAGGATTATGAATTCTCTGTCGATCCTGAGTTAATTACTTTGGTTGAATCCTATCCATTTCATGGTTATGAATCTAAAACTGTTGTGGCACATCTTACTAATTGAATGATATAGCCACCCTATTTGCCCATGAGGAAAAAATCCGCTATTACTATATTCTTAAGTTGTTTCCTTTCTCGTTAAAGGGTGAAGCTAAGATTTGGTTTAATTCTATTGCTCCTGGTTGTGTGCGTAGTCCCCGGGATATGATTTACTACTTTTCTGGAAAATATTTTCCTACTCATAAGAAACAAGCTGCCTTACAGGAAATATTTAACTTTGTGCAAATTGAAGAAGAGAGTCTCCCACAAGCTTGGGGGAGGATTCTCCAATTACTTAATGCTTTGCCTGATCATCCTCTCAATAAAAATAAAAGGATTTTTACATATGTGCCCCTGGTTCCTTAGCTCTACTCATTCATCCCAGCGCTCTTAACTTTTGCTCAATTTTCCCCCACTCCCTTGCCAGAAACCCTCATAACTGGGCACAACGGACGTTGCCGTCGGGTCAAAGGCTTGACCATTGACTCTGACTAGTGGGGCCACGTTGGACTGTGCCGTGTTGGGTGGTGTCGCTGTTCAACCATTGGGCCGTGGTTTTGTTGGGCCGTCCCTTACATTAAACGTCTGCGCGCGCCGCCAGGACAGAAGCCTGCTATGCATGCACCCAGCAAACCCTGCCTGCATGCATCGATCGAGCCTACATGCGCCGATGCCATGATCCCATGATGTGCCGACCGAGCCTGCATGCGCCGAGGCGTCCACCACGATGCACTGACCGAGCAACTTTCTTGCATGCCAGCCGCCACGGATGCAGCGACGGTCATTACCGCTGGTTTCTCTCTTATAGCTAGGTGGCTACATATTTGTGGCTTGTGTAAAAAAAGAGCCACTCTCTTGCTTAGTTTTACTCATTCATCCCTACTAACAAAGCTTGCTTGCATGCACTAGCTAGGTGGTTACTAAAAAAGGAACCCCTACTAACAAGCCGAGCTCTCTAAGAAAATAATCAACAAATATGCAGTCCCAATATGTAGTTAGGGCCAACAAGCCCATAGCACGATCACATAGCTCAAACTAGGAAGAACTTAATAATAGAATAGATAGAAAACTTAATAATAGAATTTAAGAAAAGGGCCAACAAGCCCATAGCTACTCCAACATAGTTCAATTACCACTTAACATAACATAGACTAAAAAAAGATAGAGGGTTTAGAACCCTAGCCGCCGCCTTCTCCACCTCGCTCCTCCTCCGGGCGCCCTTTCACTGCTCCTCCGGGGCGTTGTCGATTGGGTACGGAAGAGTGTGCATACGTGTCGCGGTGGGGAAGATGTTGTTGTACTCCGTGAACCTGTTGTGGGTGGTGAAAGTGATGAACTCGGAGCTACACCAAAACACCCGACCGAGGAGGTAGAAGGCGTCGAATGTGTTGGTGAAGTGGGAAAGGAGAGCAACCACCACCCGGTTTTGGATGACCTCCTCGACGCGGAACATCGTTGGAGATCCCCTCGGGAGGTGGTGGTAGCCGGACGCGAGGAAGAACTCGGTGAAGTTCCTTGCGGTCGTCAGCCTTGATATCGCCCACACACGTAGTGTGCGATCAACGTACACACCGGTAGGGTAGAGCCTCTCCGGCATGGTGGGTGGGAAGCGGTAGGTTGGTCCGGTGTACTGCATGGCTGAGGGATGTGTAGAAGACAGAGAAGGGGTCGAAGAGCAAGAAGGGCAGATGGATGAGGGATGGCAGAGGCAGAGGGTGGCTTAAATAGCCGTAGTGCTACGTGTTATTTGGCCGTGGCAATAACGGGGTCAAATGTGAAGTTAGTAGCCCGTTTTCAAACCCACCGCAACATCGGGAGTGTACACACGTGGAAAATGGTGGTTTGAAAAGAAGAAGAAAAAGAAGCTAACTGCACGCGTGGGAATCCGTGGTCAAACCCTATATTATATGAACAAAAAGAGACAATTTTTTAAGAGCTTGTGGCTATTTTGAATGATAAAAATAAATTTGGCCCTTAAAAGTTGGCCATTTTGCATGATAAAAAGAGATAGAGGGCTTGTGGCCATTATACAAATGCTAAATGACCCATTTTTTGATAGTTTGTGGCCATTTTGCATGATAAAAATAAATTTAGCCCTTATACATTTGGTAATTTTACATTTGTATAGAACAAAAAGAACGATGCAAAAAACAGAGCAAACGATGCAAAAAACGATGTAAAAATACAGAGCCAGCACGTTCACAAAAATAGAGCAAACGATGCAAAAAAACGACGCAATTCGATGGCCCAACCAGAGCTTGGTTACCTTTTGGGCCCAATAATAAAGTTTTTTTTTCACGGAGTAAGTGGTGGGCGAGCAGCCGAGCACAACCAATAGGATCACCTCTCGCGGATCGCCCCACGATCCAAAGATGCAGAGCCATCCTTGTGATCCAACGGCGCGGAGCCTGCACACAGCCAGCCCACCTAGTTCCTTCTAGAAGGCCAGATCTGAGGACTGTTGCTTGGTGCGAGGGTATGATCGGACGACTGACGTTGGGAGCTAGGGTTAGGCGAAACCCCCCAGGGTTTAGAGGGGTTTTGATCTGGTCAATGGAGTTTCGAAGGCTTTGATTGAGCATAACTAATTTAAAAAAATTGAAAAAATATGAAGCCTTCGCCGTTCGTCGTTTTATAAGACAAACTAACGAGGAAAAATACTAAACTTGGTCTATGATCATTTTCATGAAAAAACCCTAGCTGGTACGATCGAGGTCATATGAGCACCATCAATAAAAAATAATATAAAACGTGCTCACAATGTTGTCTTATGTGACATGTTACCAACCAAAAATCATAAACTTGCTCTATGGTCATTTTCATGAGAAAACCTCCACACATATGAGCTATCATGTACATGATTTCATAGAGTTCAAGGAGAGGAGGTGGTGTTACCTTCTGTTTTTGAAAAATTAAAAGAAAATCAAAAAAACCACTAAAGCTTTATTTTAAAGTGAATAAGAAAGGATCTGAAGTTAGTTTTCCATTTTCATATTTCAAAACGTGTTTTAATAGTTTTTATATTAAAGCATATGTTTTCAAAAGAAAATGTAAAAATATGAAGATTAATTCAAAAATAATAAACTTGGCCTATAGTTTTATATTAATGTTGTCTTATGTGACATGTTACCAACCAAAAATCATAAACTTGTCCTATGGTCATTTTCATGAGAAAACCTTCACACATATGACCTATCACCTACAAGATTTCATAGAGTTCAAGGAGATGAGGTAGGGTTACCTTCTGTTTTTGAAAAATTTAAAAAAATAAAAAATGGGTTGTTTACTCTAGCCTGGGAGCTTATTTGGAGCACATTTCTTAAATTCAAATTTCTTTGACCTCCTCTAAATCACCTCAATTTTGCACACATGATCTCCTACACAAACATAAATAGTTGATAATACATCTTCATTAAAATGTTTTTTTGCTCTGTTATTGGAATATTTGATAAAAGGGAACCCTTGATGAAATGATGGATTGCATCATATTTGCAGCATATGTGTGATCATTGCAGCACCTGAACTTTCAAAACACTGAAACAAATCATAGCAGATAAATTTAAAAACACAAAAATACCCAACATAGATAGCCACATGCATATACAATTCTTCCAACAACCAAAAGGTAACCCACATCCTGTTCACAAACATAGTTCAGCAAACAACCTAAAGTACTTAAAACACATCATAACATCAGGGAAGGGGAGACAGGACTGGCTAGGGCAGCATGCTGCCCCATGATCTTGTAGTCCTCGCCGTGGATGGCCACATCCTCTGAATGAACTAGAAGGTGAACGAAGCGGTCAGACTTTGGCTTGGTGGTGCAGTAGGGGCAGCGCCAAGTTTTGGTCCTGCTCTTGTAGTAGTAATCCACACCCTTGACCCTGATCTTCTCCTCTTCCTTCTCTTTGAAGGAGGCGAAGTTGCCACGGTCCACATCCACATCTTCCCCAGAGACATACTGCACACACGAATGAATTACATTAGTACATTATAGATTCATGGGAATATACCATGTCAAACGAACTAAATAAACAATCTAAATTTCAAGTAGGCTTACCTCATACTCTTCGTCGTCACCATACGCTGGATCGTACGGGTCGTTGAAAGTTTAGTATATCTTCCTCCTCTTCCCCCAACCATCATCCTCCTGAATATACAATTACATCCATCACTAGTCTATACCTACTAATAAAGCAAGGTGCGTTTCGCCTATATTTTCATCTGTTCACCGTCGGAAAAAAAAAATCTTTCTACCCGAGGTGGTACTAAAGTCTTATGCATTTGTTTGCTAGAAAAAGAATTGTTGTACGTGGGCCGCGCATGGTGGCCCAGCAAAGCTAGCCCACTTATTTTTCGGCCCATGCAGCTGGGAAAACTCTATTTTCCGCACAGCGCGACAAATAGTCAGAATTTTGCACAGGGCAACCAATAATGGGCTGGCCCATGTGTATTTTTTCTGTGTTTTACTTCTACTTTTATTCTCCTTTCCCTATATCTTTTTTCCCTTCCAAGTTTATTTTTCTTTTAGAATTTATTTCGTAAATTAAAATTCTAAAAAAAGTTCAGAATAAAAAAAGCAAATTTTGGAAAGTGTTCCGAATTCCAAAATTTTGTTTCTATTTTAAAAAAATTCGGAAATTATAAACAGTTGCCCTTTTAAAAAAAATATTGTTTTCCACAATTGTTAGGGATGTCAAAAAATAAAATGGCATTTCAAAAAATGCCCCAAATTTAAAAAATATTCCTATTTCGTGTATAAAAGATACACATTTTCTAAAAATCTTATGAATTCTCAACACATGTTCCCGTTTAAAAAAAGGTTCACAAATTCATATAATGTTTTTTTTCTGTGTTTTACTTCTATTTTTATTCTCCTTTCCCTATATCTTTTTTCCCTTCCAAGTTTATTTTTCTTTTGGAATTTATTTCGTAAATTAAAAATTCTCAGAAAAGTTCAGAATAAAAAAAGCAAGATTTGGAAAATGTATGGAATTCCAAAATTTTGTTGCTATTTTTAAAAAATTCGAATATTGCAAGAAGTTGCCATTTTTTAAAAAGTTATTTTTTTCATTCGGAATTCGAAAAATAAAATGGCATTTCGAAAAATGCTCCAAATTTAAGATATATTCATGGTTTCGTGAAATTTCAAAATTAAAAATAATGTTCGTGTAGAAAAGATGCACATTTTCAAAAAGTCATATGAATTCTCAACACATGTTCCCGTTTTAAATAAATGTTCATGTTTTTACTAAAAAAATTGGTGTTTTCATAAAATGTTTTTGAATTTTAAAAGTGTAGTCAATTTTATAAAAACTGTTCAGCATTTAAAAAATTGTTCATGTTTCTTAGAATAATCAGAAACTTCATACCTTTAAATCCCCTCGATTGAAAGGATTGAAAGGAATAGCAGATTGAATAACTCATGTGCCTTCTCTGACGTACGATGACGTAACAAAACTCTTAAATGCCCTCGATCAATGAATGAAAAAATAGCAGATTGATTCCTTCACACGTGGCGAAACTGATAAGCTAAATGTTTCTTTTTCGTGTGCCCACATATAATTCTCACTGACTTTAAATGCATACTATTTTATCTCCCGTTGCAACGCACGTGCATATTTGCTAGTAAATACATAAGCCAATTGAAAATTTAGATATGCACAGATGACACATTGATCATAGGGCTAATATACTATGATCCTACTCCCTCTGTCCCAAAATAAGTGAACTTTGTACTAACTCTAGTACAAAGTTGTACTACGCTTGGGACACTTATTTTGGGACGGAGGGAGTATTTGCATTTTCCATTGTCATGCACACACATTGAACAAAAGAGCTAATATAACTACATATTGAATTTAGATATGCACACTTGATAATAGGGCTAATATACTATGATCCTATTTGCATTTTCCATTGTCATGCACACACATTGAACAACAGAGCTAATATAACTACATATTGTGGACATATTGTGAACAACAGAGCTAATATAACTTGAAGCAAATAACTTGAGTAGCATTAAAAACCCCAATCTGTGAGCACTAAAAACAAATCTAATAAGCATCATAGCATTTAAAAACCCAATCTGTTCACAACATCTAGCATTTTTGCAACAAATTTATCCAAATCTAAAAACAAATCTGAAAACCCCAATCATTGCAGCACCTAAAATCATAGTTCACAACATCTAGCTAGCATTTTTGCAACCAATTTATCCAACAAACCCTAGTCCACAAACCCCCATCCCCCCAACCCATACAAAAAACCCCGGCCCATCCATCAAACCAACTACTCTAACCATCTGAACTACAGTATGAATCACAATCGAACTAACTCTACAAGCTAAGAAAGTGCAAATGGGTGCCCAGTGCAAATACCGGCTCCTCCACGGCAGGCGGCACAACAGAGGCATCGGGATGGACTGCGCCGCTCGACGCCGTCACCTTCTGCAGCGACGAGGCGGAGCCCACCACATCCGCAGCGGTTGCGAGTTTTCCCGCACCACCGTGGACGCCGCCGACATCCGCGGTCACCGCGCCCTGACCCTGCAGCTCCACCACATCTCTGGCCGTTGCGTTGGCGTCGCCACGAGCGTCGGCCATCTGACTGATGGAGGAGATGAAGGTGAGGAATAGGATGCAGTGGGGGAGAGCTAGACGGTGCGGTGGAGGCAGTGGAGGAGAGCGAGACGACGACGACGTGCACAGGAAGACAATGCGGCAGCGAGTGAATTTGGGGGAAAATGGTAGGGGCGATGGAGGTGGTTTCCCTATTTATATGATGGGACGTTTCGGGCATGTCCATGGACACGTGCTACCCCACGACCACGGTCTTGCATGCACCCACGTATATGCGGCCACACTCGTCAGCTAACGGTCAAAGGCATTGACCCGACGACAACGTCCGTTATAACCAGTTATGAGTGTTTTGGGCAAGGGAGTGGGGAAAAGTGAGCAAAAGTTAACAGAGTGGGGATGAATGAGTAGAGCTAAGGAACCAGGGGCACAAAAATAAAAATCCCAAAAATAAAATACTTGATATCTTTTATAATGGACTAGTTGATGCTTCTAGGAATCACCTAGATAGTTCTGCTGGTTGTGTTATCAGTGAATGAACTGTTGAACAAGCTGAATCACTGTTGAATAATATATTATGTAATGATAATGTATTGGACTCTTCCCGAACCACCTCCTAAGCCATCTCTGAAGAAAAGAGGTATTCTATTTCTCAGTACTGAAGATAAGCAAGAGGCAAAGAAATCTATGAAAGAAAAAGGTATTTGATGCGGCTTGAACTACGTCGGTATTTCCCCAAAGAGGAAGGGATGATGCAGCACAACTACCGTAGGTATTTCCCTCAGTGATGAGACCAGGGTTATCGAACCAGTAGGAGAACAACGCAACACCACGTGAACGTCTCCTGCACACAAAGAACAAATACTTGCAACCCGACGTAAGAGAGGGGTTGTCAATCCATCATGGGTAAAAATATAGGTAAATTGTAGTAGATTGGATAAATATATCTCGCAGGTACGCGAGATACAATAAATAACAATAAATTGCAGCAAGTTATTTTTGTTTTTTGGGATTAATAGATCTGAAAATAAAAGCAAATAAAAATAGATCTCGAAGGCAAATATAATAAAGAAGAGATCCGGGGGCCGTAAATTTCACTAGTGGCTTCTCTCGAGAAAAATAGTATACGACGGGTAAACAAATTACTGTTGGGCAATTGATAGAACTTCAAATAATCATGACGCTATCCGGGCAATGATCATTATATAGGCATCAAGTCCAAGATTAGTAGACCGACTCCTGCCTGCATCTACTACTATTACTCCACACATCGACCGCTATCCAGCATGCATCTAGTGTATTAAGTTCATGGAGAAACAGAGTAATGCAATAAGAACGATGACATGATGTATACAAGATCTATTTATGTAGAAATAGACCCCATCTTGTTATCCTTAATAGCAACGATACATACGTGTCGGTTCCCCTTCTGTCACTGGGATCAAGCACCGTAAGATCGAACCCATCACAAAGCACCTCTTCCCATGGCAAAATCGATCTAGTTGGCCTAACTAAACCAAATATTCGAAGAAGAAATACGAGGCTACAAGTAATCATGCATATAAGAGATCAAAAGACTCAAATAACTTTCATGGATAAAAACATAGATCTGATCATAAACTCAAAGTTCATCGGATCCCAACAAACACACCGTAAAAAGAGTTACATCAAATAGATCTCCAAGAGACCATTATATTCAGAATCTAAAGAGAGAGGGGACGCCATCTAGCTACTAACTACGGACCCGTAGGTCTAGAATGAACTACTGACGCATCATTGGAGAGGCACCAATGAGGATGATGAACCCCTTCGTGATGGTTTTTAGATTGGGTTTGTTGTTTCTGGAACTTGCGGCGGCTAGAATTGATTTTCATCGACTCTCCTAGGGTTTTTGAAATATTGGGGTATTTATAGAGCAAAGAGGCGGTGCTGGAGGCCACCGAGGTGGGTACAACCCACGAGGGCGCGCCTGGGCCCCCAAGCATGCCCAGGTGGGTTGTGACCCCTCGGGGCACCCCTCTGGTACTTCTTCGACCCATCTTGTGTCTTCTGGTCCAGAAAAATTCTCCGAAAAGTTTCGCTGCGTTTGGACTCCGTTTGGTAGTTATTTTCTATGAAGTAAATAACAAGCAAAAAACAACAACTGACACTAGGCACAATGTCAATAGGTTAGTCCCAAAAAATGAAATAAAGTTGCTATAAAATGATTGTAAAACATCCAAGAATGATAATATAACAACATGGAACAATAAAAAATTATAGATACATTGGAGACATATCAACATCCCCAAGCTTAATTCCTGCTCGTCCTCGAGTAGGTAAATGATAAATACATAATTTTTGATGTGGAATGCTGCCTAACATGTTTATCACATTTTTTTCTTTATAGCATTGGACTTTATATGATTCAAATCAATAGTCTAGTTTTGACATGAAGATTTCAATACTCAAGCATGTCAACAAGCAATCATGTATTTCAAAATATCAACACTATAGCAAGTTATCCCTAGCCCATTATACCCAATCATTGATCCATTCATGAAACACACTCGCATATTAGCTACAACCAATGGTCAAGTACGATCATAGTGCCCCTTAGTTGGTGCTTTGTAAGAGAAGATGGAGACTCAAGAAAATAAAAATTGCATAAAGTAAATAGAAAGGCCCTTCGCGGAGGGAAGTAGGGATTTGTAGAGGTGCGAGAGCTCAAAGAGAAAAAGATAGAGATAAAAACATTTTGGGTGGCATGCTTTTCCTGTCAACGAAAACGATCGAGTAGTTCCCAATACTTTTCATGCTAGATATATCATAGGCGGTTCCCAAACAGTAAATAAAGTTTATCCCTTTTTCCACCATACTTTCACTTTCCATGGCTAGCCGTATTCACGGGTGCCTTCCATACCAACACTTTCCAAGGAATTTATTATTTGACAACATAAAGTAAATTCATTTTTCATTTCGGGACTGGGCTTCCCTAATACCTTTGCCATACTCTCGTGCAATGACAAGTGAATAAACACTCATCTTGAGAATAACACATCTAGCATGGAAAAATATCAGCCACCCCCTATCATTTCATGAGCGGTACGAGTACACAAAAGAGAAATTTATTTTGAAGATTAGAGATGGCACATACAAATTTGCTTAGAATGGCAAAAGAATACCACATATAGGTAGGTAAGTGGACTCATATGGCAAAACTGGTTTAAGGATTTTAGATGCACAAGTAGTGATCATACTTGGTGCAAATGAAGGCTAGCAAAAGATTGAGAAGCATCCAACCAAGAAACGAAAAATCTCATAAGTGAGCATTAAACATAACTAACACCGAATAATGCACCACAAGTAGGATGTAATTTCATTGCATAACTATTGACTTTCGTGCTTGCATAGGGAATCACAAACCTTAACACCAATATTCTTACTAAAGCATAATTACTCATCAACATGACTCACATATTATATCATCACATCGTAAAACTATTACAAGGAATCAAGTTTATTTTGTCCAATGATCTTCATGAAAGTTTTTATTATATCCCTCTTGAATATCTATCACTTTGGAACTAATTTAATATGTTGCTTTTGATAGCTCAAACAAATATAAGTGAAGAACATGAACATAAAAAATTTCTTCTCTCAAAATAATTTAAGTGAAGCATGAGATAATGTTGGGGATCGTAGCAGAAATTTAAAATTTTCTATGCATCACCAAGATCAATCTATGGAGTCATCTAGCAACGAGAGAGAGGAGTGCATCTACATACCCTTGTAGATCGCGAGCGGAAGCGTTCAAGAGAACGGGGTTGATGGAGTCGTACTCATCGTGATCCAAATCACCGATGATCTAGCACCGAACAGATGGCACCTCCGCGTTCAACACACGTACGGAGCGGAGACGTCTCCCGCGCCTTGATCCAGCAAGGAGGTGGCAGTACTCCGACAGGGCTTCGCCAAGCACTTAATCAGAGGAGGAGAGGTGTTGGGGAGGGGAGGGGCTGCGCCTTGGATGTGGTGTGCAGCCCTCCCCTCGCCCCTCTATTTATAGGGGAAGGGGTGTAGGACCTTGAAGTATGTCTAGAGGGGGGGTGATTAGACTACTTGACCAATTAAAAACTTAACCTTTTCCCAATTTTAGACTTTGGCAGATTTTAGCTATCTTTGAACAAGTCAAGCAATCTTCACACAATTCAAGCAAGAATGCAAAGAGTATATATGCAGCGGAAAATAAAGCATGCAACTTGCAAGAATGTAAAGGGAAGGGTTTGGAGAATTCAAACGCAATTGGAGACACGGATGTTTTTGTCGTGGTTCCGATAGGTGGTGCTATCGTACATCCACGTTGATGGAGACTTCAACCCACGAAGGGTAACAGTTGCTGAGTCCACGGAGGGCTCCACCCACGAAGGGTCCACGAAGAAGCAACCTTGTCTATCCCACCATGGCCGTCGCCCACGAAGGACTTGCCTCACTAGCGGTAGATCTTCACGAAGTAGGCGATCTCCTTGCCCTTACAAACTCCTTGGTTCAACTCCATAATCTTGTAGGAGGCTCCCAAGTGACACCTAGCCAATCTAGGAGACACCACTCTCCAAGAAGTAACAAATGGTGTGTTGATGATGAACTCCTTGCTCTTGTGCTTCAGATGATAATCTTGTAGGTTTGTTCTGATGGCTCTCTCCACGAATGAAGAGGAGGTGGAGGGTATATATAGCCTCCACACAAAATCTAACGGTTACACACAATTTACCAAACTCGGTGGGACCGAATCAACAAACTCGGTTAGACCGATCCAGTAAACCTAGTGACCGTTAGGGTTTTTGGTGGGACCGATATCCAACTCGGTAGGACCGATATGGTTAGAGTTAGGGCATAACGTAATCTCGGTAAGACCATCCACTTGGCCAAAGAAAAAGAAGCCAATCAATCAAAACAACAAGTGGATGTCCTCGAATGAGTAAAATATGCAACCAACATGCTCACACAATAAAATGACAAATGAAATATGTGACAAAGCATGCAGAACCAATTCTAGCATCTATCAAACAATTGGCGATGACTAGGTCATCTATATATGAGTATATTGACTTAGGAGTCAAATGAGAACATTTTATCATAGGTCATACTCATCGTTTAAGCTCAAGTGGGGTTACCACTTTTACATAAAGCATTTATGTGTTCACATGAGTAGGTGGTTCTCTCTCAGAACTGGTAAGTTGGAAGTGTAGGTTTGTTCTGATGGCTCTCTCCACGAATGAAGAGGAGGTGGAGGGGTATATATAGCCTCCACACAAAATCTAACCGTTACACACAATTTACCAAACTCGGTGGGACCGAATCAACAAACTCGGTTAGACTGATCCAGTAAACCTAGTGACCGTTAGGGTTTTCGGTGGGACCGATATGCAACTCGGTAGGACCGATATGGTTAGAGTTAGAGCATAACGTAATCTCGGTAAGACCGATTACACAAACTCGGTGAGACCGAATTTGGTAATTAGCTAACCAGAGAGTTGGTCAGGTAAACTCGATGGGACCGATTCGCTCTTTCGGTGGGACCGAAAAGTTACGAAAGGGAAACAGAGAGTTTACATTGCAATCTCGGTGGGACCGATCGCTCACTTCGGTTAGACCGAAACGTTACGAAGGGAAACAGAGAGAATACAATCCCATCTCGGTGAAACCGAGATCCCTATCAGTGAGACCGATTTGCCTAGGGTTTGTGGCAGTGGCTATGACAATTGAACTCGGTGGCGCCGGATAGAAAGAATCGGTAGGGCCGAGTTTGACTTTAGGTTTAGGTCATATGTGGATGTGAGAAAGTAGTAGAGGGTTTTGGAGCATATCACTAAGCACATGAAGCAAGAGGCTCATTAAGAAACACCTCATCCCTCCTTGATAGTATTGGATTTTCCTATAGACTCAATGTGATCTTAGATCACTAAAATGTAAAATGTAGAGTCTCGAGCTTTTGAGCTTGAGCCAATCCTTTGTCCTTGATATTTTGAGGGATCCACTTTCATCATCCATGCCATGCCATTCATTGAGCTTTCCTGAAATATTTGTCTTCGAATAGCATTAGCTCAATGAGCTATATGTTGTTATGAATTACCAAAACCACCTAGGGATAGTTGCACTTTCAAGGGGAAGGGGGCCGGCCCCCTCTAGATGAGATCTAGAGTGGGGGGGCAAGGGAGGGCTTGCCCCCCAAGCAAGGGGGCGCCCCCTCTAGGGTTCCCCCCAACCCTAGGCGCATGGGCCCAAGCGGGGGTGCCCCCAGCCCAATTAGGGGCTGGTTCCCTTCCACCTACAGCCCATAAGGCCCTCCTGGGCAGGTAGACCCTCCCGGTGGACCCCCGGAACCCCTCCGGTGGTCCCGGTACAATACCTGTATGCCCCCGAACTTTTCCGGTGACCGTATGACAACTTCCCATATATAAATCTTCACCTCCGGACCATTCCGGAACTCCTCGTGACATCTAGGATCTCATCCAGGACTCCGAACAACATTCGGTAATCACATACAAGTCTTCCTAATAACCCTAGCTTCATCGAACCTTAAGTGTGTAGACCCTACGGGTTCGGGAATCACGCAGACATGACCGAACAGCTCTCCGGCCAATAACCAACAGCGCGATCTGGATACCCATGTTGGCTCCCACATGTTCCACGATGATCTCATCGGATGAACCACGATGTCGAGGATTCAAGTAATCCCGTATACAATTCCCTGTGCCAATTGGTACATTACTTGCCCGAGATTCGATCGTCGGTATCCCAATACCTCGTTCAATCTCGTTACCGGCAAGTCACTTTACCCGTACCGTAATGCATGATCCCATGACCAACCACTTGGTCACATTGAGCTCATTATGATGATGCACTACCGAGTGGGCCCAGAGATACCTCTCCGTCATACGGAGTGACAAATCCCAGTCTCGATCCGTGCCAACCCAACAGACACTTTCGGAGATACCCGTAGTGTACCTTTATAGCCATCCAGTTACGTTGTGACGTTTGGTACACCCAAAGCACTCCTACGGTATCCGGAGTTGCACGATCTCATGGTCTAAGGAAATGATACTTGACATTAGAAAAGCTCTAGCAGACGAACTACACGATCTTGTGCTATGCTTAGGATTGGGTCTTGTCCATCAAATCATTATGCCAATGATGTGATCCCGTTATCAATGACATCCAATTTCCATGGTCAGGAAACCGTAACCATCCATTGATCAACGAGCTAGTCAACTAGAGGCTCACTAGGGACATGTTGTGGTCTATGTATTCACACATGTATTACGATTTCCGGATAACACAATTATAGCATGAACAATAGACAATTATCATGAACAAGGAAATATAATAATCATTTTATTATTGCCTCTAGGGCATATTTCAAACAGTCTCCCACTTGCACTAGAGTCAATAATCTAGTTACATTGTGATGAATCGAACACCCATAGAGTTCTGGTGTTGATCATGTTTTGCTCGCGGAAGAGGTTTAGTCAACGGATCCGCGATATTCAGATCCGTATGCACTTTGCAAATATCTATGTCTCCATCTTGAACATTTTCACGAATGGAGTTGAAGTGACGCTTGATGTGCCTGATCTTCTTGTGAAACCTGGGATCCTTGGCAAGGGCAATGGCTCCAGCGTTGTCACAGAAGAGAGTCATCGGCCCCGACACATTGGGAATAACTCCTAGGTCGGTAATGAACTCCTTCATCCAGATTGCTTCATGTGCTGCCTCTGAGGCTGCCATGTACTCCGCTTCACATGTAGATCCCGCCACGATGCTTTGCTTGCAACTGCACCAGCTTACTGCCCCACCATTCAAAATATACACGTATCCGGTTTGTGAATTAGAGTCATCCAGATCTGTGTCGAAGCTAGCGTCGACGTAACCCTTTACGACGGGCTCTTCGTCGCCTCCATAAACGAGAAACATATCCTTAGTCCTTTTCAGGTACTTCATGATATTCTTGACCGCTGCCCAGTGTTCCATGCCGGGATTACTTTGGTACCTTCCTACCAAACTTACGGCAAGGTTTACATCAGGTCTGGTACACAGCATGGCATACATGATAGACCCTATGGCCGATGCATAGGGGACGACACTCATCTTTTCTCTATCTTCTGCCGTGGTCGGACATTGAGCCGAGCTCAATTTCACACCTTGCAACACAGGCAAGAACCCCTTCTTGGACTGATCCATATTGAACTTCTTCAATATCATATCAAGGTATGTGCTTTGTGAAAGACCTATGAGGCGTCTCGATCTATCTCTATAGATCTTGATGCCTAATATGTAAGCAGCTTCTCCAAGGTCCTTCATTGAAAAACACTTATTCAAGTAGGCCTTTATGCTCTCCAAGAGTTTTGTATCATTTCCCGTCAAAAGTATGTCATCCACCTATAATATGAGAAATGCTACAGAGCTCCCACTCACTTTCTCGTAAACGCAGGCTTCTCCATAAGTCTGCATAAACCCAAACGCTTTGATCATTTCATCAAAGCGAATGTTCCAACTCCGAGATGCTTGCACCAGCCCATAGATGGAGCGCTGGAGCTTGCACACCTTGTTAGCATTCTTAGGATCGACAAAACCTTCCGGCTGCATCATATACAATTCTTCCTTAAGAAAGCCGTTAAGGAATGCCGTTTTGACGTCCATTTGCCATATCTCATAATCGTAGAATGCGGCAATTGCTAGCATGATTCGGACGGACTTAAGCTTCGCTACGGGTGAGAAGGTCTCATCGTAGTCAACCCCTTGAACTTGTCGATAACCCTTAGCGACAAGTCGAGCTTTGTAGATGGTAACATTACCATCCGCGTCCGTCTTCTTCTTAAAGATCCATTTATTTTCTATCGCTCGCCGATCATCGGGCAAGTCTGTTAAAGTCCATACTTTGTTTTCTTACATGGATCCTATCTCGGATTGCATGGCTTCAAGTCATTTGTTGGAATCTGGGCCCGCCATCGCTTCATCATAGTTCGAAGGTTCATCATTGTCTAACAACATGATTTCCAGGACAGGGTTGCCGTACCACTTCTGGTGCGGAACGTGTCCTTGTGGACCTACGAAGTTCAGTAGCAACTTGATCTGAAGTTTCATGATCATCATCATTAACTTCCTCTCTAGTCGGTGCAGGCAACACAGAAACATTTTCTTGAGCTGCGCTACTCTCCGGTTCAAGAGGCAATACTTCGTCAAGTTCTACTTTCCTCCCACTCACTTCTTTCGAGAGAATCTCTTTCTCCAGAAAGGACCCGTTCTTGGCAACAAAGATCTTGCCTTCGGATCTGAGGTAGACGGTGTACCCAATGGTTTCCTTAGGGTATCCTATGAAGACGCATTTTTCCAACTTGGGTTCGAGCTTTTCAGGTTGAAGTTTCTTGACATAAGCATCGCATCCCCAAACTTTTAGAAACGACATCTTAGGTTTCTTCCCAAACCATAATTCATACGGTGTCGTCTCAACGGATTTCGACGGAGCCCTATTTAAAGTGAATGCGGCAGTCTCTAAATCATAGCCCCAAAATGAGAGCGGTAAATCGATGAGAGACATCATAAATCGTACCATATCCAATAGAGGGCGATTACGACGTTCGGACACACCGTTACGCTGAGGTGTTCCAGGCGGCGTGAGTTGTGAAATGATTCCACATTTCCTTAAGTGCGTACCAAATTCGTTACTTAAATATTCTCCCCCACGATCTGATCGTAAGAACTTTATTTTTCGGTCACGCTGATTCTCTACCTGATTCTGAAATTCCTTGAACTTTTCAAAGGTCTTAGACTTGTGTTTCATCAAGTAGACATACCCATATCTACTTAAGTCATCAGTGAGAGTGAGAACATAACGATAGCCTCCGCGAGCCTCAACGCTCATTGGACCGAACACATCAGTATGTATGATTTTCAATAGGTTGGTTGCTCGCTCCATTGTTCTGGAGAACGGAGTCTTGGTCATTTTACCCATGAGGCATGGTTCGCACGTGTCAAATGATTCATAATCAAGAGACTCCAAAAGTCCATCTGTATGGAGCTTCTTCATGCGTTTGACACCAATGTGACCAAGGCGGCAGTGCCACAACTGTGTGGGACTATCGTTATCAACCTTACATCTTTTGGTATTCACACTATGAATATGTGTAACATCACGTTCGCGATTCATTAAGAATAAACAATTGACCAGCGGGGCATGACCATAAAACATATCTCTCATATAAATAGAACAACCATTATTCTCAGATTTAAATGAGTAGCCATCTCGTATTAAACGAGATCCAGATACAATGTTCATGCTCAAAGCTGGCACTAAATAACAATTATTGAGGTTTAAAACTAATCCCGTAGGTAAATGTAGAGGTAGCGTGTCGACGGCGATCACATCGACCTTGGAACCATTCCCGACGCACATCGTCACCTCGTCCTTCGCCAGTCTCCGCTTATTCCACAGCTCCTGTTTTGTGTTACAAATATGAGCAACCGCACCGGTATCAAATACCCAGGAGCTACTACGAGTACTGGTAAGGTACACATCAATTACATGTATATCACATATACCTTTGGTGTTGCCGGCCTTCTTGTCCGCTAAGTACTTGGGGCAGTTCCGCTTCCAGTGACTGTTTCCCTTGCAATAAAAACACTCAGTCTCAGGCTTGGGTCCATGCTTTGGCTTCTTCTCGGCAACTGGCTTACCGGGCGCGACAACTCCCTTGCCGTCCTTCTTGAAGTTCTTCTTACCCTTGACGTTCTTGAACTTAGTGGTTTTATTCACCATCAACACTTGATGTTCCTTTTTGATCTCCACCTCCGCTGATTTCAGCATTGAATATACCTCAGGAATGGTCTTTTCCATCCCCTGCATATTGAAGTTCATCACAAAGCTCTTGTAGCTAGGTGGGAGCGACTGAAGGATTCTGTCAACGACCGCATCATCCGGGAGATTAACTCCCAGATGAGATAGGCGGTTGTGCAACCCAGACATTTTGAGTATGTGCTCGGTGACATAACTATTCTCCTCCATCTTACAACTGTAGAACTTGTCGGAGACTTCATATCTCTCGACCCGGGCATGAGCTTGGAAAACCATTTTCAGCTCTTGGAACATCTCATATGCTCCGTGCTGCTCAAAACGCTTTTGGAGCCCCGGCTCTAAGCTGTAAAGCATGGCGCACTGAACCAGGGAGTAATCATCACTACGCTGTCGCCAGCGTTCATAACGTCTTGAGTTGCTGGGAAAACGGGTGCTTCACCTAGCGGTGCATCTAGGACATATGTTTTCTTGGCAGCTATGAGGATGATCCTCAAGTTCCAGACCCAGTCCGTATAGTTGCTGCCATCGTCTTTCAGCTTGGTTTTCTCTAGGAACACGTTGAAGTTGAGGGCAACATTAGCGTGGGCCATTTGATCTACAAGACATATTGCAAAGATTTTAGACTAAGTTCATGATAATTAAGTTCATCTAATCAAATTATATAATGAACTCCCACTCAGATAGACATCCCTCTAGTCATCTAAGTGATACATGATCTGAGTCAACTAGGCCGTGTCCGATCATCACGTGAGACGGACTAGTCATCATCGGTGAACATCTTCTTGTTGATCGTATCTTCTATACGACTCATGTTCGACCTTTCGGTCTCTTGTGTTCCGAGGCCATGTATGTACATGCTAGGCTCGTCAAGTCAACCTAAGTTTTTTGCATGTGTAAATCTGGCTTACACCCGTTGTATGTGAATGTCAGAATCTATCACACCCGATCATCACGTGGTGCTTCGAGACAACGAACTTTCTCAATGGCGCACAGTTAGGGGGAACACTTTCTTGAAATTATTATGAGGGATCATCTTATTTATGCTACCGTCGTTCTAAGCAAATAAGATGTAAAACATGATAAACATCATATGCAATCAAATAGTGACATGATATGGCCAATATCATTTTGCTCCTTTTGATCTCCATCTTCGGGGCGCCATGCTCCTCATCGTCACCGGCATGACACCATGATCTCCATCATCATGATCTCCATCATCATGATCTCCATCATTGTGTCTTCATGAAGTTGTCACGCCAACGACTACTTCTACTACTATGGCTAACGGTTTAGCAATAAAGTAAAGTAATTACATGGCGTTATTCAATGACACGCAGGTCATACAATAAATAAAGACAACTCCTATGGCTCCTGCCGGTTGTCATACTCATCGACATGCAAGTCATGATTCCTCTTACAAGAACATGATCAATCTCATACATCACATATATATCATTCATCACATCCTGTTTGGCCATATCACATCACACGGCATATGCTGCAAATAGACGTCCTCTAATTGTTGTTGCAATTTTTTTACGTGGCTGCTATAGGTTTCTAGCAAGAACGTTTCTTACCTACGCCAAAACCGCAACGTGATATGCCAATTTCTATTTACCCTTCATGAGGACCCTTTTCATCGAATCCGATCTGGCTAAAGTGGGAGAGACAGACACCCGCTAGCCACCTTATGCAACTAGTGCATGTCAGTCGGTGGAACCTGTCTCACGTAAGTGTACGTGTAAGGTCGGTCCGGGCTGCTTCATCCCACGATGCCGCCGAATCAAGATAAGACTAGTAACGGCAAGTAAATTGACAAAATCGACGCCCACAACAACTTGTGTTCTACTCGTGCATAGAAATTACGCATAGACCTAGCTCATGATGCCACTGTTGGGGCCCGTAGCAGAAATTTAAAATTTTCTACGCATCACCAAGATCAATCTATGGAGTCATCTAGCAACGAGAGAGAGAGAGGAGTGTATCTACATACCCTTGTAGATCGCAAGCGGAAGCGTTCAAGAGAATGGGGTTGATGGAGTCGTACTCGTCGTGATCCAAAGCACCGATGATCATAGCATCGAACGGACGGCACCTCCGCGTTCAACACACGTACGGAGCGGAGACGTCTCCCGCGCCTTGATCCGGCAAGGAGGAGGGAGAGGTTGAGGAAGAGAGCTCCAAGAGCAGCACGACGGCGTGGTGGTGATGGAGTGGCAGTACTCCGACAGGGCTTCGCCAAGCACTTAATCAGAGGAGGGGAGGTGTTGGGGAGGGGAGGGGCTGCGCCTTGGATGTGGTGCGCAGCCCTCCCCTCGCCCCTCTATTTATAGGGAAAGGGGGAAGGGGGCCGGCCCCCTCTAGATGAGATCTAGAGGAGGGGCAAGGGGAGGGGGGCTGGCCCCCCAAGCAAATGGGCGCCCCCTCTAGGGTTCCCCCCTAACCCTAGGCGCATGGGCCCAAGGGGGGGTGCGCCCAACCCACCTAGGGGCTGGTTCCCTTCCACCTACAGCCCATAAGGCCCTCCTGCGCAGGTGGACCCTCCCGGTGGACCCCCGGAACCCCTCTGGTGGTCCCGGTACAATACCGGTATGCCCCCGAACTTTTCCGGTGACCGTATGACAACTTCCCATATACAAATCTTCACCTCCGGACCATTCCGGAACTCCTCGTGGCGTATGGGATCTCATCCGGGACTCCGAACAACATTCACTAATCATATACAAGTCTTTCTAATAACCCTAGCGTCATCGAACCTTAAGTGTGTAGGCCCTACGGGTCCGGGAATCACGCATACATGACCGAACAGCTCTCCGGCCAATAACCAACAACGGGATCTAGATACCCATGTTGGCTCCCACATGTTCCACGATGATCTCATCGTATGAACCACGATGTCGAGGATTCAAGTAATCCCGTATACAATTCCCTTTGCCAATCGGTACGTTACTTGCCCGAGATTCGATCGTCGGTATCCCAATACCTCGTTCAATCTCGTTACTGGCAAGTCACTTTACTCGTACCGTAATGCATGATCCCATGACCAACCACTTGGTCACATTGAGCTCATTATGATGATGCACTACCGAGTGGGCCCAGTGATACCTCTCCGTCATACGGAGTGACAAATCCCAGTCTCGATCCATGCCAACCCAACAGACACTTTCGGAGATACCTGTAGTGTACCTTTATAGCCACCCAGTTACGTTGTGACGTTTGGTACACCCAAAGCACTCCTACGGTATCTGGGAGTTGCATGATCTCATGGTCTAAGGAAATGATACTTGACATTAGAAAAGCTCTAGCAGACGAACTACACGATCTTGTGCTATGCTTAGGATTGGGTCTTGTCCATCAAATCATTATGCCAATGATGTGATCCCGTTATCAATGACATCCAATGTCCATGGTCAGGAAACCGTAACCATCCATTGATAAACGAGCTAGTCAACTAGAGGCTCACTAGGGACATGTTGTGGTCTATGTATTCACACATGTATTACGATTTCCGGATAACACAATTATAGCATGAACAATAGACAATTATCATGAACAAGGAAATATAATAATCATTTTATTATTGCCTCTAGGGCATATTTCGAACAGTCTCCCACTTGCACTAGAGTCAATAATCTAGTTACATTGTGATGAATCGAACACCCATAGATTGCTTACGGATAGATCTATTATGAGCATTGCATATCCTATACCAAGCATCCTTTAAATTCTCCCCTCCCCTTTGCTTAAAGTTAAGAACCTCGTTCTCGGGAGTACACGCAATAGAAGAAGAACTATCCATAACAACAAAAAGTGATAAACAACAAAGCACACAAAAATAGATCTGGCGAGAAAAATGATGAACGGAAAAGAGCGCGAATAAAACGGCAAATTTTTGTGAAGTGGGGGAGATGAAAATGAGAGGCAAATGGCAAATAATGTAAATTGAAAGGAGATGAGATTTGTGATTAGGAACCTGTTAGATGTTGATGATGTCTCCCCGGCAATGGCGCCAGAAATTCCTTTTGATGTGGCTTGAACTACGTCGGTATTTCCCTAAAGAGGAAGGGATGATGCATCATAGCTACGGTAGGTATTTCCCTCAGTGATGAGACCATGGTTATCGAACCAGTAGGAGAACCACGCAACACCACGTGAATGACTCCTGCACACAAAGAACAAATACTTGCAACCCGACGTAAGAGAGGGGTTGTCAATCCCTCACGGGTAAAAAGATAGGTAAAATTGTAGTAGATTGGATAAATAGATCTCGCGGGAACGCGAGATAAAATAAATAACAATAAATTGCAGCAAGGTATTTTTGTTTTTTTGGATTAATAGATCTGAAAATAAAAGCAAATAAAAATAGATCTCGAAGGCAAATATAATAAAGAAGAGAACCGGGGGCCGTAGATTTCACTAGTGACTTCTCTCGGGAAAAATAGCAATATAGCGGGTAAACAAATTACTGTTGGGAAATTAATAGAACTTCAAATAATCATGATGATATCCAGTCAATGATCATTATATAGGCTTCACGTCCAAGATTAGTAGACCGACTCCTGCCTGCATTTACTACTATTACTCCACACATCGACCGCTATCCAGCATGCATCTAGTGTATTAAGTTCATGGAGAATCGGAGTAATGCAATAAGAACGATGACATGATGTAGACAAGATCTATTTATGCAGAAATATACCCCATCTTCTTGTCCTTAATAGTAACGATACATACGTGTCGGTTCTCCTTCTGTCACTGGGATCAAGCACCGTAAGATCGAACCCATCACAAAGCACCTCTTCCCATGGTAAGAAAAATAGATCTAGTTGGCCTAACTAAACCAAAGATTTGAAAAAGAAATACGAGGCTATAAGTAATCATGCATATAAGAGATCAAAAGACTCAAATAACTTTCATGGTTAAAAACATAGATCTGATCATAAACTCAAAGTTCATTGGATCCCAACAAACACACCGCAAAAAGAGTTACATCAAATAGATCTTCAAGAGACCATTGTATTGAGAATCAAGAGAGAGAGAGAGAGGAAGCCCTCTAGCTACAAACTACGGGCCCGTAGGTCTACAATGAACTACTCACGCATCATTGGAGAGGCATCAATGAGGATGATGAACCCCTCCGTGATGGTGTGTAGATTGGATCTGTGGTTTCTGGAACTTGCGGCGGCTGGAATTGATTTTCGTCGAATCTCCTCGGGTTTCTGGAATATTGGGGTATTTATAGAACAAAGTGGCGGTGCGGGAGGCCACCGAGGTGGGCACAACCCTCCAGGGCGCGCCTGGGCCTGCAAGCGTGCCCAGGTGGGTTGTGCCCCCCTCGGGGCACCCCTCTGGAACTTCTTCGGCCCATATTGTGTCTTCTGGTCCAGAAAAATTCTCTAAAAAGTTTCGCTGCGTTTGGACTCCGTTTGGTATTGATTTCTGCGAAGTAAAAAACAAGCAAAGCAACTAGCACTGGGCACTATGTCAATAGGTTAGTCCCAAAAAACATAAAGTTGCTATAAAATGATAGTAAAACATCCAAGAATGATAATATAAGAGCATGGAACAATAAAAAATTATAGATACATTGGAGACGTATCAGTATTAAAGCTGAAGATGTTAAGAATTTACCACGTATTAAAGAAATACATGGTCTTGAACCACATGTAGTAGAGGTAAAATCTCTCTGTAGATTTGATGAAGGTGATATTCCTCATAATAAATCTACTAGTCAATGCTTGGATGAGTTTGATAACTTTATTGTTAAACAAGAAAACTTCAATGCTTATGTTAGTAGACAATTGAAACGTAATGCTTATATGCTTGACTGCTTGGGTGATTATATGAGTAGAACTGTTAATGATCTTAAGATTATTAGTAAGCATGCTTCCATGGTGAAAACTCAAGAATAACAAGTTCTTAAAGCTCAAAATGATTTGTTGAATGAGTTGAATAGTAAGAACACAATGATAATTCTATTAGGGTTATGACTAGAGGAGGTAAAATGACCCATGAGCCTTTGTAACATGAGGGCCATCCTAAGAGAATTGAGCAAGATTCTCAGAGAATTAATAGTGATGCACCTAGTCGTTCTAAAAGGAAAAAGAAAGGTGGTAGGACTTTGCAAGCTTCTAGTGAACCTGTTATAGATAGACCTGAGAATCCTAATGATATTTCTATTTCTGATGCCGAGACACAATCTGGTGATGAACATGAACCTAGTGCTAATGTTAATGATGATGTTCATGTTGATGCTCAACCTAGTAATGATAATGATGTGGAGGTTGAACCTGCTGTTGATCTTGATAACCCACAACCTAAGAATCAACGTTATGATAAGAGAGACTTCATTGCTAAGAAACATGGTAAAGAAAGTGAACCATGGGTTCAGAAACCCATGCCCTTTCCTCCTAAACCATCCAAGAAAAAGGATGATGAATTGATGAGGACTTTGAACGCTTTGTTGAAATGCTTAGACCTGTCTTTTTGCGTATGCGTTTGACTAATATTCTGAAAATGTCTCCTTATGCTAAGTATATGAAAGAAATTGTTACAAACAAAAGAAAGATACAGGAAGCTGAAATTTCCACCATGATTGCTAATCACACTTTTAAGGGTGGAATACCAAAGAAACTTGGAGATCCTAGAATACCAACTATACCATGCTCCATTAAAAGAAACTATGTCAAAACTGCTTTATGTGATCTTGGAGCCGATGTTAGTGTTATGCCTTTCTCTTTATATCGTATACTTGATTTGAATAAGTTGACTGCGGGAGTCCAATATTCGGGGGTCCTTAGGTGTCCAGCCTATTCGGTATGGGCCGGACTGATGGTCCGCGAAGATAAAGTAGAAGATTATCCCCCGTGTACGGGTAAGTTTGGTGTCCGGATGTATTACTTACTTCTCTTGTAAGCTGACTCTGTAAAACCCTAGACCCCTCCGGTGTGTATGTAAACCAGAGGGTTTAGTCCGTAGAGGCTATCAAAATTTATATAAGCTAGACAACTAGGGTTTAGCCATTATGATCTCAAGGTAGATCGACTCTTGTAACCCCTATACTCATCAAAGACAATCACGCAGGACATAGGGTTTTACCTCCATTAAGAGGGCCCGAAGCTGGGTAAATATCGTGTTCTCTCTATCCCTTGTAACCTTCGATCCTCAGACGCACAGTTCGGGACCCCCTACCCGAGATCGGCCGGTTTTGACACCGACATTGGTGCTTTCATTGAGAGTTCCTTTGTGTTGTCGATAGAAGGATCGATGGCTCTCCTTGTCATTGATGACGATATTACTTCTGGAAGGGTCCTAACTCCAGGACAGGTCCTCCAGCTTGGCGGTTTTCCATGGGCGCTCGCTCGGCCATCAAGCCAACAGCAGCCCCCACAATTGCCAAACATGATCTCCGCATCAGCCTCAAACACTCTGAAAAGATGGATCCGGCAGATGTCTCATCCTTGAACGAGCTGCTAGATCGCATCGCCACCCTGGGGGTTGCAACAGACTATGATCAGATCGGGCTTAAACCCGATCAGAGGGAAAACAAGTCCCCACCGGTCACCCATCTGGTAGCAGTCATCGAGGAACGAGCCAAGAACGCTTCTCCCCTGAAGTTAATCACTAGCTATGTTCGGATTTTCGAGCCCCGCGAGCCGGATACCCATCCTCGGGAAGAGACTTCATGTCACCCAAACATAGGATCAGGCATTGAGCCCGGAAGTCTTCAGGACCTTACTGATCCCAAACTAGTGACCTTGGAGATTCTTCAAACTCCGGATCCAATCGTGGGCCAGGGTTCTGATTTTAGCCCGCCCACCCATCACAAGAAATATTCCCCAAGCAATTCAGGACCTCCAGACATATGTGACCTAATGTATGTACAACAGCAACCTCAGGGAATGGTCCATCACTTTTGGGCCAGATTCCTCCTTGTTAAAAACTAGATTAAAGACTGCTGCGACGACGACGCGGTTTTAGTTTTTTTTCGTAACTGTACGGACGAGGGAATCCTTAATGCTCTCAACTGCCGCCATATACAACACTTCACAGATCTGACACACATAGTACAGAAGTATTGCCTGATGGAAAGCGCATGGAAAGCCCAGACAGCCCGGTGGGAACCCCCTGCCTTTAAGCAAACCACCGTACGGCCAAAACAGATGCACTCTTATGGAACATCCGATCACAAGCCATTGACAAGAAAAACAAACCCTTCACGGGATATATAACCATCCTTGACGAACTACTCGACAAGCCCTATCAGATACATACAGCGCCAAGCACCGAACCAACGCATCGCCTTCGGGCATGTTGGGTACTCCGACAAGTGGCTAAGAGCGATGAGGCTATCCTCACCAGTGCTACTCCAGAGTATTATTCTTTGGAGGATGACGATTTCAACGTCTTTACGGTCTTTGTGACCTTCTCTTCAAATAATCATCGCAAACGGGCGCTCCACGACCTTGCCGAAGTCAAACAAGTAACCGCAATGAACCCTTGGAGCAACACGACCATAACGTTCACCACTGACGTCGAACCAAGGGCCCGATCGGTCCGAGCACCAGCCACCTTGGTCTTAAACCCAATTGTGGACGGTTGTCGCTCACCAAAGTGCTCATGGATGGTAGAAGTGGACTTAAACTCATCTACGAAGATACGCTCGACAAAATGCAAATGGACAAGAGTCGCATCGAGCAAAGCAGTACTACCTTTCGAGGTATTATCCCCAGTCGAGAAGCACGATGCTCGGGGAAAATTAAACTCGATGTAGTATTCGGCATGCCTGATAACTACAGGTCCGAAGAGTTGCTCTTCCATGTGGCCCCTTTCAACAGACGATACCACGCCCTTTTGGGACGGGACGCCTTCGCACGCTTTCAAGCCATACCCCATTACGGGTACATGAAGCTCAAAATGCCAGGGCCCAACAGAGTAATCACTATCACAAGCGATCTAGATATAGCACTCCGTGCCGAAATCAAAACCGCATCCTTGGCCCTCGCGGCCGAAGAGTTAACCAGTATGCGTTCCACGGTGGAAAAGGACGATGTAATCCTTGACAAGAGGCCCAAATCCACATCTTTCAAACCACCAGATGAAATAGTAAAATTTCAAGTGCACCCGACGGATCCTAACAAAACATCATCCATTGGAGCACAACTGGATCCGACAATTGACGCCGCCTTACGAGCATTCCTACGCTAAAATTGGGACATCTTTGCCTGGCATCCTCCAGACATGGCTGGATTCCCACGAAGACTGGCCAAACATAACCTCAACATAATAAAGGGGTTCAAACAAGTCAAGCAAATGTTGCGGCGCTTTTCTAAGCCCAAACAACAAGCTATGGGCGAGGAGCTAGCCAAACTACTTGAGGCCGGGTTCATTAGAGAAATCAAACACCCAGACTGGCTAGCCAAACTGGTCATGGTGCCGAAGAAGGATAAATCCTGGCGCCTTTGGGTCGATTTCAAAGACCTCATAAGGCTTGCCCTAAGGACCCCTTCCCACTGCCCCGCATTGACCAAATCATCGACGCGACTGCAGGACATGACTCATTGTGTTTCCTCGATGCCTGCTCCGGATACCATCAGATCAAGATGAAGGAGTCGGATCAGGCTGCAATGGCATTTATTACTCCATACGGGCCTTTCTGCTTCAACACTATGCCTTTCGGGCTCAAAAACGCTGGCGCCACTTACCGACGCATGATTCAAATGTGTCTGGAAAAGCAAATTGGCAAGACAGTGGAGGCATATGTGGACGACATAGTCATTAAGACTAAACATGTCGAATCATTGGTGGACGATATACGCCTCACATTCGACAACCTCCGAAAATATGACATACGTCTCAATCCGAAAAAATGTGTTTTCGGCGTTCCAGCCAGGAAACTACTCGGATTCATTATTTCCGATAGAGGAATCAAAGCGAACCCAACCTAAATACGAGCCCTATCACAATTGGCAACGCCAACAGACTTAAAGCAGGTCCAAAAACTAGCTGGGTGCGTGGCAGCCTTGAGCCGCTTTATCTCCAGATTAGGAGAAAAGGCGCTGCCACTTTATCGACTACTCTGATGCACTGACCACTTCGAATGGACGGATGCGGCTACAGCTGGATTGGAAGAAATAAAGACTTTGTTAGCAGGCAACCCAATCCTAGCTGCACGAAGTGTTGGTGAGCCTATGTTGCTCTACATATCTGCTACTCACCAGGTGGTGAGCGTCGTACTTGTCATCGAACAAGAGGAAGAGGGACACAAATTCCCCCAGAAACCAGTGTACTATGTATTGACAGTCCTTACACCATGCAAATCTCGATACCCGCACTATCAGAAGATAGCCTATGCGGTCTTCATGGCATCCCGGAAGCTGCGACACTACTTTCAAGAGTGTCCGATCATGGTGGCATCTGAAGTACCACTCAATGACATCATAAATAATCGGGATTCCACCGGCCGCATAGCCAAATGGGCCATCGAGCTCTTACCATTTGAAATAACATACAAGCCATGCCAAGCTATTAAATCTCAGGTGTTGGCCGACTTTGTCGCCGAGTGGACAGAAGCCGAACTCCCTAAAGAGTACAACACATACTCCAACTGGATCGTCTACTTCGACGGCTCTGAAATGTTAGCTGGACTGGGGGCTGGTATCATTTTAACATCCCCTACAGGGGACACAGTCCGCTACGTGTTACAAATTATGTATACAGACTCCAACAATGCGGCCGAATACGAGGCACTACTACACGGTCTCCGAATGGCCGTCTCTATGGGCATACTACGCCTAGAGGTGCATGGGGATTCAAACCTTGCAATATCCCAAATAAATGGAGAATTCGATGCAAAAGACCCAAAGATGGCGGCATACCGAAATGCCATCCTCAAAATATTAGCTCGGTTTGAGGGGCTCGAGTTCCATCACGTTGCTCGAGACAATAATCAGGCATCGGACATCCTTGCTTGAATGGGAGCTAAGTGCGATCCCGTCCCGCCTAACACCTTTTTGGAAAGGCTCTTCAAGCCATCTGTGGTATGGCAGGACGAGAGCGGAAATACTAGTCTGGAGCCGATCATACTCCTAGATGCCAAACACAATTCTGATATCATCGGGGGTCCGGGCACCGAAATGACACCTTTCACCCATGTAATCATGGCCATCATTGCTCCATGGACCGAACCCTTCCTGGCCTACCTTAATAGGCAGGAGCTCCCTGATGACCAGAATGAGGCCATCGCATGGTTCGACGCTCTAAGGCCTTAGAAAGTTCACGAAGGTGAACTCTACAAGAAAAGTACTACTCGAGTTCTTCAAAGATGCATCTCCGAAGAGGAGGGACGGGAGCTCTTGGCCGAAAGACATGCTGGTCTTGGTGGCCATCATGCCCTAGCTCAGGCCCTCGTAAGCAAGGCCTTCTGTACATGCTTCTTTTGGCCAACGGCCCGAGCAGACGCACAAACCCTTGTACAACGTTGTGTGGGATGCCAGCTTTTCGCCAATCAAAGTCATATGCCGCCCACTGCCTTAAGAACAATCCCCATCACTTGGCCCTTTGCGGTCTGGGGGCTACATATGGTCGGACCCCTTAAATGGGGCAGCCAAAAGAAGAAATATTTGCTAGTTATGGTGGATAAATTCACTAAATGGATAGAGGCCAAACCAGTAAAAACGGCTAAAGCCGGGTGATGACCCAAAAGTATAGGGGATCTATCATTGTCCTTTCGATAAGTAAGAGTGTCGAACCCAACGAGGAGCAGAAGGAAATGATAACCAGTTTTCAGCAAGATATTCTCTGCAAGCACTGAAATTATAGGTAACAGATAGTTTTGTGATAAGATAACTTGTAACGAGCAACAAGTAACAAAAGTAAATAAAGTGCAGTAAGGTGGCCCAATCCTTTTTATAGCAAAGGACAAGCCTGGACAAACTCTTATATAGAGAAAAGCGCTCCCGAGGACACATGGGAATTATCGTCAAGCTAGTTTTCATCACGTTCATATGATTCGCGCTCGGTACTTTGATAATTTGATATGTGGGTGGACCGGTGCTTGGGTGTTGTCCTTACTTGGACAGGCATCCCACTTATGATTAACTCCTATTGCAAGCATCCGCAACTACAAAAGAAGTATTAAGGTAAATCCAACCATAGCATGAAACATATGGATCCAAATCAGCCCCTTACGAAGCAACGCATAAACTAGGGTTTAAGCTTTTGTCACTCTAGCAACCAATCATCTACTTATTACTTCCCAATGCCTTCCTCTAGGCCCAAATAATGGTGAAGTGTCATGTAGTCGACGTTCACATAACACCACTAGAGGAGAGACAACATACATCTCATCAAAATATCGAACGAATACCAAATTCACATGACTACTAATAGCAAGACTTCTCCCATGTCCTCAGGAACAAACGTAATTACTCACAAAGCATATTCATGTTCATAATCAGAGGGGTATTAATATGCATATAGGATCTGAACATATGATCTTCCACCCAATAAACCAACTAGCATCAACTACAAGGAGTAATCAACACTACTAGCAACCTACAGGTACCAATCCCAGACTTGGAGACAAAGATTGGATACAAGAGATGAACTAGGGTTTGAGAGGAGATGGTGCTGGTGAAGATGTTGATGGAGATTGGCCCCCTCCCGATGAGAGGAGCGTTGGTGATGATGATGGCGATGATTTCCCCCTCCCGGAGGGAAGTTCCCCCAGCAGAACAGCTCTGCCAGAGCCCTAGATTGGTTCCGCCTCGTGGCGGCGGAGTCTCGTCCGAAAAGTTTGCTTATGATTTTTTCTCGTTCGAAAGACTTCATATAGCAGAAGATGGGCACCGGAGGGCCACCAGGGGGCCCACGAGGCAAGGGGGCGAGCCCAGGGGGGTAGCGCGCGCCCCCCACCCTCGTGCCCAGGGTGTGGGTCCTCTCTGGTATTTTCTTCGCTCAGTATTTTTTATTATTTCCAAAAATAACTTCCGTCGAGTTTCAGGACTTTTGGAGTTGTGCAAAATAGGTCTCTAATATTTGCTCCTTTTCCAGCCCAGAATTCCAGCTGTCGGCATTCTCCCTCTTTATGTAAACCTTGTAAAATAAGAGAGAATAGGCATAAGTATTGTAACATAATGTGTAATAACAGCCCATAATGCAATAAATATCAATATAAAAGCATGATGCAAAATGGATGTATCACCAGGCCAATGATCGACTTTATATCCGGCGTGGTACACCGTTATGTTGTCCCGCACAACGTCATTACTGATAATGGCTCTAATTTCACAGCCGACGAGGTGAAAAATTGGTGTGCTAACTTGGGCATTAAGCTCGATTACGCATCCGTATATCACCCTCAAACAAACTATCAGGTCGAACAGGCTAATGGCCTGATAATGAGCGGCATCAAACCCAGACTAGTGCGATCCCTATGGGAGTCAGATAAACACAGGGACGAGGAATTTGATTCCATACTCTGGGGACTGTGGACTACGCCCAATCGCACGACTGGATACACCCCCTTTTTTATGGCGTATGACGCAGAGGCTGTTTTGCCCTGCGACATTATTCATGACTCACCTCGAGTGCGCATGTATGAAGAGAAAGAGGCCGAGCTTGATCGGCAGGACGACCTAGACGGCCTGGAGGAGGAGCGTGACATTGCAAAAGCTCGTTCCGCATTTTACCAACAACAGGCTCGACGATACCAAAGCAGAGAAGTGCGGGCCAAGACTTATAATGTCGGTGAACTCGTTTTACGCCTCCCAGAGAAGAAGAAGGACAAGGTCAAACCAAAATGGGAGGGCCCCTTCATTATAGATGAAGTTCTCATAGGAGGGGCCTATCGCCTTCGTAATGCATCGGATAATCGCCTAGAGCTGAATCCATGGAACGCTGCTCGACTCTGAAGATTCTACACACAAGTTCGGCCATGTTTGTTTTTCGTTTTTTCTCCTCTTCATTTCTTTTTGTTTTCTCGTTTTTTTATGATTCCCAGTATATGTTCGGATAGGCCGAACACTTAAGGGGTACACCTCCTAAAATGTATACACCCCACGGCGACTGGGGGCTTCTTTAACCGAATCTTATTATTATTCAGAGCCTTGAGCTCACAATTTATACGTCGTTTGTTCATATAAAATCTTTTTGCCATTATATGCACCTCTATGACTTAAGGTTTTGCCAAGCTGGGTTGCCTCGCTCCTGTGTTTATGCCCTACGTTCCCGATTGTTCGGCTAGGGCGTAAAGGGAGCACCTCTGCGATTGTTACAACCGGGTAATCCGGACCTGTACCTCAGACGGGTGAAGCCTAAAGCTAGCGTTCTTAAGAGAATAATTGGTCGGCAATCAAACGACAGATAGTTACATTCTTGTAACTCTTCAAAAATACAGGACAATTTTTCCGTACTACGAACCAACGCCTAGGCACGCATAAGTAAAGCATGCCAACCCAAGGAAAGGAACCCTTAACGGAACTATTCTCCTTGGAAGATGTTTCTTACATGTGTAATATAACATACCTCCCGAACTAAATTTTTTGTCTGTTCGAGCACAATGACCGGGTTGCCTGGTTTCCAGACATAGTGACTGCTTCTTTTCATTCCAAAAGAGTATCCGGAAACACTCCGCCATTTTGGTCCAGAGGTTAAAGCCGAAAGCCTCTAATATTTTCTATCTTTAGAGAAGCCTCTAGTGAAACCTATGGCCTCTAAGTCTATTTTCCATCATATAACTTTCTGATCTACAATTCTAGTTCCTGATTTACTTCCTTTGCAATATTTTACTTCCCATTCCATAAACCAAAATACCAAAAATATTACTTTACCGTTTATCCATCTCTATTAGATCTCACTTTGCAAATAACCGTGAAGGGATTGAAAACCCGTTTATCACGTTGGGTGCAAGTTGGTGTTTGTTTGTGCAGGTATTCGGTGACTTGTGCGTTGTCTCCTACTGGATTGATACCTTGGTTCTCAAAACCGAGGGAAATACTTACTCTACTTTGCTGCATCACCCTTTCCTCTTCAAGGAAAAAAACAACACAAGCTCAAGAAGTAGCAGGAAGAATTTCTGGCACCGTTGCCGGGAATATCTAGGCCAAATCAAGACATATCAAGTACCCGACATAAACTCTCATCTCTCGCATTACATTATTTGCCATTAGCCTCTTGTTTTCCTCTCCCCCACTTCTAAAACGATTTTCAAAAAGTTGTTCTATACATGTTATGCTCTATCCATCCATGCCCTTGTTTGAAATTATAGCATGTTGTAGTTTGTTGTTATCATGTTCTCAAATTGCTAAATAATGTTTCAATCAGTATGTTAATAGTAAGTTCAGTTTTGTCATGTGAATAGCTAGTGTTCTATGCATCTTATGACCATGTTCTTGACATGAGTAGTTGCACAAATATGTCTTCTTGCTGTTGGTTATATTCACATGCCATGATATGCTTTATGTTGAGTTAACCAAGCTTGCAAACATGTCTACTTGTCGCTGTTTCTGCCATGTTCACTAAATTCCACCAAGTTTCTTGTTGTTGCTATCATCCTCGCTGTACACACATTTTGAGAGAGACACGCATGAATCGTGATTTATCAGAATACTCTATGTGCTTCACTTATATATTTTGAGCTAGGCAACATTGCTCTAGTGCTTCACTTATATCTTTTAGAGCACGACGGTGATTTTATTTTATAGAAATTAATGAACCCTAATGCTTCACTTATATTATTTTGAGAGTCTCTAAATAGCGTGGTAATTTGCTTTGGTTATAAATTTAGTCCTAATATGATAGGCATCCAAGAGGGATATAATAAAACTTTCGTATAAAGTGCATTGAATACTATAAGAAGTTTGATTCCTTATGATTGTTTTGAGATATGAAGATGGTGATATTAGAGTCATGCTAGTAAGTAATTGTGAATTTGAGAAATACTTGTGTTAAAGTTTGTGATTCCCGTAGCATGCACGTATGGTGAACCGTTACGTGATGAAGTCAGAGCATGATTTATTTATTGATTGTCTTCCTTATGAGTGGCGGTTGGGGACGAGCGATGGTCTTTTCCTACCAATCTACCCCCCTAGGAGCATGCGCGTAGTACTTTGTTTCGATAACTAATAGATTTTTGCAATAAGTATATGAGTTCTTTATGACTAGTGTTGAGTCCATGAATTATACGCACTCTCACCCTTCCACCATTGTGAGCCTCTCTACTACCGCGCAACTTTCGCCGGTACCATAACCCACCATATACCTTCCTCAAAACAGCCACCATACCCACCTATTATGGGATTTCCATAGCCATTCTGAGATATATTGCCATGCAACTTTCCACCGTTCCGTTGATTATGACACGCTCCATCATTGTCATATTGCTATGCAAGATCATGTAGTTGACATCGTATTTGTGGCAAAGCCACCGTTCATAATTCTTTCATACATGTCACTCTTGATTCATTGCACATCCTGGTACACCGCCGGAGGCATTCACATAGAGTCATATTTTTGTTTTAATTATCGAGTTGTAATTCCTGAGTTGTAAGTAAATAAAAGTGTGATGATCTTCATTATTAGAGCATTTTCCCATGTGAGGAAAGGATGATGGAGACTATGAATCCCCCACAAGTCCGGATGAGACTCCGGACGAAAAAAAGAGGCAAAAAATGAGAGAGGGCCCAAATAAAAATATGAGAGAAAAGAGAGAATGGGCAATGCTACTATCCTTTTACCACACTTGTGCTTAAAAGTAGCACCATGATCTTCATGATAAGAGAGTCTCCTATATTGTAACTTCCATATACTAGTGGGAATTTTTCATTATAGAACTTGGCTTGTATATTCCAATGATGGGCTTCCTCAAATTTCCCTAGGTCTTCGTGAGCAAGTAAGTTGGATGCACACTCAATTAGTTTCTTTTTGAGCTTTCATAAACTTATAGCTCTAGTGCACCCGTTGCATGGCAATCCCTGCTCACTCACATTGATATCTATTAATGGGCATATCCATAGCCCATTGATACGCCTAGTTTGTGTGAGACTATCTCCTTATTTTTGTCTTCTCCACAACCATCGCCTATTCCACCTATAGTGCTATGTCCATGGCTCACGCTCATGTATTGCGTGAAAGTTGAAAAAGTTTGAGATCATCAAAAGTATGAAACAATTGCTTGGATTGTCATTGGGGTTGTGTGTGATTTGAATATTTTGAGTGATGAAGATGGAGTATAGGCAGACTATATGATTTTGTAGGGATAAGCTTCTTTGGCCATGTTATTTTGAGAAGACATAATTGCCTTGTTAGTATGCTTGAAGTATTATTGTTTTTATGTAAATATTAAACTTTTGTTTTGAATCATACGGATCTGAACATTCATGCCACAATAAATAAATTACATGGATAAATATGTTAGGTAGCATTCCGCATCAAAAGTTCTGTTTTTATCATTTACCTACTCGAGGGTGAACAGGAATTAAGCTTGGGGATGCTTGATACGTCTCCAACGTATCTATAATTTTTGATTGTTCCATGTTATTATATCATCTGTTTTAGATATTTTATATCCATTGATATGCTATTTTATATTATTTTTGGGACTAACCTATTAACCTAGAGCCCAGTGCGAGTTTCTGTCTTTTTCCTTGTTTTAGAGTTCCGCAGAAAAGGAATACCAAACGGAATGAAACTTTTGCGATGATTTTTCTTGGACCAGAAGACATCCAGAGGACTTGGAGTACACGTTAGGGAAGCCACAAGGCACCCACAAGGATGGAGGTGCGCCCAGGGGGTAGGGCGCGCCCCCACCCTTGTGGGCCCCTCGTGACTCCACCGACCTATTTCTTCCGCCTGTATATTCTCAAATATTCCAAAACCAATGAGGAGAGCCACGAAAACATTTTTCCACCGCCGCAACATTCTGTACCCGTGAGTTCCCATCTAGGGGCCTTTTCTGGCGTCCTGCTGGAGGGGGATTCGATCACGGAGGGCTTCTACATCAACACCATTGCCGCTCCGATGAAGCTTGAGTAGTTTACCTCAGACCTACGAGTCCATAGCTAGTAGCTAGATGGCTTCTTCTCTCTCTTTGATTCGCAATACCATTTTCTCCATGATGTTCTTGGAGATCTATTCGATGTAATACCTTTTTGCGGTGTGTTTGCCGAGATCCGATGAATTGTGGATTTATGATCAGCTTATCTATGAATATTATTTGAATCTCCTCTGAATTCTTATATACATGATTTGATATCTTTGCAAGTCTCTTTGAACTATCGGTTTGGTTTGGCCAACTAGATTGGTTTTTCTTGCAATGGGAGAAGTGCTTAGCTTTGGGTTCAATCTTACGGTGCTTGATCCCAGTAACAGAAGGGGAACCGACACGTATTGTATTGTTGCCATTGAGGATAACAAGATGGGGTTTTCATCATATTGCCTTAATTTATCCTGCTACAACATGTCATCTTACTTAATGCGCTACTCTATTCTATGAACTTAATACTGTAGATGCAGGCAGGAGTCGGTCGATGTGTGGAGTAATAGTAGTAGATGAAGGCAAGAGTCGGTCTACTTGACACGGACGTGATGCCTATGTTCATGATCATTGCCATAGATATCGTCATAACTTTGCGCTTTTCTATCAATTGCTCGACAGTAATTTGTTCACCCACTGTAATATTTTCTATCTTGAGAGAAGCCTCTAGTGAAACCTATGGCCTCTAAGTCTATTTTCCATCATATAACTTTCTGATCTACAATTCTAGTTCCCGATTTACTTCCTTTGCAATCTTTTACTTTCCATTCCATAAACCAACATACCAAAAATATTACTTTACTGTTTATCCATCTCTATTAGATCTCACTTTGCAAATAACCGTGAAGGGATTGAAAACCCGTTTATCACGTTGGGTGCAAGTTGGTGTTTGTTTGTGCAGGTATTCGGTGACTTGTGCGTTGTCTCCTACTGGATTGATACCTTGGTTCTCAAAACCGAGGGACATACTTACTCTACTTTGCTGCATCACCCTTTCCTCTTCAAGGAAAAAACCAACGCAAGCTCAAGAAGTAGCAGGAAGAATTTCTGGCACCGTTGCCGGGGATATCTAGGCCAAATCAAGACATACCAAGTACCTGACATAAAATTGTTGGGGAACGTAGCAGAAATTCAAAATTTTCCTACGTGTCACCAAGATCTATCCATGGAGAGACTAGCAACGAGGGGAAGGAGAGTGCATCTACATACCCTTGTAGATCGCTAAGCGGAAGCGTTCAAGTGAACGGGGTTGATGGAGTCGTACTCGTCATGATTCAGATCACCGATGATCCTAGTGCCGAATGGACGGCACCTCCGCGTTCAACACACGTACAACCCGGTGACGTCTCCCATGCCTTGATCCAGCAAGGAGTGAGGAGAGGTTGAGAAGACTCCATCCAGCAGCAGCTGGCAGGCGTGGTGGTGGTGGAGGCGTGGTAATCCTGCGGGGCCGCCAAGCACCAGCGGAGAGGAGGAGGTGTCACGGGAGGGAGGGAGGCGCCGAGGACTCATGTGGCTTCCTCCTCCCTCCACTATATATAGGTGCAAGAGAGGGGGGGCGCAGCCTTGCCCCTTCCTCCAAGGAAGGGTGCGGCCAAGAGGCGGAGGAGTCCATCCTCCCCAAGGCACCTCGGAGGTGTCTTCCCCCTTTGGACTCTTCCTCCCCAAGTCTCCTTGGCGCATGGGCCTCTTGGGGCTGGTTCCCTTGGCCCATATGGGCCAAGGCGCACCCCCTACAGCCCATGTGGCCCCCCGGTGGACCCCCGGACCCCTTTCGGCACTCCCGGTACAATACCGATAATGTGCGGAACTTTTCCGGCGACCAAAATAAGACTTCCTATATATAAATCTTTACCTCCGGACCATTCTGGAACTCCTCGTGACGTCCGGGATCTCATCTGGGACTCCGAACAACATTCGGTAACCACATACAAACTTCCTTTATAACCCTAGCGTCATCGAACCTTAAGTGTGTAGACCCTATGGGTTCGGGAACCATGCAGACATGACCGAGACGTTCTCCGGTCAATAACCAACAGCGGGATCTGGATACCCATGTTGACTCCCACATGTTCCACGATGATCTCATCGGATGAACCACGATGTCAAGGACTCAATCGATCCGTATACAATTCCCTTTGTCTAGCGGCATTGTACTTGCCGAGATTCGATCGTCGGTATCCCGATACCTTGTTCAATCTCGTTACGGCAAGTCTCTTTACTCGTCCCGTAACACATCATCCGTGATCAACCCCTTGGTCACATTGTGCACATATGATGATGTCCTACGAGTGGGCCCAGAGATACCTCTTCGTCACACGGAGTGACAAATACCAGTCTCGATTCGTGCCAACCCAGCAGACACTTTCGGAGATACCGTAATGCACCTTTATAGCCACCCGATTCGTTGTGGCGTTTGGTACACCAAAGCATTCCTACGGTATCCGGAGTTGCACAATCTCATGGTCTAAGGAAATGATACTTGACATTTAGAAAAGCTTTAGCATCTGAACTACGATCTGGCTAGGCTTAGGATTGGGTCTTGTCCATCACATCATTCTCCTAATGATGTGATCCGTTATCAATGACATCCAATGTCCATGGTCGGAAACCATAACCATCTATTGATTAACGAGATAGTCAACTAGAGGCTTACTAGGGACATGGTGTTGTCTATGTACCCACACATGTGTCTGAGTTTCCTATCAATACAATTATAGCATGGATAATAAACGATTATCATGAACAAGGAAATATAATAATAACTAATTTATTATTGCCTCTAGGGCATATTTCCAACAGTCTCCCACTTGCACTAGAGTCAATAATCTAGTTCACATCGCCATGTGATTAACACTCACAGTCACATCGCCATGTGACCAACATCCAAAGAGTTTACTAGTGTCATTAAACTAGTTCACATCATCATGTGATTAAGACTCAATGAGTTACGGGGTTTGATCATGTTTTGCTTGTGAGAGAGGTTTTAGTCAGCGGATCTGAACCTTTCAGATCCGTGTGTGCTTTACAAATTTCTAGGTCATATTATAAATGCTGCTTCCACGCTCCATTTGAAACTATTCCAAATGGTTGCTCCACTATCGTATCCGGTTTGCTATTGAGTCATTCGGATAGGTGTCAAAGCTTGCATCGGCGTAACCCTTTACGCCGAACTCTTTATCACCTCCATAATCGAGAAACATGTCCTTATTTACTCCAAGGACAATTTTGACCACTGTCCAATGATCCCCATTCTGGATCATTCTTGTACCCTTGAGTGACTCATGGCAAGGCACACTTCGGTGCGGTACACAGCATAGCATACTATAGAGCCTCGTCTAAAGCATAGGGAGCGACCTTCGTCCTTTCTCTCTTTTCTGCCGTGGTCGAGCTTTAAGTCTTAACTTCATACCTTACATCTCGGGCAAGAACTCCTTCTTTGGTGATCCATCTTGAACACCTTCAAGATCATGTCAAGGTATGTGCTCATTTGAAAGTATCATTTAGTGTTTTCGATTATTCTCATAGATCTTGATGCTCAATGTTTAAGCAGCTTAATCCAGGTTTTCACTTGAAAAACACCTTTCAAATAACCCTGTATGCTTTCCAAAAATTCTACATCATTTCTGATCAACAATATGTCAACAACATATACTCATCAGAAATTATATAGTGCTCCCACTCACTTCTTTGGAAATACAAGTTTCTCATAAACTTTGTATAAACCCAAAATCTTTGATCATCTCATCAAAGCGCACATTCCAACTCGAGATGCTTACTCCGGTCCTTAGAAGGATCGCTGGAGCCAGCATACCTTTTAGCATCCTTAGGATCGACAAAACTTTCGATTGTATCACATACAACCTTTCCTTATGAAGACTGGTAAGGAAACTCGTTTTGACATCCATCGCCAAATTTCATAAATGCAGCTAATGCTAACATGATTCCGACGGACTTAAGCATCGCTACGGATGAGAAAATCTCATCGTAGTCAACTCCTTGAACTTGTGAAAACTCTTACGCCACAAGTCGAGCTTCATAGACGGTGACATTACCGTCCACGTCCGTCTTCTTCTTAAAGATCCATTTATCTCAATGGCTTGCCTATCGGGCAAGTCCACCAAAATCCATGCTTTGTTACGATACATGGATCCTATCTCGGATTTCATGGCTTCTAACCATTTGTTGGAATATGGGCCCACCATTGCTTCTCCATAGCTCGTGGGTTCATTGTTGTCTAGCAACATGACATTCAAGACAGGATCACCATACCACTCCGAAGCGATGCAGCGTCCTTGTCGTCCTACGAGGTTCGGTAGTGACTTGATCTGAAGCTTCATGATCACTATCATAAGCTTCTTCTTCAATTGGTGTAGGCGCCACGGAACAACTTCACGTGCCCTGCTGCACACTAGTTGAAGTGATGGTTCAATAACCTCATCAAGTCTCCACCATCCTCCCACTCAATTCTTTCGAGAGAAACTTTTCCTCGAGAAAGGACCCGTTCTAGAAACAATTACTTTTGCTTCGGATCTTGAGATAGGAGGTATACCCAACTGTTTTGGGTGTCCTATGAAGATGCATTTATCCGTTTTGGGTTCGAGCTTATCACGATGAAACTTTTTCACATAAGCATCGCAGCCCCAAACTTTTAAGAAACGACAACTTAGGTTTCTCCAAACCATAGTTCAAACAGTGCCGTCTCAATGGAATTACGTGGTGCCCTATTAAAGTGAGTGCGGTTGTCTCTAATGCCTAACCCATGAGCGATAGTGGTAATTCGATAAGAGACATCATAGTACGCACCATATCTAATAGGGTGCAACTATGATGTTCGGACACACCATCACACTATGGTGTTCGAGTGGTATTAATTGTGAAACAATTTCCACAATGTCTTAATAGCGTGCCAAAGCTCGTAACTCAGATACTTATCTCTATGATCATATCATAGACATTTTATCCTCTTGTCACGATGATCTTTAACTTCACTCTGAAATTACTTGAACCATTCAATAATTCAGACTTGTGTTTCATCAAGTAAATACACTCAAGATCTACTTAAATCATCCGTGAAGTAAGAACATAACGATATTCACTTTGCATGCCTCGGCAAGTCATTGGACTGCACACATCAAAATGTGTTACTTCCAACAAGTTGCTATCTTGTTCCATCTTCTTCAAACCGAGGCTTTTAGGTCATCTTGCCCATGTGGTATGATTTTGCATATCTCAAGTGATTCAAAATCAAGTGAGTCCAAACGATCCATCTGCATGGAGTTTCTTCATGCGTATACACCAATAGACATGGTTAGCATGTCTCAAACTTTTCAAAACGAGTGAGTCCAAAGATCCATCAACATGGAGCTTCTTCATGCGTTTACACCGACTTACATGGCGATTGCCACAAGTAAGTGGTACTATCATTACTATCTTATATCTTTTGGCATGGAAATGTGTATCACTACGATCGAGATTCAATAAACCATTCTTTTAGGTGCAAGACCATTGAAGGTATTTATTCAAATAAATAGAGTAACCATTATTCTCCTTAAATGAATAACCGTATTATGTTAGACATAATCCAATCATGTCTATGCTCAGCATAAACACCAAATAATAATTTTAGGTTTAACTCCAATCTCGATGGTAGAGGGCGTGCGATGCTTGATCACATCAACCTTGGAAACACTTCCAACACGTATCGTCGACTCACCTTTAGCTAGTCTCCGTTTATTCCGTAGCTTTTGTTTGAGTTACTAACAATTAGCAACCGAACCGGTATCTAATACCCTGGTGCTACTAGGAGTACTAGTAAAGTACACATTAACATAATGTATATCAATATACTTCTATCGACCTTGCCAGCCTTCTTATCTACCAAGTATCTAGGGTAATTCTGCTCCAGTGGCTGTTCCCCTTATTACGAAGCACCTAGTCTCGGGTTTGGGTTCAACCTTGGGTTTCTTCCTTTGGGCAACAACTGATTTGCCGTTTCATGAAGTGTCCCTTCTTGCCCTTGCCCTTCTTGAAACTAGTGGTTTCACCAACCATCAACAATTGATGCTCCTTCTTGATTTCTACTTTCGCGGTGTCAAACATCGTGAATACCTCAAGGATCATCATATCTATCCCTGACATGTTATAGTTCATCACAAAGCTCTAGCAGCTTGGTGGCAATGACTTTGGAGAAACATCACTATCTCATCTGGAAGATCAACTCCCACTCGATTCAAGTGATTGTTGCACTCAGACAATCTGAGCACAAGCTCAACGATTGAGCTTTTCTCCCTTAGTTTGCAGGCTAAGAAAATCGTCGGAGGTCTTATACCTCTTGACGTGGGCACGAGCCTGAAATTCCAATTTCAGCCCTCGAAACATCTCATATGTTCCTGACGTTTGACGTCTTTGGTGCCTCAACTCTAAACCGTTTAACGAACTATCACGTAGTTATCAAAAGCGTGTATGTCCGATGTTTGTAACATCCACAAGCGGCGTTTGGGGTTCAGCACACTGGCGGTGCATTAAGGACATAAGCTTTCTATTGTCCGTATAATCGCTCTTGTCAACTTTCAACTATATTTTCTAGGAACATATCTAAGCAGTGGAACTAAAGCGCGAGCTTACGACATAATTTGCAAAGATCTTTTGACTATGTTCAGGATAATTAAGTTCATCTCATGAACTCCCACTCGATAGACATCCCTCTAGTCATCTAAGTGATTACATGATCCGAGTCAACTAGGCCTTGTCCGATCATCACGTGAGACGGACTAGTCATCATCGGTGAACATCTTCATGTTGATCGTATCTACTATCGACTCATGCTTGACCTTTCGGTCTCTTGTGTTCGAGGCCATGTGCGTACATGCTAGGCTCGTCAAGCTAACCTAAGTGTTACGTGTGTGTAAATCTGGCTTACACCCGTTGTATGTGAGCGTAAGAATCTATCACACCCGATCATCACGTGGTGCTTGAAGCGACGAACTTTACATAGCGGTGCACGTTAGGGGAACACCTTCTTGAAATTTTAATGAAGGATCATCTTATTTACTACCGTCGTTCTAAGCAAATAAGATGCATAAACATGATAAACATCACATGCAATCAAATAGTGACATGATATGGCCAATATCATTTTGCTCCTTTTGATCTCCATCTTCGGGGCTCCATGACCATCATCGTCACCGGCATGACACCATGATCTCCATCATCATGATCTCCATCATCGTGTCTTCATGAAGTTGTCTCGCCAACTATTACTTCTACTACTATGGCTCCCGGTTAGCAATAAAGTAAAGTAATTACATGGCGTTGTATAATGACACGCAGGTCATACAATAAATAAAGACAACTCCTATGGCTCCTGCCGGTTGTCATACTCATCGACATGCAAGTCGTGATTCCTATTACAAGAACATGATCAATCTCATACATCACATATCATTTATCACATTCTTCTTGGCCATATCACATCACATAGCATACCCTGCAAAAACAAGTTAGGCGTCCTCTAATTGTTGTTTGCATGTTTCTGATGGCTGCTATGGGTTTCTAGCAAACGTTTCTTACCTCATAAAACCACAACGTGATATGTCAATTGCTATTTACCCTTCATAAGGACCATTTTCATCGCATCCGATCCGACTAAAGTGGGAGGCGGCACCCGCTAGCCACCTTATGCACCAAGTGCATGTCGATCGGTGGAACCTGTCTCACGTGAAATGCGTGTAAGGTCGGTCCGGGCGCTTCATCCCACAATACCGTCGAAACAAGATTGGACTAGTAACAACAAGCATATTGAACAAAATCAAGGCCCACAACTACTTTGTGTTCTACTCGTGCAAAGAATCTACGCAATAGACCTAGCTCATGATGCCCTTTGTTGGGGAGCGTGGCAGAAATTCAAAATTTTCCTCGTGTCACCAAGATCTATCCATGGAGAGACTAGCAGCGAGGGAAGGAGAGTGCATCTACATACCCTTGTAGATCGCTAAGCGGAAGCGTTCAAGTGAGCAGGGTTGATGGAGTCGTGCTCGTCGTGATTCAGATCACCGATAATCCTAGTGCGAGCAGGACGGCACCTCCGCGTTCAACACACGTACAGCCGGTGGCGTCTCCCATGCCTTGATCCAGCAAGGAGAGAGGGAGAGGTTGAGAAGACTCCATCCAGCAGCAGCACAACAGGCGTGGTGGTGGTGGAGGCGTGGTAATCTGCGGGGCCGCCCAAGCACTGCGGGAGAGGAGGAGGTGTCACGGGAGGAGGGGAGGCGCCGGGACTCAGATGTGGCTTCCCTCCTCCCTCCACTATATATAGGTGCAAGAGAGGGGAGGGCGCAGCCTTGCCCTTCCTCCAAGGAAGGGGTGCGGCCAGAGGGGGATGAGTCCATCCTCCCAAGGCACCTCTGAGTGCCTTCCCCCTTGGACTCTTCCCTCCCCAAGTCTCCTTGGCGCATGGCCCTCTTGGGGCTGGTGCCCTTGGCCCATATGGGCCAAGGCGCACCCCACAGCCCATGTGCCCCCGGGCAGGTGGACCCCAGTGGACCCCGGACCCCTTCGGCACTCCGGTACAATACCGATAATGTGCGAAAATTTTCCGCGACCAAAATAAGACTTCCTATATATAAATCTTTACCTCCGGACCATTCCGGAACTCCTCGTGACGTCCGGGATCTCATCAGGGACTCGAACAACATTCGGTAACCACATACAAACTTCCTTTATAACCCTAGCGTCATCGAACCTTAAGTGTGTAGACCCTACGGGTTCGGGAACCATCTGAGACATGACCGAGGCGTTCTTGGTCAATAACCAACAGCAGGATCTGGATACCCATGTTGACTCCCACATGTTCCACGATGATCTCATCGGATGAACCACGATGTCAAGGACTCAATCGATCCCGTATACAATTCCCTTTGTCTAGCGGCATTGTACTTGCCCGAGATTCGATCGTCGGTATCCCGATACCTTGTTCAATCTCGTTGCCGGCAAGTCTCTTTACTCGTCCTGTAACACATCATCCCATGATCAACCCCTTGGTCACATTGTGCACATTATGATGATGTCCTACCGAGTGGGCCCAGAGATACCTCTCCGTCACACGGAGTGACAAATACCAGTCTCGATTCGTGCCAACCCAACAGACACTTTCGGAGATAACTGTAATGCACCTTTATAGCCACAAAGTTACGTTGTGACGTTTGGTACACCCAAAGCATTCCTACGGTATCCGGGATTTGCACAATCTCTTGGTCTAAGGAAATGATACTTGACATTTAGAAAAGCTTTAGCATACGAACTACACGATCTGGGCTAGGCTTAGGATTGGGTCTTGTCCATCACATCATTCTCCTAATGATGTGATCCCGTTATCAATGACATCCAATGTCCATGGTCAGGAAACCATAACCATCTATTGATTAACGAGCTAGTCAACTAGAGGCTTACTAGGGACATGGTGTTGTCTATGTACCCACACATGTATCTGAGTTTCCTATCAATACAATTATAGCATGGATAATAAACGATTATCATGAACAAGGAAATATAATAATAACTAATTTATTATTGCCTCTAGGGTATATTTCCAACAAAACTCTCATCTCTCGCATTTCATTATTTGCCATTAGCCTCTCGTTTTCCTCTCCCCCACTTCTAAAACGATTTTCGAAAAGTTTTGCTATACATGTTATGCTCTATCCATCCATGCCCTTGTTTGAAATTATAGCCTGCTGTAGTTTGTTGTTATCATGTTCTCAAATTGCTAAATAATGTTTCAATCAGTATGTTAATAGTAAGTTTGGTTTTTTCATGTGAATAGCTAGTGTTCTATGCATCTTATGACCATGTTCTTGACATGAGTAGTTGCACAAATATGTCTTCTTGCTGTTGGTTATATTCACATGCCATGATATGCTTTATGTTGAGTTAACCAAGCTTGCTGTCTCTTTTCCGGAGTTCCAAGTTTTTCTCGCTTGTCTCGTCGTGAAGCTCCATCTAAATCATCACAAGGTGTCGTGGAATTAACACGGCAGATGTCCTAGCAAGGACTTAGTTGTGGAGCCATCGCAACTTTGTTACCTTAAAGGGGTTAAACGAGACAAAGGACACAGATAGTTTATACTAGTTCAGCCCCTCGCGGTGGAGGTAAAGGCCTACTCCAGTTTGGGATTGTATTGCTTGGGTTTCGATTACCAGGGAGCGAATACACTCGACCTAGTTTTCGATCTCTTGTTTCTTGCCCTTAACTCGCCACCGGGTCACCACTTTATATACACAGTCCGGCCAGCTCATACACAACGTGTCCGGCTCGGTGACTAACTAGGTTTGCCTTACAATACAAGTCATACATATGGCGGTTCATCCTCTTGGGCCTTAAGTCGCCTCTGGGTCTTGGGCCGTCAATAGGTTTGCTATGACCCGTCATCTTCATCGATAAGTCGCCAGTGGTATGACACGCCCCCTCCTGGGCGGTTCATACCCAGTAGTTATATCCCCAACATTAGGCCCCATGTTGATTTGAACCTGTTCACATCAATCTTTAATACTTGACTTGTCAAAATCTTGCATTGCCTGTTTAACGAATTTGTTGTAACCCGCCATGATGTCAGCTCACAGAATTATGTTAACCCGCCATGACGTCAGCTCACAGAATTAATTTCGCATGAGGCCCAGAACATCTTTAACTGATCCTTATCTTAATGATCATCCTGAAAATCGAGGCGTCCATATAGCCACATGATGATTTCGGCCTCCTCGATTCCCGCGCATACCTTGTATCCATCCTCTTATAAATAGGGACGGGGGTCTTTATCATTTCCCCCCTTGCCTCCTCGTCTCCATCTTCCTCTCACAACTCCTCTACAGCCTCGAGCTCCACCACTGTTGTCCTCTGTCCGCTGTACCAACTCAGGCCGCTGCATCGACCTGACAGGACCAAAGAACGTCGGCGCCCCACTGCAGTCCATCTGCATCCGTTAGTATTCATCTCCTTATACCTCAGATCTGCATTAGGGTTAGCCTTGTTCATCGGTGTTCTTTGCTGTTCTTCGCTTTCTCCTTTAGTTCGAGTAGCTTTTGTGCTGAACGTGATGTGAAACTTGTGCGGTAGTAGTTTAGCATCAGAATACTTCCTCTCCATAGAAAATCTCATCAGAGCACACAAACTTTTCTACTGCTGCCACCTTAGGTTTAGAATTTTACTGCTTTTTCTGAACTGTGGTAGATCCGAAATTATTGCCCCAGTCTGCAAAATCTATTTGTCCAACACTTCACAAAATTTTCACCGATAGATTAGAAGTACCATAACTGCTATGGCGGCTTATACCATAAACCAAGACCCATCGTGCAACATTAGGCCTCATTTAAGCCGCCATCATATGCTTCATCACTTGTATAACCCGGCAAATGCTTAGTCACCTTCATAATCTGATTCTGCACAATATACTTGGCTTGGCAACTCTGCCGGCTTAACAACATAACTTTTAACCCGGTAGGCACCATTAGTCCCCTTTTAAGCCGTAAATATGAATATCCACGCACTTCAGTGTCATCTTCTGGCTTAACACATTGACCGTTTATAGCATTGCACTTTTGAATCATTCGCCCGGCTCATCAGTTTGATCTTAAACCAGCAATATCTTTTTCTTTTAGGCCTTTTTTCCTCAAAATGGGCAAAACTGTCACTGCCTGCAATTGGGTCGTTTCTCGGGTCAACGAGGAAGATTTGAACGAATATGTTCAAACAGGTGTCTTGGCTAAAAAAGATGTCATTCATTGGAGGGTCCGAGGCACTGAAACTCCTCCTGAGCCCGAGGATGGTGAAGTTATCATTTTCACTTATCATATGCTCCGGGGCTTCAGCCCTCCCAGCTCAAGATTCTTTCGTGACGTGCTGCACTTTTTCAAGCTCCATCCACAAGACATCGGACCAAATTCTGTGTCAAACATCTACAACTTCCAAGTATTCTGCGAGGTATACCTTCAACAGGAGCCCACCTTAGAACTATTCAGGGAGTTTTACTACTTAAACCGGTAGAACAAGTTCACAGACGGGCCTAGCCTAGATCTAGGCGGTATCTCCATACAGCAACGAAAGAAGCCACTTTGCCAGCCGCCACTCTGCCCAGTCATCCCAAAGACTGGAATCAAACCTGGTTTTATTGCAAAGATACTTCTGCAGGAGGGGAAAATTCTCTGTCGGGTTATCACGCCAGCCGGCTTAGCAACACACCCTCTTCCAGACCGCATTAGCACAGCAGAGCGAAAAAAAGTACATGCCAATCTTTTCATAGATCCGGGCCTTGATGGCAAACGGCTTAACTGGAGTTGATCTAGTTCGATGTTGGGCCGCGTGGAGAATCTTGCCTTTAAGCCGCCGCCCTGGCCTAATGTGCGAGTACACCGGAGAGTTAAAAGATCCTCAACGCCATTGTTAGATTGAGTTGACTGACGAAGACATCAATAACATGACCAAAACTCTGTTAAATGAGAGCTTGGAAGACTGCAGTAAAGCTGGATTCAATCCTTTGTGCGTTCTGAACAAACCGCCATCTGTAAGCTTTTAACCAATTTCACAGTTGAATCATACCTCCACTCATATTCACTTTTCATACTGTCGGCGTCCTGGGAACGGGGGTCCCCAGACTTGCCTGCCTGCGGCGTGGCTCAAGTGGTGGCCCAGTACGGCCCATCTTCATCGGCACAAGACTCAAGACCCTCGCGAGGCCAAGCCTCCTGGCGGACGACACAAGACTTCCTCGGGGCGGCCTCGCCAGGCAGGCTCGCGAGGAGGCGGAGAGATCAAGGCAGGGTACCTTGCGAGGTGCTCATGACGCAAGCCATGATGATCGAGGCGGGCGAGGCGCCCGGGCGGGCGCCCGGCCTGCAAGTGTCCTTGTTTCCTCTTTGGTGCAAAGGGGCAACCTGACGTGGAGTACCGAGGCATCGGGAAAAGGTTGCCATTTCGATTACAACGAGACCAAGACCAGCGGAGCGGCAGGATGGAGGTCACCGTGGAGCCCAAGGCGGCGTCATCGCCCGGTGCTTTTGGCAGCCGAAGACCAACTTTAGTCAGGATAACTTGTACTAGATGTTCCCCTTCAAAATGGCCGTTGTTGGCGCCCTTCCCGCTCAATATTTGGGAAAAGTACCAGGGCCTTTATAAGTAGAGCTAGCCACCACCGTAGAAGGCATCTGATAGAGCCCTAGCCAGAGAGAGAGAGAGGCGATCAAACTCACCCAAGCAGCTCATCGCACCAGCTCAAGAACACCTCTCGCGAGGCTATTCGTCCTTTGTACCGTTCATCATCAGCTCTTGAGGCAATCCACCACACCATACCTTTGGGTAGGGTATTACACCTAGCAGTGGCCGAACGATATAAATCTTGTGTCCCTTGTGTTGTTCATCGTTTTCAGCATAGATCTCACGAGGCGGTCAGACGTAGATCGGTAGGGGAGAGATCTTCTTAAGCACCCCAGAGTTCGAACCTTAAGGGTCTGCCGGAACCCCACATCCGACATTTGGTGCACCAGGTAGGGGTGCGCCGGAATCTTTTTTCCGCTGTTTCGCGTTCGATCTTCCGTCGTGTCCATGGTTGACGCTCGCCGGGCTCGCGCCGAGCGTCGGGCTGCTCTCGCCGCCCGCGTCGCCAAGACGGCTCCTGTCGGTGGGTGTCCCCGTCGTTCCCCGTCGCCTGCCGCCAACGCCGCCATCGGCCCGGCGGGGAACGAGCAGCAGGCCTTGTCTCTGCATCCTTCGGTGCGGCGGGAAGGCCGCACCGCCACCCCGTCACTGACCCCGGCCGGTTCGTCATCCAACGCCCGTCGCGCCCCCACGGACGTGCACGCCGAGTTGCTCCTGGCGCGTGAGCTCCTGCACTACCGTCCCGTCGATGACCTCTACGAGGACTGGCTCGCCCGCATCACCGAGCTCGTCAGCGCCGCTGGAGGCTCTCCTATGCCGTCCCTCTCGCTGCCTCACCCTCCGTCCTGCGCAGGAGGCGCAGATCAGGAGGTGCCTCCGCCACCTCCTCCCCAAGAATGCGCCCTGGCCCCAAGGCGCGCGACCCCAGGACAAGATCCACCGCGTCCGTGCGCCCGCGCGACCAGAGAGGAGCTGCCAAGAAATCCCTCGTCCCCAAGGAGGTGCACGCGTGCTCCCGGCACCGGTACGCCACGACAGCATCCCCGTGCCACCATGTCAAGACCCCGCGCTGCTCCAGGTAGCAGCGCACGGGAATCCCCAGGAGCAAGCCCCGCATCAGCAGAGAGCTCTGGTGGCCACCGCAGGCTGCCGCGCCTTCACCACCAAGCTGCGCAGTGTCGCCTGGCTAGGCAAGTTCAAGCCTGACCTGCCTCCTCGCTATGACGGCACTACAGATCCCGCGAAGTTCCTACAGCTCTATGAGCTGGGTATCGAAGCCGCCAACGGGGACGAAAAGGTCATGTCGAACTGGTTTCCCATGACACTCAAGGACGGCGCCCGCACCTGGCCCCTGAACCTGGATCCTGGCACGATCTCCTCCTGGGATGAGATGCGCACCCGCTTCATCGTCAACTTCCAGGGCACTCGCGACCGTTCGCCGGCCGTGGATGACCTACGTCGCATCAAGCAGCAGCTTGGAGAGACCTTGCAGAAGTACATCTAGCGCTTCAACAATGCTCGCCTCAAGATTCCCAGGGTGACCGAGGAGGCCATCATTTCGGCGTTCTCTGATGGCGTCCGCGACGTCAAGATGAAGGAGGAGCTGGCGATCCATGAAGATCTGTGTACGTCACTGGAGTTGTTCAACCTGGCGACCATGTGCGGAAGGGCTGAGGAGGGCGCCTTTCCTTCTCGAGCTCCGGCGGCGGACCCGGAGGAGAAGAAAGCCAAGGCCAAGGATGTGGCGCGCAAAGGAGCAGCTGTGCTCGCAGCGAGCGGACCGCGAAGCACGGCGAGGACCAGCGGAGTCGTCCAAGGGCAGCGATGCTGTGTGTACCACGATCTTCACACCCACAACACCAGCGAATGTCAAGAGCTCGGGGCCGTGCGAGAAGGCCGTGTCGGTCGACGTCCGGGCTGTGATCGGGGCTACGGCCGGCGGAGCAAGAGGTGGAGGGCTGGGGGGACCGTGGCCCTCGCCAAGGGTGGCGTGACCGGCCTCGCGAGGACTGGCAGGACCAGCCTCGCGAGGGAGCTTGGAGAGATCAGCCTCGTGAGGATCGCCCGCAAGGCAACGCAGGACTTCCTCCACTGCCACCACCACCAAGAAGGAATGAAGACCATCATCAGGAGGAGGGGGCTGGGTGCTTCCAAGAGCCATGTGCAATCGCTTGCATCTTGGGCGGCGCTCAGGCCCCAGCCTCACAGCGCATCTTCAAGCAGTTTGCTTGCGAGGTGAATGCAGTCCTCCCCAAGCTTGAGGCCACGCGCCCTCTCAGGTGGTCTGCATGCGCCATCGCGTTCAGCTCAGCTGATCAGCTCAAGTGTGCAGCGACAACCGATGTCCTCCCAATGCTCTGTTCCCCAGTCATCAGCAATGTGCAAGTCACCAGGACCCTCATCGATGGCGGAGCAGGACTCAACATTCTATCCGTCAAGATTTTCAGTAATCTCCAAGTGCCATATGATCAGCTTTAGCCAACCAAGCTGAGGGAGTCCAGGATTAGGGGGTGTCCGGATAGCCGAACTATCACCGTTGGCCGGACTCTTGGACTATGAAGATACAAGATTGAAGACTTCGTCCCGTGTCCGGATGGGACTTTCCTTGGCGTGGAAGGCAAGCTTGGCGATACGGATATGTAGATCTCCTACCGTTGTAACCAACTCTGTGTAACCCTAACCCTATCCGGTGTCTATATAAACCGGAGGGTTTTAGTCCGTGGGGCGAACAACAATCATACCATAGGCTAGCTTCTAGGGTTTAGCCTCTCGATCTCGTGGTAGATCTACTCTTGTACTACTCATATCATCAATATTAATCAGCGGGGTAGGGTTTTACCTCCATCGAGAGGGCCCAACCTGGGTAAAAACATCGTGTCCCTCGTCTCTGTCACCATCCGCCTAGGCGCACATTCGGGACCCCCTACCGAGATCCGCGGGTTTTGACACCGACATTGGTGCTTTCATTGAGTGTTCCTCTGTGCCGTCATCTTTAGGCCCGATGGCTCCTTCGATCATCAACAACGACGTGGTCCAATTGACATCCTTCATGGCAAGTCCGGACAACCTATTCAGCTCAGCCCATTCGGCCAAACGATCGGTTAATAAAAGTGGACGCTCCGGACTATGGCACTGCGACCAAAAAAGCTCTTCCATTCCGTGATCCTTTTGACCTCGGAAGTGTTCGGCTGCGTCTGCAGCACTCGCCGCCAAGTCCAGATAAGCATCCTCCGCACCCCACAGCCGGTCCAATTGAGCGCACTTAGGAACCGTGAATTTCCTCCACATCAGAAAGGGCTTTCCAGCCGCAATATCTCCGGCCTGACGTAGCTCCTCCTTCATGGCTCTCATCGCAGAGCGAGTGTCCTTAGCCTCGGTGGCGGCCTTTTCAGGTCCTCTAGTCCCTCGATCTTCTTTTTCAAGAAGCTCGCAGCAGTCGATAGCATTCTTCAATTTCACGGCCATCTCGGCCATTTCTATCTTCTTGGCGGTGAGCATCCTGTTGACTTTTAGCTCTGCGGCCGCCTTTAAAGGCAACCGCATCACTCTCTCAGCTTGCTCCTTGGCTCGGCGAGCTTAGCGAAGGTTCTCCATAGCAGCGGCACCATTTGCATTAAGCATACATGTTGTAAGGCATGGGCATCAAGCTCCCTTATCGGTGTCGCGGAGAAGTTGCATACCTTGTGACTCGTCAAGCGCTTATTAACAAGCGTGATGTCGCATCCGCCACGTCAAGTTGCCGCTTCGATTCGGCAAATTCATCCGCCCGGCTAGCCACGGGACGCCGCCACCTACATAGGAAGAGCGCATATTATACAGGGGTTATGATCCTCGGCGCGCCGTCATTTTGACACCGCACCAAGTATCGGGGCTACTATCTATCTGAGCGCATTTATATGCAAAACTGTCGGAAGGTACATCATTTTGCGTACCTCAAAACCCGTCGATAAACTCACGACGGCTTCATGCAATCCACTCTCAGCGGATGAAATCCTTTCAATCACCGTACCCATTAACGTCACGGTGATCTTCCGAGATAAACGCTTCGCCCGAGCAGATCCTTGACTCCTCGGACCGTACACCCGTTGGTGCGGACTTCGCTGGTGGCCTTTCTCAAGGCGGACACGGAGGGCTTTGAGGGACATACGGCTGCCTTCGGCCCCGCCGGATTCGGAGAAGCCCTCGCGGCGACACCTCGTGGTCGTCTACCTCGCCTCTTGATGCGACAGGCGAGGCGTTTCGCTCTCCATCATCTCGGACCAAGATCCCCTGAAGACGAGCTCTCCTGTGAAGGGCTGAGATCCGAACTACAAGGTAAACTTTCAGTTACCTTCGGAAATAAAACGGGGATGTCTCTCTTTAAAAAAAATACCCCCCTTTACTTACGGCTCGCTGGAGGGCTGATCTCCTTGGGGAAATAGTGCGGCCGGGGCATCTCCCGCCGCAGGACCCTCTGGCGAAGATTTCTTCCCCCGCTTCGAGGCTTTGGTCTCTGGATCTTCAGAAGCGGTCCACTTATCCCCTTGAAGGGAGGGATTCTCGATCCCCCCTTTTTTGATAGCCTCCTTCACGGAGGTAGTAGTTCCCTTGTTCCCCCTTCGCCTTCTTCAAAAGGCACACCTCTAACATCTTAGTTATCTGAGGATCCGGCATGGTCTCGGGGAGGGCGGACACTGATCAGTTTTGCTTTTGCTATCCACTCCTGTTTAAAGGATAACTCTTTTAAGGGCAAGTTTATAATAAATATGCGGATAGCATGTCCAGGTACAGGACTACTTACTTGAGTATCCGGGCGATTACAGCTCAGACCTGCGTCCTCGGTTAAGTTCGGACACATTGCTTGTGATCCGAAGAACAGTTGGTACATCTCCATGGGCGTTGCGCCCATAAAATGTTGGAGAGCTCGTGGTCCCTCCGGATTAAACTCCCACAGGCGGAGGGGGCGACGTTTGCAGGGCAAGGTGCGACGAATAAGCATGACCTGCGCTACTATGACCAGATTGATCTCTCTCTCTCTAGGAGGTCTCGAATACGGCCCTGCAATAGAGGTGCGTCCTTGGACGGTCCCCGGTCGAGCCCTTTATTGACCCATGACGCCCGCCGCAGTGGAGGACCCGAGCGGAAGGCATGTGGCGCCACCCATTTGGTGCCCCTGGGAGCGGTGATATAAAACCACTCCTGTTGCCATAAACTGAGCTCCTCTTGAAAAGAGCCCTCGGGCCATGGAGCGTCAGCATTCTTGCTTATAACAGCCCCTCCGCACTCTGCCTGATGCCCCTTGATCATCTTCGGCTCCACTTTGAAGGTCTTGAGCCACAATCCAAAGTGAGGGGTAATGCGGAGGAAGGCTTCACATACGACAATGAACGACGAGATGTGGAGGATGGACTCCGGATTGAAGTCATGGAATTCCAGCCCATAATAAAACATGAGCCACCTGATGAAGGGGTCCGTCGGGAAGCCTAAACCCCGAAGGAAGTGAGACACGAACACCACGTTCTCACCAGGCTCGGGAGTGGGAATAACCTGCCCTTGGGCAGGCAGCCTATGCGAAATTTCACTGGTTAGATACTTGGCGTCTCTTAGCTTTAGCACATCTTCTTCCGTGATGGAGGAAGACATCCACCGGCCGTGCAGGTCGGAGCCGGACATCGTTGAAGGTCGAGCGCCTAAATCTAGAGCTTTGGGTGTTGGAACTTTCGGCGGGGGCGGATTCGATTGAGATTGAAAGAAAGGCGGGCCTTGGTCTCGTTATAAAGAGGTTGAATACCAGAGCCCTCCCGTGACCGTTCGGGACTCGCCTTGGATGGAGGCGTGCCAGCGAACACGGCTGGAATTACTACGCCCGTATTGATGAGGATCCCGGAATAAGGGGCACGATCTCTGCTCGATAAGATGTGCGAAGAAACCGCCTCGCTAAACGCCGAGGTGGAGCAGTAAAAGCGATTCGTATAAAGGCTGGCCGTGGTGTGATGTCACGCTGCGGAATACGTCGGCGATCTGTGCAAAGGTTATTCTCTCTACGGTGGTATGTGGAACTTGTTTTGCGAGCGGACACAATCCTTGTGTTCAAAATCTTCTATGAAGTATTCGAGGAGGAACCCGCCTTGCAATGCGAAGACAATATCGCGTCGGATTAAATGCGTCATTGAAGCCTGGTTCAGAGACTCTTGAGGAGTCTGGATTAGGGGTGTCCGGATAGCCGAACTGTCACCGTTGGCCGGACTCCTTGACTATGAAGATACAAGATTGAAGACTTTGTCCCGTGTCCGGATGGGACTTTCCCGTCGCCGCATCTCCCTTCAGCCTCTTCGCCGCGGGTAGTAGCCTACCCAATAAAAGATGTCAGGCCTCGACAGCAAAAGACAGGAACGAGGCAGAATTTGAACACTTACTGGTTGACTGCCGCGGGATCCCACGGACTCTGGCCAAGCTTGAAGCCTGAAAGCTTCTTGCGGGGCTCAGCCTCGGGAGGCCTAGCCGCAGGGGAAGGCGCACCTGAAGGGCTAGAGCTGACTTCGGCCGATGCGAGGGCCGGGGTAGACCCTGGGGAGATCAGCCCGAACCTGTCCTTCCTCAGGACCAGGGGCGCGTCCTCTCCCTCTCACCTGGCGCCGGCCTCGTCGTCGTCGGGCATAGAGCGGAGGGCGCTAGACTTGTGCCAGGGGGAAGTCTCCCCCGTCCCCTCGAAGGTCGCCTCCGAGTCACGCTCCTCGTCCTCGTCGTCATCTTCCTCCTCTCCTCCGCTGGAGTCACCAGAGGACAAGTTCACCGCCGCAGTCGCTGCCTGGCCCTCAGGATCCTCCGCTGGCACCAGACCCACCCCGTCGAAGGTGGGCATGGTGTCCACTACCAGCTTCCAGTCATCACGAAGGAACAAAGGGATCGGAGCATCCACCGGGCCTGCCACTTCCTCTCCAACCAAGAAGCGGAGTGCCGCGGTCAGATCCTTGTCGTTCAGGGCGTCCAAGCTCAGGCGGAGGACAAAATCAGCATCCGCGAGCCTCCACAGCAGGCGCGAGTGCGCCTGAAGAGGGCCACCGGTGCAGAGAACTCCCTCGGAGGCGAGGCCCGGTCAGCCGCGCCCTCAGACTGCCCGGCCTCAGGTCGGCGTTCATCTTCTCCAACACCAGCCTCGCCCGCCGATCATCAAGCTTCGCGTGGGACCTCGTCTCAACAGCCTCAGGCTGCTTTGTGGGAAACTCCAGCAGGGGGTTGTGGCACCTGGCGTCCAGCATGACCCACTTGCTCCGGAAGCCCTCGACCCTCTTCCCGGCCTTCGAGATGGCATTGGACTTGGAGTACGCGACAAAGCTCGCGCACGCCGAGATATTGCCGCTTGAGACCCAGAGGGAGAAGAAGTGACGCAGCAAGGCCACGGAGGGCACCACCCTGACGTGCGCCTCATAGTAGTAGGCGAAGATTGACATGAGAAGGATGGAGTTGGGATGGAGATGCAGAGCGTGCAACTGATACTGGCGAAGGACGGCGAGGAAGAACTCAGAGAAAGGAGGAACCAGACCAGCGATAACGGCGCTCATGAAGAGGGGGTAGAAGGTGCTCCCCTTGTCCTCCGGCCGGGCGGAGCCAAGCCGGAGTGCGGTCTCCCCCATCTCGTTGATCTGCAACGCCGCCATCCGGCACGTGAGGGCGAGATTCTTCTCCGTCACGTTGGGGGAGACTAGAGCCGGTAAGTACCAGGCCGATGCGGCCCCAGCCGGGGTCCTGCGGGGTGCCATTGCTCGCCTGGGAGAAAGGATGCGGCATATCTGGAGATTTTGGAAGCAGGAGGGCGAAGAGCAAGAAAGGGGATCTGGAGCAAGGAGAACAAGAGTAATGAAGGTAAGGCTAACCCCGGGCCAACCTTTTGTCAGTCGAGAAGTTGCCGAGGCGGCGTGGGGAAGCGGAGACGCCCACATCCAATCAACCGCCACGCGTCGCCCAAGGCCGCAGGCTGATGGGGCCCGCGGCGCTCCGCACTTGCCCCTTTGCTTCTCCTCTAAGCCAAGTCCGAGCGCCTTGGGCCCGGGGGCTACTGTCGGTGTCCTGGGAACAGGGGTCCCCAGACTTGCCTGCCTGCGGCCTACGGCGTGGCTCAAGTGGTGGCCCAGTATGGCCCATCTTCATCAGCACAAGACTCAAGACCCTCGCGAGGGGCCAAGCCTGGCGGGGCGGACGACACAAGACTTCCTCAGGAGCGGCCTCGCCAGGCAAGATCGCGAGGAGGCGGAGAGATCAAGGCAGGGTACCTCGCGAGGTGCTCGTGACGCATGCCATGACGATCGAGGCCAGGCGGGCGCCAGGCGGGCGCCGGCCTGCGCAGTGTCCTTGTTTCCTCTTTGGTGCAAAGGGGGCAAGCACAGACATGGAGTACCGAGGCATCGGACAAAGGTTGCCATTTCATTACTGTGAGACCAAGACCAGCGGGCGGCAGGATGGAGGTCACCGTGGAGCCCAAGACGGCGTCATCGCCAGTGCTTATGGCAGCCGAAGACCAACTTTAGTCAGGATAACTTGTACTAGATGTTCCCCTTCAAAATGGCCGTTGTTGGCGCCCTTCCCGCTCAATATTTGGGAAGAGAACCAGGGCCTCTATAAATAGATCTAGCCACCACCGTAGAGGGCATCTGATAGAGCCCTAGCCAGAGAGAGAGGCGATCGAACTCACCCAAGCAGTTCATCGCACCAGCTCAAGAACACCTCTCGCGAGGCTGTTCGTCCTTTGTACCGTTCATCATCAGCCCTTGAGGAAATCCACCACACCACACATTGCAGTAGGGTATTACACCACAACGGTGGCCGAAACCAGTATAAATCTTGTGTCCCTTGTGTTGTTCATCATTTTCAGCTTAGATCTCACGAGGCGATCGAACGTAGATTGGTAGGGGAGAGATCTTCTTGCGCACCCCAGAGTTCGAACCTTAAGGGTCTGCCGGAACCCCACATCCGACACATACCCATTTAATATTTTGCAGGCCGATTCACCATTTTGTACTAAGAAGCTGCAAGATAAACCGGTCAAGAACACCCGGACTAAAAACAAAGCTATCAAAAAGCCTGCCAAGAAGAAGACCAATCCCGCTGAGTTATTCAACTTGTATGATAATGATAATGATGGTGAGTCAGAGGTAGAACTTGATTGCCTTGGCTCATTTTTTGTATATCTTATTGACAATGACCATTTATCAGGATGACGCGGAGGCCAGCCATGCCGATGATGAAGAGGTAATTACTCTTTCCTCTGGCTCAGAACCTCTGCCAACACAGAAAACTCGTCAAGCCAGCCAGAAACTAAGATTTTCTCACCCTTTAGCTTACTTGGATCCCAACTTTATTTTGAAGAAGCAGCAACATGAAGCTCGCCGCACAACCCGGAAAAGCGGCGGTGGAGTTCTTTCCTCCGGCTTACCAAACACCCCAGCTCCTCGCAAGCGTCGTGTCACAGCCCTAACTATAGCTTTGCTTGTGGCTAGCCTTGCTTGTTGCATCATGTTTAAATTTCATGAAAATTTGAATTGAGGAATTTTCAAAAGCCTCAGAAAACCTCTAAAAATAACCAACATTTAAATCTCATCAAATGAGTCCAAGAAAATGTTCCTGTTATTCTGTAAAAATATTGGCATGAGGTAAAAAAGCAAACCAATATTTTTGGAGTGACTGAAATATTTATTTTGGGCCTTTTGAATTAAATCAATGACATATTTGAGTTGGATTTATTTCTATTATATAAGAAATAAAGCCCAAACATTTTTGTAAGTTGCATGTGACCTTGGGCTAGTCCTGAGATCACATAACAATTTACAGAAAGTTTATAAATGATTTGATATTCTAAATCAAATCAAAACAAAATAACAGAAATAGAAAACAGGAAAGAGAGATAGAGAGAGAAGCACCTAGCGCTCACCTCTCAGCCCACCGGCCCAGCTCCTGTTTCGGCCCATCCCACCACCGCCTGGCTCCCTGTCGCCTTCCTCCTCGCGCCCGGTGGCGGGCGCTGCCAGCCCGCTGCGTGGCCACACGCCGACCACCTCCTCCCTGCCTGGCTGCCTCCTCCTCCCCCTGGACGTCTCCCGCAACGCCACGCCACCCCCTGGAACTCTCTCGCTCTCCCCCTGCTCTCTCCCTCGCCGTTCCCCATCCTACCCGAACGGGTTCGTCGCCGCCGTTCGCCACCACCGTAGCCACCGCCTCCCCCACGCTTCTCTGACCGGTCCAGAGGCTCCGCCTCGACCCCCTCTTTCTTCCACCCCAAGCCACGCCACCGCGGGAGCCCCACATCGCCGCCACGAGTCGTCTTCCCCGAGCACGGCCGCCGGACTCCATCGACGGATTCGTCGCCTTCCGGTCGTCCCCGAGCCAGCTGAGCCTGTCGTTGGCCTCACTGTGAGCTCCCGGTCCTTTCCCCCTTAAGCACGTCGTCGCTTTCGTTCCATAGCCGCCGATTCCACCGGAGCCGCGAGCTCGGCCCCGCCGGCCATGTCGCCGCCGTGGCCAGGGCCACCGCAGCTCATACCCGCGCACGTCATCGCACTCAGCTACCTCCCAGAAGGCCAACACCGCCGCCCACAGCTCCTGTCGTGCCCCGCAGCACCCCGCGCGCACATGGCCGAACTCCGGGCGCCGCCTTTGAGCTAGCCGCCGTCTATATAGGCTGCCCCCGGCTCAACTGACTGCACCACTCGACGCGCGGGATCTCCAGCGTAACGTAGATGCCCTCCGCCGGCCGTTTGGTCGCCAGAGGAGGAATCCCGAATGCCTCCGCCGTCTCTGGCCTCGCTGGCGACTCGACGCCGCTGGGTTTGACCCGCTGACCGTTGACTGGGTGGGCCCAGTTTGACCCCCTGGGTCATTGATGTGTGGGCCACCCTTGATAGTTATTACTTAGGTTAGTTTAGCGCTAATTAACCTAGATTAGTGTGTAACCAAACACTAACTAACTCTGTTTAGTTAGTTAACTAACCACTGACACGAGGGTCCCACAGGTCAGGTTTGACCTGGCCGACCCAGTTGACCGCTGACATCACAGTGACATCATGCTGACGCAGTAAGTCATTTTCTGGATTTAAGTTAATTCAGGAAATTCCAGAAATTGGTCTAAACTTCTAAAATTCATAGTAATTCAACCGTAGCTCCAAATAAAACAAGTTATATATGAAAAATTATCAGAAAAATGCAATCTATCCATCTGTATCATTTTCATTCATGTTTGAACAATGTTTGTCCTCTGTTTTGGACAAAACAAATAAAGGGCATTTAAATAATCATATATGGAGTTGGAATTTGAATCATGTATTCAAACCAACTTCACTTAAATCATAGCTAGATGCATTAGCTCAAATCATAGCATATTGCCATGTCATGATCACGCATCATATTGTGGCATTGCATTGATTGTGTTCTTTCTCAGTTGCCGGTGTTTGTCCCCTCTCGATAGACGTGGTTTCGATGTTGAGTTCGATGACACCGATGAAGAGCTATAATATCTTCAGGAGTGCCAGGCAAGCAAACCCCCCCTTGTTCATTCCGATACAATCCCACTCTCTCGCTCCTGCTCTCTTTTTACTGCATTAGGACAACAACAATTCATCTGTTACTTGTTGCGGTAGCTGAACCCCTTTATCCTCTGCATGACCTATCATTCCACAGTAAATAGATGAAACCCACTAGCATGAGTAGGAGTTGTTTGAGCCCTGTTGTGCCTACTCATTCATGCTTGTTTGTCATGCCTGCTACTGCTTAGAGTCGAGTCAGGTCTGATTCATCGGGGATGAATTGGAATGTGGTGAACATGTCCTACTATGTGTGAGCTAAGTGTGTGAACACGATTTGGTAAAGGTAGCGGTGAGAGGCCATGTAGGAGTACATGGTGGGTTGTCTCATTGAAGCCGTCCTTAGGAACTGAGTTCTGTGTTTGCTATCCATGATTCAGCTACTACCATGCATTGGGCCCTGAAATATGACCCCGCTCGACTTCTTAATCACCCTTGTCCTCTGTCCAGGAGTTGCAACTAGTTTCTGGTGTTTGTAGGATATGTGTTGGAGGCCGTGCGTAGCGCTGACCCTAGGGGTGGGCTATGATGCGGTAGATACACCGTGGCCGTGTGTAAATCAATGCCCGTTTGGTATCTCGGGAACCCCGCACACATCGTTCGGGGCCGTATGTGGAAACCTCGGCGGACTCCTGCGGATGGAACCTGAATAGGCGATAAACCCGGACTAGAGACTTGAGTGTTTAGATAGGTCGTGGTATACACCCACGCCGGCTTTAAACTGAAGTCTGCCGAGCACATATCGTGTGCGGGCGCTAAGTGGTGGAAACATGTATGAAGAAGTACACCCTGCGCAGGATTAACATCATCTATTCGAATAGCCGTGTCCATGAAAAGGACTTCGGGTTGCCTATAATAGTTCATAGACAAGTGAAAGTGGATACTCTAAAATGCGCAAGATAGCGTGAGTGCTATGGATGGCGTTCGTAGGGAGACGAGGCGGATCCATAGTGGTGTATTGATATGGTGAATATGTGGACTCGTGCGCCACCTCAAAAGAGTTACTTGCAATGTAGTTCGGGATAGCCACCGAGTCAAAGCTGGCTTGCTTCTGTTAAACTCCACCACCCCTTTGTTGATAATGATGCATATGTAGTTAGTTACGATGTAAGTCTTGTTGAGTACATTTGTACTCACGTTTGCCTATTTTATGTTTTGCGAGAGACGTCGGTCTCGCTAGTAGTTCAGCGTGGACTTGACGCTTAGCTTGATACCTCAGCTACCATCTTGTGCCCTCGGCAGATCTCGGTAGATAGTCGGGCTTCTCAGCCTTTTTCATTTGTAGATGTGTCTCAGACTCGGACATATTAAGCTTCCGCTTGTGCTTTGACTTGTATGCTCGAGTGTTGGGTCATGAGACCCATGTTTGTAATAACTCGCTCCTGGAGCCTAATGAATAAATATTTGAGTCGTAGAGTTATGTTGTGATGCCATGTTGTATTTACACATATTGAGCATATTGTGTGTATGTTTGAAATGCTTGGTATGTGTGGGATCGACAATCTAGTTGTTTATCCTTGGCAGCCTCTCATATGGGGAAATGTAGTCTAGTGCTTCCTGAGCGATAGTAGTCCGCTACAGCCCGGTTCACGAGTCCTTGCCCAAAGACTACTCTTGCTCGGACACTTGACTGGCGGCATGTGTTTCACTTCGTTCTGTGTTCTGTCCCTTCGGGAAATGTCACGTGACATCCGAGTCCTGCCTAGCCTGCTACAGCCCGGGTTCCCGAGTCTTGTTAGCCCAAAGCTACAGCCCGGATTCACACGCTGAACCGACATGCTCGATGTGATTCATGTATGCCTGTCCCCATGGGTTAGTGCCGCTTTGGGTTCACGACTAGCCATGTCGGCCCGGGTTCTCTATCATATGGATGCTAGCGACACTATCATATACATGAGCCAAAAGGCGCAAACGGTCCCGGGCCATGGTAAGGCAACACCCGTGGGAATACCGTGCGTGAGGCCGCAAAGTGATATGAGGTGTTACCGGCTAGATCGATGTGACTTGGAATCGGGGTCCTGACACGTCGACCGGAGGTTTCAAATATTTCTGACTTATCTTATCCAAAGGCGGGCCTTTTTCGTCAACCTCTTAACCCGTCTGATTCAAACTATCAGGGAACATCTCATTCCTCCTCCGGTGACTCAATGGGAACTCAAATCCAAACCTTCAAGACCGTGCCTGGGTAAGAATGTCAAGACTATCTATTTTGAATCATGATTTTACTTGTCAAATTAACTTTGTCTTGTACTTCCTTTTCAGCGCTATGGTGAAGCCCAGCAAGAAACAAAAAATTGACAAATTGGCTGAAGAACCCAAGAATGTTAATCCAGAACAACATGCCATCACTGAGACTTTGCATCAAGTATCAAAAGCTGTTATAGATGACCCCCCTCCAGAGGACCACCCCGTCGCTGAAGATTCCATGGACATTGATCGAGAAAATGATAAACCGCCCAGTCCTGCTCAGCCGGTTCAAGAATCTGATGATATAATGATTACTGGGACGGCTTATCAAGCCCCAGGCAACCCCATTGCTCTGTCCAAACACAGCGCCAAGGAAGAGTTATCTGCTGTTGACAAGGGCAAATGGAAAGTTGGTTTGGAAAGCTATTCTCAATTTAGTGCTCAAGAAATTCACTCTGGTTATTTGAACCGCCTACACGCCAGCCGTGACTTTGAAGCTGGCTTGGTCAACTTGATGAAAGAGCGCTTTGAGGTAATCCAGCAAAATCCTGCTCATAAATATAACTCTATCAGCCGCCAAGTCTATAGAATATGATAGCATTGAATGTACTGTAGACTTTTAGATAGTCATAAATATATGATAAAACTAGTAGCCCCCAAGGGCCAGCTTAATCAACATCAATAAGCCGGGACTTCAATTAGTAGTGATCAAGTTTGCACCTGTAGCCCCCAAGGACCGGTTTAATCAGCATGAATAAGCCGGTTCTTATCACCGTAGCTGAAAAAAATCCAAGTATGTAACGTAAACCAGATCATATCATTTTGCCCGGGTCATCATATAAACTTGTCTTGAAAAGAGCGATGGGCATTAGCCCCCAAGTGCCAAGGAGAATACTTGTATTGTGCTTGGGACTTCAAAGATAATCATGATCGTAATACCTTCCATGTTGTTCATGTCGCAGGCTGAACTAAATGAGAAGGAATCCCAAGTCAAACATCTGAAGGCCAATATTCAAACTCTGCAGTTTGAGACTTCAAAAGCCAAATCAGAGCTGAAAACTGCATTGGAAAATATTGAGCAGTTGAAATAGAGCTTCAGTACTGATAGAACCGGTTGGGAAACCGAGAAGGAAGCTTTGTTAAAAAGAGCGGAGGATGCCGAAGAAGCCCGTAAGCCGGTAACTAACGAGTTATCCAGTTTAAGGCATCAAATCAACAGTATGACATCGGCCATCCTCGGTAAGTAACAAAAAATACTTTCCTTTGCACCAACAGTATATCATAATCATCTGCCGGTTTACCAATAAGTTTACTGATGTAGGCTCCTGAAGCGCCAAGTTGGGCTTAGATATGCGTATCAAGCTTAAAGCTGTTTATACTCTGGTAGAACAGCTATACACTGGCGCTCAACGAACAATTGCTGCTGCTATTCATAAGAAACAGCCACCCTCCCTCATCAAGGAAACACTGGAAAAGCTATCGGTACTGCCCCAAAGAATTGAAGAGTTAAAGCGATCAGCCGCAAGAGCCGACGCCTTGACTGCCTTAAGCCGGGCAAAGGCATGGCAAGCAGATCTTGATTCAGAAGATTTAGCCAATGGCTGCCCCAGTCTTAAAGAAGATGAGCCTCCCTTCAGCGCTGATGATTTTACCAAGATAGCAAGGGAAATGCGTCTAGTAGAAAGCAAGCTGGCCGAAGAAACAGATCTATCCCAATATCAGGCGGCTTATGACGCTGAGAACAAGAAGGTGAATGTGCCGGTTCATCAAGAGGTGGATCTCATCCCGCTGACTCGTAGGCATACCTTCACATCTGATATTGATCCATCAAGCCTTATAGATGACGAGGCTGTGTTTAGAGCTTTGACCGGTATCAACTGGGCTATGCCCGACTTCCAGCCAATGGATAATCAAGGAGATGAAGAAGAAGAAGCGAGGGATGGCCCGGAGGCTTTGACCTGCCAAGACCAGTAGTCTTAATTCATGAACCGGTTTATCAGCCAGAGTATTTGGATGTTATGTCTCAAAAAAACTTATCCTTTTGGGCCATCAGATGCCTTGTAATAGAATAGTTAAACACTGATCTGCCGTACCATCGTGCATGTTTTGTTTGCATAACATTGTCGATCAGTCATCTTGATCTGCCACTTATGCTTACCATATCATCAATTATGTAGACCATTGATACGTCTCGAACGTATCTATAATTTTTGATTGCTCCATGCTATATTACCTTCTATTTTGGACATTATTGGGCTTTATTATTCACTTCTATATTATTTTTGGGACTAACCTATTAACCGGAGGCCCAGCCCAGAATTGCTGTTTTTTTGCCTATTTTAGAGTTTCACAGAAAAAACAATATCAAACGGAGTCCAAACGGAATGAAACCTTCCGGAACGTGATTTTCGGAACGAACATGATCCAGAGGACTTGGACCCTACGTCAAGAAATCAAATAGGAAGCCACGAGGTAGGGGGCGCGCCTACCCCCCCTGTGCACGCCCTCCACCTCGTGGGGCCCATGTTGCTCCACCGACGTATTCTTCCTCCTATATATACCTATGTACCCAAACGATCGATATGGAGCCAAAACCTAATTCCACCGCCGCAACCTTCTGCACTGCCGTGAGATCCCATCTTGGGGCCTGTTAGGAGCTCACGAGGGGGCATCGATCACGGGCGCTTCTACATCAACACCATAGCCTCTCTGATGAAGCGTGAGTAGTTTACCTCATACCATCGGGTCCATAGTTATTAGCTAGATGGCTTCTTCTCTCTTTTTGGATCTCAATACAATGTTCTCCCCCTCTCTTGTGGAGATCTATTCGATATAATCTTCTTTTGCGGTGTGTTTGTTGAGATTGATGAATTGTGGGTTTATGATCAAGTTTATCTATGAACAATATTTGAATCTTCTGAATTCTTTTATGTATGATTGGTTATCTTTGCAAGTCTCTTCGAATTATTAGTTTGGTTTGGCCTACTATATTGATCTTTCTTGCAATGGAGAAGTGCTTAGCTTTGGGTTCAATCTTGTGGTGTCCTTTCCCAGTGACAGTAGGGGCAGCAAGGCACGTATTGTATTGTTGCCATCGAGGATAACAAAATGTGGTTTTTATCATATTGCATGAATTTATTCCTCTACATCATGTCATCTTGCTTAAAGCGTTACTCTGTTCTTATGAACTTAATACTCAAGATGCATGCTGGATAGCGGTCGATGTGTGGAGTAATAGTAGTAGATGCAGGCAGGAGTCGGTCTACTTGTCTCAGACGTGATGCCTATATACATGATCATACCTAGATATTCTCATAACTATGCTCAATTCTGTCAATTGCTCAACAGTAATTTGTTCACCCGCCGTAAAATACTTATGCTCTTGAGAGAAGCCACTAGTTAAACCTATGGCCCCCGGGTCTATTTTCCATCATATTAATCTCCCAACAACAAGCTATTTCTGACACAGTTTTTATTACTTTCTTTACTTTGCATCTTTATCACAAAAATACCAAAAATATTATGTTATCATATCTATCAGATCTTACTCTCGTAAGTGACCGTGTAGGGATTGACAACCCCTTATCGCATTGGTTGCGAGGATTTATTTGTTTGTGTAGGTGCGAGGGACTCGCGCATAGCCTCCTACTTGATTGATACCTTGGTTCTCAAAAACTGAGGGAAATACTTACGCTACTTTGCTGCATAACCCTTTCCTCTTCAAGGGAAAACCAACGCAGTGCTCCAGAGGTAGCAACCATGCTTATCGTCTTTCCATGCACATAAGTAGATAACAAGTGCCATGTCGGTTTATCCCAGGGCGGGTCACAACACCCCATATAAAAACCACTGATGACTAAATAGTCCATAACCAGGGCCGGTTTATCAAAACCTCATATAATCATAACAAAAATCATACCTGTGATTTTTTTTCACACTGTCGGTTTATCATACATCGTGCAGTCAAGGGTAATAGCCCAAAGACAGAGCACAATGCGATGTTCAATTTATTTATACCGCCGACTTACAATGCCATATGCAGCAAGGGGTAGCATCCCAAAGCTTAGAGCACAACACTCAAGCACATAATCATCATACACCAGCGACTTAAAGTCCAAAACCAGGCCGGGTTAATAAAACTCCGGATAGATTCAAATATGAGCCATAAGGCAACATGGCCCTTATCAGTTTTCAACCATGTATCAACACGGCACAAAAGATCAATCTGAAAAAATGTTCAAATCAAATGTAAATCAGAAAAAACAGAAAAACAAGGCATTCATAGGCTGCCAAGCCTCCATGTCAAGCGTTATTCAAGGGCCACGCAGTCGCTGAGTTAAACCTTAATTCAAACCCGTTAGCCGGACCTCACATGACCAATCATTGTTTTAACTTGACAAATTCAGGGTCTTTTACAAGATTGATTGTCAAAAGTATGATGAGTCATTCCAGGATTACCTGGTCGGAGTGGCAGGCAAACAAAGGCAGGATAACCCGGATTTTTTTGGTGAATACACCTGGCGTCCAAGCCTATTACAAGGGTCAACAAGGCTCTGTTCATTAACAAGGAGCCCCCAAGTAATATTCATTCCAGGCGTATAAGCCGGATCAATAGGGTAGTCATAGCTATGCTCAATGAGTAGGTAGCCCCCAAGTATTTTGTAATCATGGCGTTCAAGCCGGATCAAGAGGGTAATCATAGCTATGCTCAATAAGCAGGAAGCCCCCAAGTGATCATATGAAGTGACAATAAAGACTCATATTCTCAGAAATGAAATGACAGAGGCCCTGAATTATCAAGGATGCCGGATTTATAATATTCATCATAATATATACATTGACAAAGTATGTACATCACAAGAGTCGATGGCTCAGGTGTAATAAGGCCGAAGATGAGCAATATTCCACGGCCGGCGGGTCTCCTCCTCTGACGTGCGTGAGTCCTTGTGGTCTCGATCATCGATAAAGTAGTATGATCCGTTGTCTGGATTTTTGCTGACCACAAAGGGCCCTTCCCAAGGTGGGGATAACTTGTGCATGTCAGTTTGATCCTGAATGAGCCAGAGCACCAAATCTCCTTCTTGAAAGGTCCTGGTTTTAACCTGGCGGCTATGATAATGACGCAAATCTTGCTGGTAAATCATCGAACAAGCCGCCGGACGGTCACGCTCATCATCCAACGGGTCAAGAGCATCCTGACGTGCTTTTCATTATCAGCTTCAACATAAGCCGCCACACGGGGCGAGTCATGATGAATTTCACTAGGGAGAACTGCCTCTACTCCCTAAACAATGAAGAAAGGTGTGTAACCCGTAGATCTGTTGGGGGTGTTGGGGAACGCAGTAATTTCAAAAATATTCCTACGCACACGCAAGATCCATCTAGGTGATGCATAGCAACGAGAGGGGAGAGTGTTGTCTACGTACCCTTGTAGACCGAAAGCGGAAGCGTTATGACAACGCGGTTGATGTAGTTGTACGTCTTCACGATCCGACCAATCCTAGTACCGAAAGTACGGCACCTTCGTGATCTGCACACTTCAGCTCGGTGACATCCCACGAACTCTCTATCCAGCTGAGTGTGGAGGGAGAGCTTCATCAGCACGATGGCGTGACGACGGTGATAATGAAGTTACCAACTCAGGGCTTCACCTAAGCACTACAATGATATGACCGAGGTGGAATCTGTGGAGGGGCGCACCGCACACGGCTAAGACAACTGTCAACTTGTGTGTCTATGGGGTGCCCCCTCCCCCGTATATAAAGGAGTGGAGGAGGGGGAGGGTCGGCCCTCTATGGCGCGCCCAAGGGGGGGCCTACTCCCACCAGGAGTAGGATTCCCCCCCTTCCCTAGTTGGATTAGGAGAGGAAGGAAGGGGGAGAGAGGGGGAAGGAAAGGGTGGCCCGGCCCCCCCAGCCAATTCGGATTGGGCTTGGGGGGGCGCGCCCCCTCCTAGGCTCCCTTCTACTCTCTCCCACTATGGCCCAATAAGGCCCATATACTTCTCGGGGGGTTCCGGTAACCTCCCGGTACTCCGGTAAATGCCCGAACTCACCCGGAACCATTCCGATGTCCAAACATAGTCATCCAATATATCGATCTTTATGTCTCAACCATTTTGAGACTCCTTGTCATGTTCGTGATCACATCTAGGACCCCAAACAACCTTTCTGTACATCAAAACACATAAACTCATAATACCGATCGTCACCGAACGTTAAGCGTGCAGACCCTACGGGTTCGAGAACTATGTAGACATGACCGAAACTCATCTCCAGTCAATGACCAATTGCAGAACCTGGATGCTCATATTGGTTCCTACATATTCTACGAAGATCTTTACCGGTCAAACCTCATAACAACATACGTTGTTCCCTTTGTCATCGGTATGTTACTTTCCCGAGATAACTCGTTACCGGCAAGTCTCTTTACTCGTTCCGTAATGCATCATCCTGCAACTAACTCATTAGTCACATTGCTTGCAAGGCTTATAGTGATGTGCATTACCGAGAGGGCCCAGAGATACCTTTCCGATATTAGGAGTGACAAATCCTAATCTCGATATATGCCAACTCAACAAACACCATCAAAGACACCTGTAGAGCATCTTTATAATCACCCAGTTACGTCGTGACGTTTGATAGCACACTAAGTGTTCCTCCGATATTCAGGAGTTGCATAGTCTCATAGTCATGGGAACATGTATAAATCATGAAGAAAGCAATAGCAATAAAATAAATGATAAAGTGCTAAGCTAACAGAATGGGTCAAGTAAATCACATCATTCTCTAATGATATGATCCTGTTAATCAAATAACAACTCATGTCTATGGCTAGGAAACTTAACCATCTTTGATTCAACGAGCTAGTCAAGTAGAGGCATACTAGTGACCAAGGTTGGAAAAAGCGGTAGGCGTAAGCGAGGCGGTTGGCCTTCGCCTAGTGCCTAGGCGGTGCCTAAGCGCCCTAGGCGCAGCCTAGGCGGTAAATAGTTTTTACTCGTAGTGTATTTGTGATTATTATATGGGTGCTGATATTCGTTTAGGGCATATAAATAATTTAATTACCATCTATTGCCATTTGAATATAACCCGTTTGGCATATCGGTATAGTATATGGCATGATTTATTGCTTGGGTAGGCAATTCCTTGCTTGCCCTGCCTAGACATCCATTTATGCCCTAGGCGAGGCGTTTGGCCATTGCCTAGCGCCTAGGCGTGCCTAAGCGCCTCCTAGGCACTGCCTTTTCCAACAGAGCTAGTGACACTCTGTTTGTCTATGTATTCACACAAGTACTAAGTTTCCGGTTAATACAATTCTAGCATGAATAATAAACATTTATCATGATATAAGGAAATATAAATAACAACTTTATTATTGCCTCTAGGGCATATTTCCTTTAGTCTCCCACTTGCACTAGAGTCAACAATCTAGATTACACAGTAATGATTCTAACACCCATGGAGTCTTGGTGTTGATCATGTTTTGCTCGTGAAAGAGGCTTAGTCAACGGGTCTGCAACATTCAGATCCGTATGTATCTTGCAAATCTCTATGTCTCCCTCCTTGACTTGATCGTGGATGGAATTGTAGCGTCTCTTGATGTGCTTGGTTCTCTTGTGAAATCTGGATTCCTTTGCCAAGGAAATTGCACCAGTATTGTCAGAAAAGATTTTTATTGGACCCGATGCTCTAGGTATGACACCTAGATTGGATATGAGCTCCTTCATCCAGACTTCTTCATTTGCTCCTTCCGAAGCAGCTATGTACTCCGCTTCACACATAGATCCCGCCAGGACACTTTGCTTAGAACTGCACCAACTTACAGCTCCACCATTCAATATAAATACGTATCCGGTCTGTGACTTAGAGTCATTCGGATCAGTGTCAAAGCTTGCATCGATGTAACCATTTACGACGAGCTCTTTATCACCTCCATAAACGAGAAACATATCCTTAGTCCTTTTCAGGTATTTTAGGATGTTCTTGACCACTGTCCAGTGATCCACTCCTGGATTACTTTGGTACCTCCCTGCTAAACTAGTAGCAAGGCACACATCAGGTTTGGTACACAGCATTGCATACATGATAGAACCTATGGCTGAAGCATAGGGAATGAATGTCATTTTCTCTTTATCTTCTGAAGTGGTCGGGCATTGAGTCTGACTCAATTTCACACCTTGTAACATAGGTAAGAACCCTTTCTTTGCTTGATCCATTTTGAACTTCTTCAAAACTTTATCGAGGTATGTGCTTTGTGAAAGTCCAATTAAGCGTCTTGATCTATCTCTATAGATCTTGATGCCGAATATATAAGCAGCTTCACCGAGGTCTTTCATTGAAAAACTCTTGTTCAAGTATCCTTTTATGCTATCCAGAAATTCTATATCATCTCCAATCAATAATATGTCATCCACATATAATATTAGAAATTCTACAGAGATCCCACCCACTTTGTTGTAAATACAGGCTTCTCCAAAAGTCTGTATAAAACCATATGCTTTTATCACACTATCAAAACGTTTATTCCAACTCCGAGATGCTTGCACCAGTCCATAAATGGATCGCTGGAGCTCGTACACTTTGTTAGCATCCTTTGGATTGATAAAACCTTCGGGTTGCATCATATACAACTCTTCTTCCAGAAATCCATTCAGGAATGCAGTCTTTACATCCGTTTGCCAAATTTCACAATCATAAAATGCAGCAATTGCTAACATGATTCGGACGGACTTAAGCATCGCTACGGGTGAGAAGGTCTCATCGTAGTCAACTCCTTGAACTTGTCGAAAACCTTTTGCAACAAGTCGAGCTTTGTAGACAGTAACATTACCGTCAGCGTCAGTCTTGTTCTTGAAGATCCATTTATTCTTGATGGCTTGCCGATCATCGATAAAGTAAACCAAAGTACACACTTTGTTCTCATACATGGATCCCATCTCAGATTTCATGGCCTCAAGCCATTTTGCGGAATCTGGGCTCATCATCGCTTCCTCATAGTTCGTCGGTTTGTCATGGTCAAGTAACACGACCTCCAGAACAGGATTACCGTACCACTCTGGTGCGGATCTTACTCTGGTTGACCTTCGAGGTTCGGTAGTAACCTGATCTGAAGTTACATGATCATCATCATTAGCTTCCTCACTAATTGGTGTAGGAGTCACAGGAACTGATTTCTGTGATGAACTACTTTCCAATAAGGGAGCAAGTACAGTTATCTCATAAGTTCTACTTTCCTCCCACTCACTTCTTTTGAAAGAAACTCCTTCTCTAGAAAGGATCCATTCTTAGCAACCAATGTCTAGCCTTCGGATCTGTGATAGAAGGTGTACCCAAGAGTCTCCTTTGGGTATCCTATGAAGACACATTTCTCCGATTTGGGTTTGAGCTTATCAAGTTGAAGCTTTATCACATAAGCATCACAGCCCCAAACTTTAAGAAACGATAACTTGGGTTTCTTGCCAAACCACAGTTCATAAGGTGTCGTCTCATCGGATTTAGATGGTGCCCTATTTTACGTGAATGCAGCTGTCTCTAAAGCATAACCCCAATATGATAGCAGTAAATCAGTAAGAGACGTCATAGATCGCACCATAGCTAGTAAAGTACGATTACGACGTTTGGACACACCATTACGCCGTGGTGTTTCGGGTGGCATGAGTTGCGAAACAATTCCGCATTGTTTCAAATGAAGACCAAACTCATAACTCAATTATTCTCCTCCACGATCAATCGTAGAAACTTTATTTTCTTGTTAGGATGATTTTCCACTTCACTCTGAAATTCTTTGAACTTTTCAAATGTTTCAGACTTATGTTTCATTAAGTAGATATACCCATATCTGCTCAAATCATCTGTGAAGGTTAGAAAATAATGATACCCGCCGCGAGCCTCAATGTTCATTGGACCACACACATCAGTATGTATGATTTCCAACAAATCTGGTGCTCGCTCCATTGTTCCGGAGAACAGAGTTTTAGTCATCTTGCCCATGAGGCATGGTTCGCAAGTACCAAGTGATTCCAAAAGTCTGTCAGAATGGAGTTTCTTCATGTGCTTTACACCAATATGACCCAAACGGCAGTGCCACAAATAAGTTGCACTATCATTATCAACTCTGCATCTTTTGGCTTCAATATTATGAATATGTGTGTCACTACTATCGAGATGCAACAAAAATAGACCACTCTTCAAGGGTGCATGACCATAAAAGATATTACTCATATAAATAGAACAACCATTATTCTCGGATTTAAATGAATAACCGTCTCACATCAAACAAGATCTAGATATAATATTCATGCTTAACGTTGGCACCAAATAACTATTATTCAGGTATAAAACTAATCCCGAAGGTAGATGTAGAGGTAGCATGCCGACAGTGATCACATTGACTTTGAAACCATTTCCCACGCGCATCGTCACCTCGTCCTTAGCCAATCTTCGCTTAATTCGTAGTCCATGTTTCGAGTTGCAAATATTAGCAACAGAACCAGTATCAAATACCCAGGCACTATTGCGAGCATTAGTAAGGTACACATTAATAACATGTATATCACATATACCTTTGTTCACCTTGCCATCCTTCTTATCCGCCAAATACTTGGGGCAGTTCGCTTCGAAGGACCAGTCCTTTGCAGAGAAGCACTTTCAGGTCTCGTGTTTAGGTCTAGACTGGCTTCTTCACTTGAGCAGCAACTTGCTTGTTGTTCTTCTTGAAGTTCCCCTTCTTCCCTTTACCCTTTTTCTTGAAACTGGTGGTCTTGTTGACCATCAACACTTGATGCTCCTTCTTTATTTATACCTCTGCAGCCTTTAGCATCGCGAAGAGCTCGGGAATTGTCTTATCCATCCCTTGCATATTATAGTTCATCACGAAGCTCTTGTAGCTTGGTGACAGTGATTGAAGAACTCTGTCAGTGACACTATTATTAGGAAGATTAACTCCCAGCTAAGTCAAGTGGTTGTGGTACCCAGCCATTCTGAGTATATGTTCACTGCCAGAACTATTCTCTTCCATTTTGCAGCTGTACAACTTATTGGAGACTTCATATCTCTCAATCCGGGCATTTGCTTGAAATATTAACTTCAACTACTGAAACATCTCATATGCTCCATGACATTCGAAACGTCGTTGAAGTCCCGGTTCTAAGCCGTAAAGCATGGCACACTGAACTATCAAGAAGTCATCAGCTTTACTCTGCCAGACGTTCTTAACGTCATCAGCAGCATCTGCAGCAGGCGTGGCACCTAGCGGTGCTTCCAGGACGTATTCTTCTATGCAGCAATGAGGATAATCCTCAAGTTACAGACCCAGTCCGTGTAGTTGCTACCATCATCTTTCATCTTAGCTTTCTCTAGGAACGCATTAAAATTCAAAGGAACAGTACCACGGGCCATTGATCTACAACAACATACACATGCAAAATACTATCAGGTACTAAGTTCATGATAAATTAATGTTCAATTAATCATATTACTTAAGAACTCCCACTTATATAGACATCCCTCTAATCATCTAAGTGATCACGTGATCCAAATAAACTAAACCATGTCTGATCATCACGTGAGATGGAGTCGTTTTCAATGGTGAACATCACTATGTTGATCATATCTACTATATGATTCACGCTCGAGCTTTCAGTCTCAGTGTTCCGAGGCCATATCTGCATATGCTAGGCTCGTCAAGTTTAACCCGAGTATTCTGCGTGTGCAAAACTGGCTTGCACCCGTTGTATGTGATCGGAGATATTATCACATACGATCATCACGTGGTGTCTCGGCACGATGAACTTTCGCAACGCTGCATACTCAGGGAGAACACTTGTACCATGAAATTTATTGAAAGATCATCTTATAATGCTACCGCCGAACTAAGCAAAATAAGATGCATAAAGGATAAACATCACATGCAATCAATATAAGTGACATGATTTGGCCATCATCATCTTGTGCCTTTGATCTCCATCTCCAAAGCACCGTCATGATCACCATCGTCACCGGCGCGTCACCTTGATCTCCATCGTAGCATCGTTGTCATCTCGCCAACTATTGCTTCTACGACTATCGCTACCGCTTAGTGATAAAGTAAAACCAATTACAGGGCGATTACATTGCATACAGTAAAGCGACAACCATATGGTTCCTGCCAGTTGTCGATAACACTGTTAAAAAACATGATCATCTCATACAATAAATTTTAGCATCATGTCTTGACCATATCACATCACAACATGCCCTGCAAAACCAAGTTAGATGTCCTCTACTTTGTTGTTGCAAGTTTTATGTGGCTGCTACGGGCTGAGCAAGAACCGTTCTTACCTACGCGTCAAAACCACAACGATTTTTGTCAGGTGTGATGTTTTAACCTTCAACAAGGACCGGGCGTAGTCACACTCGATTCAACTAAAGTTGGAGAAACTGATACCCGCCAGCCACCTGTGTGCAAAGCACGTCGGTAGAACCAGTCTCGTGTAAGCATACGCATAATGGCAGTCCGGGCCGCTTCATCCAACAATACCGCCGAATCAAAGTATGACATGCTGGTAAGCAGTATGATTACTATCACACACAACTCTTTGTGTTCTACTCGTGCATATAACATCTACGCATAGACCTGGCTCGGATGCCACCGTTGGGGAACACAGTAATTTCAAAAATATTCCTATGCTCACGCAAGATCCATCTAGGTGATGCATAGCAACGAGAGGGGAGTGTGTTGTCTACGTACCCTTGTAGACCGAAAGCGGAAGTGTTATGACAACGCGGTTGATGTAGTCATACGTCTTCACGATCCGACCGATCCTAGTACCGAAAGTACGACACCTCCGTGATCTGCACACGTTCAGCTCGGTGACGTCCCATGAACTCTCGATCCAGCTGAGTGTCGAGGGAGAACTTGATCAGCACGACGACGTGATGATGGTGATGATGAAGTTACCGACGCAGGGCTTTGCCTAAGAACTACAACAATATGACCGAGGTGGAATCTGTGGAGGGGGGGGGGCAGAAACAAATTTTAAGCTTTAACGAATGGAGGTCCGAATCGCTTCCGGGCAGAAACAAATTTTTAGCTTTAACGAATGCAGGTCCGAATCGCTTCCGGACAGGAACAGAGAAATCTCGCTCAACCGGGGAACTGACTCCGAACTGGAAACCGACCGATGCCACTTTCCCAGGATGCCATCACCTACCCATGATGACTTTATATGGAAATGAAAGAATTCGGAGTAATTAATGAAAAAATATTGAGGAATCAAAGGTAGCTCTAGTCTATGGCCAAATGAATGAACCACCGGGAGCGTAGAGGGACCATTGAGCAACTCGAAAAAGCTCGGATTCGATTACAGAAAGTCGAACTAGAAGCGGATGAGTATCGAATGAATGGATACTCTGAGATAGAACGAGAAAAATCATAATGGATAGGTAGAGCCAAAGAATGTGGGCTATACAAGTTCGCAATACCTTTTGCTGAAAGAAAGGGCGCCGCCATACATAAGTACCCCCTTTTCGTCTGAGTAGTATTCGACAATTGCTGAGTAGGCCCTTTCGGGGGGCATTCCGATTTCCCTAGTATCATCATTATTTGCCACGCGAATCCAGATTGAAATTGAGGCATGCTCAATTTTTCTTGCTATTGCTACAGTTAAACGATCCTCTTCCGATAATTCATCCAAGCCAAGAATTGCGATAATGTCCTGAAGTTCTTTGTAACATTGTAAAGTTTCCTTAACTCTTTGCGCAGTTTCACAATGTTCAGGCACCGCACACGGCTAAGACAACTGTCAACTTGTGTGTCTATGGGGTGCGCCCCTCCCCCGTATATAAAGGAGTGGAGGAGGGGGAGGGCCGGCCCTCTATGGCGCGCCCAAGGGGAGTCCTACTCCCACCGGGAGTAGGATCCCTCCTTCCCTAGTTGGATTAGGAGAGGAAGGAAGGGGGAGTGAGGGGGAAGAAAAGGGGGCCGGCCCCCCCACCCTATTCGGATTGGGCTTGGGGGGAGCGCCCCCTCCTAGGCTCCCTTCTCCTCTCTCACACTATGGCCCAATAAGGCCCATATACTTCCCGAGGGGTTCCAGTAACCTCCCGGTACTCCGGTAAATGCCCGAACTCACCTGGAACCGTTCTGATGTCCAAACATAGCCATCCAATATATCGATCTTTATGTCTCGACCATTTCGAGACTCCTCGTCCTGGCTGTGATCACATCCGGGACTCCAAACAACCTTCGGTACATCAAAACACATAAACTCATAATTCCGATCGTCACCGAAAGTTAAGCGTGCAGACCCTATGGGTTCGAGAACTATGTAGACATGACCGAGACTCATCTCCGGTGAATAACCAATAGCAGAACCTGGATGCTCATATTGGTTCCTACATATTCTACGAAGATCTTTATCGGTCAAACCGCATAACAACATACGTTGTTCCCTTTGTCATCGGTATGTTACTTGCCCGAGATTCGATCGTCGGTATCTCAATACCTAGTTCAATCTCGTTACCGGCAAGTCTCTTTACTCGTTTTGTAATGCATCATCCTGCAACTAACTCATTAGTCACATTGCTTGCAAGGCTTATAGTGATGTGCATTACTGAGAGGGCCAAGAGATACCTCTCTGATACTCGCAGTGACAAATCCTAATCTCGATCTATGCCAACTCAACAAACACCATCGGAGACACCTGTAGAGCATCTTTATAATCACCCAGTTATGTTGTGACGTGTGAAAGCACACTAAGTGTTCCTCCGGTATTCGGGAGTTGCATAATCTCATAGTCATAGGAACATTTATAAGTCATGAAGAAAGCAATAGCAATAAACTAAACGATCAAGTGCTAAGCTAACAGAATGGGTCAGGTCAATCACATTATTCTCTAATGATGTGATCCCGTTAATCAAATAACAACTCGTGTCTATGGCTAGGAAACTTAACCATCTTTGATTCAACGAGCTAGTCAAGTAGAGGCATACTAGTGACACTCTGTTTGTCTATGTATTCACACATGTACTAAGTTTCTGGTTAATACAATTCTAGCATGAATAATAAACATTTATCATGATATAAGGAAATATAAATAACAACTTTATTATTGCCTCTAGGGCATATTTCCTTCAGGGGGTAGTATTGATGCTCCATAACACTGAGGGCAATTCCTCCACCCAACAACCCGGCATCCTGTGCAAAGGGACCATAAGCCGGGGCTTGATGCCTCTCAAGATTTCTTTATTGGCTCTTTCAGCTTGTCCATTGGGCTGGGGGTGAGCCACTGATGATAGATCAAGACGAATATGCTCCCGTTGACAGAATTCTTTCATAGCACCGTTGGACAGATTAGTGCCATCATCAGTTATAATGCTATGAGGATAGCCAAACCGGAAAATCACCTTTTTGATGAATTGAACCGCTGTTACCGCGTCACACTTACTGACCAGCTCTGCTTCGACCCACTTTTTGAATTTGTCAACCGCCACCAAAAGGTGGGTCTTTTTATCATTGGACCTTTTGAAAGGTCCAACCATATCCAGCCCCCAGACTGGAAACGACCAAGTTATTGGAATCGTCCTCAATTCTTGAGCCGGTACATGAGCTCATCTTGAGAATTTCTGGCAACCGTCATATTTACTGACCAAACCCTTTGCATCAACATGAGTTATCAGCCAATAAAATCCATGATGAAAAGCTTTGGCTACAAGAGACTTAGAGCCGGCATGATGACCACAATCTCCTTCATGAATCTCTCGTAGAACCTCACAACCTTCCTAAGGAGAAACACAACATTGAAACACCCCAATGACACTGCGGCGGTGTAACTGTCCATTGACAATAGTCATTGACTTAGACCGCCAGGTTCTCTGCCTGGCCGAAGTTTCATCCTCGGGTAACTTGCCTCGGGTCATATAAGCAAAATATGGAATTGTCCAATCAGGAATAGCATGAAGAGCCGCCACCAACTGCGCCTCCGGGTCAGGAATACCAAGATCATCCTCTGTAGGCAATTTGACTGAAGGATTATGCAGAATATCAAGGAAAAGATTAGGTGGTACCGGCTTACGCTGGGACCCTAGCCAGCTTAAAGCATCAACTGCCTCATTTTTCCCGCGATAAACATGTTCCACTTGATAACCTTTGAAATGACCAGCAATAGCATCGACCTCTCGGCGGTAAGCCGCCATAAGTGGATCCTTAGAATCCCAAGTGCCTGAAACTTGCTGAGCCACCAAATCTGATTCGCCAAAACACGTTACCCGGCTTAAATTCATCTCTTTAGCCATCCGAAGACCATGGAGAAAGGCCTCATACTCAGCTGCATTGTTAGTACAGGGGAACATCAACCTTAAAACATAACAGAATTTATCATCTCGTGGGGAAGTCAAAATGACTCCAGCCCCCGAGCCTTCCAACTGCCTGGATCCATCGGAGTGAATAGTCCAATATGTGTTATCCGGCTTCTCCTCAGGCATCTGCAGTTCAGTCCAATCATTGATAAAATCCACCAGTGCTTGAGACTTGATAGCTGCCTGAGGCATATACTTCAAACCATGGGGTCCAAGCTCGATGGCCCATTTGGCTACCCAACCTATGGCTTCTCCATTTTGAATAATATCCCCCAAAGGGGCAGAACTAACCACGGTGATGGGATGACCAAAGAAATATTGCTTCAGTTTACGACTAGCCATGAACAATCCATATACGAGTTTCTGCCAATGTGGATACCTCTACTTGGATTCATAGAGGACCTCACTCATATAATAAACCGGCCGATGAACCGGTACTCCTTGCCTGATTCTTTCCTTTCCACAACAATCGCCACACTGACAGCTCGGCTATTGGTAGCCACATATAACAACAAGGGCTCTTTATCAATAGGAGCGGCAAGGATCAGTGGCTCAACTAACTGTTTCTTCAAGGCTTCAAATGCCTGATCAGCAGCATCACTCCAGACAAAGTGATCTATTTTCTTCATCATCTGGTACAAAGGGATAGCCTTTTCTCCCAACCGGCTTATGAACTGACTTAAGGCCGCAATATGACCCGCCAGACACTGAACATCATTAATACACACCAGTTTAGCCAAGGAAGTATTAGCCTTTATTTTCTCCGGGTTAGCTTCAATGCCTCGTTCAGAAACCAAAAAACCCAAGAGCTTGCCTGCTGGCACACCAAAAACACACTTGGCCGGGTTAAGCATCATCTTATAGACCCGGAGATTGTCATCTATCAAGGTTTCCTTCTTCCTGGACTTCGAATCATCTATCAAGGTTTCCTTCTTCCTGGATTTCAAATCATCTATCAAGGTCTCTTTCAAATCATCTATCAAGGTTTCCTTCTTCCTGGATTTCACAACAATATCGTCCACATAAGCATGCGCATTGCGTCCAATCTGACCATGAAGGCAATTTTGAACACATCGCTGGTAAGTCGTCTGGGCACTCTTGACCCCAAAAGGCATAGGCACATAGCAGAAGGCTCCAAACGGAGTGATGAAAGCTGTCTTCTCCTGTTCCTTAACTGCCATCTTGATCTGATGATACCCTGAATAGGCATCCAAGAAACTCAAATGCTCACAACCCGCCGTAGGATCGATAATCTGATCAATATGTCGGAGAGCAAAAAGATCAGCTGGGCAGGCCTTATTAAGGTCTGTGTAATCCACACACATGTGCCAAGTACCATTTTTCTTAAGCACCAACACCGGGTTAGCCAACCATTCAGGATGAAAAACTTCAACAATGAACCCAGCTATCAAAAGCAGGGCCACTTCTTCACCAATGGCCTTACGCCTCTCTTCATTAAAGCGATAAGGGAATTTCTTGTCCGGTTTAAACTTTGGATCAATATTGAGAGTGTGCTCAGCGAGTTCCCTCAGTACACATGGCATGTCTGAAGGCTTCCATGCAAAGATGTCCCGGTTCTCATGGATGAACTCGATGAGCGTGCTTTCCTATTTCGGATCCAAATTAGCACTGATACCGAACTGCTTGGATGAGTCGCCAGGAGCAAATTCAACCAGCTTAGTGTCGTCTGCCGACTTAAACTTCAACAATGGGTCATGCTCTTTGGTTGGCTTCTTCAAAGGTGTCATATCTGCTGGATCAACATTATCTTTGTAAAACTTCAACTCTTTGTCGCACAAACAGACTTAGCATAAGCAGCATCGCCCTCTTCACACTCCAGGGCTATCTTTCTGTTCCCATGTATAGTCATAGTACCCTTATAACCCGGCATCTTAAGCTCAAAGGTCAATGACTCAACTCGGGAACCATGATCATCACCAAAAGCCACTTCCAATGCTATCTTGCCCACTGGACATGCCGACTTACCAGGCACCACACCATGAAAAACGGTATTAGATGGCTTAAGATCCTTGTCAGCCAAACTCATACGACGAAAGGTTTCATAGTAAAGGAAATTGATACTGCTGCCTCCATCCATGAGCACCTTAGTGAATTTGTAACCTCTAACCTGAGGCGCAACCACTAAAGCCAAGTGACATGGACTGTCAACCAGGGGCGGGTGATCCTCACGGCTCCAAAGAATAGGATGTTCAGACCATCGCAAGTAACGGGGAATCGCCGGCTCAACTGCGTTCACCGCCCTTTTATGAATCTTCTAGTCTCATTTACACAAACTCGTAGTGAACACATGATACATTCCACTATCAACTGCTTCAGATTACTCTGATAACCAGATTGCTGCTGCTGATTCCCTTGACCAAACTGCTGATTAAAACCACCTTGATTGCCTTGGCCTTGGAAACCAGAGTTTGAACCGCCACCGCCAAAGCCAGACCCGTGAGAGCCGGATCCTGAACCGCCATTCGGGCCATGGTTATTCTGGAAAAAATTGGAATTCCTATACTCCCTCATAATGAAGCAATCCTTCCACAGATGATTGGTCGGCTTTTCTTGCGTGCCATGCTTTGGGCAAGGCTGATTCATCATCGCTTCAAGGTTAAATTTTGCCCCTCCAAGCCGGGGCGGCTTTCCCTTCCGACGCTGATTATTGTTCTGCGCATTGTTGTTGGCCACAAAGTCTAAACCGCCCTCAGCCTTGCGTTTACCGTGACCCGCCGTGTTATGCTGCTATCCCTTCGCACTACCGCTCTTCTTCCCTTTACCCGCCTTCTCCTCATCAGAATCGGGGTCTTTGGTACTACCAGAGTGGGCATATTTGACGAGAGCCGCCATGAGCTCCCCAATGTCATTGCAATGGTTTTTAAGCCGCCCCAGTTTCTTCTTAAGGGGGAGGGAACGACAATTCTTCTCCAACATCAGGACTGTTGAACCGGCATTGATACTGTCCGATGAGTGTATAACAGCTGAGATTCGGCGCACCCAATTGGTTGTTGATTCGCCCTCACCATAGACACAAGAATCCAAATCCAGGATCGACTTAGGTTGCTTGCATGTGTCTTTAAATTTTTGGATAAAACAAGCTTTTAACTCTGCCCATGATCTAATGGAGTTAGCGGGCAGCCCTTTCAACCAAGTACGAGCCGGTCCATCCAACATCATGGTGAAATACTTAGCACATGCAGCATCACCAACATCGAGCATCTCCATGGCCATCTCATAGCTCTCAATCCAAGACTCAGGGGGCTGATCCGCTGTGTAATTAGGCACCTTACGAGGACCCTTGAAATCCTTAGGTAAGCGCTCATTACGCAGAGCCGGCACTAGACATGGCATACCCAAGGTTCTAGAGGTCACTCCTGCCTCCAGCGACGCTGATGGATAAACCAGAGATTGCTGTTGAGCCGCCAGCTAAGCCGCCTGCTCAGCCTCCCGACGCGCTCTGCCCTGATCCACCAAGGTCTGAGCATCAACACCACCGCGCGCCGCGTCATGCCCATGAGGTTGGTTATGGCGTTGTTCACTGCTTGAAACTGCTGGCAAGTCAATGTGCCTGCTATAACTCCGGCTTGGCCGAGGGGTTGAGTGAATCCTTTCATGGCTGTAGGAATAAGACGCCTGTTGATACAGTGCTGTCTGAAGAAGTTCTCTGGCCCTCCGTGTCTCTATCGCAGCCGGAGACTCACCTTCAACTGGGAGAGCCGCCAAAAGTGTCGCCGCAACAATCGTATTATTCAAAGGTTTAGAATAATGACCCGGCAGTGTCGAAACGTGCTGAGGCGGAGTATTATTCAAACGAGGTGGATCTTGATATGTCTACAACATATCTATAAGTTTTTATTGTTCCATGCTATTATATTATCAATCTTGGATGTTCTATAATCATTTTAAAGTCATTTTATATCATTTTTGGTACTAACCTATTGACATAGTGCCAAGTGCCAGTTGCTATTTTCTGCATGTTTTTTACATCGCAAGAAATCAATATCAGACGGAGTCCAAACGCAAGGAAACTCCAATGAGAATTTTATTGGACCAGAAGGAACGTAATGGGCCCTGGCTACACCTGGGGGGTGCCCCGAGGGGGGAAAACCCCACCAGGGCGCTCCAGGAGGCCCAGGCGCGCCCTGGTGGGTTGTGCCCACCTCGGGTGCCCCCGGACCGCCTCTTTGCTCTATAAATACCCCAATATTCCAGAAACCCTAGAAGAGTCGACAACATATTCATCCAGCTGCCATAGAGTCCAGAACCACCAGATCCAATCTAGACACCATCTCGGATGGGGTTCACCACCTCCATTGGTGCCTCTCCGATGATGCGTGGGTAGTTCTTTGTAGACCTTCAGGTCCGTAGTTAGCATCTAGATGGCTTTCTCTCTCTCGCTGAATTCTCAATACAATGGTCTCTTGGAGATCCATATGATGTAACTCTTTTGCGGAATGTTTGTTGGGATCGATGAACTTTGAGTTTATGATCAGATCTATCTTTTTATATCCATGAAAGTTATTTGAGTTTCTTTGATCTCTTATATGCATGATTGCTTATAGCCTCGTATTTCTTGTCTGATATTTGGGTTTTGTTTGGCCAACTTGATCTATTTATCTTGCAATAGTAAGAGGTGCTTTGTAGTGGGTTCGATCCTACGGTGCTTGATCCCAGTGACAGAAAGGGAACCGACACGTATGTATCATTGCTACTAAGGATAAAACGATGGGGCCTATCTCTACATAGATAGATCTTGTCTACATCATGTCATCATTCTTATTGCATTACTCCGTTTTTCCATGAACTTAATACACTAGACGCATGCTGGATAGCGGTCGATGTGTGGAGTAATAGTAGTAGATACAGGCAGGAGTCGGTCTACTAATCTTGGATATGATGCCTATATAATGATCATTGCCTGGATATCATCATGATTATTCGAAGTTCTATAAAATTGCCAAACAGTAATTTGTTTACCCACCGTTTGTTATTTTTCTCAAGAGAAGCCACTAGTGAAACCTACGGCCTCCGGGCCTTCTTTCTCATATATTTGCCTTTGCGGTCTATTTATCTCTTGCATTCATTTTCAGATCTATTACACCAAAAATACAAAAAATACCTTGCTGCGTTTTATTTCAATTTATTTTATTTTGCATTCGATCTATCAATCTACTACAAATTTACCTCATGTCCTTTGCCTATCTTGAGGCGTCGTACCCAAGAAGGGATTGACAACCCCTTTAACACGTCGGTTTTTGAGGATTTGTTATCTGTGTGCAGGGGTTGTTTACGTTGTGTTGCTTGGTTCTCCTACTGGTTCGATAACCTTGGTTTCATATCTAAGGGAAATACCTACTGCTGTTGTGCTTCATCATCCCTTCCTCTTTGGGGAAATACCGACGTAGCTTCGAGCGACATCAGATCCATCATACGCGGTTGAATCGGCGCTCCAGTCTCGTGCGCCTCAACCGCCCGGTTCACCACCGGAGGGTCACTAGTCCTTGCTCCATGCGTGTTGAAGAGGTTTATCGCATTATAAACCGGGGGTAAACGACTCTGGTGCCTCCTTCTCATGATTTCATTTGAAGCGTTTTGATCCAAGGTGAGCCGGAAAGAGTCTGCCTGAATCCGTTGTGCCTGAGCGTCCAAAGCAGCTCGCTCCGTGGCCATCCTAGCATTCTCAGCCGCCAGTTCTTCCTTGGCTTGAGCTATCTCATCTCGTAGCTTCGCCACATCCACCTTATGTTGTTCCTGGTTGTCCGGGGTCACCTCCACCCCCATCAAAGCCGCCAAAGCCTTGAATAACTCTGTCAGAACATGAGCTGGCGGGCGTGCAGTGCCGCTAGCACCAGTCGACGTGCAACCGTTGAGCTGGAGGTCATAGCCGCGGCGGTCGTTGAGCCGAGCGCCAGCTGTGTGCCGGCCATGAAAATCGCAACCCTGTTCGGCGACTCATAGGGGTCCGGAATACTGTCGCCATCGGAACAGCCCGCAAGCCGGCCGTCTTGCACTTGATACATTGAATTAGTCTCACCTGCGGACGATTCACCATCAGAGTAGATGGCCGTCTCACCACCAGACACAACTTCTTCCTCAAATTCCGCCCCATGGATGAAACCAACAAAGGCATGCTTCACGGCGGGTTGAACCTAGGCGGGTCGTGCACGTTGAGCCGTCTCGATGACATCGGTGCAGGTGTCCCGCTCAGGGCCCGGTTCGCCGATCTTGCCGATGAAGACGTGGATTCCGCCGAAGGGGACCCGGTGCCCGTACTCAATCGAGCCGGCTTCGGGGCCCCAGCCTGCGTCGTTGATGTAGAGCTTGCCGCGATGACTCTTGGTCATCCAGCCCACAGCATATCCCTTGATCCCTTCGAAGCTGCCCGTCAAGAACTTGAAACCACCATGCGCTGGCCCCACGGTGGGCGCCAACTGTCGTGGACTTAACACGGCAGATGTCCTAGCGTAAGGACTTAGTCGTGGAGCCATCGCAACTAGGTTAGCTTAAAGGGGTTAAAGGGGACAAAGGAAACAGAGAGTCTATACTGGTTCAGCCCCTCACGGTGGAGGTAAAGGCCTACGCCAGTTTGGGATTGTATTGCTTGGGTTTCAATTACCAGGGAGCGAATACGCTTGACCTAGTTCTCGGTGTCTTGTTTCTTGCCCTTAACTCGATGTCGGGTCACCCCTTTATATACATAGGTTGATGCCCGGTGGCTTATAGAGTCCCGGCCGGCTCATAGACAACGTGTCCGGCTCGATGACTAAGTAGGCTTGCCTTACAATAAATGTCATACATATGGCGGTTCATCCTCTTGGGCCTTAAGTCGCCTATGGGTCTTGGGCCATCAATAGGCTTGCTATGACCCGCCATCTTCATCGATAATTTGCCAGTGGTATGACCCGGCCCCTCCTAGGCAGTTCATAGCCAGTAGTTATATCCCCAACACAAGGCGTCATATTTTTATTTTCATCCTTCAAGTGTATCTCATCATACTGTTGTTACCGAAGTTCTTCACGGTGGTTCATTTGGGCTTTAACTCATTCTCGTCAAGGAGTTAATTCATTCTTCAATTGTTCATCAAGATTCTCGTTGGACGAGCTCAAGTATCTTTCTTCTTGCATCTCGAGGTGCAAATAATTCTCCATATTCTTTTGAAGTGGAGTTTTGTATTTCTTCATTCTCAGCTATTCAATCCTTTGGTAGTGGCAGAAATTCACCTCAAAATTTGAGATGTTTACATAAGCCCACGCAAATCAAATCTTTTGTTGTTGATTCTTCAACAAGTTCCTTCAAGTCTTTCTCTTGAAGATTCTCTTCCAAGTTCTTTCATGGTAGAAGTTGTCATCTTCTTATTCGTTCTTTTCATTCCACTTTTTCAATTCTTTGGAGGCATAGTGTTGTTCCTCTCGTGAAGTATCGTTCCATCTTGTCAAGTTCGTGTTCTAGTCCATTCCATGTTCAACCGGGATGCTGTCCCAATTCTTTCGTTCTTATTCCCTTCTTGCCTTCTTCTAAGCGGGTTGGTTTCAGAGTCTATCTTGCTACTTGAGCTTTTTACTCTCGTCATATTCACCGTCCTCTTTTCTACCTGTGTGCTCTCGACTTTGTTCATCTTCTCTCTTCAGCTCTTGTTTCACCTTACTCTCTTTCTCTTCTGTCTCGTTCCTAAGATTTCGGGACGAGATCTCTTGTTAGTGGAGGAGAGTTGTAACGCCCCGAGTCCGATGCGCCAGGTGTCTTCCATCTATTCGCTGTTGTTTCCATGTAATTTGCTTGCGTGTTGCATTTTGCCATATCACCATGTGCATTTCTTCTACATGTTTTTCAAACTTGCATCCGGTCACTTTCTCCGTTGTCCGTTTTGGAACCCGACACTCTCCCATGCACCCATTGCACCACTCATATCATGTTTCATGAGCGGGACAAAAACGTTCTTGGAATGGGCTGAGATTTGTCGAGCGGTCTTGGTATACCACCGGTAGACCGCCAGTCAAATTTCGTTCCATTTGGAGGTCGTTTGATGCCCCAACGGTTAACCGCATTAACCGAAGCCCTCTTTATCTTTGCAGCCCAACACCCTCCACAACAGCCCACTAGCCCATCCAAACCCCCTTCATGCTCTTCACCGTTGGATCACGATCGTGTGGGAGAAAACCGCACCTCAATAGCCCTCTCCTAGCTTCCAGAATTTATATAAAGGCCCTCCCCCGTCCAAATCTCAGTCCAAACCCTAGCTTCCTCCTCCTCCCGCCACCGGACATGTCCGCCTGGCGCCGGACACGTCCGCCGCCGCCCCCTCAGCCAATTGCATCGCGCCACGTCACCCCGCCGGCCCTCTCTCTCCTTCCCGCCACCGCAGGCCCGCCGAGGCCCAGACCGGGCCCTCCCGGCCTAAGCGTCTGAGCTGCCCGCGCCCGACTCCCACCGCCGCCGCCGACCTCGCCGCCCGCGCCACTCACCTCCCAGCGTCGCCGCCTCCGCGCCACCGCGTCGCCGGCCTTCGTCGCCATCGTCTCCGGTCGTCGTCGCCATCTCCGGTGAGATCTGGTCGGGTGGACTAGATACACCAGCCCCCCAACCAAACGACGTCGTTCCATCCCGGATCCCTCCATCCCACACGACCTCGTCCCGTTTTCGCGAGGGTAAAATTCCACCAAGTCCTGGATTTTTTCAACATTATGTGTGCATCCTTGTCATGGCATAACTTCATGCATATTGCCCTATTTTGCGTGTATGATATATAAAAATGTTCACCTCGTGATGCTCTACATGATGGTTGATGTTGCATGATTGTTTTATTTCATCTTGATGCCTTAATCATCATTGCAAAAGTGCTAAATGATATAATTTCGCGAGGGTAAAATTCCACTAATTTGTCTTTTTCATGGCATTTTGTGTGATTTTCTTTTGAGCATCATGTCAACATATTTTAGGAGAATAATAATGTCATCCTTGCAGTGGTGCAATCCATGTATTTTGGTATGCCATGTAGTGACTAGAACAAGCTTGCAAAGTGTGCTACTTGATGTTTGCTATTTTCTGAGACTTGGTAAAATCTGTCAAGTCTGTAACTGTTACATTATGTTGCCATGTTAACTTGATGCGAAAAGTGAATCTATGCATATTTTGGAGGTTCTCATTAAGGATGTTTTGTTGTACATGTTATGCTCTATCCATCCATGCCCTTGTTTGAAATTATAGCATGTCGTCGCTTGTTGTTATCATGTTCCCATGCTAAATAATGTTTCTGTCAGTCTGTTAACAGTAAGTTCAGTTCTGTCATGTGAATAGCTAGTATTCTATGCATCTTATGACCATGTTCTTGACATGAGTAGTTGCACAAGTATGTATTCTTGTTGTTGGTTATATTCACATTCCATGATATGCTTTATGTTGAGTTAACCAAGCTTGCAAACATGTCTACTTGTCGTTGTTTCTGCCATGTTTCCTAAATTCCACTAAGTAAATCTGTTATCATTTGCAATCTTGCCATGATGTTTTGAGCATGTTTTAGTGTTTTATAGCAGTAGCTCAGCGTCCATGTTTTGTAGTGCTCTACCTGTAAATGCTTGTCATGCCCTTTTGTGCCATGAATAGTTCCTGTAGTGTTGGGGATATTACCACTAGGCGTAAATCGGCCAGGACAGGTCGGGTTAACTCCATCAGTAGTTCATTATACTTGAAGCCCATGAAGACAGATGGTAACGCTGTATAAAGGCCCAGGGCCAAGAACCAGTTTAAGGCCTGTAGATCTAAACCGGCATTGGTATGTAACTTGCATGGTAAGGTAGAAAGAGCGGAGACCGAGCCGGACACGTTTATGTGCCGGCCTCAGGATTCTGTAAACCGACGGGAGTCAACCCATGTATATAAGTGGACGACTCGGCGGCGGTTCAGGGACAACAAACAACAACTCGAGACGCAGGAAAAGCGTATTCGCTCCCTGGTCATCGAAACCTCATCAATTCCATCACAACTAGACGTAGGCTTTTACCTTCATCATAAGGGGCTGAACTAGTATAAAACTCTCTTGCGTCCCTTGTCCGTTTTAACCCTTTTAAGCTAACCCGTAGCGATGGCTCCACGACTAAGTCCTTTCATGAGGACATCTGCCGTGACAAAACCACGACAGTTGGCGCCCACCGTGGGGCTATCGCACGATGGTTTCAAGTTCTTAGAGGCAACTTCGAAGGACTCAAGGGTTACGCTTTGGGCCAGATGACCAAAAGTCATCGCGGCAAGCTCTAGATCGACGATGCAGGCTGGGGCCCCAAGGCCGGCTCAATCGAGTATGGGTATCGGGTCCCCTTTGGTGGCATACACGTTTTCTTCGGCAAGATCGGCGAACCGGGCCCTGAGTCGGACATCTGCACCGACCTCGTCGAAACGGCTCAGCGTGCGAGATCTGCCCGGGTCAAGCCTGTCCTGAAGCGTGCCTTCGTGGGAGTCATCCATGGAGGGGAATACGAGGACAGATCGGAATCTGGTGGTGAGACTGTAGTTTATTCCGGCGACGAGTCATCGACCGGAGAGACAGAGTCCTTATATCAGCTACAAGATGGCCGGATTGGGGGCTTTTCCGATTGTGACAGTATTCCAGACCCCTCTGATCTGCCAAACCGGGTTGATATCTTCATGGCCGGTACACAGTCGGCGCTCCACTCTTCGACCGCAGTAGCAATGATTTCCGGATCAGCAGCGGCAACGGCAGCCGGGGCAGGAGGCCCTGTTCGGTCGCCGGCTCAGGTTTTATCTGATTTATTTGATGTGTTGGCAACACTGATGGCGGAGGTTAACCCAGCGGATCAGGATGCACACGATGCGGAAATCGCGAAAGTGAAGGATCAGATTACTCAGGCCAAAGCCGATCTAGCAGCTGAAGATACCAGGATGGCCGCGGAGCGGGCCTCTTTGGATGCACAGGCTTACCGGCTTATGCTGGATCAGAATGCGTCACACGAAGTCCTGAAAAGGAGACACTGTTCTCGCCTACCTCCGATTTATGATGCTAGGAACCTCTTTAACACCCCGGGAGCAGGGACCAGTAATCCGCCGGTGGTGAACCGGGCAGAGGCACCTGGGGCAGGGGCACCGGTTCAGCCACATTTGATGGATCCGCCTCGACAGAACAACATTGTGATGCAGCCCGTCCCAACACCACCGGGTCATTATTCTACTCCGATGGACAATCTTGTCGCTGCCGCTTCACGGCTGGCGGCCATCCCGATCGACGGTGATTCTTTAGCGGCGGTTAAGACGCGTCGGGTTAAGGAGCTTCTTCAAACGGCGTTGGTGCAACAGGATGCTTATTCACATAGTCGCGATCGGATTCATTCCACTTCTCGTCCAAGCCGGAGTTACAGCAGACATATGGATGAACCAGCAGTGTCAAGCAACGCACGGAACTATGATCGGCCCCGTGGCAATAACCCGGTGGGTGATGCTCAGGAGGTGGTGGACCGGGCTCGAGCACGCAGAGAGGTCGAGCTAGCGGCGCAGCATGAAGCCCGTCAACTTACTCCGGTTCGTCCAACTACATCAGTGGAACTAGGGGTCACTTCTAGCTCTTTGGGAGTGCCGTGCCTCGTCCCAGCGTTGCGCAATGTGCGCCTGCCCAAGGATTTCAAAGGCCCGCGCAAGGTGCCGAATTACACCGCAAATTTGCCCCCTGAGACATGGGTCGAAAGCTATGAGATGGCCATGGAGATGTTGGATGTGGATGATGCGGCATGTGCAAAATACTTCACCATGATGCTTGAAGGGACGGCCCGTACTTGGCTAAAGAGTTTACCGGCTAATTCTATCAGGTCATAGGCCGAGTTGAGAGCCCGGTTTATCCAGAATTTCAAGGATACATGTAAGCAGCCTATGTCGTTTGTGGACTTAGCTGCCTGTGTCCAGGAGGAAGGAGAGTCAACAACCCGAAGGGTGCACCGGGTTTTGGAAATTTTGCATTCATCGGACCGCATCAATGCTGATACCGCAGTTCTGACCTTAGAAGGCAATTGCCGGTTTGAGCCTGTGAAGTTGAAGCTGGGACGGCTGAAACGCCATTGCAATGACATGGGAACCCTCATGCCGCTTTAGTGAAGTATGCCGACTCTGATAGTACCAAGGATCCCAAGTCTGATGATGATAAGATAGGGAAGGGAAAAAGGAGTGGCAACGCCAAGGGGAAACACCACAACCTGGTGGGTCATGGAAACGGCGGCAAACGTAAAGCGGATCACAGCTTGGACTTTGTGGCTAATACCAACGCGCAGGACAAGGGCCAGCGACGTAAGGGTAAACCGCCCCAGCGTGGTGGAGCACCTAGCCCTAACCCGGACTGCCTGTCTTATCTGTTGAACCAGCCGTGCCCAAAGCATGGGATGAAGGAGATTCCGTCCACACATCTCTGGAAAGATTGCTACATCATGCAAGAGTTCAAAAATTCTAATTCTTTCCGGTATGATAATGGACCAGGTGGCGGTTCGGGCCACGGTTCTCATGGGCCGGTTTATGGTGGAGGAAATTCCAGTTCAGGCTTCCATGGTAATCAGGGTGGACACAACAACCAAGGTAATCAGGGCAACCAAGGTGGCTACAATAATCAGGGCAATCAGCAGCAGCAACAGCAGTCGGGTTACCAGAGCAACCCGAAGCAGTTAAATAGTGGGCAATATCATGTCTTCACCACTAGCTTAGACAAGTGTGACCAAAAGCTTCATAAGAGGGCAGTGAACTATGTTGAACCGACGATGCCCCGTTATTTACGTTGGTCTGAGCAGCCAATCGTATCGAGTAGAGAAGATCATCCACCCCGGGTTGATAATCCGGGTCATCTGGCATTGGTGGTGGCACCTCAGGTGGGAGGTTATAAGTTCACCAAGGTACTCATGGATGGAGGGAGCAGTATCAATATCCTTTATTATCAAACTTTCCGTCGCATGGGGTTAACAAATAAAAATCTTAAACCGTCCAATACGGTGTTCCATGGTGTGGTACCTGGTAAATCGGCTTATCATGTTGGTAAGATAGCTCTGGAGGTGGCTTTTGGTGATGAGAATGACTCGAGATTAGAGACTTTGACCTTTGAAGTGGTGAAAATCAAGAGTCCGTATCATGCCCTGTTTGGACGGGTGGCTTATGCTAAGTTTATGGCACGGCCTTGCTATGTCTATCTGCAGCTCAAGATGTCGGGTCACAAGGGAACTATAACCGTCCATGGGAGCTGCAAGATTGCTTTGGATTGTGAAGAAGGTGATGCGGCTTACACTGAGTCGGTTTGTGCAACAGAAGAGTTGAAGCTTTATAAAGACAATGTTGATCCAGACGATATGACTTCGTTGAAAAAGCCAACTACGGAGCATGATCCGGCACTGAAATTTAAATCGGCTGATGAGACTAAGCTTGTTGACTTCGTGCCTGGCGATTCATCCAAGCAGTTTAGCATCAGCGCTAACTTGCATCCGAAATAGGAAAGCGCGCTCATCGAGTTCATCCGTGAGAATCGGGACATCTTTGCGTGGAAGCCTTCTGACATGCCAGGTATAAGGAGAGAACTCGCTGAGCACACTCTTAATGTTGATCCTAAGTATAAACCGGTCAAGCAGTTTCTCCGCCGGTTCAATGAGGAAAGACGCAAGGCTATTAGATAAGAAGTAGCCAGGTTCTTGGCGGCTGGATTTATCGTTGAGGTATTTCATCCCGAGTGGTTGGCTAATCCGGTGCTGGTCCTTAAGAAGAACGACGCTTGGCGTATGTGTGTAGACTACACAGATCTTAACAAAGCTTGTCCAGCAGATCCTTTTGCCCTCCCCCGTATTGATCAAATCATTGATGCTACGACGGGTTGCGAGCGTTTGAGTTTTTTGGATGCATATTCTGGCTATCATCAGATCAAGATGGCAGTTAAGGACCAGGAGAAAACGGCCTTCATAACTCCTTTCGGAGCCTTCTGCTATGTATCAATGCCCTTTGGGCTCAAGAGTGCCCAGGAAACTTATCAACGGTGTGTGCAGAATTGTCTTCATAAGCAAATCGACCGTAATGTTCATGCCTATGTGGATGATATTGTGGTGAAATCAAGGGAGAAGGAGACTTTGATCGATGACTTGAGGGAAACCTTTGATAACCTACGGGTTTACAAAATGATGCTTAACCCGGCTAAGTGCGTTTTTGGTGTACCGGCAGGCAAGCTCTTGGGCTTTTTGGTGTCTAACAAGGACACTGAAGCTAATCCGGAAAAGATCAAGGCTATCACCTCCTTAGCCAAACCGATGTGTATCAATGATGTTCAACGCTTGGCAGGCCGGATTGCTGCATTGAGCCGGTTTATCAGCCGCCTTGGTGAGAAGGCCATTCCTTTGTATCGATCTTTGAAGAAAATTGATAACCGTGCGAGTAGCGCCACAAATGAAGCATTTGAGGATTTAAAGCGGCAGCTGGCTAACCCGCCGGTTCTTGCTGCTCCGGTTGACAAGGAGCCATTGTTGCTATATGTGGCAGCTAACACTCGGGTAGTTAGTGTGGCTATTGTGGTGGAGCACACGGAGGCAGGAAAGGAATATCCGGTTCAGCGTCTGGTTTATTATATTGCGTCCAAGCAGAGGTACCCACACTGGCAGAAGCTGGTATATGGGGTTTTCATGGCAAGCCGGAAGCTCAAGCAATATTTCCAAGGTCATCCCATCACGGTGGTCAGCTCTGCTTCTTTGGGAGATATAATCCAGAACAGGGAAGCAACTGGCCGGATTGCCAAGTGGGTTATCGAGCTCGGGCCTCATGAGTTGAAATACATACCCCGAACGGCGATCAAATCTCAGGCACTTGTGGATTTCATCAATGATTCGACGGAATTACAAGCACCAGAAGAGAAGCTGGATCACACTTATTGGACTATTCATTTTGATGGGTCCAGGCAATTGGAGGGCTCGGGGGCTGGAGTCGTATTAACTTCCTCGCGAGGTGATAAGTTTTGTTATGTTCTTCGTTTAATGTTCCCTTGCACTAACAATGCAGCTGAATATGAGGCCTTACTCCATGGTCTAAGGATGGCTAAGGAGATGAACCTTAGCCGAGTTAAGTGCTTCGGTGACTCGGACCTGGTAGCTCAACAAGTATCTGGCACTTGGGATTCCAAAGACCCACTCATGGCAGCATATCGTCGTGAGGCGGATATTGTTGCAGGTCATTTTAAAGGTTATCAGGTGGATCATGTGGACCGGCGGAAGAACAAAGCGGTGGACGCTTTAAGCCGCGTCTTCTTGGATGTTCTACATAATCCGTCTGTCAAGCTCCCTGGTGAAGAGGATCTGGCTATTCCTGATCCAGAAGCTCAGTTGGTGGCGGCTCTTCATGTTATCCTGGATTGGACGGTTCCTTATCTGGCGTATATGAACCGAGGCGAGTTACCAGAGGACGAGACTCTGGCCAGGCAGATAATACGGCGGTCCAAGTCCATGACCATTATCAATGGGGAGTTGCATCATTGCAGTGTGATAGGGGCGTTTCAACATTGTGTGTCTCCTGAAGAAGGTTGTGAAATTTTGCATGCGATCCACGAAGGAGACTGTGGTCACCACGCCGGTTCAAAATCTTTGGTGGCCAAGGCGTTTCGTCACGGTTTCTATTGGTTGACAGTCCATGCTGATGCAGAGGACTTGGTCAAAAGATGTGACGGCTGTCAGAAATTCTCAAGCCGCGCTCATGTACCGGCTCAAGAATTGAGGATGATTCCAATCACTTGGCCGTTCGTGACTTGGGGACTGGATGGTTGGGCCTTTCAAGAGGTGCAAGGACAAGAAGACCCACCTTTTGGTGGCAGTTGATAAGTTCACAAAGTGGGTGGAGGCAGAGCCAGTTAGCAAGTGTGATGCAGCCACGGCGGTTCAATTCATCAAGAAGGTGATCTTCCGGTTTGGTTTTCCACACAGCATTATAACAGACAATGGTACCAATCTGTCAAAGGGTGCCATGAAGGAGTTCTGTCAGCGCGGACACATCCGGCTTGGCGTATCATCAGTGGCTCACCCACAGTCCAATGGTCAAGCAGAGAGGGCCAATCAAGAGATTTTGAGAGGCATGAAACCCCGGCTTATGGTTCCTTTGCAACGGACGCTGAGTTGTTGGGTTGAGGATCTACCTTCTGTGTTGTGGAGCATCAACACCACACCCAATAGATCGACATGATACATGCCGTTCTTCATGGTTTATGGAGTGGAGGCGGTTCTTCCTAGTGACATACGTCATGACTCACCTCGTGTAGCTGACAACGAGAAGGCACGGCGAGAAGCTCTTGACCTGTTAGATGAGGAACGTGACATGGCAGCAGCCCGTTCGGCGATTTATCAGCAAGATCTGCGTCGTATCACAGCCGCCGGATTAAAACCAGAACCTTTCAAGAAGGAGATTTGGTGCTTCGACTCATCCAGGATTAGACCGATATGCACAAGTTATCCCCCCCTTGGGAAGGACCCTTTGTGGTCAGCAAGAATCTGCACAACGGGTTGTACTACCTAATCGATGTTCGAGAGCGCAAGGACTCATGTAAATCGGAGGAGGAGACCAACCGGCCGTGGAATATTGCACATCTTCGGCCTTACTATACTTGAGCTATAGGCTCTGCTTATGTACATATTATGACAATGTATATATTATGATCAATATAATAAACCGTAACCTCAGCTAAAGCGGGGTATCTATTGTTTTCTCACATCATGTGTGGTTACATGGAGCTTCTGTTTATCAAGCGGCGTCCGGTTTACCCCTTGATTTAGCTTTTCAAAGCTTTATATCACATCACTTGGGGGCTTGGTCGTATTCGAACCATAGCTACACCTCTTGATTGGAGTAATGCCACATCATCACTTGGGGGCTTGGTTGTATCTGAACCACAGTCACACCTCTTGGTCGGCTTAAAGCCAAATCAATCCGGGTCCAAAGAGAGTGTTGTAAAAACAACAACTCCCACTGAGCACTGCTCAAAACGTTACTTGGGGATTCTATGTTATCTAAATGAACTTAGAATCAACACTTGTAATTGGATATCAAGCCGTGGCTTGGAAGCCTGGTGTATATACATAAAACCCCGGGTTAACCTGCCTCTTTAAGTAAGTCACGCCGCCCAGGTAAACCTGGTATGACCCTTCGAACTTTGACAAGTTACTCTAAAATACAGACCCTGAACTTGTCAAGTTAAAACGATGATTGGTTAAGGATTGCGGACCATCTTATAAGGCTTTGCAAAAATGGTTTAACTCAGTGGCCTGGCAGCCCATGAAAAGCCTCGAATTTGGGGCCTGGCAGCCCATGAAAAGCCTCGACTACAACGGTTTTATTTGCCTTTGATTGAGTTTTGCTCTCTTTTTGATAAGATTTATGATGTTTTTTAAACCGGTGTTATCAACCCGGTTAGACTGCCAATTACAAATTGACAGTATCAACCCGGTTAGACTGCCAATTACAAATTGACAGTACAAGATCTACTCATAATCCGGAGACTATCAGCCCGGTCTGGTTTTGAATCAAAATCCCAGTATGGAGTATACCGATGTTTATCATAACCCGGAACGGTTTTACTATAAACCGGCCTTATATAAACAGGAGTCATTTTTCATCCAAGAGTTGGATTATGACCCTCACTACAAGGTTGGTCAGCCAACATCATGCCTAAAAATTGCAGGTATTATATATTTCCATATTTGGTTATATTTCACAACCTAGGTTGTCATCCTTGGTCATATATATATGGGTATCATGACCCGCCCGGCGGTAAACCGCCAGGGCGTTGAAGCTTCTTATCTGCAGGAACAGCTTGAACGAATAGATACGGATATCATATCTTAAGCATGTCGAATCAAGCAAGCATCAATTGCAGATAAATATGCACGAAGGCATACCAGACCAAGTATTTTAACTAGCTTATTACAAGGCGTTCCAGTGCCCAAAAGGATAATTGTTTTTCTCAAATACATGTCGCAGCATGTAGAAGACTAAACCAGCCTCCGATTCATGATTGGTCACCAGCTTGACCTGATGGTTGCGGATCATCTCGCGCCGGTTCAACTTCTTCTTCCCTACCCAGTGGCTGGAAATCAACAGTTGCCCAGTCGATCCCAGTTAGGGCTTGGAATACAGCCTCGTCACTTATAAGCGTAGACGGTTCAATGTCAGGGGCATAAGTGTGCTTACGAATTGGCGGAATAAGATTCTGAGCTTCTGGAAATTTGTGCAGCAACCCGTTTGTTCTTGTCATCATAGCTGGCTTGATAGTATGAAAGGTCTGCTTCTTCAACCAATTGACAAGCCGATGGGCGTACTTCCCGGTTTATGATCCGGAGATCATCTTTGCCAAATTCTGTTTCCTCTTCCTTCAAACCGGGATAACCTTGGGCCTCTTCAACTGGGTCAAAGTCAGGAACCCATGCTTTTGCCCGAGTCAGTGCGGCCAAAGCGCCCGTTCTAGCAGCAGACTTTTTTAGCTCGTCAACCCGGGCAGGAAGCATAATAGCCTTTGTAAAGTATCCTTGATCAAGGTGGGAGGCGGATTATTGTGTGAAGCAGTATATATGATCCGCTACGCGCCGGTATACAACTGCTCTATCAGAGTATAAGCTGCTTTCAGTTTCTTCTGAACATCAGATCCCAAGTGGCTAATACGAGTTCCTGTATCATCATAATGATTAGTAAACCGACAAGTACATGAAAGGATATGTTGAAATCAGGAGTCAAGGATGCTTACCAAACACAGCTGCGGTCATGGCATGAACCTGTCGCTTTACGCTGGTCAGTTCATCAACCACCGGTTTGAGAGCGGCTTCTGCTTTCTCAGGCCTTTTGATCAAATTGGATTTTTCACTTTCCCAATCCGACCGCTCCTTGTTGAAGCCTTATTTCAGTTTTTCCATAGCGCCTCGAGCGCTGGTCAATTCTTCCTTCGCCTTGGAGGTTTCAGCTTGTTGCGATTTAATGTTCTCCTGCAGATCAGCGGTTTGGCTCTCTTTCTTGTTCGGCTCGGCCTACAAAGAGACAGTTATATGATGAGGTGACAATACATACTTGAAGTACCAAGCACATAACAAGTTATGCCCTTGGTACTTGGGGGCTAATGCATATTTGCTCTTCATCATACATTTTCTACAAGTCCCAAGCATAATACAAGTATTCAACTTGGCACTTGGGGGCTAATGGCTATTTGCTCAAAGAATGCTGATACGGGAATTTCTTCTACAAGGCTCGGTTCATCTTTATAAAGTTAAATCGGCACTTGGGGGCTACTTCAGTGAAGTTCAGATGCATTGTTGCAAAGCATAAAAGTTTTTACTAAGTCTCGGTTTAGATTGATATCTTAAACCGTCACTTGGGGGCTACTGGAGTTGATAAACTAGAATTCAATATAAGGGAAAAGCACCTATGAAATTACCTCATATCGTTCCTTCATCATATTTACCAAGCCGGCTTCATAGTCACGACTGGTGTATAGATGGTTCAGATAGCCGGAATGAAGGTCTTCAGCATTCAGATGGGCGTAAGTGGACAGATCGGCATTCCATTTGCCTTTACCAATTGCAGAGAATTCCTCTTTGGCGGTATGTTTTGACAAAGTGACAGGATTTCCTAGATCAGTATGGCCAATGCCAGTAATCAGAACATCATCATCCTTCTCCTCAGCAGCTCATACTGGAGTAGCCGTTTTGTCAGTATCTTTTACCAGACTGACCGGTTTGTCAGTTCGGATAGGGCTTGTTGGCTGGTCGGTGTGGCTGGTGGTGTCAACCTCTGCCTGCTCTGCAACGAAGACATGATCTTGAGGCGGCGGGTCATTCAGCATGTCATCAATGTTGGCCTCTTCAGGATCTGGAGTTTTCTCCGGATCAACAGCCACGTCTTCATCAGCCGGTTTATTCAACCGAGCCTTCTTGCTTGGTCTGGGCTTAGCACTGAGAAAAGAAAACATAAGGATCAGTACAGTATATATTAAGTAACATATCAAGGATATAAGTAAGAGTATGGCTCACCCAAGCACTGTTTTAAGCGGTGGAAGCTTTGTGGCGCATTTATTCACGGATGATGAGTGAGAAGTGCCCTGATAATTGGAATCGGATGGGTTAAGAGGTTGACGAAAATAACCCGCTTTGGGGCGTGAAGTGTCAAGGGGATAAGAGACCTCTGATCGGCATTTCTGAACAGGAGTGTGCGGTAAACCGACGGAGGTAACTACCTGGCCGCTATGCCGGGTTGTGCGGCGAGCTTCGTGCTGTTGTGTCTTCACAAGAAAGTTCGGGTCCAAGTAAGCAAGAGGATGAGAAAATTTAACTTTCCGGTTTGCTCGACAGATTTTTAGTGTTAGCAAAGGATCTGAATCGGAGGAAAGAGTGATTACCTCTACAGCATCGGCTTGGCTGCCTTTAGCGTCGTCCTGGCAATAATCAGCATCAATAAGGCGTACGAAAAATGAACCAAAAAGGGAGTAGTCCGGTTTGGGCACAGACGGCCTCCGATTCATTCAACATCTTTTTTACGGCCTCAGTGACTTCTTCATCTATAAGTTGAATGTCAATGTGCCGCTGAGCATCCTTCACACTCCCTGTATACTCACACATCAAACTGGAGCGTCGGCTTAAGGGCAGAATACTCCAGCTTATCGAACATCGAGCCAGGTCAACCCCCGTTAAACCGTTGGCTAGGAAGGCTCTCAGCTTTGATAATTGAGGAGCATAGTTGGCCCTCTCTTTTGGAGTCAACCTTTGAGGGAAAGGATGTGTGTTGCTCAGGCGTTCAAGACGGTAACCCGGCAGCGGGTTTTCATCAGGTGGAGATGTGTCTTTGCAATAAAACCAAGTGGCGTTCCACTCCTTAGGATGACTGTGAAGTTTAGGATGAGGAAAGGTAACTTCCTTCCTCTTACGAACCGCCATCCGCCTAATTCAGTGTTGGGTCCATCTGTGAATTCTGTACGGCGGTTTAGGTGAAAGAAATCTCTGAACAGTTCTACTGTGGGTTCCTCTTGAAGGTAAACCTCGCAAAAAACTTGGAAGTGGCAGATGTTGGTCACAGAGTTAGGACCGATGTCTTGAGGGCGCAGTTGAAAATTGGCCAATACATCCTGGAAGAATTTTGAACCGGGAGGGTTGAAACCCCGGCTTAAGTGATCAGCAAAAATAACAACCTCTCCATCCTTGGGTATAGGAGGACATTCCGAGCCAGGAACCCTCCACTGGATGACATCCTTCTTGGCTAAAGCGCCCGTTTTGACAAGATTATCTAACTGCTCTTCGGTAACTTGCGAACGAGCCCAATTGCATTCATAAACTTGCTTGGCCATGGTAATGCAAGATCTACAAAATGATGATTACCGGTTTAAAGATTTACAGTGGACAACTATATGGTGGTACAAGGATGTAAGCATATTATTAAACCGGAGTTAGCTACTTGTAAACCGGAGTTTTATAGTGCAAACAGTACAATGGTGAAGCATTGGCGGTTCAACAAGGGGACTAATGGTATATACCGGGTCATCATTTCTCGATTAGTTAAACCACCTAATCTGACATTGAAGATACAAGTCTACGGATGTATAAGTGAAGGAAAAATAGATTTCACAAGTTGGTATTATAATTTTGGATCTGCCGCATATCATAAAATGAAAATATACCTAGACCTAAATATCGATGCTCAAGCAGTTGATGAAGGTTCAGATGGGATCTTCTATTTAAATAAAGTGCATTAGATGGAAAAGAAGGGCTACGACTATCACTGAACATGATGAATATCAAGGTTTGGATCAAAGAGCTATTATACAAGCGATGAACACCGACGAACACCGAAACCCTAGAAACAGATCTATGGCGGAAGAACAGGGAGCTTACTAATGTTAATGGAAGAGCGGAGAAGCACCGCGTTTCTACAAATGCGCCGAGGTGATGCAGCGGCCAGAGTTGAAGCGAGGCGACGGTCGGCGGTGGCGGCGAGCTCGGAGGTTGAGCAGCGCGAGGAAGACGATGACACGAAGAGGCACGAGGGGGAAAAGTGAAAATGACCCCTCGGCCCTATTTATAATGGCAAGGGATAAGTGTCAGGCACGAAAATCGAGCAGCCAGAAATTTGGAAATAAGGCGGAGTTGTCGCCTTGATTGTCAGAGGCACATTAATGAAGATGGGCTATACACAATTTTTAATAGCAGATGACATCACGGCGGTTTACCACGGTTCGGGAAGATGACGTCACGACGGTTTACAAAATTATGTGAAGATGTTGAAGACGAAGTTTTCTTGAATATTGAGGACTGACATGAACCAGTTCAAATCAGTCTGGGGCCTAATGTTGGGGATATTACCACTAGGCGTAAACCGGCCAGGAGAGGCCGGGTTAACTCCATCAGTAGTTCATTATACTTGAAGCCCATGAAGACAGATGGTGACGTTGTATAAAGGCCCAGGGCCCAGAACCGTTTTAAGGCCTGTAGATATAAACCGGCATTGATATGTAACTTGCATGGTAAGGTAGAAAGAGCGGAGGCCGAGCCGGACACGTTTATGAGCCGGCCTCGGGATTCTGTAAACCGACGGGCGTCAACCCATGTATATAAGGGGACGACGCGGCGGCGGTTCAGGGACAACAGACAACAACTCGAGACCCAGGAAAAGCGTATTCGCTCCCTAGTCATCGAAACGCCATCAATTCCATCACAACTAGACGTAGGCTTTTACCTTCATCGTAAGGGGCCGAACTAGTACAAAACTCTCTTGTTCCCTTGTCTGTTTTAACCCCTTTAAGCTTACCCGTAGCGATGGCTCCACGACTAAGTCCTTTCATGAGGACATCTGTCGTGACAAAACCACGACATGTAGCATATACGTTTATTGTCTCGAAGTATGCATCATGAATCTGTTTCTGTCATACTCTGTTTTTACCAAGTCTCAGAATCTGTTAGGACTTGCTTACTTGTCTTGATGAATGCCATTGATCTAGAGGTTATATGGAGATGATTAGTAATCATGTTTTTTCATGTTTAACCTTTAATTTAATTCCATGCTTTTGCTTGTTATGTTCTTGCACTGTAGCATGCTTTTTTCATGCCTCCAACATGACAACATGTTATTTCTGCTCACATGTGTGCCTTGTTTTTCACTGTCATAATCTGTGTTATAAAGTTACTTTTTGCATTGATCATATTGGATTAATCCTGATGCCTATGAACCTGAACCTTGATGTTATTTGAAGCATGTAATCTATATTTTGAGTGCATATTAAGTTTGCGTCCATATGTCTCCTGTAGCATGTTCTTTCCTTGATTGCAAAGTGCTTAGTTGTTGTTTTTGGCAGATTGTGTTTCAAACTTATTTCGTGTGTATGTGTTGAACCGTGGCTCCATTTGGAGCATGCTCTATATGTAACTTGCTTGGTTTTGCATGTAGTTTCATTATGCCATGTTGCGTCCATGTTTTGAGTGTGTTTGCTTGATGTTTGAATGCATTTTTTGTCAATGACTTGTTTAACTTGTTTTGCTTATATCTTTAGGCCGTAGCTCCTAATTAAATGAACCTTATATGTAATTTGGCTGAAAATATGTGTAGATCATCATGGTGCATTTTAATTTGCTGTTTAATAACTTTAACACAATGTGTTATTCAGATCTGGACCAATTTCGAAATTTGCATATGAGGACTTACCAGAATTGTTGTATGTTGTTTCTGGCCTCATTTAAACTTGCTTGAATGTGTTGTTCTTGTATGCATCCTCTCTTGCCATGAGTAGCATCATGTAGACTTTTCATGCATCATACTTGGATGAGCATGATGCCTTGTTACGTGTTATGTGTTTACCGTGTTGTTTGCTTCTTTCCGGTGTTGCTTCTTCTTGATAGTTCCGGTAACGTTGAGATTGTGAGGATCCGTTCGACTACGTGGGTTCATCTTCTTCATGGACTCAATCTTATTCCTAGTGGGATTTCAGGCAAGATGACTGTCACCCAGGATCTCACTACTATCTTTGCTATGCTAGTTGTCTCGATGCTATCGCTATGTCGCGCTACCTACCACTTGTTTATCAAGACTCCCAATATGCCATGTAACAGCCTCTAACCTTTTCCACCATCCTAGAAAACCGTTGTTTGGCTATGTTACCGCTTTGCTCAGCCCCTCTTATAGAGTTGCTACTTGTAGGTGCAGTTGTAGGTTGTTCCATGTTGGAACATGGATTTCATGGGATATCACAATATCTTTTATTTAATTAATGCATCTATATACTTGGTAAAGGGTGGAAGGCTCGGCCTTTTGCCTGGTGTTTTGTTCCACTCTTACCGCCCTAGTTTTCGTCATACCGGTGTTATGTTCCTTGATTTTACATCCCTAACACGATGAGGATTTATGGGCCCCTCTTGACAGTTCGCTTTGAATAAAACTCATCCAGCAAGGCCCAACATTGGTTTTACCATTTGCCTAATAACAACTAAAACTTGCATAGGGACCGGCTAGCACCCGAGGTTTCTTAATCAGTGCCCGAGGTTGCTAGACCAGGGCATGTGCTCCCCATGAGTGCTGGTACAAAACAGAGTCGTGTGCGGCTTCCCCCGGGGGCAACTCGGGTCTTAGTTGTTGTACATTGTGTTCATCTGACCGTGGCCTAAGACGAGATACGCGTGGCTACTATCAGGGTGTCGGCACATCGGGAGGTCTTGCTGGTTTTGTTTTACCATTGTTGAAATGTCTTGTGCACCGGGATTCTGAGTTTGATCAAAGGGTCCCACGATGGAGGATTGTCTCCGCGGACTGTGAGCTTGTCATGGGCTAAGTTGAGACACCCCTGTAGGGTTTAAACTTTCGAGAGTCGTGCCCGCGGTTATGTGGTAGACGGGAATTTTTAATGTCCGGTTGTAGAGAACTTGTCACCCGATTCGAATTAAAATACACCAACCGCGTGCGTAACCGTGACGGTCTCTTTTCAAGTGAGTCGAGAAGAGAACACTATGGGGTTATGTTTGAACGTAACTAGTTCAGGATCACTTCTTGGTCATTACTAGTTTGCGGCCGTTTGCATAGTTTCTCATCTATTTCTTTTATTCATAAGTTAGCCACCATACAATGCTTAGTCGCTTGCTGCTACCTCACCACTTATCGTTTCCATACCCATTAAGCTTTGCTAGTCTTGATACCCATGGTAATGGGATTGCTGAGTCCTCGTGGCTCACAGATTACTACAACAACAGTTGGAGGTACAGGTTATGCGATGATCATGATTACTTGTTTTGGAGTTCTTCTTCTTCGTCGTCGATCTTGGGATAGGTTCCTGGTTGGCAGCCTCGGCTAGCAGGGTGGATGTCGTTTGAGTTTATGTTTGTGTTTCATCTGTAGTCGGATGTTGTCCTCATGTATGATGTATTGATGTATTCTTGTGGCATTTTTATGCCCTTTGTGTGTATCCCCGGCTATTATATAATGGTACGATGTGATGATATCCACCTTGCAAAAGTGTTTCAATATGCGGCTCTATCCTTGGATGGGACCTCCGAGTTCCGATCGGATAGGATCGCATATTGGGCGTGACATGTGTCGGTGTCAAAACCGGCGGATCTCGGGTAGGGGTCCCGAACTGTGTGTCTAAGGCGGATGGTAACAGGAGGCGGGGGACACGATGTTCACCTAGGTTTGGGCCATCTCGATGGAGGTAATACCCTACTTCCTGCTTGATTGATCTTGATGATATGAGTACTACAAGAGTTGATCTACCACAAGATCGTAGAGGCTAAACCCTAGAAGCTAGCCTATGGTATGATTGTTGTTGTCCTACGGACTAAACCCTCCGGTTTATATAGACACCGGAGGGTTCTAGGGTTACACAGAGCCGGTTACAAGGGAGGAGATCTACATATCCGTATTGCCAAGCTTACCTTCCACGCCAAGGAGAGTCCCATCCGGACACGGGACGAAGTCTTCAATCTTATATCTTCATAGTCCAATAGTATAGTTGTCTGAGGACCCCTTAATCCAGGAATCCCTTAGTAGCCCCTGAACCAGGCTTCAATGACGATGAGTTCGGCGCGCAGATTGTCTTCGACATTGCAAGGCGGGTTCCTCCTCCGAATACTCCATAAAAGATTTTGAACACAAGGATAGTGTCTGGCTCTGCAAAACAAATTCCACATACCACCATAGAGAGAATAATATTTCCACAAATCTAATCTGCCGACACATTCGGCAAAGATGACATCATATTACGGCCGGTCATTATTGAACCGTTTTCTCAACCAGCTCTGCACACATTGCGGCGGTTTTCTTGGCACGTCTTGTCGAGCAGAGATCATGTCCCCTTATCACGGGATTCTCATCAATACGGGTGTGGGTAACCCAACCGCGCCATCAATTACGACGCTTGGGGAATAAGCGAGTTTACCAGACAGGTGGGGAGGAATATAGTTTCCTCTGCCCTTATAAAGGGACAGGGATTCCTCCTTTTACCCACGCCATCTTCCTCCTTGCTCATCCATTCTTGCGCACTGGAGCTCCAGCACCCAAGTTCGCATTTCCTCCTCAAACCACTCCAAGCATGTCCGGAGTGGGAGGCAAGTGAATGGTCTCCTCCGTTACGGAGGAGCACATCACAAAGCTACGGGGAGCAGGATATCTGGACGCGGATATCCCACACCGGCTGCCAGATGCGGGGCAGATCGTCCCTACTCTAGAACCCCATGAGAGGGTGGTTTTCCTTACCCACTTCGTCCGTGGACTGGGATTTCCCCTCCTCCCGTTTGTCCGTGGGCTCATGTTCGACTACGGGCTGGATTTTCATGATCTGGCCCCCAATTTCATCCTCAACATCTCGGCGTTTATCGTCGTGTGTGAGGCCTTCCTCCGCATTAAGCCCCACTTCGGCCTGTGGCTGAAGACCTTCAATGTTAAACCGAAGGTGGTGGTCGGCCAGCAAGTAGTGCCTAACTTCACCTGGCTCAAAGGCTCCTATGTGGAGACCATAAAGGGGTGGCAATCGGGGTGGTTCTACATCACCGAGCCGCGCGACACCAACTGGGTGGCGGCCCCAAATGTTGGAAATATGCCCTAGAGGCAATAATAAAAGTATTATTATTATATTTCCTTGTTCATGATAATTGTCTTTTATTCATGCTATAATTGTATTATCCGGAAATCGTAATACTGCGTGTGAATACATAGACCACAATATGTCCCTAGTGAGCCTCTAGTTGACTAGCTCGTTGATCAGCAGATAGTCATGGTTTCTGACTATGGACATTGGATGTCATTGATAACGGGATCACATCATTAGGAGAATGATGTGATGGACAAGACAATCCTAAGCATAGCACAAGATCGTGTAGTTCGTTTTGCTAGAGCTTTTCCAATGTCAAGTATCTCTTCCTTAGACCATGAGATCGTGTAACTCCGGATACCGTAGGAGTGCTTTGGGTGTACCAAGCGTCCTGGCGTAACGGGTGACTATAAAGGTGCATTACAGGTATCTCCAAAAGTGTCTGTTGGGTTGACACGGATCGAGGCTGGGATTTGTCACTCCGTATGGCGGAGAGGTATCCTTGGGCCCACTCGGTAGTGCATCATCATAATGAGCTCAAAGTGACCAAGTGTTTGGTCACGGGATCATGCATTACAGATGCGAGTAAAGTGACTTGCGGCAGCGAGATTGAGCGAGGTATTGGGATACCGACGATCGAATCTCGGGCAAGTAAAATACCGATTGACAAAGGGAATAGTATACGGGGTTGATTGAATCCTCGACATCGTGGTTCATCCGATGATATCATCGAGGAGCATGTAGGAGCCAACATGGGTATCCAGATCCGCTGTTGGTTATTGCCGAGAGCCGTCTCGGTCATGTCGCATGTCTCCCGAACCGTAGGGTCTACACATAAGGTTCGGTGGCGCTAGGGTTGTATGAATATGAGTATGCAGCAAACCGAATGTTGTTGAGTCCGGATGAGATCCGGACGTCACGAGGAGTTCGGAATGGTCGGAGGTAAAGATTTATATATAGGAAGTCTTATTTTGGTGCGGGAAAAGTTTAGCGTTATCGGTATTATCTGGGAGTGCGAAAGGGTCGGGGGTCCACGAGGGGTCCACCTGCCCGGGGGCCACATGGGCTGTAGGGGTGCCTTGGCCTATATGGGCCAGGGCACCAGCCCAAGAGCCCATGCGCCAAGATATAAGAAAAGGGAGAGTCCTAAAGGGAAGGCACCTCAGGGTGCCTTGGGAGATGGACTCCTCCCCCTCTTAACCGCACCCTTCCTTGGAGGAAGGGGCAGGCTGCCCCTCCCCTCTCTTGCACCTATATAAAGGGAGGGAGGGAGGGTGGCCGCACCCATAAGCCTGGCGCCTCCTCCTCCTGCAACACCTCCTCCTCCTCCCGTGGTTGCTTAGCGAAGCCTGCCGGGAGTTCTGCTGCATCCACCACCACGCCGTCGTGCTGCTGGATCATCATCAACCTCTCCTTCCCCTTGCTGGATCAAGAAGGAGGAGGCGTCATCCGCTCCGTCGTGTGTTGAGCAGCGGAGGTGCTGTCCGTTCAGCACTAGGTCATCGGTGATCTGAATCACGGCGATCGACTCCATCATCCCGTTCCATTGAGCGCTTCCGCCTGCGATCTACAAGTGGTATGTAGATGCAATCACTCTCCATGACTCGTTGCTAGATGAACTCATAGATGGATCTTGGTGAAACCGTAGGAAAAATTTTAATTTTCTGCAGCGTTCCCCAACAGTGGCATCATGAGCTAGGTCTATCGTAGTTCTCTATTGCACGAGTAGAACACAATTTGTTGTGGGCGTAGATCTTGTCAACTTTCTTGCCGCTACTAGTCTTATCTTGCTTCAGCGGTATTGTGGGATGAAGCGGCCGGACCGACCTTACGTGCGCTTCGTGAGACCGGTTCCACCGGTGACATGCACTAGTTGCATAAGGTGGCTAGCGGGTGTCTGTCTCTCCACTTTAGTTGGGCGGATTCGATGAAAAGGGTCCTTATGAAGGGTAAATAGAAGTTGACAAATCACGTTGTGGCTTTCACGTAGGTAAGAAAAGCGTTCTTGCTAGAACCCTATTGCAGCCACGTAAAACTTGCAACAACAATTAGAGGGCGTCTAACTTGTTTTTGCAGCAAGTGTTTTGTGATATGATATGGCCAAAGTTGTGATGAATGATGAATGATATATGTGATGTATGAGATCATGTTCTTGTAATAGGAATCACGACTTGCATGTCGATGAGTATGACAACGGCAGGAACCATAGGAGTTGTCTTTATTTTTGTATGACCTGCGTGTCATTGAAGAGCATCCATGTAAATTACTTTACTTTATTGCTAAGCGCGTTAGCCATAGAAGTAGAAGTAGTCGTTGGCGTGACAACTTCATGAAGACACGATGATGGAGATCATGATGATGGAGATCATGGTGTCATGCGGTGACAAGATGATCATGGAGCCCGAAGATGGAGATCAAAGGAGCTATATGATATTGGCCATATCATGTCACTACTATATATAATTGCATGTGATGTTTATTATGTTTATGCATCTTGTTTACTTAGAGCGACGGTAGTAAATAAGATGATCCCTCATAACAATTTCAAGAAAGTGTTCTCCCTAACTGTGCACCGTTGCTAAAGTTAAATCGTTTGAAGCACCACGTGATGATCGGGTGTGATAGATCCTTACGTTCACATACAGCGGGTGTAAGACAGTTTTACACATGCAATACACTTAGGTTAACTTGCGAGCCTAGCATGTACAGACATGGCCTCGGAACACAAGAGACCGAAAGGTCGAACATGAGTCGTATGGAAGATCGATCAACATGGAGATGTTCACCGGCGATGACTAGTCCGTCTCACGTGATGATCGGACACGGCCTAGTCGACTCGGATCATGTATCACTTAGATGACTAGAGGATGTCAAATCTGAGTGGGAGTTCATTAAATAATTTGATTAGATGAACTTTATTATCATGAACAATAGTCTAAAATCTTTGCAAAATGTCTTGTAGATCAAATGGCCAGCGCTCATGTCACCATGAACTTCAACGCGTTCCTAGAAAACCAAGCTGAAAGATGATGGCAGCAACTATTGGACTGGGTCCGGAACACGAGATTATCCTCATAGCTGCCAGAAACAATATGTCCTAGAAGCACCGCTAGGTGAAGCACCCATCGAGAGAACCAAGACGTTATGAGCGCTTGGCAGTCTCGTCTTGATGATTACTCCCTCGTTCGATGCGGCATGCTTTACAGCTTAGAACCGGGGCTCCAAAAGCGTTTTGAGCGACACGGAGCATATGAGATGTTCGAGGAGCTGAAACTAGTTTTCCAAGCTCATGCCGGGTCGAGAGATATGAAGTCTCCGACAAGTTCTATAGTTGTAAGATGGAGGAAAATAGTTACATCGGTGAGCACATACTCAAAATGTGCAGGTTGCACAACCGCTTTGTCCCAGTGGACATTAACCTCCGGACGAGGCGGTCATTGACAGAATCCTTGATCGCTCCCACCAAGCTACAAGAGCTTTGTGATGAACTACAATATGCAGGGGATGGTGAAAACTATTCTGAAGTATTTTCAATCTGAAGTCGTGAGAGGTAGAAATCAAGAAGGAGCATCAAGTGTTGATGGTCAATAAAACCACTAAGTTCAAGAAGGGCAAGGAAAGAAGAACTTCAAGAAGGGCGGCAAGGATGTTGCGCGCCCGATAAGCCGATTGCGGGAAGAAGTCAAAGAATGGACCCAAGCACGAGGCTGAGTGCTTTTATTGCAAAGGAAGGAGTCCTTTGAGCGGAACTGCCCCAAATACTTAGCGAGACAAGAAGGCCGGCAACACTAAAGGTATATTTGATATACATGTAATTGATGTGTACCTTACCGATACTCGTAGTAACTCACAGGGTATTTGATACGGTGCCGTTGCTCATATATGTAACTCACAGCAGGAGCTGCGGAATAAGCGGAGGCTGGCGAAGGGCGAGGTGACGATCTTGGCGTCGGGAATGGTTCCAAGGTCGATGTGATCGCCGTCGACGCGCTACCTCTACATTTACCTACGGGATTAGTTTTAAACCTCAATAATTGTTATTTAGTACCAAGTTTGAGCATGAACATTGTATCGGGATCTCGTTTAATCTGAGATGGCTACTCATTTAAATCCGAGAATAATGGTTGTTCTATTTATATGAGAGAAATGTTTTATGGTCATGCTCCGATGGTCAATGGTTTATTCTTAATGAATCTCGAGCGTAATGTTACACATGTTCATAGTGTGAATACCAAAAGATGTAAAGTTGATAACGATAGTCCCACATACTTGTGGCACTGCCGCCTTGGTCACATTGGTGTCAAGCGCATGAAGAAGCTCCATGCTGATGGACTTTTAGAGTCTCTCGATTATGAATCATTTGACACATGCGAACCATGCCTCATGGGCAAGATGACCAAGACTCCGTTCTCGGAACAATGGGCGAGCAACCAACTTATTGGAAATCATACATACCGATGTATGCGGTCCAATGAGTGTTGAGGCTCATGGAGGATATCGTTATGTTCTCACTCTCACGATGACTTGAGTAGATATGGGTATGTCTACTTGATGAAACACAAGTCTGAGACCTTTGAAAAGTTCAAGGAATTTCAGAATGAAGTAGAGAATCAACGTGACGAAAGATAAAATTCTTGCGATCAGATCGTGGAGGAGAATATTTAAGTCACGAATTTGGTACACACTTAAGGAAATGTGGAATCGTTTCACAACTCACGCCGCTGGAACACCTCAAGCGTAACGGTGTGTCGAGCGTCGTGTCGCACTCTATTGGATATGGTGCGATCTATGATGTCTCTTCTTGATTTACGCTATCATTTTGGGGATCGCTCTAGAGACAGCTACATTCACTTTAAATAGGGCACCGTCTAAATCCGTTGAGGCGACACCGTATGAATTATGGTTTGGGAAGAAACCTAAGCTGTCGTTTCTAAAAGTTTGGGGATCGATGCTTATGTCAAGAAACTTCAACTGAAAAGCTCGAACCCAAGTCGGAAAAATGTGTCTTCATAGGATACCCTAAAGGAAACCATTGGGTATACCTTCTACCTTAGATCCGAAGGCAAGATCTTTGTTGCCAAACGGATCCTTTACGGAAAAAGAGTTTCTCTCGAAAGGAGTAAGTGGGAGGAAAGTAGAACTTCGATGAAGTACTACCTCTTGAACGGAAAGTAGTGCAGCTCGGGAAAATGTTCTGTGGTGCCTACACCGGCGGAGAGAAATTAATGATGATGATCAAGGTACTTGGATCAAGTTGCTCTTGAACTTCGTGGGTCCACTAGGACACGTTCCGCACCAGTGGTATGGCAACCCTGTCACGGAAATCATGTTGTTGAACAACGGTGAACCTTGAACTATGAAGAAGCGATGGCGGGCCCAGATTCCAACAAATGGCTTGAAGCCATGCAATCCGAGATAGGATCCATGTATGAAAACAAAGTATGGACTTTGACAGACTTGCCCGATGATCGTGACGATAGAAAACAAATGGATCTTTAAGAAGAAGGCGGACGCGGATGGTAATGTTACCATCTATAAAGCTCGACTTGTCGCTAAGGGTTATCGACAAGTTCAAGGGATTGACTACGATGAGACTTTCTCTCCGTGGCGAAGCTTAAGTCCGTCCGAATCATGTTAGCAATTGCGCATACTATGATTATGAGATATGGCAGATGGGCGTCAAAGCGGCATTCCTTAGCGGTTATCTTAAGGAAGAGCTGTATATGATGCAGCGGAAGGTTTTGTCGATCCTAAGAATGCTAACAAGGTATGCAAGCTCCAGCGATCCATTTATGGGCTGGTGCAAGCATCTCGGAGTTGGAACATTCGCTTTGATGAGATGATCAAAGCGTTTGGGTTTATCTTGAGACTTATGGAGAAGCTGCGTTTACAAGAAAGTGAGTGGGAGCTCTGTAGCATTTCTCATATTATATGTAGATGACATACTTTTGATGGGAAATGATATAGAACTTTTGGACAACATTAAGGCCTACTTGAATAAGAGTTTTTCAATGAAGGACCTTGGAGAAGCTGCTTACATATTAGGCATCAAAATCTATAGGGATAGATCGAGGCGCCTCATAGGTCTTTCACAAAGCACATACCTTGATAAGATTTTGAAGAAGTTCAAAATGGATCAGTCAAGAAAGGGTTCTTGCCTGTTTTGCAAGGTGTGAAATTGAGCTCGGCTCAATGCCCGACCACGACAAAAGATAAAGAAGAGATGAGTGTCATCCCTATGCCTCAGCCATAGGATCTATTATGTATGCCATGCTGTGTACCAGGACCTGATGTAAACCTTGCCGTAAGTTTGGTAGGAAGGTACCAAAGTAATCCCGGCAAGGAACACTGGACAGCGGTCAAGAATATCTGAAGTACACGAAAGGACAAAGGACATGTTTCTCGTTTATGGAGGTGACGAAGAGCTCGTCGTAAAGGGTTACGTCGATGCTAGCTTCGACACAGATCTGGATGACTCAAAGTCACAAACCGGATCGTGTATATGTTAAATGGTGGAGCGATGGCTGGTGCAGCTGCAAGCGAGCGTCGTGGCGGGATCTACATGTGAAGCGGAGTACATGGCAGCCTCGGAGGCAGCACATGAAGCAATTTGGGTGAAGGAGTTCATCACCGACCTAGGAGTCATACCCAATGCGTCGAGGCCGATCAAACTCTTCTGTGACAACACTGGAGCTATTGCACTTGCCAAGGAGCCCAGGTTTCACAAGAAGACCAGGCACATCAAGCGTCGCTTCAACTCCATTCGTGAAAATGTTCAAGATGGGGACATAGAAATTTGCAAAGTGCATACGGATCTGAATGTCGCAGATCCGTTGACTAAACCTCTTCATGAGCAAAACATGATCAACACGAGAACTCTATGGGTGTTCGATTCATCACAATGTAACTAGATTATTGACTCTAGTGCAAGTGGGAGACTGTTGGAAATATGCCCTAGAGGCAATAATAAAAGTATTATTATTATATTTCCTTGTTCATGATAATTGTCTTTTATTCATGCTATAATTGTATTATCCGGAAATCGTAATACGTGTGTGAATACATAGACCACAATATGTCCCTAGTGAGCCTCTAGTTGACTAGCTCGTTGATCAGCAGATAGTCATGGTTTCTGACTATGGACATTGGATGTCATTGATAACGGGATCACATCATTAGGAGAATGATGTGATGGACAAGACAATCCTAAGCATAGCACAAGATCGTGTAGTTCGTTTTGCTAGAGCTTTTCCAATGTCAAGTATCTCTTCCTTAGACCATGAGATCGTGTAACTCCGGATACCGTAGGAGTGCTTTGGGTGTACCAAACGTCTGGCGTAACTGGGTGACTATAAAGGTGCATTACAGTATCTCCAAAAGTGTCTGTTGGGTTGACACGGATCGAGGCTGGGATTTGTCACTCCGTATGATGGAGAGGTATCACTGGGCCCACTTTCGGTAGTGCATCATCATAATGAGCTCAAAGTGACCAAGTGTTTGGTCACGGGATCATGCATTCTGATGCGAGTAAAGTGACTTGCGACAGCGAGATTGAGCGAGGTATTGGGATACCGACGATCGAATCTCGGGCAAGTAAAATACCGATTGACAAAGGGAATAGTATCTGGGGTTGATTGAATCCTCGACATCGTGGTTCATCCGATGATATCATCGAGGAGCATGTAGGAGCCAACATGGGTATCCAGATCCGCTGTTGGTTATTGCCGAGAGCCGTCTCGGTCATGTCGCATGTCTCCCGAACCCGTAGGGTCTACACATAAGGTTCGGTGGCGCTAGGGTTGTATGAATATGAGTATGCAGCAAACCGAATGTTGTTGAGTCCGGATGAGATCCGGACGTCACGAGGAGTTCGGAATGGTCGGAGGTAAAGATTTATATATAGGAAGTCTTATTTTGGTGTAGGAAAAGTTTAGCGTTATCGGTATTATCTGGGAGTGCGAAAAAGGGTCCGGGGTCCACCGAGGTCCACCTGCCGGGGGGCCACATGGGCTGTAGGGGTGCGCCTTGGCCTATATGGGCCAAGGGCACCAGCCCAAGAGGCCCATGCGCCAAGATATAAGAAAAAGGGAGAGTCCTAAAGGGAAGGCACCTCAGGGGTGCCTTGGGAGGATGGACTCCTCCCCCTCTTAACCGCACCCTTCCTTGGAGGAAGGGGCAAGGCTGCGCCCTCCCCTCTCTTGCACCTATATAAAGGGAGGGAGGGAGGGGTGGCCGCACCCATAAGCCTGGCGCCTCCTCCTCCTGCAACACCTCCTCCTCCTCCCGTGGTTGCTTAGCGAAGCCTGCGGGAGTTCTGCTGCATCCACCACCACGCCGTCGTGCTGCTGGATCATCATCAACCTCTCCTTCCCCTTGCTGGATCAAGAAGGAGGAGGCGTCATCCGCTCCGTCGTGTGTTGAGCGCGGAGGTGCTGTCCGTTCAGCACTAGGTCATCGGTGATCTGAATCACGGCGATGCGACTCCATCATCCCGTTCCATTGAGCGCTTCCGCCTGCGATCTACAAGTGGTATGTAGATGCAATCACTCTCCATGACTCGTTGCTAGATGAACTCATAGATGGATCTTGGTGAAACCGTAGGAAAATTTTAATTTTCTGCAGCGTTCCCCAACGTGCAACAAGAGCTCCATGCTGTCGTCAAGAAACACGAGGCCTTGGAGCTTGACTCTAAGACGCAAGGGTCCGAGCTTGCGAAGGCCCTCGAAAGCGCACAACATGCCAAGGCCGAAGCCCAAAAGGCCCTCCAAGAGATTGAGGCGGGTAAGAAGATAGCGGCGGGTAAGGCATTCATTATGCAAAGCAAGCATGTGAAGGAAACTTTCTTTTTACTTACCCGAGTTCGGAGCTCTCCAGGAGTGTTCCCAGATCTACCCTGCAATGTGTCAGATGCCGCAGAGTTCTATCGGGCCGAGGAGGGGAGCTCGACGGAGAAGTTGTTCTGGTCTCAATATACTGGGACCGAACGCCCAATGCCCTTGAGCGACCAGCTGAAGGAACTGGTCGAGCTCCATAAGGCAGCCGAACAGGCCATGAAGGGTCTTATAGTCCAGATGTGGCCTGGAGATCCCTGCCTGACAGCTACTTTGGTCTAGTGAGGCGGCTTGTGAATGCTTGCCCGCAGCTTGAAGTCATAAAGTGGTCCGTCTGCATCGAGGGTGCACGCAGGGCTTTTGCCCGGGCGAAGGTGCACTGGGGGAAGATGGATGCTGAGAAGGTGGTGACCGAAGGGCTGCCAGAGGGGAAGGAGCACCGCAAGCCCGAATTATATTATGACAGTGTCCTAAAGGGTGCTTGCCTCGTGGCGGAGGAATGTACTAAGGATGTAATATTCGAGTGAATGTACTCATGTGATCTTGTGATATGAAACGAGTTTATTCGCGCTATACCACGCTTGTTAATTCAAAATATTACCTTCTGTGCGGCCATTTATAAAATCTGAGAGTTGACGATTAATAAACTTCGCCCCATGTAACTAATCTTGAGGTGTTAGGGATAAACTGAGCACTCTTTATCCCAATTTTGGGTCCTTCGAAGGAGGTGTTCGGCACAACGAACCAGGCAATCGGACTATAAGGCTTTACTACTCTCACTTAGCCATAGAAGTCTACAATTTTGAACTTTGGCAAAGCCCCTAGTATTCGGAAGGCCGAATTTGGGGTGCTATATACGCCTAAGCCGGACAAGGCCGACTCCTAGCCCAAAGCGGAAAAAGTCTTTAAGGACTTGAGACCTCTCGAACAGCGACCAGCTCTCGCCGTATCATGACAGTCAGTTTTCGGCTTTCTCTACTGAGGTGCTCGTTCGGAAGAACCGGGACACAATCGCAGTAGTTCTCCCAGTGCTACCTTAGCCGATATTGCGGAATGTAAGGTACCAAAACATGGGAGCCGGGCAAACCCAACTATTGACCCAAGACATGATTCGGAGCTGATGCATATAGTGCTATAAGTTCGGGGTGCCGCATTGTCGAAAGTGTTCAGACTTCTCATGCCGTATTTATGGGGTATACTGGAGCCCCTGGCGTATTGATCGTACCAGAATGTACAGGTGCAGTTTGTCGTAAATAAGCAGACAAAAAAGGAAAGGGTAATGCAATAATAGACTAACGCTATGCATTGTTATTAAATAATACATCGAAGCGTACAGATACAAGTAGTGCAATAAGCAAAAAAATAGGACTATTTGACATGTCCTATCCAAGGGCAAGCTGCGTATGGGTATTTAAAACAGGTATTTTGATCGTTATCGAGACCACAGGGATTCCCTTATGCGTCGGAGCTTCTTGCTTCCTTGGTATTTCCTTCTCGTGTCGTCCAGCAATCATCTTGCCGAAAAGGGCTCCAGAGTAAGGTCTGAAAGAGAGAAGATCATAAAGGTATGCAGCGCCTGGGGCGGTTGAGCCGCATTGTGGGACGTGCCTTGGCCGTGCCCCCGCCTATGCCCATGGTATTTTTAGTGCGTGATTATGTATACGCGGCACAGATTTCGTCGCTTGACTGGGACTAGGACGGGGCCGAATTGCTAGGCGAGCTCTGAACGTGCCAGGCGATCCTGTTGCAGATTACTCCAGACTCGCTTGAAGTTGTCCGGGGGTTTTATCGCCGAATTGGAGGTGTGCCTTAAAAGGCTGCTTTGTGCTTCTGCTGCTAGGGCAGCAGTGTGCTCCTCCGTGTCGAGTGAGCGTTCTGTGTTTCCATTAACTGTTATAACCCCACGAGGTCCTGGCATTTTGAGCGTAAGGTATGCATAATGCGGTACCGCATTGAATCTAGCAAATGCGGTTCACCCGAGCAGTGCGTGATAGCCACTGCGGAATGGGACGATATCGAAGATTAACTCCTCGCTTCGGAAGTTGTCCGGAGATCCGAAGACCACTTCCAGTGTGATTGAGCCTGTGTAATGGGCCTCTACACCTGGGATGACACCTTTAAAGGTGGTTTTAGTGGGTTTGATCCTCGAGGGGTCTATACCCATTTTGCACACTGTATCCTGATAGAGCAGGTTCAGGCTGCTGCCGCCGTCCACTCGAGTGAGGTGAAATCCGTTGATGATGGGGTCAAGGACCAATGCGGCAGAACCGCCATGACGGATACTAGTGGCGTGGTCCCTGCGATCGAATGTGATCGGACAAGAGGACCATGGGTTGAACTTTGGGGCGACTGGCTCCATCGCATAGACGTCCCTTAGTGTGCGCTTCCGTTCCCTCTTGGGAATGTGGGTTGTGTATGTCATGTTCACCGTTTTCACTTGTGGAGGGAACCTCTTCTGTCCTCCTGTGTTGGGCGGACGAGGCTCCTCCTCGTCGTCGCTATGCAGCCCCTTGTCCTTGTTTTCGGCATTCAATTTGCCGGCCTGCTTGAACACCCAGCATTCTCTGTTGGTGTGATTGGCTGGCTTGTCGGGGTGCCATGAATTTGGCACGAGCGATCGAGTATGCGGTCCAAACTGGACGGGCCCGTATTACTTCTTTTGAACGGCTTTTTCCACTGACCGGATTTAGGGCTACTGAATCCGGCATTGACTGTCGTGTCTTCGGCGTTATCGCCGTTGCTGTGGCGCTTGTGTCTGTTACGACGTGGTCTGCCGTTAGTATCTTTGGTATCTGAAGTGCCAGGATTTCTTGATGTGTTGTTGCTGCGAGCCAGCCAGCTATCCTCGCCCGCGCAAAAGTGGGTCATGAGTGTCGTGAGGGCTGCCATAGACTTCGGCTTCTCCTGGCCGAGGTGACGGGTGATCCACTCGTCACGAATGTTATGCTTAAATGTCGCTAAGGCCTCTGCATCCAGACAATCGACAATTTGGTTTTTCTTGGTTAGGAACCTGGTCCAGAATTTTCTGGCCGATTCCCCTGGCTGCTAAATTATATGGCTCAAGTCATCAGCATCCGGTGGTCGCACATAAGTGCCGTGGAAGTTGTCAAGGAGGAAATCCTCGATCCATACCGCGGGGTCTGTTGTACCATCGTATGATTAAATGTTTACGGGTTTAAAACCCTTCGGGAATTCGTGATCCATTACTTCATCAGTGAAGCATAGGGGGTGTGCGGCGCCTCTGTGCCGGGCTATATCACGACGCAGTTCATACGAGTCTTGTCTGCTGTATTCAGCCCGGTCGGATTTGCTTTTACTATATACGGCGTGACGATCATCATCCCACGTTGGGGCGTGCCCCCGTGATCCGTAGATCGATCTCGCATGTCCTGCTTTGTTTTCCAATATGTCTCGCAGGTCCCGAGTGTTGCCCCGGGCCTAGGTATTGTTGTTTGAATGGCTGCGGGGTGCGGGCTGGACTTCGGGCTGGTATGCCCCTCTGTCTCGGCCACGAGGTGGCCGATCAGCCGCATCATACGCTGGTGATGTAGGTTTCAATGCTTCCTCCTCGAGTTGGGGTAGCAACCTGCGCTTTGGGTAACTCTTGGTTGGGCGCTCGAGTTCGTATTCCTCGGCCGCCAGGACTTCAGTCCATCTATCCGCTAGCAGATCTTGATCAGCTCGAAGCTGTTGTTGCTTTTTCTTTAGGCTGTTTGCTGTGGCTATAAGCCGGCGCTTGAAGCGCTCCTGCTCGATAGGATCCTCGGGCATGATAAGTTCTTCGTCGCCGAGGCTCACTTCGTCTTCGAAGAGAGGTATGTAATTGTCATCCTCTGATTCTCCGTCTGCTGCCAGTTCTGTAGGTCTAGCTTGTTCATCCTCCCGCTCGAGATCTGGCTAGAGGGGATTGTCATCGTCTTCGGTGCTATCCGGAGCGTTATTGTCTCTTGGGCCGGTATCGCTGCTGTGGCGGGACTTAGAGCGGTGCCGCTGACGTCGGTGCTTGGATTGCTGCTTGGAGGGATTATCCTCCGTTGTCTTATCGCCATCGCCTTCTTTGGGGGTGTCCACCATGTAAATATCATATGATGAGGTGGCAGTCCAGCACCCTGCGGGCGGTGGTTCCTATTCGTCTCCTACATCGTCGTCCATACCGTCGATGTCTTCGGAGCCGAAATCGAGCATGTCGGTTAAATCGTCGATAGTGGCTACTAAGTGGGTGGTGGGTGTGGAGCGAATTTCTTCGTCGTCCGCATCCCATTCTAGCCGGACATAGTTCGGCCAAGGTTCTCCCCATAAGGAGAGGGACCTTAATGAATTTAGCACATCCCCAGAAGGCGAGTGCTGGAAGATATCCGCGGAGGTGAACTCCATGATCGGTGCCCAATCAGATTCGATAGGCATGGGCGCAGGCGGTTCGGGGCCTGTGGCCGGGGATGAATCCGGGGATCCGGCGACACAGGTCGCATAGGAGGTGAAGGCAGTATTCGGCTCTATCGCCACTAAGTGTGTGGCCTCCGAGGCGGGGTCCATCCATCCATCCTCGGATGGTGCAATTGACTCCGGATCTAGGGCCGGAGTAGGCACAGGTGTGATCTCCCGAACACCGTCCGGCGGTAGAGCTAAGTCATGCTCGTCGTGATCGTCTTGGCGACTTTGACATGTGCTCGAATCCGTCGAAGATCAAGTCTCCGCGGATATCGGCAGTACAGTTCAAGTTTCCAAACCTGACCTGATGGCCAGGGGCGTAGCTCTCGATCTGCTCTAGATGCCCAAGCGAGTTGGCCCGCATTGCGAAGCCGCCGAATACGAAGATCTGTCTTGGGAGGAAAACCTCACCCTGGATCGCATCGTTGCCGATGATCGAAGGGGCCGTCAAACCTTGTGGTGACGGCACAGTGTAACTCTCAATGAAAGCACCAATGTCGGTGTCAAAACCGGCGGATCTAGGGTAGGGGGTCCCGAACTGTGCGTCTAAGGCGGATGGTAATAGGAGGCGAGGGACACGATGTTTACCAAGGTTCGGGCCCTCTCGATGGAGGTAATACCCTACTTCCTGCTTGATTGATCTTGATGATATGAGTATTACAAGAGTTGATCTCCCATGAGATCATAGAGGCTAAACCCTAGAAGCTAGCTTATGGTATGATTGTTGTTGTCCTACGGACTAAACCCTCCGGTTTATATAGACACCGGAGGGGGCTAGGGTTACACAGAGTCGGTTACAAGGGAGGAGATCTATGCCAAGCTTGCCTTCCACGCCAAGGAGAGTCCCATCCGGACACGGGACGAAGTCTTCAATCTTGTATCTTCATAGTCCAACAGTCCGGCTAAAGGATATAGTCCGGCTGTCCGAGGACCCCTGTCGGTGTCAAAACCGGCGGATCTCGGGTAGGGGGTCCCGAACTGTGCGTCTAGGCGGATGGTAACAGGAGACAAGGGACACGATGTTTTTACCCAGGTTCGGGCCCTCTCGATGGAGGTAAAACCCTACTCCTGCTTGATTAATATTGATGATATGGGTAGTACAAGAGTAGATCTACCACGAGATCAGAGAGGCTAAACCCTAGAAGCTAGCCAATGGTATGATTGTTGTTCGTCCTACGGACTAAAACCCTCTGGTTTATATACACACCGGATAGGGTTAGGGTTACACAGAGTTGGTTACAATGGTAGGAGATCTACATATTCGTATCGCCAAGCTTGCCTTCCACGCCAAGGAAAGTCCCATCCGGACACGGGACGAAGTCTTTAATCTTGTATCTTCATAGTCCAGGAGTCCGGCCAACGGTGATAGTTTGGCTATCCGAACACCCCCTAATCCAGGACTCCCTCAGTAGCCCCTGAACCAGGCTTCAATGACGACTAGTCCGGCGCGCATATTGTCTTCGGCATTGCAAGGCGGGTTCCTCCTCCGAATACTTCATAGAAGATTTTGAACACAAGGATTGTGTCCGGCTCTGCAAAACAAGTTCCACATACCACCGTAGAGAGAATAACCTTTGCACAGATCTCTCGGCGTATTCAGGCGTGACATCACACCACGGCCAGGCCTTTATCTGAATCGTTTTCTGTGTCCACCTCAGCGCGTTTAGCTAGGCGGTTTCCTTGGCACGTCTTATCAGAGCGGAGATCGTGCCCCCTTATCTCGGGATTCCCATCAATACGGACGTGGGTAACCCAACCGCGCCATTGATTACGGCGCTTGGGAGACAAGTGAGTTTTACCAGGCTGGCGGGGGACGCATAGCTTCATCCGTCCATATAAGGGGATAAGGATCCACCTTTTAACCTATGCCTTTTTCCTCCTTTGCTCATCCATTTCCGCGTACTCGAGCTCCAGCGCCCCAGTCCGCACATCCCACCTCAACCTTCTCCAGCCATGTCTGGAGCGGGAGGCAAGTGGATGGCCTCCTCCGTCACCGAGGGGCACATCAAAAAGCTGCGGAAGGCCGGATACTTGTTCGGCGACATCGCGTGTCGGCTTCCCAATAAGGGGCAGCTCATCCCTACCCCCAGGCCCCATGAGAGGGTGGTGTTCCTCCCCCACTTCCTCCGCGGACTAGGGTTTCCACTTCACCCATTCGTCCGGGGGCTCATGTTCTACTACGGCCTAGATTTCCATGATCTGGCCCCGAATTTCATCCTCAACATCTCGGCGTTTATCGTCGTGTGCGAGGCCTTCCTCTGCATCCAGCCCCACTTGACTTAGGGCTGAAGACCTTCAATGTCAAGCCAAGGTAGTGGGCGGCCGCCAAGCCGGAGTCTTGGAGGTGCCATGGTGGGCAAGATGGCCAACGTCCTATGGCTTGAGGGCTCCTTTGTGGAGACCATAAAGGGGTGGCAATCGGGGTGGTTCTACATCACCGAGCCGCGCGACTCTCAATGGGCGGCGGCCCCTGAATTTTGATCTGGCTTCCCCACACGGCTCACATCATGGAAAGAGACGGGCCTGACGAGGGGTATTTGGAAGAGCTGTCCGGACTCCAAACCTGCGTCCGAAACCTGGTGGACAAGAATCTCAAGCTTGTCAACGTAATCCAGGTGATGCTCATCCGCCGGATTCTCCCATGCCAACAACGGGCCTTCAAATTGTGGGAGTTCGATCCGGCACGGCACCAAACTCTGAAAAGGCTTGTCGATACTATGTACGAAGATGCCTGGAAGGTGCTGTTCAAGGGCGCCGAGGCTCCCACATCCTCTACCGAAGATCGTGGATTCAGCTCACAGCGCCAAGCTACCGAGGTAAGCTATTTTACCCTTTACGGGACTCTTATTTTTCATAGTTTGACTCTATGTGGGATCTAAACTCCCTTACCTTTGACAGGACTAGCGTAACATGTCCGGGCAGGTTAACTGTCCGGCTCCCTTGCCAGAAGACCCAGCGGACGCCCGCTGACAGGGCTGCTGGCTCGGCACCTCACGTGGTGCGGAGAAGAAAACAAGAAGGAGGCCACGGGGACTCGAAGGCGCCCGGCGCCAGTGTTGTCGGACTCATCGTCCGATGACTCTGGCGGAATCCTCCCCGAGGACGGGAGGAGGAAAAAGCCTCTCCCAGTGAAGGAGAGAAAAAAGGAAGGCTGCCCGGCTGGGAGGCCGGAGGGTCAAGAAAGGAAGGACCCTTCCTCCGGACTTCTCCACCAACGCCGACAACGACGAGGAGGAGGGCCACCAAGGGCCAAGCCTGGCGAGATCATAAGTGTCCGGACTCGGAATAGCTCATGACTTTTTATTTGTTGCATAGTGTCTTCTAACGCCGAATATAACCATGTAGCCCGCCCAGGGCAGGCTCGCCGCCGTCGGCGGCTCCTGGATTCGTCCGGATGTGAATAGCACTTCACTTGGACTGCCTCCTCTCCTCGTGGCCGCAGCGACACCGCGGTGGAGTCCCAAAGGGCCCAGCCAGGAGGAGGTGGTCTGGAGGAGCCGCAAGGCGACCTCCGGACTCGAGGCGCAAAGGCGAGACCCGAGGGCTCTAAGTCCGTCCTGTGCGGACTCCGTCTGGAACCTTGATGGTTCGAAGTCCGCAAGCGTCCCCTTCGTAAGAAGGGCAAGACTGCTGACGCCGGTGACCTCCGTCCATCCGGAGGCACGGATAGCTTGGCTGGGGCGCTTAACGGCGCCTCCATCGACGAGGAGCACCGCACTGTTATGAGTGTGGTGATCCGGAATATTCGATCCGCCAAGAGCGGGCTGGTCAAGCTTATACCAGCCTTCTAAGAGGCTTTGAGGTAAGTTTAGAATATGTAAAAATATTATCGCATAGACAGTAGCCCCTGATGCTTAGTTCGGTGTTCGGAAAGAAAAGCCGGACTAAGGATCTAAAAAGATATACGCAGGAGTCTAACATAAGTATGTCAATATGGGAATGCAGGCTCTGCTGCTGACCTCTGCCGCCCGATCATGGAGGTCAATGCATTGAAGCGAGCCTCGGCGGTCCGAGAACGAGCTCGGCCTTGCCAAGAAGCAGCTCGAGGACAAGGAAGGTAAGTAATACCTTATTAAAGTAATACCTTATAGAAAGGATTTGGTTGCAAAAATGACAGGACTAACATGGGTATTGTAGGGGCCACGAGCGAGGTGGCGACCACGAAGGAAGCGGTGTCCACGGCCGAAAGCAAAGCGGCCGTGGGCGCCTGAGCGAGAGAAGCAGGAGGCGCGGGTGGCGGAGGTGCGGCAAGAGCTCCAGGCTCTCGTGGAAAAACACGAGAGTTTGGAGCATGACTCGAAGACTCGAGAGTCCGAGCTCGCCTCGGCTCTTGAGAGTGCCAAATCCGCTAAGGCCGAAGCCCAAAAAGCCCTCCAGGAAAGTGAATCATTAAAGAAGATAGCGGCGGGTAAGGCATTCTTTATGCAAAGCAAGCAAGTGAAAGTGAATTATCTATTACTTACCCGAATCCGGAGCTCTCCACGAGCATTCGCAGATCTGCCCCGTAGTGTGTCTGATGCTACCGCGTTCTACCACGCCGAGGAGGGGAGCTCGATGGAAAAGGTGTTCTGGTCTCAGTATGCTGAGGCCGGACATCCGGTGCCCCTGAGCGACTAGCTGAAGCAGTTGGTCGAGCTTCACAAGGTCGCCGAACAGGCCATGAAGGGCCTCATAGTTCGGTTGTGGCCTACGGAAGCCATGCCTAGGAGCTACTTCGGGCTAGTGCGGCGGCTGGTGGACGCCTGTCCATGGATTGAAGTCATCAAGCGCTCCGTCTGCATTGAAGGTGCCCGTCGGGCCCTTGCCCGTGCTAAAGTGCACTGGGGCAAGATGGATGTTGAGAAGCTTGTGACGGACGGGCCACCGCCGGGCAAGGGGCATCGCAAGCCTGAAATGTACTATGAGGGCGTCTGAGGGTGCCCGCCTTATAGCGGTGAATGCTCCAAAGATGTAATTTTGAATAGACTCGCATTTGTTATCCTTTACGCTGAAAACTTGTTCATATCGCTAAGCAACGCTTGTGAATTTAAAATATTACCTTCATGCGGCCGTTTATCAAATTTGAGAGATGGCAAGTCGTTGGCTTCATCCCCATGCCACAGTCTGTGGGGTGTTCGGATAAACTTGGCGCTCTTGTTCCCATTCTTGGGTCCTTGAGGGGCGCTCAGCATAGCGAACAAGGCAACCGGACTATAGTGCTTGAACACTCTCACTTAGCCATAGAATTCTATAATTTTAAATTTCGTGAAGCCCCTAGTATTCGAAGACCGAGTTAGGGCGCTATCCACGCCTTGGCGGACAATGCCGACTCCTCGCTCTAAGCGGCATAAGTCTTTAGGGATCGAAAAACCTCTTGAATAGCGATCGCTCTCGCCCTATCATGACAGTCAGTTTTAGCTTTCTCCCGAGGTGCTCAACCCAGCTCAACCGGGGCACAATCGCAGTGGTTCTCCCAGCGCTACCTTAGCCGATATAACGGAACGTAAGGTACCAAAACATGGGGCAGGCAAACCCAACTATTGACCCAAGACATGATTGAGCCGATGCATATAATGCTATAAGTTCGGGTGCCGCACTTGTGAAAGTGTTCGGACTTATCACACCATATTTTTGGGGTACTTAAGCCCCTGGTGTATTGGCTGTACCAAAGTGTACGGGTGCAACGTGTCATGAATGAACGTATATATAGATAAAGAAAGGAGTGCAATAATAGGCAAAAGCTATGTATTGTTTACTCAAAAAGGTACTGCAACGAAAGCAGAACGATACAAATAGTGCGATAAGCAAGGGATGGGACTATTTAACATGTCCCCCTCCAGGGGTAATCTGCGAGATGGTATGTAAAACAGGTATAATGCCCGTAGTAGAGACCACCTGGACACTCGACGTAGCTTTCTGCTTCCCTGGCTGTTGCATCATGAGTTCGGCAATTCTAGTGCCGGACAGGGCTTCTGGAAAACAGAGTCCTGCAAGTAAGAGAAAAGAAGAAAGAAAAAGAATGACACAATCGGGAGCCCCTCGTGCAGTTGAGCCGCATTCAGGTGTGCGTGGTCGTGCCCCTCCCTTATGCCCATGGTATCTCCAGGCGTAGTTATGTACGCGTAATCTTGGCCGCAATTTCGCGAGGGCTGGGGTTGGGGCGGATTACTCTGGCGCTGCTCGGATCGTGCCAGGCGGTCTTGTTGTAGGTTACTCCGGGTGCGCTTGACGGTGTCCGGACGTTTAGTAGCCGAACTCGAGAATTGCTGTGAGAGGCTTCTTTGCACCTCCACCGCGAGGGCCGCCATATGCTCCTCCGTTCGGAGAGAGCGTTCGGTGTTTCCATTGACCATGATTACTCCTCGAGGGCCTGGCATCTTGAGCTTGAGGTATGCGTAGTGCGGCACCGCATTGAACTTTGCAAATGCGGTTCGTCCAAGCAGTGCGTGATAGCCGCTTCGGAACGGGACTATGTCGAAGATTAACTCTTCGCTTTGGAAGTTATCCGAGGATCCGAAGACCACTTCGAGTGTAACTGAGCCTGTACAATTGGCCTCTACACCTGGTATGACACCTTTAAAGGTCGTCTTTGTGGGTTTAATCCTTGAGGGGTCTATGCCCATTTTGCGCACTGTATCCTGATAGAGCAGGTTCAGGCTGCTACCGCCGTCCATCAGGACTCTAGTGAGGTGAAATCCGTCGATGATTGGGTCAAGAACCAATGCGGCAAATCCGCCATGGCGGATGCTAGTGGGGTGGTCCCTGCGATCAAAGGTGATCGGGGAGGAGGACCATGGGTTGACTTGTAATAGCCTGGCTTATTAGGGATGATAGACTACTCATATCAATAAGGAATTCCTTCTTTCCGGGATCCCATTCGGACAGAACTCCAAAGTTAAGCGTGCTCAGCTTGGAGTAGTTTCAGGATCGTGACCGGCCGGGAAGTTGCTCCCAGTGCGCACAGTGAGGACAAAGTCTTGTGAAAAAGACTAGTATTGATCTGTGGGGCCGGTCTAGATCCCGCCAGAGTAATGCTGACCACCGGCGGGTGTGTCCGGGCGTTACAAGTTGGTATCGAGCCGACCCTCGCGGTTACGGATGGTTGCGGACAGGTGCGTGGTCATGTTGTTCATGTCGTTTGTGACCCGTCGTGGCACCCGACATGGCACATGTACGGGCTGGAAGCCTGAGCGTTTGTGCCAAGAGGGAGCGTTCTGTGGCCCGACGAGGACGTCGGTTCCTCCGAGTGGGGGTGTATGTAATAGCCTGGCTTATTAGGGATGATAGACTACTCATATCAATAATGAATTCCTTCTTTTCGGGATCCCATTGGACGTAACTCCAAAGTTAAGCGTGCTCAGCTTGGAGTAGTTTCAGGATGGGTGACAGACCGGGAAGTTGCTCCCGGGTGCGCACGAGTGAGGACAAAGTGCGCAGAAAAGACTAGTATTGATCTGTGGGGCCAGTATAGATCCCGCCAGGAGTAACGACCACCAGCGGGTGTGTCCGGGGCGTTACATGACTGGCTCCATCGCATATACGTCCCTTAGCGCACGCTTCCACTCCCTTTTGGGTATGTGGGTTGCGTATATCATGTTCACCGTCCGCACTTGTGGGGGGAAGCCCTTCTGTCCTCTATTGTTCGGCAGCCAGGGCTCCTCCTCGTCATCGCTATGCAGCCCCTTGTCATTGAGTTCGTCATTTAACTTGCCTGCCTGTTTGAAGACCCAACAATCCCTGTTGGTGTGGTTGGCTGGTTTTTTGGGGGTGCCATGTATTTGGCATGAGCGATCGAGTATTCGGTCTAGATTGGACGGGCCCTGAGTATTTCTTTTGAATGGCTTTTTCCGCTGACCGGGTTTAGAGCCTCTGAATCCGAAATTGACAGCCATATCTTCAGCATTATCGCCGTTGATGTGGCGCTTGTGCTTGTTGCGACGCGACCTGCCATTGCTGTCCTTGGTATCCGAACTACCAGGGGTGTTTGGTCAAGTTGTTACTACGAGCTAGCCAGCTGTCCTCTCCCGCGCAAAAGAGGGCCATGAGTGTTGTGAGGGCTGCCATGGATTTCGGCTTTTCCTGTCCTAGGTGCCGAGCAAGCCACTCGTCGCGGATGTTATGTTTGAAGGCTGCAACGGCCTCTGCATCCCGACAGTCAACGATTTGATTTTTCTTGGTTAGGAACCGTGTCCAGAATTGTCTGTCCGATTCTTCTGGCTACTGAATTATGTGGCTGAGGTCATCGGCGTCTGGTGGTCGCACATATGTGCCCTAGAAGTTATCAAGGAATGTGGCTTCTAGGTCCTCCCAACAACAAATTGATTCTGCTGGCAAGCTGTTAAGCCAATGCCGAGCTGGTCCTTTAAGCTTGAGTGGGAGGTATTTGATGGCGTGTAGATCATCACCGCGGGGCATGTGGATATGGAGGAGGTAGTCCTCGATCCAAACCGCAGGATCTGTTGTGCTATCGTATGATTCGATGTTTACGGGTTTGAAACCCTCGGGGATTTGATGATCCATCACTTGCCCGTGAAGCATAGTGGGTGTCTTGGCGCCTCAGTATTAAGCTATATCACGACGCAGCTCAAATGAGCTTTGTCTCATGTGTTCGGCCCGGCGAATTGCTGTATCCGGCGTGGCGGTTATCATCACGTGTCGTGGGGCGCCCACGATCCGTGATCGATCTTGTTTGCCTTGCCTTGTCCTCGGTATGTCTCGCAGGTCCGGCGCTTTCCCGTGACTTGGTACTTTTCGGCGGCGCCGGGTGCGGCTTGAATGGAGGGCCTAGAGGCCTCTCGTCATGACCACGGGTGACGGTCGGCCACATCATGCGCTGGTGATGTAGGTTTGGGTGCTTCCTCCTCTAATTGGGGTAGCAGCCTGCGTTTTAGGTATCTCTTGGAGGCGTTCGAGTTCGTACTCTTGGCTGCAAGGACTTGATCCATCTATCAGCTAGAAAGTCTTGGTCAGCTCTAAGTTGCTGCTGCTTTTTCTTGAGGCTGCTTGCCGTGGCCATAAGCCTGCGTTTGAAACGCTCCTATTCGGTGGAATCCTCAGGCACGACAAATTCGTCGTCGTCGAGGCTTGCCTCATCTTCGGAGGGAGGCATATAATTATCGTCCTCCACCTCCGTGTCTGCCGCTCTATCATGAGGGCCGGCTTCTCCCTCCTCCGGTGCTGAATCCTATTGGAGGTTGTCTTCGGCACTGTCTGGGGTGTTATTATCTCCCGTGCCGGAATCAACGTTTTTGCTGTGGCGGGATTTAGAGCGGCGCCGCTGACGCCGGCGCTTGGGCTGTTTCTTGGAGGGGTCATCCTCCACTATTCCATCGCCGTTCCCATCTTTTGGGATGTCCACCATGTATATGTCGTATGACGAGGTGGCCTTCCAGTGCCCTATAGGCGCTGGTTCTTGGTCGTCTCCAGCATCGTCGTCCATACCGTCGATGTCTTCGGAGTCGAAGTCGAGCATGTCGGTTAAATCATCGACAGTGGCTACAAAGTGGGTGGTGGGTGGGCATTGAATTTCTTCGTCGTCCGCATCCCAACCTTCCTGACCGTAGTCCCGCCAGGGCTCTCCTGATAAAGAGAGAGACTTTAGTGAACTCAGGATGTCACCAAAGGGCGAGTGCTGAAAGATGTATGTGGCAGTGAACTCCATAACCGGCGCCCAATTGGATTTGATTGACAGGGGCGCGGAGGGTTCGGAGTCCGGAGAGGAGTCCGGCACCTTGGAGTCACGGTCTTCGCAGAGACAAGGATGGAGTTCGGCTCAATCGCCGTGAGATCGTAGCCCCGAGGCGGTGTCCAGCCACTCATCCTCGATCGGCGGAGCCGCTCGAGCTAAGGGTCGAGGCGGACGCTGGTGCGGCCTCGAGGCACTTTGTTCGCGGCAGAGCTAGATCGTGCCCATCGAGACAAGTCTTGGCGCGCTTGGCTGTGGCTCGAATCCGTCGAAGATCAAGTCTCCGCGGATGTCGGCTATGTAGTTCAAACTCCCAAATCTGACCGATGGCGGGCGTAGCTTCGATCTGCTCCGGATGGCCAAGTGAATTGGCCCACAAGCAAAGCCACGAATCGAAGATCTGTCCGGGAGAAAAGTCTCACCTGGACCGCGTCGTTGTTGATGATCGAAGGAGCCATCGGGCCTAAGGATGGCGACACGAGGAACTCTCAATGAAAGCACCAATGTCGGTGTCAAAACCGGCGGATCTCGGTAGGGGTCCTGAACGTGCGTCTAGGCGGATGGTAACAGGAGACAAGGGACACGATGTTTTACCCAGGTTCGGGCCCTCTCGATGGAGGTAAAACCCTACTCCTGCTTGATTAATATTGATGACATGGGTAGTACAAGAGTAGATCTACCACGAGATCGAGAGGCTAAACCCTAGAAGCTAGCCTATGGTATGATTGTTGTTAGATCCTCGGACTAAAATCCTCCGGTTTATATAGACACCGGATAGGGTTAGGGTTACACAGAGTCGGTTACAATGGTAGGAGATCTACATATCCGTATCGCCAAGCTTGTCTTCCACACCAAGGAAAGTCCCATCCGGACACGGGACGAAGTCTTCAATCTTGTATCTTCATAGTCCAGGAGTCCGGCCAACGGTGATAGTTCGGCTATCCGGACACCCCCTAATCCAGGACTCCCTCAACCCCTTAATCCAGGACTCCCTCAACATGCTCGGCAGTAATCCGTTCACCCACTGTAATATTTTCAATCTTGAGAGAAGCCTCTAGTGAAACCTATGGCCCCAGAGTCTATCTGTCACATAACTTTATGATCTACTATTCTAGTTCCCGATTTACTTCCTTTGCAATCTTTTACTTTTCGTTCCGTAAACCAAAAATATTACTTTACCATTTATCCATCTCTATCAGATCTCACTTTGCAAATAACTGTGAAGGGATTGACAACCCCTTTATCATGTTGGGTGCAAGTTGGTGTTTATTTGTGCAGGTATTCGGTGACTTGTGCGTTGTCTCCTACTGGATTGATACCTTGGTTCTCAAAACTGAGGGAAATACTTGCTCTACTTTGTTGCATCACCCTTTCCTCTTCAAGGGAAAAAAACGCAAGCTCAAGAAGTAGCAATCGCCCACATGGCCCACTTGTTTGGCAACGTAGTATTTCAAAATTTTCCTATGATCACGCAAGATCTATCTAGGAGAAGCATAGAAACGAGTGGGGAGAGTGTGTCTACGTACCCTCGTAGTCCGAAAGCGGAAGCGTTTAGTAACGCGGTTGATGTAGTCGAACGTCTTCGCGATCCAGCTGATCAAGTACCGAATGCACGGCACCTCCGCGATCTGCACACGTTCATCTTGGTGACGTCCCTGTACTCTTGATCCAGCTGAGGCCGAGGGAGAGATTCGTCAGCACGACGGTGTGGTGACGGTGATGATGAAGTTACCGGCGCAGGGCTTCGCCTAAGCACTACGATGATATGACCGAGGTGGAAATATGTGGAGGGGTCACTGCACAAGGCTAAGAATCAACTTGTGTGTCTATGGGAAGCCCTCTCCCCATATATAAATGAGGGGAGGAGGGGGCCGGCCGGCCTCATGGTGCGCCCCAAGGGCGAGGATTCCTACTCCTACTAGGAGTAGGTTTCCCCCCTTTCCTAGTCGAACTAGGAGGGTAAAGGAAGGGGAAAAGGGGAAGAAGGAAAGGCCCCCCTCCCTAATTCGGATTGGGCTTGGAGGGGCGCGCCCCACCTCTTGGTTGCCTCCTCTCCCTTCCACTAAAGCCCATGTAGGCCCATTAAGCCCCCGGGGGGTTCCGATAACCCCCTGGTACTCCGGTAAATGCCCGAACTCATCTGAAACCGTTCCGGTGTCCAAACATAACCTTTCCAATACATCAACCTTCATGTCTCGACCATTTAGAGACTCCTCGTCATGTCCGTGATCACATCCGGGACTCCGAACTACCTTCGGTACATCAAAAGACATAAACTCATAATACCGATCATAGTCGAACGTTAAGAGTGTGGACCCTACGGGTTCGAGAACTATGTAGACATGACCGAGACTCATCTCCGGTCAATAACCAATAGCGGAACCTGGATGCTCATATTGGTACCTACATATTCTACGAAGATCTTTCTCGGTCAAACCGCTTGACAACATACATTGTTCCCTTTATCATCGGTATGTTACTAGCCCGTGATTCGATCGTCGGTATCATCATACCTAGTTCAATATCGTTATCGGCAAGTATCTTTACTCATTCCGTAATGCATCATCCCGTAACTAACACATTAGTCACATTGCTTTCAAGGCTTATAGTGATGTGCATTACCGAGAGGGCCCGGGGATACCTCTCCGACAATCAGAGTGACAAATCCTAATCTCGATATATGCCAACTCAACAAACACCATCTGAGACACCTGTAGAACATCTTTAAAGTCACCCAGTTACGTTGTGACGTTTGATAGCACACTAAGTGTTCCTACGATATTCGGGAGTTGCACAATCTCATAGTCATAGGAACATGTATATGTTATGAAGAAAGCAATAGCAATATACTAAACAATCATAGTGCTAAGCTAACGGATGGGTCAAGTCAATCACATCATTTTCTAATCATGTGATCCCGTTCATCAAATGACAACTCATCTATATGGTTAGGAAACTTAAGCATCGTTGATTAACGAGCTAGTCAAGTACAGGCATACTAGTGACACTCTGTTTTGTATATGTATTCACACTTGTACTAAGTTTCCGGTTAATACAATTATAGCATGAATAATAAACATTTATCATGATATAAGGAAATATAAATAACAACTTTATTATTGCCTATAGGGCATATTTCCTTCACTCTCCCACTTGCACTAGAGTTAATAATCTAGATTACATTGTAATGATTCTAACACGCATGGAGTCTTGGTGCTGATCATGTTTTGCTCGTGAGAGAGGCTTAGTCAATGGGTCTGCAACATTCAGATCCATATGTATCTTGCAAATCTCTATGTCTCCCTCCTTGACTTGATCGCGGATGGAATTGAAGCGTCTCTTGATGTGCTTGGTTCTCTTGTGAAATCTGGATTCCTTTGCCAAAGCAATTGCACCAATATTGTCACAAAAGATTTTCATTGGACCTGATGCACTAGGTATGATACCTAGATCGCATATGAACTCCTTCATCCAGACTCCTTCATTTGCTGCTTCCAAAGTAGCTATGTACTCCGCTTCACACGTAGATCCTGCCACGACACTCTGCTTGGAACTGCACCAACTGACAGCTCCACCATTCAAAAAAATATGTATCCGGTTTGTGACTTAGAGTCATCCGGATCAGTGTCAAAGCTTGCATCGACATAACCGGTTACGACGAGCTCTTTTTCACCTCCATAAACGAGAAACATATCCTTAGTCCTTTTCAGGTATTTCAGGATGTTCTTGACCGTTGTCCAGTGATCCACTCCAGGATTACTTTGGTACCTCCCTGCTAAACTAATAGCAAGGCACACATCAGGTCTCGTACACAGCATTGCATGCATGATAGAACCTATGGCTGAAGCATAGGGAATGACCTACATTTTCTCTCTATCTTCTGAAGTGGTCGGGCATTGAGTCTGACTCAACTTCACACCTTGTAACACAGGCAAGAACCCTTTCTTTGCTTGATCCATTTTGAACTTCTTCAAAACTTTATCAAGGTATGTGCTTTGTGAAAGTCCAATTAAGAGTCTCGATCTATTTCTATAGATCTTGATGCCTAATATATAAGCAGCTTCACCGAGGTCTTTCATTGAAAAATTCTTATTCAAGTATCCTTTTATGCTATTCAGAAATTTAGTATCATTTCCGATCAACAATATGTCATCCACATATAATATCAAAAACCCTATAGAGCTCGCACTCACTTTCTTGTAAATACGGGCTTCTCCAAAAGTCTGTATAAAACCATATGCTTTGATCACACTATCAAAACGTATATTCCAACTCCGAGATGCTTGCACCAGTCCATAAATGGATCGTTGGAGCTTGCACACTTTGTTAGCACCTTTTGGATCGACAAAACCTTCTAGTTGCATCATATGCAACTCTTCTTTAAGATATCCATTAAGGAATGTAGTTTTGACATCCATTTGCCAAATTTCATAATCATAAAATGCGGCAATTGCTAACATGATTTGGACGGACTTAAGCATCGCTACGGGTGAGAAGGTCTCATCATAGTCAACTCCTTGAACTTGTCGAAAACCTTTTGCAACAAGTCGAGCTTTATAGACAGTAATATTACCGTCAACGTCAGTCTTCTTCTTGAAGATCCATTTATTCTCTATGGCTTGCCGATCATCGGGCAAGTCAATCAAAGTATGTACTTTGTTCTCATACATGGATCCCATCTCAGATTTCATGGCCTCAAGCCATTTCGCGGAATCTGGGCTCATCATCGCTTCCTCATAGTTCGTAGGTTCGTCATGGTCAAGTAACATGACCTCCAGAAAAGGATTACCGTACCACTCTGGTGCGGATCTTACTCTGGTTGACCTACGAGGTTCGGTAGTAACTTGATCAGAAGTTTAATGATCATCATCATTAGCTTCCTCACTTACTGGTGTAGGAGTCACTGTAACTAATTTATGTGATGAACTACTTTCCAGTAAGGGAGGAGGTACAGTTACCTCATCAAGTTCTACTTTCCTCTCACTCACTTCTTTCGAGAGAAACTCCTTCTCCAGAAAGGATCCATTCTTAGCAACGAATATCTTGCCTCCGGATCTGTGATAGAAGGTGTACCTAACAGTCTCCTTTGAGTATCCTATGAAGACATATTTCTCCGATTTGGGTTCGAGCTTATTAGGTTGAAGCTTTTTCACATAAACATCGCAGCCCCAAACTTTAAGAAACGACAACTTGGGTTCCTTGCCAAACCACAGTTCATATGGTGTCGTCTCAACGAATTTAGATGGTGCCCTGATACGTCTCCAACGTATCTATAATTTTTTATTGTTCCATGCTATTATATTACCCCTTTTGGATGTTTATGGGCTTTATTTTACACATTTATATCATTTTTTGGGACTAACCTACTAACCGGAGGCCCAGCCCATATTGCTTTTTTTTGCCTATTTCAGTATTTCGAAGAAAAGGAATATCAAATGGAGTCCAAACGGAATGAAACCTTCGGGAGCATGATTTTTGGAACGAACGTGATCCAGAGGACTTGGATTGCAAGTCAAGAAGCTTCCGAGGAAGCCACGAGATAGGAGCCCCCACCTATAGGGCGCGCCCCCCTGTCTCGTGGGCCCCTCAAGCGGCCACCCACATACTTCTTCATCCTATATATACCTACGTACCCCGAAAACATCCAGGGGCACCACGAAACACAATTTCCACCGCTGTAACCTTCTGTATCCGCGAGATCTCATCTTGGAGCCTTTGCCGGCACTCTGCCGGAGGGGGAATCAACCATGGAGGGCCTCTACATCAACATCCTTGCCCCTCCGATGAGTTGTGACTAGTTTACCACAGACCTACGGGTCCATAGTTATTAGCTAGATGGCTTCTTCTCTCTTTCTGGATCTCAATACAATGTTCTCCCCCTCTCTTGTGGAGATCTATTCGATGTAAACTCTCTTTGCGGTGTGTTTGTCGAGATCTGATGAATTGTGGGTTTATGATCAAGTTTATCTATGAATAATATTTGAATCTTCTCTGAATTCTTTTATGTATGATTGAGTTATCTTTGCAAGTCTCTTTGAATTATCAGTTTGGTTTGGCCTACTAGATTGGTCTTTTTTGCCATGGGAGAAGTGCTTAGCTTTGGGTTCAATCTTGCGGTGTCCTTACCCAGTGACAGAAAGGGTTGCAAGGCATGTATTGTATTGTTGCCATCAAGGATAACAATATGGGGTTTATATCATATTGCAATAGTTTATCCCTCTACATCATGTCATCTTGCTTAATGCGTTACTCTGTTCTTATGAACTTAATACTCTAGATGCATGCTGGATAGCGGTCGATGTGTGGAGTAATAGTAGTAGATGCAGGCAAGAGTCGGTCTAATTGTTGACGTGATGCCTATATACATGATCATGCCTAGATAATCTCATAACTATGCGCTTTTCTATCAATTGCTCGACAGTAATTTGTTCACCCACCGTAATACTTATGCTATCTTGAGAGAAGCCACTAGTGAAACCTATGGCCCCCGGGTCTATCTCTTATCATATTTGCTCCCAATCTACTTTTATTTGCATGTTTACTTTTTGCATCTATATTATAAAATACCAAAAATATATTTATATTATCATACTATCTTTATTAGATCTCACTTTCGCAAGTGGCCGTGAAGGGATTGACAACCCCTTTATTGCGTTGGTTGTGAGTTCTCAGTTTGTTTGTGTAGGTGCGTGGGACTTTTGAGGAGCCTCCTACTGGATTGATACCTTGGTTCTCAAAAACTGAGGGAAATACTTACGCTACACTTGCTGCATCACCCTCTCCTCTTCGAGGAAAACCAACGCAAGCTCAAGACGTAGCGAGAAGGATTTCTGGCGCCGTTGCCAGGGAGGTCTTCGCTCAAGTCAAGACATACTAAGTACCCATCACAAACCCATCTCCCTCGCATTTACATTATTTGCCATTTGCCTCTCGTTTTCCTCTCCCCCACTTCACCCTTGCCGTTTTATTCGTCCTCTCTTTCCCAATCTCCTCTCTCTTTTAAACTTGCCGTTTTCATTTGCTTGTGTGTTGGATTACTTGTTGCCATGGCGCAAGATAATACCAAATTTTGTTATTTCTCAAATACCAATAATAATGATTTCCTTAGTACTCCGATTGCTCCTCTTAATGATGTTGAGTCTTGTGAAATCAATACCGCTTTGCTGAATCTTGTTATGAAAGATCAATTCGCCGGCCTTCCTAGCGAAGATGCCGCTACTCATCTAAACAATTTTGTTGATTTGTGTGATATGCAAAAGAAGAAAGATACGTATAACAATATTGTCAAATTGAAGTTATTTCCATTTTCACTTAGAGATCGTGCTAAAATTTGGTTTTCGTCTTTGCCTAAAAATAGTATTGCTTCTTGGAACAAGTGCAAAGATGCTTTTATCTCTAAGTATTTTCCTCCCGCTAAGATCATCACTCTTAGGAACGATATTATGAATTTTAAACAACTTGATCATGAGCATGTTGCCCAATCTTGGGAAAGAATGAAATTGTTGCTTCACAATTGCCCTACTCATGGTTTGAATTTATGGATGATCATACAAAAAATTTATGCCGGTTTGAACTTTGCTTCTAGAAATCTCTTAGATGAGATTCGGCCACGGGAGGCACCTTTATGGAAATCACATTAGGAGATGCTACAAAACTTCTTGATAATATTATGGCTAATTATTATCAATGGCACACCGGAAGATCTTCTAGTAAAAAAGTGCATGCTATAGAAGAAATCAATGTTTTAAGTGGAAAGATGGATGAACTTATGAAGATGTTTGCTACTAAAAATACTCCTCTTGATCCCAATGATATGTTGTTGTCTTCCTTGATTGAGAATAATAATGAATCTATGGATGTGAATTTTGTTGGTAGGAATAGTTTTGGAAACAATACTTATAGAGGAAATTTTAATGCTAGACCGTTCCCTAGTAATTCCTCTAATAATTATGGAAATTCTTACAATAATTGTTATGGTAATTTTAATAAGATGCCCTCTGATTTTGAGAATAGTGTGAAAGAATTTATGATTTCCAAAAGAATTTTAATATTTTGCTTGAAGAAAAATTGCTCAAAGTTGATGATTTGGCTAGGAATGTTGATAGACTTTCGCTTGATGTTGATTCTCTTAAAATTAGATCTTCCCCTCCTAAGCATGATATCAATGAGTCTCTCAAAGTAATGAGAATTTCCATTGACGAGTGCAAGGAAAGAACTGCTAGATTGCGTGCTGAAAAATAAAGCTTTATAAAGGCGTGTTCTTCTAGTTTCCGTGAAAATAATGATGAGGATCTTAAAGTTATTGATGCGTCTCCAATTAGATCTATGTTTTGCAATATGAATTTTGATGAGTCTTTAGATCTTAATGCTAAAATTGGTAAAAGTGAGATTGGAGAATCCTAAACTTCTAATAATGTTGAACCTACTATCTCGGATTTCAAGGAATTTGATTATGATAATTGTTCTTTAAAAGGTTGTATTTCCTTGTTGCAATCCGTTGTTAATTCTCCTCATGCTTATAGTCAAAACAAAGCTTTTACCAAACATATTGTTGATGCCTTGATGCAATCTTATGATGAAAAACTTAATTTGCAAGTTTCTATACCTAGAAAACTTAACGATGAGTGGGAACCTACTATAAAGATTAGAATTAAAGATTATGAGTGTTTTGCTTTGTGTGATTTGGGTGCTAGTGTTTCCACGATTCCGAAAACTTTATGTGATATTCTAGGTTTCCATGATCTTGATGATTGCTCTTTAAATTTGCACCTCGCGGATTCCACCTTTAAAAAGCCTATGGGGAGGATCAATGATGTTCTTATTGTTGCAAATAGAAATTTGGTGCCCGTAGATTTTATCGTTCTTGATATAGATTGCAATCTTTCTTGCCCTATTATTCTTGGTAGACCTTTCCTTAGAACGATTGGTGCGATTATTGATATGAAGGAAGGGAATATTAGATTCCAATTTCCATTAAAGAAAGGCATGGAGTAATTTCCAATAAAGAAAGTTAAATTACCTTATGAATCTATCATGCGTGCTACTTATGAGTTTAGTGCCAAAGATGGCACTCGTTAGATCTATCCTTGCTTTTATGCCTAGCTAGGGGCATTAAACGATAGCGCTAGTTGGGAGGCAACCCAAATTTCTTTGTGTTTTTTGTTTTTGTTTCTGTTTAGGAATAATCCATCTACCTTCTGTTTAGATGTGGTTTTATGTTTTAATTAGTGTTCGTGCCAAGTTAAACCTATAGGATCTTCTTGGATGATAGTTATTTGATCTTGCTGTAATTTCCAGAAACTTTTGGTTCATGAAAAACAATTGTTAAAAATCACCAGAACGTGATAAAATAGTGATTCCAATTGCTGCTGATCAATAAACAAATTTCCTAGGTCGTCCTATTTTGTCTGAATTGTTTGAGTTCCAGAAGTTTGCGTTAGTTACAGATTACTACAGACTGTTCTGTTTTTGACAGATTCTGATTTTCGTGTGTTGTTTGCTTACTTTGATGAATCTATGGCCAATAAAATAGCTTATGATCCATAGAGAAGTTGGAATACAGTAGGTTTAACACTAAAATAAATAAATAATGAGTTCATTACAGTACCTTATATGGTGGCTTTGTTTTTTCTTTCACTAACGGAGCTTATAAGATTTCCTGTTGAGTTTTGTGTTGTGAAGTTTTCAAGTTTTGGGTAAAGCTTGTATGGACTATGGAATAAAGGGTGGCAAGAGCCTAAGCTTGGGGATGCCCATGGCACCCCAAGATATTCAAGAATAGCCAAAAGCCTAAGCTTTGGGATGCCCCGGGAAGGCATCCCCTCTTTCGTCTTCGTTCATTGGTAACTTTACTTGGAGCTATATTTTTATTCACCGCATGATATGTGTTTTGCTTGGAGCGTCGTGTGTTATATTAGTCTTTGCTTTTAGTTCACCACAATCATCCTTGCTGTACACACCTTTTCGGAGAAGCCTATTTGATTAGAATACTCTATGTGCTTCACTTATATCTTTTGAGCTTAATAGTTTTTGCTCTAGTACTTCACTTATATCTTTTAGAGCACGGTGGTGTCTTAATTTTGAAGAGATTTCTAGTCTCTCATGCTTCACTTATATTATTTTGAGAGTATTTTAGAACAGCATGGTATTTGCTATGGTCATAAAGTTGGTCCTAGAATGATGAGCATCCAAGTTGGGTATAATAAAAACTATCATAGGAAGTGAATTGGATGCTGTCGGTGTCAAAACCGGTGGATCTCGGGTAGGGGGTCCCGAACTGTGCGTCTAGGCGGATGGTAACAGGAGACAAGGGACACGATGTTTTTACCTAGGTTCGGGCCCTCTCGATGGAGGTAAAACCCTACTCCTGCTTGATTAATATTGATGATATGGGTAGTACAAGAGTAGATCTACCACGAGATCAGAGAGGCTAAACCCTAGAAGCTAGCCTATGGTATGATTGTTGTTCGTCCTATGGACTAAAACCCCCCGGTTTATATAGATACCGGAGAGGGCTAGGGTTACACAGAGTCGGTTACAATGGGAGGAGATCTACATATCCGTATCGCCAAGCTTGCCTTCCACGCCAAGGAAAGTTCCATCCGGACACGGGACGAAGTCTTCAATCTTGTATCTTCATAGTCCAGGAGTCCGGCCAAAGGTTATAGTCCGGCCATCCGGACACCCCCTAATCCAGGACTCCCTCAGTAGCCCCTGAACCAGGCTTCAATGACGACGCCAGTCCAGCGCAGATTGTCTTCGCATTGCAAGGCGGGTTCCTCCTCGAATATTTCATAGAAGATTTTGAACACAAGGATAGTGACCGGCTCTGCAAAATAAGTTCCACATACCACCGTAGAGAGAATGATATTTACACAAATCCAATCTGCCGACGTATTCAGGCGCGTGACACCACACCGCTGCCAAGCCTTTATTCAATCGTTTCTTGTCCCACCTCGGTAGCGTTTAGCGAGGCGGTTTCCTTGGCACGTCTTGTCGAAGCAGAGATCGTGTCCCCTTATTCCGGGATTCTCAATACGGGCGTGGGTAACCCAATCGTGCCCGTTGGTATGTCTCCTCTATCGAAGGTGAGTCCCAGACGGTCACGGGGAGGGCTCTTGGTATTCAACCTCTTTATAAAGAGACCAAGGCTCGACTCCTTTCTTTCAATCTCAATCGAATCTGCCTCTCACCTTGAGTTCCAACACCCAAAGCTCCAGATTCAGGCGCTTCGGACCTTCGATGATGTCCAGTTCCGACCCTCAAGGCCGGTGGATGCTTTCCTCCGTTACAGAAGAAGACGTGCTAAAGCTAAGAGACGCCAGGTATCTAACCGGCGAAATCTCGCATAGGCTGCCTGCTCAAGGGCAGGTTATTCCCACTCCCAAGCCTGGTGAGAGCGTGGTGTTCGCGTCTCACTTCCTTCGGGGGCTAGGCTTCCCGACGGAACCCTTCGTGAGGGGGCTCATGTTTTATTATGGGTTGGAATTTCACGACTTGGCTCCGGAGTCCATCCTCCACATCTCGTCGTTCATTGTCGTGTGCGAAGCCTTCCTCTGTACTACTCCTCACTTCGGATTGTGGCTTAAGACCTTCAAAGTAGAGCCGAAGATGATCGAGGGGCAGCACGCGGAGTACGGAGGTGCTGTCATAAGCAAGAATGCTGACGCTCCATGGCCCGAGGGCTCTTTTCAAGAGGATTTCAGCTTATGGCAACGAGAGTGGTTTTATATCACAGCTCCCAGGGGCACCAAGTGGGTGGCGCCACCTGCCTTTCGCTCGGGTCCCCCACCACAGCTAGCGTCATGGGTCAATAGAAGGTTTAACTGGGGGGCGTCCAAGGACGTGCCATTGTTGCAGGGCCGCATTCGAGATCTCCTAGAAAGAGACATCAATCTGGTCGTAGTGACGCAGGTCATGTTGATTCGCCGCACCCTATCCTGCAAACATCGCCCCCTCCGCCTGTGGGAGTTTAATCCGGAGGGACCACGAGCCCTCCAACATTTTATGGGCGCGACGCCCATGGAGATGTACAAATTGTTCTTCGGATCACAAGCAATGTGTCCGGACTCGACCGAGGACGCAGGTCTAAGCTGCAATCGCCCGGATACTCAAGTAAGTAGCCCTGTACCCGGACACGCTATCCATATATTTATCATAAAATTGCCCTTAAAAGAGTTGTCCCTTAAACAGGAGTGGATAGCGAAAGCAAAGCTAATCAGGTGTCCGGCCCCCCTCCCTGAGACCACGCCGGATCCCGTGTTAACCAGGATGCTGGAGGTTGCGCCTTTTGAAGAAGGCGAAGGGGGGAACAAGGAAGCTACCGCCTCCCCGAAGGAGGCTGTCAGGAAAGGAGGAATCGAGAATTCCTTTATCCAGGGGAAGAAGAGGACCGCCTCTGAAGACCCGGAGACCATGGTCTCAAAGCGGGGGAAGAAATCTTCGTCAGAGGGTCCTGCGCCGGGGGATGCCTCGGCCGCATTGTGCCCCCAAGGGGATCAGCCCTCCACCGAGCCGTAAGTAGAGAGGGGAGTTTTAAAATAACAGACATCCCTATTCTATTTCTGAGGAAGATAATCGAAATTTTACCTTGTAGTTCGGATCTCAGCCCTTCTCAGCAGAGCTCATCTTCAGGGGATCTTCGTCCGGAGATGATGGAGAGCGGAATGCCTCCCCCTGCCGTATGGCCTTGCGAGGTGGGCGACCCTGAGGTGTCGTCACGGAGGGTTTCTCCAAATCCGGCAGGGCCGGAAGGCAATCGTATGGCCCCCCAAGGTCCTCCGTGTCCGGCCTTCGAAAAAGGCCATCGGACGAGCCGGCACCGTCCGGTGCATGGTCGGAGGAGCTGAAGGATCTGCTCGGGCAAGAGTCTATCTCAGAAGAACACCATGCGTTGATGGGTACGGTGATTGAAAGGATTTCATCCGCGGAGAGCGGTTTGTACGAGGCCGTCAGGAGTTTACTGACAAGTTATGAGGTACGCGAAATGATGTACCTTTTGACAGTTCCGCATATATGAGATGCGCCCTGTGTAGATAGTAGCCCCTGAGACTCAGTGCGTTGTCAAAAATGACGGCGCGCCGAGGATCATAATCCCAGGTGTAATATGTCGCCCTTCGTATGTAGGTGGCGAAGTGTTCGGTGGCTAGCCGGACTGATGAATTTGCCAAGCTAAAGCGGCAACTTGACATGGCAGATGCCGACATCGCGCTTGTCAACAAGCGGCTTGACGAGGCACAAGGTATGTAATTTCTCCGAAGACACCTGGTAAGAGGAGCTTGATGCCCGTATCTTACAACATGTGTGCTTGATGCAGATGGTGCCACTGCCATGGAGAACCTTCGGGCGGAACTTGCCCGAGCCAAGGAGCAGGCCAGGAAAAGCGATGCGGCTGCATTAAAGGCGGCTGAAGAGCTGAAAGCCAAACAGGCTGCTCACTGCCGAAGCAAGAAGGAAATGGCCGAGATGGCTGTGAAGTTGAAGAATGCTGCCAACCACTGCAAGCTTCTTGAAAAAGAAGATCGGGCGGAACAGAAGGACCTGAAGAAGGCCACTACCGAGGCCAAGGATGCTCGCTCTGCGATGAGAGCTATGAAGGAGGAGCTATGTAAGGCCGGAGATATCGCGGCTGGAAAGCCCTTTATGCTGCGGATGAAGTTCGGGGATCCTAAATATGCTCCGTTGGACCGGCTATGGAGTGCGGAGGACACTTATCTGGACTTGGCAGCGAGTGCCGCGGACGCGGCCGAACACTTCCGAGATCAAAAGGATCATGAAGTGGAAAAGCTTTTTTGGTCGCAGTTCCACAATCCAGAGCACCCACTTCCATTAACCGATCGTTTGGCCGCATGGGCGGAGCTGAATAGGTTATCCGGACTCGCCATGAAGTGTGTCGTGAGTCATCTGTGGCCGGAAAGGCCCGAGCCGAAGAGTTATTTTAGCTTGGTGCAGCAGTTCCTTGGTGTGGTGCCGCATATCAATGCAATGAAAAGGTCAGCGTGCATAGAGGGTGCGCGGAAGGCTCTTGCCAGTGTCAAGACATACTAGGTGGAGATGAAGGTCGTCGCTGTTGCATCCCAAGATTCGGACAGGAGCCGAGTACCTGCCGAGCACTATTTTCAGGAAGTTCTGCAGGGCGCTCGTTTAATAGAGACGCGGTGCTCGAAGGATATTATGTTCGAATAACATGTATTATTGTAAAACAATGTTTCGGGGGAATATAAAAGCTTTTTATACTTGTGCCTTCAAGAATTAAAATACCTCCCGCGGCCGTTAATGTATATGTATATATAACCCGAAAGATGGCAGTCTTGACATTACGCATATAATGCGGGGTGTTATAAAGCGCATTTTCACTCTTGATCCGGCGTCTTGGTCCTATTAAGGAGGTGATAGCGCAGCGAACTAGGCAACCGGACTATAATGCTTTATCACTTTCACTTAGCCATAGGAGTTTGATAGTGGGGCTACTATATAGCCCCTAGGGGCACCGCGCTCACCCGAATTTGGGGCGCGTGTGTGCCTGGCCGGGAAACGGCCCTTCGTTAATGCGGAGGAATCCTAAAGATTCCGGCGGGTCATCGAGTGGTTGACCAGTCTCACGCTATATCATGACATCGGTTTTGCTTTCTCTCGAGGTGCTCGCTTTGGCGAACCGGGCACAATCGCAGTAGTTCTCCTCGTGCCGCCTTAGCCGATAGAGCGGAACGTAAGGCAGCAAAACACAGGAGCCGGGCAAACCCAACATTTGACCAAAGACATGATTCGGAGCTGATGCATATAAGGCCAAACTCACGACGCCGAACACTCCCTAAGGTATCCGGTCTTTATGAGAACGGGCTGAATAACGCCCTTGGTAATAAGCCCCTGGTGTCCAGGTACGCGCAAAATTCTGACGTGGCCACATGCCATGACGCCAGCCTCCTCCTCGGTTATAACACGAAACCGGGGGATGTGTATCAACAAGAGACAGTAAAAAAGGTTTACGCATGGTCTTAATCTAAAAAGAATCCTTGGAACGGGTCGCTACTGCACGTCTGCGCCTGTGTCTCCGTTGTGCCGTATCCTGGACGGGTGTAGCACGGTGTTCATCTGTAAAAGAGAGGAACTTAGTTGAAAAATATCGTGCGAAAATGTACATTATATTAAATAAACAAAGTATAATTCAAAAAATGAATAAAATTGAGCTTTATAGTCTCTTGTTGTACATGCGCGGAGCCCCTTGTACGGGGGTATGCGGCTAGTAAGCCCTTGTATGTTTACGCCGGACTTGTCTAGCCATGTCCGGGGTCTGAACGACCTGTTTAGGTGCTTTGATTAGTGAAGCCAGTTTAGTGTGTGGCTGTCAAGGCAGCCGCACAATCTTCCGCGCTCGAGGAACACTCGATATTTCCCTTTAATGAGATGATGCCTCACGGACCGGGCATTTTAAGTGTAAGAGATGCATAATGTGGTATTGCGTTAAAGTGGGCGAAAGCTTCACGTCCCAGTAGTGCTTGATAGCTACTTGTAAATGGGGCGATGTGGAAGGTTAGCTTTTCATGGCGGAAGTTGTCGGGGGAGCCGAACATAACTTCTAGCAGGAGAGAGCCCGTACATTGGGCATCTGGGCCTGGCGTTACCCCTTGAAAGGAAGTGTTGCTATAGTGAATTTTTGTTGGGTCTATCCCCATTTTGCGGATTGTGTCCTGATATAGCAGGTTTACATCACTGCCGCCGTCCATTAGGACTTGTGTAAAGTGGAGTCCGTCAATTATCGGATCTAATATCAAGGCAGTCCAGCCTGCATTCCGGATACTTCTAGAGTAATCCTGGTGGTCGAAGGTGATTGGTTTAAACAACCAGTGGCGGGACTCCTCTGGGATAGGCCGTATGGCGCGTATCTCTATAGGCGCCACTCTGTTTTTCCCTTTTGTCATGTGAAGTTAGTTTACTGTTTTGACTTCTTGTGGGAAATTCTTTTGTTTTCCGGTGCTCTGCTTGTGGGGTTCGTCATCGTCCTCGCTTGGTGTGTCGAGCCCCTTGTGTTCGGCGTTGAGTTTGCCGGATTGCTTGAAGACCCAACAATCTCTGTGGGTATGGTTTGCAGGCTTCCCGGGAATACTGTGGATTTGGCATATCTTGTCCAAGATTTTTTTTAGGTTAGATAGCTCGTCCCTGTTATCCTTGAGGGGCAGCTTTTTCTGATTCTGCCGAGAGCTTTTGAATCCGGCATTGACTGCCGTGCTCTTTGGGCTGTTTCCCTTGGTCCGGCGCTGGTCCTTGCTGCGTCGCGGTTTCCCGTTTCCATCCCTAACTTCAGATGTACTTGGGTCGCTAGTACTGCATCTTGCCAACCAGCTATCCTCTCCTCGCAAAAGCGGGTCATGAGGCTTGTTAATGCGGCCATTGTTCTTGGCTTTTCTTGGCCGAGGTGTCTGGCGAGCCATTCGTCTCGGACGCTGTGTTTGAAAGCTGCTAAGCCTTCGGCGTCCGGACAGTCGACTATGTGGTTCTTTTTAGTAAGGAATCTGTTCCAAAATTTCCGGGCTGACTCTCCGGGTTGTTGAGTTATGTGACTTAAATCGTCTGCATCCGGAGGTCGGACATAAGTCCCTTGAAAATTTGCCCGAAAAGCATCCTCGAGCTCTTCCCAACTTCCAATGGTGTTTTCGGGAAGGCTTTTAAGCCAATGCCATGCTGGCCTTTTGAGCTTGAGGGGTAAGTATTTTATGGCGTGGAGGTCATCTCCTCTAGCCATGTGTATGTGGAGGATGTAATCCTCAATCCAGACTCCAGGGTCTGTTGTTCCGTTGTATGCCTCTATGTTTACAGTGCTTGAATCCGCTGAAATTCATGATCCAAAGACCTCATCGGTGAAACATAGGGGGTGTGCGGCACCCCTATATTTGGGTGTACCGTGATGTTCGGATACTTGATGTGTTGCATTGCTTACTAGAGCTTGCTTTCCTGGCCCGTAGATAGATCTGGTTGTGCCATCTTTTTTATGCGAATCCTTGTGCGGATCGCATGCCGGCTTATGTGCGGTGCCCTTTGCTGCTCTATGTTGGCCATGGGGTTGTTCACCCGACCGGGTGGCTTCCTTATTTTTTGATTGCGGGGGCTCTAAGGCCTCCTCATCAAATTTCGGCAGTAATTTTCGTTCCGGATAGCTCTTTGTGTGGCGACTGTCGCCGTATTTGTCTGCGGTGTTGAGTACTTTGCTCCATCTAATTATGAGTGCATCTTCAGCTGTTTTGAGCTTCCGCTTCTGCTTTTTCAGGCTACGCGCAGTGGTGACGAGCCTTTTGTGGAGGTTCTTCTGCTCCAGTAACTTGTCCGGCGTGAGGTCGTCTGGACTGTTATCTTTGCCGGGGATGGGTTGTTCGGTTTGTTTATCCAAGTTGCCCTGTTCGGACGGTTGCTCGATGGCATGTTCATCGTCTGCCGGTCTGCCCTGCTCTATGGCTGGGTCTATATGGCTGTTGTCTCTGTCGAGGTGGGGTTTGGAGCGGTGCTTACGCCGCCGCTTTGACTACTTTTCGAGGGAACAATCCCTCGTTGCGTCCCTTTGTTCCTCGTCGTCGTTTCTTTTAGGTGTGTCCACCATGTATACATCGTGAGATGAGGTGGTTGTCCAGTGCCCTATAGGCGCTGGTTCTGTTCGCTCCTACATCGCCGTCCATACCGTCGATGTCTTGAGTCGGGTTCGAGCATGTCGGTTAAATTATCGGCGGTGGCTCTGAAGTGGGTGGTGGGTGGGCTCTGAATTTCTCCGTCATCCGTATCCCAACCTTGCTAACCATAGTCCGCCAGGCTCTCCCGATAAAGAGAGACTTTAGTGAATTCAGGATGTCGCCAAGGGCGAGTCTTGAAAGATGTCCGCGGCGGCGAACTCCATGATCGGCACCCAATCGGATTCGATTGGCGGTATGAAGGTTCGAGTCCGGAGAGGAGTCCGCACCTTGAGTCACGAGCCGCAAAGGACAAGGCTGGTGTTCGCCTCGATCGTCGTAGAGATTGGAGCCCCGAGGCGGTGTCCAGCCACCCGCCCTCGACATGCGCGATCGGCTCCGAGCTAAGGGTCGAGCGGACATCGGTGCGGCCTTCGAGGCACTTGTTCGGCGATGATCTAGATCATGCCCATCGTGACAAAGGCGGGCGCTTCGGCTGTGGCTCAAACCCGTCAAGATCAAGTCTCCGCGACATCGGCCGTGTAGTTCAAACTTTCAAATCTGACCGATGGCCAGGGCGTAGCTTCGATCTGCCCGATGGCTGCTTAATTGCCCGCAAAGCAAAGCCGCTGAATCTGAAGATCTGTCCGAGGAGAAAATTCTCACCTGGACCGCCGCTGTTGATGATCGAAGGAGCCATCGGGCCTAAAGATGACGACACGAGGAACTCTCAATGAAAGCACCAATGTCGGTGTCAAAACCGCGGATCTCGGGTAGGGGGTCCCGAATCGTGCGTCTAGGCGGATGGTAACAGGAGACAAGGGACACGATGTTTTTACCCAGGTTCGGCCCTCTCGATGGAGGTAAAACCCTACTCTGCTTGATTAATATTGCTGATATGGGTAGTACAAGAGTAGATCTACCACGAGATCGTAGAGGCTAAACCCTAGAAGCTAGCCTATGGTATGATTGTTGTTCGTCCCCACGGACTAAAACCCTCCGGTTTATATAGACACCGGAGAGGGCTAGGGTTACACAGAGTCGGTTACAATGGGAGGAGATCTACATATCCGTATCGCCAAGCTTGCCTTCCACTCCAAGGAAAGTTCCATCCGGACACGGGACGAAGTCTTCAATCTTGTATCTTCATAGTCTAGGAGTCCGGCCAAAGGTTATAGTCCGGCCATCCGGACACCCCCTAATCCAGGACTCCCTCAGATGCTATGATCAATTTGATGCTTGATAATTGTTTTGAGATATGGAGGTAGTGATATTAAATTCATGCTAGTTGGGTGATTATGATTTCAAAGAATGCTTGTGTTGAAGTTAGCAAGTCCCGTAGCATGCACGTATGGTTAAAGTTGTGTAACAAATTTGAAACATGAAGTGTACCTGGCTTGTGCATCCTTATGAGTGGCGGTCGGGGACGAGCGATGGTCTTTTCTTACCAATCTATCCCCCTAGGAGCATGCGCGTAGTACTTGGTTTTTGATGACTTCTAAATTTTTGCAATAAGTATATGAGTTTTTTTGACTAATGTGGAGTCCATGGATTATACGCACTTTTACCTTTCCGCCTTTGCTAGCCTCTTCGGTACCGTGCATTGCCCTTTCTCACCTTAAGAGTTGGTGCAAACTTCGCCGGTGCATCCAAACCCCGTGATACGATACGCTCTATCACACATAAACCTCCCTATATCTTCCTCAAAACAGCCACCATACCTACCTATTATGGCATTTCCATAGCCATTCCGAGATATATTGCCATGCAACTTTCCATCGTTCCGTTCATCATCATCATGACATACTTTACGTTTGTCATATTGCCATTGCGTGATCATGTAGTTGACATCGTATTTGTGGCAAAGCCACCATGCATTATTTTTCATACATGTCACTCTTGATTCATTGCACCATCCCGGTACACCGCCGGAGGCATTCATATAGAGTCATATCTCGTTCTAGTTTCGAGTTGTAATTCTTATGTTGCAATCAATAGAAGTGTGATGATCATCATTATTAGAGCATTGCCCAAAGAAAAAAAAGAAAAAAAAAGAAGAAAGGCCAAAAGAAAAAAAAGCCCAAAAAAAGAAAAAAATAAAATAAAATAAAAAATATAAATAAATAAAAAGGGCAATGTAACTATCTCTTTTTCCACACTTGTGCTTCAAAGTAGCACCTTGTTCTTCATGTAGTGAGTCTCATATATTGTGCTTCAAAGTAGCACCATGTTTTTCATATAGTGAGTCTCATAAGTTGTATTTTTCATACTAGTGGGAATTTTTCATTATAGAACTTGGCTTGTATATTCCTACGATGGGCTTCCTCAAATGCCCTAGGTCTTCGTGAGCAAGCAAGTTGGATGCACACCCACTAGTTTTCTTTTGTTGAGCATTCATTTATAGCTCTAGTGCATCCGTTGCATGGCAGTCCCTACTCCTCATGTTGACATCAATTGATGGGCATCTCCATAGCCCGTTGATTATCCTCGTCAATGTGAGACTTTCTCCCTTTTTGTCTTCTCCACACAGTCCCCATCATCATATTCTATTCCACCCATAGTGCTATATCCATGGCTCACGCTCATGTATTGCGTGAAGGTCGAAAAAGTTTGAGATCATTTAAGTATGAAACAATTGCTTGGCTTGTCATCGGGGGTATAGAAGTTGGGAACATCTTTGTGTGATGAAAATGAAGCATAGCTTAACTATATGATTTTGTAGGGATGAACTTTCTTTTGCCATGTTATTTTGAGAAGACATGATTACTTTGATTAGTATGCTTGAAGTATTACTATTTCTTATGTCAATATGAACTTTTATTTTGTATTCATTTGGATCTGAACATTCATGCCACAATAAAGAAAATTACATTATGAATTATGCTAGGTAGCATTCCACATCAAAAATTCTCTTTTTTATCATTTACCTACTCGAGGACGAGCAGGAATTAAGCTTGGGGATGCTTGATACGTCTCCAACGTATCTATAATTTTTATTGTTCCATGCTATTATATTACCCCTTTTGGATGTTTACGGGCTTTATTTTACACATTTATATCATTTTTTGGGACTAACCTACTAACCAGAGGCCCAACCCATATTGCTGTTTTTTTGCCTATTTCAGTATTTCGAAGAAAAGGAATATCAAATGGAGTCCAAACGGAATGAAACCTTCGGGAGCGTGATTTTTGGAACGAACGTGATCCAGAGGACTTGGAGTGCAAGTCAAGAAGCTTCCGAGGAAGCCACGAGATAGGAGCCCCCCCCCCCTATAGGGCGCGCCCCCTGTCTCGTGGGCCCCTCAGGCGGCCACCGACGTACTTCTTCCTCCTATATATACCCACGCACTCGAAAACATCCAGGGGCACCACGAAACACAATTTCCACCGCCAGAACCTTCTCAGATCCGCGAGATCTCATCTTGGAGCCTTCGCCAAGACTCTGGAGGGGGGAATCAACCACGGAGGGCCTCTACATCAACATCCTTGCCCCTCCGATGAGTTGTGAGCAGTTTACCACAGACCTCCACGGGTCCATAGTTATTAGCTAGATGGCTTCTTCTCTCTTTTGGATCTCAATACAATGTTCTCCCCTCTTGTGGAGATATATTCGATGTAAACTCTCTTTGCGGTGTGTTTGTCATGATCCGATGAATTGTGGGTTTATGATCAAGTTTATCTATGAATAATATTTTAATCTTCTCTGAATTCTTTTATGTATGATTGAGTTATCTTTGCAACTCTCTTCGAATTATCAGTTTGGTTTGGCCTACTAGATTGGTCTTTCTTGCCATGGGAGAAGTGCTTAGCTTTAGGTTCAATCTTGCAGTGTCCTTACCCAGTGACAGAAAGGGTTGCAAGGCACGTATTGTATTGTTGCCATCGAGGATAACAATATGGTGTTTATATCATATTGCATGAGTTTATCCCTCTACATCATGTCACCTTGCTTAATGCGTTACTCTGTTCTTATGAACTTAATACTCTAGATGCATGCTGGATAGCGGTCGATGTGTGGAGTAATAGTAGTAGATGCAGGCAGGAGTCGGTCTACTTGTTATGGACGTGATGCCTATATACATGATCATGCCTAGATAATCTCATAACTATGCGCTTTTCTATCAATTGCTCGACAGTAATTTGTTCACCCACCGTAATACTTATGCTATCTTGAGAGAAGGCACTAGTGAAACCCATGGCCCCCGGGTCTATCTCTTATCATATTTGCTCCCAATCTACTTTTATTTGCATCTTTACTTTTTGCATCTATATTATAAAGTACCAAAAATATATTTATCTTATCATACTATCTTTATTAGATCTCACTTTTGCAAGTGGCCGTGAAGGGATTGACAACCCCTTTATTGCGTTGGTTGCGAGTTCTCAGTTTGTTTGTGTAGGTGCGCGGGACTTTTGAGGAGCCTCCTCTTTGGATTGATACCTTGGTTCTCAAAAACTGAGGGAAATACTTACGCTACACTTGCTGCATCACCCTCTCCTCTTCGAGGATAACCAACCAAGCTCAAGACGTAGCATGCCCTATTTAACGTGAATGCAGCCGTCCTAAAGCATAACCCCAAAACGATAGCGGTAAATCAGTAACAGACATCATAGATCGCACCATATCTAATAAAGTACGATTATGATGTTCGGACACACCATTACGCTGTGGTGTTCCGGGTGGCGTGAGTTGCAAAACTAATCCGCATTGTTTCAAATGAAGACCAAACTCGTAACTCAAATATTCTCCTCCACGGTCAGATCGTAGAAACTTTATTTTGTTGTTACGATGATTTTCCACTTCACTCTGAAATTCTTTGAACTTTTCAAATGTTTCAGACTTAAGTTTCATCAAGTAGATATACCCATATCTGCTTAAATCATCTGTAAAGGTCAGAAAATAACGATACCCGCCGCGAGCATCAACACTCATTGGACCGCATACATCAGTATGTATTATTTCCAACAAGTTTGTTGCTTGCTCCCTTGTTTCGGAGAACGGAGTCTTAGTTATCTTGCCCATGAGGCATGGTTCGCAAGCATCAAGTGATTCATAATAAAGTGATTCCAAAAGCCCATTAGCATGGAGTTTCTTCATGCACTTTACACAAATATGACCTAAACGGCAGTGACAGAAATAAGTTGCACTATCATTATTAAACTTATATCTTTTGGCTTCAATACTATGAATATGTGTATCACTACTATCAAGATTTAGTAAAAATAGACCACTCATCAAGGGTGCATGACCATAAAAGATATTACTCATATAAATAGACCAACCATTATTCTCTGATTTAAATGAATAACCATCTGCCTCAAACAAGTTCCAGATATAATGTTCATGCTTAACCTTCGCACCGAATAACAATTATTCAGGTCTAAAACTAATCCCGAAGGTAGATATAGAGGTAGCGTGCCAACAGCGATCACATCGACTTTGGAACCATTTCCCACGCGCATCGTCACCTCGTCCTTAGCCAATCTTTGCTTAATCCGTAGCCCCTATTTCGAGTTGCAAATATTATCAATAGAACCAGTATCAAATATCCAGGCGCTACTGCGAGCATTAGTAAGGTATACATCAATAACATGTATATCAAATATACCTTTCACTTTGCCATCCTTCTTCTCCGCCAAATACTTGGGGCAGTTCCACTTCCAGTGACCAGTCCCTTTGAAGTAGAAGCACTCAGTCTCAGGCTTAGGTCCAAACTTGGGCTTCTTCACTTGAGCAGCAACTTGTTTGCCATTCTTCTTTAAGTTCCCCTTCTTCCCTTTGCCCTTCTTCTTGAAACTAGTGGTCTTATTGACCATCAACACTTGATGCTCCTTCTAGATTTCTACCTCCGCAGCCTTTAGCATTGCGAAGAGCTCGGGAATCGTCTTATCCATCCCTTGCATATTATAGTTCATCACGAAGCTTTTGTAGCTTGGTGGCTGTGATTGAAGAACTTTGTCAATGACAATATCAACTGGAAGATTAACTTCCAGCTGAGTCAAGTGATTGTGGTACCCAGACATTCTGAGTATATGCTCACTGCCAGAACTATTATCCTCCATTTTGCAGCTGTAGAACTTATTGGAGACTTCATATCTCTCAATCCGGGAATTTGCTTGAAATATTAACTTCAACTCCTGGAACATCTCATATGCTCCATGACGTTCAAAACATCGTTGAAGTCCCGGTTCTAAGCCATAAAGCATGGCACACTGAACTATTGAGTAGTCATCAACTTTGTTCTACCAAACGTTCATAACATCTGGCGTTGCTCCTGCAGCGGGTTTGGCACCAAGCGGTGCTTCCAGGACGTAATTCTTCTGTGCAACAATGAGGATAATCCTCAAGTTATGGACCCAGTCCGTGTAATTGCTACCATCATCTTCCAACTTAGCTTCTCTATTAATGCATTAAAACTCAAGGGAACAACAGCACGGGCCATTAATCTACAACAACATAGACATGCAAAATACTATCAGGTACTAAGTTCATGATAAATTAAAGTTCAATTAATCATATTACTTAAGAACTCCCACTTAGATAGACATCCCTCTAATCATCTAAGTGATCATGTGATCCATATCAACTAAACCATGTCCGATCATCACGTGAGATGGAGTAGTTTTCAGTGGTGAACATCACTATGTTGATCATATCTACTATATGACTCACGCTCGACCTTTCGGTTTCAGTGTTCCGAGGCCATACCTACATGTTGCACCCATTGTATGTGAACGTAGAGCTTATCACACCCGATCATCACATGGTGTCTCGGCACGACGAACTGTAGCTGTCGGTGTCAAAACCGGCGGATCTCGGGTAGGGGGTCCCGAATTGTGCGTCTAGGATTTATGGTAACAGGAGACAGGGGACACGATGTTTACCCAGGTTCGGGCCCTCTCTATGGAGGTAATACCCTACTTCCTGCTTGATTGATCTTGATGAATATGAGTATTACAAGAGTTGATCTACCACGAGATCATAGTGGCTAAACCCTAGAAGTCTAGCCTTTATGACTATGGTAATGTGTATATCCTTTTCGGACTAACCCCTCGGTTTATATAGACACCAGGGGAATCTAGGATTACATAGTCGGTTACATAAGAAGGAATCTTCATAGTCGGTCACCAAGCTTGCCTTCCACGTCAAGGAGAGTCCAATCCGGACACAGGTACAGTCTTCGGCCTTTATGTCTTCACAGCCCATCAGTCCGGCCCATGAAGAACAAAAGCCGACGCCTTGAGGACCCTTTAGTCCAGACTCCTCAAGAGTAGCCCCTGAACCAGTCTTCAATAGCGAGGTGTTCGGCACACAAATTGTATTCGGTATTGCAAGGTGGGTTCCTCCTTTAATGATCTCCAAGTAATATATTCGGCCATTGACCCAATGTCGCTCCCCTCGGCTTCTGCGCGTTAAATAACTTCACCTTCCACGTGTCAGGCGAATGTGAAAGGTCAGGACATTTTTGCGAATAACACCCCATCCATGCAGGGAAGAGCACCTATTTAAAGAGATTAGATCCTAGATCCATTCGGCACCACATAGAGAAATCCCTGGAGACTGTTAGGAGAAACCATTCTAGCATGGCTAGCGTTCCCAGCTCCTCCTCCCGTTCCGGCCCAGAGAAAGGCGGGTGGGAGAGGTGTTCGGTGTCCCACAGTCAATTGGCGAAGCTGCAGACGCAGGGATTTCTTCCCCCTGCAGATCTAGTCCATGTTCGAGCGGGGCTAGCTTCTTTCAATGGTGAGACTCAGGCATAGGTCTTTCCCAATCCATCCGGGGGAGAGCGGGTGTGTTTCGTCCCCTACTTGCTAAGAGGCGTCGGATTTCCAATCCATCCATTCCTTCGAGGGCTTCTGGAATATTATGGCCTCCAGCTGCACAACTTTACCCCTGCCTCCATTCTACACATCACAGGTTATGTTGCCTTATGCGAATTATTTTTGGGCATTGAGGCCCATTTTGAGCTGTGGAGGAAGTTGTCCTGTCGGATATCTGTTCGGCACACCAAGGAAGGCATCTGAAGAATGGCCTTCCGAATGGTTCTACATTGAGGATGTCGCACTCCCTGACCCCGTTCGAAAGGGTCTTCCTGAATTTGCGAGTGTTCCGCTGAAGAAACGCCACAGTTGGCGTCCCCGAAGTCTTGAAGAGGATGACAGCGCAGAAGTTCGTCAGCTCATGAGCAAGATAAAGACGCTCGCTCAGTCCGGACTCACTATAATTGAGGTAATGGTGACCTCCATAGTGCAAGCGGTTCAGCCGCTACAATACAGAGGGCTGCCAATGTGGCACTATAATGGAGAGGATGACGCCTCCCGCTGTGGCCGAAAAGGTCCGGATACCCCCGCCGCTCTGGCCAAGATATTGGCTGAGCAGTTTAAAGGGGAGGAAGAGAAATTTCTTCGCATTAAGTGCAGAGATGGTATTCTATGTATGATCCTCCCAGTTGGGTAAGCCTCAACCCCTCTGTTTCACTCATTCCACTTCCGGATTACTTTTGATAAATTTCAAATCCGTTTGTTATGACAGCACTGGTGAAATGTCACCGAAGGACTTCATAATCCCATCCCACAGCCGGAGAACCACAACCGGGAGCTTGATCCTGGATTTGAGGAGGATCCGGATATATTCGTGGTGCTCGCGGAGGGAATGTTTTACCATACGAGCTATGATGGCACAGAAGTGGCATCACCGCCGACTACCCTGGCCTTCTTCCCGTTTCGCGCGTAAGTAATCAAGAGACACCTCCTATAAAAGAGTGCTCTTATTCTACCTTACCCACCATACTGTCTTGTGCTCCAAAGAGGAGGCGTTCGGTGATTCCGAGGAGATCGGCTCCCACACCAGGCCAGCCTTCGAAGAGGAAGGCCGGCGAGGACACAGCCAGGCTTTCATCAAAGAGGTACAGGTCCACAAATATGTTTTTCAGCGGCCGCACCCGACTGTGACTTTGTGCGTTTGTCTAGTTCTAGGAAAAGGATCCGCCAGACTATGTCCGAGGGCCCGGCCGGCTGTGTTCCTGACAACCAGGATTCAGGTCCTGCCGGAGAGACGGGGGGCCGGTATGAGAACAACGTCGGATTTTCCTTCAACCAAGGGTTTGGAAGACATGTCCGTCACCAACTCAGAAGTAGAGAGCGCCATGAATCATCGGCACAGCAGGGATGTCTTGAGAGACCCCAAGTTCTCGGAAGAGGCATTTAATGCCTTCAGCTCGGGTGACGCATACATCCGAGCTGCTCGAGATGGACTTAGTGAAGCCACGAAGCAATATTTGACAGATGTGCAGGTAAGTATTTTTGTCCAAAAGAGGATGACCATATGCCCGTAGCCCCCGAGACTGAAAGTAGTTGGTACAACTGATTTAAGGATCGTTGTATGACCAGGCCCTTACCGAGAAGAATGGCCAGCTGGAGCAGTGTCGGGAGCAGCTAAACGCTGCTACCACCGAACTGGAAAACTTCAAGAAGGCTTCTTCCGGTAACATTCCCCTCCATCGAGGAACAATAATTTTATATCAATTGTGCTAATACTGTTGCTGATCGCATGATAGGATCGCCTGGTCAACTTGAAGAGAAGTTGAAGATCGCCCAAGAGGGAGAAAGAGAGGCGAAAAGGCTACACGCCACAAAGTAGCTTGACCAGCGACCCGCCGTGACGAGAAAACAAGCTACAGGATTCCCACACTACGTTGGGTGAAGAGTTGAAAGATGTGCGAGCCCAGCTAGCCGACTCCGTGAAGGAGAACAGGAAGCTGTGGGGCGGCATATCCAGTATGTATCTGAACTATTTTTAGAGTAGTTCGGAGATAAATGGAACCGGTATAGTTATGATTGCAGGTATATTGGCGGGCCGTCCGGAAGAGGAGGTGTCCGGATCATCAAGTGATCTGCTGCAAAGACTGTCGCAAGTGCACGAGCATGCTCGGCTAGCCATGCGGAGCATTGCTAAGGCCTTATGGCCATCCGCCTCCCCTCCAGGAAGTATGGAGGAGCTTGTAGAGTTGTTCAAGGGAGCGGCGCGGCGTATCCGACTATGGAAGATATCGGCCTGCCGAGAGTGTGCGCGAGAGGCCTAGGCCATGGTAAAAACTCGATATACCAAGCTGGATCCTAATCACATGGCCCGGGTTGGACCGCTAGGGTCAAATGGGGAAGAAATTCCCGTTAGTTTAGTATATGACCAAGTAGAGGTGGCCGCCAAATATTCTCAACCGGATTGTAAGTTAGACTGCCTGTTGGACGGTGTAGAGGAGGAAGTGTTCGAGTCCAAGTGACTATGTACTTTCCTCGTCATGTGGAACTCTAGCTGAATTGTATATCATTTTTCATGGCAGACCTTTTCGCTTCAACCTCCGGACCCGAAGGTGCGGAGTGTTTCCGAATATCGTCGCGGGCGAATAGGCCGGGGTATGCATGGAAAACTAGGCATAGGGGTCATAGTTGCTTGAACAGACAAGTTGTATCCGGCTAGCTATGTTATATTACATTGAGATTGTAAGAAACATCTTCCAGAGAGAATAGTTCCGTTAAGGGTTCCTTTCCCTGGGTGTGCATTCATTTAATGTACATGTCCGAATTGTGATGCGAAAATCACGGTGTATGTAACTTCTGGGGGTTCGCAATGGAATAAATGAAAAGACGTCTTTAATTCACCGACCGAATATTCCCTTAAGAACGCTTAGCTTTCGCATCACCACCGAGGTACACATCCGGATGACCCGCAAGAATAATCGCAGAGGTGCTCCTTTATGCCCCAGCCAAACTAACGGGAACGTAGGGCATAAGCACAGGAGCCAGGCAACCCAGCTTGGCCAAAACTTAAGTCATATTTATGCATATAATGGCGAAGAAAAGTTGCATATGGAAGAAAATGCATATGTAAAGAGCTTGATGCTCGAGGAGTAATAAAAAAGCTTATCCAAGAAGCCCCCAGGTATGGTGGATGTACAAATTTGAAGATGTGTAGTTGTACGGTCGAGCCGTATGAGAACTGCAAAGCGAAAAAATAAAAGCGGAAAAGAGAGGAAAAATAATGGAAAATACAGGGGAGAAGGAGACGAACAAAAATTTGGCACTAGGCATAGAATCTTCGAAGTCTGGCCACGTTCCATGGGTTCGGCTCTAGGCGATTGTCTGATGCATCACGAAGACGGTACGCTCCGCCGGTGAGAACATGGTCAATTATGAAGGGACCCTCCCATTTGGGCTTGAGTTTGTCCTTTTTCTTCTCCGACAAGCATAGAACGAGTTCTCCAACGTTGTGAGTCTTGGCCCGTACTTCTCTGCTTTGATATCTTCGAGCCTGCTGTTGGTAAAATGTTGAACGGGCTTTGGCGACGTCGCGCTCCTCCTCCAGGGCATCTAGGCTGTCCTGCCGGTCTAGCTCGGCTTCTCTCTCTTCATACATACGCACTCGAGGCGAATCGTGAATGATATCGTAGGGCAACACAACCTCTGCGCCGTACACCATGAAGAAAGGTGTGTATCCGGTAGTATGGTTGGGCATGGTCCGCAGCCCCCAGAGCACGGAGTCGAGCTCCTCAACCTAGTGCTTGTCAGATTCTTGCAAGGACCGCACTAGTCTGGGCTTGATGCCGCTCATAATAAGACCATTGGCCCGTTCGACTTGACCATTGGTTTGCGGGTGGTAGACGGAGGCGTAATGGAGCTTAATGCCAAGATTAGTACACCAAGTTTTTACTTCGTCGGCTGTAAAATTAGAGCCGTTGTCGGTGATGATGTTGTGTGGGACACCATAACAGTGCACAACACCGGATATGAATTCTATCACCGGGCCGGACTCGGCCATTTTGACTGGTTTAGCCTCTATCCAGTTAGTGAATTTGTCCACCATAACCAGCAGATATTTTTTCTTATGGCTTCCCCCTTTAAGGGGTCCAACCATGTCCAATCCCCAGACCGCGAAAGGCCAAGTAATGGGGATTGTCTGTAAGGCAGTTGGGGGATATGGCTTTGGTTGGCGAAGAGTTGGCATCCGACGCAGCGTTGGACAAGGTCCTACGTGTCTGCTCGGGCCGTCGGCCAATAAAACCCTGTACGGAAGGCCTTGCTAACAAGGGCACGGGCTGCGGTGTGGTGTCCGCCTAGACCAGCATGAATTTCTTCCAAAAGCTGCCGCCCCTCCTCCTCGGAGATACATCTTTGAAGTACTCCGGTAGTACTTTTCTTGTAGAGCTCTCCGCCGTGAACCTTGTAGGCCTTCGAACGCCGGATAATGCGGCGAGCCTCATTCTGGTCTTCGGGAAGCTCCTTCCTATTAATGTAGGCTAAGAAGGGTTCGGTCCATGGGGTGATAACTGCCATGATGAGGTAGGCCGATGGTGTAATTTCGGTGGCTGAGCCCCCGATGATATCGGTGTGTTCGGAATCCGGAGTTGTGTTCGGATCTGGGTTGTTGTTGCCGCCCTCCCCTTGCCACACCACGGAAGGCTTGAAAAGTCTTTCCAGGAAGATGTTGGGTGGAACGGGGTCGCGCTTAGCGCCTATGCGAGCGAGGGTGTCCACCGCCTGATTGCTTTCTCGGGCGACGTGGTGAAATTTGAGCCCCTCGAACCGAGCCGACATTTTTAGGACGACATTACGATAAGCTACCATCTTTGGATCTTTGGCATCAAAGTCTCCGTTTATTTGAGATATTGCGAGGTTTGAGTCCCCGCGCACCTCCAGGCGTTGTATGCCCACGGATACGGCCATCCGAAGACCATGTAGTAAGGCCTCATATTCGGCTGCATTGTTGGAGTCTGTGTATAATATTTGGAGTACATACTGGACGGCATCTCCAGTGGGGGATGTTAACACAACGCCCGCTCCTAGCCCTGCCAACATTTTGGAGCCGTCAAAATACATGACCCAATTGGAATATGCGCCATACTCTTTAGGGAGTTCGGCCTCTGTCCATTCGGCGACGAAGTCAGCCAGTACTTGGGATTTGATGGCTCGGCGTGGCTTGTATGTTATGTCGAATTGAAGTAGCTCTATGGCCCATTTGGCAATCCGGCCCATGGCATCGCGGTTGTTTATAATGTCGTTCAATGGTACTTCAGAGGCCACCGTGATTGAACACTCCTAGAAGTAGTGATGTAGCTTTTGAGATGCCATGAAGACCGCGTATGCTATCTTTTGGTAATGGGGGTACTGAGATTTGCATGGTGTGAGGACAGTAGATACGTAGTATACTGGTTTTTGAAGTGGGAATTTGTGTTTGTCCTGTTCTCGTTCGACGACGAGCATGGCGCTCACCACCTGATGTGTTGCCGATATGTATAGCGACATGGGTTTGCCCGCGTTTGGTGCGGGCAGGATTGGGTTGCTTGCTAGGAGGCCTTTATTTCCTCCAGTCCAGCGGTCGCCGCGTCTGTCCATTCGAAGTTATCAGTGCGCTGTAAGAGGCGATAGAGTGGTAGTGCCTTTTCTCCTAATCTGGAGATAAAGCGACTTAATGCTGCCACGCAACCAGCTAGTTTGGACTTGTTTGAGGTCTGTTGGTGTAGCCAACTGTGACAGAGCTCGGATTTTAGTTGGGTTTGCTTCTATTCCTCTGTTGGAAACGATGAAGCCCAGCAGCTTTCCAGTGGGGACACCGAAGACACACTTTTCCGGGTTGAGTTTAATGTCATATGCGCGGAGGTTGTCAAATGTGAGATGTAAGTCGTCTATTAGTGTTTCGACGTGCCTAGTTTTGATGACGACGTCATCGACGTAGGTCTCTACTGTCTTTCCTATTTGCTTCTCCAGGCATGTTTGAATCATGCGTTGGTATGTCGTGCCAGCGTTCTTGACCCCGAAGGGCATAGTGTTGAAGCAGAATGGCCCGTATGGGGTAATAAATAATGTTGCAGCTTGATCGGACTCCTTCATTTTGATTTGATGGTATCCGGAATATGCATCGAGGAAACACAGTGAGTAGTGTCCTGCGGTGGCGTCAATGATTTGATCAATGCGGGGAAGGGGGAAGGGATCCTTAGGGCAAGCCTTGTTGAGGTCCTTGAAATCGACACACAAGCGCCAGGATTTATCCTTCTTTGGTACCATTACCAGGTTTGCTAGCCAGTCCGGATGTTTGATTTCTCTAATGAATCCGGCCTCGATAAGCTTGGCCAGCTCCTCCCCCATGGCTTGTCGCTTGGGTTCGGAAAAGCGCCGCAGTGTTTGCTTGACCAGTTTAAATCCCTTTAATATATTGAGGCTATGTTCGGCCAACTTGTGTGGGATCCCTAGCATATCCGAAGGGTGCCAGGCAAATATGTCCCAGTTTTCACGCAGGAATTCTCGGAGCTGCATCAATCAAGGGTTCGATTTAAGCCCGATAGATGTTGTCTTCTTGGGGTCCGTTGGGTGGACCTGGAATTTGACTATTTCTTCTGCTGGTTTGAAGGAGGTGGATTTGGGGCATTTGTCGAGGATCACATCGTCCCTATCCATCATGGAGCGTAGTGCGGTTAATTCTTTAGCCGCGAGGGCTTCGGATAGCGCCTCCAGGGCCAGGGATGCGGTTTTGTTTTCAGCGCGGAGTGCTATGTCCGGATCACTGAAGAGAGTGATTATACCATTTGGTCCGGGCATTTTAAGCTTCATATACCCGTAATGAGGTATAGCTTGGAAGCGTGTCAAAGCATCCCGTCCCAAAAGGGCGTGGTAGCCGCTGCTGAAAGGGGCCACTTGGAAAGTGATTTCTTCGGACCGATAGTTCTCCGGCGTGCCAAATACTACGTCAAGTGTGATTTTGCCAGCGCACCACGCCTCCCGACTGGGAATGATTCCTCGAAAGGTTGTGCTCCTTTGCTTGATGCGGCTCCTGTCTATTTCTGTTTTGTGGAGTGTGTCCTCATAAATGAGGTTTAATCCACTGCCGCCGTCCATGAGGACCTTGGTAAGTGGAAACCCATCCACGATAGGACTGAGGACTAATGCGGCTGGCACTCGGACTGTTCTGTACTTCGGTTCGTCACCGGCATTAAATGGTACAGCCATGTCGTTCCAAGGGTTTATTGCAGCGATTTGGCAGACGTCGGCAAGGTCGTGAAGTGCCCTTTTGTGCTTGTTGTTTGAAGCGAATGTCTCGAAGACCGTCAATACTCTTGTGTCGTCGTCTTCTGGGGGATGCTGTTCTGGGGCGTCCTTGATAAGGATGTCCTCGCCGCTCTTGGCTACATGCCGTAGTATCCAACATGCTCTAAGGCTATGGGTTGCCACGGTATCTGGTGTTGTATGTATTTTGCATGGGCCATCGAGCCATCCCTCCAGAACGCTGTCGTGCCGCATAGTGGTTTTATGTTTCTTGACTGTTGGACTAGGCGTGCCATGGGGGTGCACCATCTTCGCCTGTAGGGAAGGTTGAGTTGGGACCGACAGTTCCAAGCAAGCTGCCTGAGTTTTCCAAGCTCTCTCCATCGCGCTGTACTTTTGTACGATAGTTGCTAAGTCAATGAATTTCAGTATGAGGCAGTGATTGATGGCGTTGAGGATTCCTTCGTCCACGCAATTGTTGCAGCCCGGTCTCGTCCAGGCAATCTTTTACCTTGTCCTTGACAAGGAGGAATCTGGCCCAGAAGTGGTGGACCGTTTCCTGAGACTGCTATTTTATGCTCATGAGAGCGTCTATGTCCGGGTGGGTGGGTGGAATTATATCTGAACCCTGACCTGACCGATTATCCCGAGTCTGAAGACCTTCCGGACTCAAAAGCCCGGTCTCCCGAGTATCTTCTGATTGTTTAGGACCGTTGTCCGATTCTATGTTCGGAGGGCTAGTCGTATCCTTTCGTTGGTGGGTGTCCGGTTCCTCCTGATCGGCGGTCCAGACATATTCCTTCTTCGATATCGGTGTAGACTCGTCGTCCTGCTCCTCGACCACCGCTATCTGGTGGGTGACCGGTGGAGTTTCGGTTTCTCCCTGATCGGTTTTAGGCCCGATCCGATCATAATCTGTGGCGATTCCCAAAGCAGCGATGCGATCTAGGAGCTCGTTTAAGGACGAAAACTCTGCCGGATCCATCTTCTTGGAGTGTTCGGAGTTGATGCGAAGGGGGTTTTCGATGGCCCGAGAGGTCATCGTCGGCTTAACGGCCGAACGGGCGATCATGGTAAAGCCGCCCAGCTGGAGGGTTTGGCCTGGGGCCAGGGCCATCAGTCCGGCCCATGGATAACAGGCCGGACGCCCGAGGACCCCTTAGTCCAGGACTCCCTCAGTAGCAACGGTGCATACTCAGGGAGAACACTTATACCTTGAAATTTAGTGAGAGATCATCTTATAATGCTACCGTCGTACTAAGCAAAATAAGATACATAAAGGATAAACATCACAGGCAATCAATATAAGTGAGATGATATGGCCATCATCAACTTGTGCCTTTGATCTCCATCTCCAAAGCACCGTCATGATCACCATCGTCACCGGCTTCACACCTTGATCTCCATCGTGGCATCGTTGTCGTCTCGCCAACTATTGTTTCCATGACTATCACTACCGCTTAGTGATAAAGTAAAGCAATTACATGGCGATTGCATTTCATACAATAAAGCGACAACTATATGGCTCCTGCCAGTTGCCGATAATTGTGTTACAAAACATGATCATCTCATACAACAATTTATATAATCACGTCTTGACCATATCACATCACAACATGCCCTGCAAAAACAAGTTAGACGTCCTCTACTTTTTCGTTGCAAGTTTTACGTGGCTGCTACGGGTTTAGCAAGAACCGTTTCTTACCTACGCATCAAAGCCACAACGATTTTTCGTCAAGTTTGTTGTTTTAACCTTCAACAAGGACCGGGCGTAGTCACACTTGATTCAACTAAAGTTGGAGAAACAGACACCCACTAGCCACCTGTGTGCGAAGCACGGCGGTAGAACCAGTCTCATGAACGCGGTCATGTAATGTCGGTCTGGGCCGCTTCATCCAACAATACCGCCAAATCAAAGTATGACATGCTGGTAAGCAGTATGACTATTATCGCCCACAACACTTTGTGTTCTACTCGTGCATATAACATCTACGCATAGACCTGGCTCGGATGCCACTGTTGGGGAACATAGTATTTCAAAATTTTCCTACGATCACACAAGATCTATCTAGGAGAAGCATAGCAACGAGCGGGGAGAGTGTGTCTACGTACCCTCGTAGCTCGAAAGTGGAAGCATTTAGTAACGCGGTTGATGTAGTCGAACGTCTTCGTGATCCAGCCGATCAAGTACCGAACGCATGGCACCTCCGTGATCTGCACACGTTCAGCTTGGTGACGTCCATGTACTCTTGATCCAGCTGAGGCCGAGGGACAGTTTCGTCAGCACGACGACGTGGTGACGGTGATGATGAAGTTACCGGCGCAGGGCTTCGCCTAAGCACTATGATGATATGACCGAGGTGGAAATATGTGGAGGGGGCACCGCACAAGGCTAAGAATCAACTTGTGTGTCTATGGGGTGCCCCCTCCCCCGTATATAAATGAGGGGAGGAGGAGGCCGGCTGGCCTCATGGTGCGCCCCAAGGGGGGGATTCCTACTCCTACTAGGAGTAGGTTTCCCCCCTTTCCTAGTCCAACTAGGAGGGGAAAGGAAGGGGAAGAGGGGAAGAAGGAAAGTGGGGCCGGCCCCCTTCCCCAATTCGGATTGAGCTTGGCGGGGCGCGCCCCACCTCTTGGCCGCCTCCTCTCTCTTACACTAAAGCCCATGTAGGCCCATTAAGCCCCCGGGGGGTTCCGGTAACCCCCTGATACTCCGATAAATTCGCGAACTCATCCGAAACCATTCCGGTATCCAAACATAACCTTTCCAATATATCAATCTTCATGTCTCGACCATTTCGAGACTCCTCGTCATGTCCGTGATCACATCCGGGACTCCGAACTACCTTCAGTACATCAAAACACATAAACTCATAATGTTGATCATCATCGAACATTAAGCGTGCGGACCCTACGAGTTTGAGAACCATGTAGACATGACCGAGACTAATCTCTGGTCAATAACCAATAGCAGAACCTGGATGCTCATATTGGTTCCTACATATTCTACGAAGATCTTTATCGGTTAAACCGCATAACAGCATACGTTGTTCCCTTTGTCATCGGTATGTTACTAGTCCGAGATTCAATCGTCGGTATCATCATACCTAGTTCAATCTCGTTACCGGCAAGTCTCTTTACTCGTTCCATAATGCATCATCCCGTCACTAACACATTAGTCACATTGCTTGCAAGGCTTATAGTGATGTGCATTACCGAGAGGGCCCAGAGATACCTCTCCGACAATCGGAGTGACAAATCCTAATCTCGATCTATGCTAACTCAACAAACACCATCAGAGACACCTGTAGAGCATCTTTATAGTCACCCAGTTATGTTGTGACGTTTGATAGCACACTAAGTGTTCCTCCGGTATTTTGGAGTATCACAATCTCATAGTCATAGGAACATGTATAAGTTATGAAGAAAGCAATAGCAATAAACTAAACGATCATAGTGCTAAGCTAATGGATGGGTTAAGTCAATCACATCATTCTCTAATGATGTGATCCCGTTCATCAAATGACAACTCATGTCTATGGCTAGGAAACTTAACCATCTTTGATTAACGAACTAGTCAAGTAGAGGCATACTAGTGACACTCTGTTTTGTCTATGTATTCACACATGTACTAAGTTTCCCGTTAATACAATTCTAGCATGAATAATAAACATTTATCATGATATAAGGAAATATAAATAACATCTTTATTATTGCCTCTAGGGCATATTTCCTTCACCACTACCGCTCATTCTTCTCAATTCTTATCCTAGCGCCTCTGCTCATACGCCCCCCACACAACCACTCGTTCCCGTCTATCTTGTCCAATATAGCCCATCGCCACCTACCTCCTGCTGCCATCCCCTTCCGCCATGGATGAGCTTAGCCTTCCCATCACTAATCAAATGCGAGCCAGCTGTTCCCCTGCTTCCTCAAGTGCGAGATGCCATCCACATCACCCGTCTCCCTTCCTTCCTCGCATTTGTTTCTCATCTGTTGCGTCATGGGGCGTTGTGAGGCGAACCGGGCACTGGCGCACGGGGCCGAGCAGTGGTGCTCGCCGGCTGCGACTAGAGATGCTTCAGAGGGGAGCCGAAGCTGCAATGGGGAAGGATTGATGCTGCAATCTGATGTGGCTTGAACTACGTCGGTATTTCCCCAAAGAGGAAGGAGTACAGCTACGGTAGGTATTTCCCTCAGTGATGAGACAAAGGTTATCAAACCAGTAGGAGAACCACGCAACACCACGTAAACAGCTCCTACACACAAAGAACAAATACTTGCAACCTGACGTAAGAGAGGGGTTGTCAATCCCTCACAGGTAAAAAGATAGGTAAAATTATAGTAGATTGGATAAATAGATCTCGCAGGAACGCGAGATAAAATAAATAACAATAAATTGCAGCAAGGTACTTTAGTATCGAGAAAACTAAAATCCAACCAGCAGGAATTCTGCTACAGATCCGCACTACTCGGATGTCGTCGGTTTTAAATCGTACAACCATCACGCATTGAAATGAGCAGTTCACCAATATTACAAGTCTTTGCCACCGCCTAGTGAAAAAAATGATTCATCTGTCTCTTTTTTGCCGATCCGCACACAGCCTCCTCTCATCCTCCTCCACATGCCGCCATAGGAGAAGGACGCTCGATAGACCGCTCCTCCGCTATCACACCTCCCCTCTTCATCTTCTTCACGCCCTTTCTCTCCTCCCGGCCGGCCGCGTCTTACCTCGCCTGCAGGCGACTCGTCCATGAGCCCAGAAGCCATGGTCGGGCTGCTCCGCGCCGCGCGCCGCCTCACCTCGGCATCCCCCTCACTGTTGTGTGCTGTTCCGCCCGAGGCTGGCTGCGCCTCTGCCTCTTCTCTAGCCCAGCTCCTCCTAGCCGCGCATGCCCCGCCTCATTTCCCGAGCTCCCTGGTCAGGCCATGGCGCTCGCCCATCTCCCTGCTCACAGATCATCGAAAAACAAGGTAGACATGTTAGGGCCGGTCTCGTTGAAACCTTCCTCTTGCCCATAAACAAGGTCACAGTACTAGTCCTGTGATTGGAAAAACAAGACCCCAAATCTAGTGGCTCGATGGATCAGTGTCTAGAGAAACTGATGTTCCACTAGTATTTATTCTGTAACAACAACGACGTAGCGTCTCTCACCTGGAGTAGTTTTTATTCTGTAATTTTTCTTGGAACAAATTGTTGTTCTACTTGAGCAGTATTTACTCTGTAAAAAATCTCACATTTTTTGTTCTACACCTACCACTACAATGACTTTCACTGAATCTTCCACTGCCCAGATCGGTGAGCTGAGCTCCCTCTCCATAACCAGCCGCTGTCAGCTCCTGTCGAGTTTCACCCAGGACCCACCTCCGCCATGTCCTGCACCCCTCTGACCATGGCCCCTGTGGCCTGCCTCCTGCTCCATTTGACAGAGACAACCACCGCCATCTCGTCGTTGTCCGTCCGGTGCACGGACGCAACCGAGAATGCCAAGAACCTTCATGATCACACCACACAGCCAAGACCACAACTGCGCTGCCAAGTTTCACGAAGGCCTCCGATTTTGTCAAGTCATACAAACCACAACAACCCGCAAGACCAACGATCCAACGACCGCCGCCGCCACGTCGGACTACAGAAACACTACTTCCAACGCCAAGTTCAAGTACACCGTCGACCCTGAACCTGGAACGACTGCCATGGACGAATGAATGTGTTGTACAAACATCACGGGTAATGTTTGACCCGATACCTCGTGCGTAAAGAGCATGATAATTTACTCACCACATACCGAATAACTAATGTGAAATCATCACGGTAACTTTTACCCAAGCTAAAAAGTTGTTGAAAATATACCCCCATAACTTATGTGTAAATAGCATGGTATTTTACTCTTCGTGAACCTAACAACTTACGTGCATACAACACCATAACTTTGATTAACGAAAAAAAGTTTGTTGAACTTACCCCGATAACGGTAGTTTACTCACCGCAAACATGATAACTTTCGTATAAACAAACATGGTAACTTTGACACCAGAGGAAATGTTGTTGAAACATACCCCGATAATTTGTATATAAATAACATGATAATATACTCACCGTAGACCTGATAACTTAGAGACAAAACATCTGTTAACTTTTGATTCAAAAAAATAAGTTATTGAAACATACCCTCAGTAATATTTATGTAAATAGCATGGTAATATATGCACATCACATCTAATAACTTGGGTACAAACACCGTAGTAACTTTGATCCTGAAAAAATATTGGAAACATACCCCCGGTAACTTCTATATAAATAGCATGGTATTATTGCATTGCAGACCTGATAACTAAATTACTGTAGGACCTTGAAGTATGTCTAGAGGGGGGGTGATTAGACTACTTGACCAATTAAAATCTTAACCTTTTCCCAATTTTAGACTTTGGCAGATTTTAGCTATCTTTGCACAAGTCAAGCGATCTTCACACAATTCAAGCAAGCATGCAAAGAGTATATGAGCAGCGGAATTTAAAGCATGCAACTTGCAAGAATGTAAAGGGAAAGGTTTGGAGGATTCAAACGCAATTGGAGACACGGATGTTTTTGTCGTGGTTCCGATAGGTGGTGCTATCGTACATCCACGTTGATGGAGACTTCAACCCACGAAGGGTAACGGTTCCGCGAGTCCACGGAGGGCTCCACCCACGAAGGGTCCACGAAGAAGCAACCTTGTCTATCCCACCATGGTCGTCGCCCACAAAGGACTTGCCTCACTAGTGGTAGATCTTCACGAAGTAGGCGATCTCCTTGCCCTTACAAACTCCTTCGTTCAACTCCACAATCTTGTCGGAGGCTCCCAAGTGACACCTAGCCAATCTAGGAGACACCACTCTCCAAGAAGTAACAGATGGTGTGTTGATGATGAACTCCTTGCTCTTGTGCTTCAAATGATAGTCTCCCCAACACTCAACTCTCTCTCACAGGATTTTGATTTGGTGGAAAGAAGATTTGAGTGGAAAGCAACTTGGGAAAGGCTAGAGATCAAGATTCATGTGGTAGGAATGGAATATCTTGGCTTCAACACATGAGTAGGTGGTTCTCTCTCAGAACTGGTAAGTTGGAAGTGTAGGTTTGTTCTGATGGCTCTCTCTACGAATGAAGAGGAGGTGGAGGGGTATATATAGCCTCCACACAAAATCTAACAGTTACACACAATTTACCAAACTCGGTGGGACCGAATCAACTAACTCGGTCGGACCGATTCAGTAAACCTAGTGACCGTTAGGGTTTTCGGTGGGACCAACATGCAACTCGGTAGGACCGATATGGTTAGGGTTAGGGCATAACGTAATCTGGTGAGACCGATTACACAAACTCGGTGAGACCGATTTTGGTAATTAGCTGACCAGAGAGTTGGTCAGGTAAACTCGGTGGGACCGATTCGCTCTTTTCGGTGAGACCAAAATGTTACGAAAGGGAAACAGAGAGTTTACATTGCAATCTCGGTGGGACAGATCGCTCACTTCGGTTAGACCGAAACGTTACGAAGGGAAACAGAGAGATTACAATACCATCTCGGTGAGACCGAGATCCCTATCGGTGAAACCGATTTGCCTATGGTTTGTGGCAATGGCTATGACATTTGAACTCAGTGGCGCCGGATAGAAAGAATCGGTAGGACCGATTTTGACTTTAGTTTAGGTCATATGTGGATGTGAGAAAGTAGTTGAAGGTTTTTGGAGCATATCACTAAGCACATGAAGCAAGAGGCTCATTAAGCAACACCTCATCCCTCCTTGATAGTATTGGCTTTTCCTATAGACTCAATGTGATCTTGGATCACTAAAATGTAAAATGTAGAGTCTTGAGCTTTTGAGCTTGAGCCAATCCTTTGTCCTTAATATTTTGAGGGATCCACTTTCATCATTCATGCCATGCCATTCATTGAGCTTTCCTGAAATATTTGTCTTGGAATAGCATTAGCTCAATGAGCTATATGTTGTTATGAATTACCAAAACCACCTAGGGATAGTTGCACTTTCAATCTCCCCCTTTTTGGTAATTGATGACAACATATAGATCAAAGCTTCGACAAATGATAATAAGATTGAAAAACATCGTCGCTTTGAGAAGTATGTGATAAGCAAGAGCTCCCCCTAAATTTGTGCATATTTTAAGATTTGCTTTGGACTGCAAATGCACAAGGAATTAGGCTCATGGGTTACTCTTCCATGTCACATACATCTTGGTGGAGCGCTCAAATAATAAAGATTGAATACATGCACTCATCACCAAGCAAAGTGAATGATCATAGAAGGATAAGTAAGATAATATCATCTAACAAGCATAAGTGTAGCTTATGATCAAACACATGATCATCAATGTCTCACAGATAATAGCATAGTATCTTAAGCAATCAAAAGCAAACAGAGTTCAACCAAGAAGACAAGAGAGAACAAAAGCAAACTCTCTCTCTCAAAGCCTATGATCTATACATTTTTCTCCCCCTTTGGCAACAAGTTACCAAAAAGTTCCTAGACAATGCATAGTACTATATCGTCTCTCAGGCTTGGTCTTCAGTTGGTGGCGTAGAAATGGCTCCTTGGACGAAGACTTCAGTTGATGTGGAAGGAGCTGAAGGAGTTGGTGCTGGAGCTGGTTGCGCTGGAGCTGTAGCTGGAGCAGATGAAGTGACTCTGGTGTCTCTTACTAGCTCTGCAGTTGATCTCTGAGCTCGAGGCACTCTGGCAAATGCATCAGTAGTTGTCCTGCCCTTCCTCTCCTGCATGTCATCCTGTAGCTGCTCCACAACCGATCAATATCGCCACTTTGACATCAAGATCATAGAATTTTGTTCCATGATTCTTTCCGTGCTCTCCTGGTTTTGAGTTAGGGTGGCCAACCCTTTCTCAATCCTCAGAGTTGATGCTATCAAGTAACTAAGCTGGTCCTGTTTGCTCTTCAAAAAGTACTCAGATGCCTCCTCTTGTGTTGGCATCTTGGCAACCTTCTCTTTCTTTGCTTTCTCCTTCTTATCTTGAGCTTGTACTGATGATGGTTCATTCTCATTCATCACAACTTGATTGTCCTCAAAGTCAGGATAGAGAACAAAGTGTTCCTTATCCAACAGATACTTTCCTATGCCCATCTTTGAGTTAATCAACTCCTGAATTTGTGGGGCATATCCACAACTTCTCTTTTGGTCTGCTGCTGTCCTCTTGATAGTCTCAACTATGAGGCTCATGACCTTGAATTTCTGTGGCACATCAAATATGTGTAGCAAATTAGTTGCATGCCCTCTGATCATGTTGTGGTCACCTGATTTGCGCAAAAGAGTGTGCCTTAGGATCCAGTTGATCGTTGGCAGTCGTGACAGAAGAAAATGGACTGACCCAAGCTTGAAAGTCTCAAGAGCTTTGTCTGGGATTTCCTTGTACATCTGTGACATAGAGTTGTGATCCATCTTTTTCTTGGCATAAACGTCTAAGTCATCTTCACTCTACTTTGGGGCATTGATCAGACTTGCCCGTTCCTCAATAGTTGATTGGTATCTCGTTCCTTCAGACATCCAAATTATCCTGCCATCTGGATAGAAATGTGATGTGGAGTAGAATTGCATAATGAGCTCATCGTTCCAGTTTGTGAGCTTCTGCCCAACAAAGTCTGCAACTCCACACGCACTGAAGCTGTCATATACTCCAGGATAATGTTCTTCATTCTCCTTTATGTAGGTCCAGTCGACCCACCTCATATCACACACTATGGGCTTCTTGTCCAACAAGATTGTCTCATAGAAATCCTGTTGTTCCTTTGTGTGGAACCTGTAATCAACAGCAGTCCTTCTCCTGGTGGCATATGGATCTGACTCTCTCCATAGCCTCAAACCTAAGTCTCTCCGATCTTCATGTTCTTAGCCACAGGATGAGCATCATTGTGGTCTGAATCTTGGGTTTGAGCTTCCTTAGGACTTGTCCTTCATCATCTTCCTCAAGACAACATCGTGCACTTGGGGCCTTGTTCTTTTCAAAGAATGGTATACTCCTGGTATTCCTCTTAGGTGCACTCTTGGACTTGGAGGCAGCTTTGGGTGCTACTTTGGGCTTTGATGTTGCAGCCCCTGACTTTATAGCATCACCCATCAGCTTTTGTACCTTGGGTGCTGGTGCAGCAACCTCTTCTTCTTCTTCTTCTTCTTCTTCCATCATGGAAGGCTTTCCAATCACTCTGGCCATGGTCTTCTTGACCCTTTCCTTCCTTTTCTTTCCTTCTGCAGCAGGCTCTTTGGGTTGGGATTCCAATGATGCTTGAGTGGAGACTCTGGCTTTAGACATTGGTTGTCTTCCTGCAGGCCTTTTGATCTTCATCCCTGGCTTTACTGCAGTTGAGCTATACTCCTTCTTGAGCACTTTCTTCTTTGAAATGGCCTCATCTTCTATTGCCACATAATCCTCATCCTCGATTCTGAGGTTCTCTTCTTCCTTGTCCCGTGGCAGCTTTGGGCAAATTGCTGGGAGTGCTTCTGCTTCCATCATCTGAGCTGCTAGAGGGACTAGTGCCCTCACTCATTTGTATCTGCTCCTCCGACTTGTTCTGGCTGTCACTTTGGTCTGACATGCTGCACACACTGACTGTTGACCCTATGAATAGCTATAGATGAGATAGAGTGGATGAGCATCACAAAATGCAGAGATTTTTGCAAAAGAATGATTCAAAAAACTTAGTTTTAGTTTTCCACAGAAAGCATTTCGGATCAACAGATTTTCAAACTCGGTGATACCGAAGCAGTTTTGGAACCTAAACTAGTGAACTCGATCAGACCGAGTCACAGTTCGGTGGCACCGAGACTGCTAGGGTTTCACAAAGTTCTAAAATCGGTCACACCGATTAGCAATTCTCGGTCAGACCGAGAGTTACTAGTGCAATGGCGTTAGCCGAATCGGTGGGACCGAGTTTTTCAACTCGGTGGCTCCGAGATGGTTTCGGCGGAAACCTAACCCTAAATTTTTGAATCGCATCTATTCTAAGGATTGTGTTGACTGGATAGAGGTGTTTCAGTTGTGGCAAGAATCATAATGAACACAATGTGCTGAGAATCAGGTGAGGATAGCACTGTGATCGAGTTCATACCCTAGTTCGGCGATGAACTCGCTACGGCGGCAACGGCGGAGATGAAATCCGTTGACGGCGGCAGAGACCAGCAACAGGAGGCGGCTGGCGACGAAGTCGACGATCCAGAGACCTAGAAGGCACAGAGCTATGCGCGGGCGAAGAGGTTTGGAGAAAGTTTTCCAAAATTTTGCCCGTGTGAATATATAGCCCGACACTGTCGGTGTGACCGAGTGGAACAACTCGGTGGCACCGAGATGCATAACTGTTGACAGTTATAGCAACTCGGTGTGACCGAAAAGTTCAAATCGGTTGCACCAAGATGAAAACCTAGATCGAGTTAGTCATCTCGGTATGACCGAAATGGAGGAATCGGTCAGACCGAAAAGCACAGAGAAGTTTTGGGAGTTTAAGTCTATGACGAATCGGGGACTCCGAGTGCTCCTCACACAGAGTGGTTCGAATCTGACTTGATCAAATTTTGTGATGTAGCATGAATAGAGTTTGAGACGAGTAAAGCATAGATAGCTAGAGAAGGTTCTTAGGCATTCTTGTCCATCCACTTGGCCAAAGAAAAGAATCAAATCAATCAAAACAACAAGTGGATGTCCTCGAATGAGTAAGATATGCTACCAACATGCTCACACAATAAAACGACAAATGAAATATGTGACAAAGCATGCACAAACAATTCTAGCATCTATCAAACAATTGGCGATGACTAGGTCATCTATATATGAGTATATTGACTTAGGAGTCAAATGAGAACATTTGATCATAGGTCATACTCATCGTTTAAGCTCAAGTGGGGTTACCACTTTTACATAAAGCATTTATGTGTTCACATCATTAGAGTTGCTTTGACTCAATTCTTAGAGTTAAGCTCCCCCTAGATGTGAGATCCCCCCTTAGAGGGATGAACTAACCTTGGGTTTTGTCGATGATGACTTCATGTAGGTGTTCAAGATGTGGATGCTCAATGTTGATGTAGATCTTTTGGAGCAATCATTTGGAGTGAGTTGCACTTTAAATACCTACATGGGTTAGTCCCACAAGGAACAAACAAGAATATCCATAGACATAGAATGATGCACACACAAGATGATGTCCATGAAAACATTAGGTTACTTTGTCCCTTGCCTTACCAACATGAGGGTTTGTGACTCCTTGAACTAGTGCAAGATATGGAAGATGATTGCACTTGTCCTTGCCATAATGATATGAGTGAAGAATGTTGGCGGAGTCACCCTCAAGAACACTCTAGTTCTTCTTCTTCGGGATCCACATCATCTTGATGGGAATCCTTGGTGTTGTAGTTGTACTTGATGAAGTAGAACTTGACGTAGTCTTGGGAACCCACTTGACCAAGGCCTTAGGTGCTTCTTAAAATGCATCAATCTCCTCTTGAAACTTGTCCTTGCCTTTGTTCTTGTGGTCTTGTGGTGGAAGATCATCTTGTGCTTGTGTTCCCTTGAAGGAAGTATGATCATACTTCTCTTGTTGAGGAACAAACTTCGTCTTGGGGTATTGATCTTCTTCCCACTCAACTCCATTGGCATTGAACTTTCGTTCAAAACCAACACCTTGATTCTTCCGGTGCCTTCCTTGCTTGCGTACAATTTCCTCGAATTGCTTACTCCCGGCAAGGCTCTTGTATACACCTTTCTCTATAATTCCCTTCGATAAGTTGTTTTCTTGCTCAAGTGTAACTTGGCTAAGAGAATAATTAGTGGAATCAAGAGAACTACTAGAAGCAACAATATTGGATTTAGCATTGTTATTGTTACTAGTAGAGGAAGAATCTTTCTTGTTCTTGTTACTAGACTTGACTTGAGGCATGTAAGTAGATAAGAGTAAACGCTTGGCAATGTAAGAAGAACTTTTATTACGGAGATCATCATTGATTTCCTTTAGGAACTCATGCTCTTGCTCAAGATTGAGCTTTTCAAAGCGTAACTTCTCATGAGCCCTTAAAAGTTCTCGATGATCTTCGAAGATAGTTTCATGAGCTAACTTAAGAGTGTTTAGTTCTTTAGTTAGAAGCTCAATCTTCTCCTTATCATTGTCATTCGTTTCATCTTGATTAGCATGATTAATTGACGTTTCATCATAGTATTCATCACTAGAGTTGTCAATAAGTAAATCATCATCACCTAACAAGTCATCTTCATCACTATTAAAATCAACATACTGGGTGTGTTACCTTAGGACCTTTGGCCATGAAGCATCTTCCAATTCCTTCATTTGGTGAGTCAAATATGTCGAGGAGTTGGTTAACACAAGTGCTAGACCGGCAACACCTTCATCTTGAGTATATTCGAGTCGAGTGATAGCTTCTCTCGGAGTGATTGTCGGAGTCGGAGCGGATACTCATTCACCAACATGAGCTTGATGTCTTCGTTTTGTGTAGCTCTTTGATGACTTGTCCTTCCTTTCCGAATCCTTGCTTCTCCGTGAGGGTTTTCGCTCATAACGATCATCTCTACTCCTTCTCTCTTGGTGGTGATTCTTCTCTTCTACTTCTTCTTTTGGAGAGTCTTCTTTCTTTTGTAGGGTGCCGTACACTCATTGGAATAGTGTCCGGTCTCCCACAATTGTAGCAATTGCGCCTCGACTAGAAGATCTTTTGTCATTGTAGGACCTTGACTTAGAGCTTCTTTATTTGCTTCTACTCTTGTAGAATTTGTTTAAGTTCTTCACCATTAAGCTCAATTCTTCATTGAAGGTTTGTTTCTCACTTGATGATGTGGGGGCTTCACATGAGGCTTTGTAAGCACCACTTGACTTGTTGTGAAGTTCCTCCTTATCCTTGAGTGACATCTCATGAGCAACAATTCTTCCAATGACTTCCGTTGGCTTGAGATCTTTGTAATTTGGCATCATTTGGATCAATGTGCACACGGTATCATATTTTCCATCCAATGCTCTTAGGATATTCTTGATGATGAATCTGTCGGTCATCTCTTCACTTCCTAAGCCGGCAATCTCATTTGTGATAAGAGCAAGCCTAGACTGCATTTCAGCGACACCTTCACCATCCTTAATTTTGAACTTGTCAAGCTGACTTTGGAGCACATCCAACTTGGATTCCTTGACGGAGTCGGTACCTTCATGCATATCAATCAAAGTATCCCAAATTTCCTTTGCATTCTCAAGACGGCTGATTTTGTTGAATTCTTTGGGGCACAAGCCATTGAAGAGGATATCACAAGCTTGGGCGTTGTATTGCATCATCTTCAATTCCTCCGCACTAGCTTCACGGTTCGGTTCTCTCCCATCAAAGAATTCACATTGCAAGCCAATACACACAGCCCAAACGGCGAGGTTATGTCCAAGAATATGCATTTTCATCTTATGCTTCCAACTAGCAAAATTAGTGCCATCAAAGTAAGGACCTCTACGGTGATAATTTCCCTCGCTAGACGCCATACTCTCCTAGGTTGTGAAACCAAGGCTATGACCACCAAAAGCTATGGAAATCAAAGCAAATGGAGACCAAAGCTCTGATACCACTTGTAGGACCTTGAAGTATGTCTAGAGGGGGGTGATTAGACTACTTGACCAATTAAAAACTTAACCTTTTCCCAATTTTAGACTTTTGTAGATTTTAGCTATCTTTGCACAAGTCAAGCAATCTTCACACAATTCAAGCAAGGATGCAAAGAGTATGTGAGCAACGGAATTTAAAGCATGCAACTTGCAAGAATGTAAATGGAAGGGTTTGGAGGATTCAAACGCAATTGGAGACACGGATGTTTTTGTCGTGGTTCCGATAGGTGGTGCTATCGTACATCCACGTTGATGGAGACTTCAACCCAAGAAGGGTAACGGTTGCGCGAGTCCATGGAGGGCTCCACCCACGAAGGGTCCACGAAGAAGCAACCTTGTCTATCCCACCATGGCTGTCGCCCACGAAGGACTTGCCTCACTAGTGGTAGATCTTCACGAAGTAGGCGATCTCCTTGCCCTTACAAACTCCTTGGTAACTCCACAATCTTGTCGGAGGCTCCCAAGTGACACCTAGCCAATCTAGGAGACACCACTCTCCAAGAAGTAACAAATGGTGTGTTGATGATGAACTCCTTGCTCTTGTGCTTCAAATGATAGTCTCCCCAACACTCAACTCTCTCTCACGAGATTTGGATTTGGTGGAAAGAAGATTTGAGTGGAAAGCAACTTGGGCAAGGCTAGAGATCAAGATTCATGTGGTAGGAATGGAATATCTTGGCCTCAACACATGAGTAGGTGGTTCTCTCTCAGAAATGGTAAGTTGGAAGTGTAGTTTTGTTCTGATGGCTCTCTCTACGAATGAAGAGGAGGTGGAGGGGTATATATAGCCTCCACACAAAATCTAACCGTTACACACAATTTACCAAACTCGGTGGGACCTAATCAACAAACTCGGTCGGACCGATTCAGTAAACCTAGTGACCGTTAGGGTTTTCGGTGGGACCGACATGCAACTCGGTAGGACCGATATGGTTAGGGTTAGGGCATAACGTAATCTTGGTGAGACCGATTACACAAACTCGGTGAGACCGATTTTGGTAATTAGCTAACTAGAGAGTTGGTCAGGTAAACTCGGTGGGACCGATTCGCTCTTTTCGGTGAGACCGAAATGTTACGAAAGGGAAACAGAGAGTTTACATAACGTTACGAAGGGAAACAGAGAGATTACAATCCCGTCTCGGTGAGACCGAGATCCCTATCGGTGAAACCGATTTGCCTAGGGTTTGTGGCAGTGGCTGTGACATTTGAACTCGGTGGCGCCGGATAGAAAGAATCGGTAGGATCGATTTTGACTTTAGGTTTAGGTCATATGTGGATGTGAGAAAGTAGTTGAGGGTTTTTGAAGCATATCACTAAGCACATGAAGCAAGAGGCTCATTAAGCAACACCTTATCCCTCCTTGATAGTATTGGCTTTTCCTATAGACTCAATGTGATCTTGGATCACTAAAATGTAAAATGTAGAGTCTTGAGCTTTTGAGCTTGAGCCAATCCTTTGTCCTTAATATTTTGAGGGATCCACTTTCATCATCCATGCCATGCCATTCATTGAGATTTCCTAAAATATTTGTCTTGGAATGGCATTAGCTCAATGAGCTATATGTTGTTATGAATTACCAAAACCACCTAGGGATAGTTGCACTTTCAATTACAAACACTACGGTAACTTTAGCCCGGTGAAAAGCTAATCAGAAATATACCTCGATAACTTCTATGTAAATAGAATGATAATTTATGCACTACATACCTGATAACATACGTAGAAACACATCAATAACTTTTTCACCTGGGAAAACAAAGTTGTTGAAAAATGTATACCGATAACTTTTGTGTGAATAACATAATAATATATGGACTGTTGAGCTAATAAATCACATACAAACACCTCGATAACTTTTATTACTCAGAAAAAAATGTTTTTAAAAAACATACCTTGATAACTTCTGTGTAATTATCATGGTAATATACACACAACAGAGTTGATAACCCACTTACAAACACCATGGTAACTTTTTCTCCTGTGAAAAAAGTTGTTGAAAAACATACATCTGGTAACTTCTCTGTAAAAATCATGGATATGCACATCAAAGCTGATAGCTCATGTAAGAACACCGCGGTAACACAGAAAAAACTAAACCCTAAACCACCTCTTTTTACAATGGATCCGAACGATCCAGCTACCGCATGATTCGCATCTAACAACATGCACGTGTGTGAAACTGCCGAACGACTTCCGCTTCTCCCGCTTCATTTATTCGTCTTTTATTCTCATGATTTTTTCCATATCCAAATTGAACTAAAATCACGGTGAGAAAAATGAGCGATGAAGGGGAATCGAAGCTGGGTCTCTAGAGAGTCTCAGCAAAGCTATGTTGCCCTGTAACCAACTCACCTAGCGTTTTGTTGTTGTTTATTAGATGAAAATCAAAAACTTAGGCCTGATAACTTAGGTACAAACACCACGATAATTTTACCCGCGGAAAAAGTTGTTGAAGACGCACCCGTGATAACTTCTATATAAATAACATGATAATGTAGAAACTATAGACCTGATAACTTAGGTACAAACATCGTGATAACTTTGAACCAGATTTTTTTGTTGAAAATAAACCCCGGTAAATTTTGTGCAAATATCAGTGTATTATATGCACCGTAGACCTGACTAATTAGGTACAAACACCGCGGTAACTTTTACCTGTGGAAAAAAGTTGGTGAAGACACATCTGTGATATCTTCTATATAAATAGCATGGCAATATACACATCATAGACTTGATAACTTAGGTACAACATCATGATAACTTTGACCCAGGGGAAAAATGTTGTTGAAAATGTAACCACGGTAAATTTTGTGCAAATATTAGTTCATTATACGCACGGTAGACCTAGTAATTTAGATACAAACACCGCGGTAACCTTTTACCTGAAGAAAAAGTTGTTGAAGACACACCCACGATAACTTATATGTTAATAGCATGGTAATGTACACATCAGAAATCTGATAACTGATACATAAACACCATGATAACTTTTTTATTAGGAGAAAAAGTTGTTGAAAATAAAATCCCATAATTTGTTTGTAAATATCATGGTAATATATGCATAGTATGAGTGATAACTTACACACAAACACAACGGTAAATTGGAACTGGGGCAAAAAATTGTTGAAAATATACCCTTGATAAATTATGTGAAAATAACATGGTAATATACACACCATAGACGTGGTATCTTACTTAGCCCTGGCGTGATAACTTTTGATCCCAAAAAAGTTGTTGAAACACATCAACATAGGATTTAGTTTAGAAGGTCTGGCCGCGATGGATTTAAAAAAAATTCAATCAGATCACCGGTTTGAATTACAAAATGTTTAAAAAATTTAATAGAGAAAATCAATGATGATATCAACCTTTTATCAGGCCTATGGTGCATATACTACCATCCTATTTACACACAAATTATCGAGGAATGTCCTCATAAACATTATTTCTCCAGGTCCAAAGTTACCGTGGTCTTCGTCCATGAGTTATCAGGTTCGTGGTGTATAAATTACCATGCTTTTTACGAAAAAGTTATCGGGGTGTGTTATAACAATTTTTTTTCTCTATATCAAAAGTTATCATGATGTTTGTGTGTGAGTTATCAGGTTCAGAGCTTACAAATTACCATGCTATTTACGGAGAATGCTATGCAAGTGTTTTACAACAACCATTTTCACTAAGGTCAAATTTTACCTTGGTGTTTGTGCGCGAGTTATTAGGTCATTGTTGCACGTAATTACCAGGTTTCTGGTGCAAAAATTATCATGTTATTAGACATAAGTTCCCGAGGTATGCCAACAACGTTTTTTAGGTTAAAGTTACCACAATGTACTTTAGAAAAAACAAAACAAAAGTCAGTACAAAAGGGAAGAAAAATCGGTAAAAAAGAAGAAAAGAAAAATGATTTGTCTTTCTCATGGCCGCATCACGTAGAGGTATAAATATTATGCCACCTGATTCCAGACATAATTTAAGCTAGGTCAGCTAGTTACGAACAGCTATGGTGAACCATAGGTAGTGGGTTTGACTCCCACTTCGTACATCTTTTTTTACCATGCCATAATAAAAATTGGGAGAAGGGAGGGGAATGAAGCGGGAGAAGCAGACGGGAACGAAGCAGGAGAAGTGGAGCAAAGGAGATTGACACGATCGTGCATAGGTAGTGGGTTCGACTCCCACTTCGTACATCTTTTTTTACCACGTCAGAATAAAAAAAGGGAGAAGGGAGGGGAACGAAGCGGGAGAAGTGGACGGGAACGGAGAGGGAGAAGTGGATCAAAGGAGATTGGCACGATCGTGCTGATCTATTGCTTAACGTCCGACTGTTAGGACGTTAGTCATGTCCTTTTTGTATTTTTGGATTAGTAGATCTGAAAATAAAAGCAAACAAAAATAGATCGAGAAGGCAAATATAATAAAGAAGAGCCCCGGGGGCCGTAGATTTCACTAGTGGCTTCTCTCGAGAAAAATAGCATACGGTGTGTAAACAAATTACTGTTGGGCAATTGATAAAACTTCAAATAATCATGACGATATCCAGGGAATGATCATTATATAGGCATCACGTCCAAGATTAGTAGACCGACTCCTGCCTGCATCTACTACTATTACTCCACACATCGACCACTATCCAGCATGCACCTAGTGTATTAAGTACATGGAGCAAACAGAGTAATGCAATAAGAACGATGACATGATGTAGACAAGATCTATTTATGTAGAAATAGATCCCATCCTATTAACCTTAATAGCAACGATACATACATGTTGGTTCCCCTTCTGTCACTGCGATCAAGCATCGTAAGATCGAACCCCTCACAAAGCACCTCTTCCCATGGCAAGAAAATGTGATCTAGTTGGCCTGACTAAACCAAAGATTCGAAGAAGAAATACGAGGCTATAAGTAATAATGCATATAAGAGATCAAAAGACTCAAATAACTTTCATGGATAAAAACATAGATCTGATCATAAACTCAAAGTTCATCGGATCCCAACAAACACACCGCAAAAAGAGTTACATCAAATAGACCTCCAAGAGACCATTGTATTGAGAATCAAAAGAGAGAGAGGAAGACATCTAGCTACTAACTATGGACCCATAGGTCTACAATGAACTACTCACGCATCATCGGAGAGGCACCAATGAGGATGATGAACCCCTCTGTGATGGTGTCTAGATTGTATCCGGTGGTTCTGGAACTTGTGGTGGCTGGAATTGATTTTCGTCGACTCCCTCAAGGTTTCTGGAATATTGGGGTATTTATAGAGCAAAGAGGCAGTGCGGGAGGCCACCGAGGTGGGCACAACCAACCTGGGCGCGCCTGGGCCCCCAGGCGCGCCCTGGTGGGTTTAGCTCCCCTCAGAGCACCCCTCAGGTACTTTCTTCGCCCATCTAGTGTCTTCTGGTCCAAAAAATCCACAAAAAGTTTCACTGTGTTTCGACTCCGTTTGATATTGATTTCCTCCGATGTAAAAAACAAGCAGAAAACAGCAACTGGCACTGGGCACTATGTCAATAGGTTAGTCCCAAAAGAATGATATAAAATGATTGTAAAACATCCAAGAATGATAATGTAACAGCATGGAACAATCAAATATTATAGATAAGTTGGAGACGTATCAGCATCCCCAAGCTTAATTCATGCTCGTCCTCGAGTAGGTAAATGATAAAAACAGAATTTTTGATGTGGAATGCTGCCTAACATGTTCATCACATATTCTTTTCTTTATACGATGGACATTTGGACTTCTATATGGTTCAAAGCAATAGTATTGTTTTGACATGAGGACTTTAATACTCAAGCATATCAACTAGCAACCATGCATGTCTTTCGAAATATCAACACTGAAGCAAGTTATCCCTAGCCCATTATGCTCAATCATTGATCCATTCATGAAACACACTCGCATATTAGCTACACCCAATGCTCAAGTATGATCATAGTGCCCCTTAGTTGGTGCCTTATAAGAGAAGATGGAGACTCAAGTAAAAATAAAAAGGATTGTGCTAACTTCCAACTGGTTGGAAGATAAACAACAGATCCGAACATCTCCTCCTTCTTATCCAATCTCACATGCATGCAACCTTACTACCTAATAGTCGTGCGTGATGGTGGAGGGACGCATGCAACCAACCTTGACTAATGAGTCCATTCATGCATGCAAGTAAAAGACAAAGAAGGTGATGTCAGCAAAAGATTCTCCCTATTTTAAAACTTCAAAATGTTTTGTAGCTCAAACCGTCGCTCCGATTCAAAAATTGTTTTCACGTAAAAAAGGCGTCACGACGAGATCTTCAAAACTAGATCCCATGTTGATATGTTTCGACGACTTTTTTCAGGATAAAAGTTACCACGCCTATAGTATGTAACTTATCATGGTGTTACACTAAAGTTATCAGGGGTATGTTTCAACTATTTTTTTGCCTGAGTCAAAATATACCATGGTATTGTAAGTAATTTATGCAATACCCACTGTCTATGATCGATCTCATGTCTGGGCCACGAGGCGAGGTCCACATGTTGCCATGACTCACTTATAAAAATGGAAACTTGCATGTCATGCCGGGCAAGACCTGTTTAGGTTTGTGTCGGACCGTGCAGTGCATGAGCCGGCCTGTTGGCCACGTACGATTATGTCTATGGTGCGTAAAATACCATGACATTTATGCTGAAGTTATTGAGGGTATGTTTTTCAACTTCTTCCCAGATCAAAGTTATCGTGGTATTTGTATGTCATTATCAGGTTTGTGGTCTAATATTACCATGTTATTTACCCAAAAGGTATCAAGGTTGTGTCTTTTTAAAAGAAAAAACGTAGTCAAAGTCACCGCGGTGTTTGTACATGAGTTATCAGCTCTGTTGTGCATACATTATACCATGCTATTTACACAGAAGTTATCGGGAGTATCTTTTTTCAACAAGTTTTATTCCGGTGGTCATAAGTTACCGTGGTATTGTACCTGAGTTATCAGCTCTGTTATACATATATTAACATGTTATTTCAATAGAAGTTATCGGGGCCCTATTCAAAGTTACCGAAATTCGTACATGAGTTATCATGTGTGTTATCCATATATTACCATGTTATTTACACATAAGTTATCGGGGTGCTCCCCCCCTAAATGTTGTCAACAACAGTTTTCCCCCGGGTCAAAGTTATCATGGGGTTCGTACATAAGCTATGAAATCTATAGTGAGTAAAAGTATCATGCTATTTACACAAAATTTACTAGGGGTATGTTTTCAACAACTTTCCGCGGGTCAAACTTACCACGGTATTGCATATAAGTTGTCATGTCTACAGTGTGTAAATTCACATGCTTTTTTAACAAAAATTATGCGGTATCTTTCCAACTACTTTTCCCCGGACCAAAGTTATCATTGTGTTTGAATGCGGGTTATCAGAATTGTGGTGAGTAAATTATCACGCAATTAACATAAAAAATACCAAGGGGGGGTTGTTTTCGACAACTTTTTTGGGGGTCAAAGTTATCATGATATTTGTATGTTAGTTATCATGTTTGCGGTGTGTAAATTATCACGCTATTTACATATAAAGTTCTCAGGGTGCTTAACCCCCTGGTTAAAGTTACCTTGGTTATAACAATTTTTTTCCTTGAGTTAAAGTTACTGTGGTATTTGTACCTAAGTTATTCAGGTTTGCGGTGTGTCTGTTATCATACTACTTTTACAGAAGTTGACGGGGTGCGTGAGCAGTGATGCATGCATAGTTAGATTTTTATAGCTCCCCTATGTACCCGAAATGATCTTGTACCTTTACTATGTATGTTCTTTACATATCTTTTGACATAGGTTATTAGCTCTGTTGTTCGTAAATTATCGTTATTTGCACATAAGTTGTCGTGCCGGGGGGTTATATGTTTTCAAAATATTCTTTTTCCCTTGGTCAAAGGCTATCGCGGTGTTTGTGCATAGGTTATCAGCTCCACTGTGCATAAATTATCACGTTATTTGCACAGAAGTTAACGGGTGTGGGGTTGGGGTACGTTTTCAAGTATTATTTTCCCTCGGTCAAAAGTTACCATGGTTTTTGTACTTTGCACAGGATTTATGGGGTCGAGGGGCTTATGTGTCCAACAATTATATTTCCCTTGGTGTCAATGTGTTTGTACCAACCCCCGCAAAAAAGGTGTTTGTAACAAAGTTATCGACTATGTTCTGCATAAATTATCATGCTATTTGCACATAAGTTATCAGGGTGTATTTTCACGCGGGTATTTATGCGTAAGTAATCAAGTTTTGCGATATTGAGGTATGTCTCACCATTTTTTTCCCTAGTCAAAGTTACCACGGACCAACGCACACATGCTAAAAACATATATGACTCCATTGAAATTCAACACGGTAATTTTAGCACAAGCAGCACCCTGATAACTACAACATTAACAACATGATAATTACATATAAGTCATGATGGTAACCAGAGCGGTGGAAGATTCAGTGAAAAGACGTTGCATCAACTGTTGTAGAACAAAAAAGTGACTTTTTTTACAAAGAACAAATACTATTCCCTCTGTGTGATCGAACAAGACACTTGATGCAACCGATTAGTGAAAGATGATGCATCAACCTGACTAACTGAGTAGTATTTTTTGGCCGGTTTGCCTGTCTTGTTATCTCACAAAATGTTGAACTCTTCATAAAAATGCTGAACCCAAACTGGCAGGCCCAAGTTGGTGCAGCAAGCAGAGGAACCTAGAACACAAAGCCAAGACGCCACGATGTCTCTGCTAATCACTTTTTTGTGGAAGCTCTGCTAATCACTAATCAATGCATGTAATTATGCCGGTGGCCGAAACGTATTGAACTATACTCAGTTTTGGCATGCACAAATTCGTCCTCGCGTGGAATCTCCTCTGCTCTAGATGCAGATACGAATCCACGATTTGATTTGACCAACGCCAGCGTGTCGGCCCTCGTCAAGCCCCCTTTATTATTTTTGGGTAGATGAAGGTTTGGGTGAGACTGGCCGTACCATGTCTACCTTGTTCGTTGAGCTGTGAGTAGAGAGATGGTGATGGGGCAAGGGAGCTCGAGAAATGAGGAGGCGCAGGCGTGGCTGGGAGGATTTAGACTGGAAAGAGGCAGTCGCTGACCGGAGGTAGAGGATCTGACGGCCTTGGGCTGAAACGGCAAACAACAGTGAGAAGGAGGCCGAGGCGAGGCATTGCGCGATGCGGAGTAGGTGAGCAGCAACAAGCGTCATGGATTATGTGCTCGCCGACGAGCCGAGTGCAGGCGAGGTAGGACGCGGCGGACGGGGACGAGAGAAAGGGCAGTAAGGATATTAGGGGAGGAGGCATGACAGCGGAGGAGCGGCCTTCCGGCGGCGGCGCTAGCCACTGCGCCGACGGATGCGGGATCGAGCGCCCCTCTCTTATGGCGCTGGGCGGGGATCCGAAGACGAGATATGGATGAAGCGTTTTTTTCACTAGGCGGTGGCAAGGCTTATAAATATCAGCGAACTGCTCGTTTTGAAGCACGATGGTCGCACGATCTATAACGGACGGCATCCAGGTCTTTCGAACCTGTTGCAAAACTCCGACCGGCAGGAGTTTAGCTTTATCGAAATAAAAATTACATAAAGTAAATAGAAAGGCCTTTCGCGGAGGCAAGTAGAGATTTGTAGAGGTGCCAGAGCTCAAAGCGAAAAAGATAGAGATAAAACATTTTGGGTGGCATGCTTTTCCTATCAACGAAAACGATTGAGTAGTTCCCAATACTTTCCATGCTAGATATATCATAGACGATTCCCAAACAGAAACTAAAGTTTATTCCTTTTTCCACCATACTTTCACTTTTCATGGCTAACCGTATCCACGGGTGCCTTCCATACCAACATTTTTTAAGGAATTTATTATTTGACAACATAAAGTAAATTCATTTTTCATTTCGGGACTCGGCATCCCTAATACCTTTGTCGTACTCTCGTGCAATGACAAATGAATAAACACTCATCTTGAGAATAACACATCTAGCATGGAAATATATTAGCCATCCCCTACCATTTCATGAGCGGTACAAGCACACAAAAGAGAAATTTATTTTGAAAATTAAAGATGGCACTACAAACTTACTTAGAACGGCAAAATATTACCGCATATAGGTAGGTAAATAGTGGACTCATATGGCAAAACTGGATTAAAGGATTTTGGATGCACAAGTAGTGATCATACTTAGTGCAAATGAAGGCTAGCAGAAGATTGAGAAGCATCCAACCAAGAAACAAAAAAAATCATAAGCGAGCATTAAGCATAACTATTGACTTTCGTGCTTTCATAGGGAATCACAAACCTTAACACCAATATTCTTACTAAAGCATAATTACTCATCAATATGACTCACATATCACTATCATCATATCTCGAAACTATTACAAGGAATCAAGTTTATTTTGACCAATGATCTTCATGAAAGTTTTTATTATATCCTGCTTGGATATCTATCACTTTGGAACTAGTTTCATATGTTGCTTTCTATAAGCTCAAACAAATATAAGTGAAGAATATGAGCATCATATTTCTTTCTCTCAATTAATTTAATTGAAGCAAGAGATAATTTCTTAAAAAAATACTAACTCCCGAATAAATCTAAGTGAAGTATGAGAGCATTTCTTCAAAAATAACAAAGCACACCGTACTCAAAAGGATATAAGTGAAGCACTAGAGCAATTGCATAGCTAATAAAGATTTAAGTGAAGCATATGAGCAAGCATAGCAAAATTTTGGCTCTCTCAAATAGGTGTGTCTAGAAAGGATTCATGACTTAAAATAAAAAGCAAAACAAGCAAAGATTCATATCATCCAAGACGCTCCAAGCAAAACTCATAATATGTGACGAATAAAAATATAGTTTCAAGTAAAATACCAATAGTTGTTAGAAGAAAGAGGGGATGCCACTTGGGGGCATCCCCAAGCTTAGTGTAACACCCCGGAAGTAACTTTCCGTATTTGTAACTCCAACTCTTGCCATTTTCGGCATTGTGATATGATATTCCCTCCGTGGTTGGGTTTTTCTTCATTTTGCTTTTTGTCTATGTCATGCATTTTTTTATCATGTCGTCATGTGCATCGCATTTGCATACGTGTTCGCCTCATGACTCGAGCATTTTTCCGTTGTCCGTTTTGCAATCCGCACTCCTATCTCCCCGGCGGCCCTTTTACGTTTTTCCGTGTGCGGGTACTAAACCTTCTCGAAATGGACCGAGGTTTGTCTAGTGGCCTTGGTATACCACCCGTAGACCACCGGTCAAGTTTCGGGTCATTTGAAGCTCGTTTGGTACTCCAACGGTTAACCGCACTCTCAAAAGGCCTCTTTTAGTTGCAGCCCAACACCCCTTCAAAACAGCCCAATAACCCATCTAAGTCACTTCCATGCTCTTCATCGTTCGATCACGATCGTGTGGTAAAAACTACACCTCATTTGGACTCTCCTAGCTCCTCTATGCCTATTTAAGCAAACCCTCCAAATCTGGGTCTAACTCTAGACTTCCCTACCTCGCTCCGGACGAAGCGTCCGCTCCGCCCGGACACGTCCGCCCGCCAGCCGCCGCCTCGCCCGGCCACTCGGGGCCGCGACACGTGGCCGCCCGCCCGCCGCCCATGAGGCCCACGAGCCGCCCGCCCGCCCGGCCGATCCGGGCGACCCAGCAGCTCACACACAGCCCGCCGCCGCCGCCGCCCCGCGCCGCGCCTCCGCGCCCGGCAGCGCCGCCCCTCCGCCTCGCCGAGTCCGGCCGGCCCGCCGCCGCCCGCCACCAGCCGGCTCCTCTGCCGCCACCTCGGTCGCCGCCTCCACCGGCCCGTCGCCCTCCGGCGCCACCCCCCCCACGGCTCTCTCCTTCTCGCGCCGTCCCGCGCTCCGGCGAGCCGCCGCCGGAGCTCACCGAGCCGCCGTCGCCAGATCCGATCGGGTCGGATCCCGATCCGGTCCGAGCCGCCCGTTGACCTCTCTCCCCCTCCTTTTTTCTCTAAGTCCTTAATCTCATTGTTATTTTGTTGCAATTTCAACGGAGTGTATCTTTGCATCTGTAGGTCCATTTTGCGCGTATAATATGTCAAAATGTTCGCCTCGAAGAGTAGATCATTTCATATCATTGCATCATTTTCATTTGAGCTCATCTTGATGCCCGAAATGCTGTTGGAAGAGTGCTATGTGATGTTAGTTTCTGTTTCTTAACAGAACTTGCACTTTTGTTATTTTTGCCATGATTAATGTGTCCACTCTATGAATTTGAGTCCTACATGTGTTTTGAAATATGCCATGCCATCTTTCCAGGGGTGTATGCCATATATTTTTGTGATCTATGTGGTGACTAGCACAAGCATGCAAAGTAGGTGTCCTGATGTTGCTGATTTCAGCTCTGTTTTGCTGATATTTTGATGCCATGTTTACTTGATGCTACCGAGAGATCTATGCATATTTTGAGATACTTCAGTAAGGATGTTTTTGTAAAACATGTCTTGCTCTATCCATCCATGCCTTTGTTTGCAATTATGGAGTGCCATAGCTTGAGGCAATCGAGCTCTACTTTTGCTATCAAATGTTTCCTGACAGGTTGTTTACATGTTATTCAATTTTGCCTAGGTTGTTGTGGTTGATCCATGTATGCTATGTTATTGTTCTTGCCATGCATGTCTTCTATGCCATGTCTTATTGATGTATGTATGCTTAGTTTATCATATAAGGCTCTGTAGTGAGTGCATTGAGCTTGTAAACATGCCTACTTGTTATCAGTTTTTGACATGCCATGTTGCTGAATCTGTTAACGAGACTTTCAATTTTGACATGGGTGTTACTATATTTTCTGATCCTTTTTGGCTTATGGTCAGTAAGGGACTTTTGTTCTATGCTTTGAGTAGATTCATGCCATGCCATGTTTTGCTATTTTAAGTTCCTGTAGCATGTAGTTTTGTTGCTCTGAACATTGCAACCTGTTGCTGTTTTTGCCATGTCCAGCCTGATATTTTGTGCACTTTTGCCATGCTTGTTTGAACCTGTTATGATGTGAACTAGCCGTAGCTCAGTGCTCATATTTTGTCGAGCATCTTGTGTAGATCACTGCCATGTGCTTTGTTGATACGTTTGGGTGCAGTAGCTTAATTTCTTGTTGCTTGCTAAGTGGCATCATGCTGTTTATGGCAGATTTGTGCCATTCTTGTTTTGCTTGTCATTTCCAAACCGTGCATCCGATTCCGGTGATCTTTATATCGATTTCAACCGAAATCATCTCATCTTTCAAGTGGCATACTTAGTTTGCCAATTTGATGCCTGGTTCATCATTTACATTCCAGAGCGCACATACGCATTGCATATCACATCTCGCATATCATGTCATGTTTTGCATCATGTTGATTGTGCATTGCACCGTGATTTATTGTGGTTCCTTGTTTGTGTTGTTGCTTTGGGTAGAGCCGGAGGCGAGTGCGTGAACGAGGAACCTGTTGAGAACGCTTACGAGGATCAAGCTTTCGACAACTCGAGAACATTGCGAGCAAGATGACCATACCCTCGAAATCACTTCTATCTTTGCTATGCTAGTTGCTCGCTCTTTTGCTATGCCTATGCTGCGATGCCTACCACTTGCTATATCATGCCACCCATATTGCCATGTCAGCCCTAACCATCCTTTTCCTAGCAAACCGTTGATTGGCTATGTTACCGCTTTGCTCAGCCCTCTTATAGCGTTGCTAGTTGCGGTGAAGCTGAAGTTTGTTCCTTGTTGGAACATGGAGATGTTGTTCCTTTTGGAACATGTTTACTTGTTGGGGTTATCACAATATTTATCTGCTATAATTAATACATCTATATACTTGGTAAAGGGTGGAAGGCTCGGCCTTATGCCAGTGTTTTGTTCCACTCTTGCCACCCTAGTTTCCGTCATACCGGTGTTATGTTCCTTGATTTCGCGTTCCTTACACGGTTGGGTGATTTATGGGACCCCCTTGACAGTTCGCTTTGAATAAGACTCGTCCAGCAAGGCCCAACATTGGTTTTACCATTTGCCACCTAAGCCTTTTCCCCCGGGTTTTCGCGAGCCCGAGGGTCATCTTTATTTTAACCCCCCCGGACCAGTGCTCCTTCGAGTGCTGGCCCAAACTAGAGTGCTTTGCAGCGCCCCCTCAAGGAAACTTGAGGTCTGGTTTTAGTTGTACGGACTGCTCATCCGGTGTGCCCTGAGAACGAGATATGTGCAGCTCCTATCGGGATTTGTCGGCACATTCGGGCAGCTTTGCTGGTCTTGTTTTATTGCTGTCGAAATGTCTTGTAGTCCGGGATTCCGAGATTGATCGGGTCTTCCCGGTAGAAGGAATATCCTTCGTTGACCGTGAGAGCTTATAATGGGCTAAGTTGGGACACCCCTGCAGGGTAATATCTTTCGAAAGCCGTGCCCGCGGTTATGAGGCAGATGGGAATTTGTTAATGTCCGGTTGTAGAAAACCCGAAGTTGACCTCAAATAAAATACACATCAACCGCGTGTGTAACCGTGATGGTCTCTTCTCGGCGGAGTCCGGGAAGTGAACACGGTGTTGGAGTTATGTCTGACGTAAGTAGTTTAGGATCACTTCTTGATCGCTATTAGATTCACGTCCGTGCTTTGCTTCTCTTCTCGCTCTCTTTTGCGAAGTAGCCACCATACATGCTAGTCGCTTGCTGCAGCTCCACTTTACTACTCTGTCCTTCCTATAAGCTTAAATAGTCTTGATCTCGCGGGTGTGAGATTGCTGAGTCCCCGTGACTCACAGATACTTCCAAAACAGTTGCAGGTGCCGACGATGCGGTCAGGTGACTCAACCGAGCTCAAGTGGGAGTTCGACGAGGAACGTGGTCGTTACTATGTGTCTTTTCCCGATGATCGATAGTGGTGCCCAGTTGGGACGATTCGGGATCTGTGTAGCATTTGGGGTATCTTCTTTTATTTTGGTTCCGTAGTCGGACCTTGAGTGTACTCTGAATGATGGATGTTTATTTATGTACTGTGTGAAGTGGCATCGTAAGCCAACTATGTATCTCTTTCCTTATTTATTACATGGGTTGTGTGAAGATTACCTCACTTGCGACATTGCTTTCAATGCGGTTATGCCTCTAAGTCGTGCCTCGACACGTGGGAGATATAGCCGCATCGGGCGCTACAAGTTGGTAATCGAGCCTTCCCGACTTAGGAGCCCCTACTTGATTGTTTGTTTGGCGTTGTTGAGTCTAGAATGGAAAATGTTTTGAGTCTTAGGATTATATATATCGGAGAGTAGGATTCTTTTTGCTCCCAGGTCCCTTCGTCGCTCTGGTGAGGTATCCCGACGAGAATTTTGACTCTCCTCTTCTCAAATTTCACTAAATTTTTTTTAGGATCACGTGGGTATCTTGGAATCGTTCCGATGGTTTTGTGACGAGAACATTGTTCTTGGTGCCTCGACATTTAGGGGTTGTGGCGGTGTCCCGGGAGTTGAGCTCCGAGGTGTTGTCGTCACAATTTTATCGTTGCACTTCGGAATACCTGAGTTTTGCCGACATCGAAATCTCTTTTGTGCAGTTGTTGGTGAGATAACTCGATAGCCCAAGATCTTGAGGCGAAAAGGGAGTATTGCCATGACTTGTATAACGGATGTTTTTCAAGGTCGAGGTACACGATTTCGAGGATTTCTTGGTTATGTGTTGACGGATGGATACAAATGGATCTAGGTATTGTTATTTTGGGTGATATATTTTGTATCCCTGTATCCCCAACACCAGATTGCATAACCGAAAGTTTCGGGAGTTTATAGGTGGGAATTCTAGTAGCTTACGATATTCTTTCCAATGGATGTATGATTTGAGATTGGGGTTCAACGTCTAGTGGTCCGCGCATTCACGGTCGATTCTACGGTCGCGAGGCGTCTTAAAGAATCCTTGGCTATGCTGATTCGGGGCGTCTTGTTTGTCATTCGTGACGTCCGCTATACGTCGTGTCCGTGTGGGCCCCACCACGAACACTTTGGGCGTAAATCTCTATCATGTGTTTGTTCCGCTCATTCTAGCAGCCAATCTTTTGTTTTCAGCCAGATATTCGATTTGTTTCTAAGATGATGTTGTTTCCATATCTTTATCTAAGTGGCTTCTCACCTTAATGGGCGTGTGATGATTAACTTTGGAATTCATTCGTTCATTCTTGTTGAATGTTTATTGTGAAGACTATATGTTGCAATTTCTATCCGTTGATTCTACTTATCTATTTGTCTATTAAAGGACTAACGGATGTCATCCTCTTGAGATGGCTCCGCCAACGCGTCTCTGAATCCGGATCGCAATGATGGGGATCACCGAACCTCCACCTCCACCTCCACCTCCGCCTCCGGAGGCTGGCAAGCTATCATGGCAGCCACCAATGCCAATGCTCGATGATTTTGCAGCTCTTGCAAGAACGTACTCGAGGGCAAGGCAATCAAGGAAATCAAGGTCAAGGCAACAATCAGCCGCATTTTGCTACTCTCGGTCGGTTCCTCGCTAATCAGCGAAGTCTTTCGGTTTACGTGTTGAGGCTACTGAGGCGCTAACGATTGGTTAGTGGACATCTGCAAGCATTTTGATTGTAGCAATGTCGGACCGAGGACTTTGTCAAGTTTGCATCGTTTCAACTCAAGGATCAAGCTGCTGAGTGGTACCAACAATACAAAGATTCGAGAGGAGGTCGTGTCATTACAGGATGAGTTCCGCCGTGATTTCAGAGCTCATCACATTCGAAAAGTGTTGTTGAGAGCAAGCGTGAGGAGTTCCGCAATCTCAAGCAGGGCAACATGTCTGTCTATCAATACAATATCCAGTTCGAAAGCTCGCTGTTTTGCTAAGCAAGACGTGCACGATGAGAAGAGTATGATCTATCAATTCAGAGGTGGTGCGAGAGAAGATCTGCAATTAGCTCTTGTGCTTTTGAGCCGATAAGTATGATGATTTCTATAACATGGCATCAAGCAAGAAGCTGCCCAGCTCAAATGTGAGGCTTCTAAGAAGAGAATCGGGATGCAGTTCAGTCTTCTTCTTCCTCTCAAGTGGCAGCTAAGCAGCGAAGTTCTACCTTCCTCCTCCTCCGTTCCGTCGGCCTTATCGGCAGAAGAACTCAGGTGGCCGTGGATCTTCCCACCCACCCAACCCAAGCTATCGTAACAAGTCTAATTCTCAAGCTCCAAGGTCAAGTGCTCCTTACCACCGTCCGCTCTCGAGGTGACTTGCAACAAATGTCGACAAAAAGGTCACTATGCGAACAAGTGCTTCAACCAGAGGCGCCTTCCGCCTCCTCCTCTGTGAAATCTTCCAGCAATGCAAAGGTCAAGCATAATCCAAAGCATGCCAAGGTCAATATGATGAATGCAGCTCAAGCAGAGGATTCTTCTGATGTGATCATGGGTAATCTTCTTGTTAATGATATTCCTGCAAAAGTCTTATTTGATACTGGTGCATCGCATTGTTTCATCTCAAGACCATTTGCATCTAAGCATGAATTGGGTTATCAAGAATTGCCTAGTTCCTTATCAATTGTGTCCCCGGGTAAGCAAATGACAGCTAATAATTATGTCCCGGATGTTTCTATCAAGATGGGCGATTACAGATTTCTGGCTAAACCAATTGTTCTTGGTGACTCGGATATTGATCTTATTCTCGAATGGATGGCTTTATCAAGACAAAGCTCAGCTTGATTGTGCTGCCGGGAAATTCAATTGACTCACTCTTCTAATGATGTGATCATCTATGCCGCTTCGTGATGAAACCATTCGGTTGTTTTCTCTTAATGAGAAGGGCGAATTGGATGCTATCTCTCGATTCGATCGTTTGTGAGTACCAAGATGTCTTTCCGAAGAGCTTCCGGGTATGCCTCCTCATCGGTCGCTTGAGTTCGTTATCGATCTTGAGCACGCATCGAACCCGTTTGCAAGCGTCCATACAAGCTTGGACTGATGAGCTGAAGGAATTGAAGAAGCAGCTCGATGAACAAGAGCGTCTGGGTTTGATCGGACCGAGTTCATCTCCTTGGGGTTGTGGTGTTCTTTTGTCCGAAGAAGGATGGCACGGACCGACTTTGCGTCGATTACCGTCCATTGAATAAGAAGACAATCAAGAACAAGTATCCACTTCCCAACATCAATGAGCTTTTCGAGCAACTCAAAGGTGCTACTGTGTTCTCCAAGCTTGACCTTCGTATGGGGTATCATCAGATTCGCATTCGTGAACAAGATATTCCCAAGACAGCATTCGAACAAGCTTTTGTTCTTATGAATATCTGTCATGTCTTTCGCCTTGTCAATGCTCCTCCAACATTCTCTCGGATGATGAATTTCATTTTCAACCCCTACACCAATGAATTCGTCTTGGTCTATCTTGATGATATTTTGGTCTTCTCCAAGAATAAGAAGGATCATGCCAAACATTTGCGATTGGTGCTAGACAAGCTCGAGAGTATCAATTCTATGCTAAGTTCTCCAAATGTGAATTTTGGCTTGATGAAGTGCTTTATCTTGGTCATATCATCTCTGCCAAGGGCATCGCTGTTAATCCCGAGAAGGTGTCCGCAATTGTGAATTGGGAACCTCCTCGAATGTCAAGCAGCTCCATGATTTTCTTGGTCTTGCAAGCTATTGCGAAGATTCGTTGAGAACTTCTCCAAGATTGCAAAGCCTCTTTCCAACCTCCTCCGAAGCATGTGAAGTATGTCGGTCTCCCGAGTGTGGCGTTGCTTTCAATACCCTCAAAGAGAAACTCGTCACAGCTCTGTCTTGACTCCTCTGATGAATCCAAGCCATTTGAAGTTTTCGTGATGCTTCTCTTCAAGGTCTCGGTGCTGTGTTAATGCAAGAGAAGAGAGTTGTGGCTTATACTTCTCGCCAGTTGAAGCCCAACGAAAAGAACTACCCCACTCACGATCTTGAGTTGGCGGCAGTTGTCCATGCATTGATTACATGGAGACATCTCTTGTTGGGAAGGAAAGTGGACCTTTCACCGATCACAAGAGTCTCAAGTACATCTTCACTCAGCCCAACCTCAACCTCAGGCAGACTCGATGGGTCGAAATGATTCAAGAGTACAACCCAAGTATTGAATATACTCCGGGCAAAGACAATGTCATTGCAGATGCTTTGAGCAGGAAAGCTTATCGCAATAGCCTAATCCTCAAGCCTTTTCAGCGGATCTCTGTGAAGCTTTCCATAGCTGAATCTTCAAGTTGTTCCTCAAGGCTTTCTTGCCAACCTCATAGTCTCTCCTACTTTGGAAGATCAGATTCGTGAAGCTCAACTTCTGGATACCATGGTGAAAAAGGTGAAACGTGGTATCGACAAGGGCATTTCCAAGTACAAGTGCTTCCACGTTAATGACAAAGACACTCTTTTCTTTGAGGACCGGATTGTGGTTCCTAAGGGTGATCTGAGAAAAGTCATTATGAACGAGGCTCACAATTCGCTTCTATCCATTCATCCTGGAAGTACGAAGATGTACCATGACCTCAAGCAGTCATATTGGTGGACTCGAATGAAGCGAGAAATTGCTCAATTCGTGAATGAGTGTGATGTCTGCAGAAGGGTGAAAGCAGAACACCAAAGACCAGCTGGTCTCCTCCAACCTCTTGCTATTCCTAAATGGAAGTTTGATCATATTGAAATGGACTTCGTGACTGGCTTTCCAAAGTCCAAGCGTGGAAATGATGCTATCTTCGTTGTCATTGACAAGCTTACTAAAGTGGCTCGCTTTCTTCCTATCAAAGAATCCATCACAGCAGCTCAGTTGGCAGAGCTATACACCTCCAGGATTGTCTCCTTGCACGGCATTCCACAAGTGATCTCTTCAGACCGTGGCAGCATCTTTACCTCCAAGTTTTGGGATTCTTTTCAAGGCCATGGGCACCAACATTCGTTTCAAAGACAGCTTTCCATCCTCAAACAAGTGGCCAAGTTGAGCGAGTAAATCAAATCCTTGAAGATATGCTCAGGGCTTGTGTCATTTCTTTCGGTATGAAGTGGGAAGATTGTCTTCCATATGCCGAGTTGTCCTACAACAACAGCTTCCAAGCGAGTTCGGGCAAGGCCCCATTCGAAATTCTCTATGGCAGAAAGTGCCGTACTCCTCTCAATTGGTGCGAGACAGTGAACGCCAACTTCTTGGCAATGACTTGATCACGAAGCGTAAGAAATGTGCCAAGTCATTCGTGAGAATCTCAAAGCCGCATAATCGCGCCAGAAGAGCTATTATGATGACAAGCACCGTGATGTGGCTTTTGAAATCGGAGACCATGTCTACCTCCGCGTCTCTCAATGAAAGGCACTCGTCCCCGGTATCAAAGGGAAGCTTGCCCCTAGATACGTGGGTCCTTTCAAGATCATTGGGAAAAGAGGCGATCTCGCCTATCAACTTGAGCTTCCATCCAACTTTGCAAACGTGCACGATGTGTTTCACGTGTCACAGCTTCGCAAGTGCTTCAAGACTCTGAGCGCACTATCAACTTCAAGAGATTGACCTTCAAGAAGATCTCTCTTATCATGAGCACCCGTTGCTATTCTTGAAGAAACCGAGCGCAAGACTCGCAACAAGTCAATCAAATTCCTGAAAGTGAAGTGGTCACACCATTCCGACCGAGAAGCTACACGGGGCGCGAGGATCACCTCCGTTCGAATATCCGGAGTTCTTTCAGTCCTAGATCTCGGGGCGAGATCCTCTTGTAGTGGTGGAGTGTTGTAACACCCCGGAAGTAACTTTCCATATTTGTAACTCCAACTCTTGCCATTTTCGGCATTGTGATATGATATTCCCCCCGTGGTTGGGTTTTTCTTCATTTTGCTTTTTGTCTATGTCATGCATTTTTTTATCATGTCGTCATGTGCATCGCATTTGCATACGTGTTCGTCTCATGATTCCGAGCATTTTTTCCGTTGTCCGTTTTGCAATCCGGCACTCCTATCTCCCCCGACGGCCCCTTTTACGTTTTTCCGTGTGCGGGTACTAAACCTTCTCGAAATGGACCGAGGTTTGTCTAGTGGCCTTGGTATACCACCCGTAGACCACCGGTCAAGTTTCGGGTCATTTGGAGCTCGTTTGGTACTCCAACGGTTAACCGCACTCTCGCAAAGGCCTCTTTTAGTTGCAGCCCAACACCCCTTCAAAACAGCCCAATAACCCATCTAAGTCACTTCCATGCTCTCCGTCGTTCGATCACGATCGTGTGGTAAAACTACACCTCATTTGGACTCTCCTAGCTCCCTCTATGCCTATTTAAGCAAACCCCTCCAAATCTCGGTCTAACCCTAGCCTTCCCTCTCTCGCCCGGACGAAGCGTCCCGCTCCGCCGGACACGTCCGCCCGCCAGCCGCCGCCGCTCCCGCCACTCGGGGCGCGACACATGCCGCCGCCGCCACACATGCCATGGCCATGAGCCCATGAGGCCACGGCCCGCCCGCCCGATCCCGGCCGACCCGCGCCTCGCCCATGCCGCCGGCCGCCCAGCCTGGCCTCCCGCCCGCGCCGGCAGCGCCCGCCCTCCTCCGCCTCGCCGAGTCCGCCGCCCGCCGCCGCCGCCCACCGCCGGCTCACGCCGCCGCCTCCTCGGTCGCCGCCTCCGGCCGCCCCGTCGCCGCCTCGGCCGCCACCCCCCCCGGGCGCTCTCTCCTCCTCCTCCGCCCGTCCCTGCTGCTCGGCGAGCCGCCGCCGAGCTCACCGAGCCGCCGTCGCCAGATCCGATCGGTCGGATCCCGATCCGTCCGAGCCGCCGTTGACCTCTCTCCCTCCTTTTTCTCTAAGTCCTTAATCTCATTGTTATTTTGTTGCAATTTCAACGAGTGTATCTTTGCATCTGTAGGTCCATTTTATGCGTATAATATGTCAAAATGTTCGCCTCAAGAGTAGATCATTTCATATCATTGCATCATTTTCATTTGAGCTCATCTTGATGCCCGAAATGCTGTTGGAAGAGTGCTATGTGATGTTAGTTTCTGTTTCTTAACAGAACTTGCACTTTTGTTATTTTTGCCATGATTAATGTGTGCACTCTATGAATTTGAGTCCTACATGTATTTTGAAATATGCCATGCCATCTTTCCAGGGGTGTATGCCATGTATTTTTGTGATCTATGTGGTGACTAGCACAAGCATGCAAAGTAGGTGTCCTGATGTTGCTGATTTCAGCTCTGTTTTGCTGATATTTTGATGCCATGTTTACTTGATGCTACCGAGAGATCTATGCATATTTTGAGATACTTCAGTAAGGATGTTTTTGTAAAACATGTCTTTCTCTATCCATCCATGCCTTTGTTTGCAATTATGGAGTGCCATAGCTTGAGGCAATCGAGCTCTACTTTTGCTATCAAATGTTTCCTGACAGGTTGTTTACATGTTATTCAATTTTGCCTAGGTTGTTGTGGTTGATCCATGTATGCTATGTTATTGTTCTTGCCATGCATGTCTTCTATGCCATGTCTTCTTGATGTATGTATGCTTAGTTTATCATATAAGGCTCTGTAGTGAGTGCATTGAGCTTGTAAACATGCCTACTTGTTATCAGTTTTTGACATGCCATGTTGCTGAATCTGTTAACGAGACTTTCAATTTTGACATGGGTGTTATTATATTTTCTGATCCTTTTTGGCTTATGGTCAGTAAGGGACTTTTGTTCTATGCTTTGAGTAGATTCATGCCATGCCATGTTTTGCTATTTTAAGTTCCTGTAGCATGTAGTTTTGTTGCTCTGAACATTGCAACCTGTTGCTGTTTTTGCCATGTCCAGCCTGATATTTTGTGCACTTTTGCCATGCTTGTTTGAACCTGTTATGATGTGAACTAGTCGTAGCTCAGTGATCATCTTTTGTCGAGCATCTTGTGTAGATCACTGCCATGTGCTTTGTTGATACGTTTGGGTGCAGTAGCTTAATTTCTTGTTGCTTGCTAAGTGGCATCATGCTGTTTATGGCAGATTTGTGCCATTCTTGTTTTGCTTGTCATTTCCAAACCGTGCATCCGATTCCGGTGATCTTTATATCGATTTCAACCGAAATCATCTCATCTTTCAGTGGCATACTTGGTTTGCCAAGTTGATGCCTGGTTCATCATTTACCTGCGGGCGCTTTATACGCATTGCATATCACATCTCGCATATCATGTCATGTTTTGCATCATGTTGATTGTGCATTGCACCGTGATTTATTGTGGTTCCTTGTTTGTGTTGTTGCTTTGGGTAGAGCCGGAGACGAGTGCGTGAGCGAGGAACCTGTTGAGAACGCTTACGAGGATCAAGCTTTCGACAACTCGAGAACATTGCGAGCAAGATGACCATACCCTCGAAATCACTTCTATCTTTGCTATGCTAGTTGCTCGCTCTTTTGCTATGCCTATGCTGCGATGCCTACCACTTGCTATATCATGCCACCCATATTGCCATGTCAGCCCTAACCATCCTTTTCCTAGCAAACCGTTGATTGGCTATGTTACCGCTTTGCTCAGCCCTCTTATAGCGTTGCTAGTTGCGGTGAAGCTGAAGTTTGTTCCTTGTTGGAACATGGAGATGTTGTTCCTTTTGGAACATGTTTACTTGTTGGGGTTATCACAATATTTATCTGCTATAATTAATACATCTATATACTTGGTAAAGGGTGGAAGGCTCGGCCTTATGCAGGTGTTTTGTTCCACTCTTGCCACCCTAGTTTTCCGTCATACCGGTGTTATGTTCCTTGATTTCGCGTTCCTTACACGGTTGGGTGATTTATGGGACCCCCTTGACAGTTCGCTTTGAATAAGACTCGTCCAGCAAGGCCCAACATTGGTTTTACCATTTGCCACCTAAGCCTTTTCCCCCGGGTTTTCGCGAGCCCGAGGGTCATCTTTATTTTTAACCCCCGGACCAGTGCTCCTTCGAGTGCTGGCCCAAACTAGAGTGCTTTGCAGCGCCCCCTCAAGGAAACTTGAGGTCTGGTTTTAGTTGTACGGACTGCTCATCCGGTGTGCCCTGAGAACGAGATATGTGCAGCTCCTATCGGGATTTGTCGGCACATTCGGGCGGCTTTGCTGGTCTTGTTTTATTGCTGTCGAAATGTCTTGTAGTCCGGGATTCCGAGATTGATCGGGTCTTCCGGTAGAAGGAATATCCTTCGTTGACCGTGAGATCTTATAATGGGCTAAGTTGGGACACCCTGCGGGAAATATCTTTCAAAGCCGTGCCCGCGGTTATGAGGCAGATGGGAATTTGTTAATGTCGGTTGTAGAAAACCGAAGTTGACCTCAAATAAAATACACATCAACGCGTGTGTAACCGTGATGGTCTCTTCTCGTGGAGTCCGGAAGTGAACACGATGTTGGAGTTATGTCGGCGTAAGTAGTTTAGGATCACTTCTTGATCGCTATTAGATTCACGTCCGTGCTTTGCTTCTCTTCTCGCTCTCTTTTGCGAAGTAGCCACCATACATGCTAGTCGCTTGCTGCAGCTCCACTTTACTACTCTGTCCTTCCTATAAGCTTAAATAGTCTTGATCTCGCGGATGTGAGATTGCTGAGTCCCCGTGACTCACAGATACTTCCAAAACAGTTGCAGGTGCCGATGATGCCAGTGCAGGTGACTCAACCGAGCTCAAGTGGGAGTTCGACGAGGCGTGGTCGTTACTATGTGTCTTTTCCCGACGATCGAGTAGTGGTGCCCAGTTGGGACGATTGGGGATCTGTGTAGCATTTGGGGTATCTTCTTTTATTTTGGTTCCGTAGTCGGACCTTGAGTGTACTCTGAATGATGGATGTTTATTTATGTACTGTGTGAAGTGGCATTGTAAGCCAACTATGTATCTCTTTCCCTTATTTATTACATGGGTTGTGTGAAGATTACCTCACTTGCGACATTGCTTTCAATGCAGTTATGCCTCTAAGTCGTGCCTCGACACGTGGGAGATATAGCCGCATCGGGGGCGTTACACTTAGTTGCTTGATACTTCTTGAATATTATCTTGGGGTGCCTCGGGCATCCCCAAGCTTAGCCTTTTGCTAAATCTTATTCCTTCATCCATCGCGATCTCACCCAAAACTTGAAAACTTCAATCACACAAAACTCAACAAAATCTTCGTGAGATCTGTTAGTATAAAAAAGCAAATCACTACTATAAGTACTGTTGCAAACCCATACATATTTTATTTTTGTATTATATCTACTGTATTTTAACTTTTCCATGTCAAAAACTCTTCAAAGGAAGCCATAAAATCATCAAAACAAGCACATAACACAACAAAAACAGAATCTGTCAAAAACAGAACGGTCTGTAGCAATGTGAATATTTCGAATACTTCTGTAACTCCAAAAATTCTGAAAATTTAGGACAACATGAGAAATTTTTATATTAATCTCCTTCAAAAATAATTAGTATTTTATCACACTTTTGTTAAAAATGAGAATTAATTTCATGAGCGCAAAAGTTTCTGTTTTTCAGCAAGATCAAATCAACTATCACCCAACATGATCCCAAAGGCTTTGCCTGGCACAAACAATAATTAAAACACAAAAAACACAATCATAACAGTAGCATAATTGTGCAAACACTTAAGAACAGAAATAAAAAGACAAAAATAAATTTTATTCATTGGGTTGCCTCCCAACAAGCGCTATCGTTTTATGCCCCTGGCTAGGCATACATTTTATTGAAGCTCACAAGAAAGATGATGATTGAAACACAAAGAGAGCATCATAAAACATGTGACAAACACATTTAAGTCTAAAATACTTCATATGCATAGGAATTTTATAAGCAAACAAATTATCAAGACAAGAAACATTTAACATATGCAAAGAAGAGGAATAAAACATTGACGATCTCAACATAACGAAAGGTACTTTAGTAACATGAAAAATTCTACAACCATATTTTCCTCTCTCATAATAATTACATGTAGGATCATAATCAAATTCAACAGTATAACTATCACATAAAATATTCTCTTCATGATCCACATGCATGCAAAGTTGACACTCTTACAAAATAGTGGGATCATCAAATAAAGTCATGACCTATCCAAGCCCACTTTATCAAAAATTTCATAAGAATTATCAGGCTCCAAAGTAGTGGGATCATTTTTACCTAAAGTTGACACTCTTCCAAACCCACTTTCAATATTATCGCAAACATATTCATCAATTAAATAAATTTTCAAGATCATAAGAAGAATCACCCCAATCATGATCGTTGCAATAAGTAGTGGACATATCAAAATTAGCATCCCCAAGCTTGGGGTTTTGCATATTATTAGCACAATTGAGATTAATAGAATTTATAATAACATCATTGCAATCATGCTTTTCATCCAAGGAGCTATCATGAGTCACTTTATAAGTTCCCTCGTTTAACACTTCATCAAAAATTTCAGATTCATAAATCTCAAGAAAAACTTCATAAAGATAATCTAGTGAATTCAATTCACTATCAATTGGTCATCATAATTGGATTTTTTGAAAAGATTAGCAAGTGGATGAGGATCCATATCAATAGATTTTTAGCAAGTTGAAAGTGCTAGTTATCGACTAGAGGGGGTGAATAGGCGATTTTTATGAAAGTCTTCAAAACACAAGGTCTTTGAAGACAAACCGTAGAAATGAACCTATTAATATGCAGCGGAAGGTAGACTACACTAGACAAGCCATAGTTAAGTAAGCAATATAGTGAAAGCACGAAGACTATCAGCAGCTAGGTAGAATGGATCAGGATGGAAGACAGTATGAAGCCAAACAGTAAATAGTGTTCACTCAATGAAGTCAATCAGATCAGATAAGCAGGCAATGACTTCACCAAGACAAACTGTCGGGGATATACCCCGCGGTATGACCCGACCATAAGTATGACCCGGCCGGACTTGGCGCTTCATCGTGACCCACCGGAGGTTTAGCGACTCACGGGTCTGGTGGTTCACTGGTGTGATGACTCACGAGCCTGGCTACTTAATGATGGCCCCCGACGGCGGGTCAGACGGATAACAAGGGCCCAAGGCCCAGTAGGCCGGCTCATGTTATTGTGGGCCGGCTTAAGATGGAAGGCATGAGGAATATTTCCTTTATGAAGATGCAAGACCCGTACTTGTATCCGACTTGTAATAGAGAATAAGTTAGTTCTAATCCTACTAGGACTCTACATGTAAGCCGCCCCTTCAACTTATATAAGGAGGGGCAGGGCTTCCCAAAAGAGGGACAAGCAAGAAGCAATAATCTCTAGGGCTAGACACAAGAGCCGGCCTACCGGCGACTCTCTCGTGTTCATAATGAGACCTAGCCTCAAATAACATGTAGGGCTATTACCGGATGATGTTTCCCAGGGCCCGAAGCTGTCTAAATCCTTGTCTTGTGTGTTGATCCGCCCTGCGTCTCTTGTCCCACTCAACCCCTCTCAAGCTACCACATAGATGCGTTTGCCTCGCGACTAAGTCCTGACACTAAGGACATCTGCCGTGACAAAACCACGACAGTTGGCGCCCATCGTGGGGCTCGCGCACGGTGTTGTTGAGTTCTTGGAGGGATCTTTCTCAGGATCGAGAGGCTTGCAATCGGGCGGATGAAGAAGAACCGGCGCGAAGCAATCACGCAGTGTTTGGAGCCATCAGGTACGAGACTGTGATCGAGAAAGAGCTAGGGTTGTGGTCCACTCCGCCGCTGGCGTCCGGAAAAGTCGCCGAAACCGAGATCAAGTTTTCCGCTGCAATTTTCCTTTTCGGTTTATGCGACGTATCCACCGAGGCTGACACAAAGCAATCCAGCATTGTGGTCAAGTCACCGCGGTTCTCGTTTTCCTCTGATCAACCAAATCAGGCACAGTTACTTGCAAGGGATCGGTCCCGCCACCGGTGTCCTCGCGAAAATCCTGAAGACGCCTCTGTTCGTGGCGACCAGATCAGATTTACCTTGGAAATTGATAAAAAAAAAAGAGGAAGTAGCTACCCAGCTCCAATACGGCCCCGACCCGGATTCACCGCATCAAGCTACCATTGCTTCCGTGGTTGGCTTCTCCTCGCCTCGCCAAAGCTCGCCAGTCCGCTTCCACTCATGGCGGCGCCGCTAGCCGCCTCCGTAACTTGCCTCAACTGCGGTGGGGGAGAGCCGCCGGCCGCTCCGCTACCTCAAACACGACTTAGCATCGCGCTGCTCCGTCCGGGGTCGGTCTCCTCCCGCCCGGCCGCACGCCGACTTCGCTTCCTTCCGAGCCGCCCGGACGCCTCGCGCGCTGTTTTTTGCCTTCGCCTCGCCTGAAGCCACGGCCTCGCCGTGAGTGGCCCCGCCCGCCTGAATCGCCGCTGCGGTGTGACTCGCCTCAAGCCGCCCAACCACTACTGTGGCGCGGGTTCACCTAGGCCGCCGCCTTTGAACCGCCGGCGCAGTTATCCGTGAAAAATAAGAAGCCAGATTCTGTTCTTGTATGGGTGTGGAGGTTATTTGGGACGGAAGCAATGTACTCACATCATGCAAGAAACTACATGCAAGAGACATTCATTCAGAAAAAAGAAGTTACAAGCTGTTGCTCCACGAACTTGCAGAGATGGGCACATACAGAGCATATACATATGGAGAAGCATCACATCATCATCAGCAGTAAGTCGCCAGGCCTAGTTTACTTGAGGCCACTGGCCGCCTCTCGCGCTCGGCAGCACCGCTGTCCCTGAGCCGCTATGGCCGGCGCTGCCCTTGAGCCGCCACCTCTCATCCGCGGCGCTGGCCGCCTTTGTTGCCGAGCCGCCGCTGCTGCCTCGCCGAGTTGCTCCGCATCCAAGTTGCTATTGATCCACATCGAAGTCGCTGCCGCGGTCTTATTTAGCAGTTGTTCTTACTGCATCAGTACTCCCTGTTGCATATGCCTGTCTGCTCAACTGCTCGAATCCGTCTACCCCTGCGGCGGTTGGACCAGCAGATACTCCGTATGCAGTTGTCTCAAAGTGCAGGAACAAACAGCTCCAACGGTGCATGCAGGAATCAGCCAAAGCTAACATGATTAGCCTCGGCCAATGCAATGATATATTGGCGTAAAAAAATGTTGTTTGGGCACGCCCTCAAAGCTTGATGGATGCATGGGTGGATACGAAGACCCATTAAAGCCTGCATGATGAATTTTGCTTCGCTTGCTACATCCGACGAAAAATCAGGTGTTCTCAACACTGATTTTTTTGTGTTTGTACATGTTAGTTCTTTTAGAAAATATCTTCCTTTTTCTGGCCTGTACTATTTTATACGGGATGACCCGAAGAAGGACATGGACTCTGCGATTACCCTCGCTCTGAGCTGCCGCCTATGACTGTGCTGAGCCGCCCCAGCGCGAGCGGTTCTGCCCGATCCGGCCTCGCTGTCGTGTGCATCACTGAACCGCCATGCGTAAGCCGCCGCTAGCAGCGAGCAACCGCCGTGGACACTACTACTTCACGTGAGGTTAAGGGTGTAGTCAAGGCGTTGTCCATGTTAACCCGGTGAAAATACCAGGTGCTATCTTCTCTATATTTCTTATCAGTATATATTAAATTATTTGAGAACAATTACTCTGGTATGTGGTATTTTTTCGCAGGACCTTTAATTGTTACAAAGGTGTCGCAAAGGGGCGTACACCAATATGCTTTTTGTACTAGCGCTTGCCCGTATCGTGCTGCTAGGCGGATACGTAAATAAATCGCCGCTCCCCGCTTTATCAACATATGCGACTAAGTCGTCATCCGCGCCTGCGATCGCCTCGCCCGACCACACCGGCTTACAACGCCGTGGCCGTCTCTCGCGACCGCACCGGCTTACAACGTCGCGGCCGACTCTCTCATCTGCACCGGTTTAAAACGTTGTGGCCGACTCATCTGTCTGCTCCCACGGACGACCCGCCCGTGATTGATTTCAACTTCACCGTCGTGATCATCTATTCCGCGGTGGATAGTTTCTGGCATGACACATCAGGTGATATCCATCTAAAATATATTTTATTGACACATATTATTTTTTGTCAAAGAGCAGTTTATCTTTGCCTTGGTCTGCAATATTGTTGATGCAGGACAATTGTTCACTACATCAAAACGACGTGGTTGACTCGCCCGCGCCCGTTTACAGCACCGCGGCCGGTTCATCTGTCTATGCCGCCTCTGATGTTACCGTCGTCTTTACCATATGTGATGCCCCCGATTTAATCGTACACTAATCATGCACGCAAATGTGTACGATCAAGATCAGGGACTCACGGGAAGATATCACAACACAACTCTACAAATAAAATAAGTCATACAAGCATCATAATACAAGCCAGGGGCCTCGAGGGCTCGAATACAAGTGCTCGATCATAGACAAGTCAGCGGAAGCAACAATATCTGAGTACAGACATAAGTTAAACAAGTATGCCTTAAGAAGGCTAGCACAAAGCGGGATACAGATCGAAGAGGAGCAGGCCTCCCGCAGGATCCTCCTAGCTACTCCAGGTCGTCGTCGGTGGGCTGCACGTAGTAGTAGGCACCTCCAGTAGTAGTCGCCATCGGCGGTGGCGTCGGCTCTGGGCTCCATAGTCAGTTGCAGCAATCGAGTAGAGGTAGGGCAAAAGGGGAACAAGGCAACCGTGAGTACTCATCCAAAGTACTCGCAAGCAAGGAGCTACACTACATATGCATGGATATATGTGTAAAGGGCCATATCGGTGGACTGAACTGCAGAATGCCGAATAAAAGGGGATAGCTAGTCTTATCGAAGACTACGCACAGGCACCTGTCTTGCAACAGTAGAAGAGGGCGATCTGAAGTCCTCCAAGTAACATCACATAGCAATAATCCTACCCGCAATCCCTCCTCATATCCACGAGAGAGCGACCACCGGTTGTATCGGCACTTGGAAGGGTGTGTTTTATCAAGTATCCGGTTCTAGTTGTCATAAGCTCAAGGTACAACTCCAAGTCGTCCTGTTATCAAGATCACGGCTATTCAATAGATTAACTTCCTGCGGGTGCACCATCTTACCCAAAGACGCTTGATCCCATTTGGCGGACACACTTTCACAGGTCATGCCCGGCGCGGAAGATCAACACGTCGCAGCCCCACCTAGGCTGTGACAGAGAGGCCAACACGCGGTCTAAACCTAAGCGCCAGGGTGCAGGGCCCATCGCCTGAGCACACACAAGCACGTTGCGTCTGTGACGAGCAGACCTAGCCTAGCAGCGTTCCAGTCAATCCGGCGCGCGCCGCTCCGTCACGACGTCTGAAGTGCCGGTGATACCACGGCGCGGGTACCCATAACTACTCCCAGTAGATGGTTAGTGCGTATAAGCTCGTAGCCAACTCAGATCAAATACCAAGATCTCGTTAAGCGTGTTAAGTATCCGCTGAGCGCCAACAGGCCAGCCCACCTCTCTCCTAGGCGGTCTCAACCTGCCTGTCGCTCCGCCACAAAGATCCATCCAGAGGGCCGTCGGGACAAAGGTCCTTTCAGCCCCCAATCAAGTGAATCACTCATGGGTGCTCCACAACCGACCCGACTTTAGTCTCCACATGTATCATGTATAAAGTATATAGTATATACCCGTGATCACCTCCCGAATGATCACGGCTCGATAGTATAGCACGCGCGGACAAGAATGTAGGGCCACAGATGAAGCACTAGCATCCTATACTAAGCATATAGGATTGCAAGTAAAGGTAACAATGATAGTAACAAGGACAGGCTATGCATCGGGATAGGTATAACGAGAAGAAGTAATATGCTACACTTTGCTCTAATGCAAGCGGTATAGAGTAGAATAAGCGATATCTGGTGATCAAGGGGGGCTTGCCTGGTTGCTCGCAAGAGAGAGGGGTCACAACACCGTAGTCGAACTGGGCAAAGCAGCAGCGTCGGTCTCGTAGTCTACCGGAGAGAAGAGGGGAAGAAACAATGAATACCAAGTAAACAGATGCATATCGATGCATGACATGACAAGTAGCGATGCTAGGCGTGCTAACGTGGTATGAGGTGGTATGTTATTAAGAAACATCCGGAAAGTATTCCTGTTTCGTGTTTTCAGCGGAGGGCGGAGGGGAAAAGTTGCAGGTTCGATAGGTTAGGGGTGTGTGGCGGAACGAGCGGACTGCGTATCCGGATTCGTCGGATTTTTCTCGAGCAACTTTCATATAGAAAACATTTTCATCGGATTACGGTTTATTATCTATGAATTTTAAAGTTTAAACAATATTCGGAATTATTTATATTAATGAAAAAGGAATATGATGTCGAGATGACGTGGGAATGACGTCGGCAGTCAACAATCAAGTTGATCGGTCAAAATCGACATGGGGACCCACTGTCATAGGCAGCGGGTTTAAACGAGTTAAAACTAATCTGATTTTAGTTAGTAAAACTCTGGGCCCACTGCCGGTGTCTAGTTAAGCTAACTAAATAACTTTAATTATAAAACCGTTTAATTAATCCTAATTACGTGGTGGGGCCCGCATGTTAGTATCGGGCTGCCCGGTCGCGATTGATTGGTCAACCCGGCCACCGGGGTCCGTGGGGGCCAATGGCGGCGACGACAGGGTGGCCCTGTGTCGGCCACGTCGGCGGTGGCAATGGCTCGGCGGCGACACCGATATCTGGCGGAGGGCCTCGGGCCTCGTCGGAATTTGGCTCCGGGCAGCCGTTTGGGGCGCCGGACCCCGCGTTCGGGAGCTACGACGATGGCGCATCCGGCGGTAGTGGCGGCAGGGGCTGGGTTGGCCAGAGCGGCGCCGGCGGCGAGCGTGGGCGGCGGTTGGCTTCGGGCATCATCGGGGACGGGGCTACGGGTGCTCAAAAGCAGCGTGGGGCAGCGCGTTCACAAGCAGGGGGTCGGGCGCACCCATTCGAGGCCTCAGCCGAGGCTGGGATGGACGGTGTCGACGGTGGCGTCGACCGCGGCGGACGCCGGAGCTCGGGCGAGCTCGAGCTAGGGAGGGCGAAGCGGTGCGAGGGGAAGAAAGGAGGGAGGGAGGGCGCATCCGGCGCAGAGGCTCACCGAGGGAGCGTGGGGTGCAGGCAGGGGCTCGGGGAGGACCGGTGGCGTAGATCAGGGCGAGGACGATCACGGTGGCCGAGCCGGAGAAGAAGAAGAGTGCGGTGACGCGGGGCTCCGGGGCTCGATCTAGCGGTGTAGTGGAAGCAGAGGACCACGGTGGAGTCAGAGGACTTGCCGGGCGATTTAACGGACGACGATGGTCACAGCCACGGTGATCGGCAATGACGGGCGCTCGGGCATCTCGAACAGAGGCGAGGAAGGGGACGAGAGGGGATTGTGGGCGCTAGGATTTGGGGAGGCGAGGGGCAAGTGGGGTGGGGAGGCGAGTGGAGCCCGTGGCTTTGCCATTATCCTCATCGGCGCCGCCAAGCAGGTGTTGGGTCGACCACCCTGTAGCGACACGGAGGCGGGAACAGGAAGGGGAGCGGCGACGGTGAGGGGAATATGGGAGTGAGGGGGTGGGCGGGCGAGGCTGGCAGGTGGGCAGTGGGGGCTTGGCCCAGTTTGGCCTGTGTGGTTTTTCTCCCCCTCTCATTTTGTTTTATTTTTCTTTTATTTTCTTTTTCTTTTCTGTTTTAATTTATTTTTATTTACAAAAGCAAATGACTTTTAGTTAAGTAAGAGACTTGTCCTAAATTAGCATAGTCATTCTAGGCACTGCCACAAAAAGGTTTGATGAGCATTTGAATTGTGCATAAATGAAAATGGATTAATGAGGCTGTTTTGGTCATTGTTATAATTGTTTTAGGGCAATTAAAAATTCTATATAATGTTGGATGTTATTTGATAATTAGTTAGTGAATATTTATTACCCTTTGGACATTTTTAATTCACCGCTTTATGAAACTATAATTTGACTTGTTATTTGAATTTGTATTTGAACTAAGTTTGATACACGTGAGGTTTAGCAAAATTTTAATCATGATGACCTGGCATCATTAACGAAGGTTTACTGTAGCTTGATTATCCGGGCGTCACACCATACATCTCTCGCGGCCTGGTCTACATCGACACACCGGGCCGCACTTGTCTGAATGAGCTGTTTATTGAGTATGAGCAAGTCACTACTTGGGAAGCCCGGTTTTCTTCCAACAAATTAGAGGCAAATTATCATATATTATCGGCCGTAAATGACCTTTGGATGGTTCAATGGGCAGGTGCACAAGTCGCCGCCACTACAGTTTGGTTAACTTCAAACAGCCAGTTGGAAGGAACCATTGGCCGAGTTGCTGACATGGCTCATACGGGATCATTTATAACCCGCCGCAATCACCTCAACCTTCTGTGGATTCACATCGCGCTATCAACGCCAATGATGTATACCTTCTGCTATGGTCAAATATGGAGAATCTCAAGCCAACTCCTCGAGTCGTCTTGAGACTCGGGGGCTACAATGGTATGACTCGGCAAAATTAGCCGGTTTCAATGGGTAAGCAGAACTCCGGGTCATTGAATGGAAAAATAACCCGGGCCCCGGAGATTACTGCTAGATCGATGAAAATTTAAAAGCCGTCAGAAGATTTCCGGCTCAAAATAAGGACTCTGGTTTAAAATCCGGTTCAAGAGACATCTTTCTCCCACAAAGCACTGAAGCTCTCAAATCCGGTTCAAAAGCCGGCCTAGGGTAAATTTGTCCCTCACAAATTTTTGAAGCTCTCAAATCAGGCTCAAGGTAAATTTGTCCCTCACAAATTTTTGAAGCTTTCAAATCCGGTTTAAAGTTCCGGTTCAAAAAGAATTAATCTCTCGCAAGCTCGAGTTATCAGAAAGATTAAAGGGTGCCAAAAAGAGCTCGCTGCCATGATGCGCGGTTCAAACATGGGTATCCTGCCTTACGGCTTATCTTATTATGGTCACTTGGGGGCTTCCTGTTCAAACATAGGTCGTATTCAAACCAAAGAGAACATAGTTGTCGAAACCCTTTTGATCGGCACACTGCCAAACTCACTAGGGGGCTTCTTGATCGTACCCGAATCATAGCTTAACCTCTTTTGAGTCCGACGTGGATCGTATTCGAATCAGCGTCGTTAAACAACTCTCAAGGTCATTTGGGGGCTTCCTGTTCAAACATAGGTCATATTCGAACCAAAGAGAACATAGCTGTCGAAACCCTTTTGATCGGCACACTGCCAAACTCACTAGGGGGCTTCTTGATCGTATCCGAATCATAGCTTAACCTCTTTTGGGTCCGACGTGGATCATATTCGAATCAGCATCGTTAAACAACTCTCAAGGTCATTTGGGGGCTTCCTGTTCAAACATAGGTCGTATTCGAACCAAAGAGAACATAGCTGTCGGTACCCTCTTGATCGGCAACGCCAGAGCCACTGGGGGCTATATGATCGTATTCGAATCTTAGCTCAACCCCTTTAGAACGGTTTTCTGATCGTATATGAATCAGAAGCCTTAAACTTTTTAAGTCTTCTTTGCGAACAATTTTGGGTTTGACTTGAGACCTTTTTTAGGTTATATCTCAAATGTATATAAAGTGTTTTATGCTTAACCCGGCTTGACTTTTGACTATAAGTCGCCAGCTTATGACAATCATCATCTATGTGGAAGCATTGGCTTCTAAGGATTGGGTTATCAACCTTACTGCACATGTCATGTGAACCGGCAGTACAAATTTAATATCACAGCGGTTATATGTGAGATATTATGACCCACCCTGGCTTTGACGCTAAGTCGCCAGGGCATATGTTGTTTAAACTCTTTGCAGGATTTGCAGAAATATGACCTATAAATGATTAAGCTCAAGCTCATTACCAAAGTTGACGCTTCAAAATGATTATCCGTTCTGGATTTTTCTTAAGGCTATAAGCCGTCGGGTTATAAAAATTCTGGCTTACAATGGAGGCGTTTTAAATCGCCATCGGCCAAGAGCCGTCGGGTATTTAAACTCCGGATTTACTTATCAACAGACGAGGTATTCAAAGTCGCTTTGGCACAATGGTTATTATTTTATTAGTGGATATGATTTATTCTACAATGGAAGGAATAGTCCCGAGTCGATGCAGGCTTATGACCCGGCACTTGGGGGCTACATTATTCAAATTGAGGTTACATCAAATATGCAAGTCTCATGTCGCTGCAAGCATGCACCATGACACTTGGGGGCTAATGCAAAGTCATTTTTTGCTCACCTCATTGAACACCCGACTCATCACATCGTAATGAGCCGGCCCTTGGGGCTACCAATTGCTCCTGTCAACAGTTCGAGGTACACAAGTCTTAATCCATTATATTGAAGGATCCATTGCTCAGTTGGTAAAGCACAAAGCTCTTAACCTTGTGGGCGTGGTTTCAAGCCCCATGACGGAGATTACATCATATGATCTTATTATCAATGAATTATATATAAAGTCCCAGCTCAATAATATTTTACTAAGCCGGCCCTTGGGGGCTACACGTTGCTGTTCAAGTTTACATGGTTATATCTACAAAGTCCCAGCTCATTATTGCATAATGACCCGGCCCTTGGGGGCTACACTGGTTGAAGTTTTCATGAGCATAAGGCAATTACAAGTCCCAGGTTGCTGCAAGCATGACAACCCGGCACTTGGGGGCTACAGGTGATATACATATAAGGGAGAAAAATCTTCAAATTCTCAATTTTGAGCAGATCAGATTGACCCAGTGTTTGCAACAATCATGACCCGGTGTCACCAATAATTATGACCCGGCGTCGGCAACAGTTATGACCCGGTGCTATCAATATTTACAAGACGGCAATTTTGGCAATTATAACTCGCCAGCCTCTACATCTTTAAGCCGGCGGATCACCAGATGAATCTTGAGTCCAGTATGTTTATTAAGCCGGAGCTTTGGAAACCGATTCAAGTGGATTATCTTTTACTATATTTCTCTGCAAGAAGACCAATGACAGCAAATTGATTCTAAAGCTGGCATGTTGACCTAGATTTTTCAAAAAGAAGTATCTGGATTATTTGCATTGACAAAGTTGAAGCATATCTGTTAAAAGAAGATTTTCTATGGGGTTATGGACATATTTATGACAAGGACTTAAAGATGATCAGGTGCCGGTTTACAAGAATATTTAACCCGGAGTACATCCTGTCAAATTGTTCTTGCGTTTATGTTGCAGATCAGTTTAACATGGATAAATCCAAATTAAACTGGGGGCTAATGTCGGGGATATACCCCGCGATATGACCCGGCCAGAAGTATGACCCGGCCGGACTTGGCGCTTCATCATGACCCACCGGAGGTTTAGCGACTCACGGGTCTGGTGGTTCACTGGTGTGACGACTCGCGAGCCTGGAGATTTAATGATGGCCCCCGACGGCGGGTCAGACGGATAACAAGGGCCCAAGGCCCAGTAGGCCAGCTCATGTTATTGTGGGCCGGCTTAAGACGGAAGGCATGAGGAATATTTCCTTTATGAAGATGCAAGACCCGTACTTGTATCCGACTTGTAATAGAGAATAAGTTAGTTCTAATCCTACTAGGACTCTACGTGTAAGCCGCCCCTTCAACTTATATAAGGAGGGGCAGGGCTCCCCAAAAGAGGGATAAGCAAGAAGCAATAATCTCTAGGGCTAGACACAAGAGCCGGCCTACCGGCGACTCTCTCGTGATCATAATGAGGCCTAGCCTCAAACAACATGTAGGGCTATTACCGGATGATGTTTCCCGGGGCCCGAAGCTGTCTAAATCCTTGTCTTGTGTGTTGATCCGCCCTGCGTCTCTCGTCCCACTCAACCCCTCTCAAGCTACCACATAGATGCGCTGGCCTCGCGACTAAGTCCTGACACTAAGGACATCTGTCGTGACAAAACCACGACACAAACTGTAAAGTAAGGGGAAGTGGAGGATAGAACCAGTTGCTTGATGAAGACAAGGATTTGGTAGACCAGTTCCGGTTGCTGTGACAACTGTATGGCTGGTTTGGGAGGCTGAGATTTAACTCAGAAGACCGTGTCTTCACCTTTCCCCCTGAGCTAAGGACACCCAGTCCTCGCCCAATCATTCTGGTAAGTCTTCAAGGTAGACTTCCAAAACCTTCACAGACTTCGTTCACCGGTGATCCACAATGGCTCTTGGATACTCAGAACGCGACGCCTAACTGGCTGGAGGATACACAGTCCTCAAGTGTAACGAGTCTTCAGGTCACGCGGACAGAAAGACTTCTGTGATGCCTAACACTCTTTGGCTCTAGGTGTTTTGGGCTTTGTCCTACCAAGGATCTCTCTCTCAAATGCTTCGGAGGTGGGTTGCTCTCAAACGACAAAAGTTGTGTACTAACTCTGAGCAGCCACCAACTTATGGTGTAGGGGGTGGGCTATTTATAGCCAGGAGGCAACCTGACCTGATTTTTCCGAAATGACCCTAGGTCACTAAGTAACCGACATGTGTACAACGGTCGGATTTCAAACACACGCGGCAGCTTGACTTGGGCTACAAGTAAAGCTAACTCATCCTGCTATGGATAAGATTTGCTCTCATTGTCTTCGCTCGAAGACATAGGATTTTGGTTGAGCATCACATCAGTCACTCTGACTTTGTTCACTTGGACCCCACTTAATAGTACGGTGATTCCTATGACTCAACAAAGAAGAAAAGGAAATTACGAAACAACTATGTCTTCGCACTCCATAGTCTTCACATGAATGTATTCTCATGTCATAATCTTCACTGTGAATGTATTCACGAACCACCGTTATCTTCAATGTCTTTACAAATTTTTAGGGGTCATTTCTGATAGGTAAACTGAATCAATAAGGGACTACTACCTGTGTTATCTTGCAATTCTCACAAACACATTAGTCCCTCAACCAAGTTTGTCGCCAATACTCCAAAACCAACTAGGGGTGGCACTAGATGCACTTACACAAGCAAAGATGCAAGCAAATAGAAGGCACATGGTAACACAAGTAGAGATAGCAAACAAGAGATCTGAATAGAAAACGACGAACGAAAAGGAGGGCGAATAAGCAAATTTTTGAGAAGTGGGGGGGGATGAAAATGAGAGACAAAATGGAAAATAATGTAAATTGCAAGGAGATGAGATTTGTGATTAGGAACCTGGTAGATGTTGATGATGTCTCCCCGGCAACGGCGCTACGAATTCCTTTTGATGCGGCTTCAACTACGTTGGTATTTCCCCAAAGAGGAAGGGATGATGCAATACAGCTACGGTAGGTATTTCCCTCAATGATGAGACCAAGGTTATCGAACCAGTTGGAGAACCACACAACACCACGTAAACATCTCCTGCACACAAAGAATAAATACTTGCAACCCCAAGTAAGTGAGGGGTTGTCAATCCCTCACGGGTAAAAAGATAGGTAAAGTTGTAGTAGATTGGATAAATAGATCTTGCAGGAACGCGAGATAAAATAAATAACAATAAATTGCAGCAAGGTAATTTTGTATTTTTGGATTAATAGATTTGAAAATAAAAGCAAATAAAAATAGATCACGAAGGCAAATATAATAAAGAAGAGACCCGGGGGTCGTAGATTTCACTAGTGGCTTCTCTCGAGAAAAATAGCATGCGGTGGATAAACAAATTACTGTTGGGCAATTGATAGAACTTCAAATAATCATGACGATATCCAGGCAATTATCATTATATAGGCATCACGTCCAAGATTAGTAGACCAACTCATGCCTGCATCTACTACTATTACTACACACATCGACCACTATCCAGCATGCATCTAGTGTATTAGGTTCATGGAGAAATAGAGTAATGCAATAAGAACGATCACATGATGTAGACAAGATCTATTTATGTAGAAATAGACCCCGTCTTGTTATCGTTAATAGCAACGATACATACATGTCGGTTCCCCTTCGGTCACTGGGATCAAGCACCGTAAGATCGAACCCATCACAAAGCACCTCTTCCCATGGCAAGAAAAATCAATCTAGTTGGCCTGACTAAACCAAATATTCGAAGAAGAAATATGAGGCTATAAGTAATCATGCATATAAGAGATCAAAAGACTCAAATAACTTTCATGGATGAAAACATAGATCTGATCATAAACTCAAAGTTCATCGGATCCCAACAAACACACCACAAACAGAGTTACATCAAATAGATCTCCAAGAGACCATTGTATTGAGAATCAAAAGAGAGAGACAATGCCATTTAGCTACTAACTACAGACCCGTAGGTCTAGAATGAACTACTCATGCATCATCGGAGAAGCACTAATGAGGATGATGAACCCCTCTATGATGGTGTCTAGATTGGATCTGGTGGTTCTTAAACTTGCGGCACTTGGAATTGATTTTCGTCGATTCCCTAGGATTTCTGGAATATTGGGGTATTTATAGAGCAAAGAGGCGGTGCGGGAGACCACCGAGGTGGGCACAACCCGTCTCGGCGCGCCTGGGCCCCCAGGCGTGCCTGGGTCCCCAGGCACGCCCTAGTGGGTTCTGCTCCCATCGAAGCACCCCTCGGGTACTTTCTTGGCCCATCTGGTGTCTTCTGGCCCAGAAAAAATCCACAAAAAGTTTCGCTGCGTTTAGACTCCGTTTGATGTTGATTTCCTGCGATGTTAAAAACAAGCAGAAAACAGCAACTGACACTGGTCACTATGTCAATAGGTTAGTCCCAAAAAAAGATATAAAATGATTCTAAAACATCCAATAATGATAATATAACAGCATGAAATGATCAAAAATTATAGATACGTTGGAGACGTATCACAACCATCGAACGGGTATGCTGGAACCAGCGATTCCAGAAGATACAATGGTGGCATGAAAATCTATATGTTTGTCGGATTTTGCTGGAACAGGCCATGCGCGGAGCTATGCAGCCGCTGAAAGCTGCAACCGATGTCGAAGATACTGGAACCAGTGTTGTGTGGAGCTGCGACGGGTACTCACAGAATTTATGTTGTTTTACTGTAATCGGCATCTTTGGATTTTGTTGTAGCCAGGATAATTTTTTGCTACCACTGGCTTTGTGTTTTGCTAGAACCAGCACCCATTTTTGCTACCATCGTCTTAGTTTTTTGCGAATTAGCATATTTTTTGCTACCACCGTGTTTTCATTTTGCTGGAACTAGCCTAATTTTTTGCTACCACCGGGTTGGGCCATAAGCTACGCCATCGTCGCCATTAATGCTGCAATTGGTGCTCGGCAGCGCCGGCATGGAATGATTTACGACCGGCGCCGTGGGGGTTGGGGGTGCACCCATGGATGCAACAGGGAAGGCTACCAAAAAAAGTTGCTACGGGTCAATAATTTTTTGTTGCGATTTGACGACGGGTGAGCATCGGAGGCGAGCTTCAGCGGCGAGGCAAACCGGTGATGGTGAAAACGCGCGCGGGACGCGGTGTAGACAGGACGGCCGCCATATTTCTTAGTGGAGATGCAAGAGGTGAGAGAGACGATGAGGAAAGAATTCGTTTTTTAAGATTTTTCTTTTTAAGAACTAGGAAAGAAATAGATCAAACAATTACATGTACCGAGATCGATGGGCTGCGCGGGGACCGGCGCCTATCTCCCGCCTTGAAAAATGCCTCGAGCGGGAAATCGTGGCACCGAAGTGGGCTGGCCTTAGGCTACTACCAATGCAAAGGTGCTTACATGAGGTGCTAAGTGTATTAAATATCTTAGCAACTAGTCTTCCTAATACATAGTTGCTTAGCTTTTGTAGCTAAGCTCCTCTCATTGAATTGTTTAATAATTAAACTCCTTCGTCTATTGGTTGGTAGTCATTTTGCATAGGTCCACGTGCTTAGCACTGTTTCCTCTTGGGGTCACCATAATGTTCTCTCTTCTCTTTAATTTCTTTGCCACATCACATTTCTGCCTATGTGGCATCCTTAGCACCTGTACACCATGGAGCATTGGGAGGGGCCTTAGTAGGTGCCGATTGAGTTTGTCGGCCTCCCCGCGCCTGGTCAATTGGGTCGGCTCATTAAAGCACAACAATCGTTCAATCGCTTTTGTTCGCGGGTAGGGAGCAACTAATTGACGAGCGCTTGTTCAGAAGTCTCACAACAATCAGCGTTACTTGGCGCGCTCTCAGTCGCCCGTCAAGTGCCGCGCTCTGAGCGCTTTCTCCGGATTTTGTTAGTATTTTTACTTTTTTCACATGTTTTCTTCTTTTTAAACCTTTTTTCGGGGTTTTTTCGACGTTTCGGTTTTTCATCGGTCTTCCTTAGCTTTTGGATGAAAAAATTAGAAAAGAAATTTCGTTAAAAAATGTATTTTTTTTCTTTCGTGAGAGTCACGGTTTTGCTTCCGCGAGAGACACGGTTTTGCTTTCGCGAGAGTCACGGTTATGCCTTTCGGAAACCAAAAAAAGACGTTTTTTTCCTTTCGCGAGAGGCATGGCCGTCCTCTCGGAAACGAAAAAACGTGTTTCTATTTTTTTTTCTTCCGCGAGAGGCTCGGTTTTGCTTCCGCGAGAGGCATGGACGTACCTCTCGAAAACGAAAAGAACACGTTTCTATTTTTTCGCGAGAGGTATGGTTTTGCTTCCGCGAGAGGCACGGCCTTGTCTCCTCATAAACGAAAAAGAAAACGTGTTTTTTCTTCTTTTTTCTTCCACGAGAGACACGGTTTTGCTTCCGCAAGAGGCACGGTTGTGCTTTCGCGAGAGGCACGGCCGTGCCTCCTCGGAAACGAAAAAATGTGTTTTCTCTTTTTCTTTTTTCCTTCCGCGAGAGGCACGGTTTTGCTTCCGCGAGATGCACGGTTGTGATTTCGCGAGGGGCACGGGCGTGCCTCTTTCGGAAAGGGAAAAAACCCGTGCTCCCGGTTCAGTTTTTTCGTCTGATTTTTTTCGTGAAAAAAAGTTCGTCAAAACCTATCAACGGTGAAAGCGGTTCATGATTTGAAGATCTCGACGCAAGGAATTCAACGGTGAAAGCGGTTCATGATTTGGATGCACGGTTTAAGAGATAAAATGTTTTGAATAAACGAATTTACGAAAAAAGGAAAAACTCACAGGTTGCGACAAGTGAAGCACATGTAGCGCGACACTTGTCACAACCTGTGAAGGTGGTAGTGATCTTTGCAATGAGTACTCCTCAATTAGTGATTTTGAAGTTCTCTCGCTCGATTTCTTTGCTGGCTTCGATCGTTCGTTGAAAGGTTGACCCTTCACAACTAATTGTTTGACCTATTGACCACTGACTTTTCATAAAATTTAAAAAAAAAACAAGAATTTGATAAACAAGTTCATGAGTTTTTAAAAAAGTTAGTCAATTTGTAAAAGAGGAATACAAAAAGTTTCACAAATTTCAAAAAGTTCATGAAAAAGGAAAAAGTTCAGGAGTACAAAAAATTGATGAATTTGAAAAAAGTTTACGAATCTGAACTTTTTTTGATTTTTAAAAAGTTCATGAATTTAAAAAAACATAAATTTGATACGACCTCTCTGTTGCAGCTAGTCGTGTTTGAAATACAAAGCTGATGGGCCAATATGCTGGCTCAATAAATACGTGACGCGTGCTGAATCACAGAGTCGTCAGCCCAGCAACATTAATCTGTTCGGCGGTTTCCTTCCAAAGTTCCAATCACACAGTTCCGCCGGAGTGTACCACTGTGCGAGTACTCCTAGTGTGCTTGCATAGACGCGACAGGGGGAGTACTAGCTCACACCCAATCCGCTTCCAAAAGCCACGTTTCGACGCCCGAAGGCGCCGATCATATCATGATGCGCGCTTTCAATCAATCAATCAGCCCGCTGATTCCCTCGCCACCATGGTAGAGTATTTGCGCTCGGCATCCGATGCCCTGCCTTTCCTCTCGTCCTCCTTATCCCCCGGCACAATATCATATTTTCGTACCGTGCGGCCCTCTTCCTCAGCTCCCCTGTTCCTCTCTCTCTCCCCCGAAGCTCCGTGGCGCGATGCACGACTGGGCGCCGGCGATCATAGCGACGGCGCTGTTCGCGCTGCTGTGCCCCGGAGGGATCCTGCAGCTGCCCGGCCGGCAGCGGACGGTCGACTTCATGAACCTCCGGACCAGCTGCCTGTCCATCCTCGTCCACGCCGTCATCTACGCCGTGCTGCTCATGCTCTTCGTCGTCATCTTGCAGGCTCATCTCTACGTCTGATCTTACCTTATCTTACTGTGTGTGTGTGCTTCATGGTGCTTTTATTCTCTCTCTGCTTTTCTTTTGTACGTCCTCGAGTGTTCCAGCTTGGTTTAGTGAAACTGGGATGCTCGGAGGATGCACGGTTCTGTTTCCTTCGTGCGTGTTGCTGAGCTTCCGCTTGGTCTTAGTAATAAAGAGCTATGAAACGGTGATTATTTTTCAGACGGATGGTTTTCATTCGGCCTGTTAAGATGAATTCTCATGGAGCACCACTGTATAGTAATTCAGATGTCTATTACGGATTTAGGTTTGTGTTTTTTATTTCCTTTTAACTTTTTGACCTATCGTATGTGTATTCGAGGGAAACTGTGGGTGTCTGATCACTGTGTCGGACTGTCAGTAATCTGCGGCCGAATACAGTTATCATGTTCGGAAACCAGGCAAATTAGAGGTAACTTGGCAAGACTGCAAACAGACATCCAGGATTTAGTCTAGTCCACAAACAACAAATGAAGGTACAGTTCGATACTATAACTTGAAATGAAATTAACTTAAGTGGCTTCAAAGGTTAACATATTCTTAGGCCAACTTCACCGCGCGACCCCAAACGGACGTCCGTTTTGTCCGGATTCTGTCCGTTTGGGTAGGGATTTGGGGTCGTGTCGGGCCTGTCACAGGATCTGGTGGCCGTCGCCCAGCGCTGTGCCGCATCCATTTGCCCCATCCTGTCCGCGTATATTTCTTTGCAAGTCCTTAAACTTTTTTTATCATTCATTTTTGGTACATGACAATACATCATCACATTTTGACTAGTAAAGCAAGGCCAAAGAAAACGATAACCACAAGAATACATTTGAGAAGATACCCAACTTCCATAACTGCTCCCTTGAGTTGGGTTAAGGCCTTCTCGATGCACTCATTATTGATCTGTGGAGGAGGCACGACGTTGCACCCTCCTTTCTTCTTCAAGCCAAAAGTAGACGTTGCTTCCTCACACGTAGTATCGTGCCTTGTTGCTTCTTCGCACGTAGTATCGTGCCTAGCCTCTAACTAGCAACAATTGCGCTTGTCTCATCTAAAGCCTCTAGGCTAGCTAAAAGTGCACGAACATGCAATATATTTCGCTCTATCAACATATTGATGTACTATTCTTCTCAATACCAAAACTTGCATCCGTTCTACACAATAAAACTTAAAGTTAGTACCACCAGTCTAATCCAAGAGCACAAACCGAAGCTAAAATAGCACATACCCCATCGTTTAAGCATTTGATGAACACCCATCCGGGATGCTCCGGCGTTGTAGACACGTGGCGCACGACCACCCTTGGACAGTGGTCGCACTTACGGGACAGAGGGAGTAGTACGTTTTATAATTCTATGAACACCAGAGGTGAGTGTCGTTTCTGAATGTATCCGCCGGGAACGGAACTACCAAACTGATGAAAGCTATGCCATTTCTGAATATAGCAGACAGGAAAAGAACTACAAACCAAAAGTGTTCATAAACTGCACGGTAATGCTTATTAGACCTCTGAATCTGGCCGAGACCACGGCTGCCCATGGCAAGCGATTCGAGGTTGAGCTAAACGGAGAGATAATTGCACCTATCATCCTCGTAGTCGCAGGCTAGGTCCAACATGATCCTCATGGTTGAAAAGCGCTTCAATACAATTTCGATACATGAAAATATGTGCTCTATACAGTCCTGGCTCGACGGGTTGTATACACATCGCGTATTTCTGTGGATGACACGTGTCAGCATGGCCACGTCCTCTAGGGCCCATATGTCAGTCCGCGCGAGAAAGAGTTTGACAGTTAAAAAAAGCACGGGTGGGTTTCGCAGTTTCGAACCCGTTATGAAAGAACGATTTGATCGAACTATCTCTTTCATTGATGATACAAGGATTATATACGTGGGAACCGTCGCCACGAACGGACGCGTCCGATCATGGGGGCGTGGGTGTGTCGAACAGCTGCCATACCGAAACCAGCGACAATTTACACAAAGGGAGGATTATCCCTAATTATAGAATTAGTTTAAACCCTAACACTCCTCCTAATCCTCGCTTGTCTTTGAGACTGATCATCTTTGAAATATTCTCTTTCAAAATCCTATGGGAAAAATTGAGAAGAAAATATACAATATGCCATGAAAAACTCTTTCTAAAACTCAATGAGAAATTAAGGAGAAAATGGCATATATCGTCCATGCTTGTATTGATATTGCCTCCCATTGTTTCTGAATTTCTGGCGATGCGCTTTCAGTGGGAGAAGATGTTTCCATCGACGATGAGGCGCCTACGATGACTTCATAAATCTCAAGATGGTATGTTGGCTCAATATCTCAAAGGTGCTCATGGGGGAAGGGTGTGCCTGTGTGTGTTTATAGGGGTGAGTGTATGCATGTATGTATGAGCGCTTGCGTCTGTATTATGTTAAAAAAAACCTTATATGTGAAACCATTTGGAAAAACTCACAAAGGAAAAGAGTGCAATACTAAAGATCTCATGATCTTAACAAGTTATATCTTAGGAGATTTCTCCCCCTGACTTTTGTAAGTCTCGAAGTAGTCTCATACCAATTCCAGTTACATATCTGCGGAAGAAGAACTTGGTAAGGACTTAGTAAATAGATTAGCAAGATTGTCGTTTGCAAAATATTTATCTCCCCCTTTTCTTGCAGATCATGGGGATACAATAATTTAGAAGAAATAGGCTTTGTAATATTGCTCTTAACATAATCCATTTGCATGTGTGCAATACAAGCAGCATTATCTTCATAGATAACAGTGGGTGATTTCATGAACCAATCCCACTTGAACTTTGGACAAAGTTCATCATTCTGCAAAGCCATACACATTCACGTGATGCTTCGAACAAAGCAATTATCTCAGAATGATTGGTGGGCGTTGCCACTAATGTTTGTTTTGTTGACTTTCAAGAGAAGGTGTACCACCATGTAAGAAGATGTCTGCGATCTGGCATCATGGGGATCTGACAAATATCCAGCATTGCAATACACCACCATGGTTCTCTCTTGATTTTTCTGATAGAATTAATCAAAATCTTTGGTGCCTTGAAGATATCTACAAATATTCTTCACATCAACCCAATGACTTTTCGTTGATGATGCGTTGTATCTAGCCAGTAAGTTGACCGCAAATGCTATATCAGGTCTAGTGCAGTTTGTTAGATACATTAGTGCATCAATGGCACCGAGATATGGAAACTCTGGTCCCAATATCTCATCATCATCACCCCTGGGCCTAAATGGGTCCTTATCTCTATCAAGAAACCTGACAATCTTTTTTTTACGGGTATGCTTTATCCATATTGAACTCTTCCAGTATCTTTTGGATGTAAGTAGACTGATGAACAAGTATTTCTCAAGAAAAATGTTCAAGTTGCAAACCAAGACAAAATTTGGTTTTACCCAAATCGTTCATCTCGAATTCCGTCTTCAAATGATTACTTGCCTCATGTATTCTCGGGTAGTAGCTGTTAGAATAAATCCGAGGCATTACCGTCGATCATCCGAGGACAAAGCAATCACACGAGCACGACACCGAGATTTGTTAACGAGGTTCACCGATATGGCTACATCCCCGGGGCTTTACTACGGGCGCTCCTCCGCGTGACACCGGCACGATACCGCATCCGGTCGCCCTGGACATCGGCACATGCCGCCGGCTTTCCCTGCGTTCCGGCGCTATTATGTTGGCATAGGTTACATCGCGTGTCTACCCCCACTATATATGAGAGGCCTAGGATACAAGTGTCCTACTAGGACACGGCTCCATATCCTATCTAAACACAATACTACTCAAAGTTCAACCGTAACCTAACTTGTACACAATATTCAACACAACTCTAACAAACTCCACCTTGGCGAATATTCTCCACCACCTTGAGTTCGTCAATCATCAAGATTCCATGTACACTGGACTTGAGCTTATCCCATGAGTACCGCTGCTACTCCAAAGACTCCATATGACTCCACCTGCAACTTGTAGTCCCTTTTTTTACCACAGTCAACACTCGAGCAAAATTAAGTTCCACATTACTCTAGTTTGCGCTCCCAACTTTCAGAGTATTCGTCCAACACCATCACACATTGATCACTGACCTGCCTGAAAGTGAACAACTCACATATTGGGTGTCACACATAAGAGTTACCTGAACTCAACATCACCACTCCTTTCTTGACTGTCTGTCTGAAACTTGAAGGAATTTCACCATTGCTTGTAGTCATCCCAAGTCAAATTCGCAGTTGTCTCACCACATGTATGACCACGAGAGCCCTGGCCCGTCTCCATGCCCCGTGCGCACCGCACGCCTCGCCGCTATTACCGCGTCGAGCCTCCGCTGTCCCAGTTGAGTCTCAAGGGTCGCGAACCCACACCACTCAACCCCCACTGCAGAGTACCACCGATCATCACCGACCGATGACGAGTTTCACGCTTCCATCGGACCACTGGGCTCCAGTCCAAACTGCATGTCACTCGCTTTTCCCCCTTGCTGAATAGGCTTCGATTCCCTGGATCCTTACATCGTAGCCCCTCAATCCAGCTCCACCTTCAACATGACTCCATGGTGGTTGTACTTGCCACCCCGCGCCTCGTCGACTCCAAGCTCTCATGTGCATTGTCTTGAATCAACCCCGCGCCATAGTCTTGTCGAAGCCACACAAACCTTCAGGGCCTGCGCCACGTGTTTTCCACATCCCAGAAGTCGGTCACCATCAGCATCACACTCCTATGTCGTCAACACCGATCCCATCACCGTCTTCTGTACCAACAGACTCGCGTCGATCCGTCAGACTGCCTAGTCCGACCCAGCCGAACTCGTTCGACTGTATGACACGCTCGAGGCTCCCAAATCATCTTCTGCGAATTCTCATCCATCACATGATACTTCCATCTTAGCTAGCTTGGCTTCCTGCAACAATGCCTTCTAGCATCCTTGTTGTGCCAACAAATCTTTCACCGTTGTCTGCCAACCCAAAGCTTCCAGTTACATTGAACTTCTCCACCTCAAACCTGATACCCGACGGTGCCATGGTTCTTTGTACGGCTGACTTTGTGAAAAATAACCGAGCAGTCTTCCAGTGATCCCCAAGTACAAGAACAGAACATCTGTCTACTACTAGCAATCTAGCTAGTTGGTCTTCACATGAAGTGCTCCCTTGGCTCAACTTCCATATGCTAAGCTATTTGCTTTCCTGCCAAAGCCTCTACTCTCGATGGATACGTATCCTTGATGGATTTATTTCACCAATTGATTTGCCTGCCAATCTCCGTGTCATACGTGGATTCGGTCCACTTTTGGTCCAAACAAACCTCGCTTGTACGCAGCTCACACACGTCAATCTACAGCGAACCAGCGATAGTGCCCCCTGGCCCTTCCCTGCGCTTCTGCGCGGCAGCGCACCATGGGCCTTGTAGCTGTCCTCCGTGTGCCCTCTGATGGGCCTCCTGCCATGGGCCACTCGACGCCATGGACCACATCACTTACGCCGCGCGCTTTGGCGCTCACATCAACCGCTGGCATACTGGGCAAATACGCCATGGGCCTTACAACCGCCTGGCGCCCGATATCTCCATACTTGTTCTTGTTAGCAGCAGAGGGCCTTTCGTGCCTCTTAAAATATAAAAGTGAGTCATCCAATTTGCATGGTGTACAGGTAGCACCTACGGCGCCACCGGTGAACCATCTCCTATTCGCAGATGACAGCCTGTTGTTTTTCAAGGCAAATAGTGTGGGGGCTAACGAGGTGTACCAAGTTCTTGATACTTATTGTCAGGCAACTGGGCAGCGTATTAACTATTCAAAATCTTCAATATACTTCAGCAAAGGAGTGCCAGATTCAGTGAGGGGGGAAATAAAGGAAACACTCAATGTCCCGAACGAAACTCTAAATGAGAAATATTTGGGGATGCCCTCAGATGTTGGTAGCTCTAAGAATGGTGCCTTTAAATACCTCAAGGACCGTCTATGGAGTAAGGTTCAGGGGTGGATAGAGAGCACTATGTCATCAGCAAGCAAGGAAGTGCTAGTTAAGTCTGTTGCTCAAGCAGTGCCTGTTTTTTCAATGTCATGTTTCAAGCTACCTAGAGGGTTGTGTGAACATCTAAACATGCTCATCCGGAAATTTTGGTGGGGTAGCAAGGAAGGAAAGCGGAAGCCACATTGGGTCTCCTGGAAATCTATGACGCAACCTAAGGACATGGGGGGACTGGGGTTTAAAGACTTTGAGCTTTTCAACCTCGCCATGTTGGCAAGACAAGCGTGGCGACTGCTGCAAAATCCAGACACACTATGTGCCTGTATCCTGAAGAGCATCTACTATCCATCCTCTGACATTCTTGATGCTGAACTAGGAGGTCGACCTAGTCAAGTATGGAGAGCAATTTTGGAGGGCAGGGATATTTTGAAACAAGGGTTGATTAGACGAATTGGGAATGGAGTGACAACTAACATATGGACACATAATTGGCTGCCAAGAGACGAAATGCTTCGACCGTATGGGTGTCTGTCACAAAACCGCCCTACATTGGTCTCTGAACTTATAACTCCTGCAACGGCATCGTGGAACAGGCAAGTGGTGCAGTCCACTTTCATGCCAATGGATGCAGAGACGATACTGGGAATTCCGTTATGTACTCGGAATATGGATGACTTTTGGGCGTGGCACTACGAAAAACATGGTAATTTCTCTGTGAAGTCAGCGTATAAAATGCTCATTGCAACCAGGCAGCGTAGAGAGGCTTGGCTGGAGGGAAGGGCAGGCTCGACGAGTAGTAGGGCGGAAAAGGGGGCATGGAGATCAGTGTGGAATACCCAAGTCCCGGGCAAAGTCAGGATGTTCTTATGGAGATTATCCAAGCAATCGATGCCGACAAATGATATAAGGGCGCACCGCCATATGACAGATTCTACCCGATGTGGCTTTTGCGGGGTACAGGACTCGTGGAGACACTCGCTGCTGGAATGCACCGCATCGCGAAGTGTTTGGGCGTTGGGAGAAGAGGAACTGACACATACAATCATAGCCACCACTGAGCCAAATGCAAAAAATTGGTTGTTTACTTTGATGGAAATGTTGCCGCATGACAAGTTCGTCCGTCTGGCGATCACGTTGTGGTCAATTTGGCATGCCCGCCGCAAAGCCATTCACGAGGCAATCTTTCAAAGCCCCCATCAGACACATATATTCATCAACAGGTTCATTGATGAACTTGGCATTGTTAATGATGTAAATCCTCGCCCACGGCAGAGTGGGGCTCCGGCAAGTGAACAACGCAAGAGTCCAAAGAGGCCACCTCCTAGACATTGCAAAATACATGTTGAGGGAGTCCTGGATTAGGGGGTGTCCGGATGGCCGGACTATAGCCTTTGGCCGGACTCCTGGACTATGAAGATACAAGATTGAAGACTTCGTCCCGTGTCCGGATGGGACTTTCCTTGGCGTGGAAGGCAAGCTTGGCGATACGGATATGTAGATCTCCTACCATTGTAACCGACTCTGTGTAACCCTAACCTCTTTGGTGCCTATATAAACCGGAGGATTTTAGTCCGTAGGACGAACAACAATCATACCATAGACTAGCTTCTAGGGTTTAGCCTCTCTGATCTCGTGGTAGATCTACTCTTGTACTACCCATATCATCAATATTAATCAAGCAGGAGTAGGGTTTTACCTCCATCGAGAGGGCCCGAACCTGGGTAAAAACATCGTGTCCCTTGTCTCCTGTTACCATCCGCCTAGACACACAGTTCGGGATCCCCTACCCGAGATCCGCCGGTTTTGACACAGACATTGGTGCTTTCATTGAGAGTTCCTATGTGTCGTCATCTTTAGGCCCGATGGCTCCTCCGATCATCAACAACGATGCGCTCCAGGGTGAGACTTTTCTCCCGGACAGATCTTCGATTCGGCGGCTTTACATGCGGGCAATTAAGCAGGCCATCTGGAGCAGATTGAAAGCTACGCCCCTGGCCACCAGGTCAGATTTGGAAGTTTGAACTACATGGCTAACGTCCGCGGAGACTTGATCTTCGACGGGTTCGAGCCACAGCCAAGCGCGCCGCACTGTCACGAGGGGCATGATCTAGCTCTGCCGCCGAACAGTGTCCTGGAGGGCGCACCAGTATCCGCTCCGACCTTTAGCTCGGAGCCGCCTGCGCCGATCGAGGACGGGTGGCTGGACACCGCCTTGGGGGCTGCGATCTCTACGGAGATTGAGCCGTACACCTACCCGGTCCTTTGCGAAGCTCGTGACTCCAAGGTGCCGGACTCCTCTCCGGACTCCGAACCTTCCAGGCCCCTGCCAATCGAATTCGATTGGGCGCCGATCGTGGAGTTCACCGCCATGACATCTTTCAAAGACTCGCCCTTTGGCGACATCCTGAATTCACTAAAGTCTCTCTCTTTATCAGGAGAGCCCTGGCCGAACTACGGTCATCAAGGTTGGGATGCGGACGACGAAGAAATTCAATGCCCACCCACCACCCACTTTGTAGCCACTGTCGATGATTTAACCGACATGCTTGACTTCGACTCCGAAGACATCGACGGTATGGACGACGATGTAGGGGAGGAACATGAACCAGCACCTATAGGGCACTGGAGAACCACCTCATCTCATGATGTATACATGGTGGACACACCTAAAGGAAGCGACGACGAGGAACAACGGGACGCTACGAAGGATCATTCCCTCAAAAAGCAGTCAAAACGACAACGTAAGCGCCGCTCAAAGTCCCGCCTCGACAAAGACAACAGCCATACAGACCCAGCCATAGAGCAGGGCGAACCGGTGGACGACGAACATGCTATCGAGCAACCATCCGAACAGGACAACCTGGATAAACAACCCGTCCCCGTCGAAGATAACAGTCCGGACAATCTCACGCCGGACAAGTTGCTGGAGCAGAAAAACCTCCACAAAAGGCTCGTCGCCACTACACGTAGCCTGAAAAAGCAGAAGCGGAAGCTCAAAACAGCGGAAGATGCACTCAGAATCAGATGGAGCAAAGTACTCAACACCGTAGACAAATACGGTGACAGTCGCCGAACAAAGAGCTACCCAAAGCGAAAACTACTGCCCGAATTTGATGAGGAGGCCGTAGAGCCCCCGCAATCAAAGAACAAGGAGGCCCGGTCGGATATACGACCCCATGGCAAACATAGAGCGGCAAACGGCGCCGCACACAAGCCGGCACGCGATCCGCACAAGGATTCGCATCAAAAAGATGGCCCGGTTAGATCTATCTACGGGCCAAGAAAGCAAGCTCTAGTAAGCAACACAACACATCAAGTACCCGAACATCACGGTACACCTAAATATAGGGCGCCAGACACCCCTATGTTTCACCGATGAGGTGCTGGATTACGAATTTTCAGCGGGATTCAAGCCCGTAAACATAGAGGCATATGACGGAACAACGGACCCTGGAGTATGGATTGAGGATTACATCCTCCACATACACATGGCTAGAGGAGATGACCTCCGCGCCATAAAATACTTACCCCTCAAGCTCAAAGGGCCAGCCCGGCATTGGCTTAAAAGCCTCCCCGAAAACACCATTGGAAGTTGGGAAGAGCTCGAGGATGCTTTTCGGGCAAATTTTCAAGGGACCTATGTCCGACCTCCGGATGCAGACGATTTAAGTCACATAACCCAACAATCTGGAGAGTCAGCCTGAAAATTCTGGAACAGATTCCTTACTAAAAAGAACCAAATAGTCGACTATCCGGATGCCGAAGCCTTAGCAGCTTTCAAACACAACGTCCGAGACGAATGGCTCGCCAGACACCTCGGCCAAGAAAAGCCAAGAACAATGGCCGCATTAACAAGCCTCATGACCCGCTTTTGCGCGGGAGAGGACAGCTGGCTGGCAAGATGCAGTACCAGCGACCCAAGTACATCCGAAGTCAGGGATGGAAACGGGAAACCACGACGCAGCAAGGACCAGCGTCCGACCAAGGGGAACAGCCCGAAGATCACGGCAGTCAACGCCGGATTCAAAAGCTCTCGGCAGAATCATAAAAAGTTGCCCCTTAAGGATAACAGGGACGAGCTATCTAACTTAAACAAAATGTTGGACAAGATATGCCAAATCCACAGTACTCCCGAGAAGCCTGCAAACCATACCCACAGAGATTGTTGGGTCTTCAAGCAGTCCGGCAAACTTAACGTTGAACACAAGGGGCTCCACACACCAAGCAAGGACGACGACGAACCCCACAAGCAGAGCACCGGAAAAGAAAAAAAATTCCCACAAGAAATCAAAACAGTAAACTCACTTCACGTGACAAAAGGGAAAAATAGAGCGGCGCCCATAGAGGTACGCGCCATACGGCCTATCCCAGAGGAGTCCCGCCACTGGTTGTTAAAACCAATCACCTTCGACCAATCACATACGGCCTATCCCAGAGGAGTCCCGCCACGGAATGCAGGTTGGACTGCCTTGATATTAGATCCGATAATTGGCGGACTCCAATTTACACAAGTCCTAATGGACGGCGGCAGTGATCTAAACCTGCTATATCAGGACACAATCCGCAAAATGGGGATAGACCCAACCAAATTTCGCCATAGGAACACTTCCTTTCAAGGGTAATGCCAGGCCCATATGCCCATTATGCGGGCTCTCTCGCTAGAAGTTGTGTTCGGCTCACCCGACAACTTCCGCCGCGAAAAGTTAACCTTCCACCTCGCCCCATTTACAAGTAGCTATCAAGCACTATTGGGACGTGAAGCTTTCGCCCGCTTTAACGCAATACCGCATTATGCATCTCTTACACTTAAAATGCCCGGTCCACGCGGCATCATCTCGTTAAAGGGAAACATCGAGGGTTCCTCGAGTCCGAAAATCATGCGGTTGCCTTGACAGCCACACAATAAACCGCTTCACCAATAAAAGCACTTAGACAGTCGTCCAGACCCGGACACGGCTGGACGAGTCCGCCAGAAACATACAAGGGCTTACTAGACGCATACCCCGCATAAGGGCTCAGCGATGCACAACAAGAGACAATAAAGCTCAATTTTATTCATTTTTGAATTGTACTTCATTTATTTAATATAACATACATTTTCGCACGATCTTTTTCAACTAAGTTCCTCTCTTTTACAGATGAACACCGTGCTACACCCGTCTAGGATACGGCACAACAGAGACACAGGCGCAGAGACGCAAGAGGGACCCGTTGCAAGGATTCTTTTAGATTAAGACCTCGCGTAAACCTTTTTTACTGTCTCTTGTTGATACACATCCCCAGGTTTCTTGCTATAACTGAGGAGGAGGCTGGCGTTTTGGCATAGGCCACGTCAGAATTTTGCGCGTAACTGGACACCAGGGGCTTATTACCAAGGGCGTTGTTCGGCCTGTTTTCATAAAGACCGAATACCTTAGGGAGTGTTCGGCGTCTCGAGTTAGGAATTATATGCATCAGCTCCGAATCATGTCTTTGGTCAAATGTTGGGTTTGCGGCTCCTGTGTTTTGCTGCCTTACGCCCGCTCTATCGGCTAATGCGGCACCAGGAGAACTATCTGCGATTGTGCCCGGTTCGCCAAAGAGCACCTCAAGAGAGAAAGCCGAAAACTGATCGTCATGATATAGCTTGAGACTGGTCAACCACTCGATGACCCGCTGGAATCTTTAGAATTCCTCCGCATTGACGAAGGGCTGTTTCGGTCAGCACATACGCGCCCAATTGGGTGGCGCGGTGCCCCTAGGGGCTATATAGTAGCCCCACCGTCGAACTCCTATGGCTAAGTGAAAGTGATAAAGCATTATAGTCTGTTGCCAAGTTTATCGCGCTATCACCTCCTTTGTAGGACCAAGACGTTGGATCAAGTGTGAAAAGGCGCTTTCTGCAAACACCCCGCATTATATGCGTGGGGGCTGAAGCCAAAGACTGCCATCTTTCAGGTTATATACACATATACATTAACGGCCGCACAGGAGGTATTTTAATTCTTGAAGGCACAAGTATAAAAAGCTTTTATATTCCATCGAAACATTGTTTCACAATAATACATGTTATTCGAACATAATATCCTTCGAGCACTGCGTCTCTATTAAACGAGCGCCCTGCAGAACTTCCTGAAAATAGTGCTCGACAGGTACTCGGCTTCCGTCCGAATCTTGGGATGCAACAGCGGTGGCCTACATCTCCGCCCAGTATGTCTTGACACGGGCAAGAGCCATCCGCGCACCCTCTATGCATGCTGACCGCCTCATTGCTTTGATATGCGGCACCGCACCAAGGAACTGCCGCACCAAGCCAAAATAACTCTTCGGCTCGGGCCTTTTCGGCCACAAATGAGTCACGACATCCTTCATGGCAAGTCCGAACAACCTATTCAGCTCCGCCCATTCGGCCAAACGATCGGTTAATGGAAGTGGACGCTCTGGATTACAGAACTGCGACCAAAAAAGTTCTTCCATCTCGTGATCCTTGTCAGGACCCCGATTCCAAGTCACATCGATCTAGCCGGTAACACCTCATATCACTTTGCGGCCTCACGCACGGTATTCCCATGGGTGTCGCCTTACCATGGCCCGGGACCGTTTGCGTCTTTTGGCTCACGATATGATAGTGTCGCTAGCATCCATATGACAGAGAACCGGGCCGACATGGCTAGTCGTGAACCCAAAGCGGCACTAACCCATGGGGACAGGCATACATGAATCACATCGAGCATGTGGGTCATCAACGTATGAATCCGGGCTGTAGCACTGGGCTAGCAGGACTCCGGTGAACCCGGGCTGTAGCAGGCTAGGCAGGACTCCGGATGTCACCGCGTGACATTTCCCGAAGGACAGACATAGGAACGGTGAAACACATGCCGCTAGTCAAGTGTCCAAAGCAGTAGTCTTTGGGCTAGCGTGGACTCCGGTGAACCGGCTGTAGCGGACTACTATCGCCAGAAGCACTAGACTACATTTCCCCATATGAGAGGCTGCCAAGGATAAACAACTAGATTGTCGGATCCCACACATACCAAGCATTTCAAACATACACACAATATGCTCAATATGTGTAAATACAACATGGCATCACAACATAACTCTCGACTCAAATATTATTCATTAGGCTCCGAGGAGTGAGATATTACAAACATGGGTCTCATGACCCAAAGACTCGAAACATACAAGTCAAAGCACAAGCGGAAGCTTAACATGTCTCGAGTACGACATCTACAAATGAAAAAGGCCGAGAAGCCCGACTATCTACCGAGATCTGCCGAGGGCACAAGATTGTAGCTGAGGTAACAAGCTAAACGTCAAGTCCACGGGAACTACTAGCGAGACCGACGCGTCTCTCGCAAAACATAAAATAAGCAAACGTGAGTACAATTGTACTCAGCAAGACTTACATCGTAACTAACTACATATGCTTCATTATCAAAAGGGGTGGTGGAGTTTGACTGCAGCAAGCCAGCTTTGACTCGGTGGCTATCCCGAACTACATTGCAGTAACTCTTTTGAGGTGGCGCTACGAGTCCACATATTCACCATATCAATACACCACTATGGACCCGCCTCGCCTCCCTACGAGAACGCCATCCATAGCACTCACGCTTATCTGGCGCATTTTAGAGTATCCACTTTCACTTGTCTATGAACTGATATAGGCAACCCGTAAGTCCTTTTCCACGGACGCGGCTATTCAATAGATCATATTAACCCTCAGGGTGTACTTCTTCACACGCTCTCACCACTTACCGTCGTTTACACGACATGTACTCGCAACCTTCAGCGGAAGCCCAACGTGGGTGTCGGCCACAGCCTACCTAAACACTCAAGTCCCTAGTCCAGGTTTATCGCCTATTCAGGTTCCATCCAGGAGTCCGCTGAGGTTTCCCATACAGCCCGAACGATGTGTGCAGGGTTCGAGATACCAAACGGGCACTCGGGGTACACCGGGCCACGGTGTATCTACCGCATCATAGCCCACCCCTAGGGTCAGCGCTACGCACGGCCTCCAACACATATCCTACAAACACCAGAAACTAGTTGCAACTCCTGGACAAAGAACAAGGGTGGTTAAGAAGCCGAGAGGGTCCATTGGTTTCGGGCCCAATGCGTGGTAGTAACTGTTTCATGGATCACAAACACAGAACTCAGTTCCTGAGGACGGCTGCAATGAGACAACCCACCATGTACTCCTACATGGCCTCTCACCGCTACCTTTACCAAATCGTGTTCACACACTTAGCTCACACACAGTAGGACATGTTCACACACCTCCGATTCATCCCCGATGAATCAGACCTGACTCAACTCTAAGCAGTAGCAGGCATGACAAACAAGCATGAATGAGTAGGCACAACATGGCTCAAGCAACTCCTACTCATGCTAGTGGGTTTCATCTATTTACTGTGGAATGACAGGTCATGCAGAGGATAAAGGGTTCAGCTACCGCAGCAAGTAACACATGAGTCGTTGTTGTCCTAATGCAGTAAAATAGAGCAGGAGCGAGAGAGTGGGATTGTATCAGAATGAACAAGGGGCTTTTGCTTGCCTGGCACTTCTGAAGATAATATAGTTCTTCATCGGTGTCATCGAATTCATCGCCGGTACATCGTCTACCGAGAGGGGACAATTACCGGCAAACAAGAAAGAACACAATCAATGCGATGCAACAATATGATGCATGATAATGACATGGCAATATGCTGTGATTTGGGCTAATGCAACAGCAAGTCATTTTGATTGAAGTGGAATTCAAAACTACATCAAATCCCAACTCCAAAACTATTTCATAAATTGCCCTAATCATCATTTGTCCTATTCAGTGAGGTTAACTTGTTCAAACATGCATGATCATGGCATAAACAGATTCTTCATATTTTTCTGATCATTTTTCATATATAAATTATTTCAATCTGAGCTATGGTTGAATTACTATGAATTTTAGAAGTTTTGGGCATTTTCTGAAATTTCCTGATTTATAATAAATCCAGAAAATGGGTTATTATACAAGACTACGCCGACATGACGTACGCGAGTCAACGGGGCAGCCCAGGTCAAACTGACCAGTGGGTCCCATGTGTTAGTAGCTAAACTAGGTTTAGTTAATCCTAATCTAGGTTAGTTAGCGGGGCGGCCCCACTTGTCATTGAGCCAGGGAAGGTCAAACCCCTGGTCAACTGGGGCTAACGCGCCGGCGGCTCGACGCCGGCGACGACAGGTGCGGCGGAGGGGCTCGGGTTCGCGCTACAGGGCTCGGTTTTGGACGCGGTTTGCGGCTACGGAAAGCTGGGAGTCTCGCGCATCCAACGGAGGCAACAACTCATGCCGGAGTGGGCTAAATCAACGACGGCGGCAACTTTTGCGGCGGCCGGAGTTCGGGCGTCGTCGGAAACGACGCTACAGCGAGCGGCATGAGCGGTGGTTGGGGGTTTTGGACTTTTGGCATCACGCCGAGCACGGTGGTATGCTCAGACGCGACGTGCGTGAGCTCTAGCCACGGCGGCGACACAGCTGGCGGCGACGGGTTCTCGGGATCGCCAGAGGCGACGGCTACGCAGTGAAATCGAGCACGGGGAGAGAGAGGGGAGGCGTAGGAGCTCACAGTGGAGAGGAAGAGGTGGTCAGCGGGCTCGGAGGCGACCGGAGTCCAACGAATCGGGCGACGGCGACCGGCGAGTCCGAGGTAGGAGACGAGCTCGAAGGAGTCTCTTCAAGGCGTCCGGGCTCGTGGGACTGAGCGTAGTGGTGCGCCGCAGTGAGGCGGTGCTCGTGGGCTAGCTGGCTTGGTGTGGGGAGGTCGGTGGCCACGACGAACGGCGACGGTGGCGACGGGGCTGCTCGGGTGCGTGCGAGTGAGAGAGCAGAGGAGGGGAGAGGCCATGGGTGAGGGAGAGATAGGTCAGGGGGTGCGTGGCGCTCGGGAGGCGCCCAGGCGTCGGGGAGGGGGGCGGCAGGAGGTGGCGCGGCGAAGGCCGGGCACGTGTGCATCCGATGGCGGGAGGAAGAAGACCTCCCCCTTGGTGGGCTGGGCGGGCCAGATGGGCTGCCAGGTGAGCGCCAGGTAAGTGGCTGGGCTTCTCTCTCTCTGTGTTTTTCTGTTTTCTATTATTCTGTAGTCTTTAGGGCTTTATTAAAAATACTAATACTACCCCAAAAATCATGAAACTTGCTCAAGCCCACTGTTTGGAAAATATCCAACAACAAACATTTAAGTTTATGATTATTTGAGCATTTAAAATATTTTATAGCATTTAAATGCCCAAATGCAAATACTTAATGAATTAATCCAGTGACCAAATATGTCATGAAAAATGTGCAACACCTCTGGTTATGGTTTAAAACATTTTTCCAGAAATGATGAACATTTTTGAGGGCCATTTGGATTACTGAAAATATTTTGAAGTTGAACCTATTTGCATTATTTTGGTGCTAGGGGTTTAGGCAATCCCCATTTCAATTTTCTGAGAAAATTAAACATGATGACATGAATGCCTTAATGCAACTAATGACAAACAAATTCTAGGGCTGTGACAGCTCACCCCCACTAAACAAGAATCTCGTCCCGAGATTCAAGACGTGAGGTAAGAAGACAGAGGGGGCACAAACTATCACGGTCTTCACGATCCAGGTTGCACTTCATAGGAACGTTGACACGATCATCGTCTTTGTCTCGACGTCTTGTCTTGAGAACTACATCCAATATGACAACGAGAAGAAAAGGCGGAATTTAGAAGAATCAATCTTCTTGAGGTTCAAACAATTTAGGATCATCTTAATGATCCAAGATCAACTCATGGAATGAGGCGTAAAACATTTCTGGAGCGGAGAGGTAAGACATGCATCAGTAAGGACGGAGGAAACAATTTTACGAGGGTTTCAAAATAGCGAGGGAAGTTGCCATGATTCCAAAACGGGGCACCTTAGGGGAAGTGACGCAAAGAACTATTCCCTTAAGTGGCAAAAAGAATTACTTTTGATTCAGAGATCATTGAAACTCTTCATACCAGCCTAAGGTAATTCACAACGATCGTTTGGCGGAGTGCAAAGGAATGGCATACCCAGACTAGAATGGATGATGTGGACTACCTTGTTGAAGACAACGCAATGGATGATTTTTGCTTATCATCGGAGGTGGAGGGAACCAATGGTAGGACCACTTTTGAGGATGATCCTAGACATCAATTACTGAGAAGAGCAGCCCATGGAAAATTGGCACGATGGGATGCAAGCTGGGAAAAAAATGCAATTGTTGGGAAGGTTCCAACCATCATATCTGCTTGAGATTCAGATCTGGTTGGTGTTAGGATATTCCAGACTCATCGAGTCTAGAAAGAAAAATGAAAGTTTGCAACACAAATCGACGGGAAGATGTTGCGAGATTCTCGGGAATGAACTACGATAGCAAGCTCCAAAACATGAGTTGGTTCTGCTACAAACAAGTGAACACGCTGTCCCAGACAAGCATGACCACGTAGTAGTCTTATAATACAACACTACCGAGTTCAGGTGGGGCACCATCAACAAGGATATCGAAGTCGTGTGCATGAACTAGTATTTGCACATCAACTCCTTTTCCCTGAACAAATCAATCAGTGGCTTGGTGTGCTAGGAATTGCATATGGAATGAAGATGATCAGTCTATCAAACCACAGAATACTTCGCACATGCGTGACTGACTTGGAATGATTCCAAAGGAAACAAAACAAACCTTTCTCAAATTCATGGCGGCAACTTACAACTAAAGCACATGAATTCGAGGAAGTCACTTTTTCCATCCAGGCATAAGCTTCATGAACGGAACACGAAGACATTGCTTCTAAAGTTTCCAACACTAGGTTGATGTTCAACATGAATCATGGGGGAGACAAGATGCTGCTGATGGGCTCAACATCAACTCATCGGAATTTCCATATCACTGGACTTCCACCATCATGTGAACACGGTGATAGCATTGGTCAGACCAAAAGATATAATGGTGTATGCCCGAGGGATCAACCACGAGTAAGACAACATTATGAACATCGTTGGTACTGATTTGATTTGACGATAACCCACACTCAAATCAAAGGATTGATAAGACAATAGGCCCAGCAACTGATCACAGGGATCATTTGATGAAGATATCATCTTTCTTTAACACACACTACACAAGAATATCCCTTTGGAATGAACTAAGTCAGGCAAGCTTTTATCTTCCAACTCTCCAAGTTGTTGTCTAGCTTAACCAACTAGCTCGGGGATATCCAACACAGATTCTTGGAGAAGGAGTGGTTTACAAGAAACCAACTTGATCACGAGCTCAACATAACGATCAGAAACAACCCGTAACACTTCCAAGAAGATATTTGGAAAGTCACGAACCACCGGTATGTTACTAAGCTCGAGAACAATCTTGCTTTTGAGGGCAAGACGATATGATCAAATGAGTGAGGACTTGACAAGATCCTAACTCATCAATCAAAGTGTGCACCAGAAATAAGGACTAGGTAGCACGGTCAATCTTAGGATGATGATTTAATAACCAACACACTAAGAATGAGAATATTGTCCATTTACTCTCAAGCAACGAGTTGCTCGAAGTATTGATTTCGCACATCACGGTACACTTGTCGGTATTCCAGTTACAATAACATGGGAACCGAGGAATGAACAATGATGGCAAGAAGTATTACTGTGTCAATAATTCATAAGAGGTGGTGCAATTCTCATGACACTCTTGACATAAAGATGGTAACACTCCAAGGTAGAACAGAGCAAAAAGCTGGATTGGCATTTCGATCTGTGGAATACAACTACTTTGACCACTCCAAGAAATGGAGAAGGTGCTGGAGTTTGTTTCTCCTAGTCATTCCGAGATAGAATGGCTTGACGGACCACAAAAGTAAAAGGGCATCGATGAACACAAATGCACACATACTCTTGGTTATCAACTGATAGAGGAGGGTCAGAATACAACTAAAGAGAACAACCCAAAGGAACGTATAATTTTCTGAGTTGTGGATGCACAGATTAGTATGTCGAGCAAAGCTCAACATTTCTTCCGGATGATCCATGCGGAGAAGGTAGAACTGGCAGAGTCACAATTATAAATGGGGAACTACTCAAGAGTACTCTGATTGTGATCCCTTTAGTTCAGTGAGGAACTTCTGCCATAAGCGGTTCATGGCATTTGGAAGAAGGAAATACCACGGACCTCGAGGACTAATGCAAAGGTTACTAATATCCTAAAGGAACTAGCAAATACTAACAACATGAAGTAGGGTGAATCTCGGGTTCGAGAACCCAGGAATAGAATGCCTACTAACTAAATTGCATCACGGGATGCTTTCGAGAATGATGGCCAGAATCATCACACGGCGAACACAAAACACGGCTAGTTTACTAGGTGACTTCCTAAAACACCTAGGGTCATAATAATAGTTCCAACATATATGTCAAGGCAATAAATTACCTCAACGCACAGGTTAGTGTGCTTATTCTGACCAAAAAGGACATCGAAGCGGAAGGAAAGGATTTGCAAATGCATCGACTATTTAGAGACACAGGATGACTCGGACAAACATAACGGTTGTAAATGCTCAAAATGATTTGAGACATCCTGCAAAAATGGTGGCATAACCACTCAACATCACAATATCAAGGTTCCGAGATCAACAAAGAATCATACGTAAATAGTAGGAACTGAATCGGGCTTAAAACCAACAATCTTAAAAGTCTATGGATTAATAACACGTCATCCCGATAGATAGATGAGAAGCCTAGTTCTTAAACCCGTAGAAGAGAAGAGGTTGACTCAGATCAGAAGGCCATGAGGTATAAGGAGTAAAAAGAGCCTTACGTTCCCTTCCACAATCAATTACCTTACATAACTAAAGCATTTCTAGACACAACTTCGACCAGTTTGGCTTGGTAATCCTCTGAGCATCGGGGCTCTAATACCAACGCTGTCAGGACCCCGATTCCAAGTCACATCGATCTAGCCGGTAACACCTATGATCACTTTGCGGCCTCACGCACGGTATTCCCACGGGTGTCGCCTTACCATGGCCCAGGACCGTTTGCGTCTTTTGGCTCACGTATATGTTGGAAATATGCCCTAGAGGCAATAATAAATTAGTTATTATTATATTTCCTTGTTCACGATAATCGTTTATTATCCATGCTATAATTGTATTGATAGGAAACTCAGATACATGTGTGGGTACATAGACAACACCATGTCCCTAGTAAGCCTCTAGTTGACTAGCTCGTTGACCAATAGATGGCTACGGTTTCCTGACCATGGACATTGGATGTCGTTGATAATGGGATCACATCATTAGGAGAATGATGTGATGGACAAGACCCAATCCTAAGCCTTGCACAAAGATCGTGGTTAGGTATGCTAAGGCTTTTCTAATGTCAAGTATCATTTCCTTAGACCATGAGATTGTGCAACTCCGGATACCGTAGGAATGCTTTGGGTGTACCAAACGTCACAACGAATCGGGTGGCTATAAAGGTGCACTACAGGTATCTCCGAAAGTGTCTGCATTGGGTTGGCACGAATCGAAACTAGGATTTGTCACTCCGGTCGACGGAGAGGTATCTCTGGCCCACTCGGTAGGACATCATCATAATGTGCACAATGTGACCAAGGGGTTGATCACGGGATGATGTGTTATGGAGCGAGTAAAGAGACTTGCGGAAGCGAGATTGAACAAGGTATCGGGATACCGACGATCGAATCTCGGGCAAGTACAATACCGCTAGACAAAGGGAATTGTATACAGGATCGATTGAGTCCTTGACATCGTGGTTCATCCGATGAGATCATCGTGGAACATGTAGGAGCCAACATGGGTATCCAGATCCCGCTGTTGGTTATTGACCGGAGAACGTCTCGGTCATGTCTGCATGGTTCCCGAACCCGTAGGGTCTACACACTAAGGTTCGATGGCGCTAGGGTTATAAAGGAAGCTTGTATGTGGTTACGAATGTTGTTCGAGTCCCAGATGAGATCCCGGACGTCACGAGGAGTTCCGGAATGGTCCGGAGGTAAAGATTTATATATGGAAAGTTGTTGTTCGGGTTAGGAAAAAGTTCAGTTTTTTCGGTATTGTACTTGAGGAAGCTTCAAAAGGTTCGGAGGATTCGGAGGGTCCGGAGGTCCGAAATTGTTCCACCACGTCCAATACAGTAGCATGGCTGTGGGGCGCCCTAGCCTTAATGGGCCAGGGGCACCAGCCCCCAAGGCCCATCATGGGAAGGGTAAAACCCTAAAGGGAGGCCTCCACTTGACTTGGGAGGCACTCCTCCCCTTGGCCGCCCCTAGATGGGATCTAGGGCTGGCCGCACCCCTTGGGGTGGGAAACCCTAAAGGGGCGCAGCCCCTTCCCCTATATATAGTTGAGGTTTGGGGCTGCCATACACATGAGAACTTCTCCTCTTGGTGCAGCCCCGCCTCTCCTCCTCCTCCTCTCCTTGGTGCTTGGCGAAGCCTGCTGGATTGCCACGCCTCCATCACCACCACGCCGTTGTGCTGCTGCTGGATGGAATCTTCCTCAACCTCTCCCTCTCTCCTTGCTGGATCAAGGCGTGGGAGACGTCACCGGCTGTACGTGTGTTGAGCGCGGAGGTGCCGTCCGTTCGGCACTAGGATCTCCGGTGATTTGGATCACGACAGTCGACTCCTTCAACCTCGTTCTCATGAACGCTTCCGCTTAGCGATCTACAAGGGTATGTAGATGCACTCTCCTTCCCTCGTTGCTAGTTTCTCCATAGATAGATCTTGGTGACACGTAGGAAAATTTTGAATTTCTGCAACGTTCCCCAACAGTGGCATCATGAGCTAGGTTTATTGCGTAGATTCTTTGCACGAGTAGAACACAAAGTAGTTGTGGGCGTTGATGTTGTTCAATATGCTTACCGTTACTAGTCCAATCTTGTTTCGACGGTATTGTGGGATGAAGCGGCCGGACCGACCTTACGTACTCTTCGTGAGACAGGTTCCACCGATGACATGCACTTGGTGCATAAGGTGGCTAGCGGGTGCCGCCTCTCCACTTTAGTCGAACGGATTCGATGAAAAGGGTCCTTATGAAGGGTAAATAGCAATTGGCATATCACGTTGTGGTTTTATGAGGTAAGAAAGCGTTCTTGCTAGAAACCCATAGCAGCCACGTAAAACATGCAAACAACAATTAGAGGACGTCTAACTTGTTTTTGCGGGGTATGCTATGTGATGTGATATGGCCAAGAAGAATGTGATGAATGATATGTGATGTATGAGATTGATCATGTTCTTGTAATAGGATTCACGACTTGCATGTCGATGAGTATGACAATCGGCGGGAGCCATAGGAGTTGTCTTTATTTATTGTATGACCTGCGTGTCATTAAACAGCGCCATGTAATTACTTTACTTTATTGCTAACCGTAGCCATAGTAGTAGAAGTAATAGTTGGCGAGACAACTTCATGAAGACACGATGATGGAGATCATGATGATGGAGATCATGGTGTCATGCGGTGACGATGATGATCATGGAGCCCAAGATGGAGATCAATGGAGCTATATGATATTGTCCATATCATGTCACTACTATACAATTGCATGTGATGTTTATTATGTTTATGCATCTTGTTTACTTAGAACGACGGTAGTAAATAAGATGATCCTTACAACAATTTCAAGAAGTGTTCTCCCTAACTGTGCACCGTTGCTAAAGTTCGTCGCTTCTAAGCACCACGTGATGATCGGGTGTGATAGATTCTTACGTTCACATACAACGAGTGTTGACGAGCCTAGCATGTCTGAGACATGGCCTCGGAACACACGCAATACACTTAGGGTTAACTTGACGAGCCTAGCATGTACAGACATGGCCTCGGAACACGAGACCGAAAGGTCGAGCATGAGTCGTATAGTAGATACGATCAACATGAAGATGTTCACCGATGATGACTAGTCCGTCTCACGTGATGATCGGACACGGCCTAGTTGACTCGGATCATGTAATCACTTAGATGACCGGAGGGATGTCTATCTGAGTGGGAGTTCATAAGATGAACTTAATTATCCTGAACATAGTCAAAAGATCTTTGCAAATTATGTCGTGGCTCGTGCTTTAGTTCCTTTGTTTAGATATGTTCCTAGAGAAAATATAGTTGAAAGTTGACATGGCGATTATGCGGACAGAAAAAGCTTATGTCCTTAATGCACGCTCGGTGTGTTGAACCCCAAACGTTATGCGTGGATGTTGCGAACATCGGACATACACGTTTGATAACTACGTGATAGTTCAGTTAAGCGGTTTAGAGTTGAGGCACCAAAGGCGTTTTTGAAACGTCACGGAACATATGAGATGTTTGAGGGCTGAAATTGGGATTTCAGTCTCGTGCCCATGTCAAGAGGTATAAGACCTCCGACGATTTTCTTAGCCTGCAAACTAAGGGAGAAAAGCTCAATCGTTGAGCTTGTGCTCAGATTGTCTGAGTGCAACAATCATTTGAATCGAGTGGGAGTTGATCTTCCAGATGAGATAGTGATGTTTCTCCAAAGTCATTTCCACCAAGCTGTTAAAGCTTCGTGATGAACTATAACATATCAGGGATAGATATGATGATCCTTGAGGTATCGCGATGTTTGACACCGTGAAAGTAGAAATCAAGAAGGAGCATCAATTGTTGATGGTTGGTGAAACCACTAGTTTCAAGAAGGGCAAGGGCAAGAAGGGATACTTCATGAAACGGCAAAACAGTTGCTGCTCTAGTGAAGAAACCCAAGGTTGAACCCAAACCCGAGACTAAGTGCTTCTGTAATAAGGGGAACAACCACTGGAGCAGAATTACCCTAGATACTTGGTAGATAAGAAGGCTGGCAAGGTCGATAGAAGTATATTGGATATACATTAAGTTATTGTGTATTTTACTAGTACTCCTAGTAGCACCAGGGTATTAGATACCGGTTCGGTTGCTAAGTATTAGTAACTCGAAATAAAAGGCTATGGAATAAACGGAGACTAGCTAAAGGAGAGCTGACGATATGTGTTGGAAGTGTTTCCAATTTTGATGTGATCAAACATCGCACGCTCCCTCTACCATCAAGATTAGTATTAAACCAGAATAATTATCATTTGGTGTTTGCGTTGAGCATAGACATGATTGGATTATGTCTATCGCAATACGGTTATTCATTTAAAGAGAATAATGGTTACTCTATTTATTTGAATAATACCTTCGATGGTCTTGCACCTAAATAAATGGTTTATTGAATCTCAATCGTAGTGATACACATTTTCATGCCAAAAATATAAGATAGTAATGATAGTACCACTTACTTGTGGCACTGCCATACAAGTCATATTGGTATAAAACGCATGAAGAAGCTCCATGTTGATGGATCTTTGGACTCACTCATTTTGAAAAGTTTGAGACATGCGAACCATGTCTATTGGTGTATACGCATGAAGAAACTCCATGCAGATGGATCGTTTGGACTCACTTGATTTTGAATCACTTGAGATATGCAAAACATACCACATGGGCAAGATGACTGAAAAGCCTCGGTTTCAAAGAAGATAGAACAAGATAGCAATTTGTTGGAAGTAACACATTTTGATATGTGCAGTCCAATGAGTGCTGAGGCATGCAGTGAATATCGTTATGTTCTTACTTCACAGATGATTTGAGTAGATGTTGAGTATATTTACTTGATGAAACACAAGTCTGAATTATTGAAAGGTTCAAGTAATTTCAGAGTGAAGTTGAAGATCTTCGTGACAAGAGGATAAAATGTCTGTGATGTGATCATAGAGATGAACATCTGAGTTGCGAGTTTGGTACACAATTGAGACATTGTGGAAATTGTTTCACAACTAATACCGCCTGGAACACTATAGTGTGATGGTGTGTCCGAACATCATAGTTGCACCCTATTAGATATGGTGCGTACCATGATGTCTCTTATCGAATTACCACTATCGTTCATGGGTTAGGCATTAGAGACAACCACATTCACTTTAAATAGGGCACCACGTAATTCCGTTGAGATGACACCGTATGAACTATGGTTTAGAGAAACCTAAGCTGTCATTTCTTAAAGGTTTGGGGCTATGACGCTTATGTGAAAAAGTTTCAGGTTGATAAGCTCGAACCCAAAGCGGATAAAATACATCTTCATAGGACACCCAAAAACAGTTGGGTATACCTCCAAATTCAGATCCGAAAGCAATAGGGATTGTTTCTTGAATCGGGTCCTTTCTTGAGGAAAAGTTCGTCTCGAAAAGTTGAGTGGGAGGATGGTGGAGACTTGATGAGGTTATTGAACCATCACTTCAACTAGTGTGTAGCAGGCACGGGAAGTTGTTCCGTGGCACCTACACCAATTGAAGTAGAAGCTTATGATAGTGATCATGAAGTTTGGATCAAGTCACCGTACCTCGTGGGGTGACAAGGATGCGTACTACTTGAGTGGTACGCAATCCTGTCTTGAAGGTCATGTTGCTAGACAACAATGAACCTCGAGCTATGGAGAAGCAATGGTGGGCCCAAATTCCGACAAATGGTTAGAAGCCATGAAATCCGAGATAGGATCTATGTATCGTAACAAAGCATGGACTTTGGTGGACTTGCCGTTGATCGGCAAGCCATAGAGATAAATGGATCTTTAAGAAGAAGGCGGACGTGGGCGGTAATGTCACCGTCTATGAAGCTCGACTTGTGGCGAAGAGTTTTTCACAAGTTCAAGGAGTTGACTACGATGAGATTTTCTCATGCGTAGCGATGCTTAAGTCCGTCGGAATCATGTTAGCATTAGCTGCATTTATGAAATCTGGCAGATGGATGTCAAGACGAGTTTCCTTACCAGTTTACGTAAGGAAAGGTTGTATGTGATACAATCAGAAAAGTTTTGTCGATCCTAAGGATGCTAAAAGGTATGCCAGCTCCAGCGATCCTTCTAAGGACTGGAGTAAGCATCTCGGAGTTGGAATATGCACTTTGATAGGATGATCAAAGATTTTGGGTTTATACAAAGTTTATGAGAAACTTGTATTTCCAAAAAGGTGAGTGGGAGCACTATAGAATTTCTGATGAGTATATGTTGTTGACATATTGTTGATCGAAATGATGTAGAATTCTCCGAAAGCATATAGGGTTGTTTGAAAAGTGTTTTCAATAGAAAACCTGGATTAGGCTACTTGAACATTGAGCATCAAGATCTATGAGGATAGATCAAAAAGCGCTTAATGGTACCTTCAAATGAGCACATACCTTGACATGATCTTGAAGGTGTTCAAGATGGATCACCAAAGAAGGAGTTCTTGCCTGAGATGTAAGGTATGAAGTTAAGAGTTAAAAGCTCGACCACGGCAGAAAAGAGAGAAAGGACGAAGGTCGTCCCCTATGCTTCGTACATAGGCTCTATAGTATGCTATCTTGTGTACCGCACCGAAGTGTGCCTTGCCATGAGTCGATCAAGGGGTACAAGAATGATCCAGAATGGATCATTGGATAGCGGTCAAAATTGTCCTTGGAGTAAATAAGGACATGTTTCTCGATTATGGAGGTGATAAAGAGTTCGGCGTAAAGGGTTACGTCGATGCAAGCTTTGACACCTATCCGAATGACTCTGAGTAGCAAACCGGATACGTATAGTGGAGCAACCATTAGGAATAGCTTCAAGTGGAGCGGAGAAGCAGCATTTACAATATGACATAGAGAATTGCGAAGTACATACGGATCTGAATATTGCAGACCCGTTGACTAAAACCTCTCTCACAAGCAAAACATGATCAAACCTCAGAACTCATTGAGTCTTAATCACATGATGATGTAACTAGTTTACAGAAACTAGTAAACTCTTTGGATGTTGGTCACATGGTGATGTGACCTGTGAGTGTTAATCACATGGCGATGTGAACTAGATTATTGACTCTAGTGCAAGTGGGAGACTGTTGGAAATATGCCCTAGAGGCAATAATAAATTAGTTATTATTATATTTCCTTGTTCACGATAATCGTTTATTATCCATGCTATAATTGTATTGATAGGAAACTCAGATACATGTGTGGGTACATAGACAACACCATGTCCCTAGTAAGCCTCTAGTTGACTAGCTCGTTGATCAATAGATGGTTACGGTTTCCTGACCATGGACATTGGATGTCGTTGATAATGGGATCACATCATTAGGAGAATGATGTGATGGACAAGACCCAATCCTAAGCCTAGCACAAAGATCGTAGTTCGTATGCTAAGGCTTTTCTAATGTCAAGTATCATTTCCTTAGACCATGAGATTGTGCAACTCCCGGATACCGTAGGAATGCTTTGGGTGTACCAAACGTCACAACGTAACTGGGTGGCTATAAAGGTGCACTACAGGTATCTCCGAAAGTGTCTGTTGGGTTGGCACGAATCGAAACTAGGATTTGTCACTCCGGTCGACGGAGAGGTATCTCTGGGCCCACTCGGTAGGACATCATCATAATGTGCACAATGTGACCAAGGGGTTGATCACGGGATGATGTGTTACGGAACGAGTAAAGAGACTTGCCGGAAACGAGATTGAACAAGGTATCGGGATACCGACGATCGAATCTCGGGCAAGTACAATACCGCTAGACAAAGGGAATTGTATACGGGATCGATTGAGTCCTTGACATCGTGGTTCATCCGATGAGATCATCGTGGAACATGTGGGAGCCAACATGGGTATCCAGATCCGCTGTTGGTTATTGACCGGAGAACGTCTCGGTCATGTGCATGGTTCCCGAACCCATAGGGTCTACACACTTAAGGTTCGATGGCGCTAGGGTTATAAAGGAAGCTTGTATGTGGTTACGAATGTTGTTGAGTCCGGATGAGATCCCGGACGTCACAAGGAGTTCGGAATGGTCAGGAGGTAAAGATTTATATATGGAAAGTTGTTGTTGGGTTCCGAAAAAGTTCGGGTTTTTCGGTATTGTACCGGGAAGCTTCGAGAAGGTTCGGAGGATTCGGAGGGGTCCGGAGGTCGGAAATTGTTCCACCATGTCCAATACAGTAGCATGGGCTGTAGGGGCGCCCTAGCCTTAATGGGCCAGGGGCACCAGGCCCCCAAGGCCCATGCGCATGGGAAGGGTAAACTCTAAAGGGGAGGCCTCCACTTGACTTGGGAGGCACTCCTCCCCTTGGCCGCCCCCCCTAGATGGGATCTAGGGCTGGCCGCACCCCTTGGGGTGGGGAAACCCTAAAGGGGGCGCAGCCCCCCCTTCCCCCTATATATAGTTGAGGTTTGGGGCTGCCATACACATGAGAACTTCTCCTCTTGGTGCAGCCCCTCCTCCTCCTCCTCCTCTCCCTTGGTGCTTGGCGAAGCCTGCTGGATTGCCACGCCCTCCATCACCACCACACCGTTGTGCTGCTGCTGGATGGAGTCTTCCTCAACCTCTCCTCTCTCCTTGCTGGATCAAGGCGTGGGACGCGTCACCGGCTGTACGTGTGTTGAACGCGGAGGTGCCGTCCGTTCGGCACTAGGATCTCCGGTGATTTGGATCATGACGAGTACGACTCCTTCAACCCCGTTCTCATGAATGCTTCCGCTTAGCGATCTACAAGGGTATGTAGATGCACTCTCCTTCCCTCGTTGCTAGTTTCTCCATAGATAGATCTTGGTGACACGTAGGAAAATTTTGAATTTCTGCTACGTTCCCCAACAGTATATGATAGTGTCGCTAGCATCCATATGACAGAGAACCCGGGCCGACATGGCTAGTCGTGAACCCAAAGCGGCACTAACCCATGGGGACATGCATACATGAATCACATCGAGCATGTCGGTCATCAACGTATGAATCCGGGCTGTAGCACTGGGCTAGCAGGACTCCGGTGAACCCGGGCTGTAGCAGGCTAGGCGGGACTCCAGATGTCACCGCGTGACATTTCCCCGAAGGGACAGACATAGGAACGAAGTGAAACACATGCCGGCCAGTCAAGTGTCCAAAGCAGTAGTCTGGGCTAGCAGGACTCCGGTGAACCGGGCTGTAGCGGACTACTATCGCCCAGGAAGCACTAGACTACATTTCCCCATATGAGAGGCTGCCAAGGATAAACAACTAGATTGTCGGATCCCACACATACCAAGCATTTCAAACATACACACAATATGCTCAATATGTGTAAATACAACATGGCATCACAACATAACTCTACGACTCAAATATTATTCATTAGGCTCCGAGGAGCGAGATATTACAAACATGGGTCTCATGACCCAAAGACTCGAAACATACAAGTCAAAGCACAAGCGGAAGCTTAACATGTCCGAGTACGAGACATCTACAAATGAAAAAGGCTGAGAAGCCCGACTATCTACCGATCTGCCGAGGGCACAAGATTGTAGCTGAGGTAACAAGCTAAACGTCAAGTCCACGGGAACTACTAGCGAGACCGACGCCTCTCGCAAAACATAAAATAAGCAAACGTGAGTACAATTGTACTCAGCAAGACTTACATCGAACTAACTACATATGCTTCATTATCAAAAGGGGTGGTGGAGTTTGACCGCAGCAAGCCAGCTTTGACTCGGTGGCTATCCCGAACTACATTGCAAGTAACTCTTTTGAGGTGGCGCACACGAGTCCACATATTCACCATATCAATACACCACTATGGACCCGCTCTCGTCTCCCTACGAGAACGCCATCCATAGCACTCACGCTTATCTTGCGCATTTTAGAGTATCCACTTTCACTTGTCTATGAACTGATATAGGCAACCCAGAAGTCCTTTTCCGCGAACACGGCTATTCGAATAGATCATATTAACCCTGCAGGGTGTACTTCTTCACACACGCTCTCACCACTTACCGCCGTTTACACGACATGTACTCGGCAACCTTCAAGCGGAAGCCCAACGTGGGTGTCGGCCACAGCCTACCTAAACACTCAAGTCCCTAGTCCAGGTTTATCGCCTATTCAGGTTCCATCCGCAGGGAGTCCAGCCGAGGTTTCCCATACAGCCCCGAACGATGTGTGCAGGGTTCCCGAGATACCAAACGGGCACTCGGTACACCGGGCCACGGTGTATCTACCGCATCATAGCCCACCCCTAGGGTCAGCGCTACGCACGGCCTCCAACACATATCCTACAAACACCAGAAACTAGTTGCAACTCCTGGACAGAGAACAAGGGTGGTTAAGAAGCCGAGAGGGTCCATTGGTTTCGGGCCCAATGCGTGGTAGTAACTGTTTCATGGATCACAAACACAGAACTCAGTTCCTGAGGACGGCTGCAATGAGACAACCCACCATGTACTCCTACATGGCCTCTCACCGCTACCTTTACCAAATCGTGTTCACACACTTAGCTCACACACAAGAGTCGACATATTCACACACCTCCGATTCATCCTCGATGAATCGGACTGACTCAACTCTAAGCAATGAGTGGCATGACAAACAAGCATGAATGAGTAGGCACAACATGGCTCAAGCAACTCCTACTCATGCTAGTGGGTTTCATCTATTTACCGTGGAATGACAGGTCATGCAGAGGATAAAGGGTTCAGCTACCGCAGCGAGTAACACATGAGTCGTTGTTGTCCTAATGCAGTAAAATAGAGCAGGCGCGAGAGTGGGATTGTATCGAATGAACAAGGGGTTTTGCTTGCACGGCACTTCAAGATAATATAGTTCTTCATCGGTGTCATCGAATTCATCGCGATGACGCCGCTCACCGAGAGGGACAATTACCGCAAACAAGAAAGAACACAATCAATGCGATGCAACAATATGATGCATGATAATGACATGGCAATATGCTGTGATTTGGGCTAATGCAACAGCAAGTCATTTTGATTGAAGTGGAATTCAAAACTACATCAAATCCCAACTCCAAAACTATTTCATAAATTGCCCTAATCATCATTTGTCCTATTCAGTGAGGTTAACTTGTTCAAACATGCATGATCATGGCATAAACAGATTCTTCATATTTTTCTGATCATTTTTCATATATAAATTATTTCAATCTAAGCTACGGTTGAATTACTATGAATTTTAGAAGTTTTGGGCATTTTCTGAAATTTCCTGATTTATAAAAGATCTAGAAAATGGGTTATTATACAAGACCACGTCGAGATGACGTAAGCGAGTCAACGGGGCAGCCCAGGTCAAACTGACCAGTGGGTCCCACGTGTTAGTAGCTAAACTAGGTTTAGTTAATCCTAATCTAGGTTAGTTAGCGGGGCGGCCCCACTTGTCATTGAGCCAGGGGAGGTCAAACCCCTGGTTAACTGGGGCTAACGCGCCGGCGGCTCGACGCCAGCGACGACAGGTGCGGCGGAGGGGCTCGGGTTCGCGCTACAGGGCTCGGTTTTGGACGCGGTTTGCGGCTACGGAAAGCTGGGAGTCTCGCGCATCCAACGGAGGCAACAACTCGCGCCGGAGTGGGCTAAATCGACGACGGCGGCAACTTTTGCGGCGGCCGGAGTTCGGGCGTCGTCAGAAACGACGCTACAGCGAGCGGCAGGAGCGGTGGTTGGGGGTTTTGGACTTTTGGCATCACGCCGAGCACGGTGGTATGCTCAGACGCGACGTGCGTGAGCTCTAGCCACGGCGGCGACACAGCCGGCGGCGACGGGTTCTCGGGATCGCCGGAGGCGACGGCTACGCAGTGAAATCGAGCACGGGGAGAGAGAGGGGAGGCGTAGGAGCTCACAGTGGAGAGGAAGAGGTGATCAGCGGGCTCGGAGGCGACCGGAGTCCAACGAATCGGGCGACGGTGACCGGCGAGTCCGAGGTAGGAGACGAGCTCGAAGGAGTCTCTTTAAGGCGTCCGGGCTCATGGGACTAGGCGTAGTGGTGCGCCGCAGTGAGGCGGTGCTCGTGGGCTAGCTGGCTTGGTGTGGGGAGGTCGGTGGCCACGACGAACGGCGACGGTGGCGACGGGGCCGCTCGGGTGCGTGCGAGTGAGAGAGCAGAGGAGGGGAGAGGCCACGGGTGAGGGAGAGAGAGGTCAAGGGGGGTGCGTGGCTCTCGGGAGGCGCCGAGGCGTCGGGGGAGGCAAGCAGGAGGTGGCGCGGCGAGCGTCGGGCACGCACTGTGCATCCGACTGGCGGGAGGAAGAAGACCTCCTTGCCCCTGGTGGGCTGGGCGGGCCAGATGGGCTGCCAGGTGAGCGCCAGGTAAGTGGCTGGGCTTCTCTCTCTCTCTGTTTTTCTGTTTTCTATTATTCTGTAGTCTTTAGGGCTTTATTAAAAATACTAATACTACCCCAAAAATCATGAAACTTGCTCAAGCCCACTGTTTGGAAAATATCCAACAGCAAACATTTAAGTTTATGATTATTTGAGCATTTAAAATATTTTATAGCATTTAAATGCCCAAATGCAAATACTTAATGAATTAATCCAGTGACCAAATATGTCATGAAAAATGTGCAACACCTCTGGTTATGGTTTAAAACATTTTTCCAGAAATGATGAACATTTTTTAGGGCCATTTGGATTACTGAAAATATTTTGAAGTTGAACCTATTTGCATTATTTTGGTGCTAGGGGTTTAGGCAATCCCCATTTCAATTTTCTGAGAAAATTAAACATGATGACATGAATGCCTTAATGCAACTAATGACAAACAAATTCTAGGGCTGTGACAATCCTTTTGATCTCCGAAGTGTTCGGCCGCGTCCGCGGCACTTGCCGCCAAGTCCAGATAAGCATCCTCCGCACTCCACAGCCGGTCCAACTTAGCATATTTAGGATCCGTGAACTTCCTCCGCAGCAGAAAGGGCTTTCCAGCCGCGATATCTCCGGCCTGACGTAGCTCCTCCTTCATAGCTCTCATCGCAGAGCGAGCATCCTTGGCCTCGGTGGTGGCCTTCTTCAGGTCCTCTTGCTCCGCTCGACCTTCTTTTTCAAGAAGATCACAGCGGTCGGTAGCATTCTTCAACTTCATGGCCATCTCGGCCATTTCCTTCTTGCTTCGGCAGTGAGCAGCCTGTTCGGCTTTTAGCTCTTCGGACGCCTTTAAGGCAGCCGCATCACTTTTTCTGGCATGCTCCTTGGCTCGGGCAAGCTCCGCCCGAAGGTTCTCCATGGCAGCGGCACCATATGCATCAAGCATACATGTTGTAAGGCACGGGCATCAAGCTCCCTTACCAGGTGTCCGCGGAGAAACTGCATACCTTGTGACTCGTCAAGCCGCTTATTGACAAGCGCGATGTCGGCATCCGCCACGTCAAGTTGCCGCTTTAGTTCGGCAAATTCATTAGTCCGGCTAGCCACCGGACGCTCCATCACCTACATAGGAAGGGCGACATATTATAGCTGGGATTATGATCCTCGGCACGCTGTCATTTTTGACAATGCACCGAGTCTCGGGGGCTACTATCTACACAGGGCGCATTTTTTATATGTGGAACCGTCAAAAGGTACATCATTGCACGTACCTAAAACCCGTCAGTAAACTCCTGGCGGCCTCGTACAACCCGCTTTCTGCGGACGAAATTATTTCAATCACCGTACCCATCAATGCACGGTGATCCTCTGAGATAGACGCTCGCCCGAGAAGATCCTTCAACTCCTCCAACCGTGCACCAGGAGGTGCCGGACTCGTCTGATGGCCTTTTTCGAAGGCCGGACACGGAGGGCTTTAGGGGGCCCTACGACCGCCCTCCGCCCCTGCGGATTCGGAGAAACCCTCGCGACGACACCTCGGGATCGTCCGCCTCGCTAGGCGGTGCGGCAGGGGAGGCGTTCGCTCGCCATCATCTTGGACGAAGATCCTCAAGACGAGCTCTGCGAGAAGGGCTGAGATCCGAACTACAAGGTAAAATTTCGGTCATCTTGAGAAATAAAACAGGATGTCTCTTATTTTAAAACTCCCTCTCTACTTACGGCTCATTGGAGGCTGATCTCCTTGGGGAAATAGTGCGGCCGGGGCATCTCCCGGCGCAGGACCCTCTGGTGAAGATTTCTTCCCCCGCTTTGAGGCCTTGGTCTCCGGATCTTCAGAGGCGGTCTTCTTCTCCCCTTGGATGGAGGGATTCTCGATCCCTCCTTTCTTGATAACCTCCTCCGTGGAGGCAGTAGATTCCTTGTTCCCCCCTTCGCCTTCTTCCAAAGGCGCAGCCTCCAGCATCTTGGTTAACACGGGATCCGGCGTGGTCTCGGGGAGGGGGGCCGGACACCTGATCAGTTTTGCTTTCGCTATCCACTCATGTTTAAGGGACAGCTCTTTTAAGGGCAAGTTTATGATAAATATACAGATAGCGTGTCCGGGTACAGGACTACTTACTTGAGTATCCGAGCGATTGCAGCTCAGACCTGCGTCCTCGGTCAAGTCCGGACACATTGCTTGTGATCTGATGAACAGTTTGTACATCTCCACGGGCGTTGCGCCCATAAAATGTTGGAGAGCTCGTGGTCCCTCCGGATTGAACTCCCACAGGCGGAGGGGGCGACGTTTGTAGGGCAGGATGCGACGAATCAGCATGACCTGCGCTACTACGACCAGATTGATCTCTCTCTCTAGGAGGTCTCGAATACGGCCCTGCAACAAGGGCACGTCCTTGGATGGCCCGCAGTCAAGCCCTTTATTGACCCATGACGCCAGCCGCGGTGGAGGACCCGAGCGAAAGGCAGGTTGCGCCACCCATTTGGTGACCCTGGGAGCTGTGATATAAAACCACTCTTGTTGCCATAGACTAAGCTCCTCTTGAAAAGAGCCCTCGGGCCATGAAGCGTCAGCATTCTTGCTTATAACAGCCCCTCCGCACTCTGCCTGTTGCCCCTTGATCATCTTCGACTCCACCTTGAAGGTCTTGAGCCACAATCCGAAGTGAGGGGTAATGCGGAGGAAGGCTTCGCATACGACGATGAACGATGAGATGTGGAGGATGGACTCCAAATCCAAGTCGTGAAATTCCAGCCCGTAATAAAACATGAGCCCCCTCACGAAGGGGTCCGTCGGGAAGCCTAGCCCCCGAAGGAAGTGAGACGCGAACACCACGCTTTCACCGGGCTTGGGAGTGGGAATAACCTGCCCTTGGGCAGGCAGCCTATCTTGAGATTTTGCGGTTAGATACCGGCATCTCTTAGCTTTAGGACGTCTTCTTCCGTGACGGAGGAAGGCATCCACCGCCTTGAAGGTCGGAGCGGACATCATCGAAGGTCCGGCGCTGAATCTGGAGCTTTGGGTGTTGGAACTCGAGGCGAGGGGCGGATTCGATTGAGATTGAGAAAAGGAGCGGGCCTTGGTCTCTTTATAAAGAGGTTGAATGCCGAGAGCCCTCCCGTGACCGTTCGAGACTCGCCGATATAGAGGCGTGCCAACGGCACGATCGGGTTACCCACGCCCGTATTAATGAGAATCCGGAATAAGGGACACGGTCTCTGCTTTGAGACGTGCCAAGAAACCGCCTCGCTAAACGCTACTGAGGTGGGACAGAAAAACGATTCAAATAAAGGCTTAGCTGTGGTGTGATATCACGCTGCGAATACGTCGTGATTGAACTTGTGTAAATATTATTCTCTCTACGGTGGTATGTGGAACTTATTTTGCGAGCCTGACACTATCCTTGTGTTCAAAATCTTCTATGAAGTATTCGGAGGAGGAACCCGCCTTGCAATGCCGAAGACAATATGCGCCGGACTCGTCGTCATTGAAGCCTGGTTCAGGGCTACCGAGGAGTCTGGATTAGGGGTGTCCGGATGGCGGACTCTGGACTATGAAGATACAAGATTGAAGACTTCGTCCGTGTCCGGATGGACTTTCCTTGGCGTGGAAGGCAAGCTTGGCGTCTGATATGTAGATCTCCTACTATTGTAACCGACTCTGTGTAACCCTAACCCTCTTGGTGCCTATATAAACCGGAGGGTTTTAGTCCGTGGGGCGAACAACGATCATACCATAGGCTAGCTTCTAGGGTTTAGCCTCTCGATCTCGTGGTAGATCTACTCTTGTACTACCCATATCATCAACATTAATCAAGCAGGAGTAGGGTTTTACCTCCATCGAGAGGGCCCGAACCTGGGTAAAAACATCGTGTCCCTTGTCTCTTGTTACCATCCGCCTAGACGCACAGTTCAGGATCCCCTACCCGAGATCCGCCGGTTTTGACACCGACACATGTCGACGCCAGCGTTCGCGCGAGAAAAGGAGGATCGACGGCTGCAGTATGCAGAGATGAAGCAGGGAACTATCTTGGGGCCTCGGCGTTGGTTATCGAGGGCGTGACAGACCCAGCGTCATTGGAAGCCTTGGCGTGCCGCGAGGCGCTGTGCTTGGCGGAGGACTTGAATATCCGAAGTTTTGTTATTGCTTCGGACTATGAACAGGTAGTGGCAGATATTGACCAAAGCACAAGAGGGAGATATGGAGCTATAATCAGCGAGATCAACCTCAAAGCTGTCACTTTTCAATGTATCTTTACTTTTGAGGGTCGTGCTACGAATTATGAAGCACATAGTCTAGCAAAGTTTTCTCTTAGTAGAGGTCCTGGTCGCCACGTGTGGTTTGGCGTTCCTTACAACCAGAACCGTATCCCACTTCATGTGGATTTTGATGAATAAAGCTATTTTCATTTCTCAAAAAAAAAATCGCAGCACGTCTCTGCAGCTGCAACGCACACGCCTTCCGATGTCCGACGCCAGCTGCGACTCGCGGATTTCGCTGTTCTCGTCGTTGATTGCATCTGCGGATGAACTAGCCTAAACATCCGATCAACTTGCCTAGTGATCTGTTGTCGCTTCATTCACACCGATGCTTTCAATCATAACCTCAAGATCACCTGTGGCCTCCAAATAAACCTAGCTCATGATACCACTTGTATGACTAAATCCGAGGCATACCGTCGATCATCCAAGGACAAAAGCAATCACACGAGCACGACACTGAGATTTGTTAACGAGGTTCACCGATATGGCTACATCCCCGGGCTTGACTACGGGCGTTCCTCCCCGTGACACTGTCACAATACCGCACCCGGTCGCCCTGGACATCGGCACATGCCACCGGCTTTCTCTGCGTTCCGGTGCTATTATGTTGGCATAGGTTACATCGTGTGCCTACCCCCGCTATATATGAGAGGCCTAGGATACAAGTGTCCTACTAGGACACGACTCCATATCCTATCTAAACACAATACTACTCAAAGTTCAACTGTAACCTAACTTGTACACAATATTCGACACAACTCTAACAGTCGCAATGATGTTCAAGTCATCAACATACACGAAAATTATACAAAATCCATCAATGTATTTCTTGATAAACACACATGGGTATAACCGACTCAATACATGTTGCGACTAGCTTTCGGATCCGGAATCTTTAGTCCCTTGGAAACTTTCATGCAGATATCCTTCTTGAGTGACCCACATAAATATGATGTCACCACATCCATCAATTGGATATACAAATTCATTTGCGCTACTAGTCATATTAAGTATCGGTACGTGATTCCACTGATCATAGGAGAATATGCTTCATCATAATCGATGCCAGGTCTTTGTGTACCCCTTGTGCTACAAACCGTTTGAACCTCCACGACCGTATAGAGCACGTATTTTCATGTACAATGACCGCATTGGAGCACTTTCCAACTACCAGGACCAAGTTGGACCTCACCATCGACTACGAGGACGATAGATCCAATTATCTCCCAAACGGAGGACGCGATCACGATCTGAACACTCGTCTTTTTTTTTCATGCTATAGCGCTGGGCCGGTAATCTACTCTTCTTTTAGGGTTGAGCTGGACCCGCATATACCTAAGCAATGCTATTTAATTTTTTTGAGGCCGAGAGGAGGGCGATCTCTATTAGGCGCATAGGTCACCCGCTAGCGACATCGCGCGTACCCCTCAGTGGCGCCAGGTCGAGTGTTTGGCCCGGCTGATATGGTGTTTTACCCAACCGGTTTCACGAGGTTCTAGAACCTTCCCTGAACCGGTTTTTTGTTTTACTTTGGGTTTCTTATTTTATATTTTTATTCCTTTTTTCCCTTTTCCATTTTTCTTTCTGACTTTTTTTATTTTTTTACTTACGAACAACTTTCAAGTTTGTGATCATTTTTCCAAATCATGAACGTTTTTTTTTCGAATTTTCATAATATTTTATGAAATTTGCGAATATTCTTCAAATTCGTGAAATTTTTATATAAATTTGCGAATATTTTTAAATTCTTGCACATTTATTACTGATTTGAAAACATTTTCAGAATTCATGTATTTTTTCATAAATTATTTAATACTTTTAAAATAATGATCATTTTTAAATTCGGAATATTTTCTTAATCAGCGAACTTTTTTAAACTGTGAATAATTGTTGAAATTCACGAACATGTTTTTGTTTTGATGAACTTTTTTGAATTTCATTAGAATTTTTGGAATTCATGGACATTTTAAAATCAGTCAATAATTTTCAAATAAATTACCTTATTTTTGTAATTCACAAACATTTAGTTGATTTTTTTGAACATTTTTAGAAATTCATGAATATTTTTGAATTTATGAACAATTTATTAGAATATACGAATATTGTTTTAGAATATATCAACATTGTTTTCAAAATAATAAACATTTGTTTAATTTCCCAAATTAATGGCATAAAAAGAAATAAAAACGTGAGAGTCCAGCCCTGCTTATGTGTCGGCCCCATAAGGCGTGCGGGAAGGGAGCGGGTGCGCGTTAGCTTGTTCGCCAAATAGGAGCTTTCCTATAGGCGAAAGGAGAACCTATTTGCCGCCTGAGTGCAGGCTTAGCCGAATTAAATTATAAATTGACAGCCCGCTCTGCCCATGACTGATTTAATCATTTTTTATTGGTTTACACCCTAAAATTTGGCTATCGTTTTTCAGGATTACAATATAAAAAAGCAACAACAATATATTTTAGAAAATCCATAATGTATTTTATGAATAGTTCAGTCCATATTAAGAGAAAGTTCATCTTTTATTAAAAATGTTCAGTCTGTATTAAGAAATGTTGATCGTATTATTTGGAAAATTCAGTTGTATTTAAAAAATGTTCAGTCTGTATTAAGAAATGTTGATCGTATTATTTCGAAAATTCAGTTGTATTTAAAAAATGTTCAGTATGTATTAAGAAATGTTGATCGTATTAATTAGAAAATACAGTTGTATTTAAAAAATATTCACCTATACTAAAAATGTTTAGTATGAATTCGAAAAATGTTGATGGAATATTAGAAAAATATACCGTGTATTGCAAAAATTATCTAATAATTTCTGAAAAAAGAAAAAAAAATCCAGAAAAACAGATGAACTTTTACGGGTGGCAAATAGGATTGGGTCAACAATAGGATGCCCGTTGCGTCCAAAAGACCCGCCACAGCTGCACGCCCCTTCTTGGCCAGCCCACTGCAGCTGCTGTGAACGCATCAAACGACAAACTATAGGGAGATGGTTAATAGTAGAGAAACGGTACTGTAGCAACCTGGTTTACTATACTGAACTTTATTCCTATTTTTTATCACGCATTTTTTAACAAGGACTATTTATTGAAAACATAAAAAAATATAGAATTTTCTGATATATTTTTTGGAAACATGTACGTTTGTTGAAATTCCGAACAATTTCAGAAACTTTAACATTCGCTGAAAATTTCCTTTTTGGAAACTGAACTTTTTAAATTTTTGTATGGGAACATTTTTAAGTTGCCAAAAATTAGAAATTCAGAACATTTCTTAATACTCAATATTATCCAAATTTGTGAAATTTATTTGAAATGTGATCATATTATTAAATTATAAATAATTTTGTTGAAACCCAAACCTGTTTGAAAGTTTGTGATATTTTAAAAGATGAACATTCTTTCAAATTAGCAAATTTTTTGAATATGATAGTTTTTGTTAAATCTAGAAAATTTTGTTAAAAGCTGCAAGAAATAACCTAATTATTGAATAAATACTGTAAAAAACAGAGGAACATTTTCTCAAAATTTTCAATTTTAAAGAAGTACGAAAAAAATGTTAACTGTCAGAAAAATAAATAGAAAAACCTGGTTCAGAAATCTTCTAGAAGGTTCTGAAAACTAGCAGAAAGCTTCCCAAAACCCAGTAACTGTTTTGTATCTTCAAGTGGGCCGCCCAACACTATACGATCTGTCGCAAGCGTTGAGCGAAACAGTGACAATCTGCCATAGAATGCGGCAAATAGGATTTCGCAACTTCACCGCTAAGCACAACGAGTTCTCCTACGTGAAACTTAGTATCGGGCGTGAACATGTGCGTCACTAGGTCAGCCCTGTCGGGTCTCACACAAAGTGACAGCGCCTAGCAGACCTTCTTTTCTAGCCATTTTTTAGAATTTTTAAATGGTATTTTTCCTTTCATAGAAAACATGGTACTTTTACCAAAATGATCAAATTACCTTTTTTTTATGAAAGAACATTTTTCTAAAACAACATAAAAATTTGATGTGGATTTTTGGAACTTGGGTCTAGGCCCACCTGATTAGTCAGATTATGAAAAATATAAAAAAATGTGATTTTTTTAAACAAACATTCTCTAGTGCATTACTCATGTTTGATCTTTCAGGATAAATTGACAACTATGGTATTGTAGGAAAAAAAAACTGTTGCAAGTACAATTTTTATGAATAGTAGCTTAATATAGTATTGGTTTTGTTTTTATTTGTTCAAAATACAACGAAGTCATTTTGCGGCGAAATTTTACACGTGAGTAATACACTAGACAATGCTTTCTCCAAAAAAGAGTCACCTTTTTAACAATTTTTTATTCGGGTTCGCCTAGACCCAGGTTCCATTATATATTCTCCATAAACATTTCTTAAAAATGTGTTGGACTATTTGAAATTAAATGGGCATTTTAAGAAAACTGAATAACATTTAAACACTTTCAAATTTACATGAGACACTTTTATGAAACTTTGTGAATTCTTTATTGAAACTGTGTGGTTTTTTAAATAAATAATAGATAGATTACTAAACAAATACCTGATTTATCAATGAGTTAATATCATATTGAAAATTGTTCACTCTGTATTTTGAACAAATGTTCATTGTTTATTTGGCAGCGGGGGTGTGTGGGTGGGGATTGTATGCACTCAAGAAAATACATTTGTACTAAAATATAAAATAAAAAGCAAAAAATAGAATATAAAAAGAAAAGAAAATTCCATGCAAAAAAAGGAAGAACCAAACAGATACCTTAATAATCTCGTCTAATCCGTGAAAAAACAAAAAAGAAATAAATATTATAAAAACTATCAAAAAGGACGTAGCTAAAAGCCCGCAAACGCACCTAGCTCGGGAGATGCGTGCATGGGCTTGTATACCCTTATTATTTCATGCAGTGAGTGCGAGATAGGATTTTCCGAGCACAAACACTTGAGTGCGCTCACGAGCAGCATAAAGTTGGTAAGTTTTCTTTCGCTCACGTAAGCTCAAGGTGAATCATGTTATCTTTTTTTTACGAGAGTGATTATCAGTTCCATTTTGACTGAAATGGAATTGGGAGCTAATACTACAAAAATCCTTACATTTGTCGGCCGTACCCTTTCGTCTCGCACGAGGCACATAAGAGGTGACTAGGGTTCCCTGCCTCCCATCGGCGGCGCCGCTAGTCTACTTCGTCTCCATTGGCCTTAGGGTTACGGAGATGCAATGGACCTCGGGCCTTGGTAGCAGGAAGGCTCCTGCTTCGTTTTCAAGTAATTTTTTAGTTTAGTTAGGGTTTACATTTTATTTAGGAAGACGAGATGGTGATGAGGGTTCACTAAAGATGGACCGGCTAGTCTTCATCCTGACAGTGCGTCTAGCGTCGATGGTCATCGGAGGGCGTGTGGAGAAGTATATCCGACATACCATGCGCAAACCTTCTACTTGTGGTTGTAGTGATAGTTAGAGATAACACGCTAAATTTGCCTACAAGAAAAGCGTCGTGTGTGGTAGGAGAGACGGACGAGCTGTGAGCCGTCGCATCATGCGTCTCCGTCGAGGTACGACGGTCGCTCACCGGTTCAGCTTGGCCATCATCGGGCGTGTGGGTTTCAACGGCCGTCCATCCTCACTCAAGTCAACGTCGCGGCATTTGGATCTGGCAAGCTGCTCCAGCTGAAGATAGTTAATGCTTGACGCGCACCGCCGGTCTCCGGCGTCGCTGTCGGCGAAAAACCGGTGACCAATCATCCGATCTCGTCCTCGCCGGGTGCAGTAGTAGTCACCGGTGAGGTTAGCTTGCCGGATGGGTAAGCTCTCGCACCCACCGCGGTTAAGCTTGTTGGGTCGACTGCGCAACGCGCCGTGCCTTCTCGAAACGCGTGACGTGATGTATGCCTGGAGATGGCCATGAAATTTGAACGACCGAACGGGACCAATGATTTGCTGTACGACGAGAGTTATCATGTCGTGATCTCTCCTGCTGATTCTTGGTGAGTTGCGTGGCTGATCGTGGGACGAGTCGTCGTTGGTGCTGGTGTCCGTATGGTGCTGGACAGGACAGGACAACGTGTTTTCGTAACCAAATTGTGGAGCGTGATGCGCACGGCGGACGTGCGGTCTCAGCAGGTGCAACAGCTCTGAGGGTGCTGGTCTCCCAACCTTCCGGTGTCTCTGTCGTATTAGTGCAGCTTAACTTATTGTCATTGCACGAGTGGAGGTTTATTAGAGTAGATTAAGACCTGAGCCGCACTTCAGCTTAACGTTTGTTGACGAGGAATTCGTTTCTTTCTCAACGGCTGTGTTCTGCATGCGTGCAGAGAACATGGGAGCCATTGGGTGCGTATTTGGTGCAAGTAAGCCGAGGTAGTTTTCTCAAGAATAGCAACTGCGATTGTGCTAACAAAATCAACTGCAATTGAATTCTGCCGGCAGGTAAACTTTACCATATGATAAAGGAAATGGCTAATGAGCCTACAACGGGCTATTCCATATGATTTGTCATCTCATCTTCATCGTCACTAGATTGTTGATGACACGCGTTGCCTCGATCGTCTATAAAAACTACACAAATGTTTGTGAAAATCTAGATGGTGCAAACATGAGAAAAAAATGAATCACAATGCCTTAGTATGAACTGGACATATCTGATCAACAAATTAGCTTCGTCAAAACAAGTAGTATGTGACTGCATAAATTGACATGTACATATTTGGGAAGGAACAAAGATGATTAATATTTAGAATTAAGCTAGCAAACGTGTGTCTAGAAATGGCATGTCACGACAAACTTGTGTATCCTGCTCAATGAAAAACCACACGGGGGTTTGGCGCTTGTTTGCGGCATGGTTGGAGGCTTAGACCAACATGATTACGTGACAAATATAGATGAAACCATTCACATAAAACGATCAATTATTGGTTTGAGTATGCAGAACTGGTCAGAAATTCCAACGGTTTCACCAAAAATAGAAATTCGGTTCATCTAAAGAGTGAATGCATATACATATGTGTTATTGGTAGCCTATATGATTTAGAAACAAAGTTACAAATGATTGTATCTTCATAAGCATAGCAGCCCATTAATCGAAGTAGGCATAACTACGAGACTATGACTTCCCAGGTCCAAAAGCTTCTCTATTGATCAAGGGCACCAAGTATATATACTTCACCTACTTAAGGCTAGTTTTATGTAACTTTGTGCAATAGATAATCAACTTTTTTTGTCTACCAGGTTTGAAGCCTAGGAATAGGAAAAGTAAAGGATTTGAGTGGCTTGTCTACTTGAATCCTATAGGATTAGCATAGAGTGTTTGATGCCACGGGAAAAAAACAAGGAATTGTCAAAGGGGGTTGAAGTGGATGCTTGATTTCCAATGAAATGTAGTACACTTGTATCCATAGGGAGGGGGGAATCATATAGGATTCAATTGTGTGAATTAAACAACCAACATAGGGGGAAAATCCTACGTATTCTAACCCTCCCAAAAGCCTATGAAATTCCTTTGAATCAAAGGAGCACTAAATGTTTCCACTAATGGGTTTAACTCAGTATGTGTTGTTCTAGATACACACATCTTCTCTCTAATCTACTACCATATCAGATTTTTAGACTCTTTGTGTGTAATACATTTACTGAAACATTTGATTTGGCATTAATTATATAATTTGAAAGAAAAACATTCGGCCAATAACATAGATTTTGACATAAAATATAAAAATAATGGGATAAGAGTTCACGAGCATTATGGGAATAGTTGACAATTATCATCGTACCTTCTTGACCCAAACTGCACAAATTCTCGGGTTGTTATTCTTTGTTCGGGCAGCAAATCAATTCTCCCCAAGGAGCAAAAACAAGGAAAATATAATCGTTATTAGTTGGTCATATGTATAGCTATACAGGAACCATATGGATAGCTATAAAGGATGTTGGCCTTATGGCAGAGATATGTTTTTCGACTCATGGTACAATAGTAGCTAGATAATCTCCTGCCTTCTTTGCTCGGATGACCTATGTATGTCAAAAAATACAACCTAGAACAACAGGTCATGAACAACCATAGTATTGACTCTTGAAGAACACAAGAAATGATGCAGAATCAAGCGAGATGTACTAAGCAAGTAACCATAATATGTGTGAGCTGCCTTGAGTTGATCATGGGATGCATGAGTTAAGAAGAAAAGCAGACAGATTATCCCCCCAGTAAGCATAATAATCCCTTAGTCCCAAATTATTTATCACAGAAATGGATGTATTTAGACGTATTTTTAGTTCTGATACATCCACTTTTGCGATAAGTAATTCGGGGCGGAGGGGGTATTTTGTTGTACATACCACAAGACAACAATGTGTTTTGTGTGAGTATGTGTGCTTACCACCCAATATGAGTGTGTTCCTTGGGATGTCAGCTAAGACTGGGTAGCCAATCAACCTTAGAACCCAGAAAGCGCCTCCCGCTATTCCGCCTTCAAAAGCATCCAATGGCGCTTCCAGTGCCAAGGCTATGCCTCTCATGATCTTCCTTGAAAGATCTTAAACAAAAAAAATGTATTGTATACACTGCCAGGAGCATAAAGAAACAAAGTGGTTTAGATAAGTGGATCTCGTAGAAGGCTTATATAGTTTTCCAGCAACGCGTCCAAACTTGTTGGATAATCTGGCATGCATGGAAGATAAAACTATTTAGTTCTTAAAAGCTTAATAAGTACTAAAGGAGCATTGTTTACATTACTAAAGGAGTACAATAATGTTACTGGAGCAGCTAAGCAATAATGCATGCATACTGCAAGAACTTTCTATCATATCTTTCTCAATTTCTAATGCACAAGAAAAGAAGGCATTGAACCCTTTTCTCAAAATGCAATAAATGTGGTGCTCTAAGATATCCTATAAAACATAGAAAAGATAGTGGCAGTTGGAAAAACACAACAAATTAGATCCTTCCATTGGTTTAGCAGGATCACCATACCTACCCGATTTGATAAGCGTGTAGCACTGCAAATTTTGTTCTAATGGTTTAACTACAAAACAACTTAAACAAGCATGACAAGAAATTCAGGGACAGATGTGAACTTACATCAATTGCTTCATGCTTATCAGGTTTACCCTTGGTAACATTTTCTCCCACTCTCTGGTACCCCATGAATATAAGCCATAAGTAAGTTCATTTGCATATGTAGAAGTTTCCAAGGACGAAACAACGAGCTACAAGAAGAGTTAAATATTTACTCATAAACATACCTATATTGTTGGGAATCGTAGTAAAAACCAATAAAAATTGCCATACGAACCAAGAACTAGTATCACTATGAAGATGCATGCAAGGTTATATCATATCGTTATCAACTTCGAGTTGTGGCGGAAGAAAGGTTTGAAGGAAATATGGCCTATAGGCAATAATAAAGTTATTATTTATTTCCTTATTTCATGATAAATGTTTATTATTCATGCTAGAATTGTATTAACCGGAAACTTAGTACATGTGTGAATACATAGACAAAACAAAGTGTCCCTAGTATGCCTCTACTTGACTAGCTCGTTTATCAAAGATGGTTATGTTTCCTAAAGCATAGACATGTGTTGTCATTTGATGAACGGGATCACATCATTAGGAGAATGATGTGATGGACAAGACCCATTCGGTAGCTTAGCATTATGATCGTTACAGTTTCATTGCTACTACTTTCTTCATGACTTATGCATGTTCCTGAGACTATGAGATTATGCAACTCCCGAATACCGGAGGAACACCTTGTGTGCTATCAAATGTCACAACATAACTGGGTGATTATAAAGATGCTCTACAGGTGTCTCCGATGGTGTTTGTTGGGTTGGCATAGATCGAGATTAGGATTTGTCACTCCGTGTTTCGGAGGGGTATCCATGGGCCCTCTCGGTAATGATCATCACTATAAGCCTTGCAAGCAATGTGACTAATGAGTTAGTTGCGGGATGATGCATTACGGAACGAGTAAAGAGACTTGCCGGTAACGAGATTGAACTAGGTATTGAGATACCGACGATCGAATCTCGGGCAAGTAACATACCGATGACAAAGGGAACAACGTATGTTGTTATGCGGTTTGACCGATAAAGATCATCGTAGAATTTGTGGGAGCCAATATGAGCATCCAGGTTCCGCTATTGGTTATTGACCGGAGATGAGCCTCGGTCATGTCTACATAGTTCTCGAACCCGTAGGTTCCGCACGCTTAACGTTCGATGACAATCGGTATTATGAGTTTATGTGTTTTGATGTACCGGAGGTTGTTCGGAGTCCCAAATTAGATCACGGACATGACAAGGAGTCTCGGAATGGCCGAGACATAAATATTCATATATAGGATGATAGTATTTGGACACCGGAAGTGTTATGGGGTACCGGGTACGTACCGGGTCACCGGAAAGGGATTCCGGGCACCCCCGGCCAAGATATGGGCCTTATTGGGCCTAGGGCGGGACAGACCAGCCCCTAGTGGGCTGGTGCGCCCCATATATGGCCGAATAGGGTGGGGGAAAGGAAAGGGAGAGGAGAGAAAGGAAGGGGTAATTCGGCCTCCCCTTTCCTTCTCTCCCGCCTCCTCTTTCCTTCTCCCTTTGGAAAACATGGAAAGGGGGGAGGCCGAAAAGGATTAGGCCCCAAGTAAGATTCCTCCTACTTGGGGCGCGCCTCCTGCTGCTCCCTTCCCCTCCCACCTATATATATGTGGGGAGGGCACCGCTAGAACACACAACAGACAATCTCTTAGCCGTGTGCAGTGCCCCTCCACGGTTACACACCTCGGTCATATCGTCGTAGTGCTTAGGTGAAGCCCTACGCGGTAACTTCATCATCACCGTCGCTACGCCGTCGTGCTGACGAAACTCTTCCTTGGCCTCAACTAGATCAAGAGTACGAGGGACGTCATCGAGCTGAACGTGTGCTGAACACGGAGGTGCCGTACGTCCGGTGCTAGGATCGGTCGGATCGTGAAGACGTACGACTACATCAACCGCGTTGTCATAACACTTCCGCTTTCGGTCTACGAGGGTACGTGGACACATTCTCCCCTGTCGTTGCTATGCTTCTTCTAGATAGATCTTGCATGATCGTAGGAAATTTTTGAAATTGCTGCGTTCCCCAACAAGGTTGGTGTAGATCGTTCTTGAAATCCCGCGAACCGTCCCTTGAATGAAGGTCGAAAGCATAATCTCTCTACGGGTTGGACGTGTACAAGGTCGACGGTCAGATAGTGCTTCGCCATCTAAAGCTAGGCATCACCGTAGAACTAGAGGAGGGAGGAAGAACCTTGTGGCGTCTCTACCTTTTTTGGAGAACTAGAGAAAACTAGAGGGGGCGCCGGAAATGGGAGAGAACTTGTCTCAATATGGGCGCCCCTCCCTTGGCACACCAACCTAGGAGGAGTCCTCCTCCTCCAACTCATAGTCGGCCCCTTATACCTAGTTTTCTCCGAAAGCTTCCGGTTTTCTCTCGAAACAATTTTATTATCCCCGAAACTTTTCCGGTGATATTTTCTCAAACTCCTAACTCTAATAGAACTCAACAAATCAAAAACCCTTAAGCGTGTGACCCTGCATGCTCGGTGAAATATAAACATGACCGATACACTTTTCGTTCAATGATCAATAGCGGAACCGTGGACATTCATATTGGCCCCTATACTCTCACGAATGATTGTCGAGTGAACCTGTGGTTACCATATGCTGTTCCTTTTTCCTTGTGATACTTTACAAAACTCGAGGTGAGATATATCAGCATCCCATGAGTCAAACACATGATCACTTTGCATGTCTCCCTGGTATCTGTTTTGCTCCCTTTTCTCGTTATCGTGTTTCAACATCCCCGTGAACGAATCACACTGTATCTGCCCAGACGATGATGAATATCGTCACACGTTCGCCAGGAGCCCGTCGCACGGGTACTAGCGCAAGATCAATGACACGTAGATCAACAAGAGGCATTCACTGTAAAGCGTTTACTAGCGAAGGCTCGCCTTTTTTTCTCCCAAAAAATCGCGCGATGTGCCCATGGGGGGACTCGAACTTGAGACCTCCTATAGAGAGGGCACACACTTTACCACTTGGACTAAAACAGGTTTTGTGTACACATGTACTAAAACATTTTTATGTATTTTTAAACTAAATTACTTTTTAAAATTCCATTTGAAAAAAATGAAAATCCAGAATTTTTTATTATTAAAAGAACAAAAATCTCTATATTTAGAAGGGATTTTTTTTCTAAACTTGCCATGTACAGTTTTATCATAGTTAGCATGACAATTTCTATGTCCTTTTGTAATGCCTCCATGGCAACCTTTTGAAAATTTTATCACTTAGTCACCGCATATTCTTGGATTTGTTTTTTTACTTTCTCACTTGGCAGTTCTGTTTGTTAGGAGTATGTCACTTTTATAATTAGTTACATGTAATTTTATTATTAAAAGGATGGCGGTTTTATTATTAAGAGCATGGCATATTTATTATTAGTGAAATGACATATATAGTTTTCATCAAGAAGATGACAATTTTATGATTAAGACCATGGCATTTTCATTATTAATAACATGTCATATTTATTATTAGGAGGATGGCAGTTTTATTATTAACATGATATCAATTTTAGTATTGAGAGCATGGTATTTTTTTAATGTTGTCATGAAACTTTTATTATGAAGAGAACGAAAGTTCTATTATTAAAAGGATGGCAATTTCATTTTTATTGTCATGGCATTCTTTTATCATACTCCCTTCGTCCCAAAATAAGTGTCTGGATTTAAGATACTTATTTTGGGACGGAGGGAGTAGTATATTCATAAACTAGAGAAAAGTCACTTTTATAACATGGCAATTTTATATAATAGAGAATGGCATTTATAAATTTATGTTTCTCTGTTTTCTTCTGAGAAATGTTTTTTTTCATGGCCTTTTTTATCTAGAGGATGGCAGTTTTAAAGTTTAGAATGATAATTTTATTTTTCAAGATCATGCATCCTTCTCTTTTTTTATCATACTCATTTTCAATTTTAGAATTAGAAAATGGTATTTTATAAATTAGCATTGCATCTTTCATAATTTAGAGCATGTCATTTCTAAATTTACGTTTTCTCTTTTTGTAATAAATGTTTATTATTTTTTGTTCATGATATTTTTTCGATAAAAAAAGTTAACTGGGCCTTTGGGCCAATCGGGGGCTTTGCCACTACCCCAGAAACCCTAACAAGAGTGAACCAGCCTTGCACCGTGACGAGCAAGTTGAATGACTCCGAGTGTAATTGGCACTCTCACTACCATACCCCCAACCCCAAGTGGTGTGATCTTACGAGGAAATGTGCCTTACACCGTGACGGGCTCCTCACTGTTCGATGGGCCGCGCGCAAGAAGCAGCAAGACTAGAAAATGCCCGCAATGCAACCGAAGGAATGGTTTATTCCAAGACCCACAGTTCGCTGTTACTCTACAAACTAAACTATGGTACTCCGCTGCACACACTCCCGATGGTACAGCTCGGGCATTTGAACGTGCGTCTACACTGCCGACCGACCGGGATCCCGGCGATCCTTGCACCTCGTAGGGAGTCGTACTTGCGGGCAGGTGATGTGCAAACAGTTCCTCCGGCGTGGCCTTCGTCACCGCTCTGATCCGTCAAGTACTCGTATAGTATTTCGTGAAGGGCCTCGTTGACACCGATGCGACCTTGCTTGCTTCAAGTTGAAGTCCACGACATTTTAAAACCCACCAGTACGCTGTACGCCCGTGCATCCGCACAGTGACTCTGTCTCCGTTTTGCCCATGCTCCCACCTACGCCAGCCACTCCGAAGTTGACCCAGAGCTACACCCCGCATTGTCTTGTCTGGCCCGGGATTATTTTTCTCCCATCCCGGCCGGACAAGGGAGTCGCGACGCCCAGAAAAGTTCCCAACGACGGACGGAACAGTGCGCGCTGACGCTCTGCCCGGGCCTGCGACCATCCTGGTTTCGTGCGAGCGGCCGGGCGGCGCGCCTGGCCGTGTCAGCGCTCGCCCCGGGACAACCGTCCCGTCCCATCGGTCACGCGCCATGACCTGACACCGTGCACGAAGTGACAGCGGTCACGGCGGTCTGATCTCGAGGAGGCAGGTGAAAGCCCAGCTTCGCCATGCGCGCCCGTGCCTGCTGCCGTGCCGCCGGAGATAACAGGCAACGGTGGCCGTTTGGTCATGATTTCTGGTCGAACGGCACATCACAGCTGAACTCCAAAATGAACCTACGAAAATCGGTGATCCTTGCGTGTCTGTAGCAAGCAACCTCGGCCGTGTATCAAGGTCCGTGACCGGACGGCCACTGAACCGTCACACGCCGCATAGCAAACTGCGGAGTTGCGGCAGGCGGCGAACGAAGACTTGGCGCAGATCACATCAGACTATCCATCTCAGTGCATCAGCGCACGGGATGCGTAGCCGGTCCGGCGGATAGCGTGGCAATGATTTCAGCACGGTCCCTGTCCAAAGTTGGCGCCGGCCCGTTTCAAATTTCAAGTCGGCCGAGCTGGTAGATTGCGTCGCCTGCATCTCCATGACCACCAACTGCCAAGTGGCGTTCTACTGCAGAAGTCAGCACCCAAAGCACTTGTCAGAAACTAAAAATATCCCACAAAAATTTAAGAGCATGACCGGTTTGATGCCAGCATTTGGCAAGCCAACATTTGTCAAATTAAGATAAGAAAACATTTTTTGACAAATAAAAAGTTAAGAACTTTGATAACTTTGTATAAGGTTGGCAAGAAAATTTGATACTCAACAAATTACTCCCTCCGTCCGGAAATACTTGTCATCAAAATGGATAAAAGGGGATGTATCTAAACGTATTTTAGTTTTAGATACATCTCTCTTTATCCATTTTGATGACAAGTATTTTCGGACGGAGGGAGTACTATCCAGTGCTGGCATTTGCCAAATATTGGCATGCATCAAACCAAACATATTCTTAGTTGCCCAATTTGGCCAAAATTTTTAGAATATAAGTAGATATTTTCTGGTAAGCCACGATTTCACAAAGGTTATGTCAGCACCGACAAAAGTTGTCGTAATCCAATTTGTTTGCCTGTTAAACGGCTAAGCTTATGTGACGCATTCCCGCTTCTCTCTCTATCTCTCTCTGGTATTTATTTCTCCGGGACAGATCTTTTTGGCATGCATCGATTTTGTGAAGGTTATCTCAGCACAAATAAGAGTTGCCGTAATCCAATTTGTTTCCTTGCTAAACGGCTAACTTATGTGATGCACCACCCTCTTTATCATACATCGTGCGCGCGCGCGCACACACACATAATATTTATTTTAAATTCAATTAAAATGTATGACAATGTAAAAATATTTAGTGTTACTTGAACCAATGGTTGTATGGACGTGACTAACTATTTGATTCAACGATCATCGTGCAAACACCATCTCCACATTTATAGATCTCGTCTCTTTTTATATCTACTATGTTCATCTCAATGTGTTTTCACGCTTTCTTACAACACATAAATCATTGGTGCAGCCTTGTGCCGGGGGCATGTGATACATTCACCAAGGGTGAAAATAGACCTGGGCATTCCTTGGGACAAGCCTTTTTTGGGCCAGCCTTTAAAAAGCCATGCCACAAAACCCAAGCCTTGCCCAACCTGGCTTGAAACAATTAAATTGTGTTTTCCCTATTAAATAATATTAACTTGATTAATTATGGGGCATATAAATATAGTTTTATACTTATATTTGTATTAAAACTGTAATTTAAATATATTTCGGGCTTTCGAGCTTTTCTTTCACGCCAAAAATGGACCCTGAGAAACCGCCCGACCATCAGGCTTTGAGTTCGGGTCGTCGGGCCGGACGGACCTTGCCCGGGTCTAGGTGAACACAACCAAAACAATTCATTCATACAAAGATGCTTGTAAGAGTGTGGAGTTTGTTGTGTAACTATTTTGAGCACACGATAGAATTGTAGGGTTGCATTCGATTTCGCCTAGCTCCTTATATATTTTTCGCCAGTCTTGGTTTAGAAAGGAGATATTCGTGACTCTTGGCAGTTATGTTATGGGGGTAGCTCTTGATCTTCTTATAAATGTATGTTCCGCCTATAAGTCTGATACATCTGAAATCAATAGCACAAGTTTTTTTGGATTGGAAGTACTTCCACACAATATTGAAGATTTTAAATCATAACATATTTCTGCAATAGTCCTTTGAATCAAAGGTATCTGGCTACAAGATTCCTCTAAACTAGTTTCAAAAACCTGAACTGCATAGAATTTATTGCAAAAGGTAGAGAATGTATTCAGCGCACCTCGTATACAATGCACCCAGTGCATCTTGATGTTTAAAAACACATTCTAAAAGTTGTATAAATATATGAAAATAACCAAGTGCATAAACATGCATACATTTTCTCTCACACTAAAATCAACACAAAAATAAATCCCATTAACACTATTACGACTAACATTTTCTTCAAGTTGAAATCATATGACACGGTTCATGCACATTGTGTCCACATTGTAGAAATAAACAAAAAAAGGACGATCTTTAAGGTAGTGTTTCTAGGCTTTAGTTTGGATTAATTAATTTTATCCACAAGAATCGAAGTTGCCCAATTCAGCATATATTCTTTCAAGAAAATATGTTTTTCTAGCATGCCACGATTTCGCAAAGGTTAGGTCACTAAGACATTAGAAAATTGATAAAATCAGTAGCGCAAAACATTTTGGATTGGAAGTACTTCCACACCAAATTGGAGATTTCAAATCATAACATATTTATGCAATAGACATTTGGATCAAAGGCATGTGGCTAGAAATCCCTATAATTTGGTTCTGAACACCAATATTGCACAGGATTCATATCAAAAAGTTAGATTGTGTATTCAATGCACCCCATATTACAATGCACCCGGTGCGCCTTGATGCAAAAAAACATATGCCGGAAGTTGTATAAATATATGGAAATAACCAAGTGCATAAACATGCCATACATTTGCCCTCACACTAAGATCAACATCAAAAGAAATCCCATTAACACTATTACACCAAAACATGTTCTTCAAGTTGAAATTTAATGACACGGTTCATGCACACTCTGTCCGCATCGTAAAAATAAACTAAAATGTAACGATCATTAAGTTGATGTTTCTAGGCTTTAGCTTGGATTATTTAATGTTATTTCACAAGAATTTAAGTTTACCAATTTAGCATGTATCTTTTCAATAAAATGTGTTTTTTAGCTTTCACTGTTCCATAAAGGTTATGTCAACACCGACAAAAGTAGTCGTGATCCAATCTGTTTGACTCGTTAAACGGATAAGCTTATGTGACACATCCCCCCTTTATCTCTCCAGCTTGCATCTATTTTTCCAAAATATTTTTTTTTGACATGCCACGGATTTCACCAAGGTTATGTCAGCATAGGAAAAAATTGGCGTAATCTAATTTGTTTGCGTTGTTAAACAGCCAAGGTTCTGTGACGCATCATCCTCATCCTCATATCTCTCTCCCCCTCTCTCTCTCTCTCTCTCTCTCTCTCTCTCTCTCTCTATATATATATATATATATATATATATATATATATATATATATATATATATATATATATATATGACAAATATTTCCTACAGTCAGTGGTAGTTACCACCACTTGCGTTTTGTATGTTGTATGTAGTATCTGTCAAAACCGAGAGTATGTACATGTAATATGTAGTATATAATAATGATTAGGTAGTATATATACTAATTTTTAGGTAGTATGTACCATTTTTGAGTATGCTCTTTTTACGTACAAATATATACGTATTTCATAAATATAACAAAATTTATGAGCTGATATGCAATTTTTCACGTAACTTGCTTTGAAATATCTTAGATATAGTATATCAACATATTTAAAATAATAAAATAGTATATATAGTACCACATGGTAGTATATGAGATATGTGGGTAACTACCACGGGTGATAGAATGGATTTTCCTATATATATATATATATATATATATATATATATATATATATATATATATATATATATATATATATATATATATAGTGCATGCACACATGCACGTGCACGCACTCCCACTTTCATTTAAATTTTTGATGAAATGTACGACATTGTAGAATACATAGTGTTGCTTGAGTGTACGGTCGTATGTAGAGTCAATGGTCATCGTAGACACACCATTTCACCACATGTATGCATCACACTTTTATATCCACTATGATCATTTGAATAGGTATTTTCACTATTTTGTATAGTTGGTAAATTGTTGATGGAGCCTTGTGTCGGTGGCATGTGATATGGTCACCAAGGGTCAAAAAAAGCTAAACAATTCATTCATAGTAGAATCTCGTAAGCAACTAGAAAGAGTAAGAGGGTAGATTTTTGTTGTGACACTATTATAAATGCCCAATGGATTTGTAGGGCAACATTTGATATGCTAAGCTCCTTACATAGTTTTCTCGAGTCTTGAGTAGATGAAGGAGATATTCACGACTATTGGCAATTTATATTATGGGGGCACCTTCTGATCTTCCTATCAATTATGATTCACCTATATATATATTCTTTTGGAGAGCACCTTCGAGAATCCACATTCTAATACATCTAAACATTGATAGAATCAACAGAGCAAAACTTTTTGCATTGAAGTACTTTCACATCAAATTGGAGACTTCAAATCATAACATATTTAGTTAAAGGAATGTGGTTATAGAATTCCCGCAAACTAGTTTAAACGCCTAAATTTCACAGGATTCATAGCAAAAGGTAGAGAATGTATTTAGTGCACACCATATTGCAATGCACCTAGTGCGCCTCGAGGATAAGAACACATGCTCAAAGTTGTACAAATATATGAAAATAAGTGAATTGAGCACATATAAACATTTCATACATTTGCCATGACACTAAATTCAACATTATAGAAAACATGGTGTGAATAGTAGTATCAAATCAAGTTTTTGATCGACCCATTAGCTATTGTGACAAGCCTCTTTCTTTGAGTTGATATGTTATGACATGGCTCATGCATACTGTGCCCACATCCTAGAAACAAATAATAATTTGATGACCTTTATGGAGGTGTCTCTAGGCTTTGGTCTGGATTATTTACCATCTCGAAGTTATTGTTTATGAGGTAGAGTGGGCATATTATGGTCTTCAAGAGGTTGAATATAAATACATAAACCTCTTTATCCGTTCATATTCAAAAGATTACTTTTTACAATATAGGCATGGTCTTCAAAGATATCCTTTACAACTACTCCCTCCGTCCCATAATATAAGAGTGATTTGTGACAGAGGGAGTAGTTTGTAAAATATTTTAAAATAATGTCTCAACAATTTAATGATTTTTTTAGAAAATGAGGATCACCCTCGGCCTCTGCATCATACAATATTTTATTAAGGTTTAAGAGTACCATTTTCTAACGTCAGTGAAGTACTCAAGAAAAATTGCAAGCCATGACCGGCACAAATAGGAAAATAGGCCTACACACATAGCCTATCATTGGACCGCCATGCAAATCGGTTGTGCCTATCCCGTGTTACCATCTCCAACTGGTTTCACCCACGGTCCTTAAGCTATTGCACTTCTGCATGTTAAAGTAGCGGCCACATACGGATCCATTAAGTAGAGCGGAACATAACCTATAAAAGTTCCAAACTTTCACTCTATTAAAAATACAATCATTACAATAATTTCAAATAGCCCAAAGCAAAGCACAAACACCCATGTGGATTTGTGCTTTAGGTCAGGCCTCAGCTCCCCTCAGCTAGTTACCAAACATATTAGTGATACACGTGGGTGGAGGTGAATTGAGTGCCACATGAATTGTGTGCCATGATAGAGTGACAAATGGGGAGATTTTAAGCAAATGTTGCACTTCTTACGCCTGATCACAGAAGCAACGTTGTTTATTGACTTGCTATTTACATTTCAGTATATTACCTTTAGTAAGAATTACTCCCCAATGCACAAACCACATAGTTTTTAAATTCCGAGTGGTACTTTCTTTTCCAATTGTGTTTTGAATGGAAGACTAGTCCAAAGTTGATTACATCCAGATACATAGATTTGACCGTGAAAACTCCAGAAGGTGTAAAATTCCAACGGAATGAGACCGGATCATTAATGAGGTTAGTATGTATCAACTATCAAACTAAATGAACATACACCCAAACGACTTATCCCTCACCAGAGCTCTCCTGAACTGGATATTCAATAGATTTGACTCTAGCACAGTGCTAACATAGTCTTTCTTGCGCTTAACAATATTGCAGAAGAGAAGGATACTATAGAGCGAGGGGCGTATCCCCAGGCCAAGTATCCTTCCAGAACCTAGTTGTTCAGTGATACGTCTCCAACGTATATATAATTTTTGATTGTTTCATGCTAATATATTATCAATCTTGTATGCTTTATATGTCATTCTATATTATTTTCTTGGACTGACCTATTAACTTAGTGCCCAGTGCCAGGTCCTGGGTTTTGCCTATTTCTTGTTTCACAGAAAAACCATACGAAACAATTTTTTGGACCAGAAGAAACCCTAGAAGTTTCGGGTAGAGACCAGAAGACACACGAGGGAGCGACAAGCTCAAGTGGCGCACACTAGGGGGCACCATCAGCACTTGTGGGGCCCACATGGCTCCGTTTGACCAAATCTTTGTCCTATAAATTCCCTAAAATTCAGAAACCCCTGAAGCGAGACCCGTAACAATTTTATCTCCGCCGCAAAGCCTCTGTTCTTCCGTGATCCCATCTGGAGGCTTGTTCCGGTACTCTGCCGGAGGGGGAAACCATTGGGGAGACAATCTTCATCGACCTTGCTCCTCCGTGATGATGTGTTAGTAGTTCTCACATGACCTACGGGTCCATAGTAGTAGCTAGGTGGCTTTCTCTCCCTCTTTTTGATCTTCAATAGAGTGGTCTCTTCGGAGATTTATTCGATGTAATTCTCACGGTGTGTTTGTTGGAATCCGATGAATTATGAGTTTATGATCAGATTATTCATTGGAATATTTGATTTTTTCTGATATTTATTTACGTATGATTTTATAGCCATGTATTTCTCTCCGGTCTATCTATCTCTTTTGACCAATTAGATTTATTTACCTTCAGTGGGAGAGTTGCTTGGTAGTATGTTCAATTTTGCGGAGCCCTTACTCTGTGACAAGAGGGGTTGCAAGGCACATATTGTATTGTTGCTACTAAGTATAAGACGACAAGGTTCGAACATATTGCTCGGTCTTACTTTGTCTATATTATGTCATCTTGCTTAAAATGTTACTCTGTTTGTCATGAACTTAATACTCTGAGATACATGCTGGATAGCGGACTTATGGTGGAGTAATAATAGTAGATGTAGATAGATTTTGGTGTACTTGTCAGAGACGTAATGCCTATATATTGATCCTGCCAAGAAGAATTATCATAACTATGCGCAATTATATCAATTTTCCAACTGTAGCTTGTCTACTCAACATTGTTATGCTCATGAGAGAGATGCCTCTAGTGAAGCTATGGCCCCCGGGTCCATTTTGCATATATACAAAACCCTAAAATTACTTGCATTTATTTCCTTTTATTTATTTTTATTTTATATATCTACCAGTATCAGATTTAATCCTTGCAACTGGTGAGAGCAAGGGGATTGACAACCCGCTTGCCTTCGTTGGGTGCAAGCATTTGCTTTATGTGTGTGAAAGTGCCGCTTATCTTGTTTGTGTGGTTGTCGGTGTTCTAGGAACCAGGGTATCCAGACTTGCCTGCCTGCGGCCCACGGCGTGGCTCCATCGGCAGCCTGGTGTGGCCCATCTTCAGCAACTTCAAGACAAGACCCTCGCGAGGGGTCAAGCCTCGTGAGGCGGATGACGCCAAGACCTCCAGAGGGAGCAGCCTCGTCAGGCTGGCTCCTGAGGAGCGGAGATTCCTATACAAGCGCCCATCTCATGAGGTTTAAATGACACAAGCCGTGACGACCAAGGCCAGGCAGGCGCCAGCGGGTCCAGAGCAGCAGGTTTCCTCTTTGGTGCTAAGAAAGCAACTGCACGCGGGGAGTCCCGAGGAATCAGCCAAAGGTTTCCATTCCCATGCTACAGGACCAAGACCGTCAGTGCGGCAGGACGGATGTCATCGCCGAGCCCACCCTGGTGTCACAAGCACGAGCTTTGCAGGTGAAGACCACCTTTTGTCAGGATAGGATGTACTTATTGTCCCCTTTCAAACTGGCCCTTGTGGAATCCCTTCCCGCCTACATTTTGGAGGAAGAGGACTCGGGCCTCTGTATATATATATATAGGTTAGCCACCATCACGGAGGAGGGAGATGAGATCCGATCCGAAGCCTCACCACCACACACACAAGCCTCCGGAGCTTGTTCTTCCTCTGTATTAGTTCATCCTCAGCCCCTCACGAGGCTAATCCACACCAAAGCAGGAGTAGGGTTTTACACCGCAAGGTGGGCCGAACCTGGGTAAACTGTTGTGTCCCTTTCCTTTCCAGTTCATCGAGCTAGGTTGTGAGAGCGGCGAGTTGGCAGCCTCGGGAGGTTGAATTCTTCGCACACGCCCTTGAATTTGAACCTTTCTCCGGTCTGCGGAGCCCTAAATCCGACAATTGGCGCGCCAGTTAGGGGCGTGTTGAAGCCTTCCTTCCGTCGTTGTTCCGCCGTCCTCATGGCCGATACTCATCGAGTTCGTGCTGAGCGCCGAGCCGCCCTCACCGCCCGCGTCGCCCAGACAGCACCTGCGAGCGACGGCGCCCCTGTCGTTCCCCATCGCCTGCGGCCAACGCAGCCACCGGCCCTACGGCCCATGAGCAGCAGGCCTCGTCGCTGCAGCCTTCCGTGCGGTGTGATGGACGCACCACCACTCCATTGCTGACTCCGACCGCTGCTTTGTCTTCCCATGCTCGTCGCGGGCCGGCGAACGCGCAAGCTGCGTTGCTCATGGCACGCGAGCTTCTACACTATCGTCCGGCCGACGACCTCTACGAGGACTAGCTTGACTGCATTGCCGAGCTCGTCAGCGCCACTGGAGAGGCCCCGGCACCATCTCGTTCGCTACCTCCCCCGCCGCCTCAGGCGGGCAACGTGGCCTACGGCGCGCCTCCTCCTCCTCTCCAGCAAGATGTCGTCCCCGAGCCAAGGTGTGAGTCCCTTGGCGCGACCCACTGTGCAGGGTGCCAGGGCGCGACGAAGAAAGCTGCCAGGTGTGGCAGCGGCCTCAAGGAGAGGCGTGTGCGCTCCCAGCACCGCCGCGGCAAAACCGTGTGCTGCCTAATGCGATGGCGCGTGAGCGCCAAGACCAGGCTCCCCCTCTGCGGTAGGCTCCCGTGAACGCGGCAGGCTGCCGGGCGTTCACTCCGGAGCTGCGTCGCGTCGTCTGGCCCGACAAGTTCAAGCCAGACCTGCCTCCCATCGCATCTTCAAGTAGTTCCCTCGTGAGGTGAACGCGACCCTCCCCAAGCTCGAGGCGATGCGTCCCCTCAGGTGGTCCAAGTACGCTATCACCTTCAATTCTACTGATCAGCTCAAGTGCGCGGCCGCCGCTGGCGTGCTCCCGATGCTCTGCTCACCCACCATCGGCAACGTCCTTGTCAACAAGACGCTCATCGATGGCGGTGTGGGGCTCAACGTCCTCTCCGTCGAGACGTTCAACATGCTCCAGGTGTCGTATGACCAGCTTCAGCCTACCAAGCCTTTCTCGAGGGTGACCGATGGCTCCACCGTCCCCATAGGGCAGATCCGCCTCCCTGTCACCTTCAACATGCACGAAAACTACCACACTAAGCTCATCGACTTCGATGTCGTCCACATTCGTCTCCCATACAATGCTATCCTTGGATATCCGGCCTTGGACAAGTTCATGGTTGCGACTCACCACGGCTACAATGTTCTCAAGATGCCAGGAAGCAGCGACATCATCACGGTCGCCTGCAATGAAAAGGATGCAGTGTGCTCCCTCGAGTGCACCGACTAGGCTGCGGCGGTCGAGAACTCAGATGACGAAGGCGCCATCTACCCCCCTGAGGTCATCCCCAAGAAGAAGAAGCAGCAACTTCTCCGGGGACCTCAGGAGGATGGGGCTTCCGACGATCGTGCCTCACGCCTCGCGCCCACTGATGGGGCGCCTTCCCCTCTCGCATAGGAAGGCGTGCCCGGCGCCCCCCTTAGGTTGGGCTGGAGGTCATGGCCGCGACGGTCGTCGAACCGAGCATTGGTTGTGTACCGGCCATGAAGATTGCAACCTTGTTCGGTGGCTCATCGGGGTCCGGAATACTGTCACCATCGGAACAGCCCCCAAACCGGCCGTCCTGCAGTTGATACATTGAATTGGTCTCACCGGTTGACGACTCACCATTAGAATAGATGGCCGTCTCACCACCAGACACTGATCCTTCCTCAAGTTCTGCCCCATGGATGAAACCCACAAAGGCATGCTTCACAGCGGTTTGAACCTTGGCGGGTCGTGCACGCTGAGCCGTCTCGATGATGTCGGTGCAGGTGTTCGGCCCAAGGCCCGATTCGCCGATCTTGCCGGTGAAGACGTGGATTCCGCCGAAGGGGACCCGGTACCGGTACTCAAGTGAGCCGGCCTCGGGGCCCCAACCCGCGTCGTTGATGTAGATCTTGCCGCGACGACTCTTGGTCATCCAGACCATGGTGTATCCCTTGATCCCTGCGACGTTGCCCTTCAAGAACTCGAAACCACCGTGCGCTGGCCCCATGGTGGGCGCCAACTATCATGGAGTTAACACGGCAGATGCCCTAGCGAAAGGACTTAGGTGTGGAGCCATCGCAACTAGGTTAGCTTAAAGGGGTTAACCGGGACAAAGGACACAGTTTATACTGGTTCGGCCCCTCACAACGAGGTAAAGGCTTATTCCAGTTTGGGGTTGTATTGCTTGGGTTTCGATTACCAAGGAGCGTATACGCTTGACCTAGTTCTCGATCTCTTGTTTCTTGAGTTAACCCGCCATCGGGTCACCCCTTTATATACTCAGGTTGATGCCCGACGGCTTACAGAGTCCCGGTCGGCTCATACACAACGTGTCCGACCCGGTGACTAACTAAGCTTGCCTTACCATACAAGTTACACAGTGGCGGTTTATCCTCTTGGGCCTCAAGTCGCCTCTAGGTCTTGGGCCTTCAATAGGCTTCCTTCATAACCCGCCATCTTCTTCCTTAAGTTGCCAGCGGTATGACCCACCCCCTCCTGGGCGGGTCATACCTAATAGTTATATCCCCAACAGGAAGCCCGACGGAGGCCGTTCATGCAAGTTCACGTCACCTCGGACTCCTCGGCGGTGTCGTGGGAGCAGTTGAGCCTCTTCTTCGGCGAGAGTAGCGCGGGATCCACCTGAGGGTCTTCCCCTTTTCAGCCGCGGAAAACCTCCTCACCGGCTCCATGGACGCTTTGACAAGACGGCGGGTGCTACCTCTTGAGCACTGTGTTGGTTTTCCTTGAAGAGGAAAGGGTGATGCAGCAAAGTAGCATAAGTATTTCCTTCAGTTTTTGAGAACCAAGGTATCAATCCAGTAGGAGGCTACGAGCGAGTCCCTCGCACCTATACAAAACAAATAAATCCTCGCAACCAACGTGATAAGGGGTTGTCAATCCCTACACAGTCACTTACGAGAGTGAGATCTGATAGATATGATAGGATAATATTTTTGGTATTTTTGTGATAAAGATGCAAGGTAAAATAAAAGGCAAAGTAAAAAAGCAACGGAAATAACTAAGTATTGGAAGATTAATATGATGAAGATAAACCCGGGGGCCATAGGTTTCACTAGTGGCTTCTCTCAAGAGCATAAGTATTTTACGGTGGGTGAACAAATTACTGTTGAGCAATTGACAGAATTGAGCATAGTTATGAGAATATCTAGGTATGATCATGTATATAGGCATCACGTCCGAGACAAGTAGACCGACTCCTGCCTGCATCTATTACTATTACTCCACACATCGACCGCTATGCAGCATGCATCTAGAGTATTAAGTTCATAAGAACAGCGTAACGCCTTAAGCAAGATGACATGATGTAGAGGGATAAATTCATGCAATATGATAAAAAATCCCATCTTGTTATCCTCGATGGCAACAATACAAATACGTGCCTTGCTGCCCCTACTGTCACTGGGAAAGGACACCGCAAGATTGAACCCAAAGCTAAGCACTTCTCCCATTGCAAGAAAGATCAATCTACTAGGCCAAACCAAACTGATAATTCGAAGAGACTTGCAAAGATAACCAATCATACATAAAAGAATTCAGAAGATTCAAATATTGTTCATAGATAAACTTGATCATAAACCCACAATTCATCGGTCTCAACAAACACACCGCAAAAGAAGATTACATCGAATAGATCTCCACGAGAGAGGGGGGGAACATTGTATTGAGATCCAAAAAGAGAGAAGAAGCCATCTAGCTAATAACTATGGACCCGAAGGTCTGAGGTAAACTGCTCACACTTCATCGGAGGGGCTATGGTGTTGATGTAGAAGCCCTCCGTGATCGATGCCCCTTCCGGCGGAGCTCCAGAACAGGCCCCAAGATGGTATCTCGTGGGTACAGAAGGTTGCGGCGGTGGAATTAGGTTTTTGGCTCCGTATCTGATCGTTTGGGGGTACGTAGGTATATATAGGAGGAAGAAGTACGTCGGTGGAGCAACGTGGGGCCCACGAGGGTGGAGGGCGCGCCCCCTACCTCGTGGCTTCCTCGAAGCTTCCTTGACTTAGGGTCCAAGTCTCCTGGATCATGTTCGTTCCAGTCACGTTCCCGAAGGTTTCATTGCATTTGGACTCCGTTTGATATTCTTTACTGCGAAACTCTGAAATAGGCAAGAAACAACAATTCTGGGTTGGGCCTCTGGTTAATTGGTTAGTCCCAAAAATAATATAAAAGTGCATAATAAAGCCCAATAATGTCCAAAACAGAAGATAATATAGCATGGAGCAATCAAAATTTATAGATACGTTGGAGACGTATCAAGCATCCCCAAGCTTAATTCCTGCTCGTCCTCAATGTAATTTTTGATGCAGAGTGCTACTAGGCATAATTTCAATGTAATTCTTCTTACTTGTGGTATGAATCTTCAGATCCGAAAGATTCAAGATAAAAGTTCGTATTGACATAAAAAATACTTCAAGCATACTAACTAAGTAATTATGTCCTCTCAAAATAACATGGCCGAAGAAAGTTCATCCCTACAAAATCATATAGTTTAGTCATGCTCCATTTTCGTCACACAAGAATGCTCTCATCATGCACAACCCCGATGACAAGCCAAGCAATTGTTTCATACTTTAGTAACCTCAAACTTATAAACCTTCACGCAATACATGAGCGCGAGCCATGGACATAGCACTATGGGTGGAATAGAATATGATGATGGGGATTATGTGGAGAAGACAAAAAAGGAGAAAGTCTCACATCAACGAGGCTAATCAATGAGCTATGGAGATGCCCATCGATTGATGTTAATGCAAGGAGTAGGGATTGCCATGCAACGGATGCACTAGAGCTATAAATGTATGAAAGCTCAACAAAAGAAACTAAGTGGGTGTGTATCCAACTTGCTTGCTCACGAAGACTTAGGGCACTTGAGGAGGCCCATTGTTGGAATATACAAGCCAAGTTCTATAATGAAAAATTCCCACTAGTATATAAAAGTGACAAAATAAGAGACTCTCTATCATGAAGATTATGGTGCTACTTTGAAGCACAAGTGTCGTAAAGGATAGTAACATTATCCCTTATCTCTTTTTCTCTCATTTTTTTGGGCCTTCTCTTTTTTTAATGGCCTTTCTCTATTTTTTTATTCCTCACTTGGGACAATGCTCTAGAAAATGATGATCATCACACTTTTATTTATTTACAACTCAATGATTACAACTCGATACTAGAACAAAGTATGACTCTGTATGAATGCCTCCGGCGGTGTACCGGGATATGCAATGAACCAAGAGTGACATGTATGAAAGAATTATGAACGGTGGCTTTGCCACAAATACTATGTCAACTACATGATCATGCTAAGCAATATGACAATGATGAACGTGTCATGATAAACGGTATGGTGGAAAGTTGCATGGCAATATATCTCGGAATGGCTATGGAAATGCCATAATAGGTAGGTATGGTGGCTGTTTTGAGGAAGATATAAGGAGGTTTATGTGTGAAAGAGTGTATCATATCACGGGTTTGGATGCACCGGCGAAGTTTGCACCAACTCTCAATGTGATAAAGGGCAATGCACGGTACCGAAGAGGCTAGCAATGATGGAAAGGTGAGACTGCATATAATCCATGGACTCAACATTAGTCATAAAGAACTCACATACTTATTGCAAAAATCTACAAGTCATCAAAAACCAAGCACTCCGTGCATGCTCTTAGGGGGATAGATTGGTAGGAAAAGACCATCACTCGTCCCCGACCGCCACTCATAAGGAGGACAATCAAAGAACACCTCATGTTTCAAATTTGTTACATAACGTTTACCATAAGTGCATGCTACGGGACTCGCAAACTTCAACACAAATCTTTCTCAAATTCACAACTACTCAACTAGCACAACTTTAATATCACTACCTCCATATCTCAAAACAATCATCAAGCATCAAACTTCTCTTAGTATTCAAGTCACTCATAAGAAAGTTTTTTACTAATCTTGAATACCTAGCATATTAGGATTATTTAAGCAAATTACCATGCTATTTACGTCTCTCAAAATAATCTAAGTGAAGCATGAGAGATCAAAAGTTTATATAAAACAAATCCACCACCGTGCTCTAAAATATATAAGTGAAGTACTAGAGCAAAACTATATAACTCAAAAGATATAAGTGAAGCACATAGAGTATTCTAATAATTTCGAATCATGTTTATCTCTCTCAAAAGGTGTGTACAGCAAGGATGATTGTGGTAAACTAAAAAGCAAAGACTCAAATCATACAAGACGCTCCAAGCAAAACACATATCATGTGGTAAATAAAAATATAGCTCCAAGTAAAATTACCGATGGAAGTAGACGAAAGAGGGGATGCCTTCCGGGGCATCCCCAAGCTTTGGCTTTTTGGTGTCCTTAGATTATCTTGGGGGTTCCATGGGCATCCCCAAGCTTAGGATATTGCCACTCCTGTTTCATAATCCATCAAATCTTTCACCCAAAACTTGAAAACTTCACAACACAAAACTCAGTAGAAAATCTCGTGAGCTCCGTTAGCGAAAGAAAACAAAAGACCACTTCAAGGTACTGTAATTAACTCATTATTTATTTATATTGGTGCTAAACCTACTGTATTACAACTTCTCTATGGTTTATAAACTCTTTTACTAGCCATAGATTCATCAAAATAAGCAAACAACACACGAAAAACAAAATCTGTCAAAAACAGAACAGTCTGTAGTAATCTGTAACTAACGCAAACTTCTGGAACTCCAAAAAATCAGCCAAAATAGTAAGACCTAGGCAATTTGTTTATTGATCTGAAGCAATTGGAATAAATAATTTATCGCGTTCTGGTGATTTTTAACAATTATGTTCGTGAACAGAAAGTTTCTGGAAATTTCTGCAAGATCAAATAACTATCATCCAAGAAGATCCTATAGGTTTAACTTGGCACAAACACTAACTAAAACATAAAAACACATCTAACCAGAGCCTAGAACAAATATTTATTCCTAAACAGAAGCAAAAAGTAAAAAAATAAAATTGGGTTGCCTCCCAACAAGCGATGTCGTTTAACGCCCCTAGCTAGGCATAAAAACAAGGATAGATCTAGGTATTGCCATTTTTGGTAGGCAATCCATAAGTGGCTCTCATGATAGATTCATACGGTAATTTTATGTTCTTCCTAGGGAAGTGTTCCATGCCTTTATTTAATGGAAATTGGAATCTAATATTCCCTTCCTTCATATCAATAGTTGCACCAATCGTTCTAAGGAAAGGTTTACCAAGAATAATAGGACATGAAGGATTGTAATCTATGTCAAGAACGATAAAATCTACGGGCACATAGTTCCTATTTGCAACAATAAGAACATCATAAATTCTTCCCATAGGTTTCTTAATAGTGGAATCCGCAAGGTGCAAGTTTAGAGAGCAATCATCATAATCACGGAAACCTAGCAAATCACACAAAGTTTTTTCGAATCATGGAAACACAAGCACCCAAATCACACAAAGCATATCATTCATGATCTTTAATCTTAATTTTAGTAGTAGGTTCCCACTCATCATAAAGTTTTCTAGGGATAGAAACTTCCAATTCAAGTTTTTCTTCATAAGATTGCGTCAAAGCATCAACGATATGTTTGGTAAAGGCTTTATTTTGACTATAAGCATGAGGAGAATTTAGCACGGATTGCAAGAAGGAAATACAATTTATCAAAGATCAATTGTCATAATTGTCGGGGAAGCTGATCGTGTCCCGCGAACACCTATGGGACCTGGTCCCTTGTGGTTCAGAGGGGGAGCGGAGGATGCACAAAGAGCGGATCGAAGCGATGCACACGAGCAGATTTACCCAGCTTCGGAGCTCTCCGGAGAGATAATACTCCTACTGCTGCTTTGTGGATTATATTGTGTTCTTGCTAGGGAGCAATGAGAGCACAAAACCTAGCCTGAGTGAGCGTGGTCTCGCATGAGTCGAATGAACTAAGCCGGAGCCGAACCGAACCCTTTCTACGTTGCACTTGGGCCTCCTTTTATAGGCATAAGGGGTCACCCCAGGTGGCAAGTAAAAAAAAGGTAGAATAGGAAAAACAGAGGTTGGTACACCGCTTTGTACAGTGTACAGTGATCTATACCTAACTCTGGCGGCAAGGGACAAGAGTCATAAATGCCCGTCTCAGTCACCTCAACAGTGTAACAGGGACCGTCAAGCGCGCCTCCGTTTGCCACGATGGTAGCTTGTCAGCGCCGCTTATCGCCGCTCCCTGCTGGCTGCACAGCCCGTCGACACGCGTGCTTGGGAAAGCCCCATGGCGACACGTTGGCGGATGAGCTGGAGCGGAGATGAAGAGAGGTCACTTGCCGCGGCGAGCGCCTTGCCACGGCAAGGTTCTTGTCGCGCTTCGGGCTTGTCGCCACCAAGCCTTCCGGCAAGCTCCTCTTGCCGGGTCTTGTTTTTTGTGCCTGAGTGGCCTTCCGGCAAGCTCCTCTTGCCGGGCCTTGATTACTTTGTTCTTGGGTGGCTCAAGGAGCCACCGAGATCTTGGCGGTCACCAGGCCAGCCTCGCTGCTGGTGCTGCGATCGTCTGTGCACGAAGTTCGGGATACTAGGGTACCCTACTCTAGTACACCGGACAGAGCCTCGGCCCTGGGCCACACACGGCGCCAAGCTCATTGGGCAGGCCCAAAACAAAGGCACGGGCACGCGCGGCCTAGATCGTGCAGTTATTCGCTTCAGACCCACCACGTCCTCCACGAACGGCACGTTCCGGACGTGGCGTCGTGGGAGAGATCGTGGAGGCTTTCTTCAATGGGAAAAACGGAACGCCCGTCCCCTCTCCCCTTTATAAGCAGGGGGAATAGGGGCAGGACGCCCACTTGCCATTGCTGTCACATCAGAAAACCCTCGCCGCTCCCCCCCTTCTCCTTGAGCCCAAAGAGAGCGACGCTCCGCCCCTTCCCCATTGCTACCGTCACCATCAACGCCGTCGACCTCCTCCACCACCTCCGCCATGGCTCAAAGCCGACAAGGGCAAGGGGTGAATCGGCGAGGCGCAGCTGCTCAAGGCCATGGAAGGAGCGGGCCTCTTCGATCCCCGCTGACAGAAGGAGCTGCGGAGTTGTATTACCTTTTCGTCGACGGAGACACGGCGCACCAGCAGCACGAGAGTCATCTCCGCCGCCACATCCGAGAAAGTTTCCATCGGGTACCCTTTATTCGCTTTTCTTCCATCGCGGGCTCGCCCGCCTTTTCTGAATTCTTTTGCGATGTCATGAACACGTATGGCCTCCGCCTCCTGATTTCACCCCAACGCCGCCCTCACCTTGGCCGCTGCACACCTCTGCGAGAACTTTGTCGGGTCCACCCAAATGTAGCACTCTTCCGCCATTACTTCATGCCCAGCGAGAGAGAGAGAGCCACTTGCCGGAGGGATTGCATGGGTCTCCGTGGATCGGCAAGAAGGAAGCATATCTTGACGGAGAGCTGCGCAGCAAGTGGGAGGAGTGGAGAGCTGACTGGTGTTGGATCTTAGAGGAGGAGCCACAGCCTTTCACGCCTGCGCTAAACTCCCATAGTGCGCGGCAATGATTGGAGCAACTTGGCGCGGAGGACGACAAGTTGAAGATTGCCGTGACTAGGATTTTATGCGTCTCCGCAAGCAGGGCTTACCGTAGGAGCTGTTGGCGCGACTTCCTTCGCCGCCGCATTGCGCCTTTGCAGGAGAGGAGGAGGCCTGCTTGGGAATTCCAAAACGCGGCGGACATCATGAGGCTGCGCCGGGTTTGAACTGGAACTTTCTTGTCTTGGAGCTGGGCGGCATGCTGCGGGAGCTATTCAAGCTCGATGCGGATCACCCCGAGTGGTGCATGTTGCCGAGGGAGTCGTGCCTTGTGCAACAACTCGTTGCTTGACAAAGATCCGCGCGATGATGCCGTTGTGCGATTCCCATGGAATCGCTCCAACTTGGCAGAGCCCGCCGACGACGTCGCAGCAGTTCTTCGACAACTTGGCGGAGATTTTTGTCCAAAAGGACCCCTACCGAGATGAATTGACAAAGAGACTATCTCGGATCAATTGGACAAAAGGACCCCCACACGCGGTGGCGGCAGCGCGGCAGCGACACGTGCACCCGCCGCCACGCCAGAGGCGGCGGGCCCGCCGCCACCACGAGGCGGCCACCCCAACCGAACGGATTCCCCACAAAGGCGTCGCGGCGCAACGGAACGGGCGGGCCAGGTGGGCCCAGCCGCCACCGAGCGAGGCGGCCAGCCTCGGCGCGGTCGCCGCTCGCCGACAGTTCCCGCGAAGCGGGCCCCGCCATGGGCCTCGCCGCCACAACCGAGGCGGCCTCACCAGTCGACAGTGTTGGCCGACACCGGTGCTGCTTTCGGTTGCGGCGTGGGCCTGCCGCCACTAGCGCAGCGGCCGTTGCGCATGCGCGCTACCGATTCCCGGGCCGACATGAGCACTGTAGTAAATGGCGCTGATTCCCGTGTATGTGATTGCTTGTTGCTAATGATGCTGATTTTCATGATTGAGCGGGAACCGATGCGGTGTGCTAATTTCACGGGCTCGCTGTTGCAAACTGCGCTGATTCGCTGCGGTGTGGATCTGCAGTGTGACCGACATGAGAACTGTGGCAAATGGCGCCATTCCCATGCTTTGAAAATTGCTGCTGCAGTGAGGTGACAGCACCCAAGAGCATGATTTTCGCTGGGGATATGGACACCGATGCCGCTTTTGGTTACAGAGTGCCGACACTACAGGGATCCTAAAATATCCCGCCTAATTTCCTCTGTTCTCGCTTATTTTCTCGCCATCATTAATCGTCTGAGCCTATAAAAGAAGACACCGAGGCTCTCGTCCAGCCATCCTAGAAATTGCCAGTGCGCAAAGTGTGTACACATTTTTTTCAGTCGATATGAGTTTGCCTTGTTCAGATCAAAGCATTAGGCCGAGGAAAATGAAGACTGCAAGTTTGCCTCCTGGGGTGGCAGTCCTGCGGTGTTGGTGTGGCGATCTTTGCAAGGTGAAGGAGGTGACGGGTTTTTCAGATTGGTTGGGCATGAAGTTTTTCATGTGCGCCAATTATGAGGAAGATCCTGCCGTAGCTATTTCAGAGTACGACAAGCCTCCGGTATGCTTTAACCATCACGAATAGATATTGTTGGTATTTTCATTGATTCTTTAGTAACATTCTTGTTTCTTGTTGTAGTCTCCTCCGCCTCTGTGCATGTACTATCGTTGGATTGACATGGAGAAGCCGGCTTGGGCAGTGACTGAGATTCGTGAAAGAAGTCGCCGTGCGTGGAATAGTTTATTTGTGGAAGAGCGACGCGAGAAGGCGGAAGCTGAGGAGAAAGCAGAGCAAGAGAGAGAGTTAAAAGAATACTATGCGGAGCAACACTGTTTTTTTTTCTTTTGAGGAAATGGGAAAGAAAAACAGGGAAGAGGCTCGTCGCATGGAGGAGCAGGAACGACAGCGAAAGGAGGCTCGTGAGGCGGAGAGGCAGAGAAAGAAAGAAAGGGCTCTTCGTGCCAAGGCAGCGAAGAAGTCGGGCGATGGAAAAGGAAAATATCCACGTTGGACTCAGTAGATTCCTGTGGTAGTATTTTAAATTTCGCAATCATTTGTATCTTTATTTCTGCAGTTTAATGTAGCTTCATTTCAGTAGTTAAATGTAGCTTTATTTAAATTCTATGATGTATCTTATTTTCAGTTGTACCTTGTCGTGTTGTATCTTATTTTCAGTTGTACCTTGTCGTGATGGAAAAAATATATAGTTTTAGAATAAAGTAGTGGCATTTTCTTTCCTCCACTAATTATCGAGCATCGTGCAACAACTATAAAATGAAATTAAGATAGAACATAATGCCTTACAATAAGAGAGTACAAACTAATAATGCAAGTACATCTGAATTAAACGGTACAACTGGAATACAGCTTAAAACTACATGAATGCATCATCGCTCATCCTCCGTCGATGCAGAACTCTTGCCCTTCGAGGATGCGTAACTCTTACCCTTGGACGATGAAGAACTCTTGCCCTTCGAGGATGCAGTACTTTGCCCTTGGACGATGCGTAACTCTTGCCCTTTGACGATGCGAACCCGGAAGCGGCGGCATGAAGATATCATATTCGCCCTCGCTCTCCTCACCATAAAATGGATGCTTTTCTGCAGTCCTTCTAAAAGTTTCACTCTTCGCTCCACAACCTTCTTCCACCTTGCATCCAACCTAAGAAGTTCTTTACGCACCTCCTCATAGTTCCTTTCAGCCACCTGCACCTCACGTAATTGGTGAGCCAACTCATTCATTATGGTGTCACTACCGTGAGATCGTCCCATGGAACTATCCTATTGTCCATCCTGAAATCGGTAGCTAGCCTCGGAAGAGTGCTACTCATCCGAGGGTGAAAACTACGATCGAAAGGATAATGGGACATCTCGACTACACTACACTCGAATGCTTATCCACCTCCGTCTCAAGGGGTTTTATAGGTAAAGAGGAGAAAATGGCGGAAAGAACGATCGCGCTATGGAGGAAAGGGTTGGCGGAACATATGGCGGAAACGGGTGGCAAGAAGATATGGCGGAAGGGGTTGGCGGAAACGGGTGGCGGAACATATGGAGGGAAAGCGCTTATGGAAAATATTGAGGGAAAGCGTTGCTTGAAAATATATTTTTTCAATGTCTAAGACGGGCAATGGTTGCACAAGATTCATCAGCCAAAATTTAAAAAAAATCATTTCGCCTAACATAAGCAAAAGAGTGGAGCGGATAGTATGGCGGGATATATAGGCGGAAAAATTGTTCCCGACTGGTGCATTTTATTTCAGCATACATAGATGTTCAAATTGAAAAGTCGATACACACATATGTAGATACAATGGGTCGCAAGACGCATAGATGAATCACCCTACTTTACGACGACCACCGGCCTTTCCTTACGACCGAAGGCGACAAGCGATTAGGTGGCCGGGCACACGAAGACCGTGGCCGTACTCCAATTCGGCTTCATGTGTCTCATGCGAGTCCTGCGAGGTGGTGGAGTCACGAATCCTTGTTGCGAACCTGAAGCATAATTGTAGGCGATGGTTGTGACTCGGGGGATAAAAGATGGGCCAATAACGTCCCCTCCGAAGAACTCTATAACTAATGATGCAACCGTGTCGCCAAGATCATGTGATGCTCCCCGGAGGCCTGTGTTGATGCCATGATCATGTGATGCTCCCCGGAGGCCTGTGTTGACGCCGCGTTGGGTGTTCTCATCGCCCCAATTAACATCAGATGTGTCCTGCACATAGAAACATTTTAAACAAACTGTTAGAGGATAATATATGATATCATTGTAAATGCATTGAAATGTAAACATGACTACTTGAGCATATCCCTCTCCTATACTGTCTGGCCATTGTACGTGGTGCTGGTTTAAATCTGGTACACGAGTCTCCTCGGGCATGGGGATCCTCGCGTGGAGAGATACGGCTGAGATCCCTCACCTTGGGTGTATGCATCATATCCTGTGTACGCGCATATGGGTTAGGGAAAGAAACTGCTCGGGCATCGAATCCAAGCCCGTGCCATGGCCCCGAGATGTCTGCCTCGAAGCTGCATCGAAGAAGAGCGATGCAGCGGCAGAGATGAGTCATGTCGTGGCAATGTCGTTCTAGTACTCGGACCTCCCCCATTGCTCATGGCTCAGACGCTACCGCCGGTTCGACGACGGTGCCGCACTCGGTCTGGCTGACCTCGCTATCGCATGTATGCTCCAAAGGGCAACGTTGTCGCCTCTACCGATCTCGAACTTCTTTGCCACGAATTGTTGCAAAAGTTTCGAATGTCTTGCGATATGGGCCCCGGGCCGCATGCTATCCGTAACCATCTGCCCTACTTCGTTGAAATTTTCAAGCTGAACAATATTTGGATGTTATTTAGTTCAAATGATTATGAAATGATGGACCTAAAAAAGTTACAAGTGATTACCAGGTGGTCACGATAGTAAGCTGCATTCAGCTCAACATGTCTCCACCTGCTCCTCTTGTGTGAGACGTGTTGGTATAGTAGCTGGCCGACCGCCAGGCTAGCACGCGGTGTTCATGCAGTACCACTGCTTGTACGCTTGATCTGTACTTCCATCGTGCGGTCTGCGAAATTAAATAATTACATAAACCGTTGTGATGAAAGCAAAGCATCTTAACGCATCGTATGATCATCGTAAAAAATAATGTACATAAAATATACCTAAGTTGACGACTATATCTGCTAGCGCTTCATTTTCCCACTTGTGTACCCATTCACTGTTCTCTTCCTCCAATCGTATAAACTCCAACCCCTGCCCATATTTGTTAGCCTGCAAATTATGTAACAAAGTGTGAGTTTAGTAAATTAAAATGACACTAACTATTTAGGGATGTCACATCTTACTTATGTGTTTCCTCGTCGATACGTCTGGGAAACGGTGGTGGAATTTCTTGATAGAGACCGAACTGTCTCATTACACGCCTGGGTTGTAAGGTTCAACACACCACAGGAACAATAAGTTGCAGCGAGTCAGCCAGAATGCACTATCGGTCAACATGCCCGGTGTGAAGTGTCGAGCATCAAAGACCATTTTAGCTAGTCCCGAGTCCACGGGTTCCATGTGACTTCTGCCTCATCAAGTATCTCAAATTGCTGGTGGTACATAGGGTAACAATTTTTCGCAATATCTGGAGACCAACGCTTCGTGCCTTTGTCCACCGGTGGCCATAGTTGCGCTTAGCACCTCGCCAAAGTCGTATGGGTATATGGGTTGTACTATACGAGGTCGCCCCACAGGAGGTATTCCCAAGACCACAACTGTAGAAACTCATAGGCTACACAAAGTAATGGAGCTTTTGTGCGAAAGAGGTTTTTTGCGTGGCATCACACAAGCCTCTGATGTATGAGATAGCATGGCAGAACCGGCTGTATTTTGGCTGCTCGGTAAAGGTTCATCTACCATATTCTCTGCAATGTAGATGAGACCAGGGACAACAACGCCCCATATGAATTTGGAAATAGATTCCCGAGGAGCCACAACAAATACGCAAACAGATGCCTTTTCTCGTCTCCTCATCGGAAGCTAGATAAATTAAGAAAGTTATCACGAAGCCGACGAGTGGGATGCCCCGAGGGTTACCGAATCGCCAGATTCTCGCATTTCCATCCCAAGACGGGCTGCTATATCTAATGCCCAAGATGGAGACACTCGTGGAGAGACTACCGCTCACCTCTAATTGGTAGAGCAGTGATCATAGAAACATCTTTCAGTGTAGGTGCAAGCTCCCCAAAACGAAAGTGAAAGGTGTGGGTTTCAGGTCTCCACCGTCAACGAGGGATGTCAAAAGGATGGGTCCGAACGTGCTTGGTCGTCGCATGATGTGAGCCTAGCAAAACCTTGTAGTCCATAAGCGCCAAGGTGAGCAAGGAAATGATTGTGTATTGGCCATGTTTTCTTTATGGTTCAAGCCCGAAAGGCCGATAATCATGCTTAGTATTTGGTTTCAAAATAGGTGGCAACGGTGGCGGCGCCATGGGGCCCCTGCAAAAGCACTGCACTTCACCCATAACCTGCACACAAACATACAAATATAAATTACGAGGAAGACAGAAATACAAATACAAATCAAAATTAACTTAAAAATACAAAGAGATACGATTTACATTAATTATCTGAAGTTAACATCAGGAGTACAATAATACAAAGAGAATCAATTTAAATTTAATATAAGTACACATCACGAGTAGAAATATAAATAGACATGGCGAGTACATATATATCAACATCATGCGTTGTTGTTGGCTCGACACGGGCAGTCTTTGCGTGAATGTCCAGGACACCCATAAACGCTGCATCGCTTGGTTCTCCCATCTGGCTATGGTCCATGTCATTGCGATGACGCCTAGATCGACGCCGCCCTTTGCGGTTCTCATCAAGTCGGTGTTCGAACCCATTTCGCCCATCTGGCCACAACATTTTGTAGTTCATATCAATGCCCCAAGCCCGAACTCACTGCTCCAAGTGTTGTACAGATTGTACATGTTGAAGTACGGCGATATGTATGGCTCGACGCTGATTTTTGAACAGCAGCCGCCGAGCACATGACTGCAAGGGTAGCCCTCAAGCTTGGGCTTGTTACAAGTGCACTCACAGGAGGTTGAGCCAAGGGTGACATCTTGCTTTTTGATCCTCTGTGGTGACCCTTAACGTGCTTGGCTCGCACATTGACCTCCCACTTATTCCTAAGTCGCCCACTTTCCTGCAGCCATGACTTTGGGACTTCTTTGCTTTCTCATCCAGATGTCTTTGCATCTTCTCGGACCATGGCTTGTTCAATTCAACTTGTGCTTTGGCGACGGTGACCCTGTCTCAAAGTATGACAGGTCCGGTTCCAAGTTTCTTCAATTAGGGCTGTGATAGGCGGTGCTCGCACCCCTTTAAGAACACCATTGTACACCTCGACATGTTGCTGGTCATTATTCCATACCGAGCCCCGGTGTCGTGAGCCTGTGCCCACTTCTCCAAATGAGGGCAATTCTCGGTGATCCACTGGCTCAAATTTATGGCCGCCCCACGACCCCTCCGGTCTTCTCTCTGGGCAAGGCCGCTGGTCGATCTCACCATTGATACCTGCCCATATCGCATTCATTTTGGCTTCAGTTTTTGCATGCACATCCTCTTGAATAACTTGAACCAATCCTTGTTTTTGAATTTGGAGTAAAAGTTTGCTGCCAAATGCCTCATGCACCACCTTCCTCTAGATCGGGCCAGCCCCACTCTTCTTCCGACGCCTTAATTATTTCAAGAGCGCTTAATAATCCAAAGTGTTGCGATCAGAAATGATGCAAACACCTTTACGCTCTTTCACGACACCAATCTTCACGCAGCTCAGAACCACAACCAGCTATCTTTGTTCTCGCTCTCGACCAATGCATATGCAATAGGAAGAAGCTGATTATTTGCATCCGCTGCAATCGCCACCAATAGTGTGCCCTTGTACTTTCCAAAGGAGAAAGGTACCATCAACAGATAATATCTTGGGCGACAAAGGTGCAAGGCTTGTATAGTCTAGGTGAATGCCTGAATAAGCGGTCCAGATTAGCTCACCCGGTTCATTGGGTTTGGACGTTCTCTCCGCCAAACTTGAGTCCCCTATTAGCACTTGCTATTTGATGAAGCATTCTAGGGGCATAAGAATATGCCTCCTCATAGGTACCATACAAGTTCTTGAATATATTTTCCTTCGCACGCCTAGCCTTGTTGTAGCTAACAGGGAATCCAATTAGATCCTGTGCATCTTTTTGCAGAGCCCTAACACTAATGTTGAGACTTCCCTGCACAATTGTTTCCATCGTCTGTGCCACAAATTTTGCTGTCACATTGCAGTGATCTGAAAGAGTCCCAGCTTGCTCACTGTGTATGCTCCACTATTTTTGTGATATGCCATGACCGACATACCCCGGCTTCAGCCTAGCGAGAACTCTTCCGCGGCAACCTTCGTGGTGTGGATGCATATGACCTTCAACTCTTTTTATCGATCGCTTCACTCTATGTTTGGCGGTGGATGCCGATTGCATAGCTACCCATTGCCCGGTAAGCAGACTTCTTATCCGGGAAAACTTGCCCAACCTCCGTGCTTCCCGCTCCTAGGCCAGAAGCAGAGTGAAATTCGTTGGTGATGCTCATATCCTGTAAAAACCCAGGTTGCAGTGCCGCCGCGACCGCCTCTCTGAGGAGGAACATCTTCTTCTCCGCTTGACTCCGAAGACGCAGAAGAATGATCATCATCATCTAGCGCCCCCGGCAATCCCTCCACGTGTTCGCTCATGTCAACGGCCGCCGACCAATATCCTGTGTCATACACAGGCTGGCCGCCCGTCGGTTCCGATGGGCCGATGCTAGGGGCTGATGTGATGGCCAACTCGACCTCACCACCCTCGCTATCGCATCCGCAACATCGTGACTGAAATGAACTCCACATACACCATCGGCTGACCATACATTGAGTTATTGGGATTGCTTTCAAACCTCATGTACGACCCCACGACCGATCACCGTGACAGGCCGCAAACCCCAACGGAAACTGTCCCATCATTTCCTCCATCAACGATTTAAGGCCTCCATTGTCATTTTTTTTCCTCCATCACTGGGCCAAACACCGCCGGATGCACCTTCTAACAGCTGCGTAACCCACGCTGACCATGTCTCTCACCACTACTGTAGTCGACTCGCAGAAGAACACATCCACCCCGCATGGACCGTCACGTATGACGCTCCCATAGTACACTACTAAATTGTCCATAGTACCTAACCAACATACATGTTTACATTTCAAATAATTAGTAATTGAACATTTAGTAACGATGACAACATTTACATATCTTACGACTAAAATAATAACTGTATTTTCGTTATAAATATTCGGTTTGTTTTTAGAATCATTTGCTTAGACTTTAAGGGGTTGTTTGGTTAACGGGTATTTAAAGATCTATTTTTCTCAAACTTGTCTACGAGCGTAACAAACTAAAACTCTGTTTGCTTTTCTCTAACTACCCCAAAAATATCATAAAATAGTTCTCGTAACATGCAAAAACTTAGCTTCTGGAAAAACGACTATTAGTAAAATATGGTAATAACATAATAGTACGATAATTATATTTTAATATAATATGGTAATTACTCGCTATCCAAACAACCAGTAAACATAATAGTACGATAATAACATTTTAATATCATATGAGTAAAACATTTAATTTCTTTCGGCTTTATATAATTTTTTTCACATCATACGATAACAATCATTTATCTACAAATAATAATATTTGCAGCATCATGCACATTATTCACAATAGTACATCAATACAAAAAATATTAACAAAATTACAGTGTCATTTTTCACCTTAGCTCCAATATGGATGTGCTTGCGAATGCAATTTAAGCGTCAAAATAGTTCCAATAAATATCCGTCGCCAGTACTATATGAGCCTCGTCAACCTATTATCACATTAACAACAATATTACACACGGATTTTTCTTCCTGCTAACAAAAGTATGAAAATAGCACTTCCATGTATGTGTTCATCACCTCAAAATGGGACAGCGAAAATGGAATGTCACATTAACAACAATATTACACACGGATTTTTCTTCCTGCTAACAAAAGTATGAAAATAGCACTTCCATGTATGTGTTCATCACCTCAAAATGGGACAGCGAAAATGGAAACACAATTTCTTCAATCACGTCTTCTCCTCCTTGTTTGCTACTAAGATGAATTATTTTACCTAATTACATACATCATTAAGTACATTAGCACCTAATCTGAACATATAAAATTTAGATTATTGGACATAACAAAGTAGACCTACGGTCTCCTAACTATAGACTTATTAATAAACATACCACATAAAATAACATACCACATGAAATAATATACCGCATGCAATAAAAACTATTGTAAATGTTGTATCTGTCGTCTGAAATTATTTCTAAACTCTATGCACTAACATCGCATAGCTAATGACGAGCTAAAAGACTAACTAATTACCACCCTGCATGCACAAATAAATAAATGTTTTGCAAAGCTCATACCTTGATCTTCAACTTCAGTACTACACTTTCAAGCGCAAATCCTACTCCTCAAGCTCTAAATGACTCCAAATGACTCCTTCAAGTGCTAAAATTATGCCTAAAACAACAGAGAATACACACTTAGGAACTAATCAAACAGAACAAAAACATCATGCATGTGAACGAAACCAACAAAATGGATATATCTTACCTTAATCTAACTTTTCTTCAACTTCATCATCTTCAAATCAAACTCCAAATCGACCAAAATCACGAGTAAAAGTGGCTACCTAGTTTTCCTTCCTGTCTATGTATGCGCCAAAGAGAGCTAAGAGGTAGAGGAGGCAACCAGAGATATGCGAGAGAGTGTATGCGCACGGAGTCGCGGATGTGCGTTTAAAAGAAGAGGACCACCAGATTGTCGGCAGAGCAAGCCAGAACTCACCTACCACGGCATCGGATTCCAGCATCGCGGTGTCTCATCATACGCAGCAACAACAATGCCTGAGTGCTGTCGCTCGCCGAGAAATAGACGGAAGCGAGAATCACGCACAGCTTTAATCAGTGTCGTTTACGTAGCAATCAGTACTACAAAGTTTAGGCGGAATCCAATCATCGAAACTTGTGGCAGGCAAAACAAGGAGCTGGGAAAAGCAGCGCCAGGAAAATCTGCGCCACCGAATCAGCGCCAAGATCGAATCAGCGCCCTCTGCGCCGTTGTCGCGTGTGCAGCTGCAGGGTCGCCGCCTCCTGCAGTGGCGGCTTGGCCCACAAAGGGCCCGCGAGCATCACAAGTTGTCGGCCCGCGCCCGACAGCGGCAACAGAGGCCGCCTCGCTAGGTGGCGGCGTGGCCCACCAGGCCTGGCCGTTCCGTCCCGGCTCGGCGCACTGTGCTAACATGGTTATTTCCCTCGCGGCCGCCTCCGTGATGGCGGCGAACCCGCCGCCTCGTCGGCGTGGCGGCAGGTGCCACATGTCGCCTGCCGCGCCTGCCGCCACCGGTGAGGGGGTCCTTTTTGTCAATGTTTTTGACATGTGGTCCTTTTTGGCAATTCTGTTGACCAGAGGGTCCTTTTGGACAAAAAATCCTTGGCGGAAGTGCCGATCCGCGCCGACGAGCTGAAACGACTCACCCGCGACACCACCGAGCAGGAGATGGCGTGCATCGCCACAAGGTTGGAGGAGGCGGCAGAAGCTGCCGCCGCCGGCGTGTTTGGGTTTACCGTCGAGGAGGCGGAAACAGCCGAGGCGGCAAGTCTTGCCGACCGAGAAGAGCTCGCCGGTGAGGAGGAGCAGGCCGAGCCCGACGTCAATCCGGAAGAGCCGGCCGGGGGCGCTTCCCCTCCGCCGTCAAGCAGCTTGCCGCAGGAGGAGCCCGCGGCCCCGCCAAGGAGACGCCTCCGCAAGACCGGAGAAGTGGCGGGGCGGCAGACGGCCCAACAGCCGCCTCGCCGCCCGACGCGCTCTACCACGGCAAGCACTGTTGCCGCGGGAGCGCCCCATGCCGCCATGGCGACGGGAGCGGGGTCTTCTGGAGTCGCGGCCCCTGCACCCGCCAAGCGTCCGAGGGAATCTTCTCCTCCAATTCGTCGCGCCGGAGCGGAATTTGATCTCTCCGCCTCGGCTCAGGAAGAAGAGGAAGAGTAAGATCTTGTCGGTGCTACTTGTAATCCTCCAATTTATTGCTTTATTTTATATCCGACCGGCTTCACTCTGAACCTTCTCCTTCTTCAGACGCTTAGCTCGGAGGGCGTCAAGAGGGCCAAGACCCGTGGTTGTCGTCTCGAGATGATTCCCACAATGGCGGCAGGGGCACGCCTGGGACTCCTTGCCGGATCTGGCAACCCTTCAACAGAGCAGCCCCCCAGCAGGCCCAGGCGTAAGTGTTTGGTTTATTTCTCATGGTTAGGTGTGCTTGGGTGCTTCTCCGTCACTGATATATGGTTTGTTGAATTATGTAGGAGCAGAGCAGCCTCATCAGGAGGTCCCGGAGGTCGCTCCCGAGGTTCAGCCTCATCAGGAGGCCTCGGAGGTCACCCCCGAAGTTCCGCTTGCTTCAACTACGCCACCAAGGGAGAAATCTCCGCCAAGGGAGCGCTCTCCGGCAAGGGAGGCCTCTCCGACAAGGGGATCTTCTCCGGCAAGGAGCAGCGCCGACAACCCTCCGGTGGTGGAGACCGCGGCAACAGACCCTACTGCAGGTAATCTTCTTGCTTGAGAATTTCCCTTGGGTTCTTTTCTTCTGTTCTTCTTTTTCGAACATTTGCTTGACTTGTTCTTTCTTTTTCTGACCGTCAGATCCATCCGCCGGAGAGCCGATGGAGACTGAGGTTGCCGGCGAGGAGGACGCTCGCGGCAACAATGACGACACCGCCAACATGGAGGAGGAGGCCGGCGCCGACGGGTCCGCCGGCGAGGAGGCCGCCAAGGCTGTCGGCGCAGAGGCTGAGGAGGGGTCCGGTGATCGTACTGACGGCCCTGTGGCCGTAGGAGCGCCAGGCGCTGCACCGACCGCCGATCCCCCTGCCACCGATGCCGCACCAGACTCTGAAGAGCCCCAGCCCGGCGCCTATCTGAAGGCCGGTGAAGGTGTCTTCATCAAGCTTCCGTGGGCGCTAAGCTCCAGTGGTACTGCCGAAGGAGACCTTCGACGCGAACTGCTCGCCTCCGCCGGGCTGTCGCTGGTTGACGCCCAAGCAGCAAAGCGAGGCGAGCCCGAGGAGGAGCAGCTACTGAGGAGGCTGCTGTCGCTCTACCGTGCCCGTCAAGCCAAATTGGAGTCCAGGGAGGCGCTTGTCGCGAGGGCGGGAGCTGACATGGAGAAACGCGCAGAATAGCTCCGGCGCGCCAACAAGGAAACTCTCCGGGACATAGCAGAAGCGTGGGAGCAGCTTGCTGAGGAGCGCACGGCCTTCATCTTGGAGAAGGCCGAGGTCGAGGAGCAGCAGAGGCTTGCCGGTGAGAAGCTCTCTGCGCAAGAAGGTGAACTGGCGCAGCAGAAGATCAACCTCGACAGCTATGAGGAAGATCTTGCCGCGCGCGAGGAATCAATTGGCGGAGCACTCAAGGAGGCCAAGGACGCTGTCGCGGCCGCCGAGTCCGCCAAGAAGGAATTAGAGACGAGGGTGACCTAGCTGGAGGCCACCCTTCAGAAGAGCGGCGAAGAGGTCACCGCGCTAAAGCATGAGCGCGAGAAGGACGCCTACACTCTCGGTGAGTTGCAGTGTCGTCTCGCTGAGAAGATCAAGGAGATCGACGCCGCCAAGGACTCCAAGGCGGATGTGGAGCTGAAACTGACCACCTTGACGGAGACGTTGGAAGGCGCCAAGGAGCGGGAAGCGGGCCTGCTGGAGAAGATCAAGGCCAACGAGGAACTGTTGTCCGAATCTTGTGACCGCCAGAATAATCTCGTAGATAGCATAATGCACCGGATGAAGGTCTTGTGGACGCCGCCGCCGCCATCCATAACGAGCTGATGGAGCTGGGGATGGTGGATCTTGGGTACTCCACCGATGAGAACCTCCAACCCAGCGTTAAGCTCAGCCTGTTCTTCAAGGGCGTGCTGACGGGTCTCCAGCGGCTCCGGGAGGAGATCCCAAAGCAACTGGAGGAGGAGTCGCGCCAAGTTTGCGCCGGGGCTCTCCAGAAGGTGCTGATGAAAGTGGCCTTCCGTAACCCAGGCGTCGATTTCACCAAAGTCATCAAGTCCCTGCCTCCATCTGCTGACGTTGAAGCGCTCAAGGCCCTTGTCGCACCCATTGTGGACAGGGTGAGCGGAGTCAAGAGGCTCGATGGTGACCGCGTGGACTAGGTCGCCAAGCTTATCTTTCTCTTGTCGCTGTAGATCATGTTTAGGCGAAAAATCTATTAGATCCGCGACAAGTTATTATGTAATATACACTATCTTAGGCAATCGAATGCAATGTTATTTCCTTTACTTGATTCCATTTGCAGGCCTTCAAAGTGCTCTTCTAGCTTCCTCACTTCATCGACGTAGGCTTCCATCAACGGACTCTGATAATCTTTATTTACTTGGCGGACGACAAGTTGCGAGTCCCCCCTGACAATGAGCTTCTTGATCCTAAGGTCTACCGCAATCCTGAGACCGGCAAGCAAACCTTCATACTCTGCAGTACTATTTGTTGCTTGTTCCTTGGGAAAGTGCATCTGGACTATGTACTTGAGGTGCTCTCCGGTGGGTGCGATAAGCAACCGACGCCGCACCCGGCGCCTTGCAGCGAGAAGGCACCATCAAAGTACATCAACCACTCTTTATTTGCCTCCTTGACGGGGATGCTCGTCTCTGGAATTTCTTCATCTTGCGTTGGCATCCACTCTGCTATGAATTCTGCCAATGCTCTGCTTTGGATAGTTTAAGTGCTTTCAAACTTGAGACCAAAGCTTGACAGTTCCAGTGCCCACTCGACAATTCTGCATGTTGCTTCTGGATTTTGCAAAATCCTCTTCAGCGGAAAGCGAGTGACAACTGTTATCTCATGTGCTTGGAAGTAATGGCGCAGCTTTCTCGAGGCCATGAGGAGGCCGAAAAGCAACTTCTGCACACCAGAGTACCTTGACCTAGCCCCCTGCAGAAGGGAACTGACAAAGTAGACTGGGGGCTGCACCATCCTTTTCTGTATCTTGTCGCAATTCTGCAAAGATCCGTCCTTGTCGGGACCAGAGCTTGACGGCGAAGCCCCCTGCCTGTCGCTGGATGCCCCTGCCTCGGTTGCCGGCTCATCATCTGCCTCCCTCTCCGCTACTAACGCAGCACTAACCACTTGATTGGTCGCCGCTATATACAGCAGCAACTTCTCTTGTGGCCTAGGTGCGACAAGTATTGGAGTGGAGGACAGGTATCTCTTCAAGTCCTGCAGCGCAGCCTCCGCTTCGGGAGTCCATTTCATTGGACCTGCCTTTTTCAAAATCTTGAAAAATGGCAAGGCGCGCTCAGCAGACTTAGAGATAAACCTGCTGAGAGCAGCCACGTAATCGGCAAGCCTTCTTACATCCTAGACGCGCTTTGGCGCTTCAATCTGCTCAATGGCCTTGATCTTGTCGGGATTGGCTTCGATTCCCCGCTAAGACACAAAGAACCCGAGAAGCTTGCCGGAAGGGACTCCAAACACGCACTTCTCGGGGTTGAGCTTGAGGTTGATCTTGCGCAGATTTGCAAAAGTCTCATCCAAATCTTGAACTAGAGTTGCTTTGTCCTTGCTCTTGACAACTATGTCATCCATGTAGGCTTCTACATTTCTGTGTATCTGTGGCTCAAAGGCATCATGGACTACTCTTGCAAAGGTTGAACCAGCATTCTTCAAACCGAAAGGCATCCGTATGAAGCAGTACGTGCCACATGGTGTAATGAATGTGGTTTTCTCTTCATCCTCTTCTGCCATGAAGATCTGATGATATCCTGAATATGCATCAAGAAATGAAAGCAGATCACATCCAGCCATGGAGTCAACAATCTGGTCGATACGCGGAAGGGAAATGGGTCTTTGGGACAAGCTTTATTAACATTTGTAAAGTCAATACAAAGTCTCCATTTCCCATTTGCCTTGCGTACAACTACCGGATTGTCCAACCACGTGGGATGGAGGACTCCTCTGACAAGGCCTGCTGCTTCCAACTTCTTAATCTCTTCTGCAATGAACTCTTGGCGCTCCACTGCCTGTTTCCTAACTTTTTGCTTGACGGGCCGCGCGTGAGGACAGACAGCTAGGTGGTGCTCAATTACTTTCCTGGGAACACCGGGGATGTCAGATGGTTGCCATGCAAACACATCGATATTCGCCCGCAGGAAAGCAACGAGCTCGCCTTCCTATTTAGGGTCAAGCGTGGCCCCTATGGTGAAGGTACCACCAGTGCCGTCCTCCTTGGCGGGCACCCTCTTGGTCTTCGGCGGAGCCGCCATCTTCTTCTTGCACTTGCCGGTGGAGCTCGATGGTGCGTCCTCGACGGTAGCGCAGCACCAAGAGGTGCGCTTGCCGGAGGGGCATCGAGCTCTTGCCGGACTTGGTGGTCTTCTTCCCCGGAGCTTCAGCGTAAGTGATTTGCTATCTGTCGCAGCTGCTGCATCCCGGTAAATCTTGTCGGCGCAGATAAGCGCATCCTTCTTGTCGCCATGGACAGAAATGACGCTTATCGGGCCGGGCATCTTGAGTAAGTTGTAAGCCTAATGAGAGGCGGCCATGAACTTGGCGAGTCTTTGGGCGCCAAGTATGCCATTGTAGGGCAATGGGAAATCGGCAACGTCAAACGTGACCCTCTTAGTTCTGAAGTTGAGCTCGCTGCCAAATGTTACCGGCAACGTGATCTTCCCTTTGGGCTTGCTCCTTCCTGGGTTGATTCCTTGGAAAGTACCAGTCTCTTCGAGATCGCTGTCAGGGATTTGAAGCTTCTGGAGCACTGCAGAGGAGATCAGGTTCAGGCCGGCCCCGCCGTCAACCAACATCTTTGTGACCTTGAGGTTGCGGATGGTTGGTGAGACCAACATCGGCAAGCACCCGACCGCAGTTATGCGATCAGGGTGGTCCTCAATGTCAAAGACAATGGGCGTGCTGGACCACTTCAGAGGCCTGCGTGACTCCATGGATGGTTCTGCGGCATTAACTTCTCGCATCCACTGTTTGAGTTGGCGGTGTGAGGTATGCAGAGAAGCACCACCATCAACGCAGAGGACCTCTGTTGCCTTCTGAAACTCCTGCTCATCAGCTTCATCATCTTCCATATCTTCATCGTCATCTTCGTCTTCGTCCTTGTCGCCGCCGCGGGGAGGTCTGTCTCCTTGCCGCTGCTTGGCCTTGCCGCGGCGTCCTCCCCGGCCGGGTCTCTTCTTGCTAGCTGCACTTGCACCTTCCTGGGCCTTCTCCTTGTCTCGCCGCTCGTATTCTGCCTTCTGCAGTTCAACAAGCTGCTCGACTTTCTTGCAGCTCTGGAGGTCGTGGCCCTTGGTGCGGTGAATCTTGCAGTACTGCTTATTGGAGCTGTCCTGCTTGTCGGCGGCCGCCACAGCTTGGCGGTCAGTGTCAGCGGCAAACTCCTTGCCGGAGCCGCTAGCCTTAGCCTTGCCGGCGCCACCTCCGTTGCCGGACTGCTCGACAACTAGTACCTCTTGGTTTTTCTTCTTTCTGTTGTTTCGCCGTCGGCTCTTCCTTGGGCGGTCTCCTCACTATCAGACTCTGCTCCCACATTCTCTCCTGGGAGTCTTCTTCCTTCTTCAAGGTGCACACTTGTCGGCCAGGGCGTGAGCTCACCGACGTCTTTCACTTTGCACATCGCCATCTCCTCCCTCATCCTGTGGTTTCGCACATTCTGATGAAATGCGCTGATCACCGCGGCAGGGTGGACATCTGGGATGTTGTAGTGCACACGACTGAATCTCTGGATGAACTTGCGCAGGGACTCTCCCTCCTTCTGGGCAAGCAGGTGAAGGTCACTCTCCTGGCCATGAGGCTTGTGGCCGCCTGTGAAGGCGCCGACAAACTGATGGCATAGATCTGCCCAAGAGGATATGGAACTGTCTGGCAAGTGCATGAGCCAAGATCTGACGTTTGGCTTGAGCACCAGAGGGAAGTAGTTGGCAAGAATCTTGTCGTCTCGTCCCCCCGCAGCCTGCACCGCGATGGTGTAGATGCTGAGGAACTCCGATGGTGTGTCCTGCCATCATACTTCTCCGCACATCCGCTTGAAGTTTTTCTTGTCGGCCATCGACTTGCCGCAGCTCACGAGTGAACGCAGGGCAACCTACAGCGACGACAAGTCGCTGGTTCTTCGGGCGCATGCATATCGACAATGGGCCCGTGCGCTGGTCGGATTGACGCCGCGCTTTCGGGCGCCGATACGGGTTCGAAGCGTCTTCTTCTTGTCGTTTTTAAGAACTTGGCGCTGGTCGCGACGAGCTCGCGGATCCGGACGACGCCGTGGAGTCATTGCCGAGGTGGATCCGGCGAGTCGGCGATCTTGGCCTTCGGGAAGGGGAGTGTACGGTGGCTGCACCCCGCAGTCTCGCCGCCATCGGCTCGTGCCTTGTCGCCTTACCGCTGCGCGCAGGCGCTTTGGTTGCCGCGGGGCGTCGCCGTTAGCAAAGCCGATGAGGCTCGATGGTGGCCTCCATTCGCCGATCTTGTCGGCCGCTGGAGGGTAGTCTAGAAGTAGCTGAGCTCTTGCCAAGGCTTCGCTGGTGTGGTGGGTGGCAATGGCGTGCGGAGCGAAGAACGAGATGTGCTCGGACTCCTAACCAAGTTAGGAGGAGCAGCGCCCCCAAAGAACCGTACTCACCGGTACCGCATGTCGGGCGTGCATGCGGTCTCGAGGGCCCCGGATCCTCCAAATGGCCTTGATCTATCGGACGATGGTGCTGCGAGCACCATGACGCTGTCTTTCCCGCGCCTCTTGAGAAGGACGCAGTGCGGACTCGGACGCCGAAGCTTGCGCCGTCTTGTCCTTGGACCTGGCAGCGCCGTGGGCTCTTTCGACGACGCCCGTTCCTCCGCCAGCGTCTTCCCCACCACTCGTCAGCTCCGGTGGTGGTGGGTTTGACGCGGACGGCTCTGCTGCCGCCGAAGCCTTCTTCTTCGGTGGCATGTTAACGAAGGTGTTGATGAAGAAATTGCTCGTGTGAACGTCGGATCGGGTTCACACAGCCTCGACGCCCCCTACCTGGCGCGCCAAAGATGTCGGAGAAGCTGATCGTGTCCCGCGAACACCTATGGGACCTGGTCCCTTGTGGTTCGGAGGGGGAGCGGAGGATGCCCAAAGAGCGGATCGAAGCGATGCACACGAGCAGATTTACCCAGCTTCGGAGCTCTCCGGAGAGATAATACTCCTACTGCTGCTTTGTGGATTATATTGTGTTCTTGCTAGGGAGCAATGAGAGCTACAAAACCTAGCCTGAGTGAGCGTGGTCTCGCATGAGTCGAATGAACTAAGCCGGAGCCGAACCGAACCCTTTCTACGTTGCACTTGGGCCTCCTTTTATAGGCATAAGGGGTCACCACAGGTGGCAAGTAAAAAAGGGTAGAATAGGAAAAACAGAGGTTGGTACACCGCTTTGTACAGGTGTCACGAGGATCTATACCTAACTCGACGGTAAGGGACAAGAGTCATAAATGCCCGCCTCGATCGCTGAACAGATGTAACAGGGACCGCTGCGCGCCTCCGCTTGCCACGATGGTAGCTTGTCGGCCCGCTTATCGCTGCTCCCTCATCGGCTGCACAGCCCGTCGACACGCGATGCTTGGGAAAGCCCCATGGCGACACGCTGGCGGATGAGCTGGAGCGGAGATGAAGACAGGTCACTTGTCATGGCGGCGCGCTTTGCCGCTGCAAGGTTCTTGTCGCTTCGGAGCTTGTCGCTCAGCCTTCCCGCAAGCTCCTCTTGCCGGGTCTTGTTTTTGTGCCTCGTGGCCTTCCGGCAAGCTCCTCTTGCCGGGCCTTGATTACTTTGTTCTTGGGTGGCTCAAGGAGCCATCGAGGATCTTAGCGGTCACCAGCCAGCCCAGCCAGCTGGTGTCTGCGATCGTCCGTGCACGAGTTCGGGATACTAGGGTACCCCTACTCTAGTACACCGACAATAATTAAATTCCTTGAAATCCAAAATAGTGGGTTTATTAACATCTAACGTTTCATTCTCTTCAATCCCACTTTTATCAATTTTATCATCAAGATCTAAAAACTCAGAATTTTTGGAACGCCTTCTAGGTAAAGGTGGATCGTATTCTGTCCCATCATTATCAAGATTCATATTGCAAAACAAATACTTAATAGGGGACACATCAATAACTTTTAGATCTTCATCTTTATTTTCATAGAAATTTGAAGAACACGCTTTCATAAAGCAATCTTTCTTAGCACGCATCCTATCGGTTCTTTCTTTGTACTCATCAATGAAAATTCTCATGGCTTTGAGAGACTCATTGATATCATGCTTAGGAGGAATAGATCTTAGTTTCAAATAATCAACATCAAGAGAAATTCTATCAACATTCCTAGCCAATTCATCAACTTTAAGCAATTTCTCTTCAAGCAAACCATTGAAATTCTTTTGCGAATTCATAAACTCTTTAACACTAGTCTCAAATTCAGAGGGCATCTTATTAAAATTTCCATAAAAATTGTTGTAGGAATTACCATAATTATTAGAGGAATTGCTAGGATAAGGCCTAGGATTAAAGTTTCCTCTATACGCGTTGTTACCAAAATTATTCCTACCAACAAAATTCACATCCATAGATTCATTATTATTCTCAATAAAAGTAGACAAAGGCATATCATTAGGATCAGAAGAAACGCTCTTAGTTGCAAATAATTTCATAAGTTCATCCATCTTTCCATTCAAAACATTAATTTCTTCTATCGCATGCACTTTTTTATTAGTAGATCTTTCAGTGTGCCATTGAGAATAATTAACCATAATATTATCTAGGAGTTTAGTAGCTTCTCCTAAAGTGATTTCCATAAAAGTGCCTCCCGCGGCCGAATCTAAAAGATATCTAGAAGCAAAATTGAATCCGGCATAATTTTTTTGTATAATCATCCACAAATTCAAACCATGAGTAGGGCAGTTACGTATCATTAATTTCATCCTCTCCCAAGCTTGTGCAACATGTTCATGATCAAGTTGCTTAAAATTCATAATATCGTTTCTTAAGGAGATGATTTTAGCGGGAGGAAAATACTTAGAGATAAAAACATCTTTGCACTTATTCCAAGAATCAATACTATTTTTAGGCAAAGACGAAAACCAAGCTTTAGCACGATCTCTAAGCGAAAAAGGAAATAGATTCAATTTAACATTATCATTATCAACATCTTTCTTCTTTTGCATATCACACAAATCAACGAAGCTATTTAGATGAGTAGCGGCATCTTCTCTAGGAAGGCCGGTGAATTGATCTTTCATGACAAGATTCAACAAAGCAACATTGATTTCACAAGATTCAGTATCGGTAAGAGGAGCAATCGGAGTGCTAAGGAAACCATTATTGATGGTATTGGTAAAGTCACACAATTTGGTATTATCTTGATCCATCGTGACAAACAAGCAACCTAACACACAAGCAAACAAAAAGCAAGCGAAAAAGAGGCGAACGAAAAAGAGAGGGCGAATAAAACGGCAAGGGTGAAGTGGGGGAGAGGAAAACGAGAGGCAAATGGCGAATAATGTAATGTGGAGATAAGGGTTTGTGATGGGTACTTGGTATGTTGACTTTTGCGTAGACCTCCCCGGCAATGGCGCTAGAAATCCTTCTTGCTACCTCTTGAGCACTGTGTTGGTTTTCCCTTAAAGAGGAAAGGGTGATGCAGCAAAGTAGCGTAAGTATTTCCCTCTGTTTTTGAGAACCAAGGTATCAATCCAGTAGGAGGCTACGCGCGAGTCCCTCCCACCTACACAAAACAAATAAATCCTCGCAACCAACGCGATAAGGGGTTGTCAATCCCTACACGGTCACTTACGAGAGTGAGATCTGATAGATATAATAGGATAATATTTTTGGTATTTTTGTGATAGAGATGCAAGGTAAAATAAAAGGCAAAGTAAAAAAGCAATGGAAATAACTAAGTATTGGAAGATTAATATGATGAAGATAGACCCGGGGGCCATAGGCTTCACTAGTGGCTTCTCTCAAGAGCATAAGTATTTTACAGTGGGTGAACAAATTACTGTTGAGCAATTGACTGAATTGAGCATAGTTATGAGAATATCTAGGTATGATCATGTATATAGGCATCACGTCCGAGACAAGTAGACCGACTCCTGCCTGCATCTACTACTATTACTCCACACATCGACCGCTATCCAAAGATGCATCTAGAGTATTAAGTTCATAAGAATAGAGTAACGCATTAAGCAAGATGACATGATGTAGAGGATAAATTCATGCAATATGATAAAACCCCATCTTGTTATCCTCGATGGCAACAATACAATCGTGCCTTGCTGCCCCTCATCCATTTGGGAAAGGACACGTAAGATTGAACCCAAAGCTAAGCACTTCTCCCATTGCAAGAAAAATCAATCTAGTAGGCCAAACCAAACTGATAATTCGAAGAGACTTGCAAAGATAACCAATCATACATAAAAGAATTTAGAAGATTCAAATATTGTTCATAGATAAACTTGATGATAAACCCACAATTCATCGGTCTCAACAAACACACCGCGAAAGAAGATTACATCGAATAGATCTCCACGAGAGAGGGGGAGAACATTGTATTGAGATCCAAAAAGAGAGAAGAAGCCATCTAGCTAATAACTTTGGACCCGAAGGTTTGAGGTAAACTACTCACACTTCATCGGAGGGGCTATGGTGTTGATGTGGAAGCCCTCCATGATCGATGCCCCTTCCGGTGGAGCTCCGGAACAGGCCCCAAGATGGGATCTCGTGGGTACAGAAGGTTGCGGCGGTGGAATTAGGTTTTGGCTCCGATGTCGATCGTTTGGGGTGCGTGGGTATATATAGGAGGAAGAAGTACGTCGGTGGAGCAACATGGGGCCCACGAGGGTGGAGGGCGCGCCCAGGGGGTAGGCGCGCCCCCTACCTCGTGGCTTCCTCGAAGCTTCCTATCATGTTCGTTCCAAAAATCACGTTCCCGAAGGTTTCATTCCGTTTGGACTCCGTTTGATATTCTTTTTCTGCGAAACTCTGAAATAGGCAAAAAACAACAATTCTGGGCTGGGCCTCCGGTTAATTGGTTAGTCCCAAAAATAATATAAAAGTGAATAATAAAGCCCAATAATGTCCAAAACTGAAGATAATATAGCATGGAGCAATCAAAAATTATAGACACGTTGGAGACGTATCAGCGGGGCAAGAATGAAGAAAGATGAGCAAGTAGCAAGAAGACAGAGATGAGCGGGGGGCTACACCCCCTCCCCCATTCATAGCCAGAGGGAGGCCAACCACCGGCCTCCCACGATCCCCAGTAATGATGGTTTTTTTGTATGCAGCAGGCTGTTGTCAAGTCGAACGGTTGCCAAGGCTGCGTGGGGAAGTGGAGACGCCCACGTCCCGTCAAGCGCCATGCGTCGACGCGGCCCGCGGGCGATTGGGGCCCGCTGCGATTCGCCCTTGCCCTTTGGCTTTGCCTTGAAGCCAAGTCTGAGCGCGCCTTGGGCCCGGGGGCTACTGTCGGCGTTCTAGGAACCAGGGTACCCAGACTTTCCTGCCTGCGGCCCACGGCGTGGCTCCATCGGCAGCTTGGTGCGGCCCATCTTCAACAACTTCAAGACAAGACCCTCGCGAAGCAGATGACGCCAAGACCTCCAGAGGGAGCAGCCTCGTCAGGTTGGCTCCTGTGGAGCGGAGATTCCTATGCAAACACCCATCTCATGAGGTCCGAATGACGCAAGCCGTGAAGACCAAGGCCAAGCGGGCGCCAGCGGGCGCAGAGCAGCAGGTTTCCTCTTTGGTGCTAAGGAATCAAGTGCATGCGCGGAGTCCCGAGGAAGCAGCCAAAGGTTTCCATTCCCGTGCTACAAGACCAAAACCGTCAGTGGGGCATGACGGATGTCATCGCCGAGCCCACCCTGGTGTCACGAGCACGAGCTTTGAAGGTGAAGACCGCCTTTCGTCAGGATAGGATGTACTTCTTGTCCCCTTTCAAACTGTTCGTTGTGGAATCCCTTCCTGCCTACATTTTGGGGGAAGAGGACTGGGGCCTCTATATAATATAGGTTAGCCACCACCACGGAGGAGGGAGATGAGATCCGATCCAAAGCCTCATCACCACACAAACAAGCCTCCGGAGCTTGTTCTTCCTCTATACTAGTTCATCCTCAACCCCTCACGAGGTTAATCCACCCCAAAACAGGAGTAGGGTTTTACACCGCAAGGTGGCCCGTACCTAGGTAAACTTTTGTGTCCCTTTCCATTCTAGTTCATCGAGCTAGGTCGTGAGAGTGGCAAGTTGGCAGCCTGGGGAGGTTGAGTTCTTCGCACACGCCCCTGAGTTCAAGCCTTTCTCGGGTCTGCGGAGCCCTGAATCCGACAGTGGTGTCTCCTAGTCATTCGATAAACCTTGGTTCTTAACTGAGGAAAATAATATCTGCTACTAAACTACATCGCCCTTTTTAAGGAATCTGAACTCCTATCACAAGTAGCATTCGGACATCACGAGTATGAAACCTGCCCCTATTGAAAAAAACAACCTTAGTTTGCAGCAAACCCTTCTAGAATGGTGAATCAAACGATTGCACGTTGACTTGAGACAACGTATTTGAGTGTAAGAAGTTTTTGTGCAATTATTAAATCCACACTCCCTCATCCTTCGAAGCGAGTCTATTATGCCATTTGCTAAGAAAAAACTTAATTTTTATCTCAAGATCCTGAAGGAAATATGCCCTAGAGGCAATAATAAAGTTATTATTTACTTCCTCATATCATGATAAATGTTTATTATTCATGCTAGAATTGTATTAACCGGAAACATGATACATGTGTGAATACATAGATAAACATATAGTAACTAGTATGCCTCTACTTGACTAGCTCATTAATCAAAGATGGTTATGTTTCCTAACCATAGACATGTGTTGTTATTTGATTAATGGGATCACATCATTAGGAGAATGATGTGATTGACATGACCCATTCCGTTAGCCTACCACTTGATCGTGTAGTATATTGCTATTGCTTTCTTCATGACTTATACATGTTCCGATAACTATGAGATTATGCAACTCCGCCACGGAGGAACACTTTGGCGCTACCAAACGTCCACAACGAATCGGGTGATTATAAAGGAGTACTACAGGTGTCTCCAAAGGTACATGTTGGGTTGGCGATTTGAGATTAGGTTTTGTCACTCCGATTGTCGGAGAGGTATCTCTGGGCCTTCTCGGTAATACACATCACATAAAGCCTTGCAAGCATTGCAACTAATAAGTTAGTTGCAAGATGATGTATTACGGAACGAGAAAAGAGACTTGCCGGTAACGAGATTGAACTAGGTATTGGATACCGACGATCAAATCTCGGGCAAGTAACACACCGATGACAAAGGGAACAACGTATGTCGTTATGCGGTTTGACCGATAAAGATCTTCGTAGAATATGTAGGAACCAATATGGGCATCCAGGTTCCGCTATTGGTTATTGACCGAGAATAGTTCTAGGTCATGTCTACATAGTTCTCGAACCCGTAGGGTCCGCACGCTTAACGTTACGATGACAGTTTTATTATGAGTTTACAAGTTTTGATGTACGAAGTTTGTATGGAGTCCGGATGTGATCACGGACATGACGAGGAGTCTCAAATGGTCGAGACATAAAGATTGATATATTGGAAGCCTATATTTGGATATCGGAATGGTTCCGGGTGAAATCGGATTTTACTTAACACCGGGGTTACTGAACCCTCCCGGGGATAATGGGCCTTGGTGGGCCATGAGGGAAAAGAGGAGGGCCGGCCAGGGCAGGCCGCGCCTCCCCCCTAGTCCGAATAGGACAGGAGAGGGGCGGCGCCCCTTCCTCTTCCCTCCCCTTCCTTCTCCAACAAGGCAAGAGGGGAGTCCTACTCCCGTGGGAGTAGGACTCCTCCAGCGCACCATGAGGGTCGGCCGCACCTCCCCCTCCCTCCTTTATATACGGGGGCAGAGGGGCACCCCAGGACACACAAGTTGATCTACGGATCTTTCCTTAGCCATGTGCGGTGCCCCCTTCCACCATATTCCACCTCGATCATATCGTCGCAGAGTTTAGGCGAAGCCCTGCGCGGGTGGAACATCATCATCGTCACCACGCCGTCGTGCTGACGGAACTCATCCCCAACACTTTGCTGGATCGGAGTCCGGGATCGCCATCGAGCTGAACGTGTGCTGAACTCGGAGGTGCCGTCGCTCGGTGCTTGGATCACCGGATCGTGAAGACGTCGACTACATCAACAGCGTTGTCATAACGCTTCGCTTACGGTCTCACGAGGGTACGTGGACAATACCCTCCCCTCTCGTTGCTATGCCATCACCATGATCTTGCGTGTGCGTAGGAATTTTTTGAAATTACTCGTTCCCCAACAAAGGCATCCGAGCCAGGTTTTATGCGTTGATGTTATATGCACGAGTAGAACACAAGTGAGTTGTGGTTGATATAAGTCATACCGCTTACCAGCATGTCATACTTTGGTTCAGCGGTATTGTGAGATGAAGCGGCCGGACCGACATTACGCGTGACGCTTACGCGAGACTGGTTTCACCGCTGCGAGCACTCGTTGCTTAAAGGTGATCGGGCGGGTGTCTGCTCTCTCACTTTAGTTGAACCGAGTGTGGCTACGCCGGTCCTTGCGAAGGTTAAAACAGCACCAACTTGACAAACTATCGTTGTGGTTTTGATGCGTAGGTAAGAACGGTTCTTGCTCAGCCCGTAGCAGCCACGTAAAACTTGCAACAACAAAGTAGAGGACGCCTAACTTGTTTTTGCAGGGCATGTTGTGATGTGATATGGTCAAGACGTGATGCTATATTTTATTGTATGAGATGATCATGTTTTGTAACCGAAGTTATCGGCAATCGGCAGGAGCCATATGGTTGTCGCTTATTGTATGAAATGCAAAAGCCATGTAATTGCTTTACTTTATCACTAAGCGGTAGCGATAGTCGAGAAGCAATAGTTGGCGAGACGACAACGATGCTACGATGGAGATCAAGGTGTCGCGCCGGTGACGATGGTGATCACGACGGTGCTTGAGATGGAGATCACAAGCACAAGATGACGATGGCCATATCATATCACTTATATTGATTGCCTGTGATGTTTATCCTTTATGCATCTTATTTTGCTTTGATTGACGGTAGCATTTTAAGATGATCTCTCACTAAAATTATCAAGACGTGTTCTCCTGAGTATGCACCGCTGCCAAAGTTCGTCATGCCCGCACACCACGTGATGATCGGGTGTGATAAGCTCTACGTCCATCTACAACGGGTGCAAGACAGTTTTGCACACGCAGAATACTCAGGTTAAAGTTGACGAGCCTAGCATATGCAGATATGGCCTCGGAACACTGAGACCAAAAGGTCGAGCGTGAATCATCACTACTGGAAACTGGGAATTTGCCATCAGCCAGCTCTTTGCCATGTGCCAGCTGATGGCAAAGAATGTCTTTGCCATCTGCTTATAGAAAACAGATGGCAAAGAACTGACAGATGGCAAATAACATGGTTGCCATCAGCCAATTCTTTGCCATCTGCTAGTGGATGGAAAATAATCTTTGCCATCTGCCAATAGATGGCAAAGAGGTGGTAGGGTCCAAAGGTTTGCAACGGCTCGTCAACCCACCTCTTTGCCATATGCCGCCAGATGGCAAAAATCTTTCCATCTGTTGGCGATGGCAAAGAAGTGGGTGGAGCCCAATGGATAACGGCGCTATAACGGCCAAGAGTTCCACCTCTTTGCCATCTGCCACGGATGGCAAGGCTATATCTTGCCATCACCCGGTGGTGGCAGATGGCAAAGAGGTCAACTATCTCCCCTCTTTTCTAAAAAAATTCCCTCCCTCTCTCCCAGCCCGCCCCTCTCTCTCTCTCTCTCTTCCAGCCCGCCCCACCCCTCTCTCTCTCCCCACCTCACCCACCCACCAGCGCCACTTGTCTAAAAAATCTGCCCAAACCACCCACGCCCCCAGCCATACGACCCAGGCGCCATTGCCTGCTGCCACCGCCAAAGACCGCCATGCCCGCCCGCCCCTCCCGCCACCGCAGCGCTCCCCGCCCTCCCCGCACCTCCCGCCACCGCAGCTCGCCTTGCGCCTGTCCCTCCACCGCAGCCGCCCTCCCCACCCCTCCCGGCCACCGCTGCCTCCCCGCCCTCCCCGCCCCTCCCCATCACCGCAGCTCGCCTCGCCCCGTCCCTCCACCGAAGCCCATACCAGCACCGCCGCCCGTCCCTCCACCGAGCCGCCCTCCCGCCCCCCGGCCACCATGGCGTGCCCAGCCCGCCCCTCCACCGAGCCAAGCCACGGCGCCGCCCCTTCTCGCGTTCCCTCCCACGCAGCGCCATCGAACTAGCTCACCATCAGGGAAAAAAGGTATGCGCTCGTCCATGCCTATCCTTAGATATATGTCCAGTCTGATGAATGCAACGCAAGGGGCGGCATATTGAATATACCCCGTTCTGATCTTCCAAGCAGTAGATGTCAACGTTGTATGGGAAGAGGGTAGTGATTAGTTTCCGGTGATCTTCCAAGCTTCTAGGTCGTGTCAAGCCTATTAATTTCCGGCGAGTAGCGCACGCGTCTTGAGTAGTTCATGGAGTAGATCGATTTGTCTGTCTGGAGACACTCGTACGCACAAGGCTATGCTAGATAGCCGATGCAGTAGCAACGGCGCACTACACGCACATAGAATTTTGGCCGAACTGGAAGTACATGCACGTATAGAAAAAAAAATATGATGGCAACACTCCTAAGATTGTATTGCTTTAATCTAGTTGATTAATGAACAATAATGTACGTCCTGGTTAAATTAATCGTGCCATTGAAGGCCGGCTGATTGATCTATTTCTTGCACTTGTCTAGTTAGCTCAGCATCTAATTGTAGTCCTGTTGAGTAGGTACATCATCTTTTACTTGGCGAGGTTAGGTGACATGCATGTAGATGCAGCAGGGGTAGACACATTCTACAGATCCGAGCATCTAGTACGGGCGGACGTGTGCATGGCGCCGCCGTTAGCAGCCGCTAAATACTCAGTCATGCATGCTAAATACTTGGTCAAAACTTAGGTAAACAGCACCAGCCAAACACGTGTAAAAACTGAGAAAAAGGTTGGTTTTAGAAAACTGCAGTATTACTTGCCTACCGATTGGAATACTGTGGTTTTCAATTACAGCAGTTTTGTAAAAACTTTGTTGCCAAACTAAGCCTAAGTATTTTAAGAATACTACAGTTTTTAAGATTATCATAGTTTTATTTGCAATGAGCTGTTTGGTTGCCCCTAAAAACAGTGATTTTAATAATTTAGTATTGGCAAAACTGCAGTTTTTTCTCTGCATAAAAAAAATAACCTCAGACCTTTTTTAAAAAACTGAGCAGCTGAAAAGAACGACATTGCAAGGATCCAGTGCGTTGTATTGAGCTTGACTGCATGGTTCTAGTTCACGCACCTCTATGACCCGTGAAGTTGATACTGCCACGCCCGTGGTGCCGAGTGTCCTCTTTTGGTAACCTACAATCCCTGGGCGCAGCCACTTTGTGCAAGCTTCCGGTCTTATGCATCTGCATGGCAACGCTAGCTAGCTAGGAGAAAAAAGGTGCTCTATCGCCATGTACATGGCCGTTCTTGGGCTGATCTGTTGGTGCACGAAACTGCTAGCCCCGTTGGTAAAACAGACGAGTCTGCTTAGCCAACGGCTAGCCAGTCTTTTTTACAATGTCGCTGCGCCAAACAGGTTCTCAGTATTGAGAATACTCTAAAATATTCCGTTATATTAAAACCACGGTATTTGATACTTACAGAGTAAATTATTGTAGTTTTCTGATACTTTGGTTTTTTCAATACTTTACTATCAAACATAGCCTGGCTGTGTTTGGTTGCAAAGTATTTTTGAAGTATTTCAAGAATACTACAGTATTTTAAAATACTATGGTTTTAAATACTTTGAGGTGTTTGGCTCTAGTTAAAATTGTAGTATTATAAACTGCAGTATCCACAAAACTGTAGTATTTTTGCAGTATTAAAAAAAGAGGTCGGGACCTCTTTTTAAAAAACTGAGAAACACAACAAAGAGGTTGGGACCTATTACAACGATGTATACTTTGATTGCCAAACATGCCATTGTTTCCACAATACTTTGAAAAATTGTTGTTTTCATAAACTACAGTATACATTGTCGTTGGTATAAAAAACTGTAGTATCGGAATACTAATGCTGCGTTTGGATGCAAAGTATTTTTGTAGTTTTTCTAGAATACTGTGGTTTCTGAAAAAACCTTGGTTTTGAATACTTCGATGTGTTTGGCTTCAACAAAAACTGAAGTTTTGTAAACCATAATATTCCAGAAACTGTGGTATTTTTGAAGTATTTGAAAAAGTGGTCTAGACCTCTTTTTTCTAAACAGAACAGAGAGAAAGTGCAATTGACGATGCCATCTACGTTGAGATAACAATATTAGATGTGATCGTCTTCTAATTTTCCTCCATCTGTCCAGTCTGATTACAAGACTGCCACAAGGGATGGCATATATATTAGATATGACGCCGCTGGATGGGATGACAAAACTGATTAGTTTCTAAGTGATCTTGCACGCTTCTCCATGGAGTCCTTAGCTGTTGATTAATTTCAGACTAGTAGCGCACTGATTAGATCAGGAGAACACTTGTATGCAACCGGGTATATATGCTAGGTAGCCAATTCAGTATAAATGGCGCATCGTACACGCACAAAGAATTTTGGTCCGCCTCCAAGAGTTCATGCACGTATAGACATATGATGGCAACACGCTCCTAGGATTTTTTTTTTCAAGATTGACGGGGGGGCCAAAAACCCCACCGCTTGTTATATTCCAACTCGAAGGTGACTTGGCAGTCAGTACAGATACAAGTAAGTGCCCAAAAGCGCAAAAGAAAATTACAGGGAAGGGCAAGAGAAAGCCCAAAACTAGAAGAAAGAAACAAAATGGAGGGGAAGGCTGGCACCAGTACCAAACCGAAACCCCTGGAGACCGACATCTCGGGTAGCGAGCTCCGCTGAGCAGCTTGTTCCACCTCCGACAATGAACCACAACAAGGCCTAGGAAGAAACATACGGGCACCAGACCAGCAACTCACAATGGAACATCACTGGCATGAACGGAGGGCGTCGGATAGCCGAGTTCATGCGGCGACACCGGTGTGCGCCGGCGAAGCCAAAAGACAACGCACCACCGAGACCGAAGGGCGCGGCACCGGTGTACCGCCGCTGAGGTCGAAGGGCAGCGTGCTGCCAAGGCCACCCCAGGATGTCCCCGCGATCGTCGTCCGGACCACCATGAAGCACAGCCCTGACGGAAAGGAGACACCGAAGTAGAAGCATACCGAGAAGCATCACTGGCACAAACGAAGAGCGTCGGGTAGCCGAGTTCGAGCGGCGGCACCGGTGTGCCGCCGGCGAAGCCGAGAAGGCAACGCGCCACCGAGACCGAAGGGCGCAACACCGGTGTACTGCCGCCGAGGTCGAAGGGCAGCGTGTCGTCGAGGCCCCCCCAAGATGTCGAAGCAAGCTCCACTCGAGTCGCCAAGAACAATGGCCAGCCAGGATCAGAGCCGAGGTGGAGATGAAGCAACAAGAGGCGAGTCCACCGAGGCGAAGAAATCCAAGAAGATGCCCCCAGGGAGGAAACGACGTAGAGACGTCGACACCATCTGACACGGAGAACCCCGGGTCCGAGATTTCTCCCGGGATCTGAGAAGCTTGGGGGGGAGGGAGACAATGCCAAACTCGACGCCTTCAAGAAGGGAAAATGGCGGCTGTAGCCGTCATCGTCGATGAAGTTTTCACCCGGCAGCGCCTCCTCCACCTCGCAACCGGAGCAAGTCGGCCACCCACCACCGTAGCGCTAGGCAGCCATGAGCTGTGAAGCGAGCAACGGAGGGCCAAAGAAGTAGCAACACACCGGGCTGCAGCACGCAAAGCCGGGGCCGAGGTGCACCGCGGCCAGCGTGAGGCCGCAACGAGAGAGCACGGGGAGCCGGTAGACGAGGCCATCCGAACACGCCAGATCTGGTGCAGAAGCGCGACCACCAGAGACCGGCAATGGCAGAGGGACGAGTGGTGGGGGTCGAGGAAGAGGGTGGACCCAGCAAGGAGGGCGCGCCCGGCCGCCACGGCAAGCTGGCCGGAGAGCAGCACCACCGGCCGTGGCCCAGATCCAAATGGGGCAGACCGGACCAACGCAGCAGGGGGGAGCCGCATCCGGAGGGAGACCCATCACACCATAGCTGGCGAGGAAAACACCGCCGGGGGAGGGCGCTCCCGCCGCCGGACGAAGCCGCCGGAACTGACAGGGACGGATCTGGAGGAGCGGTGGAGAAAAAGAGCGTGGGGCGAAGGGGGAGGGGGGAGAACGGCCTCGCCGCCGTCATCCCAGGACGGCGCGCAACCGGCCGGCCCTCCCTCGGCGGCGACGCTGGGTGGCCGGAGGAGGGCGGCGGCGGCGGCGGCTGGGGTTCCCCTGGAGTCGCCCGGCGTGGGCGACGCGAGGGCCACAGCAGTTTTTCCCACCGAAGAAGCACTCCTTCCCACGCTCCTAGGATTGTACGTATTACTTCAATCTAGTTGATTAATGAACTTAAGTTGCCACAGGCTCTTGATCAATCATGCACCTCATGGTTAAATTAGTCCAGCCATTGAAGGCCAGCTGATCGATCCGTTTCTTGCGCCTGCCTAGTTAGTATAGCAGTACACAAATCTGCTACATAGGTGCGGACGAGCTGACCTTGTGCGTAGAAGCTGCATGCACCTGGCGGCCGGTAGGTCATGTAGCTCAGTGAGTTTCAGATGTCACCCAGCGTTACAATCGGTCAAAACAGTAGTATAACAACAGCAGACAAACACCTAGGTAGTTTTGCTAAAACTGAAAAAAACAACGGTTTAAAGAAACTGCAGTATTCGTTGTGTGCACATCTGAATACTGTGGTTTTCAATTACCATGGTTCTCTAAAAACTTCGTTGTCAAACTAAGCCTAAGGTTTTATAAAAACATTACTTCCAACCGGAGCCTAATTTTTTGAGCCAAACACTTCAAAATATTTAATACCAAAGTTTTTCTTAAAAACCACAGTATTCCTCATGTTAATCCAGACACATATGAAGGAGAATTGTTCCAAGAAACACGTCTTTCCAAAAAACGTTTCAAGAACCGCTCACCTCATAACATTCAAGTAGACAGCGGCAGTGAATCCGAGCCTGAGCAGGAACAAGAAGAGCCGGAACAAGAAGAGGTTACTGCTGCGGATGACCTGTCAATGCTTGACCGATTACATGCAGGAGGCCTTCCAGATGTTGATGAATTTATTGATGATGATGATGATGAGCACGTCATTACTGATAGTGATGAGGATGATGCATTTATTGACCCCGAAGCATATACAGACGATGATGATGCATTTATTAATGATGACGATGAAGATTAATATTATAGTTCATGTCAGGTATTCCATTATTATTATATACATATATATTATTAATTAGTTCAAGTTTTAACCTAGCTAGCTCTAAAATGAGCTATACTTAGCATTTATTCCTCCAAAATGAATTTGTATGCTTAGCTAGCTCAAAAATGACATAACAACCTTAATTAGCTCAAAAATGACTTTAACCTAGGATAGCTCTAAAATGAGCTATACTTAGCATTTATTCCTCTAAAATGAATTTATATACATATTATTATTCATGTCAGGTATTCATTTTTTTATGTTGTACTAATTTCGTTTACTCTTTGTCATTCAGTGTTGACAGATGGTGGGCGCGGTCGAGGCGCTCGGGGCTCCTACCTCGGCGTGGTGGGAGGGGTAGTTCCATTCCCCCATAGCCTCCGGAGGCGCTAGATCTCAGTTTGCAGAGTCCAGTGACGGTCGCTTCTTCTTCGGCCGGGAGAGGTCGAGGGGGTAAGAAGAAGGAGAAGGCTGCTAGAGGTGGACGTGGCGTCGGGAGAGGTAGGAAGGCTGCTACGCCTTCCTCGCCGCCACCCCCAGCTGAGTCACCCGACCACAGGGCTGCTCCGTCTGAGATCGAGCCATCTGAGGTGGACCCGTCTATGGCAGACGCGCCTACGGCCGACGAGCCTCGGGCTGCCGAGTCTTCGCCCCACGAGACTCCGGAGCTCAGACGGGGTCACGTTGAGTCGGAGCCGAGCCCATGGGAGGACTGGACGGAGTCGAGTGCACATGGTTGTGTTCAGGGTGGAGACAATAGTCCCGATAGCTATAGCGAGGGTGAGTGGGTTGAGGCGCAAAGTCTACCAGCGTGGTCGTACAAAGCTCCGCCCACCCCGCGACCCCGACCCAGAGGTGGTTGATTGCGCCTAACGGGAGAAGTAAGTGCATTTACTCTTTTTAACCTTTTGCCTTGACGCGTTTCTTGAATATCTAATCGTTGGCCTTGTCATCTGAAGTTCTTGGACACACGAAGATGGTGTCCGCAGGCCCAACACTTGTCCTTGGTGTGATTTGTCGCCATGCTTCCCGGGTGGGTCACGTTACCGGTGAGGGCCGGGTTCCAGAGCTAGGAATGACCAGGAGCACTACTTGGCTGCCCGGCCCGCCGAGCATAGGGTCGGTGATGTCGAGTGCGACACGGTGGCCGACATTGTGATCGCCACGTTTTGGGTAATTTCTCCTTTGCCATTTACGTTGTGTTTTCTTCTTTGATTGCATACCTTCTACATGTGTTTTCTTGTTTGATTGCAGACCTTCTAATCCGTGTTTTCTTGTTTGATTGCAGACCTTCTACAGGTGTGCTGAGGGACAGGAGGAGGCGGCGGCTCGGGTTATCGACGCCGAGTGCAGGCGCCTACTTGGAAACTTTCGGCACGAGGCTCGGACGCAGGCTGTTCGAGACTACTTAGCACAGACTGGTATTAGGAGGAGAAAAGAGAAGTGCTGGGACAAGTATCTGAGTAAGGAGAAGTACATGAAGGTAATTACCTATTCTTAAGGCCTTGTACTTAGTTCCCTTGATTTGATTCGTAGGCGTAGCGCTCAAATTTCTCTTGCTTAACTTAGGTGCCTCCGAGATGGTGTGCGGACAAGATGGACTGCTGGGAGGTGTTGGTGGATGAGTGGTGCTCTCCCCAATGGCGCGTCGCCCACAACATAGCAAAGGAGAAGCGTTTCAAAATGAAAGGTGTGCCACACCATCTAGGCATCGTCGACCTACATGGGTACGGGAAAAACTGGGTATGTGTGGTTTGCTTCATGATTCATGCAAATTCATTCTTTGTGCTAGCTTGAGTCCTTAACTAATACTCTGTTCCTCTCTTTTAGTCAAAACACAACAAGGCTCCAGTGCCAGAGCTGTTCGACCTCTATGGCATGTCCAATATTGCACCGTACAAGAAGGCCAAGGCATTCTCTGAGTCTGACCTCGAAAATGCAAAGAACTTCAGCAACGAGGCCTCCCACCACAAGATGGTGCAGTACGTTAAGCAGGGGAAGGCGAGGAAAGGGCCGGACTTTAACCCGAGCCGGCCTCTTGATCCAGAGCTGGTGATGATATCTGGTGGCGGGAGGTCCCATGGCTCGTTAGCCATTGGTAATGGACTGATACGTTGTAGTAGCACTCTCCCGCAGATCAAGAAGCGCCAGACCAGCTCTGATCCTGAGATACCGCGTCGTTTATGACCAGTGGAAATCGAATTCCAGGTTTGTTAATTATACGGACTCAGTAGCCTTTCCTCCATTACATTCTGTTTGCGGTCGTCGATGATTACAATGCTAACGAGTGGTGTTGCAGGCTGCTATTGAGGCAGAGAGAGTGAAGACCCGGGCTGCTTTTGAGGAGAGGGACCGGCAGTTGGCGGAGAGGGACCGGCAAAGCGGCGGAGAGGGACAGGAGAATGAGGAGAGGACGGCTAGGCTGTTGGAGGAGGAGAGGAACCGAACAACTTGGCTAACCGGGCCATGTACGAGCTCTTCGTGGTAAGTTTCTTCGCATATTAGCTAAATCATGCACGCAATGTTCCTTTCATTAGTAACTAATATGACTGACTCGTCAAAACCAAATGTGCAGTCCATGTGCGAGAAGAACGGCGAGACCCTCCGCCGATGCGGTCATTGCTCGGGGGCACGGTGAGTTTCATTTGAGCGGTCATTAGTTACTAGTCTTCACATTTGAGTTGCATCATGCTAACGATACATTGAAATAATCTTTGGTGCAGCGTAACTCCCGACAAGCATCGACCGATCCTTCTCCGTCACATCGGGCGTGACCGGTCCTACACCTACACCTACACCGCACCTCCGTGATGACGGTAAGTGTCCCAAGTGTTTTGCTTAATAGAGTTTTGTTGTGATGCCATGTTGTATATATCTAGACATATCGTGCATAATGTGTGTATGTTTGAAATGCATTGTATGTGTGGATTCGACACCTAGTCGTGTGCCTTTGGTAGCCTTCCATATAGGAAATGCCTCCTAGTGCTTCCATCGAGCCATGGTAGTTCGCTCATGCTCCCGGAACACATGGATTGACCGGCATGTGTCCTTCTTTGCTCCTCGTGTCATCCCTACGGAAATGTCACGCGTGTATCACCAAGTCCTTGTAGCTTGTTACGACTTGGTTGCACTCGCGATGACCGACACGTGCATTGCTTGGGTCATGTATGCTGTCCACATGCGTTTGTGCCACCTTGGTTCTATGACTAGTCATGTCGGCCGGGTTCTCGCCATATGGATACTAGCGACATAATCATATACTTAGCATTTTTCCTCCAAAATGACTCAATATGCTTACCTAGCTCAAAAATGACTTAATATGCTTAGCTAGCATAAAATGACATATACTTAGCATTTTCCTCCAAAATGACTTAATATGCTTAGCTAGCATAAAATGACCTATTTAACCTAGGATAGCTCTAAAATGACCTATACTTAGCATCTTTTCCTCAAAAAAGACTTAATATGCTTAGCTAGCTCTAAAATGATATAGTATGCTTAAGAAATGACATATTTTAGGTCCTAAATGATTTCATATGCTTAGCTAGCTCCAAAATGACATAATAACCTTACTTAGCTTCAAAATGACCTATTCAACCTAGGCTAGCTCAAAAATGACCTATACTTAGCATTTTTCCTCCAAAATGACTTAATATGCTTAGCTAGTTCAAAAATTACATAACAAGCTTAATTAGCTCCAAAATGACCTATTTAACCTAGGATAGCTCTAAAATGACCTATATTTAGCATTGTTTCCTTCAAAATGACTTAATATGCTTAGCTAGCATAAAAATGACCTATTAACCTAGGATAGCTCTAAAATGACCTATACTTAGCATCTTTTCCTCAAAAAAGACTTAATATGCTTAGCTAGCTCTAAAATGATATAGTATGCTTAAGAATGACATATTTTATGTCCTAAATGACTTCATATGCTTAGCTAGCTCCAAAATGACATAATAACCTTACTTAGCTTCAAAATGACCTATTCAACCTAGGCTAGCTCTAAAATGACCTATACTTAGCATTTTTTCCTCCAAAATGACTTAATATGCTTAGCTAGTTCAAAATTACATAATAAGCTTAATTAGCTCCAAAATGACCTATTTAACCTAGGATAGCTCTAAAATGACCTATACTTAGCATTGTTTCCTTCAAAATGACTTAATATGCTTAGCTAGCATAAAATGACCTATTTAACCTAGGATAGCTCTAAAATGACCTATACTTAGCATCTTTTCCTCAAAAAGACTTAATATGCTTAGCTGGCTCTAAAATGATACAAGATGCTTAAGAAATGACATATTTTAGGTCCTAAATGACTTCATATGCTTAGCTAGCTCCAAAATGACATAATAACCTTACTTAGCTTCAAAATGACCTATTCAACCTAGGCTAGCTCTAAAATGACCTATACTTAGCATTTTTCCTCCAAAATGACTTAATATGCTTAGCTAGTTCAAAATTACATAATAAGCAATTAGCTCCAAAATGACCTATTTAACCTAGGATAGCTCTAAAATGACCTATACTTAGCATTGTTTCCTTCAAAATGACTTAATATGCTTAGCTAGCTTCAAAATGACTTAGTGTGCTTGCATAATCTTTGTTTGCAGCAGTGTGTGCTTCACCTATATATATTACTGTGAATAAGGTATAGGGTCACTCATACAAAAGAGAGAGGGCCTTAGTACATATAAGCAAGGAGAAATATGACTATAGATTGGCAGGAATAAGACTGGGCATAAGACGCCTGGTAGTGTGTCGTTATAGTATGCTCAAAAATGACATAATAACCATACTTAGCTCCAAAATGACCTATTTTACAGATATAAGTTGCATCATAATAATCTTCACATTTTAGTTGCATCATAATAATCTTCTTCTTCTAACTTTCTTCTTTCCCATTTTACAGATTTGCTTAAGATCACGGAAGCTTGGGTTGATGGAGTGCTTGTATTTAGTTTTTGTTTTGACCTTGTGAAACTTGCTACCTATGGATGAAACTGTGTAATATTGATGAAACTATGTATATGTACGGATGAAACTTGCTACTATTGGTAACATGTGTTGGATACATATGTGTTCATGACTATTGGTAATATGTGTTGAATATGCTATATTGGTCATATAAATATATTTGTGTTTGATTTCTGTGAAAATGAATTGATATAAGAAAAACAAAATTAAATGGGGCAATATAGTCACTTTGCCATCACCGGCAGATGGCAAAGAGCTCGCAACCTTGCCATCTATTTGGTCGATGGCAAAGAGCTCGCACCTTTGCCATCTATTTGGTAGATGGCAAAGAGCTACAACCTTGCCATCTGGCGGCTAATGGCAAAGAGCTGCAGCCTTTGCCATCTCTTGGCCGATGGCAAAGTATGCCGTTAACCTCCGACGAGCTAACCCGTTAAGAGGCTTTGCCATCTGCCGGCAGATGGCAAAGCCACGTGAACTTTTTGCCATCACCCGGCGATGGCAAAGTTACGAGACTCTTGCCATCGACCCGCCAGATGGCAAAGAAGCCTTTACCGCGGGTTTCGACGACCTGTTTGCCATCTGCTGGCTGATGGCAAAGCCTTTGCCATCCGTCGAACATGCCTTTGCCATCTGCCATGGCAGATGGCAAAGTGCCAGATTCCAGTAGTGCATATAGTAGATATGATCAACATAGTGATGTTCACCATTGAAAACTACTCCATCTCACGTGATGATCGGTTATGGTTTAGTTGATTTGGATCACATAATCACTTAGATAACTAGAGAGATGTCTATCTAAGTGGGAGTTCTTAAGTAATATGATTAATTGAACTTTAATTTATCATGAACTTAGTACCTGATAGTATTTTGCTTGTCTATGTTTACTGTAGATAGATGGCTCGTGCTGTTGTTCCGTTGAATTTTAATGCGTTCCTTGAGAAAGCAAAGTTGAAAGATGATGGTAGCAATTACACGGACTGGGTCCGTAACTAGAGGATTATCCTCATTGCTGCACGGAAGAATTACGCCCCGAAGCACCGCTGGGTGCCAGTTCTGCAGCGAGAACAACGCCGAAGTTGTGAGCGTCTGGCGAGCAAAGTTGATGACTACTCTATAGTTCAGTGTGCCATGTTGTACGGCTTAGAACCGGGTCTTCAACGACGGTTTGAACTTCATGGAGCATATGAGATGTTCCAAGAGTTGAAGTTAATATTTCAAGCAAATGCCCGGATTGAGAGATATGAAGTCTCCAATAAGTTCTATAGCTGCAAGATGGAGGAGAGTAGTTCTGTCAGTGAGCATATACTCAAAATGTCTGGGTATAATAATCACTTGATTCAACTGGGAGTTAATCTTCCGGATGATAGTGTCATTGACAGAATTCTCCAATCACTACCACCAAGCTACAAGAGCTTCGTGATGAACTATAATATGCAAGGGATGAACAAAACAATTCCCGAGCTCTTCGCAATGCTAAAAGCTGCGGAGGTAGAAATCAAGAAAGAGCATCAAGTGTTGATGGTCAACAAGACCACTAGTTTCAAGAAAAAGGGCAAAGGGAAGAAGAAGGGGAACTTCAAAAAGAACAGCAAGAAAGTTGCTGATCAAGAGAAGAAACCCAAGTCTGGACCTAAGCCTGAAACTGAGTGTTTCTACTGCAAGCAAACTGGTCACTGGAAGCGGAACTGCCCCAAGTATTTGGCGGATAAGAAGGATGGCAAGGTGAACAAAGGTATATGTAATATACATGTTATTGATGTGTACCTTACTAGAGCTCGTAGTAGCACCAGGTATTTGATACTGGTTACTGTTGCTAATATTTGCAACTCAAAACAGGGACTACGGAATAAGCGAGCACCGCAAAGGACAAGGTGACGATGTGCGTGGGAACGGTTCCAAAGTCGATGTGATCGCGGTCGGCACGCTACCTCTACATCTACCTTCGGATTAGTTTTAGACCTAAATAATTGTTATTTGGTGCCGCGTTGAGCATGAACATTATATCTGGATCTTGTTTGATGCGAGACGGTTATTCATTTAAATCAGAGAATAATTGTTGTTCTATTTATATGAGTAATATCTTTTATGGTCATGCACCCTTGAAGAGTGGTCTATTTTTATTAAATCTCGATAGTAGTGGTACACATATTCATAATGTCGAAGCCAAAAGATGCAGAGTTAATAATGATAGTGCAACTTATTTGTGGCACTGCCGTTTAGGTCGTATCGGTGTAAAGCGCATGAAGAAACTCCATACTGATGGACTTTTGGAATCACTTGATTATGAATCACTTGGTACTTGCGAACCGTGCCTCATAGGCAAGATGACTAAAACACCGTTCTCCGGTTCTATGGAGAGAGCAACGGATTTGTTGGAAATCATACATACAGATGTATGTGGTCCGATGAATGTTGAAGCTCGTGGCGGATATCGTTATTTTCTCACCTTCACAGATGATTTAAGCAGGTATGGGTATATCTTCTTAATGAAGCATAAATCTGAAACATTTGAAAAGTTCAAAGAATTTCAGAGTGAAGTTGAAAATCATCGTAACAAGAAAATAAAATTTCTACGATCTGATCGTGGAGGAGAATATTTGAGTTACGAGTTTGGTCTACATTTGAAAAATTGCGGAATAGTTTCGCAACTAACGCCACCGAACACCACAACGTAATGGTGTGTCCGAACGTCAGTCGTACTTTACTAGATATGGTGCGATCTATGATGTCTCTTACCGATTTACCGCTATCGTTTTGGGGTTATGCTTTAGAGACGGCCGCATTCACGTTAAACAGGGCACCATCAAAATCCGTTAAGGCGACTCCTTATGAACTATGGTTTGGCAAGAAACTGAAGTGGTCGTTTCTGAAAGTTTGGGGCTGCGATGCTTATGTGAAAAAACTTCAACCTGATAAGCTTGAACCCAAATCGGAAAAATGTGTCTTCATAGGATACCCAAAGGAAACAGTTGGGTACACCTTCTATCACAGATCCGAAGGCAAGATATTCGTTGCTAAGAATGGATCCTTTCTAGAGAAGGAGTTTCTCTCAAAAGAAGTGAGTGGGAGAAAAGTAGAACTTGATGAGGTAACAGTACCAGCTCCCTTATTGGAAAATGGTTCATCACAGAAATCGGTTCTGTGACACCTACACCAATTAGTGAGGAAGTTAATGATGATGATCATGAAACTTGAGATCAAGTTTCTACAGAACTACGTGGTCGACTAGAGTAAGATCCGCACTGAGTGGTACGGTAATCCTATTACGAAGTCATGTTACTTGACCATGGTGAACCTACAAACTATGAAGAAGCGATGGTGAGCCCAGATTCCGCAAAATGGTTGGAAGCCATGATATCCGAGATGGGATCCATGTATGAGAACAAAGTATGGACTTTGGTTGACTTGCCCGATGATCGGCAAGCCATTGAGAATAAATGGATCTTTAAGAAGAAGACTGACGCTGATGGTAATGTAACTGTCTATAAAGCTCGACTTGTTGCGAAAGGTTTTCGACAAGTTCAAGGGGTTGACTACGATGAGACTTTCTCACCCGTAGCGATGCTTAAGTCTGTCCGAATCATGTTAGCAATTGCTGCATTTTATGATTATGAAATTTGGCAAATGGATGTAAAAACTACATTCTTGAATGGATTTCTAGAAGAAGAGTTGTATATGATGCAACCAGAAGGTTTTGTTGATCCAAAAGGTGCTAACAAAGTGTGCAAGCTCCAGCGATAAATTTATGGTCCAGTGCAAGCCTCTCGAGTTGGAATAAACGCTTTGATAGTGTGATCAAAGCATATGGTTTTATACTGAGACTTTTGGAGAAGCTTGTATTTACAAGAAAGTGAGTGGGAGCTCAGAGCATTTACGATATTATATGTGGACGACATATTATTAATTGGAAATGATATAGAATTTCTGGATAGCATAAAAGGATACTTGAATAAAAGTTTTTCAATGAAAGACCTCGGTGAAGCTGCTTACATATTGGGCATCAAGATCTATAGAGATAGATCAAGGCGCTTAATTGGACTTTCACAAAGCACATACCTTGATAAAGTTTTGAAAAAGTTCAAAATGGATCGAGCAAAGAAAGGTTTTTACCAGATTACAAGGTGTGAAATTGAGTCGGACTCAATGCCCGACCACAGCAGAAGATAGAGAGAAATGAAAGATGTTCCTATGCTTCAGCCATAGGCTCTATCATGTATGCAAAGCTGTGTACCGACCGACGTATGCTTAGCAATAAGCTTGGCAGGAAGGTACCAAAGTAATCCAGAGTGGATCATCGGACAGCGGTCAAGAACATCTGAAATACCGAAAAGGACTAAGGATATGTTTCTCGTATATGGAGGTGACAAAGAGCTAGTCGTAAATGGTTACGTCGATGCAAGCTTTGACACCGATCCGGACGATTCTAAATCGCAAACCGGATCGTGGTTTTATTAAGCGGTGGAGCTGTCGATTGCTGCAGTTCTAAACAAAGCGTCGTGGCGGGATCTACATGTGAAGCGGAGTACAAGCTGCTTCGAAGCAGCAAATGAAGGAGTCTGGATGAAAGAGTTCATTTCGATCTAGGTGTCATACCTAGTGCATCGGGACCAATGAAGATCTTCGTGACAATCTTGGTGCAATTGCCTTGGCAAAGGAATCCAGATTTCACAAGAGGACCAAGCATATCAAGAGACGCTTCAATTCCATTCGGACCAAGTCCGTGGGAAACATAGAGATTTGCAAGATACATACGGATCTGAATATTGCAGACCCGTTGACTAAGCCTCTTACTCGAGCAAAACATGATCAGCACCAAGACTCCATGGGTGTTAGAATCATTCTTGTGTAATCTAGATTATTGACTCTAGTGCAAGTGGGAGATCAAGGAAATATGCCCTAGAGGCAATAATAAAGTTATTATTTATTTCCTCATATCATGATGAATGTTTATTATTCATGCTAGAATTGTATTAACCGGAAACATGATACATGTGTGAATACATAGACAAACATATAGTCACTAGTATGCCTCTACTTGACTAGCTCATTAATCAAAGATGGTTATGTTTCCTAACCAGAGACATGTGTTGTTATTTGATTAATGGGATCACATCATTAGGAGAATGATGTGATTGACATGACCCATTCCGTTAGCCTACCACTTGATCGTGTAGTATATTGCTATTGCTTTCTTCATGACTTATACATGTTCCGATAACTATGAGATTATGCAACTCCCGTTTATCGGAGGAACACTTTGGGTGCTACCAAACGTCACAACGTAACTGGGTGATTATAAAGGAGTACTACAGGTGTCTCCAAAGGTACATGTTAGGTTGGCGTATTTCGAGATTAGGTTTTGTCACTCCGATTGTCGGAGAGGTATCTCTGGGCCTTCTCGGTAATACACATCACATAAAGCCTTGCAAGCATTGCAACTAATAAGTTAGTCGCAAGATGATGTATTACGGAACGAGTAAAGAGATTTGCCGGTAACGAGATTGAACTAGGTATTGGATACCGACGATCAAATCTCGGGCAAGTAACATACCGATGACAAAGGGAACAACATATGTCGTCATGCGGTTTGACCGATAAAGATCTTCGTAGAATATGTAGGAACCAATATGGGCATCCAGGTTCCGCTATTGGTTATTGACTGAGAATAGTTCTAGGTCATGTCTACATAGTTCTCGAACCCGTAGGGTCCGCACGCTTAACGTTACGACGACAGTTTTATTATGAGTTTACAAGTTTTGATGTACTGAAGTTTGTTCAGAGTCCCGGATGTGATCACAGACATGACGAGGAGTCTCGAAATGGTCGAGACATAAAGATTGATATATTGGAAGCCTATATTTGGATATCGGAATGGTTCCGGGTGAAATCGGGATTTTACTTAACACCGGGGTTACGGAACCCTCCCGGGGATAATGGGCCTTGGTGGGCCATGAGGGAAAAGAGGAGGGCCGGCCAGGGCAGGCCGCGCGCCCCCTCCCCCCTAGTCCGAATAGGACAAGGAGAGGGGGGCGGCGCCCCCCTTCCTCTTTCCCCTCCCCCCTTTCCTTCTCCAACAAGGCAAGAGGGGGCCAGGCGCACCCCATGAGGGCCGGCCGCACCTCCCCCTCCCTCCTTTATATACGGGGGCAGAGGGGCACCCCAGGACACACAAGTTGATCTAGGATCTTTCCTTAGCCGTGTGCGGTGCCCCCTTCCACCATATTCCACCTCGGTCATATCGTCGCAGAGTTTAGGCGAAGCCCTGCGCCGGTGGAACATCATCATCGTCACCACGCCGTCGTCTTGACGGAACTCATCCCGACACTTTGCTGGATCGAGTCCGGGATCGTCATCGAGCTGAACGTGTGCTGAACTCGGAGGTGCCGTACGTTCGGTGCTTGGATCGGTCGGATCGTGAAGACGTACGACTACATCAACCGCGTTGTCATAACGCTTCCGCTTACGGTCTACGATGGTACATGGACAATACTCTCCCCTCTCGTTGCTATGCCATCACCATGATCTTGCGTGTGCGTAGGAATTTTTTTGAAATTACTACGTTCCCCAACAGATCCTTGCTACTTGTAAGTTTCCTTGGGATTTTCCCTGAAGAGAAGGGGAGATGCAGTACGGTAGAGATAAGTATTTTCGAGAACCAAGGTTTATCGAACCAATATAAGAATCACGCAAAGCCTCATGAACAACATTTGCACACACAAAAGTAAACACTTGCACCAAACACGGGCAAGTGGGTTGTTTATCCCCTTGAACTTGTTACTTGCAAGGATCAAATCTTGCATAGGTAGATAGATAAATTTCAAATAAAATAAAAGTAAATAAATTGCAGCAAGGTATGTTTCTATAATATGATAAAGGTAGACCTGGTGGCCATAATTTTCACTAGAAGCTTCTCTCTCGAACACATAACACACGGTGGGTGAACAAATTACTGTTGGGCAATTGATAGGAAAACGCGTAGTTATGATGTATTCACGACAACGATCATGTATATAAGCATCACATCCGACACAAGTAGACCGACTCCTGCCTGCATCTACTACTATTACTCCACCGATCGACCACTATCCAACATGCATCTATGGTATTAAGTTCATGACAAGCTGAGTAACATCTTAAGGAAGATGACATGATGTAGACAAAGTAAACCTAATCAATATGAATAATCCCTTTCGTTTTACTATTAATGAAAAAAAATACAAATACGTGTCTTGTCCCCTTCTATCCCTGGGATATAAATCACCACAAGATTAAAGCCATTACAAAGCGCCTCTCCCACTCAAGATAAATCAATCTAGTTGGCCAAACTAGACGGATAGATCAGACAGAATTATAATAATCATGCATAATAAAGTTCAGAAAAGACTCAATTACTTTCAAGAATGAACAGATCATAAACCCATAATTCATCGGATCCCAACAAACACACGGCAAAAGAAGATTACATCGAATAGAAATCCAAGGAGATCGAGGAGAACATTGTATTGAAGATCAAAGAAGGGGAGAAGCCATCTAGCTACTAGCTATGGACCCGTAGGTCTATGGTGAACTACTCACGCATCATCAGAAGGTAGCAAGGATGATGTAGAAGTCTTCCGTGATTGATTCCCCCTCCGGCAGAATACCGGAAAAGGCCTCCAAATGGGATCGCGGTAAAACAGAAGACTACGGCGGCAGAAAAATGTTTCGGGTGTCTCTTTGTTGATTTCAGAATATTTGGGAATTTATAGAGGTGGAATTATGTCAAACGGAGTTGCGTGGGAGTCACGAGCTCGGGGGGGGGGGGGGGTGCCTGGTGAGCTCGTGGCTCTCCCGTAAGACTTATGGAATCTAACTTTTGTTCTCTACAAGTTTCCTCTAAAATCCTCCATTTAGCCAAGTCTAGAAGACCTCTGCTATTCAAAAAAGCCCTCTCATTAATCATCGCGAAACTTTTTTTAAACTCGAACTACGTCGTACCTTGTTAAATATTTTTGCAGGGGCTTACATAATTCGTTTCCAAACCAAATCTAAACATATACTTTTTTTGCGGGGTAAAAGGGATTTGTATTACTCAAGAGCCAAGAAGGTCCTCCCTACACAAGCTAGGGATATTGTCCGGGCCGGAGCGGAGCCAGACCACAGTACGGTCTTCCGTCCTTCCAAAGTTCGCCAACTCATGGCTTACATTATTCTGCTCTCGAGAAATATGAATAACATGACACTCCCTTTCACTCATAAGATGCTTCACTTCCGAGACCACCATGGCGTCTCGTGAGCAGTCTTGTCTGAGGCATTGATCGGTTACCGCTCGCAGACTATCGCACTCGACGATAAACGGCATCTTCGTCCATTGGAGGGCCAAAGCTATGCCCTCCATGCACCCAGCCAGCTCGGCATGTAGAGGGTCCGGGCACGACCATAGCGAGCGAGACGCGGAGAAAATAATGGCCCCTTCCTGGTCACGGAGCACCATTCCCGTCCCGGCCCTCCCGTCATCATGGGAAAAGGAGCCGTCAACATTCAGCTTCGTCCAGTTGGCGGGTGGGGGACTCCATTTGTGGGCTGTTCGTGGCACACCTCCCACATGCGATATAGGATGTTCTGCACCTTCTTGTTGGATGGTCATCTTCCCTTTGTCCCAATCTCCCTGCGGATACTGCTGGATCCCGAGCAGTGAGGTTACGTAGCTCTGCAGAAAGCGACGAGATACCTCCATAGGCGGCGTCGGTTTGTCATGAGTGATCTCGTTGCGCACATGCCAACATCTCCACAGCAGCATAATCAGGCGCAGCTGGTCCCCTTCATTGCTTTCTGCAATTAGGTTCAGGAGCCACTCCAGGCCGGTGTTACGTGCTGACTCGATGTCCGGTATACTCCACACCTCCGCCATAGTCCGCCACAAATGCACCGCCGAGGGCACCTGCAAAACACATGAAAAGTATCCTCACGCTCGAGACCACATAATGGGCATATATCAGTAACCTCCATGTGTCGACTGAATTAAGGGAATTAGTAGCCAAACGCCATGCAAACACACGCACCTTAGGAGGAGCAGGGCACCTCCATAATAATGCCCAGACGGCACGTCGCCCGTCCGGTTCCCTGCTCGCTGCGACTGAAGAGGGACGAAGCTTGTCCTCAAGCGCCAGCCGATACGCGCTACGTACGGTGAAGATACCAGTACGTTATGCACCCCATGCAAGGAAATCTGCCCCCAGCCGAGGGGACGCTTTAATCTTTAGTATCTCCCGAACATCAACGGGCAAAAATACTTGTTGAAGTAGGGTTCCGCGCCATGCACCATGCTCGTCTAGGAGCTCTGAGACTCGGCGGAGACGGCACCTTCCCTGTTGGGTAATTGGTGGCCGACCAACAGGGTGTGGTATCCAGGAGTCCCGCCAAATTCGGACCGACTGCCCATTACCCGTGCGCCAGACTAAGCCTTTCTTCAGCAATTCCAACTCATGCACAATGGCCTGCCAAGTTTGTGACGCGTTGCTAGTGAAAACAGTATCTTCTAATCATCCATTAGGGAAATACCTTGCCTTCAAGACGCGCGTACAAAGACATTCCGGGTTGACCAAAATACGCCATGCTTGCCGAGCTAACATAGCTTGGTTGAAGAGTCTGAAGTCCTTGAATCCCATACCTCACCGATTTGGGCCTCGATGGCGAGTCCCAAGATTTCCAGTGGGTTTTCCTCTTGCCTCTGTACGCGCCCCACCAGTAGCTACGAATCATCCGTCCCAAATCATTGCAGGTGCTTCTAGGAAATTTAAACAAACTCATTACGAAGGTGGGTAGGGCTTGCGCCACCGCCTTGATAAGAACCTCACGTCCTGCTTGGGACATCAATTCCCCCCCCCCCCCACTATATAATTCTTTTTGTCAGTTGCTGCTGAAGATTGTGTAGTTTCGCTTTTGAAAAGCGGCCACTTGGCGTTGGAAAGCCAAGATATTTTTCCTTAAAGCTCACATTCACCACGTCCAAGTTGTGCATGACCTCCTGTTTGTTAGCTTGTGAACATTTGGGGCTGAACATTATAGAGCACTTGGCAGGATTTATGAGCTGGCCCGTAGCTCTAGCATATGTACTGAGAGCTTCTTTGACTTGGGCAGCCTCCTCTCCATTAGCACGAAAGAAAAATAAGGTGTCATCCGCGAACAGGAGGTGTGAGATGCCTGGAGCTTGGGGCGCACACCCGGAGTGGAGTGAGGCGGTTGGCTGCAATCTCCTGTTTTAGAATAGCATCAAGACCGTCAGCAACAAAAAGGAATAGGAAAGGTGAGAGGGTGTCTCCCTGCCGTAGTCCACGAGACGGTGCGAATGAATCCGAGAGGGCTCCATTGACTTTCACACAATACCTCACCGAGGTGACACACCTCATTATCCAATCCACCCATCGGTGAGAGAAACCCATCTGTTGCATCACTCGCTCCAAGAAAACCCAATCTACCCGATCGTAAGCCTTGGACAGGTCTAGTTTATAGGCACAAAATTTCTGCTCCGGGTCCTTCTCCTGTTTGATCGCATGAAAACACTCAAAAGCGATAAAGGCATTATCTGTAATTAATCTGCCCGATACAAAGGCGCTCTGCTCTGGGGACACCAACTCATCCAAAATAGGCCTCAACCTATTGACCAGGCATTTGGCTATCACCTTATATATGACATTATAGAGACTGATAGGCCGAAAATCAGTGAGTCGGGACGGCGAGTCAATCTTGGGGATCAAAACAATGACCGTACTGTTTATACCGTCCGGCATGACTCGAGAGGCAAAAAAAAATTAACCGCATTAATTATGTCATCCTTCATCACCGCCCAATGCCGCTGGAAGAATCTCACGGGGAACCCATCCGGCCCCGGCGCCTTTAGGGGCCCTATCTGGAACATTGCATTAGAGATCTCCTCATCGGTAAATTCCTTGCATAGATTATTGTTCATCTCCACGGACACCTTGGGCTGTATAAGCTGTAACACATCATGTGGATCCAACATTGGGTCAGCTGTGAATAAATTATGAAAATAACATTTTACCATCTGTAGCATGGTGGCCTGATCGGTGTGCATAATACCCGCCTCATCCGCCAGCCCACGGATTTTATTCTTTCTCGCTCGTCTAACTGCCTTCCTGTGGAACATCTTGGTGTTACGATCCCCTTCCTTTAGCCAATCAATCCGAGATCTCTGGAGCCACAACATTTCCTCCCTGTATAACAGCTCATTCATCTTGTCCATCTCCAGTCTTATTTCAGCTCGGTCTGCATTCATATTGGTTAGTTTCTCAAGCCTAGTACGTGACTTCTCTAGCTCTTGTGTAACATTGCCAAAAGTTTTATTACTCCAAGAGTGTAGACCAGCCATAACAGTAGCTAATATAAGAGCGTTTAGATCACTATTTGATGTGTCCAATATAAATATTCAACAAGCATTTTTTTAATTACAGCAAACATAAAGAGGTCAAAGTTTTAAATGTATTTTTTCCAGGGAAAAGTTCAAAATTGCCGGCTTGATCCATGGCAATAACATTTCCTATTTTGGTGAGCGAGTCGTCGGGGTCCTCTGTCACTAGTCGACCACCACCACCGTTGTATACGCGTAAATAAACTAATACAATGGTCCAAAAAAAAGCATACAGTAGGCGCGACAATTTTACGCAGAACTGGGTGTGGACGTGTGGTTGGGAAGAACAAACAATGCACGGGCTATATATGCTGCCTGCTGAGCCAGCCTTGCCGCTAGCAGTGGGAGCTAGCCTGCGGGCTTGGTGGAGACAGACGCCACGATCCAGCAGCCCCTTTGATCCACCTTCACTAGATTAAGCTCCACTAGTTTTTTTATAATCCATCGGTGTTCCCCAAACGCCTCAAGTTCGTGCTGTGTCGCCACTTTGTTGAGCAGCGGCGCGGGAACCGCACGGGCCGTCACACGACACGGGCCGACGTGCCGCGCTTGAGGCGTGCCGGACGAGCCACAGTGTCCGTCCGTCCAAAGGACGTGCCTCCCTCGCATACCCGAACGGAACGCGACGGCCGATGCGCACGGATCTTTCACCCGACGAAAGATAATGATTCACTAATCAAGCGGAGTACTAATTAACCTGGTTCTGTTGGAAGCCTGAATATTTGGCCTGGAACAATGTTGTTAAAACAAACGAAAAGCTGCGGCAAACATGGGCGCTTAAAGTTTGGCACGCACGTCTGCACGTTTGCTTCGCCCCGCGCCGTCCCGCTAAACCGGAGCACGATTCCTCGAAAGGCATGGCCGCATGGGGCGTCGCGCGTCCGGCGTCCGCGGCCGCTCGCTTCCACGTTTCTTTCTCCCGGGAACGACGGCGCCTCGCCTCGCCTCATCTTCACGCTATTTCCGTCGCCCCGCCCAAAACGCGACCGCTGCCGCCAAAAGAAGCGCGCGGCCGTGAAAACAATTTGCCAAGTATGAGGAGGTGAACAGAACGTGGTAAATTAAGATCGTGGCGGCCGTGAACCTGAGGCGCTGGTTTCGTGGGGCTACGTAGAGTACGTGCGTAGTACGAGGACGCCGTCGGCCGAACCGGCGCGACAGGCGCGCCGCCATTGGCGACGGCGTGGCCGGCCTGTTCTTTCCGCGGTGCCCGCCCACATGGCAGAGTGCGCGGCGCGCCGGTCGTTGCGGAATCTATCGAGCCATGCAGCGGTGGTTCACAAGAATCCGAGGAAAAAGGTTCCCATCCCTCGTACGCCAGCGGATCTGGGCGACCGGACGATTGTTGTATCTGTATGCCATTCTCGGGCTCACGCACGTTGGCGCACGGCACGTATATTCACTTGTGGGCTGGCATGGCACGGCACGAACGCAAGGCAGGAACAGGCACTCCGTTACCGGTTTACCGCACGTAGTACACCTGGCCGTGGCCCGAGAGCCGGTCACGAATTCAATGCGGCCGCTGGACAGCGCAGTGACATGGCATGAGTACAAACTCTTGGGACCCGACGCGAGTCTCGTGACGTCCAAGCTTCTTCCTCGCGCACGCCAGCGCGACAGTAATTTAATTAATTCCTACCGCAAATAATACCTGAATGATGGCATTTCGGTGGGGGCACGCTGGTTTCCGCGTGAAGCCACTTCCGTGAATAGTCCCTCTAATAACGCGCTGATCTGCCTATAGATCGCATGTTCGATACGGTTCAGTGCCTTGGTGTGAACCCCATGGAACTTTCCGTTGTTCATACGATGTTGTTTCGTCGCACATTGGTTGAACGCCCACCCAACAATGCAATGCACCAGTAGGTTGGGTGGGTGCCAAAATCACGACATTACGAACGGAGCGACGCCAAAAAAACCATGAAGCAAGACAATTATTGGGTGCCATTTCCAGAGGCAAAACACACATGAGTTGAGGTGGGGTTCAGCCAGAAGGGATGACACGACGCGGCGAGGTGAGGTGAAACTGAAACCTCTCCTCCAGACGTTGCGCATGACGGGGGAGCCGTAAAGCGCAGCGCGAAAAGAGCTGGTTATTTTGGCCATGTTACCATACTTAACCCCGCCGGTTAAAAACGCGGCCCCGAGGAGCAGCACAAAAAACACGCCGGCGCCACCACCACCGCAAACACAATCCATCGCCCGGGCCGGGGGTAACTTTTGCCCCTCTCTCCTCCCCTCCCCTCCCCTTTCTTTATAAACCACCCGCACATCCACCCCTTTGACCTCCACATCGGCTCGCCGTCCTTGACATTCCTCCTCCCCCACCCCACCCCGCCGTTTTTCTCCGCCGTCCGTCCGTCCGTCCGTCTTCCGTCCGGTGAGAGAGAGAGAGAGAGAGAGAGAGGAGATAAATACACTTTGTGGGGAGTGAGAAGCATTAGCGGCAGAGGGAGCCATCACCCTTCGCCACCGCGTACGTGTTGGGCGTAATTATATCTTCCCCGAGCGGCGATTTCTGGCCTCCGTCCCTCGCCCGCGCCTATAATATTCGTTCGTTCGGGTAGGGGGTCGTTCCGTCCACGCTTCACGCAGAGGAGTTGGTTCCTTCTTCCTGGGCGGAAATGGCGGAGGAGCACCACGGCGCCGGCGCCGGCTTCTGGCTGCCGGACGAGTTCCTCGACGACGACTTCTTCTCCGACGAGAAGGCGGCGGCCGCGGTGGCGGCGTCGGCCGCGGCCAGGAGCGACAGCGACGACGAGGATGGGCTCGGCGGGCTCGCGCGCCGCGTGGCCGGCCTCGACTGCGACGCCGGCGACCGCGCCATTCCCAAGGTTGGTTTTCGGTTACCGGACTCTCGTCTCGTCGCTTCTTGGCTTGGTTTGGGTTGGTTCGGCATCCCTGTTTGTTGTCTTTGGAAGCATCTGATTGTTGTTTCCCTCTCTCCGTGTCTCGCGCTCCAGGCGGAGGTGATGTCTGGGTCTCCGCAGTCCACGCTCTGCGTGCTGCAGGCCTCCGGGGAGGACAGCCCCACCGGCGGCGCGTCGCAGGTCAGCTCGCCGCCGTCCTCGCCGCTGGAGCAGCAGCCGGCCGACCCGTGGGACCTGCTGCACGAGGCGGCCGGCCAGGTGGCCCGCCTCGGCGTCGACAGCATCCCCGTGCCTGTTGTCAACCCTCCTCCCCTCCATGGCGCCGGCGTCGCGCCGCCGACGAGGAAGCCCTCTTCGCCACTGCTTCCCTCCCCAAAGCCCGTCGGCCCGTACCAGTACCCGCCGAACAACTCGCTCGCCCAGCGCCAGGCCCAAGTCGCTCGTGTGAGTTCCTCTGTCTTATGGCAGATTCTTGCGCTTTGTCTCTCCCGGTAGGGATTGTTCTCTGACGTTTTGGATGCCTTGTTTGGGTTTCAGTTCCATCTCCTGAAGCAGCAGCAGCTGATGAAGCACCAGCGGGAGCAGCAGCTGGCCATGGCGGCGGCCATGGCGTGGGGCTCCGCCGACGTCGGGCCGCTGGGGCTGAGCCCCTCGGCCTGGCCGCCGCTGCAGAAGTCCCCGCACCACGCTCCTCCGTCCGCGGGCGGCATGCGCGCCGTGTTCCTGACCCCTCCCGGAGCCAAGCGCGAGTGCACCGGCACCGGCGTGTTCATCCCCCGGCAGGCCGGCGCGCCCGCCGAGCCCAAGAAGAAACCAAGTGCGCATCCTTTTCCGCCCCCACTTCCTTTGCCTGCCCTGCCATGTCCCCCAAAAGTATTTTTAGCTAAAAATCCTGCGGTTCTGCTTGGCCTCAGGCTGCTCCACGGTTCTCCTCCCGGCGCGCGTCGTGCAGGCGCTCAACCTCAACGTCGAGGACCTCGGCGCCCGCCCGTGCTACCCCGGAGCCTTCGTTCTTGATCACGGTAAGCAGTTAATAATCCCTTCTCATTACGCACCAGCAACGCCAATGGTAATCGCATCTATATTTGGGGTTATAAATATCCATCAATGACATTTCGAACTGCTTCTGTCTCGCAGACGCGCTGGTGAGCCGGAGCAACGCGATGCAAGCGAGCCAGAAGCGCGAGCACAACGCCAATGCCAATGCCGACGCCGCGCACTCCCCTCCGCTCACCGTGGCGTGCGAGGTCAATCTCCCGCCGGAGTGGACGTACTGAGATGCATCGTCCGTCCGTCCGTCTCCCCCCGTTTCCATGGATTACTGCCATATTTAAGTATTACTTATTACTATCATCGATGGTTAGCGCTAGGTAGAAGTTAGCTAGAGGTAGGAGGCGGTGGCGGTAGCATCGATCAGCGTTAGGTGTTCTTTTGTGCGTGCGTGCGTGTGGTGATATATTGGTTATTTTGGAGGACGGTTGGTGATGCATGGATGGACGACGAAGAACGAACAACGGAGGAGAAACAAAATCCATGGCCTCCGTAGGTTGTTGCCGGGAGGAATAATAAGTGTCGTGGCTCCGACGAAGGAAGAAATTTCGGAGGTATGGTGCTGCCCGCTCAGCAGTACTAGCTGTGTTAAGGTGATGAACTGACGATGATAGGGAAAATATCATCGGCGGTTTGGAAAGGCGTCGCTGTAAGATATAAGTAAGGAAGAAAGAAATAAGAGCTCCATGTTTCCATTAGCGCTTATGGCTTGGATTGGTTTTGCTTTTGTTGCAATTCCACTTCGGTCAGTCATGTGTACGTACCATCATCCCTTTTGGCATCGTTCGGTTGCTTCATGAATAAGGAACCCCTCTCTTCTATAATAAGGAAAGATATAGTGGTGTTTTTAGTTTGGTGCTTGGGCTTTTCCTCCTTGTTGCATTTTGTTTTGGAATTATGTTTTCTGGTGAAATTCGGCGAGTTTCATCGCTCAGTGATTAACTACACTTACACTTGGAGTAGGTTGAACAGGGGTGAGGTGAGGTGAGGTGGTGGGTGCACTCCACTTGCGCACAAAAGTCTAATCAAGTGACGTACGGTTGCTTAACCCGATGGCATAGTGTGTTCTTTGTTAATTGTATAGCTGATGGTTCCGATTGGAATTAACGGGCCATCCGCCTCCAAAGAATCTTCTCCCCCGGTCGGGCCGGGCCCCCCGGTATCTTGCATCTTCACGGCTCGTGCCATGGTCTGACGGCGACGCCTTCACGGCTCGTGCCATGGTCTGACGGCGACGCCTGTGTTTGTGTTGTGTTGGGTCCCCGTAATTCTACGCCTCAATTATTTGCGAGATCCATCCACCCTCACTCCTCTTTAAAATCAACTCTGAAAATCAAGAGGTTGGGGCCGGGTTTATTTTGTTCCAATTAAATCAAGCCACATACACGGAAACACGGTGCACGCGCGGGCAGCAGGCAAATCTCGTCCGGGGCTGAGGCGAGTCCAGATTCCGTTACGTCCTCGCATGGCTCCATCCTGTCGTCCCGTAGCTTGCTGCCGTGCCCGCTCTGCTCTGACCGGGTCAATGTGGCTGGCTTTGTTGTTCTGCGCGCCGTCTCCCGCTTTCGTCCTGTTCCGTGCCTGCGCGGGCCTTGTCGAGCCCAGGGCGGGCCTCCGGTCCTCGGGCTCGGTCCGGATCAAAAGTGGCCGCGCCACATGTCGAGAGTTCTGCGGCCTGATCCTTCTCCTTTCTTTTTATCTCTCTTTCACGTCGGTGTTTTCTTCTTTTCTGCCGATCGAGAGCACATTGTGATGCCTTCCGCAGCGAATTGGAGAAAGATGGCAATCCCATTCGTATCTCTTTGAAGGGTACTACAATGGCACGATCGGACAAAGCGGATTGCCGCGTTCCCAAATGTTTCTTTCTGGAATGCCTTTTCTTGGATTCTTGTCGTACTTCTTGGGGCGACGGATATATGCTAAAACACTTTCGGAATGTTCGGTCCTAGCAGTAACTTATTGGTGAAATTCGGCTCTAACTTGTACTGTAACGCAGAAATTAGGCAAAAATGAGCAGTGCTATGCAGCCGACGATTTCCCAGCCGATGCATGCACGACACTAGCTTATCAGCGTTTGATTAAATTCCTCTCTAAATAAGGACCGTGAGATCCTATTATCATGCACATGTCGTCCAGAAATCATCGTGTGTGAAGCTATTCCGGGCAAAAATCCTCTGGCAATTGAGTTTATTCCACTACAAGCCGTGCCAATTTTTAAGAGACAATTCGTGGTAGTATGAGCTAGCAAACCGCCGGTATCGAGCCTCATGGGAGACCAAATTCTTCCCAAGTACTAATTGTACGGTCTTTTGTATTTTGCTTTGTCGCTCAGAGCGGCTCTACTCCACGTACCGTACCTACCATCATTACTGCTACTGCTAGTAGGAAACCTGGCCGTCCGTCCGGTTCGGTGGTCTGCTGTCTGCATCGGTGGAAAGGTGGGTGCGTCCGAGCTGGTGCGAGCGGCGCCCATGTGGCTCTCACGTTGCCGAGACACACCGGCCGGGTGGTGCACCAGTGGCACGGCCCCCGTCGGGGAGTAAATTGCATGTAAGCACCACAATGGGGACGGAAGCAGACGCATCAAGATTGGTAATTTTACGTGTCGAGACCAAGATTGAGGCGAGCCGTTGCAAAAAGACTAAAAGTGCGTTTTATACGTATTGATGAAAAAAGTGACCGGTTGGGCCCGCCTGTCAGCGACACGCTGGCCGATCTTGCAGCGTGCGCCCACGATCAAGGGCCGATCGACGAGGTGGCTCGCACCGCTTAGGGCGCTGGTGCGGTCGAGCTGACCCGACCACCCCGACCTCGCTCGCTTCATTCTCCTCGACCTCGCCCGCGGCCTGCCTCCCCGCCGCCCCCGCCACACCACGCCATGGATCGAATCGCTTGGCGCTATCACCTCCCATGCTGCTTGCTGCCCTCATGACCTCCTCTCCTCATGGCTGCTGTGCCTAGGCGACGATGGCCTCGGCTACTCCGTGAGCGACGATGGCTGTGCGATGAAGGCGGCGACCTCCCCGCTTAGGCCTCGATGGCGATGGCGGCTACTCCACTCGAGTACAGAGCGAGGACGAAGATTTTATGGAGCCGGCGTTGTCGATGGAGCAGAGGTCAAGATGGCGCGAATTTGGGTGGCCAACCCTAGCACCGCCCATCATTGGACTCATGGCTTCGGTGGTGTTCTCGTAAGTGTTCCACTGTGCCATCTTTGCAAATTGAAATTGGGGATTAGGGTTATGGTTTACTAGCTGGTTTATCGTCTGCATGTTTAGCACTCTAATTGCTAGTCCTAAATAGAGCATGAAGTATAGTGGATTACATGAGTCCTAACTAGAGCATAGCAGAGCAGCATTAGTCCAAATTGTCATAGTGGATCATTAGAGCAGAGCGAAGCGGAGAAGCTTTGCTATCGCTAAGTTTATATGTTAACTAGTTATCTCAAAATAGAAACCATCAGTTTGCTGTCGGTTAAATGATTATATGTTAATGAAGCAAAGCTATGTTTAAACCAATAGTGGATTAAATAATTCCTAACTAGAGCAGAGCACCATTAGTGGACAATTCTGTTAACTACTCATCTGAAAATACAAACCATCGCTTTCTTTGTCGCTAAGTACCCACTGTAATAATTGTTACTTTGTTTGATTTTTTAGTAATTGTTTATTTTATATGTTAACTTAAACATTTTTGTCTGTTATTTCATTTTGCAGTTTGTATGATGACATTTTGGATGTTAGGTTCTATTTTGATGCTTGAAATGTTTGAGTCAAGCTCTGCAGCAGCTCGATGTAACATACCGAATATGATTGCGATGATGGAAACCCAAGGATTTAGTGAATATGATCTGTTGTTTCACATTGAGAATCCACAATTAGGGAGAAAGGATTGGAGATGGTAGAGTGTAATGCTGAGTTGCAATTAGTAAAGAAGCAGGTTAAGGAGTCTAAGGTCTTAAATTTGCTAGTGAGGGCATGTCCACCTCCTTGCATGCAGTTTGAGAGGCAAGAATTATCCACTGTTGTGTATGAAGAGCCTGTGTTATATGATCTCGATGAGCCACTCATCTATGCTGTTAATGAAGAAGGGTTGCATTTGAAAGTCGAGTAGCAGCAGCAGCAGCTTAGCTCATGGTACTGGTGTTTGCACACAAGAGAGCAAGAATGTAAAAGGAAAACTGAAAGCTGTTTTAGAAATAGAAGAAGAAGAGGATATGATGGCGGTGGTGGTTACGATTGTGAAGGTGAAGAGGACATTGATGTACCACCTTTTTATATGGGTGATGCTTGATGACATAGAGATGGTGAGGAAAGAAACAGAAGAGTATGATGAAATGGAAGAGGAAGAAACAGATGATGAAGAATCGAGGAGGAAGAAGTGGTGCATTATGAGGGTGACACAGAGGTTGAGGAACTTTTTCAAATGGATGAAGATGACAAAGTTGTTTCACAGGATGAAGAAACTGTAATTGTACATGAAGAGAAGAAGAAGAAGAAACAGAAGCTTCCAGTTAGGAGAGGGCCTACAACAAGGTCACATTCAAGTGTAGTACCAGAGGAGGAACCTGATTTCAGACCTTCATCTGATGAAGAAGAGAAAGGATTGTTGAAGGAGGTGATGATGATGGTTTTGAGCCATTGTCATTTGTGCTTTGCCAAAGAAAAGGAAGAGCAGGCAAGCAGAGGCCTCCTAGAAAATGGTACAATGAGAAAATGGAGGCACCACATGAGCAATTATGTCTACACATGTGTTTCTTGGATCAACATCAATTCAGAGAGGCTTTGTTGAACTTACACATCACTCAAGGCGAAACTTTAGATATCATAGGAACTCGGATCAAAGAATAATTGTAGAATGCAACCAAAAACATTGCAACTTCTTTATGGTGGCAGCAGTTATAAAAGGTGAAACTACTTTTGTAATTAAGAAGATGAGAATGAAGCACACTTGCCCTATTAGTACAGAGACAACAAGGGTAAGTGCCAAGTGGCTTGCATGTAAGTATGAGTCACTGCTCAGATCTGATCTAACAACCGGCATTCAGACTTTGATTGATGCTTGCATGGAGAAATATGGTGTGGATGTGCCCAAGTCAATGGCATATAGAGCAAAGAACATAGCTATTGATGCTGTGCTAGGAGACCACAAGAAGCAATACCCTAGGTTGAAAGACTATGCTCAGACAAAGTGATGGATACAAACCACAGGAGTAGAGTAGTAGTCACTCTCAGAACTCCAACACCCATCGAAAAAATCCCCATCCAGTCCAAGATTCCATGCTATGTTCTATTGCATCAATGGAGCAAGGGAGGGTTTCTCAAGGGTGCAGACCATTCATTGGTTAGTTTGTTCACCTTGTGCATTAGTTACATATTGTTTCATCTTGAAATGCATTTGAATGTTCTAAATATTGAATTTGCTTGCTCATTCGGTGTTGATGGGTGCTTCATTAAGTTAACTCTGGTGCTCAACTACTTGCTGCCATTGGTAGAGATGGCAACAACAATATATACCCACTAGCATTTGGTATTGTTGGGCAAGAGGACAAAGCTAATTGGTGTTGGTTTCTACACCAACTTAAAATCTGCCTAGGAGGAGAAGAGGGACAGTTTGGTCCATATACAATAATGTCGATAGGCAAAAGGTATGTGCTTGCATCTTATGTCCTTGGTCCTATATGGTTGTTTTGTGCTAGATATTAGCTTAGCTAGTTTAATTGTGTGTCCCAGGGGCCTACTATATGCAGTGAATGCTGTCTTTCCTAAGTGCAACCAAAGGTTCGCCTTAGGCATATCTATGCAAACTTCAAAATGCTGGGTTTAGGGGGGAAGATCTGAAGAAGTGTATGGATAATGCTGCCTATGCATATAGTGAACACAAATTTAACATTGCAATGAATGACCTTAGAGCTGAATGTCAGGAAGCTTGGGAGTGGCTTTGTCAAATACCCAGGAAAACATGGGCAAGGCATGCATTTGACACAAACTGCAAGACTGAACTTGTAGTTAACAATTTGTCTGAGGTGTTCAACAAGTATGTCCTAGATGTTAGGAAGAAACCAATTAGGACAATGTGTGATGGAATAAAGGATAAACAGATGATGAGGTGGCATAGGAATAGGGAGAGTGCAAAGACAGCTAGATGGGACATAACACCCCATTATAGTGAGAAGCTAGAGGTTGAGAAGGAGAGGGCCAAATATTGCAAACCAATTCAAGCTGGTGTGAACTTGTGGCAGGTTACAAGTGGGCAGCAAACCCATGTTTAACTTGCAAGTGCACACATGTGGGTGCAGAAAATGGGACCTCAGTGGCATCCCATGTAACCATGCCATCTCAGCAATCAACAAGGGCAAAAGAAAACCAGAGGATTATGTCAGCAAGTTCTTCAAGAAAGAATTTTATGTGGCAGCTTATGAACCAATGATCTATCCAGTTCTGGTGAGCATGATCGACAAAGACCCTGGTCCGGACATTGACCCACCTGCATTTAAAGTGAAGAGAGGAAGAAAGAAAGAGAAGAGGATCAAGGGGAAATTTGAAGTTCCAAAGCCTAAGGACACATCAAGAATGGGGACTATAACATGTGGCAATTGTGGACTGCAAGGACATAGGTACACAAGCTGCCTCAAGCGGTTGAAGCTGAGCTGGCTTTGAGGAAGAACAAACATGTGGTAATCCTCTTATAAGTGGTTTTCCTTCTTGTACATTCCATTTTTTAAGTACTAACTCATTTTCCTTCTTGTTTATGCAAGCCTCTTGCAAGGAACTCCAATGGTGGTGGTGTTGCTGCTACTACACCAGCAAGAACAACCTCTCATGCAGCTCCTGGAGAGGTGCTGCAGTGCAGTGCTTTGGGAGAGGTCTTTGGGATAGGTGCTTTGGGAGAGGTCTGCAGCAGCTCCAATTCTTGGGAAGAGGTGCTGGGGAGGTGGTCTGCAGTGCAGCTGCTTTGGGAGAGGGAGAGGTGCATTCTCTGCCCCAAGACAATCTGGTCCCTCCACATCTGCTTTGGGAGAGGTGCCGGTGGTAGACATACTGGATGGGGAGGTACTTTTATGCAAGTGGTAACTAGATACTTCATGTGTGTGTTGTTGCATCCTATGATACAATGTCATCTTTTCTTTGGTGGTGTACTTTAAGAATCAATGCCATATATGGCTTTTGTTGATGTGGATGCAACTTATGAGTGAATGGTCGAATGGACTATCTTCATGTGATATGTTCTTTGGAGTTATTGATATGTTGTCTATGCTCAAAATGGTTCTTTTTATGATTGATATGTTATCTATGCTCAAAATTGTCCTTTTTATAATTGATGTGTTGATGAGTACCACCTAAAGCCATCATTTTGGGTCTAGGGTGGTTCGGGGTCGACGAAACCACCTAAAGCCATCATTTTGGGTTTTGGTGGTTCGGGTCGATTTAAACCACCTAAAGCCATCATTTTGGGTTTTGGTGGTTCGGGTCATTTTAACCACCTAAAGCCATCATTTTGGGTCTAGGGTGGTTCGGGCCCATTTAAACCACCTAAAGCCATCATTTTGGGTTTTGGTGGTTGAGGTCGACGGAACCACCTAAAGCTACCAACTAGGGTCTAGGGTGTCTCGGGTCGATTTTAACCACTTAAAGCCATCATTTTGGGTTTTGGTGGTTCGGCCCATTTAAACCACCTAAAGCCATCATTTTGGGTTTTGGTGGTTCGGGTCCATTTAACCACCTAAAGCCATCATTTTGGGTCTAGGGTGGTTCGGGTCATTTAAACCACCTAAAGCCATCATTTTGGGTTTTGGTGGTTGGGGTCCCACGGAACCACCTAAAGCTACCAACTAGGGTCTAGGGTGTCTCGGGTCGATTTTAACCACTTAAAGCCATCATTTTGGGTTTTGGTGGTTGGGGTCATTTAAACCACCTAAAGCCATCATTTTGGGTTTTGGTGGTTCGGGTCCACGGAACCACCTAAAGCCATCATTTTGGGTCTAGGGTGGTTGGGGTCCATTTAAACCACCTAAAGCCATCATTTTGGGTTTTGGTGGTTCGGGTCCACGGAACCACCTAAAGCTACCAACTAGGGTCTAGGGTGTCTCGGGGTCGTTTTACCACTTAAAGCCATCATTTTGGGTTTTGGTGGTTCGGGTCATTTAAACCACCTAAAGCCATCATTTTGGGTTTTGGTGGTTGGGTCGACGGAACCACCTAAAGCCATCATTTTGGGTCTAGGGTGGTTCGGGTCATTTAAACCACCTAAAGCCATCATTTTGGGTTTTGGTGGTTCGGGTCGACGGAACCACCTAAAGCTACCAACTAGGGTCTAGGGTGTCTCGGGTCGATGGAACCACTTAAAGCCATCATTTTGGGTTTTGGTGGTTCGGGTCCATTTAAACCACCTAAAGCCATCATTTTGGGTTTTGGTGGTTCGGGGTCGACGGAACCACCTAAAGCCATCATTTTGGGTCTAGGGTGGTTCGGGCCCATTTAAACCACCTAAAGCCATCATTTTGGGTTTTGGTGGTTCGGGGTCGACGGAACCACCTAAAGCTACCAACTAGGGTCTAGGGTGTCTCGGGGTCGACGGAACCACTTAAAGCCATCATTTTGGGTTTTGGTGGTTCGGGGTCGACGAAACCACCTAAAGCCACCTAAAGCAACTATTCCTTTTGCAAATGCATTTAAGCATTTAAGCATCACTCTAACATATGTAACTATTCCTCAAATGCATTTAACCATCAATATAACATAAGCATCAAAATGTCAACATTTTCAGTCTAACATAAGCATCACTATGTCATCATTTTCAGTCTAACATTGAAAGCAAATGATACTAATCGGAGTTCAACACATTATAGGAATACACAACCATTGTTCACATTACATAGTGGAGTTCAATGCACAATCCATCCTTTTCTCACAAAAGGATGAATAGCATATTATTGGGTACATAAACAGCCGAGTTCCCAATTAGTTCTAGAACCATACATTACACAACCATAATTCTAAGTTACTAGGCCATTGCACAGCCATCCTTCCCAAAAGGTCTGCAATGCCCACTAATCTCAATTCATCTTGTTCAGTTCTCCAAGATGGCCTGGATCCCTTGATTTTCTCCTTGAGCTTCTCCTCTCCTTCATGAGCTCACTAATCTTAAACTCTTGCATCTGCTTCTCTTCATTATGGTTTTCCTTGAGCTTCAGCAGATCAAGAACTCGGAACTTCAACTCTAGCTTCTCTTGGGTGAGCTTCTCCTCAAACTTTGTGAACTCTGCATTCTTCAACTCCAAATTCATCCTAGCCTCACTCATCAATTCCTTCTCTTTCATATTCTTCAACTTGAGGTTTTGGATGGCGGTTGCTTGAGCACTTGTCGGGTTGCACAGATTTCATACTTCATTGAAGCTTCTCCATAGCTGCATCTTTCTTTGCCATTTGTGCATTCATACCAGCCACCAATTCAGCTCTGCATTGGTGCTGATATGTGACAAATTGACCGCAGATAACTGAAATCCACAACCTTATCCTGCTGAAAGTCCACAAGTTGGTGCACATCTTTCACTAACTTGTCATATTCTCGCATTCAAACTCTTGTTTTCTTCATCAAATGGTGAATAGTTAAAGCACTTTGAAGATTATCATCCACCCTAGCAGACTTGCTCTGTTCAACCATTGACCAAAGCTTCACAAATGCATTCTCCATTGTTGGGGCCACCGCTCATCAACCCACCGAACAAACCCACAATTCGACCTTCCCGGAAAAATAACAAGGCAATATTTAGTACTATACAACTACTATGAGTAGTAAGCAACAATTAGTTCATGCCAAGAGCTAATGTTGGTACCGACCAACACCGAATTTGCACACCCTAAGCAAGAGGGTGATCAAGATATAATTAGCGGAGTAACACTCCATTCAACTTTGCATAATTACCAACTTACAATTGGCCATTAATATAATGGAATCCTACATTAGCCTAGCTAAATACACTACAAGATTTCCTCTCATCGTGATAAGCAACAGTTACTTATTAAGAGTCACACATGAGCTAATGGAGGGGCTAATGTGAGTACTAAGGAACATTGCATACAAGTTTAAATGAGTACTCAGTTTAAATAAATAGCATTTGCACACAACAGAGCATTCATGTGCACAACAGAGCATGCTTGAGCCTATATTTAGCCTAAATGCACTCCACTGACCATAATATTCATCATTCCTACAATGAGCACTATAGTATGGCATATATGACTGACAAAATTACCAATCACATAACTGAATCACAATTGGCAAACAAGACTCTGTGACTTCCAATGAACATATCCTGTGCATAATCAATAAGGCAAGAAATATACCGGCTCAGACATGCTAAGAACCTTCTCCCACCATTGTTCCTTCAAATGCAACAAGCCTCTCGATGGCTTCCCATGTTTCTCGCACAAGACTATCGATCTAGCTCAAGACCATTGTAATCCGGGTCTGAAGAGAGAAAGGCACCTGCCCAAGCAAAATCCAAGTTAGCATCATGTGCAGAGGACGAGGACAAAGCAAATCAAACGAAATCCTCACACCAAAGACCACCTACAGAAAAAATCCCCAAAATTTCCTAAACCTAGCCCTAACCCTAGCTCCAATGGAGTAATCGACCGTTGAGCCCATCGGTGGAGGTTTGGACTGCATGTACGGAGGCTTGAGTTCTCGTCGCGCTCTCGTCTTCAAAACCATGGTCTGCTGTTGTCAGTGTGGCCGGGCGGCGGGTAATGTAGCAATTGCAAGCAGGCGAGAGAAGGAAGAAGAACGAAGAGAAGAGCGGGGAATGAGTGGGCTGGCTCGACCGCACCAGCACGCCCTAACGGGTCGAGAGCCGGCCTCGTCGATCGGCCCAATCGGTAATGGCGGCACGCCAAGATCGCCAACAGCGATGTCGCTGACGGCGGGCCCAACCGTCGACTTTTTCATCAATACGATAAAACGCACTTTTAGTCTTTTTTGCAACGGCTCGCCTCAATCTTGGTACTGACACGTAAAAATTACCAATCTTGGTACCAATCTGCTTCCAATGCCCCAATTGTGGTACTTCTGTGCAATTTACTCCCCGTCGGGCGATTGGGTCGCGGCTCGTTGTCACGCTGGTTGTGCGAGCGTGTCGCCTCTGATTGCTCGCCCATTCCCTTCTTTATCAACTCAAAACCACCCACTGGTGTTGCTTAACAAGTGTACTCTGCTTAAAAAATATGTACGGTACCGTATGTTCTAGTACGACCATCATGGCCGGGGTGGCACCCCGCCCGTAGTAGACTAGCAGTGTGTTGTTCGAATCTACGGAAGGCGAGCCAACGGGGAGGATGGGCGGGCTCGTAGGAGTGCCTGTGGCAGTACGAGGGATTTCAAAATGCTGTGGCGCGCTTCCTCGCGTGGCCTGCTGGGCTAGAACTGAGATGGAAGATGAGCATGGCAGTGGGCAGGCCAGCAGCATGTGCCTAGAGATTTGAACTGGCAGGGCCGGGCTTTAATAATGCGCATTCTCTGACATGTGGAGTAGTCAACCCTGGGCAAAGTATGAGGAGATTTAAGCATGATTTATTCTTTGCTTATGTCATACACCCACATGGGTGGAGACGTGACCAACTAACAACAGGAGTAGTACTTAATTAAGAACCGAAGTACGTAGAAATGCAAGGCAAATGGAGGCTTGCGGTGACATTTGCAGTATAATTGTATTGCCACTGCATGCCAGAGTCCCGGTACTATTAAGTTGAGAGTATAAAATTAGCATTCCAAGTCAAATGGCAGCAGAACCACACAAACACAAAGTGTGCGTTTGTATCCCTGGTCAAATGCTAGCTTCCATTTGTCGGCACCTGACCGCAACCATGTGAACTTTTTGGCGCCGTTTGAATTTCCCTCCAACGGCGCTGCGGCAGGCAGAGACAAAGAGCAAGAGGCGGGGTCCTATCCTAGCCTATCCTAGGTATCCTTGAGGCTAGCCATAGTGGGAGTAACTTAGGTAGTAACTTAACACATCCCAAGACAATTTTGCTTATGTGGCAAGTATTTAATAAGGAAAGAGGTGCTTGTGGTAACATAATATGTTACTGTAACATAGCGCTTTCCGAGGCAATCTATGATACTACAATATGTTACTTTGCACTATGAAGGTAGTAACTTACATTAGTGTCATATGCATGACACTAGTCTAAGTTACTCCCCACTATGACCAGCCTGAACCTGAAGACGCGAGGTTTGGCATGCCTCCCACTAGTGTTTCACCGGCAGTTTTTGGCTTGGGCCATTCAAGCTGGTCCTGTAGCTCCGAGTGCTTCACCAGTGACCAGACAGGGCTATGGCCTATGAGGGGACCGATATCACAGTAGTACATCAGCGAAGTACAGCGATCAGAGCTCTTTTTACAGTACAGAAAGAGTAATTAATTTTGTGATCCTTGCTTACTGTGACTATTTCTCTCTAGGACCACCGAGTTGTGGCTGCAGGAACAAGGTCATTTTCTTCATAGTTACAATGGGGGTGGGAGGAGGGGCTGGTCCTTAGCTTGAGATCGTAGGAAGTGATTCTTTTTCTTCTTTTGACAGAAGATCGTAGGAAGTTATGGCCGCCGGCAAATTAACAAACGTCATGCGTTGACATTTTGGTATGTGATGGTAAGAGCATCCACAGCTAGAATTGACAAATCAGCACTCTATACACCCGCGGACGTATCCGGACGGGCCCTCATAATTCGCTTCCGGCATTCACATATCTCAAATCTGGACTTTCACATGCAAATCCATACACGTCGATCATACAATCCAATGTCGCACGCAAATAACAAATATTGGTACCGAACATAAATAGTGTTTACAAAATTTTTATTTTAAGTGCATAACTCAAACATCAACTCTTTGGTTTTCATTGTGGCTTCAGATATGCTCCACAAGATCATTGAGTAGTTGCGCGTGCACCTGATGATCTCGAAGATTCTGATGCATCTACAGAAAGTTCATAAGCTGAGCTGCATCTTGATCTTCTGAAATTTCAACTTGTTCACCCGGTGCTGCAAAATCATGGGTTAGGGCTACACCATCACCCTCGTCCTCAACAATCATATTGTGCAAAATAACACAACATGTTATGACCAGCCATAAAGTTTCCGATTCCTACATCATCGCAGCCCCATGAACAATTCCCTAACGAGCTTGAAGCACTATGCATGCCATCTCCACATCCTTTCCTAGCCACTTCCTGCATTGTTGCAAAGTGGCTCTGTTTATTGCCATGCGGTTCAGATATGGTCTTCACAAATGCCGCCCACTGGGGATAGATGCCATCGGCAAGATAGTATCCCGTGCTGTAGTCTTGGCCGTTGACGATGCAGTTGCACGGCCGTGATTCCCCATTGCAAAGCCTCATGAACACCAGAGATCGTTGAAGCACGTTGATGTCGTTGTGAGAACCCGGCATTCCAAAGAAAGCATGCCAAATCCGTAAGTCATGTGATGCCACCGCTTCTAGTATGATGGTGGCCTTCTTGGTGTGAGTGTGTGACCTTGATACATTCCCCGTAAACCTTTGGGGCAGTTCTTCCATTGCCAACGCATGCAATCAATTGATCCAAGCATTAATAGAAACCCCCTCGCCTCTCCAATAGCCAACAACTTCTCTGTGTCCTGCGCACACTACAAAAAATACACTTCTGTGATGATACGTATTTGTCACAGTAGGTCACATTTTCTGTCATGCATGTACATCCATGACGATTTTATGACAGAATCAAGATAGTCATACATGTACTGTCGTAGAAGTGTTTCATGACATTACCAAAATTATCATCACGGAAGTGTCCACTTCCATGACAATAAATGCCGCGTCATGAAAGTGCTTTCGTCAAGGGAGACCGACACGTGGCATCCACCGTAACGGGTCGCCATTAGCTATCGAGTCCGGTTTTGGATCCGATAACCCGCTAACAACCACGACCAATGCCGATTTTTCACATGTAAAATTCTCATTAACCAACGGAACCACGTGTCAGCTCCGCGTTGGCACAGGTGTCACTCATCCAATGGGCGAGATGCGCCTATGATATGTTGACACGTGGACCGGCGCAAAAGTGGCTCATAAATATTAAATGGGCCGGCCCAACTAAAGGCTCCACAAGATTTTACGGACCATAATGGGTCGGCCCAGCTAAAGGCCCACAAGATTTTGTAGACCATAATGGGCCGACCCAGCTAAAGACCCACAAGATTTTGAGGACACTAGTGGGCCGGCCCGTTAACAGGCTGCCATATTTTGGGCCAAATGTCGGCCCATATTTGATCCAATCCATTAACAGCCTGCCACGTTCTGGGTCTAATAAAGGCCCATATGAGATCCGACCCGTTAATAGCGTACCATGTTATGGGCCATATTACGGCCCAGATTAGATCCGGCCCTTTAGGAGGCTTTGGGCTAAATTATGGCACATATCAGATTCGGCCCGTGAACTGGACGTTGTTCTTTTGAGCCCACTTGAGGCCCGGTCAGGATTTCTGTTTGCTAAAGGCTCATTTAATAATACATCATGATATTAGTTTCGGCCTGTTAAAGGCCCGTTTAACATTTCGGCTCTATATTTATTTCGGCATGTTAAAAGCCCGTCATATAGTTGGGCCTAACTATGGCCCACGTTGCATCCGGCCTGCTCACAACCGATAACCAGATTGGGCCAAACAAGGACCAAGACAATTTTGGCCTGTTAACAGCCCGTGATGTGATTGGCACGATCATGGGCCGGGGTCTATTTCGGCCTACTATCGGCCCGTGAGTTGTTCGGCACGTTTCAGGTCCAACCTACTTTTAAGCCTTCTAAAAGCCCATTGAATTTTCTTGCGAAAATAGGGCCGGCGGTTTACTCGGCCTATTAAAGGCCCGAAACTACTAGTGGGCCAGTTTACATTTAGGCCTGTTAACGGACCAAGATGACTAGGCCCATGATGCGGATCATACATAGTGATTTGCATGACGGCCCGATTATGTATCGTAATTTTACGGTTTGGCCAGTTTACTGCAAAGACAGGATATATATATATATATATATATATATATATATATATATATATATATATATATATATATATATATATATATATATATATATATATAGTAAAATAACTGCAGCATCTTGAATAAGAAAAAACCTAGACTATACAATAAAGAAATTACGACATATTACATCTACTGGGCATCAAAGTTCGCCACTAAGATAATAAAGCACAAGCAGACATCAGATTACATACACTGGGCATCAAAGATCGCCACCAGTGCAAATAAACACGCCGACAAAATAATATACAGAACCGACAACACTCCAATAGATTTCAAGAAAGGTTAGCCCTGCTCGGGAGCTGCAGTGCAGGCAGCTGAGCAAGCTGGTGAGACTGCACTTGTTTGACGCTTATATCCTCCTCATTCTGAAAGAGAAACAAGCAGACATATGACAGGTTTTGCACATATAAGTATCAGTGCTGACAATTCATCACATTTCTTATTGACGAATAAAGTGACACAGTTTAAATAGCATTAACACAATATGGTATTGTTCAGGTTAAGACATGGCAGAAAGTGACATTGCAAAGGAGTTGGCAGCTTCACGACACCACTAGATTACAGATCAAGAACTCATAAGTATCAACGGTTAGTGTGCTGTCAACTTATCCCATTTCAGATTGGCAAATAAATAGACGGTTTAAATAATAGTAGAATGATATGACATTGTTCATAGTTAAGCCATTGCAGAATATGACAATGTGCTGTAGTGGGTAGGTTCACCGCACCACTGGATTACGGATCAAGAACAGAAGCATACATGCAGTGCAAAAGAAGATCACTTGCTCTGTATAGTTTAATTTACATGGTATGAAGAAGGAACTTGGTTGTACTACTAAAAACTTAAATTGAGGAGGACAAACTTTTGTTTATGAACTACATAATAAACTTTAAACATGCAATTTGATGCAAACACAAAAAATAAACAACTGTTGCAGTCATGCCTAACCAAATATACACAACAAAGTTTGAAGACTTGAGAAGGACAAACTTACATTATTGGTGAAGACAGGCTCTATAAAGCCCTTGTCCATGCTGATGAGGGGAATTGAAGAATCTTCTTCATAAGCATTGCCTTTATTCTACATTTGTTAAGAGTAAATATAGATGTGATAATATAAGAAAAAATGGAGAATATTTAAGATAAGATGAAGACTGATGCTACATACCAAGTAGCTATAAATGTAAGTACAACGATACAGGCAAAAGATACAGCCAAGAAGAATGCAGAGCTAAACTTCTTCAGTACCATCGGTGTTATCTGATGTGTAGAAAATGGAGGGTAAAGGAAAATAAGCTGCAGAGTGATGATACATGAACAACTAGCTATTAATATAAGTACACTGATAAAGGACAGCACATACTTATAAGAACAATGAAGAGCTAAAATATTTCATTGGCATTGGATATATTCTACACTAATGTAACCATTCATACAGTGCAGATAATTTTGAGCAAACAATTGATAAGCAACCTATCATGCATACTGCTGTCACATGATGAACCAGGTACGAATGCAAGTACAGTGATACAGGACAACATGTACTAACAAGAGCAAATCAGCGGGCAACATATTTGCGATATCCTGTCGTCCTTTTCAAGTGAATAGGGAATGATTTGACAACCAACATCTAAACTGACAATTAGATCCCTCGTGACGAGATGTTGAGACCATGCGATTGTATACATGGTAACCCTCCTTGGCTTTCTCTGACCTCATTGATCATACCTCGACAACTTGGAATACTCATCGGATAGAGGATGTATTTCTACCATGGACGCCTTGGTGATCTTGGAGATCTCATTATGCACAAGAAATATTCCTAATTTTCATGCATGGAATTTTAAAAAGAATGACATTTTCTCGATTCATTTAGCATATTAAATGTTGGTGTCAACGAATCAAAGAAGGGAGGCTTGGTTGGAGGGCAATGCGGGCTCTTCCAGTTCTGACCGTGAAAAGAGTTCATGGAAATTACTCTGAAATACTAAAGTACCCATGAATGTTTGGTTGTTCTTATAGAGACTCTCGAAGCACTCTTTGCCAACCGAGGATGTTAAGGCTCGACGAAATATGGCTACAACTAGTTCTTGCGGACTGTATGGTGCTCAGGACTCATGGAGGCATTCCTTTCTGGAGTGCTCTATGTCCAGATGCATCTGGGCACTAGTGGATGGAGAGCTTGTGGAATACCTTACTGTCACAAGTGAACCTGGAGCTAAGAAGTGGCTTTTTGCTATGTTACACAGTTTATCTCACAATGCGTTCATAAAAAATGCGGTACCTTCGTGGGCGGTCGTCTTGGAGGAAAGCGATTCACGAAGGAATTTTTCAAAGCCTGCATAGTACACATTCTTCATTGGCCGATTCATTTTCGAGCTTGAAATCTTGAAAACCCAAGGGCTGCAAATCACCAAGGGGGCCTGAAAGTGCAACTAATCTTCGAGTGGTTTTGGTAATTCATAACAACATATACATCATTATTCTAATGTCTACTCAAAGAATATTTCAAGAAAGTTCATTTTAGGTATGGCAATGAGATGTAAATGTGTACCCCTCAAAATGCAAAGGACGTGTGTTGGCAAAGCTTCAAGACTCTACATTTTTGGTTAAGTGATTGAAGATCACATTGAGTTCATAGGAAAGCCAATATTAAAAGGGGATGAGATTTTGATTATGGACTAACTGCTCAAGTGCTTAGAGATATTGGTCCAAAACCCCCAGCCACACTCTGACATTCAAGTATGTCCAAAACCCTAAAGTCACTCTCGGTCCCATCGAAACACATCTACTCAGACTCACTGAGAAACACTTAACATAGCAGCTGCCTAAACCCTAGCAACTTGGTCTCACCGAAGAGAACTTGCCAACCTTTTGTTATGCATTTATTTCACTTTAGAATTTTTGAGTGGTTTCAGTCGGTCTCACCGAAGTGTGGAAAGTGATTAGGTCATCACCCATCGGTCTCACCGAGTTGTTCTATCTGGTCTCACCGAAAAGCCTAAAGTTGAAACCATTTGTACTAGTCGGTCTCACTGAGTGTTTTCACCTGGTCCCACCCAGTAATGCATAAAGGTGTGTAACTATTTGACTTTTGGTGCTACCTGTATATACCCCCACGACCCACCCATTCACTAACTTTCAGAGAGCAACCTGGACAAAACTGCCACCTCCCATATCCATTTTTTGATAGAGAACCACCTATGCTTGTGTTCAAATCAAGGGGATTCCACTCCAACCTTTGATCCTTAATGTCTATCTTCCCAAGTTGCTTTCCACTCCAATCCCTCTCCTACCACATAGCCAAATCTGAGAGAGAGTGTTTGAGTGTTGAGGAGACTATCTTTTGAAACACACGAGCAGTGAGTTCATCATAAACAACATCTATTACCTTTTGGAGAGTGATGTCTCCTAAATTAGTCATGTGTCACTTGGGAGCCTTCAAGCTTGTGGAGTTGAACCAGGGAGTTTGTAATGGCATGGGGTTCGCCTACTTCATGAAGATCTACACCGAGTGAGCTTAGTCCTTCGTGGGCGTAAATCATGATGGCTTAGACAAGGTTGCATTCTTTGTGGACCCTTTGTGGGCGGAGCCCTCCATGGACTCGCACAACCATAACCCTCCGTGGGTTGAACTCTCCATCAATGTGGATATACGATAGCACCACCTATCAAAACCATGAGAAAAATCATCATCGTGTCTTCATTGTGTTTGATTATCTCCAAACTCTCCTTTACATTCATGTGCAAAGTCTTTACTTTCCGCTGCCTACTATCTTTGACTTGCATGCGTAGGATGTTACAAGACTGGCTAGAATTGCTAAGATCTGCCAAGAAATAAATTGAGTTTTTGTTGGTCAAGTAGCCTAATCAACTCCTACACAGTGACAAGTGCAGTGGGAACATGGACTGCTCATCCTGAGGCTCCACCGGCAGTTTTTTTTGCCAAAATCCACGTTGACGCAACTATCTTGAACACATGCACGAGAGGATCGACATCGACGGTCTGTCGCGATCAATATGGTAACTATCTGGACAACTCTTCTCTTGTTATATTTGGTATCCATGATGTTGCAACTGTGGAGGCGATTGCATGCCGAAACACACTGTCTCTGGGTGAAGATCTACTCATCCTTTTTCACGTAGTGCTCATCTAATTTTTTATTGTGGCCTCAGACTCAAAGTAGGTGGCAAATGATATCATCGAGGATAATCAAGGCAGATATGGTCCTATCATTAGCGAGATTAAACTAAGAGCTCTAGGTTTTAATTGTAATTTTATTTTTGAAGGTCGTTCCGCAAATGGTGAAGCGCATAGCCTAGCTAAATTTTCTCATTCGCTCGATCAGGGGCGTCTGTGTGGCTTAGTCAACCTTACAATCCTATTTGCATTTCACTAGTCGTCAACCCGTGCTACTGCATGGGCTAGTAATTATTGAAAAATTATAATGTTATACATAAAAAGTTTATTTAATTATATTTGTTTTAAATCCCATACAAATCAGAAGCACGGTATATTTTTAATTATTTTTACTACTTATTTTCATACCATATATAATATTATATTTCCATACGCCCTACACTTAAAACATTGTGGATAATCATATACCTTTAAATTTTTGTATTGATCTTTGTGCCACAACAAAATATGTTCACACAATTATTCATATTTAAGGTCTCCTTAATTTAACAATTGTAAATGAATATGAAGATGCCATATGTTTATAACACTACTATACATACATCATCCGTGATTTCAGTCTCTAGCACTTACTATTGGTCGGTTACCCATGTTTCCGCATGCATACATGTTGTAAATTCACTATATGATGCACACCTCGCTATGGTCAGTGGCTCGGTTCAAGAGTATTCTTGTACTTTTAAATGTTTGGAAGATTGCTGAACTTCTTCAAGTTTGCTTTTAAATTCATGGAAGCCTTATATGTCTTTTTATTAATTCACTATATTTCTGGTTTTCTGGCCAGATCAATTTTTACTTGGGCTGTAACGTCCTAGAACCCATTCTTGTATTTTTTTTAATTCAACACTAAAACTTTGAAGTTTGCTTGAATACTAATAAATTGGCACACATATGTTTTGTCTAAGAACGCCCCTAATTATTCGATGTCGTCCGTAAAGATATTTTACATTTTGAAAATTAATCCTTGTGACATTGCAATCATGATTTTCCTTAGGCCGCTACCTCTAGCTCTTATCCTTCTCCATTGTTCTTGCGAGAAGCCCGTATCCTATTCAACGATATATAGCTTTATGCTCTCACATATGTGCAATCAATTTATCTAGAGCACATCTCTCTTAGTGACAACTACTAAATTGTGTTTTTTTATCAAGTATAAGTATTCTTGTATTATGCGCTTATTCCTCGAATATCTTATAAATATAAAACTTATACCCTGTGTCCGAATGTCTGAAATCAGTCGGTTTCTAATGCACTCACCTATTTAGAAATTTTGGATTCTTCAAATATCATTTAGGATTTGTTTAGTAAATATATTTGTGACATAGGTTAGAACTTTTTCAGTACTAATTTCTTCATATTTTCAGAAAAACTATGTGCCTATCATGTGCAAATTTGGGTATATATTCTTAAGTATGATTTATGGGCGTGATTAATATAGTATAAGTAACTTATACCCCGTGTGTCTGAACTTATGAAATCAGTCGGTTTCTGATGCACTTGCGCGGTTTAGATATTTTTGGATTTCTTTTTGAAGACTTCTGTTGCACTCGCGCGATCTAGATATTTTTGGATTTCTTTCTGAAGATTTCTGTTGCACTCGCGCGGTCTAGTAATTTTGGATTTCTTTGAATATAATCTAGCATTTGTTTATATATTTCTGACATAGATTTATATTTTTTTCTATACTAATATCTTTGTATTTTAAGAAAACACTATGTGCATGTTAGGTACAAATTTCAAAAATTATATTTAAGTGTGATTTCTGAATGAGAAAATTTGGTTCAAGTACCTAGATTTACGCACAATACACTTATAGTGTTCGCAGATTTATAGTGAAGAGAACCTCGTCCATGCGTGACGTACTATATTCTTTGTAGTGGAATGTTGTACATATATTGCTAGCTGTGTTACGCATGCATGTGTAACTTCATCATTATGTTTCCACTAAAAAAATTCTTATACTTGTTAGCCATGTTAATTTACATGTTTCCTTTCCTTCCGCATGTTTTCTTCCAAGCATAATACCTATGGACGCTTGGGGTGGATTGGATCTCACATTTAAAGCGCATGAACTTCTAAACGCACGTTTCCATCCAAGCATAATACCAATGAACTCTTTCCCCTTTTATCGCTGCACTATTTTTTTAAATTTTATTTTACAGGTAATGAGCCAGATCGTTGATTCTTTCCCATTTTATCATTGGGAGATTTACGTTTTTATATTTTATCTTTGGAGATACACCTTTAAGTAGTTCATACCTTTTAGTTAAGCAATCTACCACACCAATTATCTTGAGAAATATTTATTAGAAAATGCAGTCTTTAAGGAAGTAGCGGTCCAACAGGTCATCTGTACAGACTTGTTTCATTCATAAACAACTACTCCCTCTGTCGCATAATGTAAGACGTTTTTTAACATAAAAAATAGATCTATTAGGGCTATATATACCTTATTTTGAATGTCAACCACGTCAATGGACATTGTTGATGCCATTACTGGACAAAGAGATATGTTGTTGTTTCAATTATTTCTCCAGCAAAGGCAATCATCTAGTAGCAGCGACAATACGAACTATTGCTTCTCTCTAATTAAAAAAAATTATTGCTTGTTTCCGGCGGCCGGACGTATTTGCTGCCATGTTATATGTCTCATAAATAAGACCTACTCCCTCCGTTTCAAAATAGATAACTCAATTTTAGACTAACTTTAATACAAAGTTAGTATAAAGTTGGGTCATCTATTTTAAAACGGAAGGAGTAGCTTCTACAACATGTATTTGTGAACTAGTGTGACAAAAATAAAAGAAGATCATCAGATTTAAAAAGTAGGAAAGAATACACATATACTTACCAAGCTGATTTCCCAAGCAGGTTGATTGATTTTGGCCAGCTAAATGTGCTACTCCTTCCTTCCCAAAATATAAGGCGCGATTGACTTTTTACGGTCTTTAATGCACAACTTTGACCACTAATATATATCAAAGTATATGGATTGAACATGTATAAATGACATCGCTGTATTTATCTTGCAAAGCAATTTTATTTCATATGTATGTATAATAATTTTATAGACATATAATACATAAAAAATATAGTCAAAGTTGTGCAACGAAGACCAGAAAAGTCAAACCGTGCCTTATATTTTGGAAAGGAGGGAGTACTACATACTGTTCGTACATGTAAATACTGACTGATTTCTTCCGGCCGCTAACTCGAGCAAGTGAGAGATACGATCCATGTCAGTAGAACCGTGCACGTATTGGTGTGCAGCGTTGGCTGACGGGTGGCAGCGTCGGCCGGTGAACAGCGACGAAGCATGTTGGCTTGATTTCTTCTCAACGCGATCATGTGGAAGCTCGTCCGGCGAGATGCTACGCACATGCTAGCTCTAGTAAACATGCACGCACACAATCTTGATCGGGTCTAGTTTGACGTGCACGTACTCAAACTTGATAGGTAATGCACTTTTTTTTTTGACGGGAAATCTACTTTATATTAATCAAAAGCCGGATATATCGTCTGTCAGCAGATTCATAATGAAATCAGGTGGGGCATTAATCCAACGAGATGGATTTTTAGCACGTCCCTATCTAGCCAGCTCATGAGCTACGTAATTTGACTCTCTAATACAACGCTCAATAGTAAACTTCCCGAAATCTACTAGATAACTACGACATTTATCAAGAACCGGCGCTGCCATCATAGAGTAACCTTCATTGAATTTAAATGCATCCACCGCCGTGATATTATCCGATCTCACCACCAAGTTATTGCATCCGTATCTCTTGCTAGCTTCAGTCCTTCAAGCAGAGCTGCCGCTTCTGCAGTGAACACATCAGCTATATGTTCTAATCTCGCTGTAGACGCCGACATGAAAGCCTTGATAAATCCTTGGGGCTGGAAGCCTTGTATTTTTACGTGAGGCTTTCCTTGATTTGTTTCAATAAGGTTAGTCGTGTCAGATGCGTTTTTCGATAAGATGGAATCAGGTCCTGAGATTTTTGGGGCCCGGGACGAATCTAAAACTCTGGGCCCTTTCATCACATAAATGGCATATCAATAATAACTGACACACATATGAAATGTTAATAAGTAAATGCATCTAAAAACAATATTCATATCAAATAGTTTTTTTTCTTTTTTCGCTGGCAGAGAGATGCTTTTTAAACACCATGATAACACAAACTGCTAAAAAATTGCATCAAATCTTGAAGAGTGCAAGCTATGCGTATGATGTATATGAAATAAATTACTTAATTACTCCCTCTGTTCTAAAATATAAGAACGTTTTTGACACTAATGTAGTGTTAAGAACGTTTGTATATTTTAGGACGGAGGGAGTAGCATAGATCCGGGTTTCAAAAATCTACACCATACATGTAGAACGTTAATATAGCACAACAGACCTCGCTCCATGCTGCGCGCACAATAGAGCAAATGCATGTGCACGGATTATAGGGCTCTTCTAGATATATGTTTGTTTTTTGAGGATCTCTAGACATATGTTTGTGAATCTTATGAGATGCTCACGATCAACCGATGGAGCTAATCACAAAAAAAAAATGAAACTCCATGGGCACTAGCACCCACGGTTTATTGATATAGAAGAAGATCCTCATGAGAATTCCAGAAATTGCCCCGACGATCGAACTCCTGGTCGTTGGCCATAATCACGCGCTTCAACCACGGGCTATGCCCTAGCTAATCACGTCACGCGACGCAACAGACGAGGGAACGTGTACCATGTAGTGCCAAAATACGTCCTACATTATGGGACGAAGGGAGTACCTCGGATCGGCCAGATCTCGTCTCAATGATAACACGGTGTATATCTGTGTCTAGCTCCGTCAGGAGGCGCTTGCGTGCGCGTCCGGTGCCTGGAAACCAGCGGGCGGAGCGGCGTTCGTCGACGTACTGCACACTGGCGGCGGCTCGTCCAGCGCCAGCAACTCGCCTCGCGACCGGGAGCTGGGAGAGGGATCGTGGCGGCTCGACCTCGGAAGGAAACTGACATTTACATCAACTTCTCGCGATTGTCGTGGACTCGCTGCATCTCAGCGTGGACTCGGCTGACTACTAATGAATCAGGCCTTTTTTAGGGGAATCAATTAGGCATAACAATTGAGTGTTTAGCCTCCCTGCCTCCAAGGCCCATAGGCTATGTGCGACGACCTAGGGCCCCCCTCCACCTTGGGGGGCCGGGGCGGCCGCCCCCCCTGCCCCCCCTCAGGGCCGGCCCCGAATGAAATCGTCCGTGTTACGTAAATTTTTCTTTTATCCTGATCGTAAATTTTTCAATCTAATGATTTAGTTAATTTTGATGATGTGAATTAATAGGAGATCATGAATGGTGCCTTCGATTATAAGATATTCGATGGTTTTTGACGAATAAAATTAGGTCTTCACCCGTCGAGAAAAAAGCTGCACCAGCAAGGCTGTCGCCGGCCGGCCGCAACGGCGCAACTTGTTTTGGTCCGGGGCTAACTACTTCCTTCAATCAGTACTGATCGACGATACAATACTTTGAAGCAATTTCCTCCTCCTCCCCCGTCATGCATGTGCCCCGACGTCCCGGCGGAGGCGGAAGGAACAGCTGTCGCGCTCGGGCACGGCGGTGCGCGGCTGGGTTCCATGCACGTACCACCCATGTGCGCGCGCGCGCGCGGTGCGACGTTGATTAGCCTTTCGCCGGCACGTCGCCGGGGGTCCACGGCCGGAATCCTCGATTAGACTTGGATTACAACCTATCATTATTATCTCAGGTGCATGCACCCGCGCCTTTTTGTCGAACCGGCCGGTCGTGCCGGCCCCGTCTCACGTCTGCCGTCGTGTGAGTAGTATATTCCGGCCGGCCGCGTACGTCGCAAGCAGCTCGAGCGTACGTGCATGCGCGCACACTTGCGGTTCACGCCTCGCGATGTATCCGTACCATCGGTGTGCATGGTTTATGGGCGATGGCTACGTGCGTCCAGCTAAAAAGTGGGGTTCCGCCATGAGCACTGGATGATGGTTGCTTGAGAGGAGAGATGGATTGCACAGCGCGGCCGATGTGCACTGCAGTGTGCAGAGGCATCGCTTCACGTGGAAGGGTCGGCGGTGCGTAAGTGCGGTCGCACAGGGTGTACACTGGCTGGCGCTGCTCAGCTCCTGTGTGGCCGCATGTGCATGGATTGTTCTGTGTACTTTTTCTTTAGGGAGTTCTGTGTACTTTCTAGCTGGCTGGAGAAGTGGTGATTTCGCCGGCTTTTGTAGTTATTGTTTTCTCTCCTTTCTGTAGAGTGCTTCAGAGGATTCGGATTTGGTTTCTTCCGATTGAATGGGTTCGCTCTTTCTATCTCTTTTAGAGAAAAAAGATAATGCGTCCTCTCTTGTGGCCCACAATATGCTGTTCTATGCAAACGTAAAGCCCAGTTTTGACACTTCCATTCTAACCGACAGGACTATATGTCGAGAGCTCCTGTTTGACGCTCAGCTTCCGCGCAGGGTTTGCTAAAGGTCGCCCAAATGGGCCGCCCATTTCGTAGGTAACAAATGAAAAACTTCACGAAGAAAAATAAGCTGCAGTGCGGAGTCGATCTCCTGACCAACTACTGTACAAAACTACGGTTGTTGGCCACTCGGCGGGCAACTGTTGCAAGCTAAACCACAGCGCTGACCATTAAGTACGGAGCCACAGTTCTTATTTTGCATGGTAAATCCGTTTTTTTTTTTGCAATATCTCTTGGAAAATGCGACTAATGTTTGAAAATCTGCAAAATTTCCATATTTGAACAAACGCGAACAAATTTTGAGAAGGTGAACAAAAATTGAAAATCATGAACAATTTTTAAATATACATTGAACATTTTTGTAATATACTATGAACAATGTTCAAATACACATTAATTTTTTTGTGATATACATTAAAAAAATTAAATACACGTCAAACATTTTTTTGATATACATTGAAGAGTTTTTTAATACATAATGAACATTTTATTATTATAGTTTTACATTTTATTAAATATACGATGCACAATTTTGCAATACACTTGAACTTTTTGTATAATATACAAAAATTGTGAACAGATTTTGAAAATGAGAACATGTTTTGGTATTCCATACAGTATTTGATCTTTTAGAACAAATATTTGAAAACAGAAAAAAGAAGAAAGAAAAGAAATGAAAAAGGAAACAGAAAAAAACGAAACAGAAAACTGTAGCGCCTACTTGGGCCGGCCCAACTGTGAGCGCCTTCATCGGAGGCACCACGTTTTGACGCCCACGAGCGTCAAATAGGATCCACCTATATGGCGCCTGTTCAGAGTCCTAATACGAATCGCCTAAGGGAGACCGCTAGCGGCCTAGCCCATTAGCACGGTTTGTTTGCTGCGCCCTGTAGGTTCGCCGAAATCAAAACAGTACTCGTTGCAAACATCACTTCCGCCCCTTCAGGTTGCGACAAGTGGCGTGCTGCATGTGCACCACTTGCCGCAACCTGAAAGTTTTTCCTTTTTTCGTAGATTCGTTTATTTAAAATGTTTTATCTCTTTAACTATGCGCCCAAATCTCGAACCGTTTTCACCGTTTCTTTTGACAGAAAGACTGTAAGGGAACTCCTTACATTATAATTGGTGCAACAAACCTAAATTGCAAGTACCATGCCTTGAACCTGGGTGGGTGGGAAGGCATCAGCCCCTTCCCACCACTAGGCTATGCCTTAGTCTGCAACCGTTTTCACCGTTGGATTCCTCGCATTGAGATTTTCAAAACTAGATCTCATGTTGAAAGATTTTGACAAACTTTTTTTACGAAAGAAACCGGCCGAAAAAACCGAACCGGGAGCACGAGTTTTTTCACTTTCGGAAAAAGACACGCCCGTGGCTCTCGCGAAAACACAACCGTTTCTTTCGTGAAAGCAAAACCGTGCCTCTCGAGGAAGGAAAAAAAATAAAAAATGTGTTTTTTTTTTCTGTTTTCGAGGAGGCACGACAGTGCTCTCATGAAAGCACAACCATGCCTCTTGCGGAAGCAAAACCGTGCATCTCGTGAAAAAAAAACAAACAAAAAACATATTTTTTTTCGTTTCCGAGAGGCACGGCCATGCCTCTCGCGGAAGCAAAACCATGCTTCTCGCGGAAGGAAAAAAACCAGAAAACACATTTTTTTCATTTCCGAGAGGCACGGCCGTGACTCTCGCGAAAGCACAAACATGCCTCTCACGGAAGCAAAACCGTGACTCTCGCGGAAAGAAAAAACAAAAAATGCTTTTTTTCCGTTTCTCAGAGGCACGGCAGTGACTCTTGTGAAAGAAAAAAACGCGTTTTTTCGCGATTTTTTTTTTATTTTTTTGTCCAAAAGTTCAGGAAGACTGGTAGAAAACCGAAACACCGAAAAAAACAGGAAAAAACTGTTTAAAAAGCCAAAAACGCGTGTGAAAAAAAACCCGGAGGGAACATCCAAAGCACGACACGTGGCTGGCGGCTAGGAGCGCGCCAAGTGGTGCTGATCGTTGCGAGGCTCCCGAGGGAGCGCTCGTTAGTTAGTTGCTCTCTAGGTTCGCTCTGCTCTAGTTTCTTTGTTTTTATCCTTTGGTTATTTTTGTTTTTCACAGGTTTTCCTTGGTTTTTTTCCATTGATTTTCTTTGTTTTCTCATTGTTTTTATAGTTGTCCTGTCTTTCTTCATTATACTTTGTTTTATTTGTTTTATTTTCTTTTTTCTTTTTGTCGTGTTTTTCAAACATGTCTCTACTTTTTTCTCTGTACATAATGTATATTTTAAGAGCACATGTGAAACATTTTTCTGATACAAGTTGGAAAAATACATGATGTACATTAAAAAAATACATGTTTTGAACACTTTTTTGAATACATGGTAACATTTTCCAAATAGCAGACAAATGCATAACCTAGTGGTGGAAAGAGGATGATGCCTTCTCACCCACTCAGGTTCAAGACATGGTGCCGCTTGCTACATGGGCAAATGCACACCCTATTGATTCGCTACCATAGATACTAGGTTGCCCCATGTAGATTTTAGAAAGACTCCCTATTCCGGTTTTGGGAAGGTTTTATAACCTTTCTAGACCGATTTTTTTTCCTGCATTTTTTCTTTTTTCTTGTTTTTTTTGCCTTTTCTCATTTTAGTTATTCTGCGAACATTTTTTTTGAATTAGTGAAATCTTTTTTGTATGGACGGACATTTTCAGAATTCGCGAACATGTTTTCCAAACCATGAACTTTTTCCAAGATCATGATTTTTTTGAAGTCGTAATAGTTTTTGAATTCTTAAACAAAATGAATTCAACAAAAAGCTTTTTGAATTCTTGAGCATTTTTTCGAATTCACCAAGAATTTTTGAAATTACGAACATTTTTCTGGATTGACAAACAATTTTTCATATTGTCAACTTTTTTGAATTCATGAACATTTTACAATCTCGTGAACATTTTTTGAAGTTGGTGAACTTTTTTGAAATTCATGAACATTTGGTGACCCCCCCCCCCCAAATTTGAAATTTGTGAATTGTTTTAATAAAAAAACATTTTTTAAATCCCGACATTGTTTTTCAAAATTTGAGATTATTGAGCAATTCTTGAATTAAAAAAATAGAAAACAAAACAAGAAAAGAAGGGTGCCCAACCCGCATATGGACCACCCAAGATGCAAGGGGGAGGGGGCGTCGAGGGGCGCGCCATGGGAGGAGTCCTACTTGGATTCCGAGTCCAAATAGGATTCGACCCCCCTTTTCCTTTCTTCCACCGGAGGGAATAGGAAGGAGAGGGAGAGGGAAAGGGAAGGGTCTCGGTGTCAAAACTGGCAGATCTCGGGGTAGGAGGTTCCAAGCTGTGGATCATGGATCGATGGGTAACAGGAGACAGGAGACACGATGTTTACCCAGGTTCGGGCCCTCTTGATGGAGGTAATACCCTACTTTCTGCTTGATTGATCTTGATGAATATAAAGATTACAAGAGTTGATCTACCTCGAGATCATATGTTGTGGTCTAAACCCTAGAGGTATGATGAGTAATGTCATAATGATCTATCGACTAGCCTGGCCCGGGCTTATATAATGTACCAACTGCCTAGGATAACAAGAGTCCTAGCCGGATATGTTGGTGGAGAGGATTCCTTGTCTTGATCACCAAGTCTTGTGGAATACTCCTTGTATGCGGCATGGGCTGCCCGAAGTGGCCGATGAGTGAACCACCATGGGGGTCCTCGGCCCGATTCACCTAGTCGGGAGATGATGTGGTGAGTACCCCCTAGTCCAGGACACCGTCAGTAGCCCCCTGAACCGGTCTTCAAGTTGGGGACGCTCCTCGATTCTTCCGAACTGTTCTTCATCTTCGGTCGTCGGTCTTGAAAACTGGTTCAACAAATCTTCTCATCTTCTATCTTGAGGATCGCCGAAGTAAATCCGAAGAGTTTACACGTCGGGTATCCGAGGAGCCCCTTTAAGTTATCGGCCTTTATCAATGCCTTGTTATTTTTATGCCCACCTCGGGTTTGAAGTTGTTCCCGTGCAGCGGTGTCCTCTTGCATCCGAGCCCCAACGCCGGACTGCATTCAAGGTATCTTTTGCAGCCGAGCACCAACGCCGGACTATGTCCGAGGTGTCATAGATCACCTTGGTTAAAAAAAGTTTTAGCCGAGCTTAATGCCGGAAATGCCCTCTAAGGAGCCAGCCACTTGCATCCGAGCTATATGCCGAACTGCTTCCGAGGTGGCTCAGCACCTCAGTCATGGGCTGATTGTTTGTGGATTTTATTTCTGATGCGTATAAATTTATTTGCTGACAAGATGTATTGCCAGTAGCCCTCAAGGTGTCTGTCGGCCCAAAATCCGAGATGCACCTGAAGGAAAATATGAAACCGTTGATCCTAGTAGCTTCTGAGACTCAGGTCATGAAATCGGCCTGAGGATCAACTCCTAGCTCGGCAGCATACATAGAAACGCAGTGTAATATATTAGAGGTAATAGTGATCGTCAGAAGGGCCCCTGAGAGAGGGTCGTGAGAAGTCGTCGTGATATATCAGCTTGATGCCGGATAAGTCCCATATGGTACTTATTGTCATCCGAAGATGCACTTGTCCATAGTTCGGTTATGCCGAACACTGAGCACTTTGAATTTTCTGTATTGAATAGGCAATGCAGTAGCCCCCGAGCCACTGGTCGGGTGGCAACACCAGATCAGGGGATTGATGTGCCCCTTTAATATTTGTAAATAATGAGCACAAAGCCCAGTAGCCCCCGAGCCTTAATGTGGGTACGGGTGGCCGAATTAAGGATCGATATCCGTTTGACATAAATTTTGTTGTGTTTCACACAAACTTCTCGGAAAGAGAATAAAGATCTCTTAAAAGAGCTTAGAGCTGGTCGAAATCTGAGCACGCCAAGGTAGGCCCCATGGGGTTTAAAAGATGGATTCCAGTAAATGGATTTTACTCGCAATTTTTATGTGAAATGATTCTATGTATGCAAGTACTTTACATCATTAATGCTCAGATCTGCATTGTACAAAACTTTGTTGACCGACCATCGGCTTCAACCTCCTCGGCCAGTAGCTAGGGAGTGTTTGTCCTACTTTATAAAGCCTTTACAAGGGAAAAGTTTTACGGAAAACAGGGCAATTCGGTCATACGGTTTATAAACAAAGGTACACGGAGAGATATGTTATATTAAGTTTTAACGTAAGAAACATCTTCCAAAGAAAATAGTCCCGCTATCGGTTCCTTTCTTTGGGTCATCATGCTTATCATGATCATGAAAACTCACCTCCAATCAATGTGAGAGGAAAATATTGAGTATTTAGTTCGGGGAAAGTTCCCAAACTCTATGGTATTAATGAACCAAAATTTTCACTTCCGTCGATGCTGACCAATGTGATCCTTTAAGATTGCTAGCTTTCGGCTTCACCCAGTCTGAGGTACTAACTCGGATGACCCGGTAGTAACAATCACAGAGGTGCTCCCTTTATCGCCTAGCCGAACAATTGGGAACGTAGGGGTAAGCATAGGAGCCAGGCAACCCAGCTTGGCCAAAATCTTAAGTCAAAGTGATGCATATTTATGGCTTTATAACGATGATTACGGAAGGCAGCAGTTTGTATATTGAATACAAAGGCTGATGATATATGTTTATTTTGACTCCGTTGCGACCATTTATTATTCGAAAGTGGCTCATTGTCGGCTTCCACCCCTTTGTAGATGCTACGCAAGGTGTTTCTGCAATAACAAAACAACCCTTAGCCGACATCTCGGTGCCCGAAGGCGGTTGTGTTAGCGGAAACGAGGCAATCAGATATGCAGGCTTTATAACTTTCACTTAGTCATAGGAGCTTAAAGTTGGGAGGCCAGTTACTAGCCCCCGGTTAGTGTTCGGTGCCAACTGAGGTCAAGCCGTAAACACTTCGGCCAATGTTATGAACGGCCCGTCATTTAACACAGTCATCGTATTGCTGACCAGTTTATGCTTATTGTGACAGTCAGTTTTCAGCTTTCTCCACTGAGGTGCTTAACCATGCAAGCTGCAAGCACAATCGCAGTGGTTCCCCCTTTGCACACCTAGCCGAACAAAGCGGAACGTAGGAGGCAAGCACAGGAGCTGGGCAACCCAACTATTGACCAAAGACACAATTCGAAACCGATGCATATAAAGCAATATCCAAGAATGTTTTTGCCGAATCTCTAAAGGTGTCCGGCGTTGCACTGCGAGACTTATGCTGGAAACACACAAATAGTTTAAAAGTGTCATAGGCTCAAAAAGCCAAGAACTTATGTAAAAGCTTGACGTCCGGACTAAACTGAGATTTTGGTGCCAATACGGGAATTGGTCTTTTAAAAAAAATTGTGCTTCTGTCGTGCTTTAACATGACACATCCGATCTCAAGACTTCAAGCGGGTCAGCCTACGGCTTCAAGCTCCTTATCCCGAGGGCGGAGTGCTTCTTCGAGGCTAGTTTAGCAAACTAAACTCGAGCGGCTTTAGAGAGAAGCTAGGCTATCCGGCTATTGACCATACACTCTAGTCGAAAAAGGAGCGGTAGAAAAAGACTATGCACCAGCCAAGAAGACAACACATTTACTATAAAACGGCTCATACTAATTTAAGAGCCCCAAGTGACTTGGGCAAAAGAATTTTATGTATAATGATTGTATGTACCGAAGTACTTATATCATATATGTGTTCACCCAAACTTTAAACGCGTCTTAACCGACCGTCGGCTTCTCCCTCTTCGGTCAAGGGCCGAAAAGTGTTATGTACTCCACCTGCCGAGAATATCGACGGTGTTTCCGATAACCAGGCAATCATGCCATAAGGCTGTAACAGACAAAGCGCGCTCAGGGAACTTATGCTATATTACTGACGAAGTGTAAGAACCGATACCTTTCTTCGGTTGCTCATTGTTACTATGAGACTTGTGCAATAGATTTTTTATACTCATGAGTTCTGTTGTGTGCCAACCATGATTGAAAACAATAAGAGCGCTAGCTTTCAGCTTCACCCAGTCTGAGGTAAGAGCTCAGATGACCCGATCATGACAATCGCAGAGGTGCTCCCTTTACTCCCTAGCCGAACAATCGGGTACGTATGAGTAAACACAGGAGCAAGGCAACCCAGCTTGCGGAACACTTAAGTCACCATGGTGCATATTGTGGCGTAATACATGAACAAGGAACGAAGCCATACAAGTATAATCATATGCAAGAGGAAAGGCTTCATAAAGGAAGCCCCCAAGTAAACAGGGTATTTGAATTTGTGTGTCACAAATAAAGTTTTGACAAGGAAGTTTTTCACAAACAACTTTTTGCCAAAAAAGTATAATGCTTGGTCGAGCCTAACAAAATTTAAAATTGAAAGTCTTTGAGCATGAAAGCGACTTAGCTGGTTAATGTGCTCGGTGTTGATGACGCGGTCCGAGCTTGATGCGGGACAAGGTTCCATCCCCCAAGCCGGTCCCGAGGTGGCGGAGCGAAGAGCTCGGCACTCCAAAGTGGTGAAATAGCACAACCAATGCAGGCCGGCAGAGTGACGCCAAAGTCCCCGGCGTGGGTCAGTACACCGAGGTGACAACCCTGCCCGACCCGGATCATTTTCCCGTACACAAAAAATAGTGCAAACCGGAGATAACAGTAATAATAATAAATTAAAAAAATTGTTGCATAATTAATAATTTATGCAAAGTGAGAACATAAAAGAAATATGGCATGTGCGCCGAACGCTCGATGAGGTAGAGCTCTCTCGGCGATGCCGAAGTCCCCGAGGCAACCGAACACGTCGGTATGGCAACACGACCAACAAGGTGATCATGCGAGCCGATTTACGCCGATTGAGACGACGGTGTCAGCTCGCCGAAGAGACCACGTGACGCAGTCGAAGTCCATTACCTGCACATGTAAAATAGTGCAGGCCAACAATAATAATATAAATATAAAAATCCTCGCGTAATTAATTTACGCAAAATAATTTATTTTAAGATATGTGGCTTGGCGCCGAAGTCAATGTCGATGCAGGGCATCGTCGTGATGCGGTAAAGGCATGGCAAAGCCTGAATTCAAAGGTCGGTCCGAGTTTCGGATGTGGCGTTCATCGAACTGTGTACAGAAACTGACCAAACCATCATGCGACCGTCGTTAATGCGGCCACCATTTGATAGACCTGTGTACTGATGATGGAACAAGCTAGAGTAATAATCCCTCGGGAAAAATAAACCCAAACAAGCAAAAATTACTAGGATTAATAGCACCTGGTTTATTTGTTGTAGCAATCCGAAGAAAGGTGACTCCCAAAATTGGGACTCGGTTCGCACACCCATTGCCTGACGGTCGATAAAGCGACGACATGGTGATGCCGGCAAAGGTTGGCTCGCCGAGGCAAAGCGCCCAGTCCGGCTAACGTGACGAAGCTGGTCGGCTAGTGACGCCGAAGTCACCAGAGTATGTTGATGAAGAAATAGCAAAGTCCCCGGTCCAGTCGAGGTGTCGAAGTCTCCATGTAAGCCGATGAGTCGAAGCAGGTCGGCTGGTGACGCCGAAGCCACTGGAGTAGGTTTGATGAAGATATGGCGAAGCCCCCGGTCCAGCCGAGGTGACGGAGCAGGTCGGTAAGGAGAAGTTGCAGCCGCCATGTCAGCCGAGGTGTTGAAGCAGTTCGGCCTGATGGACATTGGCTTGAAGAAGCAACAGTGCGGCCATGCCAACGCAGGTCGTAACTTGAGACGCGGTCAACGCCGGCTTGATGAAGTGACCATGCGGTGATGCCGGTGTGCCCGCTCCGTGTGATCCGTGGGGCGACGATGTTGGTGATGATTTATCCTTTGCGATTCTGAACTCTTGTTCGGCTCGCCGAGATGATGATCCGAAGAAGTTGAGCTCGGCTCAACAAAGCGGCGACGTGTCTAGTGCAGGTCGGCAGCCGTGAAGCAATATTGCCGGACTGGTTTGACACCAGCGTGAGGGTGAAGAGTACCTCAGAGAAGGCTTAAAATTTTATGGGCACGTGTTAAGAACAACGCATAATACCCTAGAAGAAAATTCCTTTAGAAAGATTGTCCAATATCACGTTCATAAAGAAACATGAATTCAGGTCGGATCTGTATTCACGCAGAAAAGAGATCAGAAAATTGGTCCACTCATCGGAAGGTTCCCGGAGTTTGAGCCATCGGATCGAGCTGAAATTTTGAGGGGTGGTAGATATGGAAATTCCGCAGCAGATGAACGGTTGGATCTTCCAAAGGACCTCCGAGCTTGGCTCTGGAGACCACACCCTAAACTCGTCCAGATTCCCATCCAGATTTGACAGGGCTCCGGTATACCGTAGATTGCTGGAGATTCCTCCATCGGAACTCGACGAAATTTTGTATGGTTGTTGTAGACTTTATTCCGCACAATTCCACTGAAGCAATCGTTAAAACGACTCTCGAGGAGGCGGTGGTGGTGGATACAAGTTCGCTGTCCAGAAAAACAGCACGGTCGCTCAAGGGCAATGTTGACGTTGAGCCCCCGAGCTCCATGGATGATTCCTCCATGATCATGATAGAGATCGGAGTTGATGTTGATGAAGGCCCTCATCCGAACATGAACATCCGAGGTAGGGCGCAGTCCTCGGTCAAGCCAAGGTGACCAGTCGAGGCGGCGACGAAGATGTCGACATCGCAGTTGATCTGCAGTCGAGCCATTGATCCTTTGCCGATCACACAGCGGAACTCTCAATGAAAGCACCATTGTCGGTGTCAAAACCGGCAGATCTCGGGGTAGGGGGTTCCAAGCTGTGGATCATGGATTGATGGGTAACAGGAGACAGGGGACACGATGTTTACCCAGGTTCGGGCCCTCTTGATGGAGGTAATACACTACTTCTTGCTTGATTGATCTTGATGAATATAAAGATTACAAGAGTTGATCTACCTTGAGATCATATGTTGTGGTCTAAACCCTAGAGGTATGATGAGTAATGTCATAATGAAGAATCGACTAGCCTGACCCCGGCTTATATAATGTACCAGAGGCCTAGGATAACAAGAGTCCTAGCCGAATATGTTGGTGGAGAGGAGTCTTTGTCTTGATCATCAAGTCTTGCGGAATACTCCTTGTATGCGGCATGGGCTGCCCGAAGTGGCCCATGAGTGAACCTCCATGGGGGTCCTCGGCCGGATTCACCTAGTCGGGAGACGATGTGGTGAGTACCCCCTAGTCCAGGACACTGTCAAAGGGGGGCACTGCCCCCTCCTCCTTGTCCTATTCGGACTCCGAAGGAGGGGGATGCGCAGTCACCTCCCATGGGCTCCCCTCTCTCTCCCTTAGGCCCATGTTGGCCCAACACTTCACCGGGGGGTTCCGGTAACCCCTTGGTACTCCGGAAAAATACTCGGATCACTCGGAACCATTCCAATGTCCGAATATAACCTTCCAACATATGAATCTTTACCTCTCGACCATTTCGAGACTCCTCGTCATGTCCGTGATCTCATCCAAGACTCCGAACAAACTTCGGTCATCAAATCACATAATTCATAATACAAATCGTCATCGAACGTTAAGCATGCAGACCCTACGGGTTCGAGAACTATGTAGACATAACCGAGACACGTCTTCGGTAAATAACCAATAGCGGAACCTGGATGCTCATATTGGCTCCTACATATTCTACGAAGATCTTTATCGGTCAAACCGCATAACAACATACGTCATTCCCTTTGTCATCGGTATGTTACTTGCCCGAGATTCGATCGTCGGTATCCTCATACCTAGTTCAATCTCGTTACCGGCAAGTCTATTTACTCGTTCTGTAATGCATCATCCCGTAACTAACTCATTAGTCACATTGCTTGCAAGGCTTATAGTGATGTGCATTACCGAGAGGGCCCATAGATACCTCTCCGATACACAGAGTGATAAATCCTAATCTCGATCTATGCCAACTCAACAAACACCTTCGGAGACACCTTTATAGCATCTTTATAATCACCCAGTTACGTTGTGACGCTTGATAGCACACAAAGTGTTCCTCCGGTATTCGGGAGTTGCATAATCTCATATCCAGAGGAATATGTATAAGTCATGAAGAAAGCAATAGCAATAAAACTAAACGATCATTATGCTAAGCTAACGGATGGGTCTTGTCCGTCACATCATTCTCTCATGATGTGATCCCGTTCATCAAATGACAACACATGTCTATGGTTAGGAAACTTAACCATCTTTGATTAACGAGCTAGTCAAGTAGAGGCATACTAGGGACACTCTGTTTGTCTATGTATTCACACATGTACTAAGTTTCCGGTTAATACAATTCTAGCATTAATAATAAACATTTATCATGATATAAGGAAATATAAATAACAACTTTATTATTGCCTATACGGCATATTTCCTTCAGTCTCCCACTTACACTAGAGTCAATAATCTAGATTACATAGTAATGATTCTAACACCCATGGAGTCTTGGTGTTGATCATGTTTAGCTCGTGGAAGAGGCTTAGTCAACGGGTCTGCAACATTCAGATCCGTATGTATTTTGCAAGTCTCTATGTCTCCCTCCTTGACTTGATCGCGGATGGAATTGAAGCGTCTCTTGATGTGTTTGGTTTTCTTGTGAAATCTGGATTCCTTCGCCAAGGCTATTGCTCCAGTATTGTCACAAAATATTTTCTTGGACTCGATGCACTAGGTATTACACCTAGATCGGATATGAACTCCTTCATCCAGACTCCGCTTCACACGTAGATCCCGCCACGACGCTCTGCTTGGAACTGCACCAACTGACAGCTCCACCATTCAATATAAATACGTATCCGGTTTGTGACTTAGAGTCATACGGATCAGTGTCAAAGCTTGCATCGATGTAACCATTTACGACGAGCTCTTTGTTACCTCCATAAACGAGAAATATATCCTTAGTCCTTTTTAGGTATTTCAGGATGTTCTTGACCGCTGTCCAGTGATCCACTCCTGGATTACTTTGGTACCTCCCTGCTAAACTAACAACAAGGCACACATCAGGTCTGGTAGACAGCATTGCATACATGATAGAACCTATGGCTGAGGCATAGGGAATGACTTTCATTTTCTCTCTATCTTCTGCAGTGGTCGGGCATTGAGTCTGACTCAACTTCACACCTTGTAACACAGGCAAGAACCCTTTCTTTGACTGATCCATTTTTAACTTCTTCAAAACTTTATCAAGGTATGTGCTTTGTGAAAGTACAATTAAGCGTCTTGATCTATCTCTATAGATCTTGATGCCCAATATATAAGCAGCTTCACGGAGGTCTTTCATTGAAAAATTCTTATTCAAGTATCCTTTTGTGCTATCCAGAAATTCTGTATTATTTCCAATCAACAATATGCCATCCACATATAATATTAGAAATGCTATAGAGCTCCCACTCACTTTCTTGTAAATACAGGCTTCTCCAAAAGTTTGTATAAAACCATATGCTTTGATCACACTATCGAAGCGTATATTCCAACTCCGAGAGGCTTGCACCATTCCATAAATGGATCGCTGGAGCTTGCACACTTTGTTAGCACCTTTAGGATCGACAAAACCTTCTGCTTGCATCATATACAACTCTTTTTAAGATATCCATTAAGGAATGCAGTTTAGACATCCATTTGCCCAATTTCATAATCATAAAATGCGGCAATTGCTAACATGATTCGAACAGACTTAAGCATCGCAACGGGTGAGAAGCTCTCATCGTAGCCAACTCCTTGAACTTGTCGAAAACCTTTCGCAACAAGTCGAGCTTTGTAGACAGTAACATTACCGTCAGCGTCAGTCTTCTTCTTGAAGATCCATTTATTCTCTATTGCTTGCCTATCATCGGGCAAGTCAACCAAAGTCCATACTTTGTTCTCATACATGGATCCCATCTCAGATTTCATGGCCTCAAGCCATTTCGCGGAATCTGGGCTCATCATCGCTTCCTCATAGTTCGTAGGTTCATCATGATCTAGTAACATGACTTCCAGAACAGGATTATCGTACCACTCTGGTGCGGATCGTGCTCTGGTTGACCTACGAGGTTCGGTAATAACTTCATCTGAAGTTTCATGATCATCATCATTAGCTTCCTCACTAATTGGTGTAGGAATCACTGGAACTGATTTATGTGATGAATTACTTTCCAATTCGGGAGAAGGTACAATTACCTCATCAAGTTCTACTTTCCTGCCACTCACTTCTTTCGAGAGACACTCCTTCTCTAGAAAGGATCCATTCTTAGCAACGAATATCTTGCCTTCGGATCTGTGATAGAAGGTGTACCCAACAGTCTCCTTTGGGAATCCTATGAAGACACATTTCTCCGATTTGGGTTCGAGCTATCAGGTTGAAGCTTTTTCACATAAGCATCGCAGCCCCAAACTTTAAGAAACGACAACTTAGGTTTCTTCCCAAACCATAATTCATATGGTGTCGTCTCAACGGATTTAGATGGTGCCCTATTTAACGTAAATGCAGCCGTCTCTAAAGCATAACCCCAAAACGATAGTGGTAAATCAGTAAGAGACATCATAGATCGCACCATATCTAATAAATTACAGTTACGGTGTTCGGACACACCATTAAGCTGTGGTGTTCCAGGTGGCGTGAGTTGTGAAACTATTCCACATTGTTTCAAATGAAGACCAAACTCATAACTCAAATATTCACCTCCACAATCAGATCGTAGAAACCTTATTTTCTTGTTACAATGATTTTCCACTTCACTCTGAAATTCATCGAACTTTTCAAATGTTTCAGACTTATGTTTCATCAAGTAGATATACCCATATCTACTCAAATCATCTGTGAAGGTCAGAAAATAACGATACCCGCCGCGAGTCTCAACACTCATCGGACCGCATACGTCAGTATGTATTATTTCCAACAAGTTAGTTGCTCGCTCCATTGTTCTGGAGAACGGAGTTTTAGTCATTTTGCCCATGAGGCATGGTTCGCAAGCATCAAGTGATTCCAAAAAAGCCCATCAACATGGAGTTTCTTCAAGCACTTTACACCAATATGACCTAATCGGTAGTGCCACAAATAATTTGCACTATCATTATTAACCTTGCATCTTTTGGCTTCAATATTATGAATATGTGTATCACTACAATCGAGATTCAACAGAAATAGACAACTCGTCAAGGGTGCATGACCATAAAAGATATTACTCTTATAAATAGAACAACCATTATTCTCTGATTTAAATGAATAACTGTCTCGCATTAAACAAGATCCAGATATAATGTTCATGCTCAACGCTGGCACCAAATAACAGTTATTTAACGGTAGATGTAGGGGTAGCGTGCCGACGACGATCACATCGACTTTGGAACCATTTCCCACGCGCATCATCACCTCGTCCTTAGACAATCTTCGTTTAATTCGTAGCCCCTGTTTCGAGTTGCAAATATGAGCAACAGAACCAGTATCAAATACCCAGGCGCTACTACGAGCATTACTAAGGTACACATCAATAACATGTATATCAAATATACCATTCACTTTGCCATCCTTCTTATCCGCCAAATACTTGGGGCAGTTTAAACATCGGTGACCAGTCCCTTTGCGGAGAAGCACTCGGCCTCGTGCTTAGGTCCAGACTTGGGCTTCTTCACTTGAGCAACAACTTGCTTGCCGTTCTTCTTGAAGTTCCCCTTCTTTCCTTTGCCCCTTTTCTTGAAACTAGTGGTCTTGTTAACCATCAACACTTGATGCTCCTTCTTGATTTCTACCTCCGCAGCCTTCAGCATCGCGAAGAGCTCAGGAATTGTCTTATCCATCCATTGCATATTATAGTTCATCACCAAGCTTTTATAGCTTGGTGGCAGTGATTGAAGAACTCTGTCCATGACACTATCATCAGGAAGATTAACTCCCAGTTGAGTCAAGTGGTTGTGGTACCCAGACATTCTGAGTATATGTTCAATGACAGAAATATTCTCCTCCATTTTGCAGCTATAGAACTTATTGGAGACTTCATATCTCTCAATTCAGGCATTTTCTTGAAATATTAACTTCAACTCTTGGAACATCTCATATGCTCCATGACGTTCAAAACGTCTTTGAAGTCCCGATTCTAAGCCATAAAGCATGGCACACTAAACTATTGAGTAGTCATCAGCTTTGCTCTGTCAAACGTTCATAACGTCCAGAGTTGCTCCTGCAGCGGGTCTTGCACCTAGCGGTGCTTCCAGGACGTAATTCTTCTGTGCAGCAATGAGGATAATCCTCAAGTTACGGACCCAGTCCGTGTAGTTGCTACCATCACCTTTCAACTTAGCTTTCTCTAGGAACGCATTAAAATTCAAGGGAATGGTAGCACGGGCCATTGATCTACAACAACATAGACATGCAAAAACTATCAAGTACTAAGTTCATGATAAACTAAAGTTCAATTAATCATATTACTTAAGAACTCCCACTTAGATAGACATCCCTCTAGTCATCTAAATGATCACGTGATTCATATCAACTAAACCATGTCCGATCATCACGTGAGATGGAGTAGTTTTCAATGGTGAACATCACTAAGTTGATCATATCCGCTATATGATTCATGTTTGACCTTTCGGTCTCAGTGTTCGAGGCCATATCTGCATATGCTAGGCTCGTCAAGTTTAATCCGAGTATTCTGCATGTGCAAAACTGGCTTGCACCCGTTGTATGTGAGCGTAGAGCTTATCACACCCGATCATCACGTGGTGTCTCGGCACGACAAACTGTAGCAACGGTGCATACTCAGGGAGAACACTTATACCTTGAAATTTAGTGAGGGGTCATCTTAAAATGCTACCACTGTACTAAGCAAAATAAGATGCATAAAGGATAAACATCACATGCAATCAAAATATGTGACATGATATGGCCATCATCATCTTGTGCCTTTGACCTCCATCTCCAAAGCACTGTCATGATTTCCATCGTCACAGGCTTGACAGCTTGATCTCCATCACAACGTCGTTGTCGTCTCGCCAACTATTGCTTCTACGACTATCGCTACCGCTTAGTGATAAAGTAAAACAATTACATGGCGATTGCATTTCATACAATAAAGCGACAACCATAAGGCTCCTGCCAGTTGCCGATAACTTTTACAAAACATGATCATCTCATACAGCAATTTATATCTCATCACATCTTGACCATATCACATCACAACATGCCCTGCAAAAACAAGTTAGATGTCCTCTACTTTGTTGTTGCAAATTTTACGTGGCTGCTACGGGCTTCTAGCAAGAACCGTTCTTACCTACGCATCAAAACCACACGGATTTTTTGTCAAGTGTGCTGTTTTAACATTCAACAAGGACTGACCGTAGTCAAATTCGATTCAACTAAAGTTGGAGAAACAGACACCCGCCAGCCACCTGTGTGCAAAGCACGTCGGTAGAACCAGTCTCATGAACGTGGTCATGTAATGTCGGTCCGGGCCGCTTCATTCAACAACACCGTCGAATCAAAGTAAGTGAAGGAAATATGCCCTAGAGGAAATAATAAAGTTATTATTTATTTCCTTATTTCATGATAAATGTTTATTATTCATGCTAGAATTGTATTAACCGGAAACATAATACATGTGTGAATACATAGACAAACATAGTGTCACTAGTATGCCTCTACTTGACTAGCTTGTTGATCAAAGATGGTTGTGTTTCCTAGCCATAGACATGAGTTGTCATTTGATTAACGGGATCACATCATTAGGAGAATGATGTGATTGACTTGACCCATTCCGTTAGCCTAGCACTTGATCGTTTAGTATGTTGCTATTGCTTTCTTCATGACTTATACAAAGTTGCTACAACTATGAGATTATGCAACTCCCGTTTACCGGAGGAACACTTCGTGTGCTACCAAACGTCACAACGTAACTGGGTGATTATAAAGGAGCTCTACAGGTGTCTCCAAAGGTACATGTTGAGTTGGCGTATTTCGAGATTAGGTTTTGTCACTCCGATTGTCGGAGAGGTATCTCTGGGCCCTCTCGGTAAAGCACATCACTATAAGCCTTGCAAACAATATAGCTAATGAGTTAGTTACGGAATGATGCATTACGTAATGAGTAAAGAGACTTGCCGGTAATGAGATTAAACTAGGTATTGGATACCGACGTTCGAATCTCGGGCAAGTAACATACCGATGACAAAGGGAACAACATATGTTGTTATGCGGTTTGACCGATAAAGATCTTCGTAGAATATGTAGGAGCCAATATGAGCATCCAAGTTCCGCTATTGGTTATTGACCGGAAACAATTCTAGGTCATGTCTACATAGTTCTCGAACCCGTAGGGTCCGCACGCTTAACGTTACGATGAGAGTTTTATTATGAGTTTATATGTTTTGATGTACCGAAGGTTGTTCGGAGTACCGGATGTGATCACAGACATGACGAGGAGTCTCAAAATGGTCGAGACATAAAGATTGATATATTGGACGACTATATTCGGACACCGGAAGTGTTCCGGGTGATTTCGGAGAAAACCGGAGTGCCGGAGGGGTTACCGGAACCCCATGGGGAAGTATTGGGCCTTAGTGGGCCTGAGGGGAGAGAGAGGGCAGCAGCCAAGGAGGTGGCGCGCCCCCTCCCATGGGAAGCCCGAATTGGACTAGGGGAGGGGGGCGCGGCCCCTCTTTCCCTCTCCCTTTCCCTCTCTTTCCTTCCCCCTCTCTCTTCCTAGTTGGACTAGGAAAGGGGAGTCCTATTCCCATTAGGAGGAGGACTCCCCCCTCCTTGGCGCGCCCCCTAGGGCCGGCCGGCCTTACCCTTTTCTCCTTTATATACGCGGGCAGGGGGGCACCCCATAACACACAAGTTGATCTTCGTGATCGTTCCTTAGTCATGTGCGGTGCCCCCCTCCACCATATTCCACCTCGGTCATATCGCTGCGGAGTTTAGGCGAAGCCCTGCGTCGGTAGAACATCATCATCGTCACCACACCGTCGTGCTGACAAAAATCATCCCCGACACCCTATTGGATCGGAGTCCGGGGATCATCATCGAGCTGAACGTGTGCTGAACTCGGAGGTGCCGTACGTTCGGTACTCGGATCGGTCAGATCGTGAAGACGTACGACTACATCAACCGCGTTGTTATAACGCTTCCGCTTTCGGTCTACGAGGGTACATGGAAAACACTCTCCTCTCTCGTTGCTATGCATCACCATGATCTTGCGTGTGCGTAGGAAAATTTTGAAATTACTACGTTCCCCAACAGTGGCATCCGAGCCTAGGTTTTATGCGTTGATGTTATATGCACGAGTAGAACACAAGTGAGTTGTGGGCGATACAAGTCATACTGCTTACCAGCATGTCATACTTTGGTTCGGCGGTATTGTTGGATGAAGCGGCCCGGACCGACATTACGCCAGACGCTTACGCAAGACTGGTTCTCTTGGCGTGCTTTGCACACAGTGGCTGGCGGGTGTCGGTTTCTCAACTTTAGTTGAACCGAGTGTGCTACGCCGGTCCTTGAGAAGGTTAAAACAACACTAACTTGACGAACTATCGTTGTGGTTTTGATGCATAGGTAAGAACGGTTCTTGCTCAGCCCGTAGCAGCCACGTAAAACTTGCAACAACAAAGTAGAGGACGTCTAACTTGTTTTTGCAGGGCATGTTGTGATGTGATTGGTCAAGACGTGATGCTATATTTTATTGTATGAGATGATCATGTTTTGTAACCGAAGTTATCGGCAACTGGCAGGAGCCATATGGTTGTCGCTTTATTGTATGAAATGCAAACGCCCTGTAATGCTTTACTTTATCACTAAGCAGCAGCGATAGTCGTAGAAGCATAAGATTGGCGAGACGACAACGATGCTACGATGGAGATCAAGGTGTCACGCCGGTGACGATGGTGATCACGACGGTGCTTCGGAGATGGAGATCACAAGCACAAGATGATGATGGCCATATCATATCACTTATATTGATTGCATGTGATGTTTATCTTTTATGCATCTTATCTTGCTTTGATTGACGGTAGCATTTTAAGATGATCTCTCACTAATTATCAAGAAGTGTTCTCCCGAGTATGCACCGCTGCGAAAGTTCTTCGTCTTTGACACCACGTGATGATCGGGTGTGATAGGCTCTACGTTCAAATACAACGGTGCAAAACAGTTGCACACGCGAATACTCAGTTAAACTTGACGAGCCTAGCATATACAGATATGGCCTCGAACACGGAGACCGAAGGTCGGCGTGAATCATATAGTAGATATGATCAACATAGTGATGTTCACCATTGAAACTACTCCATCTCACGTGATGATCGGACATGGTTTAGTTGATTTGGATCACGTGATCACTTAGATGGCTAGAGAGATGTCTATCTAAGTGGGAGTTCTTAAGTAATATGATTAAATTGAACTTAAATTTATCATGAACTTAGTACCTGATAGTATTTTGATTGTCTATGTTTGTTGTAGATAGATGACTCGTGCTGTTGTTCCGTTGAATTTTAATGTGTTCCTTGAGAAAGCTAAGTTGAAAGATGATGGTAGCAATTACACAGACTGGGTCTGTAACCCGAGGATTATCCTCATTGCTGCACGTAAGAATTACGTCCCGAAGCACCCACAGGTGCCGGTGCTGCTGCTGATGCAACTGACGACGTTAATAACGTCTGGCAGAGCAAAGCTGATGACTACTCGATAGTTCAGTGTGCCATGATTTACGGTTTGGAACCGGGCCTTCAACGACGTTTTGAACGTCATGAAGCATATGAGATGTTCCAGGAGTTGAAGTTAATATTTCAAGCAAATGCCCGGATTGAGAGATATGAAGTCTCCAATAAGTTCTATAGCTGTAAGATGGAGGAGAATAGTTCTGTCAGTGAACATATACTCAAAATGTCTGGGTATAATAATCACTTGATTCAACTGGGAGTTAATCTTCCTGATGATAGTGTCATTGACAGAATTCTTCAATCACTGCCACCAAGCTACAAAAGCTTCGTGATGAACTATAATATGCAAGGGATGGACAAGACTATTCCCGAGCTCTTCGCAATGCTAAAAGCTGCGGAAGTAGAAATCAAGAAGGAGCATCAAGTGTTGATGGTTAACAAGACCACCAGTTTCAAGAAAAGGGGCAAAGGAAAGAAGAAGGGGAACTTCAAAAAGAACAGCAAGCAAGTTGCTGCTCAAGAGAAGAAACCCAAGTCTGGACCTAAGCCTGAGATCGAGCGCTTCTCGCAAGCGGTGGACATCGGAAGCGGAACTGCCCCAAGTATTTGGCGGATAAGAAGGATGGCAAAGTGAACAAAGGTATATGTGATATACATGTTATTGATGTGTACCTTACTAATGCTCGCAGAGCACCGGGTATTTGATACTGGTTACATTGCTAATATTTGCATCTCAAACAGGGACTACGGATTGCGAAGATTGGCTAAGGACGAGGTGACGATCGCGCGGGAAATGGTTCCAAAGTCGATGTGATCGCGGTCGGCACGCTACCTCTACATCTACCATCGGGATTAGTTTTAGACCTAAATAATTGTTATTTGGTGCCAGCGTTGAGCATGAACATTATATCTGGATCTTGTTTGATGCGAGACGGTTATTCATTTAAATCGGAGAATAATGGTTGTTTTATTTATATGAGTAATATCTTTTATGGTCATGCACCCTTGAAGTGTGGTCTATTTTTATTGAATCTCGATAGTAGTGTGTCGGGGAAGCTGATCCACGAACACCTATGGGACCGGCGGACCGAGCCCCTTTCGGTTCGGTGGGGGGCGGAGATCGCACGAAGAGCAGATCGAGGCGAAGCACATGAGCAGTTTACCCAGCTTCGGAGCTCTCCGGAGAGATAATACTCCTACTGCTGCATGTCTGAGTGTATTGAGTTCTTGCTTGGGAGCGCTGAGTGCTACAATACACACCCGCTGCTAACGAGACCTAGCGTGAGTGTTTTCTGCCTTCCGAACCCTCCTCTACGTTGCGCATGGGCCTCCTTTTATATGCTCAAGGGGTCTCCGATAGGTGGCAACGTAGACAAGGGTAAAAATGGAAAAGGAATTGTGGTTGGTACAACTACTTGTACAGTGTACCATACCTAACCCTGACGGCAGGGGACAAAGGCATTAAATGCCCGTCTATGTCGCCCAAACAGTGCAAAAAGGGACCGTCAGGGACGCCACCGCTTGCCACGATGGCTATCTTGTCAGCGCTGCTTGCCACCGGCGCCGGCAAGACAGCCTCTTGACACGCGCTACCGAAAGGTCCTGTATGACACGTTGGTGGATGTCTTTGGAGCGCTGGTACAGAGTGGTAGTTTGCCGCGGCAAGCGCCTTGCCGTGGTCGTTATCTTGTCGCGTCCGGAAGCTTGTCGTTCACAGGGCCTCGCCGGGACGCGTGGCGCGTCGCGGCAAGTTCCTTGAGATGCCCTGGTTGGCCTTCCCGGCAAGCTCCTCTTGCCGGGGCCTTGTCTCCTTGGCTTGAGATGCCTTGTTTGGCCTTCCCGGCAAGCTCCTCTTGCCGGGGCCTTGTCTCCTTGGCTTGAATACTTTGTTCTTGAACGGCTCCAAAGGAACCACGGAGGACCTTGGCGGTCACCCGGCAAGCCTTGCCGCTGGTGTTTGCGACTGCCAGGCACAAGTTCGGGATACTAGGGTACCCCTACTCTAGTACACCGACAGGAGCCCCCGGGCCTGGGCCACACACGGTGCCGAGCGCTGTTGGGCCAGGCCCAAAACAGGGCACGAGCACTCGCGGCCTGGGTTACACCGTACCTCACTCCGCATCCACCGCGCCCTCCCCGAACGGCACGCGTCGAATGTGGCGTCGTGGGAGAGATTGTGGGTGGTTTCTTTATTCGGAAAGACGGAACGTCTACCCCCTCCCCCTTTATAAGCAAGGGAAACAGGGGCAGTTCGCCCATCTCGCCGATTGCTGTTCCAATCTCGAAAACCTCCGCCGCTCCCCCCTTCTTCCCAAGGCTGAAAAGAGAGCAGCGCTCCGCCCCCCATCGCCACCAGCATCACCAACGCAGTCAATATCCCCCACCACCTCCGCCATAGCTCCGAAAGCCGACAAGGGGAAGGTCGTGAAGTCGGCCGAGGCGCAGCGGCTCGCGGCGCTGCGAATGGAGCGGGCAATCTTCCCCCCTCAGCTCGCCGCGAAGGATCTGAGGGAGTACTACTACCTCTTCTGGTCGACGGAGATGCGAGCGCATCCACGCACGAAGGTACTCCCAGCTGCCGCTTCGGAACTGGCTCCGAATGGATACCCTTTCTTCGCACTGTTCTTCTACTGCGGGCTCTGCCCACCTTTCTCTGAATTTTTCTGTGATATCATGAACACCTACGGGTTCCGCCTCCTTGACTTCACCCCCAATGCCGTTCTGACCATGGCAGTTTTCGCACATCTCTGCGAAAACTTTGTCGGAGTCTATCCAAACGTAGCTCTCTTTCGCCACTTCTTTATGCCCCGAGTTGAGAGAGGGGAGCCTCTATCCGGCGGAATCGCCTGGATCTCGAGAACCGGCAAGAAGGAAGCTTATCTGGAGGGAGAGCTCCGCAGCAAGTGGGAGGAATGGAGGGCAGACTGGTGCTGGATTGTCGAGGAGAACCCGCAGCCGTTTACCGCCCAAATACCAAACCCCAATGGTCGCGCAACGATTGGAGCAGCGTGGCCCTAAGACGCTTAGGCTGAAGATTGCCGTCACCGGATCCTACGCCTTAGGCTTGCTGGCTCACTTGTAGGCGGTGTTGGCGCGGATTTTCTTCGTCGCCGCGACGCCCTCTCCGCAGAGAGGAGGAGACCCGCCGGGAGTTCCGAATCGCGGCGGATATCATGAGGCTACGCCGGGCCTCAATTTCAACTTCACCGCCCCGAACCGGGCGCAATGCTCTGGAATTGTTCAAGCACGATCCTGATCATCCCGGTGTTCAGGTTGCCGAGGGTGTCGTTCACAGTAACAACTCCTCGCCGACCGCATCCGCGCAATGATGCCGCCAGTGCGATTCGCATGGAATTGTCCCAACTTGGCAAGAGCCCGCAGACGACGCCGTGCGGGAGTTCTTTGACGGCTTGGTAGAAGTGCCGGTCCGCCTCGATGAATGAGGAGCCTCACCGCGACACCACCGATGATGAGATGCAGCGACGCCACTCAGCTGGAAGAGGCGGCAGGCAGCCGCTGCCGCGGGCGGTTTCGGATTCACCGTGGAGGAGGCAGAGGCAGCAGAGCGGCAAGCCTTGTCGAGCGAGAGGAGCTTGCGGCGAGGAAGAGCTTGTCGAGCCTGGCTGAGTCGAGCGAGCCCGCCGAGGGCGCGAGCGACTTCGCTGAAGATCGCCTCCTCTTTGCTCACCTTCGACAGCTTGCCGCAAGCGGAGCTCCCAGCTCCACCAAGAAGGCGCTCAAGGCCGGGAAGTGGCGGGCGACAGACGTGTCAACAGCCATCGCGCGCACGCGACGCGCCCATCCATGGCAAGCAAGCACTGCTGCTGGAGCACCTCACGCTGCTGCGGCAACTGGAGCGGGGCCCTCCCGAACCACCGCTCCTGCCCCCGCCAAGCGGCCAAGGGAACCTACTCCTCCGCCTCGTCGCACCGGAGGCGAGCCGGAATTCGATCTCTCTGCGCTCAGCTCCGACGAGGAAGAAGAAGAGTAAGATTCTTTGCTGTACTTATAATTCTTCAATTTTGTTGCTTTGTCTTGTATCTGATTTGCTTCACTCTGAACCCATTCCTTTTCAGGACGCTGGCCCAGAGAGCGGCGAAGAGAGCCAAGGTCCCGGTGATTGTCATCGAGGACGAACCCACCGCGACAGCAGGAGGCATGCCCGAGACCACCTTGCCGGACCCGGCAACCCTTCCTCAAAGCAGCCCCCAGCGCAGCCCCCATCGTAAGTATATGGTTTACTTCTTGCTGTTAGGTGTGCATGGGTGCTCTTTCTTTGCTGATATCTGACTGTTGGTTTGTGTAGGAGCAGAGCAGCCTCACCAGGAGTGCCCGGAAGCCGCTCCCGAAATGCCATCTGCTTCGACTACACCGCCAAGGGAGGGTTCCCCGGCAAGGGAGCGTTCTCCGGCAAGGGAGACTTCTCCGGCAAGGGACAGTTCTTCGGCAAGGGATAGCACCAGCGACCCTCCGGTGGTTGAGACCACGACTGCAGATCCTAGTACAGGTAATCCTCTCGCTTGAAAACTTCCCTTGTGTTCTTCTTCTGATTTCTTTTTGGATATTTGCTTGACTTTTCTTTCTTTTCCGGTCGTCAGATCCATCTGCCACGGAGCCGATGGAAATCGAGGTCGCCGGCGAGGAGAACGTGCGCGGCAACACCGACGATGCCGCTGAAGAAGAAGCCGACGCCGATGATCCCGCCAGCGGAGAGGCCGCCAAAGCTGCCGCCGCAGAAGCTGGCGAGGGGTCCGGCGATCGCACTGACGGCCCCGAGGCCGCAGGAGCGCCAGCGCCACGCCGACCGCCGATCCTCCGCCGCTGCTGCAGCGTCAGTTCAAGAGCCCCAGCCAGCGCCTATTTGAAGGCCGGCGATGGCGTCTTCATCAAGCTCCCCAGGCGCCGAGCTCAGGCGCCGATCAAGGAGAGACCTTCGATGAAGAGTTGCTCGCCATTGGCCGACGCTGGTCGACGCGCCGAAAGCAGCAGCAGCGGCGAGCCCGAGGAGGAGCAATGCTGCTAAAGCTGTTGTCGCTCTACCGCGCCCGACAGCCAAGTTGGAATCCCGAGAAGCGCTTTGTCGCGGCGGAGCAGACATCGAGAAGCGCGGAGGAGCTCCGGGGCCTCAACCAGGAAAATCTCCGATCCTCGCAAAGGAGCGGAGCAACTCGCCGAGGAGCGAAAGCCTTCCTCCTCGAGAAGGCTGAAGTTGAAGAGCAACAGCCGCTTGCTGCCGAAAACTGCTCACAGAAGGCGAAGTTGGCGCAGCGGAAGGTTAACCTTGACAACCACGAGGAGGATCTTGCCGCGCGCGAGCAAACATTTGGCGGGGCTCTCAAAGAAGCAGAGGATGTTGCCGCAGCTACCGAGGCCGCCAAGAAGGAGCTGGAGACGAAGGTGACGCAGCTGGAGGCCAATCTCAAGGTGAGCGGCGAGGAGCTTGCTGCACTAAAGCGTGAGCGCGAGAAGGACACCTACACCCTTGGCGAGCTGCAGGGTCGTCTCGCCGAGAGGAGAAAGGAGCTTAGCGCCGCCAAGGACTCCAACACGGATCTTGAGTTGAAGCTGACCACTTTGACCAAGACGCTGGACGGCGGCGCCAGGGAGCGGGAGGCGGCCTTGGAGGAGAAGATCAAGGCCGACGAGGCGCTGCTGGCGATTGCTGCTGCTGCCCAGAACACTTTTAGGGAGAATGTGGAGCAGTGGACCGAGGGTCTCGTGGATATTGCCGCAGTCATCGACGTGGAGCTGGCGCACTGGGATGGAGGATCTCGGTACTCATCCGATGAGCACCTCCAACCCAGCGCCAAGCTCAGCTTGTTCTTCAAAGGCGTGACGGCCCTCCAATGACTCGGGAGAAGATCCCAAAGCAGCTGGCCGGTCGCGCCAGATCTGCGCTGGAGCTCTTCAAAAGGTGTCGGTGAAGGTGGCCTTCCGCAACCTGTGCCTCAACCTCACCAACGCCCTCAAGACCTTGCCGCGGATGCTGATCTCGAAGCGCTAAGAGCCTTGTCGCACCCATTGTGGACAAGGTGAGCGGGATCAAGAGGGTTGAGGCGATCGCGTAGATTAGGCCGCCTGCTTTCTCCTTTTTCTTGTCGCAATGGCCATGTTATGAGAACAATCTGTTAGAGCTGCGACAAGCTATCTTGTAATATGACTCTATTTCGGTAGCGATTGCTATGTTATTTCCTTTACTTGATTCCTTCCTTTGTATGTTTTTGCCCTCGCTTTTAGGGAACTTGTCGGCGCAGCACACTAGTCATGAGCGCTAAGTGCGAGACGTCAAGAGCCTCGTCAAGCGGTGCCGCCACCGACAAGAAACCTTGTCGCAACTAGTCGCAGCTCACTTAAGTTGTTGAGCGGACTCGAAACAAAGTAAGGGCGCAACTAGCTACGATTTGGTTCCTCCGCGCACAGGTTTTCCATACAAAGCATGGTCGTTCGAGGAAGATAACTTAAATTTTTTTAAAACTGATTGCTCAAACTTTAGCAACTTAGCTTTTCTGTCGTTTGCTTCCCGGTAAGGCGAAACTTCCTCGAGCGACGCTTGGTCCACACCATTATCTTCTCCTTTCCCCCCGGCAAACTTGTGGGCGAGGGAACCTTCCTTTCTTTGAGAAAGAGAAAGAAGAGAAAATAAAGATATGGAGCCTTACGGCTCGTTATTGCTTACCGGGGGTAGGCGCTGCACAAAGTGTTAGATAATGCATGCAGAAAAAAGTAGAAAGCATGAAATTGACAAGATGTGCGGAGCATATGAGCTTTACTTATGCACGGGGTCTGCGCCCGGCTTCGTACAAAGGATTACATGCAACATCGGCAAGACTTGTACAAAGGTGGTTGCCGGAACAGGTTCCGCAACCGCGCCTCTATGGGTAAAACTTACGAAGATGCTCAATGTTCCAGAGTTGCTCACCGAAAGCCATCTTCGGTCTCAAAGCGGACAGCGCCAGTGCCTAGTGACTCGCTTTCACCCGGTAAGGGCCTTCCCACTTCAAGGCCAACTTGTTTGAATTCTTGGCGGACTGAACACGCCAAGAACAAGGTCGCCTTCCTCGAGACTTCCGCATTAACTTTGCGGCTATGGTAGCGGTGCAAAGCTTGCTGGTATCGAGCAGCTCGCACAACAGCCTCAAGACGGTCCTCCTCAAGGAGCAGCAGCGTCATCTTGTCGCAATCGCTCTTGCTCAAGCTCATCATAAGCGAGCACTCGAGGTGACCCGTGATACGAAGTTCCGTGGGGAGAACCGCCTCGCTCCATAGATTAGAGCGAAGGTGTCCGCCGATGGCTCGATTTGGTGTCGCCCCGATCGACCAAAGAACCACCGCAGCTCCTCAATCCAGTTCTTTCCGCACTTGTGCAGCCTGTCGAAAGTCCTGGTCTTGAGTCCACGCAGCACTTCAGCGTTCGCCCTCTCCGCTTGACCGCTACTTCTCGGATGAGCAACGAAGCGAAGCGCACCTTGGCGCCAAGATCTTGGACGTAATGCAGGAAGGTGCGGCTCGTGACTTGCGTGCGTTGTCGGTGATGACCTGTTAGGGATCCCAAACGCAAACAATCGACCAAGAACTTGATCGCCGACCGTGGCTGTCACCTTCCTCATCGCTTCCACTTCCGCCACTTTGTGAACTTGTCGATTGCAACGCATAAGTACTCAAAGCCCCGACAGCTCGGGAAAGGGGCCGAGGATGTCGAGCCCCTGCACCAAAATGGCCAGGATAAAGGGATCGTCGGAGAGCTTGAGCTGGCTGGTGTATCTGCTTGGAATGGAACTGCACGCTTCACACTTGGTTACATGTGCGATCAGCATCCCGGAGGGCTGTCGGCCAAAAGAAACCTTGCCGGAATGCTTTGCGGCAAGTGCTCTTGCGCCAATGTGGTGGCCACATATGCCTCCATGTATCTCTCGCCAACAGCTTTTGTCCGCCTTCCCGTGAATACACTTCAATTTTACGCCGTTGAGTCTTCTTCATGCAGTGTGTTGTCGACAAACCGGTACATACTTGACTGCCGGGCTACTCTTTCCGCTTCTTCTTACTCTTCGAAGTTCTCCGTCTCAAGGAAACGGACAATCTGCTGTGCCCATGCCGGAGCTTGCGGCTCGACAACAAGGACTAAAGGCACATCTGCTGCTGCGGAACATCCGCTTCTACGGCGAGAACTCGCGGCTCAGCGGAGCTTGACGTTCCTCAAGCTTGCCGGAGCAAAACTTGTCGAGCGCTCGCTTCAACGGAACAAACCCTAGGGCTTGCCGGAGCAGACTGCTCCTCAAAGACCCTTGGTGTTGATCTTGAGGACCTTCTTGGCGGCGGCTTCTGGGAGCTCTGCCGGAAAGTAATCACCAGAAATCAACTTCCTCTTCTTGCTCTGTCCAGTTGATGGTGTCACAGACGGTTGAGTCAGCTTGAGCACAAAGATCCCTGGTTCCATTGTAACTTAAGTCGCGCGACTTCGACAGAGCCATCAGCAATGTCGTTCTGAGCTCTTGGAACATGTTCCATCTGTAGGCCGTCAAAGTGCTCTTCTAGCTTTCTCACTTCATCAACGTAAGCTTCCATCAACGGACTCTGATAATTCTTGTTCACTTGACGGACGACAAGCTGTGAGTCACCCCTGACAATGAGCTTCTTGATCCCAAGATCTACTGCGATCCTGAGACCGGCAAGCAAACCTTCATACTCTGCAGTATTGTTTGTTGCTTGCTCCTTGGGAAAGTGCATCTGGACTACGTACTTGAGGTGCTCTCCGGTGGGTGTAATAAGTAGCACGCCCTTTTGGCGCCTTGCAGCGAGAAGGCACCATCAAAGTACATTAGCCACTCTTTGCTTGCTTCCTTGACGGGATGCTCGCTTCGAATTTCTTCATCTTGTGTTGGCGCCCATTCTGCTATGAACTCCGCCAATGCTCGCTTTGGATAGTTGAAGTGCTCTCAAACTTGAGGCCAAAGCTTGATAGTTCCAAAGGCCCACTCGACAATCCCGCCTGCTGCTTCGGATTTTGCAAGATCCTCTTCAACGGAAAACGAGTGACGACTGTGATCTCATGTGCATGAAAGTAATGGCTCAGCTTTCTCGAGGTCATGAGAAGGCCGAAAAGCAATTTCTGCACATCAGAGTACCTTGACCTAGCCCCCTGCAGAAGGGAACTGACAAAGTAAACTGGGCGCTGCACCATTCTTTTCTGCATCTTCTCATGCGCCTGCGCAGATCCATCTTTGTCGGGACCAGAGCTTGCCGGTGAAGTCCCTTGCTTGTCGCTGGATGCATTTGCCGTGGTTGCTGGCTCATCATCCGCCTCCCTCTCCGCTACTAACGTAGCACTAACCACTTGATTGGTTGCCGCTATATATAGCAGCAACTTCTCTTGTGGCTTAGGTGCGACAAGTGTTGGAGTGGAGGACAGGTATCTCTTTAAGTCCTGCAGCGCAGCCTCCGCTTCCGGAGTCCATTTCATTGGACCTGCCTTTTTCAATATTTTGAAAAATGGCAGAGCGCGCTCAGCAGACCTAGAGATAAACCTGCTGAGAGCAGCTACGCAACCGGCAAGTCTTCGTACATCCTTGACGCGCTTTGGTGCTTCAATCTGCTCAATGGCCTTGATCTTGTCGGGATTGGCTTCAATTCCCCGCTGAGACACGAAGAACCCAAGAAGCTTGCCGGAGGGGACTCCAAACACACACTTCTCGGGGTTGAGCTTGAGGTTGATCTTGCGCAGATTTGCAAAGGTTTCGTCTAAATCTTGAATCAGAGTCGCCTTGTCCTTGCTCTTGACCACTATGTCATCCATGTAGGCTTTCACATTTCTGTGTATTTGCGGCTCAAAAGCGTCATGGACTACCCTTGCGAATGTTGAACCAGCATTCTTTAAACCGAAAGGCATCTGTACAAAACAGTAGGTGCCACATGGGGTGATGAATGCGGTCTTCTCCTCATCTTCTTCTGCCATGAAGATCTGATGGTATCCTGAGTATGCATCAAGAAATGAAAGCAAGTCACATCCGGCCGTGGAGTCAACAATCTAGTCGATGCGCGGCAAGGGAAATGGGTCTTTGGGACAAGCTTTATTGACATCGGTAAAGTCGATACAAAGCCTCCATTTCCCGTTTGCCTTGTGCACGACTACAGGTTGGCCAACCACGTGGATGGAGCACTCCGACAAGGCCTGCTGCTTCCAATTTCTTGATTTCTTCGCGATGAATTCTTGGCGCCCACCGCTCGCTTCGACTTTACGCTTGACGGTCGCGATGAGGACAGACGGCAAGATGGTGCTCGACACTTTCCGGGAACATCGGGGATGTCGACGGTTGCCATGCAAATACGCCGACAGTTACCGCAGGAAAGCAACGAGCGCTTCCTATTTAGGGTCGAGAGTGGCACGATGGTAAAGGTACCACCAGTGCCATCCTCCTTGGCGGACACCTTCTTGGTCTCGTGGAGCTGCCATTGTCTTCTTACACTTGCGGTGGAGCTCGATGGTGCATCCTCGACGGTAGCGCAGCACTCCGAAGAGGTGCGCTTGCCGGAGTGGGCATCAGAACTCTTGCCGGACTTGGTCTTCTTCTTTGCCCCGGGAGCTTCAACGGCAAGTGACTTGCAATCTGTTGCGGCTGCGGCTTCCCAGTAGATCTTGTCGGCGCAGATAAGAGCATCCTTCTTGTCGCCAGGGACAGAGATGACACTTATCGGGCCTGGCATCTTCAGCATGTTGTATGCATAGTGAGAGGCTGCCATGAATTTGGCGAAAAGCTAGACGGCCGAGTATCCCATTGTAAGGCAATGGAAAGTCAGCAACGCCAAAAGTGACCTCTCAGTCCTGAAGTTCAACTTCACGCCAAATGTTACCGCAACGTGATCTTTCCTTCGCTTTCTCCTTCCCGGATTGATTCCTTGAATGTGCCGGTCTCTTCGAGCTCGCCATCGTGGGATCCGGAGTTTCGGATTACCGCGAGGAGATCAGGTTCAAGCCGCCCCGCCGTCAACTAGCATCTTAGTGACCTTGAGGTTGCGGATAGTTGGTGAAACCAACATCGGCAAGCACCCGACCGCAGTTGCGATCAGGGTGGTCCTCAATATCAAAGATGATAGGCGTGCTGGACCATTTCAGAGGCTTGCGTGACTCGACGGATGGTTCTGCCGCATTGACTTCCCGCATCCATTGCTTGAGCTGGCGGTGTGAAGTATGCAGAGAAGCACCACCGTCAACGCACAAGACCTCTGTGGCTTTCTGGAACTCCTGCTCATCGGTCTCGTCATCATCCATATCTTCATCGTCGTCATCATCTTCATCCTTGTCGCGGCCGCGGGGAGGTCTGTCACCTTGCCGCTGCTTGGCCTTGCCGCGGTGTCCTCCCCGGCCGGGGCGTTTCTTGCTAGCTCCTCCAGCACCTTCCTGGGCCTTCTCATTGTCGCGTCGCTCGTACTCAGCCTTTTGCTGCTCGACAAGCTGCTCGACCTTCTTGCAGCTCTGGAGGTCATGGCCCTTGGTGCGGTGGATCTTGCAGTACTGCTTGTTGGCTCCGTCCTGCTTGTCGGCGACCGCCACAGCCTGGTAGTTGGTGCCCGCGGCAATCTCCTTGCCGGAGCTACTAGCTTTGGCTTTCTTGGCGCCACCTCCGTTGCCGGACTGCTCAACGACTAGCACATCTTTGCCTTTCTTCTTCCTGTTGTTCCGCCGCCGGTTTTTCTTTGCCGGGGCAGTCTCCTCACTATCGATCCTCCTGCTTCAGATTCTCTCGGGAGTTTCTCCTTCCTCAAAGACGCGCACACTTGTCGGCCAGAGCATATAGCTCATCGACGTCTCTGATCTTGCACATCGCCATCTCCTCCCGCATCTCTGCGTTTCGCACGCTCGATGGAACGCGCTGATTACATGCGCAGGGTGGACATCTGGATGTTGTCTTTGTCGCGGCTGAATCTCTGAATGTACTTGCGCAGGGGCTCTCCTTCCTTCTGGGCGAGCAGATGAAGGTCGCTTTCTTGCCATGAGGCTTGTGGCCGCCTGTAAAGGCGCCGACAAACTGATGGCATAGATCTGCCCAAGAGGATATGGAGTTGTCCAGCAAGTGCATGAGCCAGGATCTGACATTGGGCTTGAGTACCAGCGGGAAGTAGTTGGCCAGGATCTTGTCGTCCCGCCCCCCGGCAGCTTGCACCGCGATGGTGTAGATGCTGAGGAACTCCGACGGATGCGACTTGCCGTCGTACTTCTCTGGTACGTCTGGCTTGAAAGTCTTCGTGCTGGGCCACTGGACTTGCCGCAACTCACGAGTAAACGCAGGGCAATCTACCGCGTACGGCAAGTCTCCTGGTTCCCCTGGTGCATGCATGTCGACAGAGGGCCCAGCGCGCTGGTCTGATTGACGCCGCGCTTCTCTTCGGCGCTCGATGCGAGTTCGAGCGTCTTCTTGCTGTCGTTCGTGAAGAACTTGGCACTGACCGCGACGAGCTCGTGGATCTGATGATGCGGTGGAGTCGCTGTCAAGGTGGATCCGGCGAATCGGTGATCTTGGCCTTCGGGGTGGAGAGTGCATGGTGGTTGCACCCCCACCGGTTTCGTCGCCATCGGCTCGTGCCTGGCATTCCTGCCACGGCAGCGATGCACTCGGCTGCAGCGGAGTGTCGCCATTGGCAAAGCCGATGAGACTCTGAATGGTGGCCCTCCATTCATCGATCTTGTCTGCCGTTGGAGGGTAATCCAGGAGCAGTTGAGCTCGCGCCAAAGCTTCTGCTGGAGTGGCGGGCGGGAGTGGCGAACGGTGCGAGGAGCGGGATATGCTCGGACTTCTAACTATGTTAGAAGGAGCAGTATCCCGTCCAGGCGACCGTGCCTCGCTCGTGCTAGCATGTTGGCGTGCATGCTGGTCTTGAGCATCCCGAGATCCACCAGCTCGATCTTGGCCCAACGAACGTATGGTACTGCGAGTACCATGACGCTGTCGGTCCCGCGCCTCCTGAGATGGGCGCGGTGCATGTACGGACGCCGAGGTCTGCGCAACCTTGTCCTTGGACCTGGCAGCACCGTGGGCTCCCTCGTCGATGCCCGTTCTTCCGCCGGCGTCTACCCCACCACCCGTTTGCTCCGGTGGTGGTGGGTTCGACGTGGATGGAGCAGCTGCCGCCGAAGCCTTCTTCTTCGGTGGCATGTCGATGAAGAAGATGAAGATCTAGCTCGTGTGAACGCCGGATCAGGTTCACACAATCTCGATCTCCCCCTACCTGGCGCGCCAAAGATGTCGGGGAAGCTGATCCACGAACACCTATGGGACCGGCGGACCGAGCCCCTTTCGGTTCGGCAGGGGGCGGAGATCGCACGAAGAGCAGATCGAGGCGAAGCACACGAGCAGTTTACCCAGCTTCGGAGCTCTCCGGAGAGATAATACTCCTACTGCTGCATGTCTGAGTGTATTGAGTTCTTGCTTGGGAGCGCTGAGTGCTACAATACACACCCGCTGCTAACGAGACCTAGCGTGAGTGTTTTCTGCCTTCCGAACCCTCCTCTACGTTGCGCATGGGCCTCCTTTTATATGCTCAAGGGGTCTCCGACAGGTGGCAACGTAGACAAGGGTAAAAATGGAAAAGGAATTGCGGTTGGTACAACTACTTGTACAGTGTACCATACCTAACCCTGACGGCAGGGGACAAAGGCATTAAATGCCCGTCTATGTCGCCCAAACAGTGCAAAAAGGGACCATCAGGGACGCCACCGCTTGCCACGATGGCTATCTTGTCGTTGCCGCTTGCCACATCGCAAGACCGCTGGCGCATGACAGCTCTTGACACGCGCTACCGAAAGGTCCTGTAGGCGACACATTGGTGGATGTCTTTGGCGCGGGTCAGAGTGGTAGTTTGTCATGGCAAGCGCCTTTGCCGCGGTCGTTGTCTTGTCGCGTCCGGAAGCTTGTCGTTCACAGGGCCTCGCCGGACGCGCGTGGCGCGTCGCGGCAAGTTCCTTGAGATGCCTGGTTGGCCTTCCGGCAAGCTCCTCTTGCCGGGCCTTGTCTCCTTGGCTTGAGATGCCTTGGTTGGCCTTCCCGGCAAGCTCCTCTTGCCGGGGCCTTGTCTCCTTGGCTTGAATACTTTGTTCTTGAATGGCTCCAAAGGAACCACGGAGGACCTTGGCGGTCACCCGGCAAGCCTTGCCGCGGGGTGCTGCGACTGCCCGTGCACAAGTTCGGGATACTAGGGTACCCCTACTGTAGTACACCGACATAGTGATACACATATTCATAATGTTGAAGCCAAAAGATGCAGAGTTGATAATGATAGTCCAACTTATTTGTGGCACTGCCGTTTAGGTCATATCGGTGTAAAACGCATGAAGAAACTCCATACTGATGGACTTTTGGAATCATTTGATTATGAATCACTTGGTACTTGCGAACCGTGCCTCATGGGCAAGATGACTAAAATGCCGTTCTCCGGAACTATGGAGAGAGCAACAGATTTGTTGGAAATCATACATACAGATGTATGTGGTCCGATGAATGTTGAGGTTCGTGGCGGATATCGTTATTTTCTCACCTTCACTGATGATTTAAGCAGATATGGGTATATCTACTTGATGAAACACAAGTCTGAAACATTTGAAAAGTTCAAAGAATTTCAGAGTGAAGTGGAAAATCATCATAACAAGAAAATAAAATTTCTACGATCTAATCGTGGAGGAGAATATTTGAGTTACGAGTTTGGTTTACATTTGAAACAATGCGGAATAGTTTCGCAACTCACGCCACCCAGAACACCACAACGAAATGGTGTGTCCGAACGTCGTAATCGTACTTTACTAGATATTGTGCGATCTATGATGTCTCTTACTGATTTACCGCTATCGTTTTGGGGTTATGCTTTAGAGACGGCCGCATTCACATTAAATAGGGCACCATCAAAATCCGTTGAGACTACGCCTTATGAACTATGGTTTGGCAAGAAACCAAAGTTGTCATTTCTTAAAGTTTGGGGCTGCAATGCTTATGTGAAGAAACTTCAACCAGATAGGCTCGAACCCGAATCGGCGAAATGTGTCTTCATAGGATACCCAAAAGAGACTATTGGGTACACCTTCTATCACAGATCTGAGGCCAAGATTTTTTTTGCTAAATTCGGATCCTTTCTAGAGAAGGAGTTTCTCTCGAAAGAAGTGAGTGGGAGGAAAGTAGAACTTGATGAGGTAATCAGACTGTTCCTTATTGGAAAGTAGTTCATCACAAGAACCGGTTCCTGTGACAACTACACCAATCAGTGAGGAAGCTAATGATACTGATCATGAAACTTCAGATCAAGTTACTACCGAACTTCGTAGGTCTACCAGAGTAAGATCCGCACCAGAGTGGTACGGTAATCCTATTCTGGAAGTCATGTTACTTGACCATGGCGAACCCGCGAACTATGAGGAAGCGATGATGAGCCCAGATTCCGCAAAATGGCTTGAGGCCATGAAATCTGAGATGGGATCCATGTATGAAAACAAAGTATGGACTTTGATTGACTTGCCCAATGATCGGCAAGCCATAGAAAATAAATGGATCTTCAAGAAGAAGATTGACGCTGATGGTAATGTAACTGTCTACAAAGCTCGACTTGTTGCAAAAGGTTTTCGACAAGTTCAAGGGGTTTACTACGATGAGACTTTCTCACCCGTAGCGATGCTTAAGTCTGTCCGAATCATGTTAGCAATTGCCGCATTTTATGATTATGAAATTTGGCAAATGGATGTCAAAACTGCATTCCTGAATGGATTTCTGGAAGAAGAGTTGTATATGATGCAACCATAAGGTTTTGTCGATCCAAAAGGTGCTAACAAAGTGTGCAAGCTCCAGCGATCCATTTATGGACTTGTGCAAGCCTCTCGGATTTGGAATATACGCTTTGATAGTGTGATCAAAGCATATGGTTTTATACAGGCTTTTGGAGAAGCCTGTATTTACAATAAAGTGAGTGGGAGCTCTATAGCATTTCTGATATTATATGTAGATGACATATTGTTGATTGGAAATGATATAGAATTTCTGGATGGCATAAAAGGATATTTGAATAAAAGTTTTTCGATGAAAGACCTCGGTGAAGCTGCTTACATATTGGGCATCAAGATCTATAGAGATAGATCAAGACGCTTAATTGGACTTTCACAAAGCACATACCTTGATAAAGTTTTGAAAAAGTACAAAATGGATCAGGCAAAGAAAGGGTTCTTGCCTGTATTACAAGGTGTGAAATTGAGTCAGACTCAATGCCCGACCACAGCAGAAGATAGAGAGAAAATGAAATATGTTCCCTATGCTTCAGCCATAGGCTCTATCATGTATGCAATGCTGTGTACTAGACCAGACGTATGCTTAGCAATAAGCTTGGCAGGTAGGTACCAAAGTAATCCAGGAGTTGATCACTGGAGAGCGGTCAAGAACATCCTGAAATACCTGAAAAGGACTAAGGATATGTTTCTCGTTTATGGAGGTGACAAAGAGCTAGTCGTAAATGGTTACGTCGATGCATGCTTTGACACTGATCCAGATGATTCTAAATCGCAAACCGGATACGTGTTTTTATTGAACGGTGGAGCTATAAGTTGGTGCAGTTCTAAACAAAGCGTCATGGCGGGATCTACATGCGAAGCGGAATACATAGCTGCTTCAGAAGCAGCAAATGAAGGAGTCTGGATGAAGGAGTTCATTTCCGATCTAGGTGTCATACGTAGTGCATCAGGACCAATGAAGATCTTCTGTGACAATACTGGTGCAATTGCCTTGGCAAAGGAATCCAGATTTCACAAGAGGACCAAGCACATCAAGAGACGCTTCAATTCCATCCGGGACCAAGTCCAGGTGGGAGACATAGAGATTTGCAAGATACATACGGATCTGAATGTTGCAGACCCGTTGACTAAGCCTCTTCCATGAGCAAAACATGATCAGCACCAAGGCTCCATGGGTGTTAGAATCATTACTGTGTAATCTAGATTACTGACTCTAGTGCAAGTGGGAGACTGAAGGAAATATGCCCTAGAGGCAATAATAAAGTTATTATTTATTTCCTCATATCATGATAAATGTTTATTATTTATGCTAGAATTGTATTACCCGGAAACACAATACAGGTGTGAATACATAGACAAACATAATGTCACTAGTGTGCCTCTACTTGACTAGCTCATTAATCAAAGATGGTTATGTTTCCTAACCATAGACATGTGTTGTCATTTTATTAACGGGATCACATTATTAGGAGAATGATGTGATTGACTTAACCCATTCCGTTAGCCTAGCACTTGATCGTTTAGTATGTTGCTATTGCTTTCTTCATGACTTATACAAAGTTCCTACAACTATGAGATTATGCAAATCCCGTTTACCGGAGGAACACTTTTTGTTCTACCAAACGTCACAACGTAACTGGGTGATTATAAAGGAGCTCTGCAGGTGTCTCCAAAGGTACATGTTGAGTTGGCGTATTTCGAGATTAGGTTTTGTCACTCCGATTGTCGGAGAGGTATCTCTGGGCCCTCTCGGTAATGCACATCACTATAAGCCTTGCAAGCAATATAGCTAATGAGTTAGTTACGGAATGATGCATTACGTAACGAGTAAAGAGACTTGCCGGTAACGAGATTAAACTAGGTATTGGATACCGACGTTCGAATCTCGGGCAAGTAACATACCGATGACAAAGGGAACAACGTATGTTGTTATGCGGTTTGACCGATAAAGATCTTCGTAGAATATGTAGGAGCCAATATGAGCATCCCGATTCCGCTATTGGTTATTGACCGGAAACAGTTCTAGGTCATGTCTACATAGTTCTCAAACCCGTAGGGTCTGCACACTTAACATTACGATGACAGTTTTATTATGAGTTTATATGTTTTGATGTACCGGAGGTTGTTCGGAGTCCCGGATGTGATCACAGACATGACGAGGAGTCTCAAAATGGTCGAGACATAAAGATTGATATATTGGACGACTATATTCGGACACCGGAAGTGTTCCGGGTGATTTCGGAGAAAATCGGAGTGCCGGAGGGGTTACGGAACCCTCGGGAAGTATTGGGCCTTAGTGGGCCCGAGGGAGAGAGGGCAGCATCCCAGGAGGTGGCGCACCCTCCCATGGGAAGTCCGACTGGGCGAGGGAGGCGGCGGCCCTGCTTCCTCTCCTCTCCCTCTCTTTCCTTCCCCCTCTCTCTTCCTAGTTGGACTAGGAAAGGGGAGTCCTACTCCCACTAGGAGGAGGACTCCCCCTCTCCTTGGCCCGCCCCTAGGGCCAGCCGGCCTTCCCCCTTGCTCCTTTATATATGGGGGCAGGGGGGGCACCCCAGAACACACAAGTTGATCTTCGTGATCGTTCCTTAGCCGTGTGCGGTGCCCCCCTCCACCATATTCCACCTCGGTCATATCGTTGCGGAGTTTAGGCGAAGCCCTGCATCGGTAGAACATCATCATCGTCACCACACCGTCATGCTGACGAAACTCATCCCCGACACCCTTCTGGATCGGAGTCCGGGGATCGTCATCGAGCTGAACGTGTGCTGAACTCGGAGGTGCCGTACGTTCGGTACTCAGATCGGTCGGATCGTGAAGACGTACCACTACATCAACCGCGTTGTTATAATGCTTCCGCTTTCGGTCTACAAGGGTACGTGGACAACACTCTCCTCTCTCGTTGCTATGCATCACCATGATCTTGCGTGTGCGTAGCAAAATTTTGAAATTACTACGTTCCCCAACATATGTATAAGTCATGAAGAAAGCAATAGCAATAAAACTAAACAATCATTATGCTAAGCTAACGGTGGGTCTTGTCCATCACATCATTCTCTAATGATGTGATCTCGTTCATCAAATGACAACACATGTCTATGGTTAGGAAACTTAACCATCTTTGATTAAAGAGCTAGTCAAGTAGAGGCATACTAGGGACACTCTGTTTGTCTATGTATTCACACATGTACTAAGTTTCCGATTAATACAATTCTAGCATGAATTTTATAAATTTATCATGCTATAAGGAAATATAAATAACAACTTCATTATTGCCTCTAGGGCACATTTCCTTCAGTCTCCCACTTGCACTAGAGTCAATAATCAACCGACACAGACCAATATTTCCTCAAAAACGGGATGAAGCTCTTTTTTTAATATTGCAAAAAATGCAACGGTTTATAGATACCATAGTTTATAATGCTACAGTTTTATGTAGAACCAAACACGATGGTGTCTTGAAAGACCGTGGTTTCAAATGCTTTGAGGTATTTGGTTCTAGTTAAGACTGTATTGTAAATCATGGTATCCACAAAACTTTGTGAAGAGGTTGTCTGGACCTTTTTTTTAACCAAGAAATATAGCAAATACTCTCTTCATGAACGGGGAGTCACGCATCAGAGCCATAGATGCTAGGAGGCTGGGTACCGCCGCACCGGGAGTCCCTTGATGTGGTAGAGGTCGGATCCCATGGCTGGCACAGGAGAGGGTGGCGCAAAGCATGGCATGGCCACCAAGCGGCACCTCGCCGTAACACGATGCGCGATGTGGTACAACCTCGTGCCTTCACGATCGTTGTCGCACTGGGGAAGAGCGAGCTCCGTGGATAGATCAGACATTGAGGAGGACGTAGTTGCGTATGGGAGAAAATGCGAGGCTGACGAAGAGATAAGATGACGAATGGATACGTCGGTGGTCCATTAGGTCGCGTGTCAAGCAAGCGAGGCGGTAGATGCGGGCTGAAAATCAACCGATAGAGATGAATCATTTCCCGAAAAGGGCATGAAGTTTAATATTGCAAAAATGTGACGGTTTATGGATACCATAGTTTATAACACTGCAGTTTTAACTAGAACCAATTATGATGGTGTCTTGAAAGGCAGTGGTTTCAAATGCTTTGAGGTATACGGCTCTAGTTAAAAATATATTATAAATCATGGTATCCATAAAACTTTGCGAAGAAGTGGTCTGGACCTGTTTTTTAACCAAGAAATACACCAAGCACTCTCTTCATCAATTCTCGCAATCTGCATGGACATATCAAGTGAAACAACTAAAGAAAGAAGTCCAAATTCTTCAAAGTGTGCGCACACTTTTTGGTAAAACGGAGCAGCCGTCCCTACCACTCCCACACAATGCATGCATGCAGTTGTTGTCTTCATTCCTTGTGATGTGGCACGCAATGATAGGATGGGCACGTGGGCTAGACATCGCATTTGATATCATATCTAGGGATATGTACGTGCATTTATTAGAGTTTCCAAATTTTTAAAAAGTAATAGCTCTGAAACCACGCGTCATAATTCATATCCATTTTCATCGTTGAAATTCTCGTGGCGAGATCTTTGAAATTACTATATGGTGTAACTTTATTACTGTATGGTGCAGCTTTTTTCAAAATCAACGCTGAAGTTACATGATTCAACTTTTCATGATAACCAACTTTTTGTGATGTGCAACTAGTCTGCTGTCCCGGCCAACTATCTAGTAGTTGATGTGCAACCCTCCCCCTCCTTGCTTGTGGATGTGTAATTTTCATTCCTAGCACATCCTGCCCACCTATCATATCAGTGATATGTGCAACTTAGTCTGTTGATCCAGCTAACTACCCGGTAATTGATGTGCAACTTATTTCCCTCCCTACTTGTGGATGTGTACTTTCAGTTGGCGGGGGCACATACGAAGTTGCACATAGTCTGCTAGGCAGTTGGTCGGAGCAACAGGCTAAGTTACACATCTCACTGGCATGGATTGTTTGGATGATAAAAAACTGCACATCCGTGAGGACAGAGAAAAATTTCCTATGGGCGGGCCCCCCTATAGTTGCACATCTCACTAGCATGGGTGGTTGGGACGGGGTGCTAGCGGTGAAAGCTATACATCTGCGGGGTACGAGGAAAAGTTGCACATCGACTGTTAGGCAGTTGGCCGGGATAACATCCCAAGTTGCACATCCACCGCTCGACACTTGGCCGAGGCAAGAAAAGTGAAAACTGCACATCCACGACCAAAGGAAAAGTTGCACATTAACTACTAGGCGTTTATCGGGCCAGCAGACAAATTTTGCACTATCGTTGGTAGGGTTTAGTTTGGGGGTGGAGATGTCATCAAAGAAAACTGCACGTCAATGGGTAGGAAGAAAGTTATACATCGATAATTGCACAGCGACTGCTAGGCAGTTGTACTACACGGAAACTAAACTACACACAAAAAAGTTGATCGAAATATACCCATGTGGGATCTAGTTTCAAAGAGCACGTGTGAAAACATATCTTAATTCCGATGTTCGATTCAAAAGTTATGTCTTTTTAAAAATTCTGAAACCCGAATTACACGTGTTCACATGGATACTTTTGTAGAAGTTTTTTCTTGTTCACACGATACTTTTTTTAATAAGGGGGGATACACTGTTTTCAAATATGACCGGCCACTCCAAACACCAAGCGAGTCAACGGCCACTCGCTAGACGCGCCCGAAAAGAAATATGTGCATGCTCCCGATATACATCCTCATGAGGAGTGCTATCTGTTGGGGAACGTAGTAATTTCAAAAAATTTCCTACGCACACGCAAGACCATGGTGATGGCATAGCAACGAGAGGGGAGAGTGTCTGTCCACGTACCCTTGTAGACCGAAAGCGGAAGCGTTATAACAACGCGGTTGATGTAGTCGTACGTCTTCACGATCCGACCGATCCAAGCACCGAACGTACGGCACCTCCGAGTTCTGCACACGTTCAGCTCGATGACGATCCCGGACTCCGATCCAGCAAAGTGTCGGGGATGAGTTCCACAAGACGACGGCGTGGTGACGATGATGATGCTCCACCGACGCAGGGCTTCGCATAAGCTCATGACGATATGACTTCTCCGGCGCAGGGCTTCGCTTAAGCTCCGCGACGATATGACCGAAGTGGAATATGGTGGAAGGGGGCACCGCACACGGCTAAGGAACGATCCGTAGATCAACTTGTGTGTTCTAGGGTGCCCCTGCCCCCGTATATAAAGGAGCCAAGGGGAGGGCTGGCCGGCCAAGAGGGGCGCCAGGAGTCCTACTCCCTCCGGGAGTAGGATTCCCCCTCCAATCCTAGTTGGAATAGGATTCCCCGGAGGGGGAAAGAGAGAGAGGGGGCCGACCCACCTTTCCTAGTCCTAATAGGACTAGGGGAAGGGGGGCGCGGCCACCTAGGGCTGGCCCTTTCTCCTTTCCACCAAGGCCCACTATGGCCCATATAGTTTCCGGGGTTCCGTAACCTCCGGTACTCCGTAAATTCCGATTTCACTCGGAACATTTCCGATGTCCAAATGTAGGCTTCAATATATCAATCTTTATGTCTCGACCATTTCGAGACTCCTCGTCATGTCCGTGATCACATCCGGACTCGAACTACCTTCGTACATCAATACTTATAAACTCATAATGAACTCACATCGAAGCGTTAAGCGTGCGGACCCTACGGGTTCGAGAACTATGTAGACATGACCTAGAACCATTCTCGGTCAATAACCAATAGCGGAACCTAGATGCCCATATTGGTTCCTACATATTCTACGAAGATCTTTATCGGTCAAACCGCATAACAACATCGTTGTTCCCTTTGTCATCGGTATGTTACTTACCCGAGATTCGATCGTCGGTATCCAATACCTAGTTCAATCTCGTTACGGTAAGTCTCTTTACTCGTTCCGTAATACATCATCTCACAACTAACTCATTAGTTGCAATGCTTGCAAGGCTTATGTGATGTGTATTACCGAGAAGGCCCAGAGATACCTCTCCGACAATCGGAGTGACAAAACCTAATCTCGATTCATGCCAACTCAACATATACTTTTGGAGACACCTGAGAGTACCTTTATAATCACCCAGATTCGTTGTGACGTTTGGTAGCACACAAAGTGTTCCTCCGTAAACGGAGTTGCATAATCTTATAGTTGCAGGAACTTTGTATAAGTCATGAAGAAAGCATAAGCAACATACTAAACGATCAAGTGCTAAGCTAACGAAATGGGTCATGTCAATCACATCATTCTCCTAATGATGTGATCCCATTAATCAAATGACAACACATGTCTATGGTTAGGAAACATAACCATCTTCGATTAATGAGCTAGTCTAGTAGAGGCATGCTAGTGACTATCTGTTTGTCTATGTATTCACACATGTATTATGTTTCCGGTTAATACAATTATAGCATGAATAATAAACATTTATCATGAAATAAGGAAATAAATAATAACTTTATTATGGCCTCTAGGGCATATTTCCTTCAGTCTCCCACTTGCACTAGAGTCAATAATCTAGTTCACATCGCCATGTGATTTAACATCAATAGTTCACATCTATATGTGGTTAACACCCATAGTTCACATCGACATGTGACCAACACCCAAAGGGTTTACTAGAGTCAGAATCTAGTTCACATCGCTATGTGATTAACACCCAAAGAGTACTAAGGTGTGATCATGTTTTGCTTGTGAGATAATTTTAGTCAACGGTCATCACATTCAGAGCCGTAAGTATTTTGCAAATTTCTATGTCTACAATGCTCGCACGGAGCTACTCTAGCTAATTGCTCCCACTTTCAATATGTATCCAGATTGAGACTCGAGTCATCTAGATTAGTGTTAAAACTTGCATCGACGTAACCCTTTACGACGAACCTTTTTCACTTCCATAATCGAGAAACATATCCTTATTCTACTAAGGATAATTTTGACCGCTGTTCATTGATCTACTCCTAGATCACTATTGCACTCCTTGCCAAGCTTAGTGGTAGGGTATGCAATAGATCCGTACACAACATGACATACTTTATAGAACCTATGGCTGATGCATAGGGAATGACTTTCATTCTCTTTCTATCTTCTCGCCGTGGTCGGGTTTTGAGTCTTACTCAATCTCACACCTTGTAACACAGGCAAGAACTCTTTCTTTGACTGTTCCATTTTGAACTACTTCAAAATCTTGTCAAGGTATGTATTCATTGAAAAACTTATCAAGCGTCTTGATCTATTTCTATAGATCTTGATGCTCAATATGTAAGCAGCTTCACCGAGGTCCTTCTTTGAAAAACTCCTTTCAAATACTCCTTCATGCTTTGCAGAATAATTCTACATCATTTCCGATCAACAATATGTCATTCACATATACTTATCAGAAATGTTGTAGTGCTCCCACTCACTTTCTTGTAAATACAGGCTTCACCGCAAGTCTGTATAAAACTATATGCTTTGATCAACTTATCAAAGTGTGTATTCCAACTCTGAGATGCTTGCACCAGTCCATAGATGGATCGCTGGAGCTTACACATTTTGTTAGCACCTTTAGGATTGACAAAACCTTCTGGTTGCATCATATACAACTCTTCTTTAAGAAAACCATTAAGGAATGCAGTTTTGACATTCATTTGCCAGATTTCATAAAATGTGGCAATTGCTAACATGATTCGGACAGACTTACGCATCGCTATAGTTGAGAAAATCTCATTGTAGTCAACACCTTGAACTTGTCAAAAACATTTTTGCGACAAGTCGAGCTTTGTAGATAGTAACACTACTATCAACATCTGTCTTCCTCTTGAAGATCCATTTATATAATATGGCTTGCCGATCATCGGGCAACTCCATCAAAGTCTACACTTTGTTCTCATACATGGATCCCATCTCAGATTTCATGGCCTCAAGCCATTTCGCGGAATCTGGGCTCATCATCGCTTCCTCATAGTTCGTAGGTTCATCATGGTCTAGTAACATGACTTGCGAACATGATTACTGTACCACTCAGTGCGGATCTTACTCGGAAGACCTCACGAGGTTTGGTAGCAACTTGATCTGAAGTTTCATGATCATCATTAACTTCCTTACTAATTGGTGTAGGAATCACTGGAACTCATTTCGTGATGAACTACTTTCCAATAAGGAGAAGGTACAATTACCTCATCAAGTTCTACTTTCCTCCCACTCACTTCTTTCGAGAGAAACTTCTTCTCTAGAAAGGATCCATCTTAACAACGAATAACTTGCCTTCGGATCTGTGATAGAAGGTGTACCCAATAGTTACCTTTGGGTATTCTATGAAGACGCACTTCTCCGATTTGGGTTCGAGCTTATCGGTGAAAACTTTTTCACATAAGCATCACAAATCCAAACTTTTAAGAAACGACAGCTTAGGTTTACTGTTAAACCATAGTTCATACGGTGTCGCCTCAACGGATTTAGATGGTGCCCTATTAAACGTGAATGCAGCTGTCTCTAATGCATAACCCCAAAATGATAGTGGTAAACCGATAAGAGATATCATAGATCGCACCATATCCAATAAAGTGCGGTTACGACTTTCGGACACACCATTATGCTGTGGTGTTCCATATGGCGTGAGTTGCGAAACTATTTCACATTGTTTCAAATGAAGACCAAACTCGTAACTCAAATATTCATCTCCACGATCAGATCGCAGAAATTTTATTTTCTTGTTACGATGATTTTCCACTTCACTCTGAAATTTTTGAACCTTTCAACTATTTCAGACTTATGTTTCATCAAGTAGATATACCCATATCTGCTCAAACCATCTTGTGAAGGAGAAAATAACGATACTTGCCACGAGCATCAACACTCATTGGATCGCATCCATCGGTATGTATTATTTCCAACAAGTCAGTAGCTCGTTCTATTGTTCCGGAGAACGGAGTTTTAGTCATCTTGCCCAAAAGGCACGGTTCGCAAGCATCAAAAGATTCATAACCAAGTGATTCCAAAAATCCATCTTTATGGAGTTTCTTCATGCGCTTTATACCGATATGACCCAAACGGCAGTGCCACAAATAAGTTGCACTATCATTATTAACTTTGCATCTTTTGGCATCAATATTATGAATATGTGTATTACTACGATCGAGATCCAACAAACTATTTTTATTGGGTGTATGACCATTGAAGGTTTTATTCATTTAAATGAACAACAATTATTCTTTGACTTTAAATGAATAACCGTTTTGAAAACTATTTTCATTGGGTGTATGACCATTGAAGGTTTTATTCATTTAAACAGAACAACAATTATTCTTTGACTTTAAATGAATAACCGTTTTGAAAACTATTTTCATTGGGTGTATGACCATTGAAGGTTTTATTCATTTAAATGAACAACAATTATTCTTTGACTTTAAATGAATAACCGTTTTGCAATAAACATGATCAAATCATATTCATGCTCAACGCAAACACCAAATAACATTTATTTAGGTTTAACACTAATCCCGAAAGTATAGGGAGTGTGCGATGATGATCATATCAATCTTGGAACTACTTCCAACACTCATCGTCACTTCCCTTCAACTAGTCTCTGTTTATTCGAACTCCTGTTTGAGTTACTAATCTCAACAACCGAACAAGTATCAAATACTCAGGGCTACTATAAACACTAGTAAGGCACACATCAATAACCTGTATATCAAATATACTCTTGTTCAATTTGCCATCCTTCTTATCCGCCAAATACTTGGGGTAGTTCTGCTTCCAGTGACCAGTTCCATTGCAGCAAAAGCACTTAGTCTCGTGCTTAGGTCCAGACTGGGCTTCTTCACTTGAACAACAACTTGCTTGCCGTTCTTCTTGAAGTTCCCCTCTGCCCTTTTCCCTTTTCCTTGAAACTAGTGGTCTTGTCAATCATCAACACTTGATGCTCTTTTCTTGATTTCTACCTTCGTCGATTTCAGCATCACGAAGAGCTTGGGAATTACTTTTGTCATCCCTTGCATATTATAGTTCATCACGAAGTTCTACTAACTTGGTGATGGTGACTAGAGAATTCTGTCAATCGCTATCTTATCTGGAAGATTAACTCCCACTTGATTCAAGCAATTGAAGTACCCAGACAATCTGAGAACATGCTCACTAGTTGAGCGATTCTCCTCCATCTTTTAGCTATAGAACTTGTTGGAGACTTCATATCTCTCAACTCGGGTATTTGCTGAAATATTAACTTCAACTCCTGGAACATCTCATATGGTCCATGACGTTCAAAACGTCTTTGAAGTCCCGATTCTAAGCCGTTTAAGCATGGTGCACTAAACTATCAAGTAGTCATCATATTGAGCTAGCCAAACGTTCATAACGTCTGCATCTGCTCCTGCAATAGGTCTGTCACCTAGCGGTGCATCAAGGACTTAATTCTTCTGTGCAGCAATGAGGATAAACCTCAGATCACGGATCCAATCCGCAACATTGCTACTAACATTTTTCAATACAATTTTCTCTAGGAACACATATAAAAACACAGGGAAGCAACAACGCGAGCTATTGATCTACAACATAATCTGCAAAATACTACCAGGACTAAGTTCATGATAAATTAAAGTTCAATTAATCATATTACTTAAGAACTCCCACTTAGATAGACATCTCTCTAGTCATCTAAGTGATTACGTGATCCAAATCAACTAAACCATGTCCGATCATCACGTGAGATGGAGTAGTTTCAATGGTGAACATCACTATGTTGATCATATCTACTATATGATTCACGCTCGACCTTCGGTCTCCGTGTTCGAGGCCATATCTGCATATGCTAGGCTCGTCAAGTTTAACTTGAGTATTCTGCGTGTGCAAAACTGGCTTGCACCCGTTGTAGATGGACGTAGAACTTATCACACCCGATCATCACGTGGTGTCTGGGTACTACGAACTTTTAGCAACGGTGCATACTCAGGGAGAACACTTCTTGATAATTTTAGTGAGAGATCATCTTATAATGATACCGTCAATCAAAGCAAGATAAGATGCATAAAGGATAAACATCACATGCAATCAATATAAGTGATATGATATGGTCATCATCATCTTGTGCTTGTGATCTCCATCTCCGAAGCACCGTCATGATCACCATCGTCACCGGCGCGACACCTTGATCTCCATCGTAGCATCGTTGTCGTCTCGCCAACTATTGCTTCTCGACTATCGCTCTCGCTTAGTGATAAAGTAAAGCAATTACATGGCTTTGCATTTCATACAATAAGCGACAACCATATGGCTCCTGCCATTGCCGATAACTTCGGTTACAAAACATGATCATCTCATACAATAAAATATAGCATCACGTCTTGACCACATCACATCACAACATGCCCTGCAAAAACAAGTTAGGCGTCCTCTAATTTGTTGTTGCAAGTTTTACGTGGCTGCTACGGGCTGAGCAAGAACCGTTCTTACCTACGCATCAAAACTACAGCGATAGTTTGTCAAGTTGGTGTTGTTTTAACCTTCGCAAGGACGGGCGTAGCCACACTCAGTTCAACTAAAGTGAGAGAGACAGACACCCGCGGTCACCTTTAAGCAACTAGTGCTCGGGCGGTGAAACCAGTCTCGCGTAAGCGTCTGCGTAATGTCGGTCCGGGCGCTTCATCTCACAATACCGCTGAACCAAAGTATGACATGCTTTGGTAAGCGGTATGACTTATATCGCCCACAACTCACTTGTGTTCTACTCGTGCATATGACATCAACGCATAAAACCTAGCTCGGATGCCATGTTGGGGAACGTAGTAATTTCAAAAAATTTCCTACGCACACGCAAGACCATGGTGATGGCATAGCAACGAGAGGGGAGAGTGTCTGTCCACGTACCCTTGTAGACCGAAAGCGGGCGTTATAACAACGCGGTTGATGTAGTCGTGCGTCTTCACGATCCGACCGATCCAAGCACCGAGCGTCGGCACCTCCGAGTTACGCACACGTTCAGCTCGATGGCGATCCCGGACTCGATCCAGCAAAGTGTCGGGGATGAGTTCCGTCAAGACGACGGCGTGGTGGCGATGATGATGCTCCATCGACGCAGGGCTTCGCCTAAGCTCCGCGACGATATGACTTCTCCGCGCAGGGCTTCGCCTAAGCTCATGACGATATGACCGAAGTGGAATATGGTGGAAGGGGCACCGCACACGGCTAAGGAACGATCCGTAGATCAACTTGTGTGTTCTAGGGTGCCCCTGCCCCGTATATAAAGGAGCCAAGGGGAGGGGCTGGCCGGCCAAGAGGCGGCGCCAGGAGTCCTACTCCTCCGGGAGTAGGATTCCCCTCCAATCCTAGTTGGAATAGGATTCCCGGAGAGGAAAGAGAGAGAGGGGGTGCCCACCTTTCCTAGTCCTAATAGGACTAGGGGAAGGGGGGAGGTGTGCGGCCACCTAGGGCTGGCCCTTTCTCCTTTCCACCAAGGCCCACTATGGCCCATATAGTTTCCGGGGGGTTCCGGTAACCTCCCGGTACTCCGGTAAATTCCCGATTTCACTCGGAACATTTCCGATGTCCAAATGTAGGCTTCCAATATATCAATCTTTATGTCTCGACCATTTCGAGACTCCTCGTCATGTCCGTGATCAAATCCGGGACTTCGAACTACCTTCGGTACATCAATACTTATAAACTCATAATGAACTGTCATCGAAACGTTAAGCGTGCGGACCCTACGGGTTCGAGAACTATGTAGACATGACCTAGAACCATTCTCGGTCAATAACCAATAGCGGAACCTGGATGCCCATATTGGTTCCTACATATTCTCTGAAGATCTTTATCGGTCAAACCGCATAACAACATCGTTGTTCCCTTTGTCATCGGTATGTTACTTACCCGAGATTCGATCGTCGGTATCCAATACCTAGTTCAATCTCGTTACAGTAAGTCTCTTTACTCGTTCCGTAATACATCATCTCACAACTAACTCATTAGTTGCAATGCTTGCAAGGCTTATGTGATGTGTATTACCGAGAAGGCCCAGATACCTCTCCGACAATCGGAGTGACAAAACCTAATCTCGATTCATGCCAACTCAACATATACTTTTGGAGACACCTATAGAGTACATTTATAATCACCCGATTCGTTGTGACGTTTGGTAGCACACAAAGTGTTCCTCCGTAAACGGGAGTTGCATAATCTTATAGTTGCAGGAACTTTGTATAAGTCATGAAGAAAGCATAAGCAACATACTAAGCGATCAAGTGCTAAGCTAACGAAATGGGTCATGTCAATCACATCATTCTCCTAATGATGTGATCCCATTAATCAAATGACAACACATGTCTATGGTTAGGAAACATAACCATCTTCGATTAATGAGCTAGTCTAGTAGAGGCATGCTAGTGACTATCTGTTTGTCTATGTATTCACACATGTATTATGTTTCCGGTTAATACAATTCTAGCATGAATAATAAACATTTATCATGAAATAAGGAAATAAATAATAACTTTATTATTGCCTCTAGGGCATATTTCCTTCACTATCATATCAGAGCAGGGCATGCAAAGAGAGTGTCATTGTTTGGTTAACCAATTGATTGAGGTGTAGTTTTCTGATTTGAATGTCTTTTTCGCGAATATGCAAAGGTTGCGTATCTTTTCATTGATAGAGGAGAATAGAGAAAGTACAAGAGATGATACAACACACTACACGAACGCTAAGAAGGCGCGAGTATGGTACCCGAAGCAAAGGAAAGAGGGATGCTCAACCCAAATAGAGGACACACGCAGCTAAACCCACCTAGCCCGGTCTCCGACACACGGTGATCAAGACACCCACACCGCGTCACGGCTAACACGAGGCACCACATCTGAACGGTCGCAGCCCCAAACTCGACAAGATCAATGTACTCCCACCTAGAACGCCAAGAGATCGGCTAGTGGGCGGCAGGACCCGGCCGGGCCAAGGATGGAAACCGTGGGAGAAGCACCGACGATGACGTACATAGCGCCTAAGTTGCCACGCCATGAGATGCAGTCCGAACCGACATGATGTTTCCATAACTTGAGATCCAACACCGGGGACGCCGAGCAAATAAGACAACGCCTTCGAGAAGGGAAACGACATTATGGCATCGTCGCTGTCCGATTCGGTGAGCTAGACCTGGGGTTTCCCCCGATGCTCGAAGGGGCACAAATAGAAGCCGTGAAAACGCCTCCAAGAAGGTGACGACACCCGGGAGTGTCACCGCTGCCAGCATCGGCAAGCCGAGCGGGGATTTCACCCTGATCGAGTTTGAGCAATCCCACATCAGCCGGTTTGAGATCAAAAGACGAGGAAGTCAACATGTAGACTGGAGCTGCCACCACATGGAGGAGAGTTACGGACACACGTGCTTCAAAATGAGTTGACGAGGCAAGGAGGTGGACGGGGTTGGGGAGGTGATGGGGGCCGATATAGGATGGTGGCGCCATAAGTAGACCAGGATCTGAAAGGAACACATATCTGGACCACCGGGACGGATCAATCGGGACGCCAGTAAGCCGACGAGGCTGGAAGGGACGCAGCCAACGAGGGCGTCGGGGACCGAGCCGCGTGAGCAGTGTGAGGGCAAGCCGAAGACACTGGAAAGCGCAGGTTTTGGGCTGCCGGGGCCGGAGCAGCACCGGCGAGGACCAGTGAACCGAAGAAGCCGGAGAGAAACGCGGCCTTCGGAGCGCCAGATCCGGAGCCACGCCAGCAGAGGACGATGACAAGCCGGGGGACCTAGAGAGCACAGGTCCGGCAGCCAAGTCGCCCTGCCGCCACCATCCTGGGAGCCGGCGCGGGCTTCGCCGGCCGTTCCTCCGGTGGTGGCGAGGTGGGGAGGGTGCGCGGCCGCCGGATCTGGGTTCCCTGTCGCCGCCAGGAAGGGCGACGCGGGGGACGGGGGTGGTATTCTCGGTCGTATTAGCTCTTCTGACAAGCGTAGACTCTTGGTCAACTTCTGATTTGAATGTCACAAATTAGTTGCTGAATTTGGTGATTTTAGTGCTAAATTTGTTCATCTTGACTAGTCAATCCAGCAACAGAGGAAAAAGAAGAAAGATGTCGATAATGATATTGTTAAATTGAAGCTATTCCCTTTTTCGCTTAGAGATCGTGCTAAATCTTGGTTTTCGTCTTTGCCTAAAAATAGTATTGATTCTTGGAACAAGTGCAAAGATGCTTTTATCTCTAAGTATTTTCCTCCCGCTAAGATCATCTCTCTTAGAAACGATATTATGAATTTTAAGCAACTTGATCATGAACATGTTGCACAAGCTTGGGAGAGAATGAAATTAATGATACGTAATTGTCCTACTCATGGTTTGAATTTATGGATGATTATACAAAAAATTTATGCCGGATTGAATTTTGCTTCTAGAAATCTTTTAGATTCGGCCGCGGGAGGCACTTTTATGGGAATCACTTTAGGAGATGCTACTAAACTCCTAGATAATATTATGGTTAATTATTCTCAATGGCACACTGAAAGATCTACTAATAAAGTGCATGCGATAGAAGAAATTAATGTTTTGAGTGGAAAGATGGATGAACTTATGAAATTATTTGCTACTAAGAGTGTTTCTTCTGATCCTAATGATATGCCTTTATCTACCTTGATTGAGAATAATAATGAATCTATGGATGTGAATTTTGTTGGTAGGAATAATTTTGGTAACAACGCGTATAGAGGGAATTTTAATCCTAGGCCTTATCCTAGTAATCCTTCTAATAATTATGGAAATTCCTACAACAACACTTATGGAAATTTTAATAAGATGCCCTCTGAATTTGAGAGTAGTGTTAAAGAGTTTATGAATTCACAAAAGAATTTTAATGCTTTGCTTGAAGAGAAATTACTTAAAGTTGATGAATTGGCTAGGAACGTTGATAGAATTTCTCTTGATATTGATTCTTTAAAGCTTAGATCTATTCCTCCTAAGCATGATATCAATGATTCTCTCAAAGCCATGAGAATTTCCTTTGATGAGTGCAAGGAAAGAACCGCTAGGATGCGTGCTACGAAAGATGCCTTTATTAAAGCGTGTTCTTCCAATTCCTATGAAAATCAAGATGAAGATATAAAAGTTATTGATGTGTCTCCTATTAAATCTTTGTTTTGCAATACGAATCTTGATGAAACTGAATATGATCCACCATTACCTAGAAGGCGTTCCAAAAATTCGGAGTTTTTAGATCTTGATGATGAAATTGATAAAAGTGGGATTGAAAAGAATAAAACCCTAGATGATGCTAAACCCACTATATTGGATTTCAAGGAATTTAATTACGAAAGTTTCTCTTTGATTGATTGTATTTCCTTGTTGCAATCCGTGCTAAATTCTCCTCATGCTTATAGTCAAAATAAAGCATTTACTAAACATATCGTTGATGCCTTGATGCAATCTTATGAAGAAAAACTTGAGTTGGAAGTTTCTATCCCTAGAAAACTTTATGATGAGTGGGAACCAACTATTAAAATTAAGATTAAGGATCATGAATTTTATGCTTTATGTGATTTGGGCGCTAGTGTCTCCACTATTCCCAAAACTTTGTGTGATTTGCTAGATTTCCGCGATTTTGATGATTGCTCTTTAAACTTGCACCTTGCGGATTCCACTATTAAGAAACCTATGGGAAGAATTAATGATGTTCTTATTGTTGCAAATAGGAATTATGTGCCCGTAGATTTTATCGTTCTTGATATAGATTGCAATCATTCTTGCCCTATTCTTCTTGGTAGACCTTTCCTTAGAACGATTGGTGCAATTATTGATATGAAGGAAGGGAATATTAGATTCCAATTTCCATTAAAGAAGGGCATGGGACACTTCCCTAGGAAGAAAATAAAACTACCATATGAATCTATCATGAGAGCCACTTATGGATTGCCTACCAAAGACGGCAATACCTAGATCTATCCTTGCTTTTATGCCTAGCTAAGGGTGTTAAACGATAGCGCTTGTTGGGAGGCAACCCTATTTTATTATTAGTTTTTTTTGCTTTTGTTTCTGTTTAGGAATAAATAATCCATCTACCTTATGTTTGGATGTGGTTTTATCTTTTAATTAGTGTTTGTGCCAAGTTAAACCTATAGGATCTTCTTGGATGATAGTTATTTGATCTTGCTGTAATTTCCAGAAACTTTCTGTTCACGAAAACAATTGTTAAAAATCACCAGAACGTGATAAAATAGTGATTCCAATTGCTTCTGATCAATAAACAAATTGCCCTATTTTGGCTGATTTCTTGGAGTTCCATAAGTTTGCGTTAGTTACAGATTACTACAGACTGTTCTGTTTTTGGCAGATTCTGTTTTTCGTGTGTTGTTTGCTTATTTTGATGAATCTGTGGCTAGTAAAATAGTTTATAAACCATAGAGAAGTTTGAATACAGTATGTTTAACACCAATATAAATAAATAATGAGTTCATTACAGTATCTTGAAGTGGTCTTTTGTTTTCTTTCGCTAACGGAGCTCACGAGATTTCTGTTGAGTTTTGTGTTGTGAAGTTTTCAAGTTTTGAGTGAAATCTTTTGATGGATTATGGAACAAGGAGTGGCAAGAGCCTAAGCTTGGGGATGCCCATGGCACCCCCAAGATAATCCAAGGACACCAAAAATTCAAAGCTTGGGGATGCCCCGGAAGGCATCCCTCTTTAAATCTACTTCCATCGGTAACTTTACTTGGAGCTATATTTTTATTCACCACATGATATGTGTTTTGCTTGGAGCGTCCTGTATGATTTGAGTATTTGCTTTTTAGTTTAACACAATCATCCTTGCTGTATACACCTTTTGAGAGAGCCATACATGAATTGGAATTTGTTAGAATACTCTATGTGCTTCACTTATATCTTATGAGCTATATAGTTTTGCTCTAGTGCTTCACTTATATCTTTTAGAGCACGTGGTGGATTTGTTTTATAGAAACTATTGATCTCTAATGCTTCACTTAGATTATTTTGAGAGCCTTAATAGCTTGGTAATTTGCTTAATAATAATAATATACTTGGTATTCAAGATTTGTAAAACTTTCTTTTGAGTGCGTTGAATACTAAGAAAAGTTTGATGCTTGATAATTGTTTTGAGATATGAAGATGGTGATATTAGAGTCATGCTAGTTGAGTAGTTGTGAATTTGAGAAATACTTGTGTTAAAGTTTGTGATTCCTGTAGCATGCACGTATGGTGAACCGTTATGTGATGAAGTCGGAGCATGATTTATTTATTGATTGTCTTCCTTATGAGTGGCGGTCGGGGACGAGCGATGGTCTTTTCCAACCAATCTATCTCCCTAGGAGCATGCGCGTAATACTTTGCTTTGATAACTTCTAGATTTTTTGCAATAAGTATATGAGTTCTTTATGACTAATGTTGAGTCCATGGATTATACGCACTTTTCTTCCTTCCACCATTGCTAGCCTCTCTAATACCGCGCACTTTTCGCTGGTATCATACACCCACCATATACCTTCCTCAAAACAGCCACCATACCTACCTATCATGGCATTTCCATAGCCATTCCGAGATACATTGCCATGCAACTTTCCACCGTTCCGTTTATTATGACACACTCCATCATTGTCATATTGCTAGCATGATCATGTAGTTAACATCGTATTTTTGGCAAAGCCACCATTCATAATTCTTTCATACATGTCACTCTTGATTCATTGCATATCCCGGTACACCGCCGGAGGCATTCACATAGAGTCATATTTTGTTCTAAGTATCGAGTTATAATTGTTGAGTTGTAAGAAAAATAAAAGTGTGATGATCATCATTTTTAGAGCATTGTCCCAAGTGCGGAAAGGATGATGGAGACTATGATTCCCCCACAAGTCGGGATGAGACTCCGGACGAAAAATAAAAAAATAAAAAATAAAAAAAATAAGAAAAGGAGGCCATAAAAAAGAGAGAAAAGGCCCAAATAAAAAAATAAAAAAATGAGAGAAAAGAGAGAAGGGACAATGTTACTATCCTTTTACCACACTTGTGCTTCAAAGTAGCACCATGATCTTCATGATAGAGAGTCTCTCATTTTGTCACTTTCATATACTAGTTGGAATTTTTCATTATAGAACTTGGCTTGTATATTCCAATGATGGGCTTCCTCAAAATGCCCTAGGTCTTCGTGAGCAAGCGAGTTGGATGCACACCCACTTAGTTTCTTTTCTTGAGCTTTCATATACTTATAACTCTAGTGCATCCGTTGCATGGCAATCCCTACTCACTCACATTGATATCTATTGATGGGCATCTCCATAGCCCGTTGATACGCCTAGTTGATGTGAGACTATCTTCCCCTCTTTTTTGTCTTCTCCACAACCACCATTCTATTCCGCATATAGTGCTATATCCATGGCTCACGCTCATGTATTGCGTGAAGATTGATTTTTTTTAAATGTCAAAAGTATGAAGCAATTGCTTGGCTTGTCATCGGGGTTGTGCATGATTTAAATACTTTGTGTGGTGAAGACAGAGCATAGCCAGACTATATGATTTTTTAGGGATAACTTTCTTTGGCCATGTTATTTTGAGAAGACATAATTGCTTTGTTAGTATGCTTGAAGTATTATTATTTTTATGTCAATATGAACTTTTGTCTTGAATCTTTCGGATCTGAATATTCATACCACAATTAAGAAGAATTACATTGAAATTATGCCAAGTAGCACTCCGCATCAAAAATTCTCTTTTTATCATTTACCTACTCGAGGACGAGCAGGAATTAAGCTTGGGGATGCCTCATACGTCTCCAATGTATCTATAATTTTTGATTGCTCCATGCTATATTATCTACTGTTTTGGACCATATTGGGCTTTATTTTCCACTTTTATATTACTTTTGGGACTAACCTATTAACCGGAGGCCCAGCCCTGAATTGTTGTTTTTTGCCTATTTCAGTGTTTCGAAGAAACGGAATATCAAACGGAGTCCAAACCAAATAAAACCTTCGGGAACGTGATTTTCTCAACAAATAAGATCCAGGAGACTTGGACCCTCCGTCAAGAAAGGAGGGAGGCGGTCATGAGGGTGGAGGGCGCCCCCCTAGGGCGTGCCCCCTGCCTCGTGCCCCCCCTTTGCTCCACCGACGTACTCCCGATGTCTACTACACAACCTTCTTCTTGTAGACGTTGTTGGGCCTGCAAGTGCATATGTTTGTAGGACAGTAGCAAATTTCCCTCAAGTGGATGACCTAAGGTTTATCAATCCGTAGGAGGCGTTGGATGAAGATGGTCTCTCTCAAGCAACCCTGCAACCAAATAACAAAGAGTCTCTTGTGTCCCCAACACACCCAATACAATGGTAAATTGTATAGGTGCACTAGTTCGGCGAAGAGATGGTGATACAAGTGCAATATGGATGGTAGATATGGGTTTTTGTAAACTGAAAATATAAAAACAGCAAGGTAGCAAGCTGTAAAAGTGAGCGTAAACGGTATTGCAATGATAGGAAACAAAGCCTAGGGTTCATACTTTCACTAGTGCAACTTCTCTAAACAATAATAACATAGTTGGATCATATAACTATCCCTCAACATGCAACAAAGAGTCACTCCAAATTCACTAATAGCAGAGAACAAACGAAGAGATTATGGTAGGGTACGAAATCACCTAAAAGTTATTCTTTCCAATCAATCCATTGGGCTCTTCCTATAAGTGTCACAAATAGCCCTAGAGTTCGTACTAGAATAACACCTTAGGACACAAATAAACCAAAACCCTAATGTCACCTAGATACTCCATTGTCACCTCAAGTATCCGTGGGCATGATTATACGATATGCATCACACAATCTTAATTCATCTACTCAAACCAACGTATAGAACCTCAAAGAGTGCCCAAAGTTTCTACCGGAGAATCACGACGAAAACGTGTGCCAACCCCTATGCATAGGTTCATGGGCGGAACCCGCAAGTTGGTCACCAAAACATACATCAAGTGGCACGTGATATCCCATTGTCACCACAGATACGCACGGCAAGACATACATCAAGTGTTCTCAAATCTTTAAAGACTCAATCCGATAAGATTACTCCAAAGGGAAAACTCAATCCATTACAAGAGAGAAGAAGGCGAGGAGAAACATAAGATCCAACTATAATAGCAAAGCTCGCGATACATCAAGATCGTGCCAAATCAAGAACACGAGGGAGAGAGATCAAACACATAGCTACTGGTACATACCCTCAGCCCCGAGGGAAAACTACTCCCTCCTCGTCATGGAGAGCGCCGGGATGATGAAGATGGCCACGGTGAGGATCCCCCCCAGGGTGCTTGGAACAGGGTCCCGATTGGTTTTTGGTGGCTACAGAGGCTTGCGGCGGCGGAACTCCCGATCTAATCTCCGTTCTGGAAGTTTTAGGGTACGACGGTATATATGGGTGAAAGAGGTACGTCGGGGGAGCCACGGGGGGCCCACGAGGCAGGGGGGCGCGCCCCAGGGGGGCGGGCGCGCCCCCGCCCTCGTGGGCAGCTCCCGTATCTTCTGACGTGCACTCCAAGTTCCCTGGGTCTTATTCGGTGAGAAAATCACGTTCCAAAAAGGATTTTTCTGTTTGGACTCCGTTTGATATTCCTTTTCCTCGAAACACTGAAATAGGCATAAAACAGCAAATCTGGGCTGGGCCTCCGGTTAATAGGTTAGTCCCAAAAGTAATATAAAAGTGGATAATAAAGCCCAATATTGCCTAAAACAATAGATAATATAGCATGGAGCAATCAAAAATTATAGATACGTTGGAGACGTATCAAGCATCCCCAAGCTTAATTCCTGCTCGTCCCCGAGTAGGTAAATGATAAAAAAGATAATTTTTGATGTGGAATGCTAGTTGGCATAATTTCAATGTAATTCTTCTTACTTGTGATATGAATATTCAGATCTGAAAGATTCAAAACAAAAGTTCATATTGACATAAAAATAATAATACTTCAAGCATACTAACAAAGCAATTATGTCTTCTCAAATAACATGGCCCAAGAAATTTATCCCTACAAAATCATATAGTCTGGCTATGCTCTATCTTCACCACACAAAGTATTTAAATCATGCACAACCCCCGATGACAAGCCAAGCAATTGTTTCATACTCTAACTTTTTCAAAACTTTTTCAATCTTCACGCAATACATGAGCGTGAGCCATGGATATAACACTTATAGGTGGAATAGAATGGTGGTTATGGAGAAGACAAAAAGAGGGGAAGATAGTCTCACATCAACTAGGCGTATCAACGGGCTATGGAGATGCCCATCAATAGATATCAATGTGAGTGAGTAGGGATTGCCATGCAACGGATGCACTAGAGCTATAAGTATATGAAAGCTCAAAAAAAGGAACTAAGTGGGTGTGCATCCAACTTGCTTGCTCACGAAGACCTAGGGCATTTTGAGGAAGCCCATCATTGGAATATACAAGCCAAGTTCTATAATGAAAAATTCCCACTAGTATATGAAAGTGACATAACGAGAGACTCTCTATAATGAAGATCATGGTGCTACTTTGAAGCACAAGTGTGGTAAAAGGATAGTAGCATTGTCCCTTCTCTCTTTTTCTCTCATTTTTTAATTCTTTTTTTTATTTGGGCCTTTCTCTTTTTTTTATGGCCTCTTTTTTTTCTTTTTTTAATTTTCGTCCGGAGTCTCATCCCGACTTGTGGGGGAATCATAGTCTCCATCATCCTTTCCTCACTGGGACAATGCTCTAATAATGATGATCATCACACTTTTATTTTTCTTATAACTCAACAATTACAACTCGATACTTAGAACAAAATATGACTCTATATGAATGCCTCCGTGATGTACGGGATGTGCAATGACTCATGAGTGACATGTATGAAAGAATTATGAACGGTGGCTTTGCCACAAATACGATGTCAACTACATGATCATGCTAGCAATATGACAATGATGGAGCGTGTCATAATAAACGGAACGGTGGAAAGTTGCATGGCAATATATCTCGGAATGGCTATGGAAATGCCATGATAGGTAGGTATAGTGGCTGTTTTGAGGAAGGTATATGGTGGGTGTATGATACCGGCGAAAGGTGCGCAGTATTAGAGAGGCTAGCAATGGTGGAAGAATGGGAAAAATGCGTATAATCCATGGACTCAACATTAGTCATAAAGAACTCGTATACTTATTGCAAAAATCTAGAAGTTATCAAAGCAAAGTATTACGCGCATGCTCCTAGGGGACTAGATTGGTAGGAAAAGACCATCGCTCGTCCCCGACCGCCACTCATAAGGAAGACAATCAATAAATAAATCATGCTCCGACTTCATCACATAATGGTTCACCATACGTGCATGCTACGGGAATCACAAACTTTAACACAAGTATTTCTCAAATTCACAACTACTCAACTAGCATGACTCTAATATTATCATCTTCATATCTCAAAACAATTATCAAGCATCAAACTTCTCTTAGTATTCAACACACTCATAAGAATTCTTACAAATCTTGTATGCTTAGCATATTAGGATTTTAAGCACATTACATGCTATTTAAGACTCTCAAAATAATATAAGTGAAGGATGAGAGTTCATATATTTCTTCAAAATAAAACTACCACCATGCTCTAAAAGATATAAGTGCAGCACTAGAGCAAACAACAAACTACTCCGAAAGATATAAGTGAAGATCAATGAGTAGTCGAATAATTATGCAACTATATGAAGACTCTCCCATTTAATAATTTCAGATCTTGGTACTTTATTCAAACAGAAAGCAAGGCTAAAGAAAATAAAATGACGCTCCAAGCAAAACACATATCATGTGGTGAATAAAAATATAGCTCCAAGTAAAGTTACCGATGAACGAAGACGAAAGAGGGGATGCCTTCCAGGGCGTCCCCAAGCTTAGATGCTTGGTTATAGTTGAATATTACCTTGGGGTTCCTTGGTCATCCCCAAGCTTAGGCTCTTGCCACTCCTTATTCCATAGTCCATCGAATCTTTACCCAAATCTTGAAAACTTCACAACACAAAACTTAACAGAAAACTCGTGAGCTCCGTTAGCGAAAGAAAACAAAACACCACTTCAAGGTACTGTAATGAACTAATTCTTTATTTATATTTGTGTTAAACCTACTGTATTCCAACTTCTCTATGGTTTATAAACTATTTTACTAGCCATAGAGTAATCAAAATAAGCAAACAACACACAAAAAACAGAATCTGTCAAAAACAGAACAGTCTGTAGTAATCTGTAACTAACGCAAACTTATGGAACTCCAAAAATTCTAAAATAAATTGGTGGACCTGAGGAATTTGTCTAGTAATCATCTGCAAAAATAATCAACTAAATATCACTCTCCAGTAAAAAGTTCTAGCTAATCTCGTGAGCGCTAAAGTTTCTGTTTTTTACAGCATGATCATAAAGACTTCACCCAAGTCTTCCCAAAGGTTCTACTTGGCACAAACACTAATTAAAACATAAAACCACATCTAAAAAGAAGCTAGATGGATTATTTATTCCTAAGCAGAACCAAAAATCAAGAAACTAAAATAAAATTGGGTTGCCTCCCAACAAGCGCTAACGTTTAACTCCCCTAGCTAGGCATGATGATTTCAATGATGCTCACATAAAAGATAGGAACTGAAACATAAAGAGAGCATCATGAAGAATATGACTAGAACATTTAAGTCTAACCCACTTCCTATGCATAGGGATTTTGTGAGCAAACAACTTATGGGAACAATAATCAACTTGCATAGGAAGGTAAAACAAGCATAACTTCAAAACTTTAGGCACATAGAGAGGAAACTTGATATTATTGCAATTCCTACAAGCATATATTCCTCCCTCATAATAATTTTCAGTAGAATCATGAATGAATTCAACAATATAACCAGCACCTAAATCATTCTTTTCATGATCTACTAGCATAGAAATTTTATTACTCTCCACATAAGCAAAATTCTTCTCATTCGGAATAGTGGGAGTATTATAAGAGACTTGAATACTATAAATTGTTTACACATTAAAAGAGTAATGTTCAGAGAAAGGGTACTCATAATCATGACAAGCTTTATAAATATAATCATCACTACTCTTTATAGCATAAGTTTTATCACAATAATCATCATAAGTAGCAACTTTGTTCTCATCATAATCGATTGAAACCTCTTCCAAGCTAGTGGATACATCACTAAATAAAGTCATGACCTCTCCAAATCCACTTTCATAAATATTATAAGATTCAACATCCTCCAATATTGTGGGATCACTATTTCCTAAAGTTGACACTCTTCCAAACCCACTCTCATTAATATAATCATCATAGGTACAAGGCATACTATCATCATAACAACTTTGCATATCAAAACTTGGGAGGCTAAAAATATTATCATTATTAAACATAGCATCCCCAAGCTTGGGACAAACATTAATTGCAGCAAATATATTCTCAAATATGTCATCCTCATCAAACATAGCTTCCCCAAGCTTGGGCCTTTTTCATATCATAACCATAATCACTCTCATTATTAATAGTATGGATAGCACCAATAGTATAGCAAACATTATTATCATATTCTTCCAAGCAAATGCCAAAAATATTTTCAAGATCATAAGAAGTATCATTATCTTCCCAATCATAATCATCACAACAAGCAATATGCATAACGAGATCATCATCAAGTGTATCATCTTCATTTTCATGAGGCACAACAATAATAGGAGCAACTTTATTTGGGAGGGATACATTTTTACCTCTCTTCCTTTTTCTTTTCTTCTTCTTCACCACATCATGTGTGGGTTCAATCCTCTTTTTGGAGCTCCTTATTAATGAGATTGGTTGAATAGAGGGCTCCTCTTCGTTACCTGATTCATCATAAGAAATAATAGGAGGATATTGGGAAGTCTCTTCCCTTTCGTTAGTATTCTCTTCATCCTCTATTTGTTTTCTTTTCTTTATGTAGTTGGCAATATAAGGATTTTCAATGCAATTCACCGCACAATACATATAAATCTTCTCTAGATCAAAATCAACAAAATTATCGAGATTAAATTTTGGAATACCCTCAGTTATACGTTTCATTTCTTCATAACCCAAAAGAAGGCTAAGCTCTTTATGATGCTCAAGGGTAATCAAATTATCACAATATTTGGACACGACTTGATCATGAAACAAATAGCATTGGAGGTTTAAATGACCATGTTCATTACAAAGTTCACAAGGAGCACGAAAAATATTAAATCTTTCAGCACATTCATCTAGCTCTTCTTGCAACCATTTGGTTTCTAAGTACTTATGCCTCTTGCAATATATATCTTCCCTATTTGGTGTGTACTTGCAAACATGCACTCCACAAAAATTGACATGTTTATAGGAGGCATTTTCATCATAACTAGTGCAATCATCATTAGCATCATGGATATTCAAAGAATTCGTACTAACAACATTGCAATCATGCTCATCATTCAAATATTTAGTGCCAAACATTTTAGAGATCTCTTCTTCTAGCACTTGAGCACAATTATCCTTTCCATCATACTCACGAAAGATATTAAAAAGGTGAAGTGTATGAAACAAACTCAATTCCATTTTTTGGTAGTTTTCTTTTATAAACTAGACTAGTGTTAAAACAAGAAACAAAAAGATTCGAATGCAAGATCTAAAGATATACCTTCACTTACCTAGCCTCCCCGGCAACGGTGCCAGAAAAGAGCTTGATGTCTACTACACAACCTTCTTCTTGTAGATGTTGTTGGGCCTACAAGTGCACAGGTTTGTAGGACAGTAGCAAATTTCCCTCAAGTGGATGACCTAAGGTTTATCAATCTGTAGGAGGCGTAGGATGAAGATGGTCTCTCTCAAGCAACCCTGCAACCAAATAACAAAGAGTCTCTTGTGTCCCCAACACACCCAATACAATGGTAAATTGTATAGGTGCACTAGTTCGGCGAAGAGATGGTGATACAAGTGCAATATGGATGGTAGATATGGGTTTTTGTAAACTGAAAATATAAAAACAGCCAGGTAGCAAGCTGTAAAAGTGAGCGTAAACGGTATTGCAATGATAGGAAACAAAGCCTAGGGTTCATACTTTCACTAGTGCAAGTTCTCTCAACAATAATATAATAGTTGGATCATATAACTATCCCTCAACATGCAACAAAGAGTCACTCCAAAGTCACTAATAGCAGAGAACAAACGAAGATATTATGGTAGGGTACGAAACCACCTCAAAGTTATTCTTTCCAATCAATCCATTGGGCTATTCCTATAAGTGTCACAAATAGCCCTAGAGTTCGTACTAGAATAACACCTTAAGACACAAATCAACCAAAACCCTAATGTCACCTAGATACTCCATTGTCACCTCAAGTATCCGTGGGCATGATTATACGATATGCATCACACAATTTCAATTCATCTACTCAAACCAACGTATAGAACCTCAAAGAGTGCCCAAAGTTTCTACCGGAGAATCACGACGAAAACGTGTGCCAACCCCTATGCATAGGTTCATGGGCGGAACCCGCAAGTTGGTCACCAAAACATACATCAAGTGGCACGTGATATCCCATTGTCACCACAGATACGCACGGCAAGACATATATCAAGTGTTCTCAAATCTTTAAAGACTCAATCCGATAAGATTACTCCAAAGGGAAAACTCAATCCATTACAAGAGAGAAGAGGGGGAGGAGAAACATAAGATCCAACTATAATAGCAAAGCTCGTGATACATCAAGATCGTGCCAAATCAAGAACACGAGAGAGAGAGAGATCAAACACATAGCTACTGGTACATACCTTCAGCCCCGAGGGAAAACTACTCCCTCCTAGTCATGGAGAGCGCCGGGATGATGAAGATGGCCACGGTGAGGATCCCTCCGGCGGTGCCTAACAGGTCCCGATTGGTTTTTGGTGGCTACAGAGGCTTGCGGCGGCGGAACTCCCGATCTAATCTCCGTTCTAGAAGTTTTAGGGTACGGCGGTATATATGGGTGAAAGAGGTACGTCGGGGGAGCCACGGGGGCCCCATGAGGCAGGGGGGCGGGCGCGCCCCCCACCCTCATGGGCAGCTCCCGTATCTTCTGACGTGCACTCCAAGTTCCCTGGGTCTTATCCGGTGAGAAAATCACGTTCCAAAAAGGATTTTCCTGTTTGGACTCCGTTTGATATTCCTTTTCCTCGAAACACTGAAATAGGCATAAAACAACAAATCTGGTCCGGGCCTCCGGTTAATAGGTTAGTCCCAAAAGTAATATAAAAGTGGATAATAAAGCCCAATATTGCCTAAAACAGTAGATAATATAGCATGGAGCAATCAAAAATTATAGATATGTTGGAGACGTATCAACTCCTTCCTCCTATATATACCTACGTACCCCCAAATGATCAGATACGGAGCCAAAAACCTAATTCCACCGCCGCAACCCTCTGTACCCACGAGATCCCATCTTGGGGCCTGGTCCGAAGCTCCACCGGAAGGGGAATCCACCATGGAGGGCTTCTACATCATCACCATAGCCCCTCCGATGAAGTGTGAGTAGTTTACCTCAGACCTTCGGGTCCATATTTAGTAGCTAGATGGCTTCTTCTCTCTTTCTGGATCTCAATACAATGTTCTCCCCCTCCCTCGTGGAGATCTATTCGATGTAATCTTCTTTTGCGGTGTGTTTGTTGAGACCGATGAATTGGGGGTTTATGATCAAGTTTATCTGTGAACAATATTTGAATCTTCTCTGAATTCTTTTATGTATGATTGGTTATCTTAGCAAGTCTCTTCGAATTATCAGTTTGGTTTGGCCTACTAGATTGGTTCTTCTTGCAATGGGAGAAGTGCTTAGCTTTGGGTTCAATCTTGCGGTGTCCTTTCCCAAAGGATGAGGGGCAGCAAGGCACATATTGTATTGTTGCCATCGAGGATAACAAGATGGGGTTTTTATCATATTGCATGAATTTATCCCTCTACATCATGTCATCTTGCTTAAGGCGTTACTTTGTTTTCTTGAACTTAATACTCTAGATGCATGTTGGATAGCGGTCGATGAGTGGAGTAATAGTAGTAGATGCAGGCAGGAGTCGGTCTACTTGTCTCGGACGTGATGCCTATATACATGATCATACCTAGATATTCTCATAACTATGCTCAATTCTGTCAATTGCTCAACAGTAATTTGTTCACCCACCGTAGAATACTTATGCTCTTGAGAGAACCACTAGTGAAATCTATGGCCCCCGGGTCTATTCTCATCATATCAATCTTCGATCACTTTATTATTGCTTTGCTTTTTTACTGTACCTTTTATTTTACTTTGAATCTTTATGTCAAAAATACCAAAAATATTATCTATCATCTCTATCGGATCTCACTCTCGTAAGTGACCGTGAAGGGATTGACAACGCCTAATCGCATTGGTTGCGTTGAGCTATTTGTTTTGTGTAGGTACGAGGGACTCGCGCGTAGCCTCCTACTGGATTGATACCTTGGTTCTCAAAAACTGAGGGAAATACTTACTCTACTCTGCTGCATCACCCTTTCCTCTTTCTAGGAAATCTAACGCAGTGCTCAAGAGGTAGCACCGGGACTCTGTAGGCCGCCGGGCGTCAACCCGTGGATATAAGGGGGCGACCCAGCGGCGCTTAGGGCAAGTAACATCAAATCGAGAGCTAGGTAAAGCGGATTCGCTCCCTGGTTATCGAGACATACATAATCCCACTCAAAACTGGATCGTAGGCTTTTACCTTCACCACAAGGGGCTGAACCAGTATAAACCTTGTGTCCTTTGTCCTGATTAACCCCTTCTTGCTTCCTAGTTGCGATGGCTCCACGACTAAGTCCTTTCACTAGGACATTTGCCGTGACAATTCCACGACAGTTGGCGCCCACCGTGGGGCTAGCGCACGGTGGATTTGAGTTCTTGAAGGGCAGCTTCGAAGGGCTCGAGGGATACGCTGTGGGCCGGATGACCAAGAGTCGTCGCGGCAAGCTCTACATCGACGACGCCTGCTCGGGCCCCGATGTCGGCTCAATTGAGTACGGGTACCGGGTCCCCTTCGGCGGAATCCACGTCTTCATCGGCCGGATTGGCGAGCTGGGCCCTGAGCCGAACATCTGCACCGACATCATCGAGACGGCTCAGCGTGCGAGACCCGCCCGGGCTCAGCCCGCCATGAAGCGTGCCTTCGTGGGTTGCATCCACGGAGGGGAATTTTCTGAAGGATCCGTGGATGGCGGTGAGATGGCCGTCTACTCTGATGGTGAGTCGTCCACTGGTGAGCCGGATTCGTTATACCAATTACAAGATGGTGGGCTTGGGGGCTATTCCGATGGCAGCAGTATTCCGGACCCCTTTGTGCCGCTGAGCAGAGTAGGGATCTTCATGGCTGGCACTAACCCCGGTCAAAACTCTAGGGCTGCGGCAACAATAACTTCCGGGTCAGGAGCGGCCAGGGCAGGAGGCCCTGTGCGCCCGCCGGCTCAGGTGCTGATTGATCTCATGGAAAGATTGACGGCCCTGTTAGCCGCCACAGTTATTCCGGCGGATCAGGCTGAGCATGATGCATAGGTAACACGGGCACGTGAGGAGGTAGCCCGAGCCAAAGAAGCCCTAGCAGCTGAGGACACCAGATTGGCCGCAGAACGGGCGGCTTTGGATGCTCGAGCTTATCAGATCCAGTCAGAGGCTCTCCAGCTTAGGATGAATCTGAACGCGTCTAATGAGGTGATGAGGAGGAGGCACCAGAAGGCTCAATCCCGTCTGCCTCCGGTTTATGATCCTCGGAATCTCTTCTGCACACCCGGAGCCGGCCCTAGTAACCCGCCGGAGGCAAACCGGTTTATAACACCCGGAGCGGGGGCGCCGGTTCAGCCCCGAGTGATGGAACCTCCTGACATGAATACTGCCCCGCCTCGCTACGTACCAACACCACCGGGTCATTTTCCAACCCTTTGGAAAACCTGATCGTTGCGTCGGCGCGCTTAGCGGCTCTCCCGGTGGATGGCGACTCTCCAACAGCAATTGAGACACGAAGGGTCAGAGAACTTCTTCAGACGGCTCTGGCACAGCAGGAGGCTTATTCTTATAGTCGAGTCAGGATTCATTCGACTCCTCACCCAAGCCGGAGCCCGAGTTACGACAGACATATGGATTCGGCGGCCGTGTCAAGCAACGCCTAGCGCCGTAACCAGCCAGGTGGGCATAATCTGCACAGACGGATACGCTAAGAGGTCGAGCAGTGCAGCGGTGGCTCAGCAAACCTTCCCGGATTATCAAACGACCTCTATTGAGGCAGGTGTGGCCACGAGAACCGGCGGTGTTCCTTGTCTGATACTGGCTCTGCGTAATGAGCGTTTGCCCAAAGATTTCAAGGGTCCTCGAAAGGTGCCGAATTACACAGCCGATTTACAGCCTGAGGCGTGGATTGAAAGCTATGAGATGGCCATGGAATTGTTGGAGGTCACTGATGCAGCAATGGCCAAGTACTTCTCGATGATGTTGGATGGAACGGCCCGCACTTGGCTGAAGGGGCTTCCGCCTAACTCCATTGGTTCATGGGCAGAGTTAAAAGCCCGGTTTATTCAGAACTTCAAGGACACATGCAAGTAGCCCATGTAAATTGTAGATTTAACTAATTGCAAGCAAGAGGAAGGTGAGTCCACGACCCATTGGGTGCACCGGGTCAAGGAGATAATACATTCATCTGATAAGATGGATGCCGCTCTCATGGTCTTAATGTTGGAGAAAATTGCCGATTTGAACCTCTAAAATAGAAGTCAAGGCTCAAGTGTGATTGTAATGACATGGGCCAGCTGATGGCGGCTCTAGTCAAATACGCCGATTCTGATAGTACCAAGGATCCCGCATCTGATGAAGAGAAGACAGGGAAGGGAAAGAAGAACGGCAATGGAAAGGGTCATCAGCACAACCCGGCGAGTCAGGGAGGCAATAAACGTAAGGCCGACGGTAACCCGGAGTTTGTGGCTAACACCAATTCACAGGGTAACAATCAACGACGCAAGGGGAGGCCGCCCCCTCGGTCTGGCGGGTCGGTTCCTACTCTTGAGCAATTGCTCAATGAGCCCTGTCCAATACACGACACTCGGGAAAGGCCAGCCACTCACCTATGGAAAGATTGCGCGATCATGAAGGCTTTCAAAAATTCTAACATGTTCGACGGCAACCATGGGCCTGGCGGTGGCTCAGGTGGAGGCGGTTTTCATGGCCTGGCGGCGGCTCAAGTTCCGGCTTTCAAGGAAATCAAGGTAGTTATAATCAATAGTCTAGCCAGGGAGGTCAGCAACAACAGCAATCGGGTTATCAGAGCAATCCAAAGCAGCTGAATAGTTAATAATATCATGTATTCACCACTACTCTGTGCAAACGAGACCAGAAGCTTCATAAAAGGGTTGTGAACGCTATTGAGCCGGCAGTCCCTCGTTATTTGAGGTGGTCAGAGCAGCCCATTATATGGAGCAGGAAAGATCACCCTCCCCAGGTTGACAATCTGGGTCAGTTGGCTTTGGTGGTGGCACCTCAAGTTGGTGGTTATAAATTCACCAAAGTACTCATGGATGGAGGCAGCAGCATCAACATCCTCTATTATGAAACCATCCGTCGTATTGGGCTGACTGATAAAAATCTTAAGACATCCAACACTGTTTTTCATGGAGTGGTGCCTGGTAAGTCGGCATACCCAGTGGGTAAGATTGAACTGGAGGTAGCTTTCGGAGATGAGCATGACTCTAGGGCTGAGAAATTAACCTTTGAAGTGGTCAAGATCAAGAGCCCATATCACGCTCTATTTGGACGGCCAGCTTATGCCAAGTTCATGGCGCGGCCATGTTATGTTTACTTGCAGCTCAAGATGCCGGGTCACAAGGGCACCATCACGGTACATGGGAGTTGGAAGATAGCCCTAAAATGTGAGGAAGGAGACACTACTTATGCTGAATCTGTCTGTGCAGCAGAGGAGTTGAAGTTTTATAAGGATAATGTTGACCCGGCAGACATGATGTCTCTGAAGAAACCAACCATGGAACACGAGCCGGTGATGAAATTTAAGTCGGCTGACGACACCAAGCTTGTCTATTTTGTTCTAGGAGACTCATCTAAGCAATTCAGTATCAGTGCCAATTTGGATCCCAAATAGGAAAGCGCGCTCATCGAGTTCATCCATGAGAACCGGGACATCTTTGCATGGAAACCTTCTGACATGCCGGGTGTACCGAGAGAACTCGCTGAGCACACTCTCAATATTGATCCAAAGTTTAAGCCGGTCAGGCAGTTTCTTCGGCGGTTTAACGAGGAGAGGCGCAAAGCTATTGGTGAGGAGGTGGCCTGGTTCTTGGTGGCCGGGTTTATTGTTGAAGTCTTTCATCCGGAGTGGTTGGCTAACCCGGTGCTTGTACTTAAAAAGAACGGCACCTGGCGTATGTGTGTGGATTACACGGACTTAAACAAGGCTTGTCCGGCTGATCCTTTCGCTCTCCCCCGTATAGATCAGATCGTTGATGCTACGACGGGTTGTGAGCGTTTGAGCTTCTTGGATGCTTATTCTGGTTATCACCAGATCAAGATGGCAGTTAAGGACCAGGAGAAGACAGCTTTCATCACTCCATTTGGAGCCTTCTGTTATGTGTCTATGCCTTTTGGGCTTAAAAGTGCCCAGGCGACTTATCAACAATGTGTGCAGAACTATCTCCGTAATTAGATTGGGCATAATGTTCATGCTTATGTGGATGATATTATGGTGAAGTCCCGAGAAAAGGAGACCTTGATAGATGATCTGAAGGAAACCTTTGATAATCTCTGGGTCTACAAAATGATGCTTAACCCGGCCAAATGCATGTTTGGCGTGCCGGCAGGCAAGCTTTTGGGTTTTCTGGTTTCTAACAGAGGCATTGCGGCTAACCCGGAGAAGATTAAGGCAATCACCTCTTTGGCCAAGCCGGCATGCGTCAATGATGTCCAGCGACTGGCGGGTCGTATCGCTGCTTTAAGCCGGTTCATAAGCCGGTTAGGTGAGAAGGCCATACCGCTGTATCAGATGATGAAGAAAACAAACAACTTTGTCTGGATTGATGCCGCTAACGCTGCCTTTGAAGATTTAAAGAGACAGTTATCTGAGCCGTCGGTCCTTGCGGCTCCCATTGATGAGGAACCCTTATTATTGTATGTGGCTGCTAACTCACGTGTTGTCAGCGTTGCAATTGTGGTGGAGCGCAAAGAGGCTGGCAAGGAGCATCCGGTTCAATGGCCGGTTTATTACATCAGTGAGGTGCTTATTGAGTCTAAGCAAAGATATCCACATTGACAGAAGCTCGTTTATGGGGTGTTCATGGCAAGCTGGAAGCTTAAGCAATACTTCCAGGGTCAGCCCATCACTGTGGTAAGTTCTGCTCCTTTGGGAGACATCATTCAGAATAGAGAGGCCACAGGACGAGTCGCCAAGTGGGCCATTGAACTTGGGCCTCACGGCTTAAAGTACGTGCCACGCACTGCTATTAAGTCTCAAGCATTGGTGGACTTCATCAACGATTGGACAGAGCTGCAGACGCCTGAAGAAAAGCCGGACAACACATATTGGACTATTCACTTTGATGGGTCCAGGCAATTGGAGGGCTCGGGGGCTGGAGTTGTTTTAGCTTCCCCTTGAGGTGACAAATTTTGTTATGTGCTCCGGTTGATGTTTCCCTATACTAACAATGCAGCTGAGTATGAGGCCTTGCTCCATGGTCTTCGGATGGATAAGGAGATGAACTTAAGCCGGGTAAGGTGCTTCGGCGACTCAGATTTGGTGGCTAAAGAGGTGTCAGGCAAGTGGGATTCTAAGGATCCTCTCATGGCGGCTTATCGCCGTGAAGTTGATGCTATCGCTAGACATTTCGAAGGTTATCAAGTGGAGCATATTGATCGAAGAAAGAATGAGGCGGCTGATGCTTTAAGCAGGCTGGGATCTCAGCGTAAGCCGGTGCCACCTAACACTTTCTTAGATATTCTGCATAACCCTTCTGTTAAGTTACCCACAAAGGAAGACTTAGCTGTCCCAGACCCAGAAGCGCAATTGGTGGCGGTTCTTCACGTCATCCCAGATTGGACAGTGCCATATTTGGCTTACATGACCCGGGGTGAGTTGCCTGAGGACGAGATCTTGGCTAGACAAATCATCCGGCGGTCTAAATCAACGACAATTGTTAACAGTGAGTTGCATCATCGTAGTGTTACTGGGGCGTTTCAACATCGTGTTTCGCCTCAGGAGGGTCAAGAAATCCTTCGTGAGATCCATGAAGGAGATTGTGGTCATCATGCCGGTTCTAAATCTCTTGTGGCCAAGGCTTTCCGTCATGGTTTTTATTGGCTGACGGCTCATGCTGATGCGGAGGATCTGGTCAGTAAATGTGATGGTTGCCAGAAATTCTCACGACGAGCTCATGTGCCGGCTGAAGAATTGAGGATGATTCCAATTACTTGGCCATTTGCAGTTTGGGGGCTTGACATGGTTGGGCCTTTCAAAAGGTCCAAGGATAAAAAGACACACCTGCTGGTGGCGGTTGATAAATTCATGAAGTGGGTGGAGGCAGAGCCGGTCAGTAAGTGTGATGCAGCCACGGCGGTTCAATTCATGAAAAAGGTGATCTTTTGTTTTGGCTTTCCACACAGTATCATAACTGACAATGGTACTAATCTGTCCAAAGGTGCCATGGAAGAGTTCTGTAAACGTGAGCATATCCGGCTCGGTGTTTCATCAGTAGCTCATCCTCAATCCAATGGTCAAGCTGAAAGAGCTAATCAGGAGATCTTGAAAGGCATTAAGCCCCAGCTCATGGTCCCTTTACAGCGGACGCCGGGTGGGTGGAGGAGTTGCCTTCTGTGATATGGAGCATCAATACTACACCTAATAGGTCTACGGGTTATACGCCTTTATTCATGGTTTATCGAGCAGAGGCAGTTCTACCAAGCGACATTCATCATGACTCGCCCCGTGTGGCGGCTTACGTTGAAGCTAATAACTAGCAAGCCCGTCAGGATGCACTTAACTTGTTGGATGAGAAGCGTGACTTAGCAGCAGCCCGCTCGGCGATTTACCAACATGACCTGCGTCGTTATCACAGCCGCCGGGTTAAATCCAGAACCTTTCAAGAAGGTGACCTAGTGCTCCGGCTCATCCAGGATCAGTCTGATGCGCACAAATTATCCCCGCCTTGGGAAGGGCCCTTTGTGGTCAGTAAGAACTTACACAATGGGTCATATTACCTCATCGACGTTCGAGAGCACAAAGATTCACGTAAGTTGGAGGAAGAGACCCGCCGGCCATGGAATATCGCTCATCTTCGGCCTTACTACACTTGAGCCACCGTCTTTCATGATGTACATGTTTTGACGATGTATATATTAAAAGTAATAAAGCAGGACCTCTGTCCTCTTCATCCTCAAAATTTAATATGTTCTCATTATTATATCTTTAAAACAACCGACAGGGAACTAATCATATTTGAATCTGGCTCTCCTTGCTGGTCCGGCTCATGATTGTATTGGAATCTAGCCGTTAAATATCATGATCACTTGGGGGCTTCCTGTTCAAACATAGGTCGTATTCGAATCAAAGAGAACATAGCTGTCGATACCCTTTTGATTGGCACGCTGCCAAACCTACTAGGGGGCTTCTTGATCGTATCTGAATCATAGCTCAACCCCTTTGGGTCTAACGTGGATCGTATTTGAATCAGCGTCATTAAACAACTCTCAAGGTCATTTGGGGGCTTCCTGTTAAAACATAGGTCGTATTCGAACCAAAGAGAACATAGCTGTCGGTACCCTCTTGATCGGCAACGCCAAAGCCACTGGGGGCTATATGATCGTATTCGAATCTTAGCTTAACCCCTTTGGAACGGTTTTCTAATCATATTCGAATCAGAAGCCTCAAAGTTTTGTTCGCTTCCTGTAAGTTTTTTGCCATCACAATTTTTCGACTTTATTTTGAGACTTTTTTGATCATATTTGAAAGCATCTAGTGAGTGGCTTAGTCCACCTGGCTTAACCTTGATCAATAAGTTGTCAACACATAACAAACATTATATGTGCCGGTTTTCACAGAATTAGGGTATCACCCTCACTATCCGGATCACATAAACCGGCAGTATCATTCAAAGGATCGCAGGTATGATATCATCAGTCGTATTTCAAGGTTATAATTGATAAACAAGTTTATCTATCTATGACCCGCCTTGCGGTAAGCCGCCAAGGATCTCGTGATGTCCGGTGCAATGGCTTTCTTAAGCATAAAGAAAACAGATGATAAGCATAATATGGATAAATATAAGATGGCGGCTTAACAGTATTAAGCACCAAACGCGTGCGCGAAGGCACGACAAAACCAAGTTATGACTACCCTGTTACATGACTCCCCGAGTCTAAATAGTTAACATTGTTTTATCAGCAAGACACAAATATGAGCCGCCCGACGGATCAATTGTTTTGTTGACCTGAAGCTTCCGGGTCATCCCTTTCTGCTTCTCCATCTTGTTCCCTGTCCTGGAAGGTTGATGATGACCAGTCAATGCCATTCAAAGGTTCAAATTCAGCTTCATCATCAATTAATCCGGCTGGGTCAACGTCAGGGGCGAAGGTATGCTTACGGATGGTAGGGATCAGGCTGATCACTTAATAGTGCGGCGTTGGAATCCTATGGTTCTCTGTGTTATAACCCGGATGGTACTCCGTGTCAGCAGCAATCAGGGTGGCCATAGGGCGTATTTCTTTCACACAAGCGGTAAAATCCTTCTGTTCAAACGGTGCGCCATCCTCCTTTAGGCTTGGGTATCCGATGGCGATGTCGACCGGGTCTAGCTCCGGTAGCCATGCCTTGGCCCGGCTTAACGCGGCTACGGCTCCGGCTCTCGCAGAAGATCACCTTAGTTCTTTGAACCGCTGAGGTAGCACGACAAGACGTTTCAGTACATCCGCTAGGAGGGTGGGGACTTCATTTGACAAAGCCACTGTAGCTAAGGCACGCTGAGACCCGGTGTAAGGTTGTTCTACCAGCGTATAAACCGCCTTCAGCTTTACCCGCATGCTTTGGTTAAGATTTGAACTCCTGGGGCCTGCATTACAATGTCAGGTGAGTTGATAGCAATTGATATGATTATTAGACAAGATTCAACACTTGCAGAGCAACTTACCAAAGATTGCTGAGACCATCTGAGATACATGGCGTTTTAAACTGGATAATTCGGCGGTTGTTTCTACAAGAGCCGCCTCTGCCTTTGTCGGATGTGGGGTTCCGGCAAAACCTTAAGGTTTGAACACTGGGGTGCGCACGAAGTCTTTCCCTCCTACCGATCTATGCCCTAGCTCGCTAAGATCTCGCGGACGAACTCGCAACATAGAAAGACACGAGATTTTTACTGGTTTGGGCCACCGTTGTGGTGTAATACCCTACTCCAGTGTGGTGGTGGTGGATTGCCTCTGGGGCTGATGATGAACGGTACATGGGAAGAACAGCCTCCTGAGGTTGAGGTGTTCTTGGGGGTAGGCTCTCGGTCGAGTTGGATCAAGCTAAGATGAGATGCCTCTACTATGGTGGCTAGCTCTACTTATATAGCCCCTGGTCCTCTCCCCAAATATCGAGCGCGAAGCGAGCCAACAACGGCGGGCAAATTTGAAGGGGGACAACTAGTACAAGCTATCCTGACAAAAGCGGTCTTGGCCTGCGAAAAGCTTTGGTGGTGACGCCGTCTTGGGATCCACGATGACCTCCGTCTTGCCGTCCTCCTGGTCTTGGTCTCGTTGCACTGATATAGCAACCTTTGCCTGATGCCTTGGTACTCTTCGTCTGCGCTGGTCGCCCTAGCACCAAAGAGGAAATAAGGATGCTGCGCGCGCTAGCGCCCGCCTGGCGCCCGCCTGGTGCCGTCCGTCATGGCTCACGTCACGAGAGCTTCGTGAGGCTTGCCCCACCTTGATATCTCCGCTCCTCGCGAGCCTGCCTGGTTAGGCCACTCCAGAGGAGGTCTTGCCGTCCGCCTTGCGAGGCTTGGACCCTCGCGAGGGTCTTGGATGCCTTGTTGACGAAGATGGGCCGTACGGCCTGCTGGCCTAGCCACGCTGTGGGCCGCAGGCAGGCAAGTCTGGGGACCCCCGTTCCCAGAACGCCGATAGTAGCCCCTGCCTCAAGGCGCTGGCTTGGCTTGCGGGCGGCCAAGGGTCAAGTTCGGAGCACCGCGGGCCCCAAAAGCCTGCGGCCTCGGTTGACGCGTGGCGGTTGATTAGACGTGGGTGTCTCCGCTTCCCCATGTTGCCTTTGAATCCGCCTAGCTATGCGGCCCCCAGCGGCCTACACAGTTATTACCATTCGCCTGCGCCTTGCTCCCCCAATCCCCCTGCTTCCTCGAGACTCTATTTCTCTTCTCCAATCTGACTTGCGCTCGGCCTACTCCATCGCCATGGCGCCGAAATAAGCTGAAAAGGGGAAGAGACCTATGTCTCTGCCAGCTGCACCTCCGTCCTTTGCGTCGGTGCTCGGCCGGTCTCGGGTGCTCAACGACGAGGCCATGGACAAGGTGCGCCCGATGCTTGCTTCCAGCTTCAATGAGTGGGGGGAGACGGTGGCTTGGCTGCGTCTCGACTTTCTGCTGCTCAGACGGCCACCGAGGTCCCAATCTTCATAGATGCCCTCCGGCTGGCCTGATTCTCCCTTCTCCGCTTTTTTCAATGCGGTGCTTGAGCATTATCGATCCATATGCTGCATCTCGACCTCACCAGGACTCTTCTTGCCGCTTAGCGCTTCGTAGGTGCGGCCATAGCTGGCATTGCTCCTTCTGTTGCCCTCCTTCACCATTTCTTCTCATTGCGTCTGACCGACCCTCAACAAAGCTCAGGATGCGTGAGCTTACATGCCGTGGCCGCAACGTCGGGCGAGGGGATCGACTTTGAGCTTCCTCCATCCACGAGCAAATTCCGGACACGATGGGTGTTCGTCGATGCCGGCGTGCTCAGTCCTCTACTCCACGCTCCGTTGGGGCCCACTGTTCCTAACTCCGGCTGGAGCCATCAGCGGCTCACGAGCCCCCGCCTTGCCAACGTCTGGTTCAGGTTGAGGTTGCTGAAAGATCGCGGCGTAGCTGCGCCGATGATGGTGAAGGAATTCGTCAAACGTCGGGTCGCTCCGCTTCAGCGCCATTCTCGCCCAATGTGGACCTTGCTGAGCAGCCAGGATCACAAGAGGTTTCAGGAGTCTGGGCTCCTCCTCGGGACACGGCAAACAATGCTGAAGGTCCTGACGGGTGTCCTCTTGCCGGCCGAACTTCTTGGGAAGAACTGTCTGCTGAACCGCTGCAAGAACAAGGATGAATTTTGTAGAGAACATGCCTCCCTTTGATGAATGGGGGCCGCGGCCGATCGGCCTGGAGGGGCCTCGCGAGAACCCCGTCGTCGTGGTTCCCTTCCTTGCCGCTAGCCTCGAGCTCGCCCCAAGCGACGGTGTAGGTGGGAGAGCTCCGGCGGAGGCCGGTGGCTCGAGTGCTGAGGAGCACATGTCGAGTGGTGATCCTGGGGCATCGTCTTCAGGAGTATGCCACCTCTCTCCTGAGGCGTCGGTTGCTGAGGAGACGCAACATGCGACTCCTGAGGCCAAGGCTTCATGGGCCTCGGGAGGTTGTGGTGAAACGGTGCCTGACTGTTCACCGCAACCGGGCACCCTTGAAGACATCCTTCCACGCTCTTCTTCGTCCCCACCGCGCACTGGCCGTCACGTCCAGCGCTTTGGTCGGCTTTGCGTGGACTTCGAGGAGCTCCGCAGGAGGAAAGGGTCCCCTAGCGCCAGCAATATCTTCGGGCCGTTGAAACGAAGGAAGTACATCGCCGTCGACGCGTAAGTACCGTACCGCCATGGCTTATTATGCGCTGATTTTTTCTTCTGACGCTAGTCTTTCAGGGCTCCTTTCACCGAGGCTGCCGAGTCTCCTGGGAAGCGGCCTCCTTCTCCCTTGACTCTTCCGCTGGCCTCGAGCGCTCCGAGTGCGCTTGTCGCCCCTGGGGCAGGGTTGGTTGAAGGGGCACTCTTGCCTTCTTGGCGTGCCGGACCTGTGGCCTTGTCGCTCCTCCCCCCTGGTTTGTCGTGGAGCTTGGCAGGCGTGCCCATGACTCCTCCACTGGTCACGGACGGCAATCTATTGGCTAAGATCTTCGGCTCCTCTTCAAGCAGTGGGCCCCGGTCAGCTTGGGCCCCTCGCGAGGACTGGTTGACGTCAGGCTTGGCGTCAGCCCCCAGCCCCCTGCCTGAAGGGGGCGCACCACTTGGCGCCACGCCCGGAGCTCCCGAGGCGGAGGACGAGGTGGGTCGAGCGTTCGAGCTCGAGCGCGGGCGGAGCGTGGTCCGTCACGAGCTCTTCCAGGAGGCGATGGGCGCAATGTGTCGACTTGGTGAAGAGCTCGTGAGTGTCGATTCACGTCTTGAGGCTGAAGGTCTCCGGCTGGCGGAGGAGCGGTGCAAGCTGAAGGTGACCATCAACCTTGGCCGCTATCAACACGGCCTTGAGAACACGAAGGCCGAGGCATCTCTCAAGGTTTCCCACGAAGCCCGCTTACGAGCTTTGGATGAGGCTCGCGAAGCTGACCGCCACCGCGAGGCTGCGGAGAAGCGCACGTGGGAGCTCCAGGCCTGGAGCGTGTCTCTTGAGCAGCAAGTGGAGGCACGTAGGGCCGCTCTTGCGTCGCTGAGGGGAACGCCCGCGAAGGAATGGGAGGTCCGGAAGCGTGAGGAGGCGCTGGCCCTGGAGGCCGTGGAGCGCAGCCTCGAGCTCGAGCAACTGGAGACTGTCGGTGTTCTGGGAACGGGGGTCCCTAGACTTGCCTGCCTGCGGCCTGCGGCGTGGCTCAAGTGGGGGCCCAGCGCGGCCCATCTTCATCAACGCAAGCTCAAGACCCTCGCGAGGGGCCAAGCCTCGCGGGGCGGACGACAAGAAGCTTCCTCAGGAGCGGCCTCATCAGGCAGGCTTGCGAGGAGGCGGAGAGATCAATGCAAGGGTACCTCGCGAGGATCCAGTGACGCAAGCCATGACGATCAAGACCAGGCGGGCGCCAGGCGGGCGCCGGCCTGTGCAGAGTCCTTGTTTCCCCTTTGGTGCAAAGGAGGCAAGCACAGGCCAAGGCATCAGGCAAAGGTTACCATTCTAGTGCAACGAGACCAAGACCAGCCGGACGGCCGGACGGAGGTCACCGTGGAGCCCAAGACGGCATCACCACCAGAGCTTTTGGCAGCCGAAGACCACCTTTGGTCAGGATAACTTGTACTAGATGTTCCCCTTCAAAATGGCCGATTGTTGGCACCCTTCCCGCTCATTATTTGGGGAGAGGCCCAGGGCCTCTATAAATAGAGCTAGCCACCATAGAGTAGAGGCATCTGGAGACCAAGGAGAACTCCACGAACCAGCTCAAGAACACCTCTCGCGAGGCTGTTCTTCCTCTGTACTATTCATCATCAGCCCCTGAGGCAATCCACCACACCACACACTGGAGTAGGGTATTACACCACAACGGTGGCCCGAACCAGTATAAACCTCGTGTCCCTTGCGTTGTTCATCGTTTCCATCTTAGTTCGCACGAGGGGATCAGACGTAGAACGGTAGGGGAGAGATCTCCGCGTGCACCCCAGTGTTCGAACCTCAAGGGTCTGCCAGAACCCCAAATCCGACATTTGGTGCGCCAGGTAGGGGTGCGCCGGAATCCTACCTTCCTTCCGATGACCCGCTCCCCGTCTACACCGCGCTCCGCACCCATGGCGGACGACGCGCTGCCGGCCCGGCAGCGGAAGCCAGCGCAGGGGCCAGGGGGCTCCCGGCCTTGGCCCCCACCCTGTGGCAGGTGCAATGGCCGCGCAAGTTCAAGCCCGAGATACCGCCACGCTACAACGGCACGGCAGACCCGCTGGTCTTCCTGCTGGCGTACGAGGAGGCCGTCCTCAGACCGGGGGCGACGACCGGGTAATGGCCAACTGGCTACCCATGGCCCTCACCGCCGTCCCGCGCATGTGGCTCTTCCACCTACCGACAGCTTCCGTGACCTCTTGGGAAGAGCTGCGCGGCCTCTTCCTCGCCCGTTTCGCCGCGCCAGCGCCACCCGTTGTCGCGGCACTCCTGGGAGGCTCCGAAGCGCCGCCCTCGAGCCAGCACGTCAAGCCGTTCACCCGCCAGATCAGCGCAGCCTCCAAGCGTCAGGAAGCTCCCCCGGGCTGGGCGGCACCCGAGGCTGACCTGATTTTCGACTCAGGTGACCTCCCCTTCAACCCTTCCGGCTCGGGCGCGCTCCCGATGTTGTGCACCCCTACCATCTGCCAAGTAGCCGTCACCAGAACCCTCATTGACGGTGGCGCCAGCCTCAACGTGCTCTCGGTGGAGGCCTTCAGTCTCCTGCAAGTACCACCGGAGCGGCTCCAACCCAGCAGGCCCTTCATAGGCGTCAGAGCCGGCTCCACCGCCTCCTTGGGGCAGATCCACCTCCCGGTGACCTTCGGCACCTACGACAACTTCCGCACGGAGCTAATCGATTTCGACATCGCCCCCGTCGGCCTCCCGTACAACGCCAACCTCGGCTACCCGGCCTTGGCCCGGTTCATGGCGGCGACTCACCCGGCGTACAACCTCATGAAGATGCCCGGGAGCAGCGGCATCCTCACCGTGCTAGGGGATACAAAGGACGCGCTGCAGGTGCTCCGACTTGTCTTCAGGGCTACCGCGGCGGCACGGCCCACCGGCACCGACGCCCTCGAGACCAAGGGGGCTACGCCAGCTAAAAAGAAGCAGTTGTTCACCCAGGACAAGGCGGAAACCAAGCAAGTACAGGTCGACGAGGACGGGTCCACCAGCGCCACCTTCACCATAGGGTCAATCTCGAGCCCGAGCAGGAGGAGGCCCTGATCGGATTCCTGCATGCGAACAAGAAGGTGTTCACATGGGAACCTGATCAGTTAGCAGGAGTTTCGAGAATGTGACATGTTGTGCTTCCTGGATGCCTTCTCGGGCTATCATCAGATCAAGATGGCGGTGGAAGACATAGAGAAGACGGCCTTCCTAACCCCGTGTGATAGAGGCAAAGGTGTCCCGATGTTTCGATGAGATGGTGGCTATCGTTTCTGTGGGAGTCGACCTTGACGATCCGACTACGAACGTGCGAGACGTCGCGCCTTAGCAATCGCTAAACCAACTTCCGAGGGTTATTGACCACGCCGGAGCACGATCAACCTGACCACGAGGGCCTGTTTCCTGCGAGCAAACGAAGAACAAGCAAGAAACTGAGATTGCAATCTGGATATTGCGAATATAACATGAAAGCTTTATTGATCAAGGTGGGGTTCTGTGGACGCTTTGTCCGGTCGTTGAACACAAACGGCACGCCAAGTTGCAGCTATGGCGAACTTTTAATCTAAACAAAACCCAAGGTCTAAACGGTGCCCTAAGGGCTGTATATATGGAGGAAGAGGGGGAATTTCGTGGCCCTTGGTGGAGGGGTCCAAATCAACCCTAACTCTTGTTTCCCACACATACGGACTCTAAAACAGCCTATACTTAAGTATTTCGAAATTACATGGGCCTGGCCCAATAATAAGGTGACGCAGCACCTAGAATAGCCTATGGACTAATATTATGAAGTGGCATCTTGTATATTTCGTCCAAGGCCTCATGCACTCATTAGGTGGCTTCAAAGTCCTGGAATCATCACTTGTAACTCCGTTTGTTCCCCTTAGCATGCCAACATCTCCATGCTTGAACTTGCTCCAAGGTTCATCTTTCTTGTCCATGGTAGGCCCTTCATTTGTAAGCAAAACAAATGTATCCAATTTAGGCAGCATCATATTCTCATGAACATTGGAATCGCTACCAAGAAACGAAAGTACCGATAATTCAATTGGCGTCTTGAGCTCTAGTAATTGGTCCAAGATGTATAGCAGCAGGGCTGTGGGTGTAACAATGGTATTGATGTCCTCATCATCCTCCCTTCTTGAAATGAAGTCGCCCTCGATGGAAGCTCATCTTCCTCACCCAAATAAGGCTTCAAATCTGCAATGTTAAAAGTGGGACTAACCCCAAAATCTGCAGGAAGCTCAAGTTTATATGCATTATCATTTATTTTCTCTAACACCTTAAATGGACCATCAGCACGTGGTATTAGCTTTGATTTGCAAATTAGGAAACCTATCCTCACGCAAATGTAACCAAACAAGATCTCCAGTGCAAAGACAACATGTTTTCTACCCTTATCTCCAACAAGTTTATATTTAGCATTCATACGCTCAATGTTTTCCTTAGTTAACTCATGCATTTTTAAAATCAATTCAGCACGTTCTTTAGCATCAAAATTAACCTTCTCCAAGATGGAAGAGGCAACAAATCAATAGGTGCACGAGGTAGGAAGCCATACACAATTTCAAAAGGGCACATCTTAGTAGTAGAATGCAATGAACGATTATAAGCAAATTCAATATGAGGCAAGCATTCTTCCCACATTTTCTTATTATTCTTCAAAACAGCCCTAAGCATAGTAGACAATGTTCTATTGACTACTTCAGTTTGTCCATCAGTTTGGGGTGACAAGTAGTACTAAAAAGCAGTTTAGTCCCCAACTTAGCCCATAAACATCTCCAAAAGTGGCTAAGAAATTTAGTATCACGATCTGAAACAATAGTTTTGGCACACCATGCAAGCGAATAATTTCATGAAAGAACAAATCAGCAACATTAACAGATCATCGCTTTTATGACATGGTATAAAGTGTGCCATTTTCGAGAATCTATCCACGACAACAAATATGCTATCCTCCCTTCTTTGTTCGAGGTAAACCTAAAACAAAGTCCATAGATATATCCTCCCAAGGAACACTAGGCACAGAGCAAAGGCATATATAAACCATGAGGATTGAGTCGTGACTTAGCTTTTTGACATGTAGTGCAGCGAGCAACAAAACGCTCAACATCCCGCCTCATCTTTGGCCAAAAGAAATGTGTAGCAAGTATATCCTCCGTCTTCTTGACGCCAAAGTGTCCCATTAATCCTCCTCCATGCGCCTCCTGCAACAACAAAAGACGAATAGAGCTAGCAGGAATGCATAGCTTGTTAGCACGGAACACAAAACCATCATTAATAACGAACTTGTTCCATGTTCTTCCTTCTTTACAATTCTGCATTACATCTTCAAAATCAGCATCATGCACATATTGATCTTTGATGGTCTCCAAACCAAATATTTTGAAGTCAAGTTGTGAAAGCATAGTATAGCGATTTAGACAAAGCATCAGAATAACATTTTATTTACCCTTCTTGTGTTTAATGACATAAGGGAAAGTCTCAATGAATTCAACCCATTTAGCATGTCTACGATTCAGTTTAGCTTGACTTTTAATATGTTTCAAAGATTCATGATCAGAATGTATAACAAATTCTTTGGGCCATAAATAATGTTGCCATGTCTCTAAAGTCCGAACAAGAGCATATAATTCTTTGTCATAAGTAGAATAGTTCAGACTAGGCCCACTCAATTTTTCAGAAAAGTATGCAACAGGTTTGCCATCTTGTAATAACACACCTCCTAATCCAATTCCACTAGCATCACATTCAAGCTCAAAAGTCTTATTAAAGTCAGGAAGTTGGAGTAAAGGAGCATGTGTCAACTTATCTTTCAATACCGTGAAGGCTTCTTCCTGTGTGGTACTCCAAACAAAAGGCACATCCTTCTTTGTAAGCTCATTGAGAGGTGCAACAATGGTGCTAAAGTCTCTCAAAAAACGCCTATAGAAACCAGCGAGTCCAAGAAAACTCCTCACTTGTGTGACCGTTTTGGGCTGCGACCAACTCTCAATAGCTTCAATCTTGGCTTTATCAACTTCAATTCCCTGTGGAGTAACAACATAGCCAAGAAAAGATATTCGGTCGGTGCAAAAGGTGCACTTCCCAAGGTTACCAAACAAACGTGCATCACGTAGAGCATTAAAAACATCACGTAAATGTTCCAAATGTTCTTCCAAAGATTTGCTATAAATCAGTATATCATCAAAGTAAACTACCACATATCGTCCAATGAAAGCACGTAAAACTTCGTTCATTAATCTCATGAAAGTACTAGGTGCATTAGTTAACCCAAAAGGCATGACTAACCACTCATATAATCCAAACTTAGTTTTAAATGCTGTTTTCCATTCATCTCCCAATTTCATACGAATTTGATGGTATCCACTACGCAAATCAACTTTGGAGAATATTGTAGAGCCACACAATTCATCAAGCATATCATCTAGCCTAGGAATAGGATGACGATAACGAATAGTAATATTATTAATGCCTCTACAATCAACACACATACGCCGACGCACCATCCTTTTTAGGCACTAGTATAATAGGAACAACACAAGGACTAAGAGATTCGCGTATATAACCTTTGTCGAGCAGCTCCTGTACTTGACGATAATCTCCTTCGTCTCCTCTGGATTGGTACCGTATGGTGCACGGTTGGTAGTGATGCACCGGAATTAAGTCAATTTGATGCTCAATCCCTCGAATAGGTGGTAATCCCGTGGCACGCCTTGTGGGAAGACGTCGGCGAACTCCTGCAAAATGTTAGTGATAGCAGGGGGCAAAGAGGAAGGCACGTCCTCGAATGAAAATAATGCCTCTTTGCACACAAAAGCATAGCGAACAGATTTGCTAGAATCTAGCTCATCAATATCAGATTTGGTGGCAAATAAACATGCACTTTTCAGTTTAATTTCAGAAGCAACATTAGATGGTTTATTATTAGGCTTCATTTGTAGCTCAAATTCTTTTGCCATAATCTGATTTTCACTCTTATTTTTGTCCTGTTTTGCTTTATTAGCTCTATTAATATCATCTTTCAAAATGGAATCAGAGTCATAGGAAGCAAAGTAATATTTTATCCTTGTGAACAAGAGTATACTGATTGTTTCTACCATGGTGTACAGAATTTTATCAAATTGCCATGGTCTACCAAGTAATAAGGAACATGCTTGCATAGGTACCACATCACAATCAACATAATCAGCATATGTAGAGATACTAAAATACACACGAACAGACGTGTTACCTTAACCTTGCCGCTGTTGTTGAACCATTGGATGTAGTAAGGATGTGGATGTGGTCTTGTGGTGAGAGAAAGCTTCTCCACCATATCCATGCTAGCCAAGTTGTTGCAACTCCCTCCATCTATGATGACGCTAATAGAACGCTCCTTCACAACTCCTTTGTATGGAACAAGTTATGCCTCTGATTTTGCTCAGCTTGTGTAACCTGCACACTCAAAACACGTTGAGCAACTAAACATTCATACCACAAGATCTTCAAAGAGCCATGTATTGCGCCTCATGATCGAATCATCTCCACCGTATTCTTCATGTGTAATAAGAGCCAAAGTCTCTTCATCATAGTCACTAGCGGACTCATACCCACCATCCTCGTGAGCAATCATCACACGCTGAGATTGGCATTTTCTCACAAAATGTCCTCTTCCTTACAACGACGACAAATAATATCACTTGTGTGCCCTGTTGACGCCATGGAAGAAAAAGAGCTCTGTAGGCCCAGCAGTGTGTGCTCTTGGCGATAGTGTTGGTTGTGCCTACTTTCTTGTATCACGGTTGGAGGTGGCAGCCGACGGAGGTGCCAGTAGTAGAACGTGTGGAAGTAGATGATGCACGTGGTGTCCATGATGAAGGTCGACCTGCAGAAAAGTTAGTTCGCGCCAACGCTCACGATCCTGCACTTCACGCTCAGCTTTACAAGCAAGATGGAATAATCGAGTGATATTATTATAATCCTTGTAGTCTAGAATGGTCTGAATCTCTATTTAATCCACCCGTAAAACGTGCAAGCATAGCTTCATTCTCCTCAACAATACCACATCTAATCAAGCCAGTTTGTAATTCCTGATAATATTCTTCACCGAATTTTTCCTTGTCTTAAGCGTTGCAATTTTGAAGTAATTCACGCTGATAATATGGTGGAACCCAACGAGTACGCATAGCAGTTTTCAAAGCAGCCCAAGTAGCTGGAACAGGATATAATCTACAATGTTCGACCACCAAACACATGCAAAGCTAGTGAAAGCACAAACAGCAGCAGGAACACGCCTCTCCTCGTGATATTGTAAACATGTAAATCGTTGTTCAGTTTCTAACTCCCAAGTAAGATATATATCAGAACATATCTACCTTCAAATGGTGGAATATTCAATTTCAGTTTAGGGAGATGGTCATGATCTCGTACTGAAGGGGAGCCCTAACATTGCCATTATTCGCATGTGGACGACCGGTGGTTGTGGTGCTGGTGGTTGCACGTAGTTCGATGTTGATCAACCTCATCCTCGTAATCTCTCACATAATCATCCTCCCCACCGCAGCAGCAGGAGCCACGTATATCAACAAAGAGCACCAAGAGCTTGGCCAGGCTGAAGAGGGACACGGAAGCTTGGCGGATGGCTGTTTCACGATGTGGAGGTAGTCCTTGTTGTTGTAGTAGAGGTGCGTTAGGTGCCGCCGGTGGTGGTGGTGGTAGACGCGAGCAATTCATTAAACTTGTTATCGAGCTTTGTTTCAACGCCTTCTCAATGCCATCTATCTTCTCCATGGCCTCTTCAAATCTATTTAGCACATCTTCCACCTGCCCACTCATCATTTGTTGAAACTTATCATGTAGCGCTTTGTTTGTCATGTTCTCCCGATCATCACGCCGGCTTGTGATCCTGCCATGGTTAGCAGCAATAGAAACACACAAGAATATGATTCGACAGACTACTAGGAAGTGGTGGTGGTGGTGTGGTGGACAATCACAAATCCGTCAAGCAAATCTCAAATTCTTACCAGTTCTTACCCAGCAGCAAAGTGGTGATCGGCAACCGATGTAGTCAAAACTCTCAAAGCTTGGATAGAGCGATTACTGTGGAGAGTCAAACGACGATGTAGATGTATGTGGAGCTGGGAAGGCTTATAATATGGTAGCAAAAGGGTCAGCAATAATCAATTCAAAGATGCAAAGTTGAATAAACGCTCAACGACGATCTTGTGTTGGTCCTAGGCTAGACCGTGCTAGAGACGCGAGCCTAGAACACTAACAAAATCACGGCGCTGCACGGAAACAACGGAAAAGCACACTCTGGAATTTTTTTTCGCTTTTTTTTTTGCGCTGCTTTTTTTTTGCAAAAATCACTATAATGGCGAGTGTCTCAAAACTCTTCCAGTCAAACTGACAGGATGGACACGAAATTTTTTTCGACCAAATTTTTTTTGACTGCCCGGACCCAAAACTGAAACGGGTCAAAAAACTTTCTATAATGGCGATCGTCTCAATACGCTTAGAAACACCTAAAATAGGATAGCCGAAAAATTTTTCGACAAGTGCGTTTTGAAATTTTTGGGCCTAAACGGAGGGTGGTTTCAGACTCTTTTTTTTTCCAAACCTACTCCGCAAGGAAACACGAACCGAAACTAGATGGATCGCGAAAACAAACCTACTAAGCAAGGAACTCGGATTGGTGGTGGATATATGGTGGTGGTATATGGCAGCGGTGGTGGTAGCGGTGGTAGTATATGGATATAGATCGGTGGTGGTATATGGACACGGATTGGTGGTGGTATATGGATACGGATTCGGAGCGGTGATGGTAGGTGGCAGGGGCGATGATGATGGTGCGGTGGCGGCGTGACAACTTATGACCAGAACTCGAAACTCTAAAAGACTAGACGCTAAGACCAGCAACTAGACACGACGATGTACCCGCAAATTCAAAAAAGCAAAACCCTAAAAAGATTATGCAAGGGCTCAGATTGGTTCGGATATGATGAACTAACCCTAATTTTTTTTGTGGCTTTTTCTTGGACTTTAGGTATGAAGAACAGACTCGATCTAATCTACGAAAAATTGTAAAATCTCACCGAGCAACCTGAAAATCTGATACCACTTGATAGAGGCAAAGGTGTCCCGATGTTTCGATGAGATGGTGGCTATCGCTTCGTGGGAGTCGACCTTGACGATCCGACTACTGAACGTCGCGAGACGTCGCGCCTTAGCAATCGCTAAACCAACTTCCGAGGATTATTGACCATGCCGAGCACGATCAACTCGACCACGAGGGCCTGTTTCCTGCGAGCAAACGAAGAACAAGCAAGAAACTGAGATTGCAATCTGGATATTGCGAATATAAGATGAAAGCTTTATTGATCAAGGTGGGGTTACGTGGCGCCTTTGTCCGGTCGTCGAACACAAACGGCACGTGAAGTTGCAGCTATGGCGAAGTTTTAATCTAAAAAACCCAAGGTCTAAACGGTGCCCTAAGGGCTGTATATATGGAGGAAGAGGGGGAATTTCGTGGCCCTTGGTGGAGGGGTCCAAATCAACCCTAACTCTTGTTTCCCACACATACGGACTCTAAAACAGCCTATACTTAAGTATTTCGAAATTACATGGGCCTGGCCCAATAATAAGGTGACGCAGCACCTAGAATAGCCTATGGACGAATATTATGAAGTGGCATCTTGTATATTTCGTCCAAGGCCTCATGCACTCATTAGGGTGGCTTCAAAGTCTTGGAATCATCACTTGTAACTCCGTTCTTGTTGCCCTTGCGCATGCCAACATCTCCATGCTTGAACTTGCTCCAAGGTTCATCTTTCTTGTCCATGGTAGGCCCTTCATTTGTAAGCAAAACAAATGTATCCAATTTAGGCAGCATCATATTCTCATGAACATTGGAATCGTTACCAAGAAACGAAAGTACCTGATAATTCAATTGGCGTGCACGAGCTCTAGTAATTGGTCCAGTATGTATAGCAGCAGGGGCTGTGGGTGTAACAATGGTATTGATGTCCTCATCACCGTGCGGGGTATAGTGCTATACGTGCATGCCATTTGGGTTGCGCAACGCGGGCGCAACCTTTCAACGACTGATGCACATCGCCTTATGCCGGCAGCTCGAGAGGAACGCTGACGCTTACGTCGATGACATCGTGGTGAAATATCGGGAAGCAAAAACCCCGATTCAGGACCTGGAGGAAACCTTTGCGAGCCTCAATAAAGTGGATCTATGACTCAACCCGGAGAAGTGCGTGTTCGGAGTCCCCTCCGGCAAGCTCCTGGGTTTCCTCGTGTCCCATAGGGGCATCGAGGCCAACCCAGAGAAGATCAAGGCGGTCGAGGACATGAGCCCGCCGTTGACCCTCAAGGAAATGCAGAAGCTCACTGGGCGCGTGACTGCGTTGGGGCGCTTCATCTCCAAGCTAGGGGAACGAGCGCTGCCTTTCTTCAAGCTGATGAAGAAGAAGGGCCCCTTCGAATGGACTGAAGAGGCCGACAGGGCGTTCCAGGATCTCAAGAGGTACCTCACCAGCCCACCAGTGATGGTGGCACCATGCCCTCAGGATCCCCTGATGCTCTACCTTGCGGCCACCCCTTACTCCGCTAGCGCAGCCTTGGTGGCGGTCAGGGAAGAGGGCCGAGCAGGAGCCACATCAACCGCCCAGACCGAGGCAGATCAAGGCCAGGAGGGCCTCACGAGGACCACAACCGCAGCCAGAGAGGAGCGGCCGCGCCAGGAGGACGCACCTGGGGGGGAGAGGCCTCTGCAGACGATCAAACGCTGGGGGCTCCATCGCCTCAGGAGACGCCCCGACCACTGGAGAACGCACGCTGCGCAGACACCCTCAATCTCGTCGAGCATCCCGTGTACTTCGTCAGCACGGTGCTGCGGGACGCAAGGGCGCGGTACCCCATGCCTCAAAAGCTCCTCCTTGCGCTATTGGTGGCCTCACGCAAATTGCGGCACTACTTCCAGGGCCACCCCATCAAGGTCGTCTCCGCCTACCCCTTGGAAAGGATACTCAGAAGCCCCAACTCAGCTGGAAGAGTCGGAGAGTGGAACATCGAACTACAAGCATTTCAGCTGGAATTCAGTACGACCAGAGTCATGAAGGGAGCCGCGCTGGCAGATTTTGTGGCAGAATGGACAGAAGCGCCGGGTCTCGAGGCAGGTGAAGACCGATCACTCTCCCCAGGAAGTGAAGCGCCAGACGGCTGGGTCATGCACTTCAATGGGGCATTCTCCCGGCACGGCGCGGGAGCTGGCGCAGTGCTCGTATCCCCCACCCAGGACAAACTCTACTATGCCATGCAACTCTGTTTCCAGCACGGAGAGAAGGTCTCCAACAACATAGCAGAGTATGAAGGCCTGATAGCGGGCTTGAAAGCTGCGATCGCCCTAGGGGTAAAGCGCCTCACCATCAAGGGAGATTCACAGCTCCTCGTCAACTTCTCCAACAAGGTATACGAGCCGAAGGACGAGCACATGGAGGCTTACCTCGCTGAAGTCCGCAGGATGGAGAAACAATTCTGGGGGCTGGAATTGCAGCATGTGCCTCGCGGCACCAACCAAGAGGCTGACGACATTGCCAAAAGGGCGTCTAGGCGGCTGCCGCAGGAGCCTGGCGTCTTCGAGGAACGACTCTTCAAGCCCTCAGAGGTGCCGTTGCTGGCAGGAACGGCACAACCAAGAGAGGAGCCTCCTCAGCCGCCTACCTCGGAAGCTCCGGTCTGCAGCCCGGCCTTGGGAGCACGCCTGCTCCTGGCGATGGAGCCTCAGGAGGGATGTTGGATCCCGGAGCTCAAGGATTACCTGATGCAAGGGATTCTGCCAGAGAAAGAGGAGGAGGCGGAGCGTGTAGCACAGCAGGCAACGGCTTATTGCATTCAGGACGGCGAGCTCTACAGGAAGCGGCCAAACGACGTGTCCCTGCGTTGCATCTACAGGGAGCAAGGAAAGGAACTGCTGGCGGACATACACGGCGGAGACTGTGGGCACCACTCGTCGTCACGAACCCTAGTCGGCAAGGCGTTTCGCAGCGGGTTCTACTGGCCCACAACGCTCAATGACGCCGTTGAGCTGGTAATAGCTTGCGAGGCCTGCCAGTTTCATGCTAAACAGATCCATCAGCCTGCGGGAGGTCTGCAGACCATACCCCTCTCCTAGCCGTTCGCAGTTTGGGGGTTGGGTATTCTGGGCCCGTTCCCTCGGGCGCCAGGGGGCTATCGCTACCTCTACGTCGTTGTGGACAAGTTCACCAAGTGGGCCAAAGTGGAAGTTGTGCGCACAATCCCAGCAGGCTCGGCGGCCAAGTTCATAAAGGGCCTCGTGAGTCGGTTTGGGGTGCCTAACCGCATCATCACGGACAACGGTTCACAATTCACCAGTAATCTCTTCAAAACGTACTGTGCTAACCTTGGAACGCAGATATGCCACGCTTCGGTAGCACACCCCCGGAGCAATGATCAGGCTGAACGAGCCAACTCGGAGGTCCTGAGGGGCCTCAATGCCAGGACCTTCAAGAAGAAGATAGAGGCTTGTGGCAGGGGCTGGTACGACGAACTCCAGTCCGTGTTGTGGTCCATCCGCACGACAGCGACCAAGCCGACTGGCGAGACCCCGTTCTTCCTCATCTACGAAGCAGAGGCAGTTCTCCCTCACGAGGTCAGGCGTCACTCCGCACGGGTCCTGGCATTCGACGAGGCTCAGTAGGACGCCATGCGGGGGATGGACCTCGTGCTGGGGGAGGAACACCGTCGAGAAGTTGCACTGCGAGCGGCAAGGTATCAACAGGCGCTACGACGATACCACTCCCGCAACATCCGCCCCAGGACCCTCGAGGTAGGGGATCTCGTGCTCAGGCGGGTTCTCTCCAGGGAGGGGCTGCACAAGTTCTCTCCCATGTGGGAGGGCCCGTTCAAGGTTGTTCATGTTTCCAGGCCTGGCTCCGCGCGCTTGGAGACTCTGGTGGGAGCACCCATCCAGAATGCGTGGGACATTCAACATCTCCGGAAGTTCTACCCTTGAGCGAGGCCTTGTGCCTGGGAAAGGCCCGGTGCCTGTGAAGAAGGCCAATGCCTGTGAAGGTATCGCGTTTTGGAAAAGGCACGGTGCCTGTGAAGAAGGCCAATGCCTGTGAAGCTATCGTGTTTTGGAAAAGGCCCAGTGCTTGTGAAGAAGGCGAACGCATGTGAAGCTCGCCGCCCATGACACTCTCACGTAATAATGAGTGGGGTTGTACATGCCCTGGAGTCTCCGGAGTGCCGCCCTTGGGCCTCGGGGGCTCCCGCCCACACCCAGTGGCAGCACTTAGCTCCGCGCTGGTGAGAAGACGTCGAAGACTAGAATAGGTGCCGGACGCGGCTTTTCATTTGCTTTCTGCAGTTGGTGTGTTTATTCCTGTTTGAAGTCTTATTGGAGTTATTGGCGTTCCTGGCTTGTGGATCTTTGTCCTTTTCATCTACTCGCCTCGTTTTCTCTCGCACAAGTCCCGCGAGGGATATTCGCGGGCGCCCTCGCGAGCATCTTCCGCCCCAATCGTCTGGAGCTTTCCTGTCTGAGTCCTCTGCGGGAGTACCCCTCCCAGTCCATGCCTCACGGGCATCGCGACACGAACGCAGGACCCAGGCTGATCGCCCCCCGCAGCCGGGGTCAAGGGTTGCCCCTTCTAGCTAATCCTTGCAGGGCATGAAGCTCATGGCGAGGCCTCAGCCTCGGGAGGCAAGGGCCGCGTCAAGCTCCACCAAGCTTCAATGACTCCCACACGTGGGCACGCATTACGGAAATATAGCGCGAAAATGGCAAAAGCAACGCGATGATTGACAACAACAGTTCTGACACGCCCCCACGGGGCCCTGTATAACCTTCTTCTTACGCAGGAAAGGAAGGAAACGGAATAGGACGCGACCTGCCCTACACCAACCTACGACAAAAGCCCGAACTGCTCCTGGGGCTCAGGCGGACGCCTCCTCTCGCTTCACCGGGGCGCCGCGGTGGGTGGACCCGCTGCCTTCACCCAGGCGGGCGCGACGGCGCGGGGGCTGGTCGCGTCCACCGCTAGAGGAGCTACTGCCTGAGGGAGAATCGCCGAGACTCGGCGAGCCCCGGGCACCGCCACCGGCACGCCTGGCGCCGTCTTCATCCTGGTCAGTACTGGGGCTGGGCAGGCGACCGCGGTCACCATCTTCAAGGCAGCACCCAGCGCGGCGGCCATCTTCCCCAAACACCCTCACGTAGAGGGTGGCGTCGCCATCGAACTTGAAGTGCAGGGTGCACCGCTGACTCAGGCCGAGCGCGCGGGTAAATGTTTGCCAGCCGCGAGTCAGGGCCCCATTTCCGGAAGGGGAGACCTCCAGCGAAGACCAGGAGGCCCTACTGCAACAACCATCCGCCTAGAGCCAGAAGCCACACCGGGCGCTGGCCGGCAGATCACCAACGAAGAAGCGGGGGAGCTGGAGCCAGGTGTTGGCCGGGTCCGCCGACCACACTACGAACTCCGGCAGCACCTCCGTCGAGCGAAAGCGTGGCCTGGGGGGGCCGCGCGACCACGGCATGCCTCCCCTCTGCAGTCGGGCGCTCACCACCGCGCAGGGAACCGCCTCCGTGGCCGCGGGAAGCTGCCACGGGGATTGTAGGATGCTTGCGAGGACGACCCCGGCCGCGCTTGGCCGGGGAGAAGTCAGGCTCCGCCTGGCAAGCCTTTCCCTTCTCTGCGGCTGAGAACCTCTTCGGGGCCATGAGGACGGTGAGTAGCCTAGGAGGAGAAGGAGGAAGATGGAGAAAGGGGCGAACTGGCGGAGCTCACGCAGCCCCGTACTTATAGCCGGAGAAGACCAACCGCCGAGCACCACAATCGCAGGTAATCATGACCCATATCTCTGCATGTAGGGACTTGTCAAGTCGTGCGGTTGCCGAGGCGTCGTGGGAAGCGCAGGCGCCCATGTCCAATCAACCGCCACGCGGCGCCCAAGGCCGCAGGCTGTTAGGGCCCGCGGCGCTTCGCGCTTGCCCCTTCGTTTCTTCGCTAAGCCAAGCCAGCGCTTTGGGCCGGGCTCTCGTCGGCGCTGCGGGAACGGGGTCCCCAGACTTGCCTACCTGCGGCCTGTGGCGTGGCTCAAGTGGGGGCCCAGCTTGGCCCATCTTCATCAACGCAAGCTCAAGACCCTCGCGAGGGGCCAAGCCTCGCGGGGCGGACGACAGGAAGCTTCCTCAGGAGCGGCCTCATCAGGCAGGCTCGCGAGGAGGCGGGGAGATCAATGCAAGGGTACCTCGCGAGGATCCAATGACGCAAGCCATGACGATCAAGACCAGGCGGGCGCCGGCCTGTGCAGAGTCCTTGTTTCCCCTTTGGTGCAAAGGAGGCAAGCACAGGCCAAGGCATCAGGCAAAGGTTACCATTCTAGTACAACGAGACCAAGACCAGCCGGACGGACGGACGGAGGTCACCGTGGAGCCCAAGACGGCGTCACTACCAGAGCTTTTGGCAGCCGAAGACCACCTTTGGTTAGGATAACTTGTACTAGATGTTCCCCTTCAAAATGGCCGATTGTTGGCACCCTTCTCGCTCATTATTCGGGGAGAGGCCCAGGGCCTCTATAAATAGAGCTAGCCACCACAGAGTAGATGCATCTGGAGACCAAGGAGAACTCCACGCACCAGCTCAAGAACACCTCTCACGAGGCTGTTCTTCCTCTGTACTGTTCATCATCAGCCCCTGAGGCAATCCACCACACCACACACTGGAGTAGGGTATTACACCACAACAGTGGTCCGAACCAGTATAAACCTCGTGTCCCTTGCGTTGTTCATCGTTTCCATCTTAGTTCGCACGAGGGGATCGGACGTAGAATGGTAGGGGAGAGATCTCCGCGCGCACCCCAGTGTTCGAACCTCAAGGGTCTGCCGGAACCCCAAATCCGATAGAGACGAGGGAGCGTCAAGTCGCCAAAGCAGAAGATGCCGTCGGGGCTCGCGAGGCTAGAGTTGAGGAGGAGGTGAATTGGCGGGTGGCCGAGGTTCGTGCGGATCTGCAGTGCAGGTACGGCCTGAAGCTGAAGCTCGCAGGCGTGGAGGGCGAGGGCAGGGCCGTTGCCCTCAGGCCCAGGTTGGATGAGGCTGAGAGGCGCGTGGAAGCCACGACCACCACCCTGGTTACGGCGCAGGCGGACTTGGCCTCCGCCCGCGCTGAGCTGCATTCCCTCCGGAGGTGGGTTGATGACGCAGAGGCCGTCATGAGGCAAAACATGGAGGAAGTGCTCCAGCAACGAACGCTGGAGCGCGAGCACGCCCCTATGCTTCAGGATCTCCGGAACAGGGCCAATATCTCCCTGGGGCATATTTGCGACGTGGAAGCGCCGACCCCTCACTCGAATGATTATGCCAGCCATCTGACCTTCTTCACCGAGGTGGTGACGCGCCTGGAGGCCCGATCTGCTAGAGCTCTCCAGCTCGTGGAGGAAAGGGGGCATGGCCTGCTCGAGCGCGCTTTCTCCCGTTTCTTCAGCCACCTCCTGAATGCCGACCCCGACTTTGATTTCGACGCCGCCATCGCCCCCGTACCTGAGGCTGTCCGGGGCGACCTAGCGTGTTGGGTAGAGGACAATGTGGACGCGTTGGTCAGGGCCTTCACTTCGGAGGATGACACGGTGGTGGTCATCGCAGACGAAGGCGACGTGGTTGACGACGGCAACGGGGGCGTCACCGATGGCGGCGACGATGCCGATGAAGACGACGATGACGCGAGTGATGCGCCCGCGGGTGACATAGTGAGCGACATTTCTGGTTGATACCTTGTTCTCCTGTCATTTCATCCTGCGCACAAACTCGGGCGTGGCCCTTGGAAAACTTGTAAGAGCATTTTGAGAGGGGAGCCCCTCGTGTAAACAAACTGCAGTTTTTACTTTCCTATACAATGCGAGTTTGTGCCTTCGTGAGCTCATGAATCCGGGTGCGAGTTTTCTGTCGTGGTTTACCTTAGTCAGTGCCAACTTGGAGCTGGGCTGCGATGCGCCGAGTTCCTGAGAAACCTGCGGAGCTCGTCACCCCGTCAAGAGGGGCCCACTAGAGCTGAGCACCGGTTGTAGTGCCAGCGCGCACTTGGTGTGCGTGCTTCGTGCTGTCCCGCTCGCGGGGAGCTCGTGAGGGGAAGGTGACGAACATGAGTCCCAGACAAAACGAGATCCAGAAGGCAAGAAATTGCTCGAACGAGAAATACCCTCCCCCCCCCCCCCCCCGTGCACATCAATAAAAATTCAGCTTCAACTCAAATCCAGATCCAGAAAGCAAAGCTACTGAGAGAGATATCCAAAGCAAAAGGTCACGTCCAACACCTGGTCTACTCTTCTGGTCTTCAAGTCTTCTCATCAGCGTGGAGCTAAGTGCTGCCACTAGGCGTGGGAGGGAGCCCCAGGGCCTGAGGCCGGCACCCCTGAGACTCCGGGGCGTGTACAGCCCCAACTCATTATTACGTGAGAGTGTCACGGGCGGCGAGCTTCACAGGCACTGGGCCTTGTTCACAGGTATCGGCCTTGCTTCATATCGCCAGACGAGGGCCCCGCTTTGCACCACTCTTGACCTCCCTTGAGCAGACCGGTCACCGGGACGACACAAAGGAGGGGAAGAGGACGCCAGCGGTGCCCCCGGCGACCACAGGTCCTCTGCCAGGGGAAGGGTTGTCGAGGTCTCCCCGGCAGAGGGCCTACCACCGGGTGCTGCCAAGCGTCGCGCGCCGCGGGGAGGGGCCTTGCTCCTGGCTCCCTCCCGGCGGCCCCCAGCGTGTCTCTCTTGTTGGAACGGGTGCCGCCGCGCCAGGGTCGTTGATCGGCGCCGCAAACTGAGTCATCTGCAGCCCATGGTTAGCGTAAGCCTATTCCTGAGAGATTAGCGATACCCTGTAGTTGTCGTCGCCGACGCAACTGTCATGGTTCTCCGTTTGTTCTTGGAAGGCTTTGGCTCCTAGCGCCCCCTCTCCCCAATCTTCTCCAATGAACGAGCCAGGGTCATCCTCTGGTGCGTACCCTTGGTCCATCATGCGGGGCACGTAGGCTTCTGGGGCCGTCACCTTGAACACCTCGCCATGGTGCCCCATGCTCCACGTTGCTCGGCCCATGGTGGCGTCCTGGGAATGACAGCATGGCGTCCAGTTGGGACCATGGAGGGCGACGCTAGCACCCGTGCTTGTCGCGGGCGGCACGGGGGAGTCGGAGCCCCCTACGCTGCTGGCCGCGCTAATGTTGAAGAAGCCCCCGGGCGCAGCTGACGACGCGCGGACGTGGTGAGGTCCACCCCGCGGCCCTGCAGCGGCCTGAGGAGGAAGCCAGTAGTAGAAGGGTGGTGCTCCTGATGCCGCAGCATCCAGCAGCTAGGCAACACGCTCCAGCAGTGTATCCCGGCCGCTTTCCATCAGCCTGCATCGCAGCAGCTCCCTCGCCACAGTGAGCGCTGCCCGCTGATGACCCACAAGTATAGGGGATCTATCGTAGTCCTTTCGATAAGTAAGAGTGTCGAACCCAACGAGGAGCAGAAGGAAATGATAAGCGGTTTTCAGCAAGGTATTCTCTGCGAGTACTGAAATAAGTTGTAACAGATAGTTTTGTGATAAGATAAATTGTAACAAGCAACAAGTAACAAAAGTAAATAAAGTGCAGCAAGGTGGCCCAATCCTTTTTGTAGCAAAAGACAAGCCTGGACAAAATCTTATGTAAGGAAAAGCGCTCCCGAGGACACGTGGGAATATCGTCAAGCTAGTTTTCATCACGTTCATATGATTCGCGTTCGGTACTTTGATAATTTGATATGTGGGTGGACCGGTGCTTGGGTGCTGTTCTTACTTGAACAAGCATCCCACTTATGATTAACCTCTATTGCAAGCATCCGCAACTACAACAAAAGTATTAAGGTAAACCTAACCATAGCATGAAACATATGGATCCAAATCAGCCCCTTACGAAGCAACACATAAACTAGGGTTTAAGCTTCTGTCACTCTAGCAACCCATCATCTACTTATTACTTCCCAATGCCTTCCTCTAGGCCCAAATAATGGTGAAGTTTTATGTAGTCGACGTTCACATAACACCACTAGAGGCTAGACAACATACATCTCATCAAAATATCGAACGAATACCAAATTCACATGACTACTAATAGCAAGACTTCTCCCTTGTCCTCAGGAACAAATGTAACCACTCACAAAGCATATTCATGTTCATAATCAGAGGGGTAATAATATGCATAAAGGATCTGAACATATGATCTTCCACCAAATAAACCAACTAGCATCAACTACAAGGAGTAATCAACACTACTAGCAACCTACTAGCACCAATCCCGGACTTGGAGACAAGAATTGGATACAAGAGACGAACTAGGGTTTGGAGATGAGATGGTGCTGGTGAAGATGTTGATGGAGATTGCCCTCTCCCAATGAGAGGAGCGTTGGTGATGACGATGACGATGATTTCCCCCTCCCGGAGGGAAGTATCCCCGGCAGAACAACTCTGCCGGTGCCCTAGATTGGTTCCGCCAAGGTTCCGCCTCGTGGCGGCGGAGTCTCATCCCGAAAGGTTGCTTCTCGTTTTTTCCTCGACGAAAGACTTCATATAGAATAAGATGGGCATCGGAGAGCCACCAGGGGGCCCACGAGGTAGGGGGCGCGCCCCCCACCCTCGTGGACAGGGTGTGGGCCCCCTGGCCTTCATCTTTGGCGAGGATTTTTTATTATTTATTATAAGATATTCCGTGGAGTTTCAGGACTTTTGGAGTTGTGCAGAATAGGTCTCTAATATTTGCTCCTTTTCCAGCCCAGAATTCCAGCTGCCGGCATTCTCCCTCCTTATGTAAACCTTGTAAAATAAGAGAGAATAGCCATAAGTATTGTGACATAATGTGAAATAACAGCCCATAATGCAATAAATATCGATATAAAAGCATGATGCAAAATGGACGTATCAACTCCCCCAAGCTTAGACCTCGCTTGTCCTCAAGCGAAAGCCGATAACAATAAATATGTCCCCATGTTTAGAGGTAGAGGCGTCGATAATAATAAAATACGGACATGAAGGCATCATGATTATTCTCATAACAGCAACATATATAGATATTTTCATATGATTACTAATGTTCAAGCGATTATCTATTCACAATGCAAAAGTATGAATCAGAAACCTTATTGAGAACCAACAAACTATAACCTCAGTCGTTGAAGCAATTGCAATTTATCATAACATCAGAAAGAGTCTATGTCAGAGCTTAAAAGCAAGTCCACATACTCAACTATCATCTAGTCCTTCATAATTGCTAACACTCACGCAATACTTGTGGTTACGTAGTTTTAATCGGACATAGAGAAAGATAGGGGCTTATAGTTTTGCCCCACAACCTTTTACCTCGAGGGTAATGTCAACAATAATAACTCATGCTCCCCTACATCCAATTAGATATATATATATATCAGGTTCTTTCCAGCATGCTGGGCTTGCCAAAGGATAAAATGAAAAAGGAAAGGTGAAGATCACCATGACACTGGCATAAGGTAGAAGATAATAATAAAAGATAGGCCCTTCGCAGAGGGAAGCAGAGGTTGCCATGCGCTTTTATGGTTGGATGCATAAAATCTCAATGCGAAAGAACGTCACATTATATTTCCCCTTGTGATATGAACCTTTATTATGCAGTCTGTCGCTTTTATTACTTCCACATCACAAGATCGTATAAAGCTTATTTCTCCCACACCAATCAATCATACATATTTAAAGCAATTTTTATTGCTTTGCACCGATGACAACTTACTTGAAGGATCTTACTCAATCCATAGGTAGATATGGTGGACTCTCATGGCAAAACTAGTTTAAGGGTATTTGGAAGCACAAGTAGTATCTCTACTTGGTGCTGAGAATTTGGCTAGCATGAGGGAGAAAGGCAAGCTCAACATGTTAGAGGATCCATGACAACATACTTTATCTCAGATATAAGAAAACATAACTCATCACGTTGTCTTCCTTGTCCAACATCAACTCTTTAGCATGTCATATTTTAATGAGTGCTCCCAAGCATAAAAGATGTCAATGATAATATATCTATGTGAAACCTCTCTTTCCTTATTACTTCCTATTAATTGCAACGATGACCAAAGCTATGCCTGCCAACTCCCAACAACTTTTAAATCATCATACTCTTCCTATGTGAAGTCATTACTCTCAATAAGATCAATATGAACTTTTGTTTCTTTTTATTCTTTTTCTCTTTTCTTTTATTCACCCAAGATCATGGAAAAATAATCAAGCCCTTGACTCAACACTAACCTTTATTATATAGCTCACGGACTCAATTACATAGAGAGATCATAAAGCAAAACTCAAAACTAGATCATGCCATAAAATTTATTCTACCAGATCAAAATACTACTAATAAGATCAAACTAAGAAAAATGGTAAAGATAGGAGTTGTGATTGCGATACGATACCGGGGCACCTCCCCCAAGCTTGGCAGTTTCCAAGGGGAGTGCCCATACCCATGTGATTATATCTCCTTTGTTGGTGAACAAGGTGGAGGTGTTGCTGATGATGCAGACTTGCTCTTCTCTTTCTCCAACTTGCGTTTGAGGGTGAAATTATCAATCCTCAACTCATCATTCTCGATCTCAAGTTTACTATCCTTTTGCAAAATGCCTCTTTGCTTTCTTGCTTGAAGCGAGGGAGAACTGGTTCATCTTCATCTTCCTCATCGCGGTACCATATATATGGATAGGTATCCTTGAATATGTTTTTATCTAAAGGCCGGTAAGAAAGCGGGCAATCCTCCTCTGAATCTTGAGACGACATGTTGATCTAATCTGCAGTAAGACAACTTGAAACGAAAGCAGAGGATATTTGCGTGATATGGGAGTCAAAACCTTCGGGAGAATATATAATGAATTTTTACCGACCAAAATACGTATTGTGCAAGAAAACGGAGTCCGGAAGGCACACGAGGTGCTCACGAGGTAGGGGCGCGCCCACCACCCTCGTGGGGCCCTCGTGTCCTTCCTGGACTGCTACTTATTTTTCTATTTTTCTAAATATTCCAAAACGGAGTAATATTGCCTTAAAAATTGTTTTAGAGTCGGTTTACTTACCGTACCACATACCTATTCCTTTTCGGAGTCTGAAACGTTCTGGAAAGTGTCACTTATGTATTCCTCTGGGGTTACGGTTTCAATAATATTGGTTTCAACATTTATGGGATTACCTGAGATATAATGTTTAATTCTTTGACCGTTCACCACCTTCGGATTCGTACCTTCAAAGTTGTTGATTTTTATGGCACCGGAACGATAGACCTCCTCGATGACGTAAGGACCTTCCCATTCAGAGAGAAGTTTTCCTGCAAAAAATCTTAAATGAGAGTTGTATAGCAATACATAGTCACCTACATTAAACTCACGCTTTTGTATCCTTTTGTCATGCCATCTTTTAACTTTTTCCTTAAACAGCTTGGCATTTTCATAAGCTTGGGTTCTCCATTCATCAAGTGAGCTAATATCAAATAACCTATTCTCACCGGCAAGTTTGAAATCGTAATTGAGCTCTTTAATAGCCCAATATGCCTTATGTTCTAGTTCGAGAGGTAAGTGACATGCTTTTCCATATACCATTTTATATCGAGACATACCCATAAGATTTTTATATGCAGTTCTATAAGCCCATAATGCATCATCAAGTTTCTTGGATCAATTCTTTCTAGACCTATTGACAGTCTTTTGCAAAATTAATTTGATCTCTCTATTGCTCAATTCTACTTGACCACTAGACTGCGGGTGATAAGGAGATGCAATTCTATGATTAACATCATACTTAGCAAGCATTTTACGGAAAGCACCATGAATAAAATGTGAACCACCATCAGTCATTAAATATCTAGGGACTCCAAACCTCGGAAAAATAACTTCCTTAAGCATTTTAATAGAAGTGTTATGATCAGCACTACTAGTTGGAATAGCTTCTACCCACTTAGTAACGTAATCAACAAAGACTAAAATATGTGTATATCCATTAGAGGCAGGAAAAGGTCCCATATAATCAAAGCCCCAAACATCAAATGGTTCAATAACAAGTGAATAATTCATAGGCATTTCTTGACGTCTACTAATATTACCAATTCTTTGACATTCATCACAAGATAAGACAAACTTACGGGCATCCTTGAAGAGAGTAGGCCAATAAAAACCGGATTGCAATACCTTATGTGCAGTTCTGTCTCCCGCGTGGTGTCCTCCATAAGCTTCGGAGTGACACTTGCATAGGATCTGTTCCTATTCATGCTCAGGTACACAACGTCTAATAACACCATCTACTCCTTCTTTATAAAGATGTGGGTCATCCCAAAAGTAATGTCTTAAATCATAGAAAAACTTTTTATTTTGCTGGTATGTGAAGCTAGGTGGTATGAATTTAGCAACAATGTAATTAGCATAATCAGCATACCAAGTAGTACTACGAGAAGTACTTATGACATTTAATTGCTCATCAGGAAAGCTATCATCAATAGGTAGTGGGTCATCAAGAACATTCTCTAACCTAGATAAGTTGTCTGCAACGGGATTCTCAGCTCCCTTTCTATCAACAATATGCATATCAAATTCTTGTAGCAAGAGAACCCATCTAATAAGTCTAGGTTTAGCATCTTTCTTCTCCATAAGATATTTAATAGCAGCATGATCAGTGTGAATAGTTACTTTAGAATTAACAATATAAGGTCTGAACTTATCACAAGCAAATACAACTGCTAAAAGTTCTTTTTCAGTAGTAGCATAATTTCTTTGAGCATTGTCTAGAGTCTTACTAGCATAATGGATAACATTTAGTTTCTTATCAACTCTTTGCCCTAGAACAACACCTACAGCATAATCGCTAGCATCACACATAATTTCAAAGGGTAAATTCCAATCAGGTGGTTGAACAATAGGTGCAAAGACTAATGCTTTCTTAAGTATTTCAAATGCTTCTACACAATCATCATCAAAGACAAATGGTATATCTTTTTGTAATAAATTAGTCAGAGGCCGAGAAATTTTTGAGAAGTCCTTACTGAACCTCCTATAAAATCCGGTGTGACCAAGGAAACTTCTTATACCTTTGATGTCCTTGGGACATGGCATCTTTTCAATAGCATCAACCTTGGCTTTATCAACTTCAATACCTCTTTCAGAAAATTTATGCCCCAAGACAATACCTTCATTAACCATAAAGTGGCACTTTTCCCAATTCAAGACAATATTAGTTTCTTCACATCTCCGCAAAACTCGATCAATATTGCTCAAGCAATCATCAAAAGAAGATCCATAGACGGAAAAGTTGTCCACGAAAACCTCACAAATCTTTTCACAAAAGTCAGAGAATATAGCCATCATGCATCTTTGAAAGGTAGCAGGTGCATTACATAAACCAAAAGGAATACGTCTATAAGCAAAAGTACCAAAAGGGCATGTAAAAGTAGTCTTTGATTGATCTTTAGCCAACACAGGTATTTGAGAGAAACCAGAATAACCATCTAGAAAGAAGTAATGTGTATGTTTGCATAATCTTTCTAGCTTTTGATCAGTCAAAGGTAAGAGGTAATGATCTTTCTTAGTAGCCTTATTTAATTTGCGCAAATCAATTACTATCCTATAACTTGTAATAATTCTTTGTGGGATCAATTCATCTTTATCATTAGGAACAACAGTAATACCTCCTTTCTTAGGGACACGATGGACATGACTTACCCACTGACTATCAGCAACGGGATAAATTATACCTGCCTCCAGAAGCTTTAGTATTTCTTTTCTCACCACTTCTTTCATTTTAGGATTCAGACGTCTTTGAGGATCACGAACTGGTTTGGCATCCGCTTCCAAATTTATTTTATGCTGACATAGAGTGGGACAAATGCCCTTAAGATCATCAAGAATATATCCAATAGCAGCACGGTGCTTCTTCAGAGTTCTCAATAATCTCTCTTCTTCATGCTCTGAAAGGTTAGCACTAATAATAACATGATATATCTTCTTTTCATCAAGATAAGCATATTTAAGATTATCAGGTAGCGCAAGCTCAAACACGGGATCACCCTTGGGTGGAGGAGGACCCCCTAGGATTTCAACAGGCAAATTGTGTTTCAGAATAGGTTCCTGTTTAAAGAATACTTCATCTATTTCCCTTCTTTCATTCAAAAACATATCATTTTCATGGTCTAGCAAATATTGTTCTAAAGGATCACTAGGAGGTACGGCAATAGAAGCAAGACCAATAATTTCATCCTTACTAGGCAATTCTTCTTCACGGTGTTGTTTACTAAATTTAGAGAAATTAAACTCATGAACCATATCATCCAAGCCAATAGTAACAACATTCTTTTCGCAGTCTATCTTAGCAATAACAGTGTTCAAGAAGGGTCTACCAAATATAATGGGACAAAAGCTATCTTGTGGAGAACTGAGAACAAGAAAATCAGTAGAATATTTAGTTTTCCCACACAAGACTTCAACATCTCTAACAATTCCCATTGCTGAAATAGTATCTCTATTGGCAAGTTTAATTGTGACATCAATATCTTCTAACTCAGCAGGTGCAATTTCATGCTTAATTTCTTTATACAAGTCATAAGGTATAACACTAGCACTAGCACCCATATCACAGAAGCCATGATAAGAATGATATCCTATTTTAACAGAAATAATAGGCACGCCTACCACAGGTCTATGTTTATCTTTAGCACAAGGTTTAGCAATTCTAGCAGTTTCACCGCAGAACTGAATAACATGCCCATCAATATTATCAGACAAGAGATCTTTAACAATAGCAATATTAGGTTCTACTTTAACTTGCTCGGGAGGTGTATAAGTTCTAATATTGCTTTTACGAACTCTGATTGAAGCTTTAGTATGATCCTTTATTCTAACGAGGAAGGTGGTTTCTCAACATAAGAAGTAGGAACAATAGGATCATTATAAGTGACAGTCTTTTCTTCAACTTTAACAGGTGCAGCTACTTTTACTTCTATGGGAGGATGATATTTAAACCACTTCTCCTTGGGGACATCAACATAAGTAGCAAAGGGATTCACAGAAAGAAGCTACTATCTCAGAGTCAAGTCCATATTTAGTGCTAAACTTACACAAAATACCGGTATCCATAAAAGATTTAACACAATCAAACTTAGGTGTCATACCTGACTCCTTACCTTTGTCGAGATCCCAATCTTCAGAGTTGCGTTTAATTCTATCCAATAAATCCCATTTCAATTAAATAGTCTTCATCTTAAAAGAGCCAGCACAACAAGTATCGAGCATGGTGCGATTGTTCTGAGAAAGCTGAGCATAAAGATTTTGAATAATTGTTTCTCTTGGGAGCTCATGACTGGGGCTTGAATATAACATTGATTTAAGCCTCCCCCAAGCTTGAGCGATGCTTTCTCCTTCGCGAGGCCAAAAATTATATATATAATTCCGATCACGATGAACAAGGTGCATAGGATAATACTTTTGATGAAATTCCAATTTCAATCTTCTATAGTTCCATGATCTCGTATCATCACATAGCCTATACCATGTCAATGCGTCTCCCTTCAAAGATAAAGGGAAGACCTTCTTCTTAGCAACATCATCGGGTATACCTGCAAGCTAAAATAACCCACAAACTTCATCCACATATATTAAGTGCTCATCAGGATGCTTTGTTCCATCTCCTGTAAAAGGATTAGCTAGCAGTTTTTCTATCACACCCGAAGGAAATTCAAAAGGAGTTTCATTTTCAATAGGTTCAGTAGGTTGAGGAGCAACTCTTTGCTCTACTGGTCGGGGTGAAGATACCCCGAACAAAACCCTCAGAGGATTACTTTCCATAGTAATAAGTGACAGTAAATTTCAGCACACTATATAAATTTTTCCTTACCAAATTCCACCTACCAAAGGAGCTTCACTCCCGACAGCGGCGCCGAAAAAGAGTCTTGATGACCCACAAGTATAGGGGATCTATCATAGTCCTTTCGATAAGTAAGAGTGTCGAACCCAACGAGGAGCAGAAGGAAATGATAAGCGGTTTTCAGCAAGGTATTCTCTGCAAGTACTGAAATAAGTGGTAACAGATAGTTTTGTGATAAGATAAATTGTAACAAGCAACAAGTAACAAAAGTAAATAAAGTGCAGCAAGGTAGCCCAATACTTTTTGTAGCAAAGGACAAGCCTGGACAAACTCTTATATAAGTAAAAGCGCTCCCGAGGACACATGGGAATATCGTCAAGCTAGTTTTCATCACGCTCATATGATTCGCGTTCGGTACTTTGATAATTTGATATGTGGGTGGACCAGTGCTTGGGTGCTGTTCTTACTTGAACAAGGATCCCACTTATGATTAACCTCTATTGCAAGCATCCGCAACTACAACAAGAGTATTAAGGTAAACCTAACCATAGCATGAAACAAATGGATCCAAATCGGCCCCTTACGAAGCAACGCATAAACTAGGGTTTAAGCTTCTGTCACTCTAGCAACCCATCATCTACTTATTACTTCCCAATGCCTTCCTCTAGGCCCAAATAATGGTGAAGTGTTATGTACTCGACGTTCACATAACACCACTAGAGGCTAGACAACATACATCTCATCAAAATATCGAACGAATACCAAATTCACATGACTACTAATAGCAAGACTTCTCCCTTGTCCTTAGGAACAAACGTAACTACTCACAAAGCATATTCATGTTCATAATCAGAGGGGTAATAATATGCATAAAGGATCTGAACATATGATCTTCCACCAAATAAACCAACTAGCATCAACTACAAGGAGTAATCAACACTACTAGCAACCTACTAGCACCAATCCCGGACTTGGAGACAAGAATTGGATATAAGAGATGAACTAGGGTTTGGAGATGAGATGGTGCTGGTGAAGATGTTGATGGAGATTGCCCTCTCCCGATGAGAGGAGCGTTGGTGATGACGATGTCGATGATTTCCCCCTCCTGGAGGAAATTATCCCCGGCAGAATAGCTCTGCCGGAGCCCTAGATTGGTTCCGCCAAGGTTCCGCCTCGTGGCGGCGGAGTCTCGTTCCGAAAGGTTGCTTCTCGTTTTTTCCTCGACGAAAGACTTCATATAGCAGAAGATGGGCATCGGAGAGCCACCAGGGGGCCCACGAGGTAGGGGGCGCGCCCTAGGGGGGGCGTGCCCCCCATCCTCGTGGACAGGGTGTGGGCCCCCTGGCCCTCATCTTTGGCGAGGATTTTTTATTTATTTATTATAAGATATTCCGTGGAGTTTCAGGACTTTTGGAGTTGTGCGGAATAGGTCTCTAATATTTGCTCCTTTTCCAGCCCAGAATTCCAGCTGCCGGCATTCTCCCTCCGTATGTAAACCTTGTAAAATAAGAGAGAATAGCCATAAGTATTGTGACATAATGTGAAATAACAGCCCATAATGCAATAAATATAGATATAAAAGCATGATGCAAAATGGACGTATCACCCGCATGTTGGCTTGCTCCCGTCGTGGGTGCGGCGCCCTTGCCGCGGCGTAACTTGCTGCTCTTGCAGCGGCCCGTACTTGCCGTGGGGTGAGGGTAGATGACGCCTGGCCGCGCTGCCCGCGCCCGGCGAAGTTTGGCGGCGCTCGCGCCGCCTGGAGTGCAGGGTCAAGATCTTCATGGGCAGGCGGCGCTGCCCGAGCTGGCCAGGCTGCCCAGCGGTCAGAGCCGACCCTTGAGCCGCCGGACATCGTGGCTGGGGAGTGTCGGCGAGCTGGTTGGTGGAGAAGAAGCTCCGGCGCACCCCTACCTGGCGCGCCAAATGTCGGATGTGGGGTTCCGGCAAACCCTTAAGGTTCGAACACTGGGGTGCGCATGAGGTCTTTCCCTCCTACCGATCTATTCCCTAGCTCGCTAAGATCTCGCGGAAGAACTCGATGAACTCGCAACACAGAAAGACACGAGATTTATACTGGTTCGGGCCACCGTTGTGGTGTAATACCCTACTCCAGTGTGGTGGTGGTGGATTGCCTCTGTGGCTGATGATGAATAGTACAAGGGAAGAACAGCCTCCTGAGGTTGAGGTGTTCTTGGGGGTAGGCTCTCGATCGGGTTGGATCAAGCTAAGATGAGATGCCTCTACTATGGTGGCTAGCTCTAGTTATATAGGCCCTGGTCCTCTCCCCAAATATCGAGCGCAAAGGGAGCCAACAACGGCGGGCAAATTTGGAGGGGGACAGCTAGTACAAGCTATCCTGACAAAAGCGGCCTTCTCCTGCGAAAAGCTCTGGTGGTGACACCGTCTTGGGCTCCACGATGACCTCCGTCTTGCCGTCCTCCTGGTCTTGGTCTCGTTGCATCGATATAGCAACCTTTGCCTGATGCCTCGGTACTCTTCATCTGCGCTGGCCGCCCTAGCACCAAAGAGGAAATAAGGACGCTGCGCGCGCTGGCGCCCGCCTGGTGCCGTTCGTCATGGCTCACGTCATGAGAGCTTCGTGAGGTTTGCCCCGTCTTGATATCTCCGCTCCTCGCGAGCCTGCCTGGTTAGGCCACTCCAGAGGAGGTCTTGCATCGTCCGCCTTGCGAGGCTTGGACCCTAGCGAGGGTCTTGGATGCCTTGTTGACGAAGATGGGCCGTACGGCCTGCTGGCCTAGCCATGCTGTGGGTCGTAGGCAGGCAAGTCTGGGGACCCCCATTCCCAGAATGCCGACAGCCTTCTCAGCCCGATTGATCAAGGCGATCTTTTCATCAGCCCAGGTCGTCTTCTCAGATTCAAAGCCTTTTTTTTTATTTCTCTTGTTCAGATATACTGAATTCAAACTTGGAATTGGCTTTTTGGGTTTCAATCTCTTGTGCTTCCAGGCGATTCTTCAAGTTAGATATTTCCGATTCAAATTGACTAATGGTGGCCTGCGTAATTGCCAGGTTAAAGTCAGGATTATCATAATGCCACATTAAACAGTCTCAAGCCTCATTGCAAGCAATGACACTTGGCACTTGGGGGCTAATGTGTGTTGAAGCAATCTTCTTACAGTAGCGGTTCATAAAAGTAAGTCCCAAGCACTTTGCAAGCAAAGATACTTGGCACTTGGGGGCTAATGCATATTGCTGTTATAAGAACTTTTCGATTTAAACATGATAAGGACTGGTTTAAACATACTGTTTAAGCCGGCCCTTGGGGGCTACAGGATAAGTCGGACTTCTTACATATATTGCTAAGCTGTTCTTAAGTCTACATCATATTTCATCATAAGCAATAGACTTGGGGGCTGGGATGGTAAGGATAAATAAAGTACAGAAAAAAGACTTATACCTCAGATTTTTGGTGCATCCGCTTCACCATGTCAGTTTCCATGTTACGACTGTTGTGCACTTGGCTCATATAGCCAGAGAAGATTTCTCCAATACTCATGTGAGTATAATCAGTGACATCCAGTTTAGCTCTGCGGCGTTCCAGAAGTTCTTCCTTGGCGGAGCACTTAGCCAGCACGGTTGGTCTTCCCGGTTCAACAAAGCCGGTCTTGATGATTTCGACATCAAGGTTATCTGTCTTGGCCGGGCTAGGGATCTCCGGGTTTTCAGAACCATCAATGGCTGGCTCGACAGGCGGATCAGCAGTAGGCGTTGGAATATCGTGGGCTGATTCAAGCGGCAGCTCATGAGTGGAGGAGTCAGGAGCAGATGTTCCAAGCTCCGGTTCATTTAAGATCGGCTCTTCGGCCGGCTTGTTCTTCTTCGCCCTTTTGCTGGGCTTTGCTTGTCCACTACATCAAATCAAAAAGTTAGTACAAGAGTAGCAAATTGAAATTAACATAGGATAATCAGGTTATCATTACCCTGGAGCGGTTTTGAAAGCCGACAAATTGGACTGAATTGACTCGCCGGAGGAAGGAGAAGTTCCCTGGAAGTTTGAGTCAGAAAAATTGTGTGGTTGACGAGTGAGACCCGCCAGGGGATAAAAGGAATTTAAATCGGAGGTGACCTCGTTCCGATGTTTCCTTGGTGTATTGGACAAGCCGGAGGAGAGTTCCACATCTTTGCTGGTCCGGGTCTGCCTCCGACTCTCATGAATATGACGCTTCAAAAGAAATTGAGGATCTTGGTAAGCTAAAGGATGTGAAAATCTTAGTATCCGGGTCACTCTTCAGACTTTTTGTCTTGGCAAAGGCTCGGAGTCGGGGGAAATGAGAGTTACCTATTCAACTGCTGCGTGACTCGCTCCTGTATCCTCCTGAGGATAATCAGTGTCAATAAGATAGTTAAAAAAGGAGCCTAGAGAATCAAGAGTTACCTCTGATTCTGAGGTGTCCTCTAGCCGAAACATGTCTGAGGCGCTGGGTTTATGTCCTTTCTTTTTGGCGGCGGCTCTCCTAGCGACTTTCTTAATTTTTCTGGCCTTCTTGGCAGCCTCATGATCATAGTTGGATTTCCAAAAATCGTCAGTGGCCTGTGAATTTCAACAAGAGTTTTTGAGTAAAGGTAAAACCTCAAAAGGTGAGAGTATAAAATAAAAATGCTTAAGTTACTAGCTTACCGCTGGAGCCGGGTTAGCTTTGCAGAAAGGGCTCAAACCTACTTTGCCACAGTCTGCCAGGCTCTCATTCAGAAGTACTTTTGTACTATCATCAATGACATCATCAGGTAAATCGTCTGGGCTGTGCCGCAGAGGATCGTTCTTCTGGCCCGTATAGTCACACATCAAACCAGGGCGGCGGCTCAATGGAATAACCAGACAGGCAAGCCAAACCCGGACCAAATCAATACCATTCAAGCCCTTCCCCAGAAGAGCCTTGACTTTGCTCATGGTGGGGGCGAGTTTTTGGCGTTCAGTAGGAGACAGCTTATCTGGCAAAGGGTGAGTGGACTCGAGGCGCAGGGCACGAAAGTCGGGCAGAGGGTTCTCATCAGCCAGAGAAGTATCTTGACAATAGAACCACGTCTGGTTTCAGTCTTTAGGGTGACTCGGTGGTTCGGCATACGGGAAAAGACAGTCTCTCTGTCGCTGGATTGAAATCCCACCAAGTTCCAAGCTAGGCCCATTGGCACATTCATTCTGCCGGTTCAAATAAAATAATTCCCTGAAGAGCAGCAAGTTGGGTTCTTCTCCAAGGTACACCTCACAGAACACTTGGAAATTGCAAATGTTAGATACAGAGTTGGGACCGATATCTTGAGGTCGGAGATCGAAAAAGTGCAGGACATCTCTGAAAAACTTTGAGCCTGGTGGAGAAAAACCCCGGTTCATATGATTAGTAAAGACGATGACTTCCCCTTCTTTGGGTTGAGGTTTTTCCTCTGTTGGATCAGGAGCACGGTAGGACATAACTTCCTTCTTGGGCAGATAGCCGGTCTTCACAAAATCAGCAAGTGTGTTTTTTGTGACGATAGATTTGACCCAATTGCATGTAACAGGTGCTTTGGGTGCTTTGGGCGGCATTGTGAAGACGGAAGCCTAACAAAGGGTGAAATTGCCGGTTTAAATTTAAGCCAGAAAACAAGTATTACAATACATATTCAAGGTGGCGGCTTACAAAGGGGCCTAATGGTATATGGCTTATTATGTCAGGTTATTTAAGCTGCCATGAGAGTCGTAAGCAGTTAAGTCATTTAAACCGCCAGAGGCGGTCAGGATTATCGATTGAGCATTGCCTTTTTTTAAACCGGTGACAAGAGTCGCCATGGCCAGGTGGATCTAACAAATACAGATTTTTCCTAAGTGTTGCACAAACAAGTTTCACAGGTTGCGGCTATTATTTTGGATCAAATGGTTGTTCAGAAAAGAAAATAATCTAGACCTGAAAACCTATTACAAATGAGTTTGTGAGTTCTAATGAGGCCTCTGTACAAGAAAAGGGGATCTGCTATGATAAAAAATGGACGCAAAACAACTACCGCATGAGTTATATATTACTTTTTGGCTCAGAAAAAGCTGCGATGGAGGAACTACGAAGAAACTATGATGAACTATGAAGAACACAGAGGAACTTGAGAACCCTAATGCGGATCTGAGGCGCGGGAAGGCAAAGACTTACAGCTACAAATCTACTGCGGAGGGTCATCGCCGTTCTCTGGACTGATTCAGGTTGATGCAGCGGCCGAGGTCGACGAAGACAAGGTGCGCTGCGGCGGCGGCGGAGCTCGAGCGGCAGTAGGGCTGCGAGAGGAAGAATACGAGGAAAGGGGAGAATGAGGAAAGACCTGGTCGTGCCTATTTATAAGGGAAGACTTATAAGTGGGCGCGAAAAACGAGGAGGCCGAAAAAAATGATCATCCAACTACAAAGACGCCTCGATTTTTGGGATGGTCAGTAAGATAAGGATTTGTTGAGATGCGTGGGGCAAAACGTGCATCAATGGCACATGACGTCATGGTGGGTCACCATAAATCCAAAGGATGACGTCATGGCGGGTTACAAAAATTTTATGCAGGAGAAGAGCAGAAGGTTTTGATTAAATATTGAAGATTGTCATGAACCATCTCAAATCAATCTGGGGCCTAATGTTGGGGATATAGCTATTAGGTATGACCCGCCCAGGAGGGGCCGGGTTATACCAACAAAGACTCTCGAAGCCCAAGACCAAGCTTGAGATGTCGGTTCAGTTAAGGGCCCAAAGCCCAAGGGCAGTTCAAGGCCCGTAGTGATAAACCAGAATAATAGTATGACTTGTATTATAAGGCAAGATTAACTAATCACCGAGCCGGGCACTGTTTATGAGCCGGCCGGGACTCTGTAGGCCGCCGGGCGTCAACCCTTGGATATAAGGGGGCGACCCAGCGGCGGCTTAGGGCAAGTAACATCAAATCGAGAGCTAGGTCAAGCGGATTCGCTCCCTGGTTATCGAGACATACATAATCCCACTCAAAACTGGATCGTAGGCTTTTACCTTCACCGCAAGGGGCTGAACCAGTATAAACCTTGTGTCCTTTGTTCGTATTAACCCCTTCTTGCTTCCTAGTTGCGATGGCTCCACGACTAAGTCCTTTCACTAGGACATCTGCCGTGACAATTCCACGACAAAACTGCTAGATACTTTCTTGCTTGCAATGATAGGAGTGATCTTAAGAAATTATTAGTTAAGCTCAAATAAAAATCTCTGAATGCTAGAATGAAATATAATCCTGCTTATGCTACTTCACATATCTTTGTTACTGATAAGGATTATGATTTCTCTGTTGATCCTGAGATAATTACTCTGGTTGAATCTGATCCTTTCTATGGCTATGAATCTGAAACTGTTGTGGCACATCTTACAAAATTAAATGATATAGCTACCCTATTCACTAATGATGAGAAAACTCACTACTATTATATCCTTAAGATATTTCTGTTCTCATTAAAGGGTGATGCTAAGATATGGTTTAATTCTCTTGATCCTGGTTGTGTGCGTAGTCCCCAGGATATGATTATTACTTCTCTGCTAAATATTTCCCTGCTCATAAGAAACAAGCTGCTTTAAGGGATATATATAATTTTTTTCAAATTGAAGAAGAGAGTCTCCCACAAGCTTGGGGAAGGCTTCTCCAATTACTTAATGCTTTGCCTGATCATCCTCTCAAGAAAAATGAAATACTTGATATCTTTTATAATGGACTAACCGATGCTTCCAGAGACCACCTGGATAGTTGTGCTGGTTGTGTTTTCAGGGAAAGAACTGTTGATGAAGCTGAAATTTTATTGAATAATATGTTGACTAATGAAAATAATTGGACACTTCCTGAACCAACTCCTAAGCCAACTCCGAAGAAAAGGGGTGTTCTATTTCTCAGTCCGGAAGATATGCAAGAGGCAAAGAAATCTATGAAGGAAAAAGGTATTAAAGCTGAAGATGTTAAGAATTTACCTCTTGTTGAAGAAATACATGGTCTTAATTTACTGCCTGTTGAAGAAACACATGGTCTTGATAACCCGACACAAGCAGTAAAGGTAAATTCTCTCTATAGATTTGATGAAGGTGATATTCCTCGTTATAAGTCTGCTAGCCAATGCTTAGATGAGTTTGATAATTTTATTGTCAAACAAGAAAATTTCAATGCTTATGTTGGTAGAGAATTAAAACGCAATGCTTATATGATTGAACACGTGAGTGATTATATGTCTAGAGTTAAAGGTGAACTTAAACTTATTATTAAACATGCTTCTATGGTCACCACTCAAGTAGAACAAGTACTAAAAGCTTAGAATGATCTGCTCGATGAATTGAATAGTAAGAATAATGACTTTGCTGTTAGAGTTGCAACTAGAGGGGGTAAAGTGACTCAGGAACCTTTGTATCCTGAGGGCCACCCTAAGAGAATTGAGCAGGATTCTCAGAGAAATAATTTAGATGCACCTAGTCCTTCTAAAAAGAAGAAAAAGAAAAATGATAGGACTTTGCATGCTTCCAGTGAACCTGTTATTGACACACCTGAGAATCCCAATGATATTTCTATCTCTGATGCTGAAACACAATCTGGTAATGAGCATGAACTTAGTGAAAGTGCTAATGATGATGTTCATGTCGATGCTCAACCTAGCAATGATAATGATGTAGAAATTGAACCCGCTGTTGATCTTGATAACCCACAATCAAAGAATCAACGTTATGATAAGAGAGACTTTGTTGCTAGGAAGCACGGCAAAGAAAGAGAACCATGGGTTCAGAAACCCATGCCTTTTCCTTCTAAACCATCCAAGAAAAAGGATAATGAGGATTTTGAGCGCTTTGCTGAAATGATTAGACCTATCTTCTTCTGTATGCGTTTGACTGATATGCTTAAAATGAATCCTTATGCTAAGTACATGAAAGATATTATCACAAATAAGAGAAAGATACCAGAAGCTGAAATTTCCACCATGCTTGCTAATTATACTTTTAAAGGTGGAATACCTAAGAAACTTGGAGATCCAGGAGTACCAACTATACCATGCTCCATTAAAAGGAACTATGTTAGAACTGCTTTATGTGATCTTGGAGCAGGTGTTAGTGTTATGCCTCTCTCTTTATATCGTAGACTTGATATGAATAAGTTGACACCTACTGAAATATCTTTGCAAATGGCTGATAAATCAACTGCTATACTTGTCGGTATTTGTGAGGATGTGCCTGTTGTGGTTGCAAATGTTACTATTTTAACGGACTTTGTTATTCTTGATATTCCCGAGGACGATAGTATGTCTATTATTCTTGGAAGATCCTTTTTGAATACTGCAGGGGCTGTTATTGATTGCAACAAAGGCAATGTCACTTTTCAAGTTAATGGTAATGAGCATACGGTACACTTTCCGAGGAAACAACCTCAAGTCCACAGTATCAATTCTATTGGAAAATTTCCATCGATTATTTTTGGAGGTTTTGAATTTCCTCTTCCTACTGTCAAGAAGAAATATGATATTCTTATTGTTGGGGATGTGCATATCCCCGTCAAGGTAACATAGTGTTATTTGAAATTTCTCCGGTTCCATGTTATTCAGAATGAGTTTGTTAACAAGACCTAATCAACCTTGTTAGTGGATTCCTTTTGATGAGCATGAGATGGATGAAGTTAGAAAGCACAACCTTCTGTACCCTCCTTTTACTTTCAGTTATTTAGATTAAATAAAGCAAAACAGTATTTTACATGCATTTTACGATGCAATAAAAAATACCCCAAAAATAAAAGTTCTCCAAATGCCCCGAAAATGAAATATGATTTTTTTCTAGAATATTTGAGAATATCTGGCACTGGGAACACATCAGGGGAGCAACCACCTGGCCACGAGGGTCCAGGGCGCGCCCCCCTGCCTTGTGGGCCCATGGTGGCTCCCCTCCACTTATTCCAGCCACCACACACTCCTTCCTCCCAAAAAAAATCACCAACCAGCTCAAGCACGAGTTCTAGCTCATTTTGCTGCGATTTTCAATCTCCTAGCTCAAAGCTCCACTCACCAAACTGCTTTGGGGGATTGTTCCTTGGTATGTGACTCCTTCCATGGTCCAATTAGTTTTTGTTCTAGTGCTTTATTCATTGCAAATCTTTGCTGCTTAGGTGACCCTGTTCTTGAGCTTGCATGTCAAATTTATATGGTTCCAAGTAGTTCTAATGCATGATATAGTCTCTAGGCACTTGTGGGAGTAGTTGCTATCAATTTTGTTGAGGTTGGTTCACTTTTATTTGAAGTTACTAAAATTTTCAGAAATTTTTCAGAGGAAGAAATATGTTTAGGAAAATGTACCAAGGTGGTCCTTCAAGGAAGCAAGGACCCAGGCTGGCAATATGCGATGCCGACGATGAACCACCAAGGGAAGCTCAAGTGCGGGCTTGTGAATGGCCTTCAGAAGACTTTATGGATCGAGAAGGAATCAAGGAAGAATTTAACGCATATGCAAAAGGGAGATATTTTATAACCAGAGAGGAGGCGAACAAGTATAAGAGGAGGACAGAGACAGCCCGCCTCCAAGCTGCAGCCCACGATGCAATAGCCGCTGCATCTCAGTACGACCCCAACTACAACTTTGGATATCCGCCAGGCCAGCCGTGGCAGTAGACCAACTTAGGCCAAAAGCCTAAGCTTGGGGGAGTACGTACTTCTCACCGACATTACATTTATGTTCACACACTCATGCTAGTTGTCGGTGCTCATACTTTTTCACTGTACTATCCATGCTAGTTTATTTTCCTTTTTGTGTTTCCTTCTTGTGTGTTTGATAAACCTTAAGAAAACTAAAAAAGTAGTTATAGCTTTTAGCTAATTTACTTTCTTGCTGTAGTAGTATTAATTAAAAGAACCCCAAAAATATTTCATGTTCTTCTTTTGCTTGTTGGGAGCTTTCCCGTGTAAATAGTTTTATTTCTTTTCTTTTCTTTGGGGGTCGATAGGAGAAGACCATAATAAAATTGTTGTGGCTCTTATATGCATTATTGTTGATTTAACCAAGATCCCATATTGCCTTGTCTTCTCCTTTGTATTAAATGCTTGCAGATTCCAGCTTAGTCCAATGCCCGTGCACTATTATTATTATACACATCGTTCGGTCGTGCAAGTGAAAGGCAATAATGACGATATATGATGGACTAATTGAAATGAGAGAAGCTGGTATGAACTCGACCTCTCTTGTTTTTGTAAATATGATTAGTTCATCGTTCCTGATTCAGCCTATTATGAATAAACATGTTTGCAATGACAATTAGAGATTATAGTTGCTTATGTCATGCTTAATAAGCTAGGAGCTTATAATGGTTTACCTTGCGTGCCAACATGCTATTAAAATAGTTGTGATGTGGTATAATAGGGTGGTATCCTCCTTTGAATGATTCAAGTGACTTGACTTGGCACATGTTCACGCATGTAGTTGAAACAAAATCAACATAGCCTTCACAATATTTATGTTCATGGTGGATTATATCCTGCTCATGCTTGCACTAAATGTTTATTAATTTTAATGCATGTTCATGACTGTTGTCGCTCTCTAGTTGGTCGCTTCCCAGTCTTTTCTAGCCTTCACTTGTACTAAGCGGGAATACTGCTTGTGCATCCACTTCCATAAACCCCAAAGTTATTCCATATGAGTCCACCATACCTTCCTATATGCGGTATCTACCTGCCGTTCCAAGTAAATTTGTATGTGCCAAACTCTAAACCTTCAAATGAAATTCTGTTTTGTATGCTCGAATAGCTCATGTATCAACTAGGGTTGTCTGTATCTTCCATGCTAGGCGGGTTATTTTCAAGAGGAGTGGACTCCGCTCCTCACTCACGAGAAAATGGCTGGTTACCGGGATGCCCAGTCCCATGCTTTATGCAAATCAAATCAAAATAATTGCAAACAAAACTCCCCTGTGACTCTTGTTAGTTGGAGGCACTCGTTGTTTCGAGCAAGCCATGGATTGATGCTTGTTGGTGGAGGGGGAGTATAAACTTTACCATTCTGTTTGGGAACCGCCTATAATGTGTGTAGCATGGAAGATATCGCCATCTCTCGGTTGTTATGTTGACAGTGAAAGTATGCCGCTCAAAATATTATTTATCTCTATTTCAAAATCGAGCTCTGGCACCTCTACAAATCCCTGCTTCCCTCTGCGAAGGGCCTATGTATTTACTTTTGTGTTGAGTTATCACCCTCTTATTAAAAAGCACCAGCTGGAGAGCACCGCTGTCATTTGCATCCATTACTATTAATTTATATTTGGTATGACTATGACTGGATCTCTTGTACCATGAATTACAATGTTTAGTCAGTCCATGATCTTTAAAGGTGCTCTGCATTTATGTTTTGTGGTCTCAGAAAGGGCTAGCGAGATACCATCTTGTTATATCATATCATGATTGTTTTGAGAAAGTGTTATCATCCGAGATTTATTATTATTGCTCGCTAGTTGATTATGCCATTGACATGAGTAAACATGAGACCTAAGTGTTATTGTGAATATGGTTAGTCATAATCTTTGCTGAAAGCTTGAATGCTGGCTTTACATATTTACAACAACAAGAGTAAACAGTGTTTGTAAAAGTTTTTCTTTATCACTTTCAGTTTATCAACTAAATTGCTTGAGGACAAGCAAAGGTTTAAGCTTGGGGGAGTTGATACGTCTCCGTCGTATCTACTTTCCAAACACCTTTTCCCTTGTTTTGGACTCTAACTTGCATGATTTGAATGGAACTAACCAGGACTGACGCTGTTTTCAGCAGAATTTCCATGGTGTTATTTTTGTGCAGAAACAAAAGTTCTCGGAATGACCTGAAACTTCACGGAGATTATTTTTGGAAATAATAAAAAATATTGGCGAAAGAATCAAGGCCAGGGGCCCACACCCTGTCCACGAGGGTGGGGGCGCGCCTGCCCCCTGGGCGCACCCCCTACCTCGTGGGCCCCCTGGAGCTCCACCGACCTCAACTCCAACTCTATATATTCGTGTTCGGGAAGAAAAAAAATCAAAGAGAAGGATTCATCGCGTTTTACGATATGGAGCTACCGCCAAGCCCTAATCTCTCTCGGGAGGGCTGATCTGGAGTCCGTTCGGGGCTCCGGAGAGGGGAATCCGTCGCCATCATCATCATCAACCATCCTCCATCACCAATTTCATGATGCTCACCGCCGTGCGTGAGTAATTCCATCGTAGGCTTGCTGGATGGTGATGGGTTGGATGAGATTTATCATGTGATCGAGTTAGTTTTGTTGGGGTTTGATCCCTAGTATACATTATGTTCTGAGATTGATGTTGTTATGACTTTGCTATGCTTAATGCTTGTCACTAGGGCCCGAGTTCCATGATTTCAGATCTGAACCTATTATGTTTTCATGAATATATGTGAGTTCTTGATCCTATCTTGCAAGTCATTAGTCACCTGCTATGTGTTATGATCCGGCAACCCCGAAGTGAAAATAATCGGGACCACTCTCGGTGATGACCATAGTTTGAGGAGTTCATGTATTCACTATGTGTTAATGCTTTGGTCCGGTACTCTATTAAAAGGAGGCCTTAATATCCCTTAGTTTCCATTAGGACCCCGCTGCCACGAGAGGGTAGGACAAAAGATGCCATGCAAGTTCTTTTCCATAAGCATGTATGTCTATATTCGGAATACATGCCTACATTACATTGATGAATTGGAACTAGTTTTGTGTCACCCTATGTTATGACTGTTACATGATGAACCGCATCCGGCATAATTCTCCATCACCGATCCAATGCCTACGAGCTTTTCACATATTGTTCTTCGCTTATTTACTTTTCCGTTGCCACTGTTACAATCACTACAAAACTATCACTGTTACTTTTGCCACCGTTACCGTTACTTCCATATTACTTTGCTACTAAATACTTTGCTGCAGATACTAAGTTATCTAGGTGTGGTTGAATTGACAACTCAACTGCTAATACTTGAGAATATTCTTTGGCTCCCCTTGTGTCGAATCAATAAATTTGGGTTGAATACTCTACCCTCGAAAACTGTTGCGATCCCCTATACTTGTGGGTTATCACATAGCATCAATCGGATACAAAGTATGATGAGTAACACCCCGCCTCTGCATAACGAAGATGCACACGTCCAAACACCAAAAGTTTTGTAAAAATAAAATAAGCGAGAAACCGACATATCGGCAACAATAGAGCCATATATGACCAACACTCTCCCTATGTCGAAGAAGGGGTGGACCGATCCAGAGATTATGCTACCACCAATGTTGGGTAAAAACCTCCTTGGCCACCCGCTCCAACCGCGTATACACCACCGTGAACAGCGGTTGGTACTCCGTTCGTTGTAGCGTAGACCACATACGAAGCGAGTGCGTACAACAAAAAATAACCTGCAAAGCAGAAGTGTTTATGTTATTGAAAACCAAATTATTTCTACATAGCCAAAGCAACCACAATAAGGCATACGCTCCCACCTCTTAATAACGTTTTGCAACAAGAGTCTATTGCAGTTTTTTTATGCTTATTGTGTACGCCGCCATTGCAAAAAGAATCTTGTTGCAAAAAAAGGCATATGTGGGAGGTACATGCGCGTTGGGCTTGACGAATCTGGGTTGTGAAGGAGAGAATGGGTTCATCGAGGCACGAGACAGGTGGTTGGCATCCTTGGAGGTTCCTTCATCAACGGGGAGTCACGCATCGGAGCCATAGATGCTAGGAGGCTGGGTACTTCCGCAGAGCGAGTCCCTCTATGTGGTAGAGGTCGGATCCCATGGCGGTCACATGGGAGGGTGGCGCAAAACATGGCATGGCCACCAAGTGCCACCTCGCCGTAACATGGTGCGCGATGAGGTATGACCTCGTGCCTTCACGATCGCACCGGGGAAGACCGAGCTCCGTGGGTAGATCGAACATTGAGGAGGAGGTAGTTGCGTATGGGAGAAAATGCGGGGCCGAGGAAGAGATAAGATGACGAATGAAGATGTGGGTGGTCCACTAGGCCGCGTGTCGAACAAGGGAGGCGGTAGATGCGGGCGTGAGAATCAACCGGTAGAGACCAATCATTCCCCGAAAAAGGGTTGGAGTTCTTTTTTTAATATTGCAAAAATGCGATGGTTTATGGATACGATAGTTTATAATACTGCAGTTTTAACTAGAACCAAACACGATGGTGTCTTGAAAGACCGTGTTTTCAAATGCTTTGAGGTATTTTGCTCTAGTTAAAACTGTATTATAAATCATGGCATCCACAACATTTTGCGAAGAAGTGGTTTGGGCCTTTTTTAACCGAGAAATACAACAAAAACTCTCTTCATCAACGGGGAGTCATGCATCGGAGTCATAGATGCTAGAAGGGTGGGTAACACCACACATTGCGGTCCTCGATGTGGTAGAGGTCGGATCCCATGGCGGGCACAGGGGAGGGTGGCGCAAAGCATGGCATGGCCACCAAGTGCCACCTCGCCATAAAACGGTGCGCGATGAGGTACGACCTCGTGCCTTCACGATCGTTGTTGCACCGGGGATGAGCAAGCTCCATGGGTAGATCGGACATTAAGGAGGAGGTAGTTGTGTATGGGAAGCGAGGCTGAGGAAGAGATAAGATGACGAATGGAGACGTGGGTGGTCCACTAGGCCGCGTTCGAGCAAGGGAGGCGGTAGATGCGGGCGTGAAAATAACCTGCAGAGACTCATCATTCCCCGAAAAGGGGATGAAGCACTTTTAATAATATTGCAAAAATGCGATGGTTTATGGATACCATAGTTTATAATACTGCAGTGGCCAAACACGATGGTGTCTTGAAAGACCGTGGTTTCAAATGCTTCGAGGTATTTGGCTCTAGTTAAAACTATATTATAAATCATGATATCCACAAAACTTTGCCAAGAAGTGGCTTAGACCTTTTCTTTAACCAAGAAATACAGCAAACACTCTCTTTATAAATTCTCGCAATCTCCGTGGACACATCAAGTGAAACAACTAAAGAAAGAAATCCAAATTCTTCAAAATGTGCGCACACATTTTGCTGAAATGGAGCTGTCGTCCCTACCACTCCCATACAGTGCATGCACGCAGTTTTTGTCTTTATTCCTTGTGATGTGGCACGTAATGATAGGATGGTCACGTGGGCTAGACATCACATTTGATTTCATATATGAGGGATCTGTATGTGCATTTATTCGAGTTTTCAAAATTTTAAAAGGCAATAGCTTTGAAACTGCGCGTCAGAATTCAGTTATGTTTTCACCATTGAAATTCTCGTGGCAAGATATTTGAAAATAGATCTTATTTGTATACGTTTTGGCAAAATTGATCTTAACTTTGATGCTATATGGTGTAACTTTATTACTGTATGGTGCAGCTTCTTTCAAAACCAATGTTGAAGTTACATGATTCAACTTTCCATGACAACCAACTTTTTATGATGTGCAACTAGTCTGCCCCGGCCAACTACCTAATAGTTGATGTGCAACCCTTCCCCTCCTTCCTTGTGGATGTGTAATTTTCATTCCTAGCACATCCTGCCCACATATAATATCAGCGATATGTGCAACTTAGTCTATTGTTCCAACTAACTACCTGATAATTGATGTGCAACTTCTTTCCCTCCCTACTTGTGGATGTGTATTTTCAGTTGGCGGGGGCATATACGAAGTTGCACATAATCTGCTAGGCAGTTGGCCGGAGCAACAAACTAGGTCGCATATCTCACTGGTAGGGATTGTTTGGATGATAAAAAACTGTACATCCATGAGGAAACAGAAAAGTTGCCTATGGGCGGGCTCCTATAGTTGCACATCTCATTAGCATGGGTGGTTGGAATGGGGTGCTAGCGATAAAAACTACACATCTGCAGGTACGAGGGAAAGTTGCACATGGACTATTAGGCAGTTGACTCGGATAGCATCCTAAGTTGCACATCCACTGCTCGACAATTGGCCGAGGCAAGAAACGTGAAAGCTGCACATCCACGGCCAAAGGAAAAGTTGCAGATCAACTACTAGGCATTTATCGAGGCACCAAACAAATTTTGCACTCTCGTTGGTAGAGGGTAGTTTGGGGGTGGAGGTGCCATCAAAGAAAACTGCACGTCAATGAGTAGGGAGAAATTTACAGCACATCGACTGCTAGGCAGTTGCACTAAACGGGAACTAAAATGCACACAGAAAAGTTGATTGAATATACCCATGTGGGATCTAGTTTCAAAAAACACGTGTGAAAATGGATCTTAATTCCAATGTTCAAGTCAAAAGTTATGTCTTTTTAAAACTTCTAAAACCCGAATTAAACATGTACACACCTGTTCACATGGGCACTTTTGTAATTCTTCTTTTTCTTGTTCACACGGTACTTCTCTTAATAAGGATTAGGGATACGAGTGCAGCGATTTGGTGCCCAGGCTCATCTGCACCCGGTCAGAAAAAATTCAAAAAAAAATACTATACAAATTTAAAAAAATCAATTTTTTCCCATGGTAGACAATTTATTGCGTGAGGTTCGCTCCAAATTTTAGCTCATTTGGAAATCTGAATAGCTCCCAGAAAAAAAGACTAATTGGGTCAAAACAGTAATGAACAGTAAATTGTTTTACATACCCTGAATTTGTCTTTTTTGCCGAGAGTTGCTCAGTTGTCCAAATGATTTGAAAATTAGGGCGGACCTTACTCATCAAATTGTCTACCGTTGGAAAAAAATCGGAATTTTTTGAAGTTTTCTAGTATTTGTTTTGATTTTTTTTATTCAACACGGGTGCAGATGAGCCCGGGCTTAGAAATGAATTTCTCTTAGGGACACGTACTATTTTCAAATATGGCTGGCCACTCAGGACGCATTATTTTCAAATATGCTGGCCACTCCGAACGCCTAGCGAGCCAACGACTACTAGGTAGATGTGCCCGAAAAGAAATACGTGCATGCACACGATACACATCCTCATGAGGAGTGCTATCATCTCAGAGCAGGGCGTGCAAAGAGACTGTCATTGTTTGGTTAATCAATTGACTGAGGTGTAGTTTTCTGATTTCAATATCACAAATTAGTTGCTGAATTTGGTGATTTTAGCCCTAAATTTATTCATCTTGACTAGTCAATCCAGCAACAAACAGAGGGAAGAGAAGAGGACGGTGACCAAATACAGTGCTATGTACTTTTATTATTGCCCAACACACGATCATCGTTTCAACAGTACTTTGAAAACTGGTGTTTTCATAGATATGGTATTTTATTGTGATCGGCAAAAAAAAGCATACTATTGCAATACTGAGGTTCATAGAAAAAAAACATTGATACCATTGCAGTACTGAGGTTTATATAAAAAAAGCATTGCCTCCAAACGGGTACTCCCTCAGATCCATAATAAATGTCGTAATTCGGAACTAAGGTAGGGAGTACTTGAAACCATAGTTTTTCGAGATACTTTAGTATTCTTGGAATACTTATAAAAATAATTTGGAACCAAACACACCAAAATGTATTTGCATAGCAAGCCTTTAGCTCTAATCTAGGTAGAGTAACAATCAATTTGCAGTGTTAAGAGATGCGAATAAGGTGCATAGCATAGAAAAACTCTGACAACACATTCGGCGTTGCATATTCTAGCTATAAACAACACTGAACAATGACGACAACAGCATCTGCAACATTGCAAATCTAAACATTGGATAATTGCGGTAGCATCACATCCATAGCTTGGCACCGGCTACAAGGCCCCCCAACATTTAATTTAACTGCAGGGGGAACTCTCTCCAGGATGTATCTTTTGATGGCACCGACTGCTTTATGTGCTTCCAAGATCATAGCTCGGCTTCTGATCCAGCATTTACCGGATCTTGAGGGACCACACCTAACAGAATCACCGATCGCCCCCGTACCCGCACCATATATACAGTCCAGTGTGAGGCTCTCAAGTGATGTTGCATTCTTGAGAATATCACATGTTAGCTCAACCATGCTCTTTGCAGAGCAGAAGCCAATGATCTGGACCTTCTTGAGCCTCTCATGCTTGTATTGAAGAATCTGCCTCAAACCTAAGGAGGGATCCCCAAAAACCGAATCATGCTGCATGTCACTCTGATCCACCTGCATGGCATCAAATATTATTGCCAGTCAAATTAAATGTCTCCGCAGCAGATACTAGACACCTTTGAAGCGTGAACAGTAAACTCACACTTAAGTTGAAACTCTCCAGGACAGGACAAGCATCCAGAAACGAAGCCAAGGATAAATAATCATAGGTCGGGGTAACAGCATCATCATAATCCTCACCAAGGTGAATATTCAAGTGCTTTATGGCAAGGAATTTGTCAGCTACCATTGGGGTATTAACCGTCTGCACAAAGATATCTCGAATTAATCACATTCCTTCTTACAAGTCATAAACACTGGAATATAATAATTTGAAGCTTCAGAGAATACCTCAGAAGACGAGCATATGGCAAGAGTCTGAAGATGTGGCGCAATAGAAGGTAGCTTAGTGATAGCATAACTTATAGCATTGGGCTTATATGAATACCCCACTTTCAAGTTTTTTACCTTTGATGATTCTCTAAGCACAAGTTGTACTGGTTCACCAAAGAAGTCTAAAGTGGTGAGGTTTGGAGCTGTGCTCTCTATCACTCGCAGCATATCGCACTCTGACACAGTCAAACAACTAAGCCGCTGCAGCCAGAATGGTATCGTCAAGCAGATTAGCTCCATGCAACACCAGACTTGCAACTCCTCCAAAGCAAAACAATTGGAAATAAGATGCCCTAACTCATCCCCCGTGATACAAACTCCATAGAGACGCAGCTTTGTCAGGCTTCTCAAGCAATCAAATCCAACCACGGGACGGAAGGCGCAATTGGTGAGGTTAAGATACCAAATTGAGTTTCCACGCCCATCAAATAAAACTGAGCACGGGAAGTTGTACTCTTCCCTATATTCCATAGGCAGAAAAAGGGTGATTTTTTCAATCCCTGGTGTGACAGCTTTCTGGAGCCAACTATTTAGATGACATGTGTTGACATTGTGACGATTATTGATTACAAACTCAAGTATCTTCACACCGGTGTCTGAGTGATTTTTCAGAATTTGATTAACTCTGCTAGTGAAATCCCTTGCTATATCGATATTTCGTCCTTCCTTCTGTTTCAAACCTAGTGTTTCCTCACTGAAGATAAGCTTGGGGTGGCATCTCCAAGAACGTAGAAATGTGCGAGACACACAGGCAGAGTGGGCAGAATCACACAATGGCATTAGGGAATGTACAAGGCACCAGATATCCTGCACAGACATGGAAAAAATAGTTGATCACTGGGATTGTAAAGGCAAACACTTTTTTTACAAAAAATTAAGAAACCATACAGAGAAAATGTATATCCCATGTGATCTGTTCACGCTTGTACAAAATGTGATGCACATGGAGTAAGATAAGTGCATTGAAATGTAATTGTGGTAGATAAGTTCAGCTTGTGCATAGAGGTTCCTTCTCTATATAAGAGTAATGTAGGTGGCTTTCCTAAAGAACGCTTCATTGTAATTTATATAATCGACTGCTATCACTAAGAAATCAATAGTTTTGGATTTTTTTCCCTTAACCTTTTTTTCAACCAATTCCATATTTTTTTTAACAAAACCTAGAGTAGCCAATAATATAGGTTTATGTGCATTTGTTACAGTCAAGGAATGGTGCTTTGTGCAATAGCTTGCAACAAATAAACCCAGTAGCAAAAAGACAGAAATAACATTGACATGCAAAGCAATCATAAATATATTTTTCTCAAACACGCAGGAGGGCTGCGTAACACTTCATTAAGAAGAAAGAAATATGTAGAAGGCTGAAGGCAGAAACTTCCTCAACCCAAACACACCCCAAGACACACCTCTAAGGAACAAGCTAAGAACTCACACCACAGGAAACAAAATGACCAAAACTCAGACAAAGGACAAGCCTAATTGTCCAAGGTAAGCAGCCCACACAAAAGCTGCTGAAGCGCCAAAGCTCTGGCTGAACACCAGAGGGTGCATTCATTAGCAACTGTCAGCAACACCATGAAAACATTTTGCCTAGCGCCATTGGAAATGCAATTGTTCTGATGCTTCCATATTTCCCAAGCCACCAAGATAATGAGGTACTTAAGCCCTTTTCAGAGTTCTTTGGGAACTTGATTGAGAACTTGGCACCACCAACTTGAGAACCGGCCAATGGTGGGTTGTGGAGCAACAGCAATTAGGCCTAGTATTTGGAAAAATACAAGACCAGACCTGCAGGGCAAAGTCACACCGCACAAGGATGTGCTGAATTGACTCCTCAAATTGGTCACACAAGGGGAAAGCAGCCGGATGCAGCAACCTCCTTTTGGCCAGGAGGTCCACCATCCAACATCGATTATTGATGGCGAGCCAAATGAATAGCTTACAGTGCAAATGAGCCCAGGTAATCTGATCGTACCAAAAAGAAAGTCTCATGGGCTGATTTGCAAGAGTACAAGCCAGACCATGTAAATCGCCTCAGTAATAAGCAACTGAGAGGTTAGTTTCGCTGTCACAGCAACAAAGAAGAAAATACTACTAGAAGATATATTCACGATTTTATGCAGACAGCATAGGTCAAGCAATTTTCCATTATGAATGTTTTATGCCATACCTCGGGTAGATCCGGCCCTGAAGATGTACATATCACCACTCTGTGACTGATCATCTTGTTGGCAGAATGAGTCCTTTTTATCTGGCACTGAAGTAATCAATTCATCTGCAGCACATAATACACGGCACTGAGTAATACAGATGTTAACAGAAGGAAACAACCACTCGAGCATACAGACACACACGCACAGGCACAGCAATTCTGTTTCTCTCTTTTACCCATTTTGTTGCAAGATAACTAACACGCACTCGCTTAAATTCAGGAAAAAACATAAATATTTTTGCAAAACATGATGGAGGAGCTCATCAGACAGTGGGATGAAGATCCTTTTCCAACCATCTATTTCTCCTACCTCCAAGGCTTATCTTGGATCGTGTATCAACTAAACAAGGCATTGGCTCCCCTGCTATCTCTGCGTCCACTTGTCAAATCTTGAGTGGGCCGCCTTTGATTCGGCCGGGGATTGAGACCTCGACGGCGAGGGTGAGGAGGGCAGCGAGGGGTGTGGAAGCGAGAGCACCGGCTCCACGCACGGGAGCGCGGGGTAGACGACAGGGCCAACGGGCAGGCGGACGACCCCCTTGGAGGCGGCGCGGTTCGTGTGCGCGCGACGGGGTAAGAGGAGGGAGGGAGGGGATGCGAGCTTGCGCGACGGCGACAGACGACCGGCGAGGCCACGAGCGCTACCGTGAGGCCCGTAGGGAGCAAATCGTCGGCGTCGGCCTCGTCGGCGTGGAGATCCCGGAGCTGTACGAGGAGAGGGGCGCGACTGGCCTGGCCCACATTGAAGCGGTTAGCAGAAAACACCTCGTCTTGTGTAATTTTTGCGCCAAAACCACAAATCGGTGAATTTGGCCCTATTTGTGTTTATGACATATAGAGCCCGTTTTCTGCCTACATGGCTACACAAGCCGTCCCGCCCGCCGTTAGAAGGTGTTCGACGACGTCATCCAGACCAAGTACATTTCCCCTCCCGCTGCATCAGCATTTTCCTCTTCCCGCTTCCTTCCCTCTCTTAGGCCAACTCCAACGAGCGACCCCAAATGGTCCGATGCGTCCGTTTGGGGACAAACAGACAGAACAGGCTGTCCAACGCGCGGGAGCAAATGGACTGTCGTCTATTTTTCGTCCGCTTTCGACCCATTCTCGGCCCAAAGTGGGGCCGCGTTTGCAGCCGCGCGTGCCCATGTCCTCCCCTGGCCCGTCCGCCGGGGACACATGCACCCATTTTTCTATTCCCTTCCCTCATCTCCACTGCATTCCGCCCACTTTCGCTTCGCCCTAGCCGCCGCCACCGCCGCCATTTTTCTCGGTCGTGCGTTGTCTAGCACGGCCGCGAAGCCCAAGCCCCTCCTCTCTCGCACCCAGTTGACTCGGCGCCGAGTTGTCCAACCCGCCGCTGATTTGGTAGATCCGACGCCGGATTTGGAGCGAATCGGGCCGGATTTGAGCTCACCCCGGATGCCGGAGGCCACGCCCTGCCATGGACTGGCCGAGTACCAAGCCGCAAAGCCCCGGCAAGGCCCCCAGGCTGCAGGCAGGTACTGACTCCGCCTCTAGCCATTCGGATCGAACCCGTCGCCGGTTCACCGGCAAATACACAAACGACCGTCGTCCGAGCTCAGCGCTGACCCAAAGGCTCGTCGGCGCAACGTTGCCGCTCATAAAGTGTGACGACTGTCCACGGAAGGTCTTGCGCCGCATGTCTACAACACCGGAACATCCCAGATGGGTGTTAGTCAAGTGCGCAAATGATGGGGTATGTGCTAGTTTTGCTTCGATTATGCTTTCGGATTCAGCTTGTTTTGCTTACACTCATATATGTATTGTGTAGGATGGATGCAACTTTTGATATAGGGAAGAAGAATACATCGATCTATTGATAGATCCCAATTTAATAGATGTTCGTGCACTTGTTGCTAGAAAGGAGGCTAGAGATGAGACTAGATGCGAAGAAGAAGTAACGTCTACTTCTTTATACTCGAAGAAGAAAGTAGCATGCAAGATCGAGCCTCCGCAGATCAACAATGAATGCATCGAGAAGGCACTAATCCAATTTACGGGAGCAGTTATGGAAGTTGGATATCTTCTAAATGTCTTCTTGTGGTTCTTGTTTTGTTTGGTCTTGCTATTCTAGTCAGAATTTGGTGATGTGCTCCAATGTATCAAAAATCAATGATGAAAATAAAGATATGTGTTGCAAAAAAATGTATGCGGGCGAGATGCGGCCAAAATGCGGCCGCGCGTTGGGCGCACTGTCGCTACATCCAGAAATCCGGGTGGACATGACCCCATTGCCACCCCCAAACGGACGAAAAAGCGGACGAAACAAACATGTGTTTGGGGTCACGCGTTGGAGTTGGCCTTAGTCCAGAGATGGCGACTTCGGCAAAACCAGGTGGTGGCGACGGCTGGCGCGACGATGACACAGGCGGCATGGATCCTAAGCCGGGCAAGCTTTGCGGGAGCTCGAACCTAGCAAGCCGACAAAGATAGCGTTGTCGCAGTATTCGCTCGAATACACGGCGGCGAGAGCGTTTACCGCGGCGGTGAAGGCCAATCCGACGGGAAGCCACCACCTCACATCATCCTTCGGCGGCGTGTATGAAGGAAATACGCCCTAGAGGCAATAATAAAGTTGTTATTTATATTTCCTTATATCATGATAAATGTTTATTATTCATGCTAGAATTGTATTAACCAGAAACTTAGTACATGTGTGAATACATAGACAAAATAGAGTGTCCCTAGTATGCCTCTACTTGACTAGCTCGTTAATCAAAGATGGTTAAGTTTTCTGACCATAGACATGTGTTGTCATTTGATGAACGGGATCACATCATTAGAGAATGATTTGATGGACAAGACCCATCCGTTAGCTTAGCATAATGATCATTTAGTTTTATTGCTATTGCTTTCTTCATGACTTATACATGTTCCTCTGACTATGAGATTATGCAACTCCCGAATACTGGAGGAACATCTCGTGTGCTATCAAACGTCACAACGTAACTGGGTGATTATAAAGATGCTCTACAGGTGTCTCTGAAGGTGTTTGTTGAGTTGGCATAGATCAAGAGTAGGATTTGCCACTCCGAGTATCGGAGAGGTATCTCTAGGCCCTCTCGATAATGCACATCACTATAAGCCTTGCAAGCAATGTGACTAATGAGTTATTTGCGGGATGATGCATTACAGAACGAGTAAAGAGACTTGTCGGTAATGATATTGAACTAGGTATGAGGATACCGACGATCGAATCTCGGACAAGTAACATACAGATGACAAAGGGAATGATGTATGTTGTTATGCGGTTTGACCGATAAAGATCTTTGTAGAATATGTAGGAACCAATATGAGCATCCAGGTTCCGCTATTGGTTATTGACCGGAGATGTGTCTCGGTCATGTCTACATAGTTCTCGAACTCGTAGGGTCCGCACGCTTAACTTTCGATGACGATTGTGTTATGAGTTATGTGTTTTGGTGACCGAAGTTTGTTCGGAGTCCCGGATGGGATCACGGACATGACGAGGGGTCTCGAAATGGTTGAGAGGTAAAGATTCATATATTGGAAGGTTATATTCGGACATCGCAATGGTTCAGAGTGATTCAGGTATTTTATCGGAGTACCGAGGGGTTACTGAAACCCCCAGGGGAAATCATGGGCCTCATGGGCCATGGGAGAGAAGAGGGGACAACCCACAAGGGGGAGGCGCGCGCCCCCTCCCAAGGGGAGTCCGAATAGGAAGGGGAGGGAGCGCGTCCCCCCTTTCCCTCTTCCTCTCCTCTTCTTCCCTCTTTCCCCCTCCGTTGGAAGGAAAAGGTGGGGGAGCGAATCCTACTTGGACTAGTAGTCCAAGTAGGACTCCCCCCTTGGCATGCTCCTCCTAGGCCGCCGGCCTCCTCCTCAAATACCCCCCCCCCCCTTATATACGGGGGCGGGGGGCACCCCAAAGGCACACCAAGATTTCTCTTAGCCGTGTGCGGTGCCCCCCTCCACAGTTTACTCCTCCGGTCATAGCGTCATAGTGCTTAGGCGAAGCCCTGCGTGGATCACATCACCATCACCGTCACCATGGCGTTGTGCTGTCGGAACTCTCCCTCGACCCTTTGGTGGATCAAGAGTTCGAGGGACGTCATCGAGTTGAACGTGTGCAGAACTCGGAGGTGCCGTACGTTCGGTACTTGATCGGTTGGATCTCGAAGACGTTCGACTACATCAACCGCGTTAACCTAACACTTCCGCTTTCGGTCTACGAGGGTACGTGTACACACTCCCCCCCCCCCCTCTCGTTGATATGCATCTCCTAGATAGATCTTGCGTGATCCTAGGAAATTTTTGAAATTGCATGATACGTTCCCCAACAGTATAGTGAGATTTCTTCCCCCTCTCCCCTCTCTACTGCTTTGACTAGGGTTAGGGCTAGGGTTACTGTTACTATTGCAGTAGAGAAATTATGTGTTGTTTAATGCTATGATGTGCTAATTGTTCAATTTGTATACTGTTTGCATGTGATTTAGTTCAAATTAGGTGTTGTTGAATGCTAAGGTTAGTTGTACTGTTTGTCAAACTAGGTGTTGTTGAACCCTAGGGTTAGTGTATTGTTTGTCAAATTAGGTGATGTTGAATGCTACGGGTTAGTTATACTTAATCATTTATGTTACATTGCTCTATTTTTTTGTTCACCTTTTTAATTAAGCAAAGCTTTGTATCACACTGCTATGCCCTGTTTCATTTGTTTTATACAGTTTTAATTAAGCACTTACATTGCACTGTTATGTTATTTTCATTATTGACAGTCTGGATGGTGAGTTTTGGGAATTGAGAACGCATTTTCATGAGAGAGATAATCTTGAGAGAACTATGACATTGTCAAACATCGCATTTTACAACCTAGTAGCACTAATAGAGACTGAAAGATATGGTTTGAGAGTTTGCATGTATTATGTCAGGGATCCTGGCCTAGGGATTGAAGGAATGGAAGAAATAGATGATGATGACAAGATGGAGGAAATTCTATACCACTTAGTCATGCAGCAGTAGAAGATATTGAATGCGGCAGTTGTTAGGGCCAATTCTCCCAAACCTGGAGATATAAACAGCGGGCCAATGTTACTGAGCAGCAGGTCCCTCAAGAAGAAATTGGAGAGCCCAAAATGTATCAGATAGATGATGAAGGAGTCTTGTTAAATGCACAACATGTAGATGTAGTAGTAGAAAATCCAGATGCAACAGTAGAACAGGAGCCAATGTCAATATAGTTTCAAACACAGCAGAGCATAAACATTGTGAGCCTGCAACCTGCTTTAGGTGGTGTAGAACAATATTTTCATTTTGAAGAGGAAGAAGGTCATGTAACAAACAATTATAGGATCAAGAGCAAATAGAAAAAATATATGGTGGAGACTAGGAGAAAGGAAATTGAAGTGTTTAGGAAGAATAAGAAACAAAAAGAGAAGGGCAATTCATTGTAAAGGAAAGCTGCAGTTATGGACAATGAAGAGGACAGTGAGGATGTTAATTTGATAGAGTATGGTGATATCCTTGCTAGGATTGAGGAGATGCAAAGATAGAGGGATGATCCACTACTACATTTTGAGGAGGACACGGATGTTGTGGAAATGTATGAGATAGAGGAGGAGCGATTGTACGAGCCAGAAGGGGAAGAAGAGGATGAAGAGGAGCAACAGGAGGAGGAATTGGAGGAAGAGGAAGTAGAAGAGGAGGTTCTGCAAGATGTGTAAAAGAATATAGAAAAGGCCCAACAAGCAGAGCACATGCAAGTATAGATCACTTGCTTGAGGAGGAATGGATACCATCATCCGTTGAGTACAGGAAACCATTAGACTCGGGTCTGGAAGATGATGACGGGGCTAAGGCACTGGCATATGTGTTGCCCAATTGTAGAAAGAGCAAAGCAAAGAAGATGGAGCCAAGGACCTGGTATGAAGAGGAGAGAGCTCACCCACAGGAGCAGTGTGTGAAGCATCTTTGCTTTACTGATGTGTACCGGTTCGGAAGTGCACCTCAAACTCTGCACATTTCACAGAATAGGAACTTTGAGTACAATAGAAACTGCGATGATAGAATTATAGCACAGCGCACAGATGAACAATGCCCTTTTATACAACAACTTCTCATACAACTGAGAAGACATTTACTACCAGGAAGCAGTATTTGGTGCACACATGTGAAGGAAATATGCCCTAGAGGCAATAATAAAGTTGTTATTTATATTTCCTTATATCATGATAAATGTTTATTATTCATGCTAGAATTGTATTAACCGAAAACTTGATACATATGTGAATACACAGACAAAACAAAGTGTCCCTAGTATGCCTCTACTTGACTAGCTCGTTAATCAAAGATGGTTAAGTTTCCTGACCATAGACATGTGTTGTCATTTGATGAACGGGATCACATCATTAGAGTATGATGTGATGGACAAGACCCATCTGTTAGCTTAGCATAATGATCGTTTAGTTTTATTGCTATTGCTTTCTTCATGACTTATACATGTTTCTCTGACTATGAGTTTATGCAACTCCCGAATATCGGAGGAACACCTTGTGTGCTATCAAACATCACAACGTAACTGGGTGATTATAAAAATGCTCTACAGGTGTCTCCGATGGTGTTTGTTGAGTTGGCATAGATCGAGATTAGGATTTGTCACTCCGTGTATCGGAGAGGTATCTATGGGCCTTCTCGGTAATGATCATCACTATAAACCTTGCAAGCAATGTGACTAATGAGTTAGTTGCGGGATGATGCATTACGGAACGAGTAAAGAGACTTGCTGGTAACGAGATTGAACTAGGTATGAGGATACCGACGATCGAATATCGGGCAAATAACATACCAATGACAAAGGGAACAACGTATGTTGTTATGCGGTTTGACCGATAAATATTTTCGTAGAATATGTAGGAGCCAATATGAGCATCCAGGTTCCACTATTGGTTATTGACCGAAGATGTGTCTCGGTCATGTCTACATAGTTCTCGAACCCGTAGGGTCCGCACGCTTAACGTTCGATGATGATTTGTATTATGAGTTATGTGATTTGATGTACCGAAGGTTGTTCGGAGTCCCGGATGAGATCACAAACACGACGAGGAGTCTTGAAATGGTCGAGACGTAAAGATTGATATATTGGAAGGCTATATTCGGACGTCGGAAAGGTTCTGAGTGATTCGGGTATTTTTTCAGAGTACCGGAGAGTTACGGTTATTCGCCCGGAGAAGTAATGGGCCTTATTGGGCTTTAGTGGAGAGAGGGGAGAAGGGCCAAGAGGTGGCGCGCGCCTCCCCCCTGCCCAAACCGAATTGGACAAGGGGTGGGGGCGCGGCCCCCCTTTCCTTCTCCCTCTCCCTCTCTTTCCTTCTCTCCTACTCCGAATAGGAAAGAGGAGGGGAATGCTACTTGGACTGGGGAGTCCTAGTAGGATTCCCCACACGTGGCGCGCCCCCCTTGGGCCGGCCACCTTGAAAGCACAAGTGCTCCCTGGGTGATTTTGATAATTAATGACAACATATCTCTTGTTGGACTAATACTTTTACCTAGTATGTTTCAGACAAGTTCAACAAATTAGGTGGCATGGACTAAAGGATGTGGAACCTCTTCAAGATGCTAAGGACAAAGGATTGGCTCAAGTTTCAAGATCAAGACTCTACATTTTATATTTTAGTGATCCAAGATCACATTGAGTCTATAGGAAAAGCCAATACTATCAAGGAGGGATGAGGTGTTGCTTAATGGCTTGCTTGCTCAAAGTGCTTAGTGATATGCTCCTAAACCCTCAACTATCTTCCCACATCCACATATGACCTAAACCAAAAGTCAAACTCGGCCCCACCGATTCTTTCTATCCGGCGCCACCGAGTTCAGATGTCATGGCCATTGCCACAAACCCTAGGCAAATCGGTTTCACCGATAGGGATCTCGGTCTCACCGAGATGGGATTGTAATCTCTCTGTGTATGTCCATTACCAATATTGGTCTCACCGAGATTGAGCAATCGGTACTACCGAGATTACAATGCAAACTCTCTGGTCAGCTTATTACCAAAATCAGTTCCACCGAGTTTGTGTAATCGGTTTCACCGAGTTTGCCTGACCAACTCTCTGGTTAACTTATTACCAAAATCGGTCTCACCGAGTTTGTGTAATCGGTCTCACGAGATTACGTTATGCCCTAACCCTAACCATATCGGTCCTACCGAGTTGCATCTCGGTCCCACCGAAAATCCTAACGGTCACTAGGTTTACTAAATCGGTCCGATCGAGTTTCTCAATTCGGTCTCACCGAGATTGGTAAATTGTGTGTAACGGTTAGATTATGTGTGGAGGCTATATATATCCCTTCACCCACTCTTCATTCGTGGAGAGAACCATCAGAACGAACCTACACTTCCAACTTACATTTTCTGAAAGAGAACCACCTACACTTGTGTTAAGGCCAAGATATTCCATTCCTACCATATGAATCTTGATCTCTAGCCTTCCCCAAGTTGCTTTCCACTCAAATCTTATTTCCACCAAATCCAAATCCTGTGAGAGAGAGTTGAGTGTTGGGGAGACTATCATTTGAAGCACAAGAGCAAGGAGTTCATCATCAACACACCATTTGTTACTTCTTGGAGAGTGGTGTCTCCTAGATTGGCTAGGTGTCACTTGGGAGCCTCCGACAAGATTGTGGAGTTGAACCAAGGAGTTTGTAAGGGCAAGGAGATTGCCTACTTCGTGAAGATCTACCGCTAGTGAGGCAAGTCCTTCGTGGGCGATGGCCATGATGGAATAGACAAGGTTGCTTCTTCGTGGACCCTTCGTGGGTGGAGCCCTCCGTGGACTCGCGCAACCGTTACCCTCCGTGGGTTGAAGTCTCCATCAACGTGGATGTAAGATAGCACCACCTATCGAAACCACGACAAAAACATCCGTGTCTCCTATTGCGTTTGAATTCTCCAAACCCTTCCCTTTACATTCTTGCAAGTCGCATGCTTTACTTTCCACTGCTTATATACTCGTTGCATGCTTGCTTGATATGTATTGTGTTTGTTAAACTTGTGCCAAAACTCCATTTCAACTTAAAGAAATTTAAAACTGCAACTTTTGGTACTTAGTGTCTAATCACCCACCCTCTAGACACCTCTTCTCGATCCTTTCACACCTCTTCCCTCCCCACCTTTATATACATGGCTAGGGGGAACCCCAAATGCACTCAAGATTTGTCTTAGCCGTGTGCGGTGCCCCCCTCCACAGTTACACACCTCAGTCATATCGTCGTAGTGCTTAGGCGAAGCCCTGCACCGGTAACTTCATCATCACCGTCGCCACGCCGTCGTGCTGATGGAACTCTCACTCGGCCTCAACTGGATCAAGAGTACGAGGGACGTCATCGAGCTAAACGTGTGCTGAACACAGAGGTGCCGTACGGTCGGTGCTAGGATCGGTCGGATCGTGAAGACGTACGACTACATCAACTGCGTTGATATAACGCTTCCGCTTTCGATCTACGAGGGTACATGGACACACTCTCCCGCTCGTTGCTATGCATCACATAGATAGATCTTGCGTGATCGTAGGAATTTTTTTTGAAATTACTGCGTTCCCCAACAGTGGCATCTGAGCCAGGTCTATGCGTAGATGTTATATGCACGAGTAGAACACAAAGAGTTGTGGGCAATAATAGTCATACTGCTTACCAGCATGTCATACTTTGATTCGGCGGTATTGTTGGATGAAGCAGCCCAGACCGACATTACATGACCGTGTTCATGAGAATGGTTCTACCGCCGTGCTTTGCACACAGGTGGCTAGTGGGTGTCTGTTTCTCCAACTTTTGTTGAATCGTGTGTGGCTACGACCGGCCCTTGTTGAAGGTTAAAACAGCACACTTGACGGAAGATCGTTGTGGATTTGATGCGTAGGTAAGAACGATTCTTGCTAAGCCCGTAGCAGCCACGTAAAACTTGCAACAAAGTAGAGGACGTCTAACTTGTTTTTGTAGGGCATGTTGTGATGTGATATGGTCAAGACGTGATGATATATAAATTGTTATATGAGATGATCATGTTTTGTTAAAGTTATCGACAACTGGCAGGAGCCTTATGGTTGTCTCATTATTGCATAAGATGCAAGCGCCATATAATTGCTTTACTTTATCGCTATGCGATAGCAATAGTTGGCGCGACAACCATGTGACGACACGTTGATAGAGATCAGTATGATGGAGATCATGGTGTCATGCCGATGACGATGGAGATCATGACGGTACTTTGGAGATGGAGATCAAAGGCACAAGATGATGATGGCCATATCATGTCACATATTTTGATTGCATGTGATGTTTATCTTTTATACATCTTATTTTGCTTAGTTCGGCTGTAGCTTTATAAGATGATCCCTTACTAAAATTTCAAGGTATAAGTGTTCTCCCTGAGTATGCACCGTTGCGACAGTTCTTCGTGCTAAGACACCAGGTGATGATCGGGTGTGATAAGCTCTATGTCCACATACAATGGGTGCAAGCCAGTTTTACACACGCAGAATACTCGGGTTAAACTTGACAAGCCTAGCATATGAAGATATGGCCTCGGAACACTGGAGACCGAAAGGTTGAACGTGGATCATATAGTAGATATGATCAACATAGTGATGTTCACCATTGAAAACTACTCCATCTCACGTGATGATCGGACATGGTTTAGTTGATTTGGATCACGTGATCATTTAGATGACTCGAGGGATGTCTATCTAAGTGGGAGTTCTTATGTAATATGATTAATTGAACTTTAATTTATCATGAACTTAGTCCTGATAGTATTTGCATAACTATGTTGTAGATCAATAGCTCGCGATGTAGCTCCCCGTTTATTTTTGATATGTTCCTAGAGAAAAGTAAGTTGAAAAATGATAGTAGCAATGATGCGGACTTGGTCCGTGATCTAAGGATTATCCTCATTGCTGCACAGAAGAATTAGGTCCTTGATGCACCGCTAGGTGATAGAACTATTGCAGGAGCAGATGCAGACCTTATGAACGTTTGGCAAGATCGATATGATGACTACTTGATAGTTTAGTGCACCATGATTTACGGCTTAGAATCGGGACTTAAAAAATGTTTTGAACGCCACGGAGCATATAAGATGTTACAAGAGTTGAAATTGGTATTTCATACTCATGCCCGTGTCGAGAGGTATGAGACCTCTGACAGTACTTTGCCTACAAGATGGAGGAGAATAGCTCAACCAGTGAGCATGTGCTCAGATTGTCTGGGTACTACAATCACTTGAATCGAGTGGGAGTTAATCTTCCAGATAAGATAGTGATTGAAAAAATTCTCTAGTCACTATCACCGAGTTACTAGAACTTTGTGATGTACTATAATATGCAAGGGATAATGGAAACAATTCCAAAGCTCTTCGCGATGCTGAAACCGGTGAATGTAGAAATCAAGAAAAAGCATCAAGTGTTGATGGTTGACAAGACCACTAGTTTCAAGTAAAAGGGCAAGGGAAAGAAAGGGAACTTCAAGAAGAATGGCAAGCAAGTTGCCACTCCCATGAAGAAGCCCAAAGCTAGACCCAAGCCTGAAACTGAGTGCTTCTACTGCAAAGGAAATGGTCACTGGAAGTGGAACTGCCCTAGATACTTGGCTGATAAGAAGGATGGAAAAGTGAACAAAGGTATATTGGATATACATGTTATTGATGTGTACTTTACTAGTGTTTATAGCAACACCTCAGTATTTCATACTGGTTTAGTTGCCAAGAGTAGTAATTCGAAACGGGAATTGCAAAATAAATAGAGACTAGTTAAGGGCGAGGTGATGATGTGTGTTGGAAGTGATTCCAAGGTTGATAACATCACCATCGCACACTCCCTTTACCTTCGAGATTAGTGTTGAACCTAAAGTAATTGTTATTTGGTGTTTGCGTTGAGCATGAATATGATTGGATCATGTTTATTGCAATACGATTATTCAAGTCAAAGAATAATTGTTGTTCTATTTACATGAATACAACCTTCTATGGTCATAAACTCAATATAAATGGTTTATTGAATCTCGATCGTAGTGATACACATATTCATAATATTGATGCCAAAAGATGCAAAGTTAATAATGATAGTGCAACTTATTTGTGGCACTGCCGTTTAGGTCATATTGGTGTAAAGCGCATGAAAAAACTCCATGCTGATGGGATTTTGGAATCACTTGATTATAAATCACTTGATGCTTGCGAACCATGCCTCATGGGCAAGATGACTAAGACTCCGTTCTCTGGAACAATGGAGCAAGCAACTGACTTATTGGAAATAATACATACTGATGTATCTGGTCCGATGAGTGTTGAGGCTCACGGCGGGTATCATTATTTTCTGACCTTCACAGATGATTTGAGCAGATATGGGTATATCTACTTGATAAAACACAAGTCTGAAACATTTGAAAAGTTCAAAGAATTTTAGAGTGAAGTGGAGAATCATCGTAACAAGAAATTAAAGTTTCTACGATCTGATCGCAGAGGCGAATATTTGAGTTACGAGTTTAGCCTTCAAATTAAACAATGTGGAATAGTTTCATAAACTCATGCCACCTAGAACACCACAGCATAATGGTGTGTCCGAACGTCATAACCGTACTTTATTGGATATAGTGCAATCTATGATGTCTCTTATCGATTTACCACTATCATTTTGGGGTTATGCATTAGAGACAGCTACATTCACGTTGAAAAGCGCACCGTCTAAATCCGTTGAGACGACAGCGTATGAACTATAGTTTGGCAAGAAACCAAAGCTGTCGTTTCTTAAAGTTTGGGGTTGCAATGCTTATGTGAAAAAGTTTCAACCTGATAAGCTCGAACCCAAATTGGAGAAGTGCGTCTTCATAGGATACCCAATAGAAAATGTTGGGTACATCTTCTATCACAGATCCGAAGGCAAGATCTTTGTTGCTAAGAATGGATCCTTTCTAGAGAAGGAGTTTCTCTCGAAAGAAGTGAGTGGGAGGAAAGTAGAACTTGATGAGGTAATTGTACCTGCTCCTGGATTGGAAAGTAGTTCATCACAGAAATCAGTTCCAGTGATTCCTACACCAATCAGTGAGGAAGCTAATGATGATGATCATGTAACTTCAGATCAAGTTACTACCGAACCTCGTAGGTCAACTAGAGTAAGGTACCACCAGAGTGGTATGGTAATCCTGTTCTGGAGGTCATGTTACTTGACCATGATGAGCCTACGAACTATGAGGAAGCGATGATGAGCCCAGATTCCATGAAATGGCTTGAGGCCATGAAATCTGAGATGGGATCCATGTATGAGAACAAAGTGTGGACTTTGGTTGACTTGCCCGATGATCGGCAAGCCATAGAGAATAAATGGATCTTCAAGAGGAAGACGGACGCTGATAGTAGCGTTACTATCGAGAAAGCTCGAATTGTCGAAAAAAATGTTTTTGACAAGTTCAAGGTGTTGAATACGATGAGATTTTCTCACTCATATTGGTGCTTAAGTCTGTCTGAATCATGTCAGCAATTGCTGCATTTTATGAAATTTGGCAAATGGATGTCAAAACTACATTCCTTAATGGAATTCTTAAAAGAAGAGTTGTATACGTTGCAAACAGAAGGTTTTGTTGATCCTAAAGGTACTAACAAAGTGTGCAAAGCTCCAGCGATCCATCTATGGACTGGTCCAAGCATCTCGGAGTTGGAATTTACGCTTTGATGAGTTGATCAAAGCATATAGTTTTATACAGACTTGCGGTGGGCCTGTATTTACAAGAAAGTGAGTGGGAGCACTACATCCTTTCTGATAAGTATATGTGAATGACATATTGTTGATCAGAGATGATGTAGAATTTTCTGAAAAGCATAAAGGAGTGTTTGAAAGGAGTTTTTCAAAGAAAGACCTCGGTGAAGCTGCTTACATATTGAGCATCAAGATCTATAGAGATAGATCAAGACACTTGATAAGTTTTTTCAATGAGTACATACCTTGACAAGTTTTTGAAGTAGTTCAAAATGGAACAGTCAAAGAAAGAGTTCTTGCCTGTGTTGCAAGGTGTGAAGTTGAGTAAGACTCAAAGCCTGACCACGGCAGAAGATAGAGAGAGAATGAAAGTCATTCCCTATGCCTCAGCCATAGGTTCTATAAAGTATGCCATGCTGTGTACCAGAACTATTGTATACCCTGCCTTGAGTTTGGTAAGGGAGTACAATTTTGATCTAGGAGTAGATCACTGGACAGCGGTCAAAATTATCCTTAGAGGACTAAGGAAATATTTCTCGGTTATGGAGGTGATAAAGAGTTCATCGTAAAGAGTTACATCGATGCATGCTTTGACACCGATCTGGATGACTCTAAGTCACAATCCGGATACATATTGAAAGTGGGAGCAATTAGCTAAGCTAGCTCCATGCAGAGCATTGTAGACATAGAAATTTGCAAAATACATACGGATCTGAATGTGGCAGACCCATTGACTAAACTTCTCTCACAAGCAAAACATGATCACACCTTAGTACTCTTTAGGTGTTAATCACATGGAGATGTGAACTAGATTATTGACTCTAGTAAACCCTTTGGGTATTGGTCGCATGGCGATGTGAACTATAGAGTGTTAAATCACATGACGATGTGAACTATTGGTGTTAAATCACATGACGATGTGAACTAGATTATTGACTCTAGTGCAAGTGGGAGACTGAAGGAAATATGCCCTAGAGGCAATAATTAAGTTGTTATTTATATTTCCTTATATCATGATAAATGTTTATTATTCATGCTAGAATTGTATTAACCGGAAAGTTGATACATATGTGAATACATAGACAAAACAAAGTATCCCTAGTATGCCTCTACTTGACTAGCTCGTTAATCAAAGATGGTTAAGTTTCCTGACCATAGACATGTGTTGTCATTTGATAAACGGGATCACATCATTAGAGAATGATGTGATGGACAAGACCCATCTGTTAGCTTAGCATAATGATCGTTCAGTTTTATTGCTATTGCTTTCTTCATGACTTATACATGTTCCTCTGACTATGAGATTATGCAACTCCCGAATACCGGAGGAACACCTTGTGTGCTAGCAAATGTCACAACATAATTGGGTGATTATAAAGATGCTCTACAGGTGTCTCTGATGGTGTTTGTTGAGTTGGCATAGATCGAGATTAGGATTTGTCACTCCGTGTATCGGAGAGGTATCTCTGGGCCCTCTCGGTAATGATCATCACTATAAGCCTTGCAAGCAATGTGACTAATGAGTTAGTTGCGGGATGATGCATTACGGGACGAGTAAAGAGACTTGCGGTAATGAGATTTAACTAGGTATGAGGATACCGACGATCGAATCTCGGGCAAGTAACATACCGATGACAAAGGTAACAACGTATGTTGTTATGCGGTTTGACCGATAAAGATCTTCGTAGAATATGTAGGAGCCAATATGAGCATCCAGGTTCCGCTATTGGTTATTGACCGAAGATGTGTCTCGGTCATGTCTAAATAGTTCTCGAACCCGTAGGGTCCGTACGCTTAACGTTCGATGACGATTTGTATTATGAGTTATGTGATTTGATGTACCAAAGGTTGTTCAGAGTCCCGGATGAGATCACGGACACGATGGGGAGCCTCGAAATGGTCGAGACATAAAGATCGATATATTGGAAGGCTATATTCGGACATCGGAAAGGTTCCGAGTGATTCGGGTATTTTTCAGAGTACCGGAGAGTTACGGGAATGCGCCGAGAGAAGTAATGGGCCTTATTGGGCTTTAGTGGAGAGAAGGAAGAAGGGCCAAGAGGTGGCGCGCGCCTCCCCCTGCCCAAACCGAATTGGACAAGGGGTGGGGGCGCGGCCCCGCTTTCCTTCTCCCTCTCTTTCTTTCTCTCCTACTCCGAATAGGAAAGAGGAGGGGAATCCTACTTGGACTGGGGAGTCCTAGTAGGATTCCGCACACGTGGCGCGCCCCCCTTGGGCAGGCCACCTCTTCCCTCCCCTCCTTTATATACGTGGCTAGGGGGCACCCCAAAGGCACTCAAGATTTGTCTTAGCCGTATGCGGTGCCCCCCTCCACAGTTACACACCTCGGTCATATCGCCGTAGTGCTTAGGCGAAGCCCTGCACCGGTAACTTCATCATCACGTCGCCACGCCGTCGTGCTGACGGAACTCTCCCTCGGTCTTAACTGGATCAAGAGTACAAGGGACGTCATCGAGCTGGACGTGTTCTGAACACGGAGGTGCCGTACGTTCGGTGCTAGGATCGGTCGGATCGTGAAGACGTACGACTACATCAACCACGTTGATATAACGCTTCCGCTTTCGGTCTACGAGGGTACGTGGACACACTCTCCCGCTCGTTGCTATGCATCACATAGATAGATCTTGCGTGATCGTAGGAATTTTTTTGAAATTACTGCGTTCCCTAACAACATGCCCTCCGTGTCAAAGAACACCAACGTCACTGCCAAGTGGGTTGCAAAACATTGTGAGGATGCAATCAGGAATGACCCATGCACAATAATAACAACAATTATTAACATTGCAAAGAGCAAGTATGCAGTGGAGATATCAACCCATATGACCTACATGGCTAAGAGGGCAGCTAAGAGAGTTGTTTTAGGAGATCAGAAGGCCCAGTACACCAGGATTAGAGATTACTTGCAGGGTGTGCTAGATACTAATCTAAGTTCTAGATGCATTTCACAATAAGATATCTGAAGGATCATACAAGCAAGAACCCTAGGTTTCATGGGTTGTTCATCTGCCTATATGGATGCAAAGAAGGGTTTCTCAATGGTTGCAGACCATTTATAGGTAATTCCCTTGTATAACTAATATGTGCTTTGATCAACTTATCATTTGTGCTTTGATTACCTTACTATATGTGCAAATGCGGATGGATGCTTCATAAAGCTTACTATTGGTCAACAAATTCTTGCTGCTACTAGCCAACAAATTAAGTGAGGTTTTCAACAAGTGGGTTCTAGATGTCAGGTGATACGTCTCCAACGTATCTATAATTTTTTATTGTTCCATGCTATTATATTATCCATCTTGGATGTTTATGGGCTTTTATTATGCACTTTTATATTACTTTTGGGACTAACCTATTGACCCAGAGCCCAAAGGCAGTCGCTTTTTTCCTTATTTCAAGGTGTTTCAAGAAAACGAATATCAAACGGAGTCAAAACGGAATGAAATCTTCTGGAGAAGTTATTTTTGGAAGGAAAGCAACCCGGGAGACTTGGAGTGCACGTCAGGAAAGCAACGAGGGAGGCACGAGGCAGGGGGGCGCGCCCACCCCCCTGGGCGCGCCCTCCACCCTCGTGGGCCCCTCGTGGCTCCCCTAACGTACTTCTTTCACCTATACATACCCATATTACCCTAAAACCTTTGGGGAACAGAATAGATCGGGAGTTTCGCCGCCGCAAGCCTCTATAGCCACCAAAAGTCAATCGGGACCCTGTTCCAGCACCCTGACGGAGGGGGGAACCCTCACCGGTGGCCATCTTGAACATCCCGGCGCTCTCCATGACGAGGAGGGAGTAGTTCACCCTCGGGGCTGAGGGTATGTACCAGTAGCTATGTGTTTGATCCTCTCTCTCGTGTTCTTGATTTGGCACGATCTTGATGTATCGCGAGCTTTGCTATTATAGTTGGATCTTATGTTTCTTTTCCCCCTCTATTCTCTTGTAATGGATTGAGTTTTCCCTTTGAAGTTATCTTATCGGATTGAGTCTTTAAAGATTTGAGAACACTTGATGTATGTCTTGCCGTGCGTATCTGTGGTGACAATGGGATATCACGTGATCCACTTGATGTATGTTTTGGTGATCAACTTGCGGGTTCCGCCCATGAACTTATGCATAGGGGTTGGCACGCGTTTTCGTCGTGATTCTCCGGTAGAAACTTTGGGACACTCTTTGAGGTTCTATGTGTTGGTTGAATAGATGAAAATCTGAGATTGTGTGATGCATATCGTATAATCATACCCATGGATACTTGAGGTGACATTGGAGTATCTAGGTGACATTAGGGTTTTGGTTGATTTGTGTCTTAAGGTGTTATTCTAGTACAAACTCTAGGGTTGTTTGTGGCACTTATAGGAATAGCCCAACGGATTGATTGGAAAGAATAACTTTGAGGTGGTTTCGTACCCTACCATAATCTCTTCGTTTGTTCTCCGCTATTAGTGGCTTTGGAGTGACTCTTTGTTGCATGTTGAGGGATAGTTATATGATCCAATTATGTTATTATTGTTGAGAGAACTTGCACTAGTGAAAGTATGAACCCTAGGCCTTGTTTCCTAGCATTGCAATACCGCTTACGCCACTTTTACCACTTGTTACCTTGCTGTTTTTATATTTTCAGATTACAAAAACCTATATGTACCATCCATATTGCACTTGTATCACCATCTCTTTGCCGAACTAGTGCACCTATACAATTTACCATTGTATTGGGTGTGTTGGGGACACAAGAGACTCTTTGTTATTTGGTTGCAGGGTTGCTTGAGAGAGACCATATTCATCCTACACCTCCCACGGATTGATAAACCTTAGGTCATCCACTTGAGGGAAATTTGCTACTGTCCTACAAACCTCTACACTTGGAGGCCCAACAACGTCTAAAAGAAGAAGGTTGCGTAGTAGACATCATCAGGGCAAAGACAATAAGGACCATGATTGATGGTGTTAGAACTAAGTTAATGGACAAGTTCAATGCAAATAGAACCAAAACTAAGACTATTAAATGGGAGATTTGTCCAACGTATGCTGAGAAACTTGAGGAAGCAAAGAAGTGGTATAGGAACTGACAATCTTTGATGGCTGGCCCACATCTTTACCACATGACAAGTGGAGAGAAAACATATGCGGTCAAGTTGGAACATAGGACTTGTGGGTATAGGAAGTGGGATAAGATAGTAGTGCCTTGCAACCATGTTGTTTCTGCCACACACAAGGCTAAGCTTCAGTTAGAGGACTTAGTTCACGTTTTTTCTCTTCAAAAACCAATGTACAAGGTAGCTTGCAGTCCCACTAATATATCATGTACGTGGCCCTGACATGTGGCCAAGGATAGATAGTCTGAACATTGATCCTCCTATTTTCAAAGAACATAAGGGTAGAGCACGGACTAAGCTAGAGGTGAAAGGGGCAGTATGAAAAGCCAGCTCCCAAGGACACTTAAAGGATGGCCTCAATTACTTGCTCCAATTGCAACAAAGTAGGCCATAGATACACCAGTTGCCATGATGCTTTTAAGCCTGCACTGGCCATGCATCAGGTAACTAACATGCTAATAGTACTGTGTTGTTTGTTTTGTTCATAACTAGCTTACTTACTAATTTCTTTTGTTGTCTTTGCAACCAAGCACCAACGCATCCTCATTGATACGTCTCCAACGTATCTATAATTTTTTATTGTTCCATGCTATTATATTATCTATTTTGGATGTTTTATGTGCATTAATATGTTGTTTTATATGATTTTTGGGACTAACCTATTAACCTAGAGCCCAGTGCCAGTTTCAGTTTTTTCCTTGTTTTAGAGTTTCGCAGAAAAGGAATACCAAACGGAATAAAACTTTCGCCATGATTTTTCTTGGACCAGAAGACTCCCAGGAGACTTGGAGTACAAGTTAGAGGAGCCTCGAGGCGTCCACAAGGGTGGAGGGCGCGCCCCCCGACCTTGTGAGCCCCTCATAGCTCCCCTGACCTAATTCTTTCGCCTACATATACTCTTATACTCCAAAAACATCCAGGGGAGCCACGAAACCACTTTTCCACCGCCGCAACCTTCTGTACCCGTGAGATCCCATCTTGGGGCGTTTTTTGGCATCCTGCCGAAGGGGGAATCGATCACGGAGGGCTTCTACATCCACACCATTGCCTCTCCGATGAAGCGTGAGTAGTTTACTTCAGACCTACGGGTCCATAGCTAGTAGCTAGATGGCTTCTTCTCTGTCCTTGATTCTCAATACAAAGTTCTCCTTGATGTTCTTAGAGATCTATTCGATGTAATAATCTTTTGCGGTGTGTTTAGTGAGATCCGATGAATTGTGGATTTATGATCAGCTTATCTATGAATATTATTTGAATCTCCTCTGAATTCTTATATATATGATTTGATATCTTTGCAAGTCTCTTCGAACTATCGATTTGGTTTGGCCAACTAGATTAGTTTTTCTTGCAATGGGAGAAGTGCTTAGCTTTGGGTTCGATCTTGCGGTGTCCTTTCCAAGTGACAGTAGGGGCAGCAAGGCACGTATTGTATTGTTGCCTTCGAGGATAACAACATCGGGTTTTCATCATACTGCTTGAGTTAATCCCGCTACATCATGTCATCTTGCTTAATGCGTTACTCTGTTCTTATGGACTTAATACTCTAGATGCAGGCAGGAGTCGGTCGATGTGTGGACTAATAGTAGTAGATGCAGAATCGTTTCGATCTACTTGACATGGACGTGATGCCTATATTCATGATCATTGCCTTGGGGAGCTTTCTTGCCTCCAATACCTACTAGTGGTTCCCAGAGAACCAAGAAGCCCACCCATAAAATTAAGGACTACTTGACCGCTACTGGTGTCAAATGGTGATGATGTTGGCTACATGTTCCCTCCAATCAATGCACTGATGCGGTGTTGTTATGCAATGTTTGTCAAACTATGAACTGATGTATTTTGGTAATGTTTTGGTACTTATGTTTGCTACATGTTGTTGGCCAGTGCATTATTGATGCAGAGCATCCTACGGTCATCACCATGTCAAGAGTCCGTTTGGCAAGTGACACGTGCGACCTCTACTTCTCATACATAAAGGTGAATCTTCTCTTTTACACTTGTTCACTTGACCCCTTTGAGGATGGTATACTACTTGACACTCCACCCGTGTGCAAGCGTAGGTATCGCCGGAGCTTCACGGACGAGGAGGAGGAGTGCAAGCGCTAAGGAACAACTACACCATCCGCGAGGGAAGCATGGAAGAGAAGACGGAAGAAACAGAGCCGCTACATGCTACAGCCATCGGACGACCGGTCGGGACCGGACGTCCGACGCCTGGAAGCCGCACTAGCCAGAAGGCCCAGCCAACTCCAGCTACAGCACCTCCCAGCGAGCGGACGTCCGGCCCCCATTGGACGACCGGTAATATTAACGGATGTCTGAAGATACCGGACGACCGGAGTCCCTTCACAGAACGGTTCTAGCGAACGTCCGACGACTAGCGGACGACCGGTCGCTCCTGAGACACCGGACGACCGCTACCCACCGGACGACCGCTACCTGCCTGTGCGGAGTCGCGGGCCTTTGGCCTTGTATCCCTTCCCACTTACCCCTTCGAGGCTTAGACTATAAATAGACCACCTCCTCATCCTTTCTAAGGTTAGCAAAGTGATAGCTCATTTGATAGAGAGCTTTGCTCCTTGTACCACTCTACTCTACTCTTGAGAGAGAGAGAGACTACCACTCCCATGGAGTTCAAGACCTCCATGTGAGAAGATCCTGCGGGATATGTCCAAGACCCCTCACGGGAAGATCCATCTAGGATATCATCAATACCTCATCTCCTCTTGGATTTGAGATGAACGCTACCTTGTATCTTTCCCTTTGTTGTTCATGTACCTTGTGGATCTTGTGTGTTTGATTGTCTAGTGGATGTGTGATTGGACTTGTTCTTGAGAGTTCCCCCTTGTGATTTCTCTCCGTTCTTCCCCATGTTCATCGTGTTCTTAGTTGGGATCCGCTCCTTTCGTGAAAGATCGGCCGTATAGGGTTCCACCCTACATCATCTTGGTATCAGAGCCAACTTGTCTCATGATCATGTTGGTATCGTGAGCCACGTTGATCACGATTTCGGAGCCTCCCCTCTTCGTTTTCTAGCTTGATTTTGTTGTGTTCTTGCCCAAATTCGAAAATCCCCACCAAAAATACCCCAATTTTTTTTGTGATTTGTTGGTATGATAAAGTTTTGTTGGATTTGATCCATGGATTTGCTTGGTTCCGAGTGGATCTAGCATTTCCCCAAGTTTCCCCACTTATCATCCATGAAATCTCCTCAATTTTGCCCCCAAAATCCCAAAATTCTGCCCAAAATCGCGTCCCGGAGCTCAAATCCCGCGTTGACCCCGACCCACCGGACGACCGCCACTTTACGGACGTCCGGACCTCCCTTGAAGCACTGGTCGTCCGTCATCCACCGAAGGACTGGAACCACCCAACATAACCAAATTATCGGATTTCCGAGCTCACCGGACCTGCGTCCATTTCCGGACGCCCGCTACCTGTACATATCAACTTCGGCTGATTCTTGTTTCGTCCGTAACTAATTCATCCGAACTCCGATTTTTACGTTCTTTAGCTCATTTTGAAGCTATTCACATACCCCTTCCCACAAAAATACCACCAACATTATTTGACTCCATAAAATTTTGTGAATTTTGGCATCTTTGCCTAGGGCTTCCACCACATCATCCGCTACACCACCTCCGACTTCCGCAACCTACCCCTTTTTGTTCCATATCGCATTAGTGGTTGCTTGAGTAGTGATTCGAGTCTCCTGAGGTGTTTCGGCTACTTAGGGATGGTTTCTTCTTCATCAACCACCACCACCACTTCCGCATAGGCTTACCCAACATACACTTCCACCCCAACTTAACCCAATTTTGTTTGAGCTTGTTTGAGTTGTGGCTTGTGTCTCCTAAGGTGTTTCGGCTACTTAGGGACGGTCACTTCAACATCGCCTCGCATAACCCATCATTGCATCACCACCGCTTTCCGCTACCACCATTTGACATTTGTCATTTGAGATTTTGAGTTCGCGGTTTTTCCGTTTCCTAAGGTGTTTCAGCTACTTAGGGACGAGTCTCCATCATCTTGTATCTACATCAAGAACACCGCCACTTATCATCACAAAGGACGGTAACCTCGACGACACCATTGTAAATTCCCCTTGCAATTGCATTGTTAACCCCTAGCCCATTTTGCGTCACTTGCCTATCAAGACTAGCCATTTGAGTATTGCCGGCAACGTTACTTGTGCACATTAGTGATCATTGATCTACACCATCCATTGCATACATCCCATATCATATTGGTATCATATCATCTCTTGTGTCACAGGTTTGTTCGCGCATTTACACAGTTGCTATCTTGGTTTGTGCATTGTGCAAAAGTGGCCATACAAAAAAAGAAGAAGAATAAAGCTTTTAAGCAAAAGAGCAAAGAGCTTGTAAGCAATAGCCATAACATCTTACCACATTGCATAAGATTGTCATATCTGATCATCTTGGATCAAACACTGGGAACCATACATACATAGCATATTTGGGATAGAAAGTTTATCCATTTTGCATCTTATAGGTTGTGAACAAGTGTCGTATCTGCCTATTGAGCAATCGTGCTAGCGTCTCTCTTGAGTTGTGCAACACGAGCGTTTTCCGTGGATTCCACATTTTGTGCTCTTTCCTTGGTTGCACGACCCCATTTATCTATCCGTGTGTGCGTTTCTGTGTGCCATTCATTGCTATTGGCCTACTTGTTTCACTTGTGAATTTGTGAATCTCTTTCAACATTATTGACTCTTGCTAGCATTTTGCATTACATTTTTGTGTCACTATCCTCACCGAGCTACTCCATAAGCTTTAGTTAGTAGGTGTGAGTACCAATTCCACTATTCTTTCATCTCACATTGAGTGAAACGGGATACATCCTCAACTTTGGGAAAAGGTAACTTGGTATTGTTTATCTCATTTCCTAGTCACCTCTACTCGAGTCTTGTGATGGATAGGCAAGGCATTTCACTTTCGGTCTACAACAACAACGACGAGCTCGATGCCACGAAAAACTCCACCGACGCCAAGATGCATGCTCAAATGGAGGAGATCAAAGCCCTCATCAAGTCCTACAAGCGATCTTCCTCATCTTCAAGAAGACGTTCAAGAGCACATGCTTCCGAGCTACCATCTCCGGCAAGATCACATAGCCATCAACACCATCACCAACAAGAACGTGACGGTCAAGAGCTCAACACCAACAACCGCTCAACGACTTCACCATCTCCCTTGGCATCTTCGCCAAGCGACTTCAAGGCATCTTCGCCTACGGACATACGACATCTTCGCCAACAAGCACCTCAAGACTACGCTCAAGAGAAGCTCCCCAAGCTCAAGTCCGCGACTTCCACGAGCTACTACGACCTCGACACCGACCATGAGATTCCTTTCTATGGGACTCAAGAACCCGAGGAGTATCTCGAGTGGGAGCGCCTAATGGACGACTACCTCAAGCTACATCAAGTTCCTCCCGAAGATCAAGTGAAGTGCGCCTCAAGAAACTTCCACGAATATGCGTCGACATGGTGGCTTCACGCACCTTCGGAGACCTACGACATGAGTTGGCCCAAGACGAAGAGAGCTTTGCGGCGAGAGTTTGTGCCTCCAACCTACACGGAACAACTTCTACGCCAATTGGAGAACACCACCCAAGGTTCCAAGTCCATCGACGAGTACTTCAAGTAGATGAAGAAAGCCTTGCGATGAGCCGGCGTGGACGACCCCATGTCGATGAAGTTCCACTTCATGATGGGATTGAACATTGACATCTCCAAGACTATCTTCCTCAAGAACTACAAGTCCCTCGATGACAACTACATTGGTGCTCTCAAGGCGGAACAAGAACTCATGAAGGCCAAGGTTTCTCCACCCCAAACTCACTTCACGACGACCAAGCTCCATAAGAACGAGCATGAGGATAGTACCACCAAGATGTCCAAGCCCGACGAGTGCTATGACGATGCTCCCAAGTTCGAATTCACCGCCATCCCTCTTTGTGGCATTGATGATGCCGAGTCTCCTTTGACTCTTTTTCAAGACGGTGCGACGACGAGTACGACTATGGAGACCTTCAAGGACCAAGCTTTGGAGGTGAACGACAAGGTGGCGAGCAATGATGATGCTTCCATCTTAGGAGGCGAGCGTGATGATGTGCCATCTTCGGCCTTCATCCACGGCGATGATGACGAGATGATCGAGCATGGTATTTTCCCTTCGGTCACGGAGGAGAGCGATCATGTGCCATCTTCGGCCTTCATCCACCGCGACGGCGATGAGATGGTTGAGCATGGGGACTTTCCCTTCAACCACGATGACGTATGATGACTTGAGTGACTTGTGTCACCATATTGAGAGTGAGAGCGAGTTCACCACTAGCCCCATCTATGATGAGTTGCCCCAATTCCCATGTGAGGAGAGCCACAACCCCCACCACTTGAGTGCGATGAGTGACTCCACCATATGTGACATGAGTGCACCTACATTGAGGGAGTGAGTGAACCACCACATAGAGAGAGTGTGATAGTTGATAGGTATTGTGAGGCCATTTGCATTTCTAACAACTTGACCTCTACCTCTATTGTGTCTTCTCATTTGGTGCTAGGGCCCATATATGATGACGCGTCGATACTCGACGACTTCGTCCTCCCTTTGGACAAGACGATGGCCATGGTAGAATATGATGCACCCCCCACATGGTTCCATCGAGATGAAGATGACCACCATTTGGTCTTTCCCACCTCACCTACACCACTTGAGTGGAATGAACAAGGTAACATAGGTGAAGGTGATGCTCTAGTCCCACTAGTGGACATTCTTGACATTGATTGCTTGCATGATGTTGATCCACCTATTTCCATGCTTCATGCTAGTGAGACTTTCCCATGCGATGATTTACCCATTTATGATGAGTTTGATGATTGCCATGTGGAGTCTATTAGTTGTGATGCCATGTTACATAGGATTTCTTGTGATAATTCTTTAGGTCACATCATGTTTGACAACCCGCTTGACTTGTCATATGCTATGAATAAGATCAATCATATGTCATATTTACAATCTCTTCGTAGTGACTATGCATATGCCATTCAAATGAACCCAATTTACACATATGGCATAGATGAAAAGCCCATGGTTATTGGCATTTGTTTTTCTTGTGATGATATTGATATGCTCCCTTTGCATCATTTATCTCATATTCCATGCCATGACCAACTAGCTTCGGATATGCATTGTTTTGGATGTTGTCCATTTTCTCCATATGACATTTCCGCTATTGCTCATGAGGAGACCCCATAGTTTCCTCATACATGTTAGGAGATTTTGATTCATCCTATCCATTGCATGATCCCAATACTTGTGTGCACAATATGCTTCCCATGAATGAAAATGCTATTGATGTGCCATATACTTGTATGCTAAATTTGCATACCCATCATGTCATACATAATAACTATTCTTTCATGATGGATGACATGTTCTTATATCATGCATCAAATTTCTTTGAGCGATGCTTACCTTGTGCTAACTCACACATGCACATACACATCATGATGGATGATGTGTACATTTACCACGCGCACAATTTCTTTGGTTTGTGTCTCTTTTGTGTAGGTACCCATGCATACTTGTCAACCTCGCAATCCCACGAGTTGACAAAACGAGCTCTAGAGAGCAATGATGACTTGGGATCCCATGGATTGTTTTTCCCATCGCTCTCTTCACGCAAAGACTTCGCGCATCTCTTCTACATGTCCCTCACTTGGCTATGGGTTGTTGTCCATTACATATTATATGCCCATCTTGCCATGTTCATTTTGCATGATATGCTCAGTCCTATGCCTTTGACATGCATTTGTGCCATTCTTTGCATTACACATGATGATTGATTCTAGTACTTGTATGTGTATTTGCAAGCTTGGTGGAGATATTGCTTGCTATTGCCATGTTTGCTTTGTACCCCATGCCTATGATGATACTATGGTCTTGCTTTGTGTTCGTGCTTGCGATATGTCATGTGCACTGTCTATTCCTATTATTTGCTCACATGACATGATTGCCATGATTTCACCTAGTGTGTTGCATCTTCGCTCCACTAGTTTACGCGACTTGATTACTATGCTTGCTTATGTTGCACCATCGATGATTTATACTTGCTCCTTTCATGCCGTTGATGACAACTATCTACATGCTTCGCACATGATTGTTCTTGCTTCTTATCATATACCTCCATGTGTTGCCTCTCTCATGCTATATGATTTTCCATGTATTGAGTGCAATTATGCCTTTCGTCTTGATAATGAGTTTTCCCCCATAGCATTCTCACATATGTTTGGAGATTTTGACATATTTCTTGTGAAGCATGTTTGTCTTACCTGTTTGCACCATATACCTAGTGCCATGAATATAGCCGTTGTTGCATCATATTATTCATGTACTTGCCCTCCTAATGGTTATGTTCAAGAGAAGAGAACCATCATGATGGATGATGTGTTTATCTACCATGCACATACGTTCTTTGTTTTGTTGTGTGCATGTGTAGGATACTTGGACTTTGTGTCGACTTCCACCTCACGTGAGTTGACCATTCGAGCTCTTGAGAGCGAGCCTCATCCATTCTACCACGACTCGCTTCTACACCACATTTGCTTGCGCTTCGGCATTGTGAAGAATGCACAAGGACATGCCTTCAAGGTGACATCTTTCTTGATCATGGATATTGCAGATCATACTACTTGTGTTGCTTGCACCGTGAGACTTATTGGTCATCTTGGACCACTTGATTGCGCACTTGTTAGAGATCTTGCTTTGACTTGCCATTTTCACATTCCCATGCATCATGATATATATGCCTTGTGTGTTGCATCCAATTCTTGGATTACTTGCTCCTATCATATGTTTGGTTGCAACAATGTCACTTCTTCACATATGCCATGTCCCATTGCTTATCACATGATTGACTTGATTTCCTCACACGTGATGAACAATTGTTCTTTCTATTGTGTTGAGTGCCATACTATCTTCACCACACCCTATGCACATTATGCTTGCATTGTCTTGCACTTGACTCATGTGTTTAGACATTTCATTTTATTTGGTGTTGTGAATGCTTCTTATGCCTACCATAGACCTTTCATTGACCAATTTTTGAATTCTTGCTACGAACTTGAGGTAGATGCTTATTATATTGTCACACACATTGGCATCACTACCTCACATCTACATGCTTGTCCCCATGATATCTTTGCTTGTGCTCAATTTATATGCTTAAATTCCATGCCACACTTCTTTGTCAAACCATATGTTATGCTTGATGACAACACTTGTTGGGTGAATCGCCGCTTGAATGCTTGGTTTTGCACTAACGCTAACCACATTTGTTTTTCCAAGTGTTTGTTATCCTTGCTCCTTTTGAAGGAACCACGAGACGGTGCGACATTGGAGAGTGCCCATTTCGAGCTTCAAGATGACGAGAACTTGGTGATCGACTACTCCTACACGGCGACGCCATCTCTTTCCCATGGTGATTTGGTTTTCAATCCGAGGTTGGATCTTTTCCAAGGGGGAGGGGATGATGCAGAGCATCCTACGGTCATCACCATGTCAAGAGTCTGTTTGGCAAGTGACACGCGCGACCTCTACTTCTCATACATAAAGGTGAATCTTCAACTTTACACGTGTTCACTTGACCCCTTCGAGGATGGTATACTACTTGACACTCCACCCGTGTGCATGCATAGGTATCGCCGGAGCTTCACGGACGACGAGGAGAAGCGCAAGCGACAAGGAACAACTACACCATCCGCGAGGGAAGCATGGAAGAGAAGACGGAAGAAACGAAGCTGCTACATGCTACAGCCACCGGACGACCGGTCGGGACCGGACGTCCGACGCCTGGAAGCCGCACCAGCCAGAAGGTCCAGCCAACTCCGGCTACAGCACCTCCCAGCGAGCGGACATCCGGCCCCCACTGGATGACCGGTAATATTAACGGATGTCCGAAGATACCGGACGACCGGAGTCCCTTCACAGAACGGTTCTAGCGGACATCCGACGACTAGCGACGACCGGTCGCTCCTGAGACACCGGACGACCGCTACCCACCGGAAGACCGGTACCTGCCTGTGCGTAGTCGCGGGCCTTTGGCCTTGTATCCTGAGGGAGTCCTGGATTAGGGGGTGTCCGGATAGCCGGACTATACCTTCGGCCGGACTCCTGGACTATGAAGATACAAGATTGAAGACTTCGTCTCGTGTCCGGAAGGGACTTTCCTTGGTGTGGAAGGCAAGCTTAGAGATACAGATATGTAGATCTCCTACCATTGTAACCAACTCTGTGTAACCCTAGCCCTCTCCGATGTCTATATAAACCGGAGGGTTTTAGTCCGTAGGACGAACAACAATCATACCATAGGCTAGCTTCTAGGGTTTAGCCTCCTCGATCTCGTGGTAGATCTACTATTGTACTACCCATATCATCAATATTAATCAAGAAGGAGTAGGGTTTTACCTCCATCGAGAGGGCCCGAACCTGGGTAAAAACATCGTGTCCCTTATCTCCTGTTACCATCCGCCTAGACGCACAGTTCGGGACCCCTACCGAGATCCGCCGGTTTTGACACCGACATTGGTGCTTTCATTGAGAGTTCCTCTGTCGTAGTGACCCGACCTCGAGACGGTCAAGCCTTCGTGTTCTTGTGCCATCCTCGGATCAGATATCTTTGGCACACACAAGACATCAATGTATATATCAAAGTGCAATCACATGTATAAATAATGTAAAATGATATATACCTCATAATACTCAGCGGAAACAATCAAACGGGTGTGGAGTCCCATCAACGCCATCGGCAGGTTGAGTGTAGACCGTAACCCAGTATCGTAACTCTTACTGTCGAGGAAATATCTGCAACATGATACGTTGCAGCCGTGTAGGTCAAGACATTGAATGTACCGCAAGATCACAACATGAATAAACAGATGGTAAAACTATACAATATGCAATTTGGCTTTGTGGCTCAGATTCGAGTTTTGTTTGCGTAAAAGCTGATTTATTTTCCCTACATCAAAGGAATAAATGAAATCTGTACTATGGAGTTTTCTATCATGACATGGTTCCGCCAACCGATGTCTCATAGCCCAAATTCATCATAAGTTGCCCACAATTAAGTTATCAGTCCGGTGTTGAGAGTTCCAGATAGATCCAAGTCCAGATGCTCAAATTGTCCGTGAATCGGGACACGGCTAATCGATTAGGTTTTAACCCTCTGCAGAGGTTTGTACACTTTACCCGCAAGATTCGATCCTCTCTTTACGCTCTCGCACTTCGAGAATGTTTGAGAACAAGATGACCAAACATGGTCTTCCAAAGAGTTCCTCGACCACCGTCCGTACTCAACCCATCCTACCGTAGTTCTACATCTGCTAGTACCGTCCCAGCCAGAGTCACAACTAAGGTCAACCAAGCCAGAGCCCATAATGACTTGTGGTTGCACAGTAAGCTTCCGGCATGAAGTATTCTTCCGTCTCTTTGAGTCTGGGTGAAGCTTTCAAGATGTCATGGCGCTTCTCCATGCATCCCGCCAACCACTGGGTTCTCCAGGTGCCCGTCAACCGTCCTTCACCCAAAGAGTGTGTATTGAAATCCTGTCTCGAGTCTTGAAGTCTTGAGGTCTTGAAGATGCAGTCCTTGCAGATTCCATCATGGAGTTGTCGTCATTGACGAGAATCCTCCATTCTCACACCATTCGAGCACTCATACCAAACCCCGCCTACTATAGCGTAGCATTAAAATAAAATATCGTCCCGGCTTGGTAACAGGGGAAGGGTTCCTACCTCATGCATACTACTCAACTACAAGGATTCAATAACACTCTTGAGGGTGGTTGCAAAGATGTCACTAAATGCAATAAAACATAGGTATGAAAGCATGGTCAAAGTGAACTTGCACGGTGATGTTGACGAAGAAGAATTATCGTTCTCAAGAAATAACTTGATAGACTACTCGTCACTCTCGATGAAATCTATATAACAAACATATCATTCACATAAGCACTCACACTAACAATCAAAACAAAAGAGAGAGCGAATAAGAATCCGAAGGAACTTCAAATAAAACTAGGAGTCTTCTTCTACAACATTCACAAAAATAGTTTTGTCTAACGGAAAATAAAACACTAAAATAACAGAGAATAAAATATAAATTTAGTTAAGACAAAGAAAAAAATAAAGAATTTTTTCATAAAGCTATTTTGAAAGTATTTTCAATTGGGAGTTAAAACAGTAGAGAAATCCATTGCAAGTTATTAGCGAACTTGAATTGATTTCACGATAACAAAATAAAAATAAATATAAAAACTTGTTGAACACCTACTGTTTAACTAATAGAAACCAAACATAAACTTTCTGAAATATAAAATAAAATAATTTAAAACAACTATAGAAAAGAAGTAGCTATAATTCAATAGAACTAAAACAGAATTTGTTTTACATGAAACAATAAGCTAAAATACTCAAACAATTTTGAAGTTTTTACCACTGGTAAATATGATCACTAGTGATCAGTAGAAAAAGAATCAAATAAAAATCTATTTTAAACTCCCGAATAAGCAAAACAAGCTTTAATTCAAATCTGATCTAACTCAATTTTATAAATCCAAACATAGACAAATTATATATTTTTTGAAACTACAAGAAAATTGTGATCTAACGCAAAAAGAATCAGCATCATTCGACTTCTAGATCAAAAGTTATAAGCTAAACAAGAACGGAACTAAATCTGTTACGGAAATAAATCTGAAAACGAAAACGGAGTTACCTGTACGTGAGGCAGAGATGGCAGGAAGGAGACGGCGATGTGGAGGGCTGCTCGGCGAGGGGGCGAGGTCGCCAAGAGGGTGGGGTGGCGGAGGAGGGGTCGGCGCTGGGGAGGTGGCGCTGGGCAATGGGAGGTTCCAGGAGAGCTCTGGTGAGCGTTCTAGGCAGGAAAAGGAGGACGGTGGCGAGAAGGCTACGGGCAGGAGGGGCGTGGTGATGGGAAAAATGGAACGAGGAGAGGAGGGGTTTTATAGTCGGTCTCGGGAGGCGCTTGGATGGAAAGACGAGGGAGATCGGGAAGGTGGAGTTTCCTGCCTCCATGGATATGGAAAGCTTCAGAACGTGAGAGGAAACGGAGGAAGGAGATGATCTCTTGTTGGGCTAGAATAGGAAAGTGCTTAATGGGCCAGCAGGTTTTCCTAATAAAACGATTCCATTCCTATTTTTAAAATTAGGAAACTAAAACAATAAAAAGGAAATCAAATCAATTCGAATAAAGAGTTTTATATACTAAAATTATCGAAAAATAAAATGTAGATGATGAGCATTATTCCACGGCCAAAATAAAAACTTAAAAAATGTTTTCAGAAAATCCCTAAAGGCTTTATTTCTTTTTGCAAATAATTTTAAATAAAAACTTTGGTTTTTTTCTTGGCTCAATATTTTCAAAATGCCCCTGATTTTGGAGGTCATTTTCCTCCGCTCTTTCTTGCTTGCAAGAATTTATTTTTCGGGGTATTTCTCGGGAAGAAAAATAGAGAAGCAAGTGCAAATATTTGAAAGAATTAAATTGCAAAAACTCCGTTCAAATTCTTTATAGTTGAAGAAGTCATGTCATCTTCTCTCATTGATTTTAATAGGATGAATTTGAATTTACCGGAGAAGGGGAAAGTCATTTTATTCCCTCTCTTTCAAAAGTTTTTGAAAAGGTTCAAATTTCACTCAAGTTTAATTCACTCAAGCAAACAAACAAACAATTCAATTAATTATATTAACATTCCAAAATTTGGGATGTTACATGTCGTCACTTTTAGGCCCGATGGCTCCTCCGATCATCAACAGTGATGCGGTCCAGGGTGAGACTTTTCTCCCCGGACAGATCTTCGTATTAGACGGCTTCGCACTGCGGGCCAATTCGCTTGGCCATCTGGAGCAGATCGAAAGCTACGCCCTTGGCCATCAGGTCAGGTTTGGAAGTTTGAACTACACGGCGGACGTCCGCGGAGACTTGATCTTTGACGGATCTGAGCCGCAGCAGAGCGCGCTGCACTGTCTCGATGGGCACGATTTAGCTCTGCCGCCGAACAGTGCCCTGGAGGCCGCACCCGTATCCGCTCCGAACCCTAGCTCGGAGCCGATCGCGCCGATCGAGGACGGGTGGCTAAACCCCACCTCGGGGGCTGCGAGCTCGACGGCTTTTGAGCCAAACATCAGCCTTATCCTCTGCGAATCCAGTGACTCCAAGGTGCCGTACTCCCCTCCGGACTCCGAGCCCTCCGCGCCCCTGCCAATCGAATCTGATTGGGCGCCGATTATGGAATTCACCGCCGCGGATATCTTTCAGCACTCGCCCTTCGGCGACATTCCGAATTCACTCAGGTCTCTCTCTTTGTCAAGAGAGTCCTCGCCGGATTATGACCAGCAGGATTGGGATGCGGACGACGAAGAAATTCGATGCCCACCCACCACCCACTTTGTAGCCACTGTCGATAATTTAAACGACGTGCTCGACTTCGACTCCGAAGACATCGACGGTATGGACGACGATGTAGGAGACGAACATGAACCAGCGCATGTAGGGCACTGGACAGCCACCTCATCTCATGATGTATACATGGTGGACACACCTAAAGGAAGCGACGTCGAGGAACACAGGGATGCAACGAGGGATCGTTCACTCGAAAAGAAATCAAAGCGGCGACGTAAGCGCCGCTCCAAGCCCCGCCTCACAGAGACAGCAGCCATACTGACCCAGCCACAGAGCAGGACGAGCCGACGGACGATGAACATGCCTCCGAGCAACCGTCCGAACAGGGCAACTTGGATAAACAAACCAAACAGCCCGTCTCCGGCGAAAACAACAGTCCGGACGACCTTACGCCGGATAAGCTCATGGAGCAGAAGAACCTCCACAAAAGGCTCGTCGCCACTGCGCGTAGCCTGAAAAAGCAGAAGCGGAAGCTCAAAACTGCGGAAGATGCACTCAGAATCAGATGGAGCAAAGTACTCAACACCGCAGACAAATACGGCGGCAGTCGCCGCACAAAAAGCTATCCGAAGCGAAGGCTACTGCCTGAATTTGACGAGGAGGCCTTAGAGCCCCCGCAATCAAAAAATAAGAAAGCCACCCAGTCGGATAGACGACCCATGGCCAGCATAGAGCGGCAAGCGGCGCCGCACACAAGCCGGCATGCGATCCACTCAAGGATTTGCATCAAAAGGATGGCCCAGCCAGATCTATCTATGGGCCAAGAAAGCAAGCTCTAGTAAGCAATGCAACACAACAAATATCCGAACATCACGGCACACCCAAATACAGGGGTGCCGCACAACCCCTATGTTTCATCGATGAGGTGCTGGACCATGAATTTCCAGCGGGATTCAAGCCCGTAAACATAGAGGCGTACGATGGAACAACAGACCCTGGAGTCTGGATCGAGGATTATATCCTCCACATACACATGGCAGAGGAGATGACCTCCACGCCATAAAATACCTACCCCTCAAGCTCAAGGGGCCAGCCCGACATTGGCTTAAAGGCCTTCCCGGAAACACCATTGGAAGTTGGGAAGAGCTCGAGGATGCTTTTCGAGCAAATTTTCAGGGGACCTATGTCCGCCCTCCGGATGCAGACGATCTAAGTCATATAACTCAACAGCCCGGAGAGTCAGCCCAGAAATTCTGGAACAGATTTCTTACTAAAAAGAATCAGATAGTCGACTGTCCGGACGCCGAAGCCTTAGCAGCTTTCAACACATAGCGTTCGAGACAAATGGCTCGCCAGACACCTCGGCCAAGAAAAGCCAAGAACAATGGCCGCATTAACAAGCCTCATGACCCGCTTTTGCACGGGAGAGGACAGCTGGTTGGCAAGATGCAGCACCAGCGATCCAAATACATCCGAAGTCAGGGATGGAAATGGGAAACCGCGACGCAACAAGGACCAGCGCCGGAATAAGGGAAACAGCCCAAAGAGCACGGCAGTCAACGCCGGATTCAAAAGCTCGCGGCAGAATCAGAAAAAGCCGCCCCTCAAGGATAACAGGGACGAGCTATCAAACGTAAACAAAATCTTGGACAAGATATGTCAAATACACAGTACTCCCGGGAAGCCTGCAAACCATACCCACAGAGATTGTTGGGTCTTCAAGCAATCCGGCAAACACGCCGAACACAAGGGGCTTGACACACGAAGTGAGGACGATGACGAACCCCACAAGCAGAGCACCAGGAAACAAAAAAAATTCCCACAAGAAGTCAAAACAGTAAACTTACTTCACGTGACGAAAAGAGTGGCACCTATAGAGATATGCGCCATACGGCCTATCCCAAAGGAGTCTCGCCGCTGGTTGTTAAAACCGATCACCTTTGACCATCAGGATTACTCTAGAAGTATCCGGAAAGCAGGCTGGACTGCCTTGATATTAGATCCAATAATCGACGGACTCCACTTTACACATGTCCTGATGGACGGCGGCAGTGGTTTAAACCTGCTATATCAAGACACAATCCGCAACATGGGGATAGACCCAACAAAAATTCGCCATAGCAACACTTCCTTTCAAGGAGTAACGCCAGGCCCGGATGCCCACTGCATGGGCTCTCTCCGGCTAGAGGTTATGTTCGGCTCCCCCGACAACTTCCGTCGCGAAAAGCTAACCTTCCATATCGCCCCATTTTCAAGCAGCTATCAAGCATTACTGGGACGTGAAGCTTTCGCCCGCTTTAACGCAATACCGCATTATGCACCTCTTACGCTTAAGATGCCCGGTCCACGAGGCATCATCTCATTAAAGGGAAAACATTGAGTGCGCCTCCCGCGCGGAAGACTGTGCGGCTGCCTTGACAGCCCCACACTAAAACGGCTTCACCAGCCAAAACACCTAAACAGGTCGTTAAGACCACGGACACGGCTAGACGAGTCCGGCATAAACATACAATTGATGAAGGCCTACTAGCCGTATACCCCTGTACTAGGGGCTCCGTGCATATAAGACAAGAGACAATAAAGCTCAATTTTACCCATTTCGAATTATACTTTGTTTATTTAGTATAACTTACGTTTGGCACGATCTTTTTTCAACTAAGTTCCTCTCTTTTACAGATGAACACCGTGCTACGCCCGTCCAGGATACGGCACAACGGAGACACAAGCGCAGACGTGCAGCAGGGACCCGTTCCAAGGATTCTTTTCAGATTAAGACCCTGTGTAAACCTTTTTTACTGTCTCTTGTTGATACACATCCCATGGTTACTTGGTATAACCGAGGAGGAGGCTGGCGTTTTTGGCATGTGGCCACGTCAGAATTTTGCACGTACCTAGACACTAGGGGCTTATTACTAAGGGCGTTGTCCCGCCCGCCCTCATAAAGACCGAATACCTTAGGGAGTGTTCGGCGTCGCGAGTTTGGCCTTATATGCATCAGCTCCGAATAATGTCTTTGGTCAAATGTTGGGTTTGCCCGGCTCCTGTGTTTTGCTGCCTTACGTTCCGCTCTATCGGGTAAGGCGGCACCAGGAGAACTACTGCGATTGTGCCCCGGTTCGGCAAGGCGAGCACCTCAGTAGAGAAAGCCGAAAACTGACTGTCATGATATAGCATGAGACTGGTCAACCACTCGATGACCTACCGGAATCTTTAGGATTCCTCTACATTAATGAAGGGCCGTTTCCCGGCCAGGCACATACGCGCCCCGAGTTCGGACGAGCGCAGGCGCCACCAGGGGCTATATAGTAGCCTCACTGTCAAACTCCTATGGCTAAGGGAAAGTGATAAAGCATCATAGTCCGATTGCCTAGTGCACCGTGCTATCACCTCCTTTGTAGGACCAAGACGTTGGATCAAGTGTGAAAATGCGCCTTCTGCGAACACCCCCGCATTATTTGCGTGGGGGCTGAAAGCGATTTACTGCCATCTTTCAGATTTTATATATATATATATATATATATATATATATATATATATATATATATATATATATATATATATATATATATATATATATATATATATCTTAAACGTCCGCACAGGAGGTATTATAATACTTGCAGGCACAAGTATAAAAAGCTTCTACAATTTATCAAAACATTGTTTTACAATAATATATGCTATTCGAACATAGTATCCTTCGAGCACTGCGTCTCTATTAAACGAGCGCCTTGCAGAACTTCCTGAAAATAGTGCTCGGCAGGTACTCGGCTTCCGTCCGAGTCTTGGGATGCAACAGCGGTGGTCTCCATCTCCGCCCAGTATGTCTTGACACGGGCAAGGGCCATCCGTGCACCCTCTATGCACGCTGACCTCTTCATCGCATCGATATGCGGCACCGCACCAAGGAACTGCTGCACCAAGTTGAAATAACTTTTCGGCTCTGGCCTCTCCAGCCACAGATGACTCATGACATACTTCATGGCGAGTCCGGACAACCTATTTAGCTCGGCCCATTCGGCCAAACGATCGGCTAATGACAGTGGATGCTCTGGATTGTGGAACTGCGACTAGAAGAGCTTTTCCACTTCGCGATCTTCTTGATCTCGAAAGTGTTCGGCCGCATCTGCGGCACTCGCTGCCAAATCCAGATAGGTGTCCGCCATACTCCACATCCGGTCTAACGGAGCATGTTTAGGATCACAGAACTTCCTCCGCAGCATAAAGGGCTTTCCAGCCGCGATATCTCCGGCTTGACGTAGCTCCTCCTTCATAGCTCTCATCGCCCGATCTTCTTTTTCAAGAAGCTTGCAACGATCAGCAGCGCTCTTCAGCTTCACGGCCATCTCGGCCATTTCCTTCTTGCTTCGGCACTGAGCAGCCTGTTCGGCTTTTAGCTCTTCAATTGCCTTTTCGGCAGCCGCATCACTTTTTTTGGCTTGCTCCTTGGCCCGGGCAAGTTCCGCCCGAAGGTTCTCCATGGCAGCGGCACCATCTGCATTAAGCGCACATATTGTAAGATACTTGCATCAAGCTCCTCTTACCAGGTGTCTCCAGAGAAGTTACATACCTTGTGCCTCGTCAAGCCGCTTGTTGACAAGCGTGATGTCGGCATCTGCCACGTCAAGTTGCCGCTTTAGCTCGGCAAATTCATCAGTCCGGCTGGCCACCGGACACTTCGCCACCTACATATGAAGGCGGCACATTAGACCTGGGATTATAATCCTCTGCGCGCCGTCACTTTTGAAAACGCACCGAGTCTCAGGGGCTACTATCTACACACGGCGCATCTTATTTATGCGCAACTGTCAAAAAGGGTACATTATTTCGCGTACCTCAAAACCTGTCAGCAAACTCCTGACGGCCTCGTGCAATCCGCTCTCTGCGGATGAAATCCTCTCAATCACCGTACCCATCAATGCACGGTGCTCCTCTGAGATAGATGCTCGCCCTAGCAGATCCTTCAGCTCCTCCGACCGCGCACCGGACGGTGCCGGACTCGTCCGATGGCCCTTTTCGAAGGCCGGACACGGAGGGCTTTGGGGGCCCATATGACTACCTTACGGCCCTGCCGGATTCGGAGAAACCCTCCGCGATGATACCTCAGGGTCGCCTGCCTCGCAAGGCGGTACGGCAGGGGGAGGCGTTCCGCTCTCCATCATCTCCTAAGAAGATCCTCAAGACGAGCTCACGAGAAGGGCCGAGGACCGAGCTACAAGGTACATTTTCGGTTACTTTTCTCAGATATAAAGCAAGGATTCCTCTCATTTCTTAAAAAGAAAACTCCTCTCTATTTACGGCTCGGTGGAGGGCTGATCCCCTTGAGGGCATAATTCGGCCGAAGTATCCCCCGGTGCAGGACCCTCTGACGAAGATTTCTTCCCCCGCTTTGAGGCCATGGTCTCCGGGTCTTCAGAGGCGGTCCTCTTCTTCCCCCGAGGAGAGGAATTTTCGATTCCTCCCTTCCGAACAGCCTCCTTCGAGGAGGCCGTAGCTTCCTTGTCCCCTCCTTCGCTTTCCTCCGAAGGCACAACCTCCAACATCCTGACTAGCACGGGATCCGGCGTGGTCTCGGGGAGGGGGGCCGGACACCTGATTAGCTTTGCTTTCTCTATCCATTCCTGTTTAAAGGCCAGCTCTTTTAAGGGCAATTTTATGATAAATATACAGATAGCGAGTCCGGGCACAAGGCTACTTACTTGAGTATCCGGGCGATTGCAGCTCAGACCTGCGTCCTCGGTCAAGTACGGACACATTGCTAGTGATCCGAAGAACAATTTGTACATCTCCACGGGCGTCGCGCCCATAAAATGTTGGAGAGCTCATGGTCCCTCCGGATTGAACTCCCACAGGCGGAGGGGGCGACGTTTGCAGGGCAGAACTCGGCGAATCAGCATAACCTGTGTCACCACGACCAGTCTGTTGTCTCTTTCTAGGAGATCTCAAATGCGGCCCTGCAACAAGGGCACGTCCTTAGACGGCCCCCAGTCCAGTCCTTTATTGACCCATGACGCTAGCTGCGGTGGGGGACCCGAGCGGAAGGCAGGTGGCGCCACCCACTTGGTGCCCCTGGGAGCGGTGATATAAAACCACTCTCATTGCCATGAGCTGGACTCCTCTTGAAAAGGGCCCTCAGGCCATGGAGCATCAGCATTATTGCTTATAACAGCGCCTCCGCACTCCGCGTGCCGTCCCTCGATCATCTTTGGCTCTACTTTGAAGGTCTTGAGCCATAGTCCGAAGTGAGGAGTAATGCGGAGGAAGGCTTCACACACGACGATGAATGAGGAAATATGGAGGATGGACTCCGGAGCTAAGTCGTGAAATTCCAGCCCATAATAAAACATCAGCCCTCTCACGAAGGGGTTCGTCGGGAAGCCTAGCCCCCGGAGGAAGTGAGACATGAACACCACGCTCTCACCTGGCTTGGGAGTGGGAATGACCTGCCCTTGAGCAGGCAGCCTATGCGAGATTTCGCCGGTCAAGAACCTGGCCTCTCTCAACTTTAGCACGTCCTCCTCCGTAACGGAGGAGGGCATCCATCAGCCTCGAAGGTCGGAACCGGACATTGTCGAAGGTCCGAAGCGCCTGAAATCTGGAGCCTTGGGTGTTGGAATCCGAGGCGAAGGGCGAACTTGATTGAGATCGAAAGAAAGGAGTAAGGCCTTGGTCTCTTAATAAGAGGTTGAATACCAAGGTCCCTCCCCGTAACCGTTTGGGACTCGCCTTTGATCGAGAAAACATGCCAACGGGTACGACTGGGTTACCCACGTCCGTATTGATGAGAATCCCGTAAATAAAGGGGACACGATCTCTGCTTCGATAGTACGTGCCAAGGAAACCGCCTCGCAAAACGCGCTGAGGTGGGACAGTAAAAACGATTTGAATAAAGGCTTGGCCGTGGTGTGATGTCACGCTATGGAATACGTCAGCAGATTAGATTTGTGTAAATATTATTCTCTCTACGGCAATATGTGGAATTTATTTTGCAGAGCCGGACACTATCCTTGTGTTCAAAATCTTCTATGAAGTACTTGGAGGAGGAACCCGCCTTGCAATGCCGTAGACAATTTGCACGCCGGACTCGTCGTCATTGAAGCCTGGTTCAGGGGCTACTGAGGGAGTCCTGGATTAGGGGGTGTCCGGATAGCCGGACTATACCTTCGGTCGGACTCCTGGACTATGAAGATACAAGATTGAAGACTTCATCCCGTGTCCGCAAGGGACTTTCCTTGGCGTGGAATGCAAGCTTGGCGATACGGATATGTAGATCTCCTACCATTGTAACCGACTCTGTGTAACCCTAGCCCTCTCCGGTGTCTATATAAACCGGAGGGTTTTAGTCCGTAGGACGAACAACAATCATACCATAGGCTAGCTTCTAGGGTTTAGCCTCCTTGATCTCGTGGTAGATCTACTCTCATACTACCCATATCATCAATATTAATCAAGCAGGAGTAGGGTTCTACCTCCACCGAGAGGGCCCGAACCTGGGTAAAAACATCGTGTCCCTTGTCTCCTGTTACCATCCGCCTAGACGCATAGTTCGGGACCCCCTACCCGAGATCCGCCGGTTTTGACTTGCATGAAATATTTTGGTATACCCTCCCGTGGCAGCGGGGTACATAAGGAAACTAAGGGATATTAAGGCCTCCTTTTAATAGAGAACCAGAACAAAGCATTAACACATGGTGAATACACGAACTCCTCAAACTACAGTAATCACCGGAAAGAATCTCAATTATTGTCACCTTGGGGTATGTGGATCATAACACGTAGCAGGTGCACATGAATTGCAAGTTCGGATCAAGAACACAAATATATTTATGAAAACATAAAGGATTCAGATCTGAAATCATGGCACTCGGGCCCTAGTGACAAGCATTAAGCATAGCAAAGTCATAGCAAGATCAATCTCAGAACGTAGTGGATATTAGGGATCAAGCCCTAACAAAACTAACTCAGTTACATGATGAATCTCATCCAACCCATCATCGTCTAGCAAGCCTACGAAGAAATTACTCACTCCCGTCGGTGAGCATCATGAAATTGGTGATGGAGGATGGTTGATGATGACGAAGACGGAAGATCCCCCTCTCCGGAGCCCCAAACGGACTCTAGATCTAGCCTCCTAATGAAGAACAGTAAACTGCGTTGGGATTTCCCCGAAGAGGAGGGGTGAAGCAGTACAGTAGAGATAAGTATTCCCCTCAGTGAGAACCAAGGTTATCGAACCAATAGGAGAACCACGCAAACCTTCTTTATCAATACCTACACACACAAAAGCAAAAACTTGCACCCAACGCGTGCAAGAGGGTTGTCAATCCCCTTGAACTCATTACTTGCAAGGGTTAATTCTCATAGTGATGGATAGATAAATAAATTGCAAAACAAAATAAAAGTAAATAAATTGCAACAAGGTATTTTTGGTTTTTATAATATGGTAAAAGTAGACCCTGAGGCCATAGTTTTCACTAGAGGCTTCTCTCTTGAATACATAGCATATGGTGGGTGAACAAATTATTGTTGGGCAATTGATAGAAAAGCGCATAGTTATGACGTTATTCATGGAAATGATCATGTATATAGGCATCATGTTTGTGACAGGTTGACCGACTCCTGCCTGCATCTACTACTATTACTCCACCAATCGACCGCTATCCAGCATGCATCTATGGTATTAAGTTCATGACAAACAGAGTAACGCTTTAAGCAAGATGACATGATGTAGACAAAGTAAACCCAATCAATATGAATAAACCCCATTGTTTTACCCTTAATGGCAACAACATAATACGTGCCTTGCTACCCCTACTGTCACTGGGTGAGAACACCGCAAGATTGAACCCATCACAAAGCACCTCTCTCACTGAAGATAAATCAGTATAGTTGGCCAAACCAAACGGATAGATCGGAGAGAAATACAAAACTATAACAATCATGCATAATAAAGTTTAGAAAAGACTCAAATACTGGCAATGAATAATCTGATCATAAATCCACAACTCATCGGATCCCAACAAGCAAACCGAAAAAGAAGATTACATCGGATAGAACTCCAAGAAGATCGAGGAGAACTTTATATTAAAAATCAAAGAGATATAAGAAGCCATCTAGCTACTAGCTATGGATCCGTAGGTCTGTGGTAAACTAGTCATGGAACATCGAAGGGTAGCAATGATGATGTAGAAGCCCTCCCTGATCGATTCCCCTCCATAAGAGAACCGAAAAAGGCCTCCATATGAGATCGCGGAAGAACAGAAGCTTGCAGCAGCGGAAAAAGTGTTTCAAGTGGCTCTCTGGGGGTTTCCCAATATGCGAGAATTTATAGAAGTGGAATTAGGTTAGACGGAGCCATGTGGGGCCCACAAGGTAACAGGGCACACCCTACCCCTAGGGAGCGCCCTGTTGCCATGCCGTCTCCTCGCTTCCCATTTGGCCTCCTTCCGAAGCTTCTAGGGTCTCTTATGTCCAGAAAAAAATCGTCAAAAAGTTTCATAGCGTTTGGACTTCGTTTGGTACTGATTTTCTGGAAAACCAAAAAAGCAGAAAACATCAACTAGCACTAGGCACTGCCCCCTGGCCTAAACCTCGATCCATCCCAGAGTAGCCGCCGGCTGCACGGCGGATCCGAGAAAGCAACTTGACATGCCAATCCTAACAAGAATTCCACTCTTTCTGGTCATGTCCGAAACCACCTCTTGGAAAGCAGATCGAAAGCCAATCGTTTCAGAAGATGATGACCCTCTTGTTAATTGGTTAGTTCCCAAAGTTGATAGCACAAAAATGCATATAAAGCATCCAAGATTGATAATATAATGGTATGAAACAATAAAAAAATTATAGATACGTTGAAGACGTATCATGGACATGCTAAACGACAGTAATAATAACGACAACGAAGGCGACTACAATAACGACACCGCCAAGGGAAACAACCGCAACAGCCCCAAGAGTCCCCTTCTCGGCGTGTCACAACATGAGGGGGAGCCGAACAACGAGTTCGGTCCCTACGATGGGGATATCTTCAATGAGTCACTTGATAGTCTTGATAACCCACAAGTACAGGGGATCACAACAGTTTTTGAGGGTAGAGTATTCAACCCAAATTTATTGATTTGACACAAGGGGAGCCAAAGAATATTCTCGAGTATTAGCAACTGAGTCGTCAATGCAACCACACCTGAAAGACTTAATATCTGCAGCAAAATATTTAGTGGAAAAGTAGTATGGAAGTAACGGTAACGGTGGCAAAAGTGACAGTAACAGATTTGTAGCAACCATAACAGTGGCAAGGAAAAAGTAAAGAAGCAAAGATCAATATGTGAAAAGCTCATAGGCAATGGATCAATGATGGATAATTATGTTGGATGGCATTCATCATGCAACGGTCATAACATAGGGTGACACAGAACTAGCTCCAATTCATCAATATAATGTAGGCATGTATTCCGAATATAGTCATACGTGCTTATGGAAAAGAACTTGCATGACATCTTTTGTCCTACCCTCCCATGGTAGCGGAGTCCTATTGGAAACTAAGGGATATTAAGGCCTCCTTTTAATAGAGTACCGGACCAAATCATTAGCACTTAGTGAATACATGAACTCCTCAAACTATGGTCATCACCGGGAGTGGTCCCGACTATTGTCACTCCGGGGTTGCCGGGTCATAACACGTAGTAGGTGACTATAACTTGCAATATCGGATCAAGAACACAAATATATTCATGAAAACATAATAGGTTCAGATCTGAAATCATGGCACTTGGGCCCTAGTGACAAGCATTAGGCATAGCAAAGTAATAGCAACATCAATCTTAGAACGTAATGGATACTAGGGATCAAACCCTAACAAAACTAACTTGATTACATGGTAAATCTCATCCAACCCATCACGGTCTAGCAAGCCTACGATGGAATTACTCATGCACGGCGGCGAGCATCATGAAATTGGTGATGGAGGATGGTTAATGATGACGATGGCGACGGATTCCCCTCTCCGTAGCCCAAAACAGACTCTAGATCTGCCCTCCCGAGGAAGAAAAGGGCGTGGCGGCGGCTCCATATCGTAAAACTCGATGAATCCTTCTCTTTGATTTTTTTTCTTCCCGAAAGAGAATATATGGAGTTGGAGTTGAGGTCGGTGGAGGTCCAGGGGGCCCACAAGGTCAGGTGGCGCGCCCCAGGGGGGTGGGTGCGCCCCCACCCTTGTGGCCAGGGTGTGGGCCCCCTTCACTTGATTCTTTCCCTAATATTTTTTATTAATTCCAAAACTTATCTCCGTGAAGTTTCAGGTCATTCCGAGAACTTTTTATTCTACACAAAAATAACACCATAGCAATTCTGCTGGAAACAGCGCCAGTCCGGGTTAGTTCCATTCAAATCATGCAAGTTAGAGTCCAAAACAAGGGCAAAAGAGTTTGGAAAAGTAGATACGACGGAGACGTATTAGACAGCTTGTGCCACAACGGAAGTCATGAGAGGCTCCTCAGATAGGCCAAGAAGGTCACCACTGATAGGGAAGAGTTGCTTGCACGGGCCTAATATGTCAAAGAATGCTCGCAACAGGTTTCAATATGTATGCAATTGTGGAGAAGAAAGACGTGGTCGGGTGCCCTATTTTACACCATCAGTTGGAGAAAAAAATTATGATGCCTCAAATCTCACTTTTTGATGTCTTGATGACTACTTTTGAGTGCCCTATACATCACCTATTGGAAATGCTCTCATTGTCTTTTGCCCACTTTCCCTTTTCGGAGTTTTAGATGTTGAACAATAGATTCATAGTGTCCTGTCATGGATGGCATGAGATGACAGTTGGTTTATGGCGTGTGGGTAGATGGATGTCTTCTACAAGGTGGGTAGAGGGTGTGGTTCTGGTCTCATAACAGACTTCACTTTCATAATGACGTTGGGTAATCTATACCTATTAAGAAAGGGAGGAACGCTTCTGCCCATCCATCGCGCATTTTTGCAAAAAACTCCCTGCTCTCTCTTGAAATCAACCCATAGTCCAATTTTAAGTAACTCAGAAAAACGTTTCGTCTTTTGCACCCTCCTCGCAGTTTTCCGAAATCGACCCACAATCCACATTTAAGTGACCGTAGTCTTTTTTTGCTATTTGCGTAAACCCCTCTGATATTTGGGTTAATCAACATGTAGTCCATATCAAATGCTTTTGAAAAATATCAATATCTTTTAATCATAACTCCAGTTTTAACATATTGTATACATAATTTAATTAGAAAATTTGTAGAATCTGAATATGATGTTATTTTAGCTGCTAACCATTTTGAAAATGATATTTAGGGTGCAACCATAATCAATAGCACACAATCCATCTTTCTTTCGTATCCGTGTCGATCCAGATTGAAAATGAACACTTCAAAACCAGCTTGAAGACGAAAGAAACCATCTATAACTACGCATGCACGCCTCAACAAAACGACATGGGGTGGAAAGGAAAGCTGATTCATATCAAATGCTTTTGAAAAATATCCACATCTTTTAAAGCCTAACTCCAATTTTATCATGTTATATATGAAATACAGGTTCCAAAAAATGTTATATATGGAATTTGATTAAAAACGCGTGTAGAATCTAAATATGATGTTATTTTTACCTATTAGTGATTTTTAAATGCTATTTAGGATGCAACCATAATCAATAATGCACGATCCTTCTTTATTTCGTATTGGTGCTAATTCGGATTGGAAATGAACACCTCAGTAAAACCAGACCGGAAACGAAAGAAATCATTTATAACCAAGCATGCTTGCCTCGTCAAAATCTCACAAAGTGAAAAAGAAAGCAGATTTCTCATGAGAGAGAGAGACGTCTTAGGATCGACCATATTCAAACATGTTGTGATTATGAGTCACTAAGGTCACCATCGACGAGGATGGAAAGAAGAATAAGAGGCAACACATATGAGATGTCATGTGTTAAAATAAAAGACGTGAAACTATTGGAGTCTTGAGCTATGGCTATTGGGTTAGTGGCTTTTTTTTCCTTCCGTTACAACTCACGGTACTTTTGCTTTTGCTAGGAAATAACATTCAGATAATGTGCACCGTGATGCGCCACTGCGATCCGTGATCAGCACCTGAATAAAAACACAAGCGGAGACGTCAGACGACGGCGACCGACTGCTCCACGCAAAAGACAACAAGATTCAGACGGCGACGTCTCGGCCTCTCCGCACGAAAGCGCCCCGGGCTCGAGCAAGACACGGGATGGACGGACGGCTCTACCGCGGCAGCACCGCGGCCCCGTCGCGTCTCTTTCCCGTCCACTCGCGTCTCCTTCGCCGCGACGGCAAAGCCTCCCCGCCGGACGCGTACAATCCTACCACTCCAACCCTCCGCCGCCCACGCCGTCGTCATGTGCTCCCGCGGCGCGTACACCGCGATTGCGGTGGCGCGCGCGCCCCAGCAGATTTGCTCGCGCCGTATGAACTGGCTCGGCACATGCCCATGTTAGCAAGCAGTTGGTAGGTGGGTGCAGACAGACGTGCGTGCACATGAATAAGGCCGGCGTATTCGACCGATCGGGGCCCGGCCGCCGGCCGTCCCTTCCTGTCCACCTGCAAAAACAACCGTTCATTCCTGTCGAATGTTCGGTGTCTTGTGAAAGGACGGCCGCCCGCGAATCGTCCAGGTGGTTTGCGCTCCGTGTGCGTGTGCGTGTGCGTGTGCGTGGGAATTTGCCTCTTTGTGCCAACCTTGCGCAGAATAAGGTCCTGGTGATGTGGATGGGTTTTGTAAAGTTTGATTCTCTGGTGAGTGGTGACACCCGGACAGACTCGATGATTGTATGGTTACTTACCATCTGTCCATCGATTGATAGTTTGAGGCTCATTCCGCGGTCACTGAGTTGCTGTTATTGCTTATTTTTATGACATGTTGCAAAAATGTTGCAATACCAAGTACTAGAAACAAATCAAACAAACACTACAAGAAGCAAAACCATAGCACCAAACGCAACCTGAATTATGCTTTTGTTGTGCCATTAATTGGTGTAAGGCTCTTCTATGTGTGAGAGAATGTGGCATGAAATTTTTAAATAGACTTCAATATAGATATTAGTATGTGATGTAATACACGTCTCCCTGCATCGAACTTTACTTCATTTTCATCGTAAGATTTTCAATTTTATAGGTCTTAAGTAACAAAAACAGAAATTTTTGGTAACGAGACTGCTAAGTCTCAGTCGACTGGGACTTAAAAAAAGTCTCAGCCAACTTACGTGAGATCTTACGTGAAGATCCGTGTAAATTTTTATTTTTATTTTTTCTTTCTTACATGTTGTGTCACTTGACTTAGACTTAATTAAGTCTCAGTCAACTAAGACCCAACCATATCCTTTTGTTAAATAGCAAGTTATAAGTTACATTAATTTCTATTGAATGTGCCGACATGTAATTTCGCAAAATAGGAGAGTATGTCGGTGTTGTCCACATCCTCTTCACAAAGGGGCTATTGCTGGTCGATTTGACTTGACGTATTTGATGTCTTTTGTTTTCTTGTCTTTGATAGGATTGTTCACAAGTCTCATTCGCACAAAACAATCAAAATCTCGCGACCCAACATGAAGATGCTGTTTTTTATTTGTACAAAAGCGAGTAAGTTACCTGGATTTCAACACATATTCACCACCAAAATATGTAGTTTTCTACCTAGACTAACAATTGTCTCTTTCAACCCTTTCATACGATAAGTACATTAAAGTCAATTGCTTCATTGCATTAGTGGCCATCAATTTGCCGAGAGAAATTAACATGGATAAACAGAAAACGATCGGAGTCGACATGTTCTCTTTTTGCATTGGAGAGTGTAGTGAACAAGACATGCTTTCACTTCTAGCTTCAAAAAAAATTTAGCAACAACTGAAATCACTAAAAATCCAGTTATTTCGGTTTGCATTTCGGCCAAAATGCTGAAACATTCAATTGAATTCAACCAAACATTGGAATTTCTTTGAAAAGTATTTCGATAGAATATTTAAATTCATGTGTACTACTAAACTTGCCGTAATATTTTAACCGAAAGGTAAATATTTCAATGCCTACTGAAATCCGGTGAATTTATCATAATCTCACTGAAAGTGAAAACAAACTAGTAGCATGGTGAAACATTTGCAATGTAAGATGTTTCCTTTGAAACATAATCCATTTTTCTTTTCATAATACCCCTTTCATAAAAAAATATAAGAGCGTTTAAATCGTTATTTTAGACGAATCAGAATTTAAAATCTTGCACCCGATGAGCCAGAGCCGGACACAGCGAGCAACAGCGCAAGCTGGGAAATCCAGCGGGCGGTGCCTAAAAATTAACGCGGCCAGCAGAGAGCTGCTCAAGCTGTTACTACTTAAGCTGTTATTAAGCCCGCCACTTTTACCAAAACGCCCACTTCCCCGGCCCCGTTTCCGCGAGCCGCCCCCGATTCAAACCGTCGACGCCGGTCCCCGTCGCCGCGTGACTCCTCAGCGGCGACCGCCCACCTCCACCCGTCGCGCCGCCGGAGATCACGCTCGCTCGCGCGCGCCCCTGCCCTCTCCTCGCCGGGGGCGCCCAAAGCTTAGCTGCTCCTGGGCCGTCGCCCGCTCGGAGGCGACGCCGCCGATCTCGCGGCGTTCCCGAGGCGGCGAGTTCCCGCGCGAGATCCCGGCGGTGATGCGCGGATCGGAGCATGGTTGTGAACCCGCCCGGTGTTAGCTTCAGTCGGCCGACGGGGAGCGGGCGCTGCGGCCATGGCGATTTACATCGCGCGGGAGGCAACCAAGGTCTCGATTCGTTGGCCGTGTGGGGCCTTGCCCCCATATCTGTTCTGGGTATAGTTTGTTAAGCTATTTTTTCCTCCGATTGTCCTCTTGCAGCTATGGAGGAAGGTGTGCGCCGAGACTTCGGTGGAGCTGCAGCTTCTGTTCGAGAAGTGGCACCTGCTACTTGCCGGGATTGTGTTTCAGGTGAACCCTCAGTTCGTTTTGTTCAAATTACTTTTCCCCGTGTGTACAAGTATCAGACCATGGCGTGCTCTGTTAGTCGGCGCTTCTGTTCTCTGAGCCTGAGCCTCTGAGTCTGAATGTTGACTTTGACGAGACGGATGGTTCACCCCTTTTTTCTTGGACTCCGCTACAAATCTAATGTCAGATTTTTTACCATGGCTAATCGAACGTTTTTCGGGGCAAATTATGTTCTCCGAGGATGGCAAATTTAGTTAACGAGCATGAAAAATCCGTCTCAGTTCATTTTTTTTGTCAGAAAATTGGCGTGCTTGAAAAACTAAATTTGCCATCATAGTGCCAATATAAATTGCCATGAAAATTGTCAATTTGCCATGCCTAAAAATATGACTTCAGATTTTTAGTGTTTCCGTTTTAAATTTGCACTTTTTATTAGCCTGCTGCTAATTCCTTTCAGGCTAATAATTCCTGCTAATTCGAGTGTTGGATTTGGAGGGCTGGTTCGACTCCGATGATGAGTTTGTAGTTGGTTGAACTAATCGTGCCAAAGGTGTTCTTAATCAGGCAGAGAGTGCCTGAGAAGAACGCATGCCTTGAAATTTGCTGTGTTGTGTGTTCTGTATATGCAGCATTAAGACCTGATGGCGTGTAACATATGTTGCATTCGGTGTACAGTGGCTGCGAATTCACATGGAGAGTATGCTCAGCATTAACTGTTAATAGCTTGTGAGATACGATAGATTTTGTGTGCAATAGCTGCCAATTCACACTGAAAATGCTGTGGAAGGGCGGACTAATTCTTGCGGTTCAAATTTTGCTTGAGCTGGAGTCAACATAAAAAACGATATATCTTGAAACTTGTTGTTAGACTATATTATCTCCTAGCACATTGGCGCCTCCTTGAAACTAGTATTGTTCTGCACAGAACCATACCCATGCGCATAACCTGTGGGTGTTTTGGGCTGAAGACTGTTATCAGTGACCTTTTTCAGAAGGCTCTGTTCATCGATGCAAGAATTTTCTGAGCCATATGCTGATCTTTATTGAAAAAGCCCACAAAGTAAACTATTAAGAAACAGGAGTAGCATCATGGACGGCATGATCTCGCGAGAGATATTGCACATGAAATAGAATCCTTTGGCTAGCTTTGTGATCAAGTGGTAATAAGGATTTTTTTTTCTCATAATTTATGCAGGTTCTCTGTTTGTGAGCAGAAAAATACTAACACCAGTTCATTATTCTGCACTGTCTTCTAAGATTGTACTCATTGACAATGTATGTTTTGGTCATTAATGGATTGTGTTGGAGATTCATGGAAATATTTTATCTTTAATCAGTATATTCATGGATTGGCTGCTCGAGGAGTACATTACTTGCATCGACCTGGTCCAATACTCCAGGACATGGGATTTATGGCCCTTCCGGTATGTCATCTGCTTATACTTCAGTTCATATCATTTGGAAATACTTGATGCTGATTTATTTGTGCTACTGGTGTCATTCCTCCGTGTTTTTAGGAGCTCGGGCAAGACAAAGGTTATCTTAGTGAGACTGTATTCACTTCCATCTTCCTTTCGTTTCTGTTGGTAGGTGACTTGTTCGCTCCACTGTATGTTGATTGGGAAGATTGTAGCATCCCTTTTCTTTCCTTATTATGTATGATGATTTGACCTGGTATGATGTATCCAAAGGCATAAAAATGTGAATGAAAAAAACAACTTAGCAAGCAGCCAACACAATTTGAAGGCAATTTAATCGAGAATAAATAGAAGAAGTGATGGTTATATAGATTGATTGTGATGATTGCATAGTTTGTCTCAATGAGATTTCAAGGTGTGTAGACGATGGCTTAGTCGATTGTTGTCCTATAAATTGTTGGTGGAACTTTCACTTATTGAGTAATTTCTAGGTTTTACCCCCTAAAAAAAGAGTAATTTCTAGGTTTGCTTTAGTTGGGTAATAGAAGTTTTTCTTTAATTTGCCATGTCAAAATTTATCACGATGTTTTTTTGGGCGATATTTGTTATGTTTACCATGTTCTCATGAGATTAGGATGTTATCACATTCGTCAAATATACTTCTTTCTGCTGGATTAACCTGAATCATTCCTTTGCCTTGCTCCTCTCTGCATCTTCTGGACAGTTTTCTTTCTGATGCTAGCTTTCATACAAGGCTCGATAATATACTAGGATTGCTAGTTTTGACAATTTATTTGTGGTATTGCAGTGGAGTTTTCACCCTTTTATTTATCATAGCAAACGTTTCTACACTGTTCTACTCTGGCGCAGGGTGCTTGCATTTTTAGTCGTAAGTATGGTTGTCCTAACTCTTAACTTCCATAATTATATCCATGTCCCAGCCAGTGACACTTTTCTCCTCCAGGCATCACAGTTTTTGCGAATTATTACCTTCTATTCCACTCAGCTTCCTGGGCCAAATTATCACTGTCGTGAGGTAACCTTAAACTCTCAATCTGATGGTAGCTAAAGCATACATATGTGCTATCTTATCACTCGCAAGAGCTTTGCACGAAGGCCTTACTGAATCTATTTACTTTGCTTTTACAGGGCTCGAAATTGGCCACTCTTCCACCACCCAAAAATGTTCTTGAAGTGCTCCTGATCAACTGTAAGCCTTTCATTCGTTGGGTTGAGTGTTCTGAGTGAAAGTTTTATTGATCTCAGATTATTCCTTGCAGTTCCTCGTGGAGTGCTTTTTGGCTGTGGTGATCTGATATTTTCATCTCACATGATCTTTACTCTTGTGTTCGTGCGTACATACCATAAATATGGATCAAAAAGGTATTGAAATATCTTCGTAGGTGTTTGTGCTTGTAACATGTGCATTTGATTTCGTATAGGTGGCAGCCAGCTCGTGCCCTCACATGCTCTAGTATAATCGGTGAATCTTATTTTTTAGGTTGATTAAGCTATTTGCTTGGTTGATGGCCATCGTCCAAAGTCTTCTTATCATTGCTTCTCGCAAGCACTACACTGTGGACGTTGTTGTTGCTTGGTAGGATCAAATCCCATTTCAATAATATGATTATATTGCCATCCGCCTTTCTTTTTGACATGTCCTCTCTCCACAGGTATACTGTCAATTTGGTTGTATTCTTTGTTGACAAGAACCTCCCAGGTACCCTTAGCTTAGCATCTTGAAATCAAATAGGATTTTCTGTATGATGCATTTTGTAACAAGCTTCGCCGCAATTCTTCAGAAATGCCGGATCGTACAAGTGGGTTATCTTTGCTTCCAGTAAGCACAAAAGATAAAAGTGACAGGATGAAGGAAGAGCTCCACAAGCCCGAGAAGGATAACAAAATGAAGGACGAACACCATAAGTTATTGAATGGAAACACCGTTGATTCTACTGATCGGGTATTATATATAGGCTTTTGATGTGCACATTGATAGCTCATTCACATTTCACTACATTTGCAGTTAAAATACAACATATCATACCGCCTTTTCTTTTTTCTTGGGAGTTAACAGATCATCGTATGTTGAAACTTCGTTTGTAGCTTGTAGACAATGACATCTAGCTGTTTTTCGCTGTTTCCCTAATCTAAGTTTTCCTGATCATTGCAGCGACAATGGATGCCGATGAACGGAAAGCATGGCGAAGACATGAACCACACGCTCTCTGATGCCGCGCCCAACGGTACATGACCGACTGCTTTTTGTCGGGTGCTTGTCTTTCACATCTACAGGTCAATCTGACAGTCGGAAAAAAAAGAAGCTACTCCTATCTCTGCTGCTGCAGTCCCGCTGTACTGAATGGGGCAAGGCGCTGAAGTAGTGAACGACGCTGTGAAAGAACGGAGCCATAATCTCGTGGCTTCTCTCAGGCAGGTTGCCTCGTGGGTCGGCCTATCCGATCATCGATTCTGTAGTTTCGCAGTTTTAGATGTCGGGGATGCGAGGAACACCTAGCAAAACATTGAAAATCTGTTCTCGGTGTACATAACTATTGATGTATTGATGAGATTTCCAGTGTTTATTTATGTTGTTGTGGACAAATCTGCTCCGGCTGGTCGTCCCAGGCTCCCAGCCGACGCCCGCGGCTCCTTTGAATGGCCGGGCGGATGGCTGGCTTGGTCACGGGAGACGAGAGCGCTGGTCACGGACATGCCGCCGCTCGCTGGCTGTAAAGCAAAAAACGCTCGTTGCAATGAGCGCCGCGAAAGGTGTCGCACGACGCCATATACCACAGCTGCGGCCATCTGCGCTCACTGAATGATGACATGTGCAGCGTGCAGGTGGCTGTGGCTGATCCAGCCGAGGCCGAATTTCGTGTGTTGACCATTTTCCTAAACAAATTCAGGATCTAACCCCACTTTGAAATATTTTCAGTATTTGACCCTTTTACTACCGCCAGAGCTCCTGGCGGTAGGGTTAGATAGCCTACCGCCAGAGTATCTGGCGGTAGGGTGTGACGGAGGAGGACGGCGGCCGCCATCGCTGCTACGACGACGGATAGTACTTTACCGCCAGAAACTCAGCGGTAGGCTGTTTAACCCTACCGCCAGAGACCTGGCGGTAAGGTGTGGCAGGTTTTGCCATCCGCACATTCTCAGAACGAAATATGCTACTGCCTCAAGGTAGGTCCACCCTACCGCCAGGACCCATGGTGGTAGGCTGTCTGACCCTACCGCCAGGGCGCCTGGCGGTAGGGTCCTGCGTTTTGCCGTATAAAGTTTCAGAACGAAATATGCAAGGGCCTCAAGCGGTGTTCACCCTACCGCCATGGGGATCAAGCAGATGGGTTGTGTAATCCTACCGGTTGCCTGGCGGTAGGGTCCTCTGTTTTGTTTTTTCAAGTTCATTTGGTTGCTTGTTTTCAAATTCAATATCACAGCAAGTTTCACAAATATGACAGCAATATCATAGATTTTAAACAATTAAATTTGGGCATCACTTAGATCCATTAAGATAACTTGAGGTGCATAGAACATTTCAAACACATAGATCCACAAATAGCAAACACATAGTTTCACATAGTTTCACAACCACTAGACAAGTTCAATCAAACTAAAAGAGCCAAGTATCGAAGTGCATAATCAGTTGCTCCTTCCCCTCTTGGAGGTACAGTCCTCGTTACTCTTTGAACGAGTCTCTTCGGTCTTCGTCTTGGGCCGGCGAGGAACCGGTCTCTGGAAAGGGTCCGGACTCAAGAAATCCTTCTTCTTGATTCCTCTTCGCACCGAGATGCCCGAGATGTTTGAGTTGGTGGAGGTCCATAATCTTCATCGTACTCCTCCTCCCCATTGCTCTCATCCTCCTCCTCCTCCTCCTCTTCTTCATGTGTGGCCTCCTCATCCTCATCCTCTTCCTCCTCCTCCTCCCCAACCAACCCGGACGACGAGGGAGCATGGCTCGATGAGCCGATGAGACCTCGTGTGGCTACAGTCGATAAGCTTCAATCGACCCAGCTCCAAAGACACCCAAGCAGCCCTACCACTATGCATAACGCTGCACTAACTTCTGACTCACAATGAAGCAAGGTCATAATAAGTATCGATCGATCGACCGCAAGTGAACAAGATGCATCTGTTCCGAGGAGGCTGAAATTGTACCTTCATCGTCCCCCTGACTCTGGTCTCCGATTGTGCGCTCCCGGGAAGATCACCTAGTGCATCTGAGGCTTCAAAGATGCATCTGTTCAGCTCACCGGACTGCAACGGCATAAGTCAGTCACGATGACGAATAAAATATTTTAAATACGACCGTCGTTTCAAACTTACCACTCTGTTGATGAGGGGTGCAAACTCCCTAAATCCACTGTGCATGTCTCTGATGCCGGTCTGGTATGCCTGTTCATCGAGGTCATCCCTCTCCAGCTCCTCGGTGTCTTCCGCCGTCCACCAAGGCCTGAGACGAAGACGGTGCTTCTGGCCATCATCGTACCACCTCATGTGTCGGCCCAGGTAAGCATCCCAGTCAGTCACTTTCCTCTCCCCATCTTTACGGAACCTCCGCCGGTTCCACTCCATTACATGAGTTTTATGCTCCTCTCCCCAGTGTGTGATCGACTGATTCTTCTGCCGGCTCATCCTGCAAGGCATAAGCAACAAGAATCATCATAAGCGCAAATAAGATCATCATAAGCAACAAGAAACATGATAATCGTAATGAAATCATGGGCATGGAGAACAAAGAGCTCACAGGTGGAGCGCGTGACCGCCGGTATCGGTGGGCTGGCCCGGTGGGGTATGCTGATAAATCCCAAACTGCATGGCCACGCGTTATGGCATGTGCCACTCGACGTCGTACACACAGATCATGAGCACGATGCACCGCCAGAGACCACGGTCCTCATCGCACATCACGTTCAGATCAAAGTCCCACTCTCGGTCTTGTCGATACGACCACCAGTTTACCTATTACATATACCTTGGTAAGTTCGCACTCTCGGTCAAAAGTGGAAACAAAGAGAAAGGTGTTGAGCGAGTTCATATACCTGCGTATGCGTCAAAGCGTCCAACTCGTTGGTGTAGATCTTGTACGAAGTCTTGTTTAGGCCCGTGTAGAGTTTGACAACGTCCCACTCGTAAGCTACGGTGGGGTTTCGGTCTCGTCGCCGTCTTCGCTATAGTCTTCCCATGGGCGCCTTCGCAACTTCTCCGGACGCCCACCGGCAGCCGCCCCACATCCAAATGGAGAAGGCCCATAAAGCCACCCATATTGGACTTGTCTCCGTCCTCTGCGTTAAGGTCGTCAAGCTGCAAAACATCAAATGAGGATCAGATATAAGAAAATGTCATGGACACACTTTCGTAGGGAGGTAGGCAATTAGACACTCTCTTATCGAACGATAGGTAGGCGAGAGATGCGGTCCCCCAACTGTACCCTGCATCCCAGTCGGCTAGGAAGAACAGATACGACCAGTTGGCAGATTTCTCGGAGCTGTCTGGAAACACGACCTCCGTGAGAAGATACCACAGGTAGGCCCTCGCGTACCACTCCACAGTCGCCTCGTCTGCGCCTTCGGGGCATGTCTTCCGGTGCTCCGAGATCCAGATCAACGGCACACCGGATGTACGGTTACTCTTGGCACCGGGGCAGTCGCCGATGAGGGTGGTGACCCTCTCCTGCCAGTTGGTCCTCTCCACTCGACCGGTGAGTGCATGACCCTCGATCGGCATGGCAGTAATCATCTCCCAGTCCTCGAGGGTCACCGTCATCTCTCCGCATGGCAGATGAAAAGAATGGGTCTCCGGTCGCCACCGGTCAATCAACGCTGTCAGAGCTGCGTGGACAAGCGTCGGCGGCTGAAGCTTGAACTGCAACACGAAACCCAACAGCCGGGCTCTCTTGAAGAACGGCGCGTAGCGCTCGTCGTAGTCCATATGCCCATGAACCCCGTGACCCCTCATGTGCAGTGGCTGGAGCACCTGTCAAAAATTGAACGCCAAAAGTTTGCAAAAACTAATTGGAGGGATTGGAGGAGCTTACGTTTCTCTCTTCGGGGCCATCTCGATCTGCAAAAACCATGAACAATCAGTGAAGATCCAAGGGGGGAGTGGAGGAGATGAGAGAGGAGAGAGGGCGACTTGGGGAGAAATAAAGGAACCGCCGACGGGGGGGAGGAGGGAGGGTGGGGAGATGGGAAGGCGTGGGGTCAGGCGAAATAATCGCTGGACCCTACCGCCAGACCCTGGCGGTAGGTTTAGACAGAGCTACCGCCAGCTTGCCTGGGCGGTAGGGTGCGACGAAAGGGGACGGCGGCCGTCTCCGTGTGCTGACGTGGATTAGTACCCTACCGCCAGGGTCCCTGGCGGTAGGCTGTCTAACCCTACCGCCAGACCCCCTGGCAGTAAGAAAAAGGGTCAAATCCTGAAAATATTTCAAAGTGGGGTCATATCCAGAATTTGTTTAGGAAAAGGGTCAAAACACGAAATTTAGCCTCCAGCCGAGCGATGATGGCATCGTCACCGCTGTCACAAAAAGGGCAAGGGGGTGATTGCGCGCTGGGGAAATTTGGTGTGAAATTTCCATCCCCCACACGAGCACTTAACCCTGGTCGATATTCAAACAACGCTCGACAAGTCCAGATATTTGGTTCAGGTGGGTGAGAAACGAGGGATGGCTGATCGATCAACAGATGGAGGAGTCAAGTCTGTTTAAACAGCGACCCCTCGATCAGTCTGTTTTAAACAACGACCACTCGCTGATCGAGGGGTCGGTATTCAAACAACGCTCCACAAGTCTAGATATAGGTTTAGATGGAGATGGAGAACGTCTGATAAGCAAACCAGCACAACACTTGTTCAAACATTGCTAATAATATGGAACAAGCATGAGCGAGCTCTTCTGCATTTCCCGTGCCAGGACGTTGAGTTGTAGTCCACGAGGGCGGTGGAGTCCTGGCATGAGGGCCGTGTGTTGGGATAATATTTTAGCTCATTTTACCACTCCATTTCCAATAACTATTTACGTTGGATGCGCTTCTTCTTCCACCAGTGGACCTCACTGAGCTTGAATTGCCATTTCCGGTTGAGGAGGTTCGGAACATAATGTAATGCCTTCCCTCTGACCGCGCTCTAGGGCCCTACGGATTCATTCCCTTATCTATCTGGCTTGTTGGGCAATCATCAAGGATGATGTGATTGCGGAAGTCAACCAGGTGTTCCGCCTTGATGGCAGCTTGCCCCATCTCCATGTTCCACCTTGATGGCAGCTTGCGCCATGATACGTCTCCAACATATCTATAATTTTTTATTGTTCCATTCTATTATATTACCCCTTTTTGATGTTTATGGGCTTTATTTTACACATTTATATCATTTTTGGGACTAACCTACTAACCCGAGGCCCAGCCCATATTGCTGTTTTTTGTCTATTTCAGTATTTCGAAGAAAAGGAATATCAAACGGAGTCCAAACGGAATGAAACCTCCGGGAGCGTGATTTTTGGAACAAACGTGATCCAGAGGACTTGGAGTGCAAGTCAAGAAGCAGCCGAGGCCTCCACGAGATAGGAGGGCGCCCCCGCCCTATAGGGCGCGCCCCCTGTCTCGTGGGCCCCTTGGGCGGCCACCGACATACCTCTTCCTCGTATATATACCTACGTACCCCAAAAACATCCAGGGGCACCACGAAACACAATTTCCACCGCTGTAACCTTCTGTATCCGCGAGATCCCATCTTGGAGCCTTCGCCGACACTCTGCCGGAGGCGGAATCAAGCACGGAGGGCTTCTACATCAACACCATAGCCCCTCCGATGAGTCGTGAGTAGTTTACCACAGACCTACGGGTCCATAGTTATTAGCTAGATGGCTTCTTCTCTCTTTTGGATCTCAATACAATGTTCTCCCGCCTCTTGTGGAGATCTATTCGATGTAATCTCTTTTATGTGTGTTTGTCGAGATCCGATGAATTGTGGGTTTATGATCTAGTTTATCTATGAATAATATTTGAATCTTCTCTGAATTCTTTTATGTATGATTGTTATCTTTGCAAGTCTCTTCAATTATCAGTTTAGTTTGGCCTACTAGATTGGTTTTTCTTGCCATGGGAGAAGTGCTTAGCTTTGGGTTCAATCTTGCGTGTCCTTACCCAAAGATAGAAAGGGTTGCAAGGCATGTATTGTATTGTTGCCATCGAGGATAACAAGATGGGGTTTATATCATATTGCATGAGTTTATCCTCTACATCATGTCATCTTGCTTAATGCGTTACTCGTTCTTATGAACTTAATACTCTAGATGCATGCTGGATAGCGATCGATGTGTGGAGTAATAGTAGTAGATGGAGGCAGGAGTCGGTCTACTTGTTATGGACGTGATGCCTATATACATGATCATGCCTAGATAATCTCATAACTATGCGCTTTTCTATCAATTGCTCGACAGTAATTTGTTCACCCACCGTAATACCTATGCTATCTTGAGAGAAGACACTAGTGAAACCTATGGCCCCCGGGTCTATCTCTTATCATATTTGCTTTCAATCTACTTTTACTTGCATCTTTACCTTTTTGCATCTATATTATAAAATACCAAAAATATATTTATCTTATCATACTATCTTTATTAGATCTCACTTTCGCAAGTGGCCGTGAAGGGATTGACAACCCCTTTATTGCGTTGGTTGCGAGTTCTTAGTTTGTTTTGTAGGTGCGTGGGACTTTTGAGGAGCCTCCTACTGGATTGATACCTTGGTTCTCAAAAACCGAGGGAAATACTTACGCTACACTTGCTGCATCACCCTCTCCTCTTCGAGGAAAACCAACGCAAGCTCAAGACGTAGCAAGAAGGATTTATGGCGCTGTTGCCGGGGAGGTCTTCGCTCAAGTCAAGACATACCAAGTACCCATCACAAACCCATCTCCCTCGCATTTACATTATTTGCCATTTGCCTCTCGTTTTCCTCTCCCCCACTTCACCCTTGCCGTTTTATTCGCCCTCTCTTTCCCAATCTCCTCCTCTCTTTTTTGTTTGCCGTTTTTCTGTTTGCTTGTGTGTTGGATTACTTGTTGCCATGGCGCAAGATAATACCAAATTGTGTGACTTCTCGAATACCAATAATAATTATTTCCTTAGTACTCCGATTGCTCCTCTTAATAATGATGAGTCTTGTGAAATCAATACCGCTTTGCTGAATCTTGTTATGAAACATCAATTCGCTGGCCTTCCTAGTAAAGATAGTGCTACTCATCTAAAAAACTTTGTTGATTTGTGTGATATGCAAAAGAAGAAAGATATGGATAAAAATATTGTCAAATTGAAGTTATTTCCGTTTTCACTTAGCGATCATGCTAAAGTTTGGTTTTCGTCTTTGCCTAAGAATAGTATTGATTCTTGGAACAAGTGCAAAGATGATTTTATCTCTAAGTATTTTCCTCCCGCTAAGATCATCACTCTTAGGAAAGATATTATGAACTTTAAACAACTTGATCATGAGCATGTTGCCCAATCTTGGGAAAGAATGAAATTGATGCTTCGCAATTGCCCTACTCATGGTTTAAATTTATGGATGATCATACAAAATTTTTATACCGGATTGAACTTTGCTTCTAGAAATATCTTAGATTCGGCCGCGGGAGGCACCTTTATGGAAATCACGTTAGGAGATGCTACAAAACTTCTTGATAATATTATGGCTAATTATTCTCAATGGCACAATCGAAAGATCTTCTAGTAAAAAGTGCATGCTATAGAAGAAATCAATGTTTTGAGTGGAAAGATGGATGAACTTATGAAGATCTTTGCTACTAAAATACCCTCTTGATCCCAATGATATGCCTTTGTCTTCCTTGATTGAGAATAATAATGTATCTATGGATGTGAATTTTGTTGGTAGGAATAGTTTTGGAAATAATGCTTATAGAGGAAATTTTAATGCTAGACCGTTCCCTAGTAATCCCTCTAATAATTATGGAAATTCCTACAATAATTCTTATGGTAATTTTAATAAGATGCCCTCTGATTTTGAGAATAGTGTGAAAGAATTTATGATTTCTCAAAAGAATTTTAATGCTTTGCTTGAAGAAAAATTGCTCAAAGTTGATGATTTGGCTAGGAACGTTGATAGACTTTCGCTTGATGTTAATTCTCTTAAACTTGGATCTTCTTCTCCTAAGCATGATATCAATGAGTCTCTAAAAGTAATGAGAATTTCCATTGACGAGTGCAAGGAAAGAACCGCTAGATTGCGTGCTAAAAAAGAAAGCTTCATAAAAGTGTGTTCTTCTAGTTTACATGAAAATAATGATGAGGATCTTAAAGTTATTGATGCGTCTCCGATTAGATCTATGTTTTTCAATATGAATTTTGATGATTATGGGACTGATGATGAATCAACTTTGCCTAGAAGGCGTCCCAAGAATTCAGAGTCTTTAGATTTTAATGTTAAATTTGGTAAAAGTGAGATTGGAGAATCCTCAACTTCTAATAATGTTGAACCCACTATCTCGGATTTCAAGGAATTTAATTATGATAATTGCTCTATAAAAGGTTGTATTTCCTTTTTGCAAGCCGTTGTTAATTCTCCTCATGCTTATAGTCAAAACAAAGCCTTTACCAAACATATTGTTGATGCCTTGATGCAATCTTATGATGAAAAACTTAATTTGGAAGTTTCTATACCTAGAATACTTAATGATGAGTGGGAACCTACTATAAAGATTAGAATTAAAGATTATGAGTGTTTTGCTTTGTGTGATTTGGGTGCTAGTGTTTCCACGATTCCGAAAACTTTATGTGATATCCTAGGTTTCCATGATCTTGATGATTGTTCTTTAAATTTGCACCTTGCGGATTCCACCATTAAAAAGCCCATGGGAAGGATCAATGATGTTATTATTGTTGCAAATAGAAATTTGGTGCCCGTAGATTTTATCGTTCTTGATATAGATTGCAATCTTTCTTGCCCTATTATTCTTGGTAGACCTTTCCTTAGAACGATTGGTGCGATTATTGATATGAAGGAAGGGAATATTAGATTCTAATTTCCATTAAATAAAGGCATGGAGCACTTTTCAAGAAAGAAAGTCAAATTACCTTATGAATCTATCATGCGTGCTACTTATGAGTTTAGTGCCAAAGATGGCACTCGTCAGATCTATCCTTGCTTTTATGCCTAGCTAGAGGCGTTAAACGATAGCGCTAGTTGGGAGGCAACCCAATTTTCTTTATGTTTTTTGTTTTTGCTTATGTTTAGGAATAAATAATCCATCTACCTTCTGTTTAGATTAGATGTGGTTTTATGTTTTAATTAGTGTTTGTGCCAAGTTAGACCTATAGGATCTTCTTGGATGATAGTTATTTGATCTTGCTGTAATTTCCAGAAACTTTCGGCTCACGAAAATAATTGTTACAAATCACCAGAACGTGATAAAATAGTGATTCCAATTGCTGATGATCAATAATCAAATTTCCTAGGTCTTTCTATTTTTTCTGAATTTTTTGAGTTCCAGAAGTTTGCGTTAGTTACAGATTACTACAGACTGTTCTGTTTTTGGCAGATTCTGTTTTTCGTGTGTTGTTTGCTTATTTTGATGAATATATGGCCAATAAAATAGTTTATAATCCATAGAGAAGTTGGAATACAGTAGGTTTAACACCAAATTAAATAAATAATTATTTCATTACAGTACGTTATGTGGTGGTTTTGTTTTCTTTCACTAACGGAGCTTATAAGATTTCTTGTTGAGTTTTGTGTTGTGAAGTTTCCAAGTTTTGGGTAAAGCTTTTATGGACTATGGAATAAAGGGTGGCAGAGCCTAATCTTGGGGATGCCCAAGGCACCCCAAGATATTCAAGAATATCCAAAAGCCTAAGCTTGGGGATGCCCGGGAAGGCATCCCCTCTTTCGTCTTCGTTCATTGGTAACTTTACTTGGAGCTATATTTTTATTCACCACATGATAAGTGTTTTGCTTGGAGCGTCGTGTATTATATTAGTCTTTGCTTTTTAGTTTACCACAATCATCCTTGCTGTATACACCTTTTGGGAGAAGCCTATTTGATTAGAATTTGTTAGAATACTCTATGTGCTTCACTTATATCTTTTGAGCTTGATAGTTTTTGCTCTAGTGCTTCACTTATATCTTTTAGAGCAGGGGGGTGTCTTAATTTTGAAGAAATTGATAGTCTCTCATGCTTCACTTATATTATTTTGAGATTCTTTTAGAACATAATGGTATTTGCTATGATCATAAAGTTGGTCCTAGAATGATGAGCATCCAAGTTGGGTATAATAAAAACTATCATAGGAAGTGAATTGGATGCTATAATCAATTTGATACTTGATAATTGTTTTGAGATATGGAGGTAGTGATATTAAAGTCATGCTAGTTGGGTGATTATGAATTTAAAGAATGCTTGTGTTGAAGTTAGCAAGTCCGGTAGCATGCACGTATGGTTAAAGTTGTGTAACAAATTTGAAACATGAAGTGTACCGGCTTGTGCATCCTTATGAGTGGCGGTCGGGGACGAGCGATGGTCTTTTCCTACCAATCTATCCCCTAGGAGCATGCGCGTAGTACTTGATTTTGATGACTTCTAAAATTTTGCAATAAGTATATGAGTTCTTTTGACTAATGTTGAGTCCATGGATTATACGCACTTTTACCTTTCCGCCTTTGCTAGCCTCTTGATGCAGTGCATTGCCCTTTCTCACCTTGAGAGTTGGTGCAAACTTCACGGTGCATCCAAACCCCGTGATACGATACGCCTATCACACATAAACCTCCCTATATCTTCCTAAAACAGCCACCATACCTACCTATTATGGCATTTCCATAGCCATTCGAGATATATTGCCATGCAACTTTCCACCGTTCCGCTCATCATCATCATGACATACTTTACTTTTGTCATATTGCAATAGCATGATCATGTAGTTGACATCGTATTTGTGGCAAAGCCACCATGCATTATTTTTCATACATGTCACTCTTGATTCATTGCACCATCCCGCACATCACGGAGGCATTCATATAGAGTCATATCTTGTTCTAGTTTCGAGTTGTAATCCTTATGTTGTAATCAATAGAAGTGTGATGATCATCATTATTAGAGCATTGCCCAATCAAAAAAAAAGAGAAAGGCCAAAAAGAAAAAGAAAAAAGAAAGGCCCAAAAAAATAAAAAAAATAAAAAGGGCAATGTTACTATCTCTTTTTCCACACTTGTGCTTCAAAGTAGCACCTTGTTCTTCATGTAGTGAGTCTCATATATTGTGCTTCAAAGTAGCACCATGTTTTTCATATAGTGAGTCTCATAAGTTATCTTTTTCATACTACTGGGAATTTTTCATTATAGAACTTGGCTTGTATATTCCTACAATGGGCTTCCTCAAATGCCCTAGGTCTTCGTGAGCAAGCAAGTTGGATGCACACCCACTAGTTTTCTTTTGTTGAGCATTTATAGCTCTAGTGCATCCGTTGCATGGCAATCCCTACTCTTCATGTTCACATCAATTGATGGGCATCTCCATAGCCCGTTGATTATCCTCGTTAACGTGAGACTTTCTCTTTTTTGTCTTCTCCACACAATCCCCATCATCATATTCTATTCCACCCATAGTGCTATATCCATGGCTCATGCTCATGTATTGCGTGAAGGTTGAAAAAGTTTGAGATTATTTAAGTATGAAACAATTGCTTGGCTTGTCATCGGGGGTATGGAAGTTGGGAACATCTTTGTGTGACGAAAATGAAGCATAGCCTAACTATATGATTATGTAGGGATGAACTTTCTTTTGCCATGCTATTTTGAGAAGACATGATTACTTTGATTAGTATGCTTGAAGTGTTACTATTTCTTTTATCAATATGAACTTTTATTTTGTATTCATTTCGATCTGAACATTCATGCCACAATAAAGAAAATTACATTATGAATTATGCTAGGTAGCATTCCACATCAAAAATTCTCTTTGTATCATTTACCTACTCGAGGACGAGCAGGAATTAAGCTTGGGGATGCTTGATACGTCTCCAATGTATCTATAACTTTTGATTGTTCCATGCTATTATATTACCCCTTTTGGATGTTTATGGGCTTTATTTTGCACATTTATATCATTTTTGGGACTAACCTACTAACCCGAGGCCCAGCCCATATTGCTGTTTTTTGCCTATTTCAGTATTTCGAAGAAAAGGAATATCAAACGGAGTCCAAACGGAATGAAACCTTCAGGAGCGTGATTTTTGGAACAAACGTGATCCAGAGGACTTGGAGTGCAAGTCAAGAAGCAGCCGAGGCCTCCACGAGATAGGAGGGCGCCCCCTCCCCTATAGGGCGCGCCCCCCTGTCTCGTGGGTCCCTCGGGCGGCCACCGACGTACCTCTTCCTCCTATATATACATACGTACCCCGAAAACATCCAGGGGCACCACGAAATACAATTTCCACCGCCGTAACCTTCTGTATCCGCGAGATCCCATCTTGGAGCCTTCGCCGACACTCTGCCGGAGGGGGATTCAAGCACGGAGGGCTTCTACATCAACACCATAGCCCCTCCGATGAGTCGTGAGTAGTTTACCACAGACCTACGGGTCCATAGTTATTAGCTAGATGGCTTGTTCTCTCTTTTTGGATCTCAATACAATGTTCTCCCCTCTCTTGTGGAGATCTATTCGATGTAATCTCTTTTTGCGGTGTGTTTGTCGAGATCCGATGAATTGTGGGTTTATGATCTAGTTTATCTATGAATAATATTTGAATCTTCTCTGAATTCTTTTATGTATGATTAAGTTATCTTTGCAAGTCTCTTCGAATTATCAGTTTAGTTTGGCCTACTAGATTGGTTTTTCTTGCCATGGGAGAAGTGCTTAGCTTTGGGTTCAATCTTGCGGTGTCCTTACCTAGTGACAGAAAGGGTTGCAAGGCACGTATTGTATTGTTGACATCGAGGATAACAAGATGGGGTTTATATCATATTGCATGAGTTTATCCCTCTACATTATGCCATCTTGCTTAATGCGTTACTCTGTTCTTATGAACTTAATACTCTAGATGCATGATGGATAGCGGTCGATGTGTGGAGTAATAGTAGTAGATGCAGGCAGGAGTCGGTCTACTTGTTATGGACGTGATGCCTATATACATGATCATGCCTAGATAATCTCATAACTATGCTCTTTTCTATCAATTGCTCGACAGTAATTTGTTCACCCACCGTAATACTTATGCTATCTTGAGAGAAGCCACTAGTGAAACCTATGGCCCCCGGGTCTATCTCTTATCATATTTGCTTTCAATCTACTTTTACTTGCATCTTTACCTTTTTGCATCTATATTATAAAATACCAAAAATATATTTATCTTATCATACTATCTTTATTAGATCTCACTTTCGCAAGTGGTTGTGAAGGGATTGACAACCCCTTTATTGCGTTGGTTGCGAGTTCTCAGTTTGTTTGTGTAGGTGCGTGGGACTTTTGAGGAGCCTCCTACTGGATTGATACCTTGGTTCTCAAAAACTGAGGGAAATACTTATGTTACACTTGTTGCATCACCCTCTCCTCTTCGAGGAAAACCAACGCAAGCTCAAGACGTAGCACGCCATCTCCTCAACTAGGCGTTCCTAGTGCTCCTCCTGAAGAAAGATGCCACACTCGACCTGTGTGACTTCCGCCTCATAAGTCTAATTCACAACTTCCCGAAGATCCTGACCAAGCTCCTCGCCAATAGCCTCGCGCCTTGTCTTCCCAAGCTAATCTCGATCAACCGAAGCGCCTTCGTCAAAGGTAGATCCATCCAAGACAACTTCTTCTTGGTATAACATGAAGGAAATATGCCCTAGAGCCAATAATAAAGTTGTTATTTATATTTCCTTATATCATGATAAATGTTTATTATTCGTGCTAAAATTGTATTAACCGAAAACTTGATACATGTGTAGATACATAGACAAAACACAGTGTCCCTAGTAAGCCTCTACTAGACTAGCTCGTTAATCAAAGATGGTTAAGTTTCCTGACCATAGACATGTGTTGTCATTTGATGAACGGGATCACATCATTAGAGAATGATGTGATGGACAAGACCCATCCGTTAGATTAGCATAATGATTGTTTAGTTTTATTGCTATTACTTTCTTCATGACTTATACATGTTCCTCTGACTATGAGATTATGCAACTCCCGAATACCGGAGGAACACCTTGTGTGCTATCAAATGTCACAACGTAACTGGGTGATTATAAAGATGCTCTACATGTGTCTCAGAAGGTGTTTGTTTGGTTGGCATAGATCAAGATTAGGATTTGTCACTCTGATTATCGGAGAGGTGTCTCTAGGCCCTCTCGGTAATGCACATCACTATAAGCCTTGCAAGCAATGTGAATAATGAGTTAGTTGCGGGATGATGCATTAAAAAATGAGCAAAGAGACTTGCCAGTAACGAGATTGAACTAGGTATGAGGATATCGACGATCGAATCTCGGGCAAGTAACATACCAATGACAAAGGGAATAACGTATGCTGTTATGCGGTTTGACCGATAAAGATCTTCGTAGAATATGTAGGAGTCAATATGAGTATCCAGGTTCCGCTATTGGTTATTGACCGGAGATGTGTCCCGGTCATGACTACATAGTTCGCGAACCCGTAGGGTCCGCATGCTTAATGTTCGATGACGATTTGTATTATGAGTTATGTGTTTTGGTGTTCGAAGTTTGTTCGGAGTCCCGGATGAGATCACAGACATGACGAGGAGTCTCGAAATGGTCGAGAGGTAAATATTGATATATTGGACACTTCTGCTTCGGTACACCCACCTTAAACACATCAAGGGCTGAGATTAGCCCATACCCCTTCGCAGCTAGGGGCACGATCGTCTTATGTAAAAAAGGCCGCTCCCGCGCGTCGATGCCGATACCCCCCGTGCGCCCGTGTATACGGGGCTGCGGAGCGAGCCGAGCCGCGCAGCCGCCGACAGCCATCGAGCCGAGCCGCACGCATGGGCCCATAATGTCAGGGTCAATGGCATGGGCCCACAATGTCGGGTCAAGGGGGCGTTGACTAGGCAGTGGTGGACCGGCGTGCGTGGACGTGGCGCATCCGTCGTGGGGCAATAACCGCATGTCCGCCTTATATCCGGCATGCATGCCAGCGCTGCCTCCTCGCGCCGAGCGCCATCGACGGCTGCTGATCGGTCGCCTCGTCGCGCTGGCTGCTGCCGCCCGCCGCTTACCGCCAAGCGTCGGGCGCCAGCGTGATGGCCCTCGCTCTCCCACGCTTCGCGACTGGCGCCCGCCACGCGTCGGGCGCCAGCGTGATGCCTCGTCGCCACGCCTTCGCTTGCCGCGACCAGCTGCCTGCCTGCGTCGGGCCGCCCGCCTTCCGCCTCGGGCCTAACGCGGACGCATGCCCACGCGTCGGGCCGCCCGCCTTCCACCGGTGCTCCACCGACGCTCCCTCTCCCCGCTGGCTATAAAAGGCCAACCCGTGTCGGCCTTCTCCACCGCATCTTCTCCCCTCCACCGCGCCACTCCATCTTCTCCCCTCCACCGCGGCCGCCATGTCTTCGAGCGACTCCGACGAGGGGGCTTGGCCAGGCGGCGCCTGGCCGTCCAGCCTCACGATCGGCGACACCGAGGACCTCGCGCGGTTCGGCCTGATGGTGCCGCCGGCGACCAAGGTGTCGGTGTCAAACCGCGGATCTCGGTAGGGGGTCCCGATCAGGCAAGGCTGATGGTAACAGAAGCAAGGACACAGATGTTTACCTGTGTTCGGGCCCTCTCGATGGAGGTAAAACCCTACTTCCTGCTTGATTAATATTGATGATATGGGTAGTACAAGAGTAGATCTACCACGAGATTGTAGAGGCTAAACCCTAAGAGCTAGCCTATGATGGTATGATTGTAATTGTGATCGGCCTTCTAAGGACCAACCTCTCCGGTTTATATAGACACCGGAGAGGGCTAGGGTTTACATGGAGTCGGTTACAAGGAAGGAAATATAATATCCGGATCGCCAAGCATGCCTTCCACGCCAAGGAAAGTCCCATCCGGACACGGGCCGAAGTCTTGAGTCTTGTATCTCCACGCTTCAATAGTCCGGACGTTGTACATAGTCCGGCTGTCCGGATACCCCCTAATCCAGGAGTCCCTTAGTAGCCCCTGAACCAGGCTTCAATGACGACGAGTCCGGCGCGCAGTATTGTCTTCGGCATTGCAAGGCGGGTTCCCTCTCCAAATACTCCAAAGCACCTGTTACGACGAATGGTGTCCGGCCTCCAATAAATGTTGTGCTCCTCGGCTTCAGTGCTTCAGTAATGACCATCTCCACGTGTCGAGCGAATGCGAGGAGTCGAGGCATTTTTGCATTTGCCACCCTCGATCCTCCGGCTAACTGCCTATTTGAAGGGACGGGATTCTCAGATCCAAACCTCACTCTCCTCCTGGGCTAGCATCCAACAGAGCGCTCCGCTAAAAAGCCATTCCAAGATGGCCGCCATCGCAGCTCTTCTCTTCGCCCTTCTCGCTCCAAGTCGGGGATTGGGAGAGTGCTCAGTTCCTCATAGCCGTTTGATAGAGTTACAAACCCAAGGGTTTCTCCCACCGGCGTTCATGGTCTCCGTCCGGGCTGGAATAGCCACTTATGACGGAGGGGAACAAGCAGAGGGATCTCCTAATCCATCTCCAGAGGAGCGTGTATGCCTCATCCCGCATCTGTTGAGGGGCGTCGGATTTCCTATCCACCCGTTTCTTCGCGGGCTCGTGGATTTCTACGACCTCTAGTTACACAATTTTACCCCTGCCTCTATTCTGCACATAGCGGGGTATGTCGCCTTTTGCGAGCTGTTTTTAGGCCGCGAACCACACTTCGGATTATGGAGGAAGCTGTTCTGCCTCGTCCCCCGCACCCAGGGGGAGTCCCTATGTCAAGTGTGCGGGGCCGAAGTATGGCGCATTGCCGAGACCGGATACTTGTCCGACACTCCTGAGAAGGCACCAGAAAACTGGCCTTCAGAGTGGTTCTATATAGACGATGTTCCCCTTCCGGATCCAGTCCGGACAGGTCTCCCCAAGTTCAGCAACGCCCCGCCGAGGGCACGCCTAAGCTGGCGCCCCCGGGGTCCTCAAGAAGAGGACACAAGGGAAATACTCCTCCTGATGAACAGGATAAAGTTACTTGCCAAATCTGGACTGAAGATAGTTGAGGTTATGGCGATATGCATAAGGCGAGGCGTGCAACCGCTCCAATATCGGGGGAAGCCCATGTGGAATTTCAAGGGGGAAGACGACGCCACCCGCTGCGGTCGTAAGGGTCCGGACTCTGTTGCCGCTTTGGCAAGGATATTGTCCAATTTGTACAAAGGGGAAGAGGAGGAATTCCTTCGCATCAAAACGCGGGACGGATTCTCCATGTACAACCCCCCAGCGTGGGTAAGTTGCCATTCTTTTTCCCTGCTTTACTTACTCTAGCGTTCTTCTGCTAAGATTACTTGCATCAATGCTTCGAGCAGAACCGAGAAGGGCCGAGAAGGAATCTTCAGCCCTCCTCGCAACCGTGAGGACCTCGAAGGGCCCTAGATCCGGACTTAAAGTGGATCCGGATATCACTGTGGAGCTTGCCAACGGGGTATTCTATCAAGCGAGCTGGGATGGCGCCCTAGTGGCCATTACGGCCGACTACCCTGGACTGCTCCCCGCGTTGCGTGTAAGTCGAACTAAAAAAACCTATCCTTCAAAGAGGACTCCTCCCAGGTATTATAATTTACCCATGAGGCGTTGTTCTATTTGCAGAAACGACGGCCGGAGCGAGGGGCCGAGCCCCTAGGGACTTGTCAACAACGGGCGTCCGGATCGGGCAGGCTCAAGAGGAAGGCGGTGAGGGTTGACACACCGCTACAGAGGTAAAGTAGTAATCGGTCCTGTAATTATAGAATTTGAAATGTGACAGCGCCCTTCGTGTCTGGCAGGAAGAGGAATAACCGGACTATATCCGGAGACCCCACCAATGACGCCTCCACCAACCGGGTTCCAGAACCGGCTTCGGGGCCGGAGGCGGACACGAGGCCAGCACCGCATAGTCCCCTGACGGAGGATGCGGATATGTGTTCGGCCACGAACTCCGAAGTGGAGAGCGCCATGAATCATCGGCGCCGGAGGGCCATGCTCCGGAACAACATCTTTTCCGAAGAGGCTTTTAATGCCTTCAATTCGGCGGACGCATACGTCCGAGCTGCTTGGGGCGAACTTTCCCAAGCGACAAACCAGTATACCAAAGACATACGGGTAAGAAATTTTGATAAGTATGTATAGCAGTAGCCCCTGAGACTTGAAACGGTTGGAACAACAGTTTTAAGGATCAATCTATGCACAAGTCCTTGTAGAGAAGAACGAGCAATTGTCTCGGGAGCTGGAGGGATGCAAGGCCGAACTGAGGGCCGCAGTTGCCAAATTAGAGGAACCCCAAAAGCCCTCATCTGGTAACAATTGTCACAATTGCACGAAGATGCACCAGTTAGTAAATGGCTGATGTGACAAGTCTAACAGAAAATTCTGCAGACAATCCCGGGGTGAATCCGGAGGGCGTAAGAGAGGACGCATCGCATCTCAAAAAGCAGCTGGAGGCTGGCGAGCGCATTCTTACGCGAGTTAGGCAGGAGAAGAACGATCTTCAAGATGCCAAAGTCCAGCTGGACATGGAGTTAAAAGATCTCCGCGCTCAGCTGGCTGACTCCGTGAAGGAGAACAAGAGGCTTCGACGCGGCATTTATAGTAAGTGCCTAGACGAACTGTAGTATAGTTCGGCGAGGAAATATATTGAAAGAATTTTGCTTGCAGGAATGTTAACGGGTGGCCCTGAGGAGGAGATTCCCGCATCTGCAAGCGATTTACTACAAGACCTTTCGCAACTGCACGAGCGAGCTCGGCAAGTGATGCAGGGTGTTGCTCAGGCTTTATGGCCATCAAGCTTGTTGCCGAATGGCATGGCGGAGCTTGTGAATATGCTTCAAGGAGCACGGCGGCGCTTCCGACTCTGGAAGGTGTCCGCTTGCCGTCAAGGCGCAAGAGAAGCCTGGGCTATGGTGAAGACGCGCTACACCAAGCTGGACCCAAACCATATGGCCGAAGTAGGACCGGCAGGGCCCGATGGGCAAGAAATTCCAGTGAGTCTGGTGTATAACCAGGTAGCGTTAGCCGCTAAGTATTCTCAACAGGATTGTAAGCTAGATAGCCTGTTGGACGGTGTAGAGGAGGAATATAGTCAGTCCAAGTGACTGTGTAATGTAATGGGCATGATTAGCCCCTAGCCGGATTAAAATCATTTGTCATGGCGGACCTTTTCGCTTCAGCCCCCGGATCCTATAGTCCGGGGTGTTTCCGAATACCCACTCAGTTATACAAAACCAGGGTATGCGTGGAAACAAGGCGTAGGGGTCATAAGTGCTTGAACAGACAAGTACCCAACTAGTTATGTTATATTACATGGATAGTAAGGGGTTCCTTTCCCTGGGTACGCATGCGACAATGCGCATGCCCGGACTGCGAACGATTGCGCAGGATACAAGACTTTTGGGGATTTACGTTATAATAAACGAACACATCTTTTGTTCACCGACCGAATATTATCTTAAGGAAGCTAGCTTTCAGCTTCACCAGTCTGAGGTACACATCCGACTGAACCGATAGTAACAATCGCAGAGGTGCTCCCCTTATGCCCTAGCCGAATTAACGGGAACGTAGGGCATAAACACAAGAGCCAGGCAACCCATCTTGGCAACATCTTAAGTCATATCGATGCATATAATGGTGAAGAAAAGGCACATATGGAAAAAGAATGCATATGTGATGGGCAGAAAGCCATGTGAGTAATTATTTTCAGCTTCCGTATAGGATGCCCCCAGGTACGCTTAGTGCGGCTAGAGTGATCCGGCAATACACACTGTATTGAATACTTTGTGTGAAAAAAGGTCGAGAAAGGGAAAAGGGGTGGAGCATAAGTAAAAGAGGGGAGTAGGGAGACGAACGTTGAGTTCGGCGTTAGGCGTAGAATCTCCGGAGTCTGGCCGCGTTCCATGGGTTCGGCTCGAGTCTGTTGTCCAATGCATTACGTAAGCGGTATGCTCCTCCGGCGAGAACTTGGTCGATGACGAAGGGGCCTTCCCACTTGGGTTTGAGGTTGTCCTTCTTCTTCTCCAGTAGGCGTAGAACGAGCTCGCCAATATTGTAAGTTTTGGCCCGCACTTCTCTGCTTTGATACCGTCGAGCCTGCTGCTGATAGAATGCGGAACGAGCTTTTGCGACATTGCGCTCCTCCTCCAGGGCATCCAAGTTATCCTGCCAATCTAACTCGGCTTCCTTCTCTTCATACATGCGTACGCGCGGCGAATCATGTATTATGTCGCAGGGAAGTACTGCTTCCGCACCGTACACCATAAAAAATGGTGTATATCCGGTGGTGCGGTTCGGTGTGGTCCGCAGCCCCCAGAGTATGGAGTCAAGCTCCTCCACCCAGTGCGTATCCGATTCTGTTAAAGACTGCACTAGTCTGGGTTTGATGCCGCTCATGATGAGACAGTTTGCCCGTTTGACCTGGCCGTTTGTTTGGGGGTGGTAGACGGAAGCATAGTCGAGCTTAATGCCCATTTTGCCGCACCAAGTTTTCACTTCATCGGCTGTGAAATTTAAGCCATTGTTAGTGATGATGCTATGGGGGACACCGTATCAGTGTACGACCCCAGATATGAAGTCAATTACTGGTCCGGATTCGGCCGTTTTAACTGGCTTGGCTTCTATCCATTTGGTGAACTTGTCCACCATGACCAATAAGTATTTTTTTCTTATGGCTTCCCCTTTTAAGGGGTCCAACCATATCCAGCCCCCAGACCGTGAACGACCAAGTTATGGGGATTGTTTGGAGAGCGGTAGGGGGCATATGACTCTGATTGGCGAAGAGCTGGCAACCGACGCAATGTTGGACAAGGTCCTGTGCGTCTGCTCGGGCTGTCGGCCAATAGAAGCCTGTGCGGAAGGCTTTGCGGACTAGCGCTCAAGCCGCGGCGTGGTGTCCGCCCAGTCCGACATGGATTTCAGCCAAGAGTTGCCGCCCCTCCTCTTCGGAGATGCACCTTTGGAGCACTCCAGTCGCGCTTTTCTTATAGAGTTCCACTTTGTGGACTTTGTAAGCTTTAGAACGCCGGACTATGCAGCGTGCTTCATTTTGGTCTTCGGGTAGCTCCTGCCTATTTAGGTAGGCTAAGAAAGGCTCGGTCCACGGGGCAATAACGGCCATGATTTCGTGGGCCGAGGATGTTATTTCGGTGACAGAGCCTCGGATTGTGTCTGATGGTTCGATATCTGGGGGTGTGTTCGGGTCCGAGCTGGTGTTGCCGGACTCCCATTCCCATACTACGGATGGCTGGAACAGCCTTTCCAGGAATATGTTAGGTGGGACAGGATCGCGTTTGGCGCCGATGCGGGCGAGAACGTCTGCCGCTTGATTATTTTCTCGAGCCACATGGTGGAACTCGAGCCCCTCGAACCGCGCTGACATTTTTAGGACGGCATTACGGTTGGCCGCCATTTTCGGGTCCTTGGCATCGAAGTCTCTGTTTATTTGCGAGAATGCGAGGTTCGAATCCCCTCGCACTTCCAGGCATTGGATGCCCATAGAGACTGCCATCCGAAGACCATGCAACAAAGCCTCATATTCGGCTGCATTGTTGGAGTATGTATATAATATCTGGAGGACGTACTGGACCGTATCTCCGGTGGGGGATGTCAGGACTACACCTGCTCCCAATCTGGCCAGCATTTTAGAGCCGTCAAAGTGCATGATCCAGTTGGAGTATGCGCCATACTCTTTAGGGAGTTCGGCTTCCCCATTCGGCGACAAAGTCGGCCAAGATTTGCGATTTGATGGCCCGCCGTGGTTTGTACATTATGTCGAACGGAAGGAGCTCGATGGCCCATTTAGCAATCCGCCCGCAGCGTCGCGTTGTTTATTATGTCATTGAGTGGTACTTGAGGCTACCGTGATCGAACACTCTTGAAAGTAGTGTTGCAGCTTCCGGATGCCATGAAGACCGTGATATGCTATTTTTTGATAGTGTGGGTATCGGGATTTGCATGGGGTGAGGACTGTGGATACGTAATAAACCGGCTTTTGGAGCGGGAATTTGTATCCGTCAACCTCTCGTTCGACGACGAGTACTGCGCTTACAACTTGGTGTGTTGCCGCTATGTATAATAGCATAGGCTCGCCGGTGTTCGGCGCTGTTAGGGCTGGATTGCTGGCCAGTAAGGTCTTTATTTCATCGAGTCCGGCTGCGGCTGCATCTGTCCATACGAAGTGTTCGGTGAGCCGCAGGAGGCGGTAAAGAGGCAATGCCTTTTCTCCTAGCCTGGAGATAAAGCGGCTCAAAGCGGCCACGCATCCGGCTAGCTTCTGGATGTGCTTGAGGTCTGTTGGTATAGCCAACTGAGACAGAGCTCGGATTTCTGCCAAGTTCGCTTCAATTCCTCTATTGGAAACAATGAAGCCCAGCAGTTTCCCTGATGGGACGCCGAAGACGCATTTTTCCGGATTCAACTTAATGTCGTATGTCCGGAGGTTATCGAATGTGAGCCTCAAGTCATCTATCAGCGTTTCGACGTGTCTAGTTTTTATGACCACGTCGTCCACATATGCTTCCACTGTTTTGCTGATTTGTTTTTTCAGGCATGTTTGAATCATGCGTTGATAGGTTGCGCCGGCATTCTTGAGCCCGAAGGGCATAGTGTTGAAGCAAAAAGGGCCATATGGCGTTATAAAAGCTGTTGCAGCTTGGTCAGACTCCGCCATCTTTATTTGATGGTATCCAGAGTATGCGTCGAGAAAACACAGCGAGTCGTGTCCAGCTGTGGCATCGATGATTTGGTCGATGCGAGGGAGGGGAAAGGGATCCTTGGGGCAAGCCTTGTTGAGGTCTTTGAAGTCGACACATAGGCACCAGGATTTGTCCTTCTTTGGTACCATCACCAAATTTGCCAGCCAATCCGGATGTTTGATATCTCTGATGGATCCGACCTCGAGTAGCTTGGTTAACTCTTCCCCCATTGCCTGTCGTTTGGGCTCTGAGAATCGCCTTAGGGTCTGCTTGACTTGTTTATATCCTTTTAGAATATTGAGGCTGTGTTCGGCCAGTCTGCGTGGGATGCCTGGCATGTCCGATGGGTGCCAGGCGAAAATGTCCCAATTCTCGCGTAAGAAATCTCGTAGTGCGGCGTCAATCACGGGGCTCAGCTGTGTCCCGATGGAAGCTGTCTTCATGGGGTCCGTTGGATGGACCTGGAATTTGACTATCTCGTCTGCAGGTTTAAATGAGATGGACTTGGGTCGCTTGTCTAGTATCACGTCATCCCAGTCCACGGTGGCCCGCAGTGTTGTTAACTCTTCGACTGCTAGGGCTTTAGATAATGCTTCCAATGCTAGAGCTGCGGTTTTATTTTCGACACGAAGTGCAACGTCCGGATCACTGGCTAGAGTGATGATTCCATTGGGTCCAGGCATTTTAAGCTTCATGTACCCATAATGGGGTACAGCTTGAAAGCTTGTAAACGCGTCCCGCCCTAGAAGAGCGTGGTATCCGCTGCTCAAAGGAGCGACCTGGAATGTGATTTCCTCGGACCTATAATTCTCCTGGGTGCCGAATACCACATCGAGTGTGATTTTTCCCGCACACCGCGCTTCCCGAGTAGGGATAATTCCCCTGAAGGTCGTGCCGCTTTGTTCAATGCGGCTTTTATCAATCTCCATCTTGCTGAGTGTTTCTTCATAAATCAGATTTAATCCGCTTCCGCCGTCCATGAGTACTTTAGTGAGCCGAAAGCCATCTACTATCGGACTGAGGACCAGAGCGGCTGGTGCCCGGACAACCCGGAATCGAGGTTCATCACTGGCATTAAAAGTTATAGCAGTGTCGTTCCAAGGGTTTATTTTTGCCACATGGTAAATTTTAGCGGAGCTTCGACGAGCTCTCTTGCGCCTATTGTTCGAGGCGAAAGTCTCGAAGACTGTTAGTACCGTATTGTGTTCGCTGGCAGGATGTTGTTCCGCCTTATGGCCCACAAGAAGATCCTCGCCACTTTTTGCCACCTGCCGGAGTGTCCAACATGCCTTAAGGCTATGAGTAGGTGTTGTACCCGGAGTACTGTGGAGCTTACATGGCCCGTCGAGCCATTCTTCCAATATGGATCCCCGCCCTGGGGTGGGCTTTGGTTTCTTGGGGGTTGGGTCGGACGATTTACGAGAGTTCGTCCGTTTAGTTCGGACAAAGGTTTTGGTGAGAGAAGTACTATACCAAAATTCTGTTTGGGTCTTCCTAGCGCTCTCCATCGCACAGTACTTCCGTACTATGGTTGCCAAGTCCGTGAAGCGTACTATGTCACGGCGGCTTATAGCATTGAGGAGTCCCTCGTCCGTGCAGTTTTTGCAGAAAAGTGACACCATGTTCTCTTCACGGCAGTCCCTGACCTTGTTAAGCGCAAGGAGGAATCTGGCCCAGTAGCGATGTACGGTTTCCTAGGGCTCTTGCCTGATGCGGGAGAGATAGTTTAGGTCCAGTTTAGAGTCCGGATTTTGATCCGATATAACGCCCAAGGGCGCGGGCGGTCCCGAGCTCAACAGCTCAGAATCCAGAGTGCCCAATTTCTTCGGCCCAATGCCCAATTCTAATTCCGGGACCTGGGTCAGGTTTTCCTTTGAGCAGGTCTTTGGCTCAAGGAGTTCGGTGATCCGAACATAACTTGTCCTCAGAGTTGAGGGGCAATCTGCGTGTGGTTCCTCCACTATCGCTGTCTCATGGGTGGCCGGCGGGGACCTGATGTCCCTTTGGTCGGGTTTAAGCCCAATCCGGTCGTAGTCTGTAGCGACTACCAGAGCAGCGATGCGATCCAAGAGTTCGTGAAGGGAGGAGAGCTCAATTGGATCCATCTGTTCGGCAAGTTCCGAACTGACACGAAAGTTATGGTTGATGACCCGAGAAGTCATCGTCGACGCCACCGCCGATGGGGCGGCCATGATAAAGCCGTCGAGCCGGAGCGTCTGGCCTACAGCCAGAGCCCCCTCCGAGGTAATGTCGTCCTTGGCAATGAAACGAGCCATCGAGCCTTGTGGCGACGTCACAGAGGAACTCTCAATGAAAGCACCAATGTCGGTGTCAAAACCGGCGGATCTCGGGTAGGGGGTCCCGATCATGCGGCAAGGCTGATGGTAACAGGAAGCAAGGGACACAGATGTTTACCTGTGTTCGGGCCCTCTCGATGGAGGTAAAACCCTACTTCCTGCTTGATTAATATTGATGATATGGGTAGTACAAGAGTAGATCTACCACGAGATTGTAGAGGCTAAACCCTAAGAGCTAGCCTATGATGGTATGATTGTAATTGTGATCGGCCTTCTAAGGACCAACCTCTCCGGTTTATATAGACATCGGAGAGGGCTAGGGTTTACATGGAGTCGGTTACAAGGAAGGAAATATAATATCAGGATCGCCAAGCTTGCCTTCCACGCCAAGGAAAGTCCCATCCGGACACGGGCCGAAGTCTTGAGTCTTGTATCTCCACGCTTCAATAGTCCGGACGTTGTACACAGTCCGGCTGTCCGGATACCCCCTAATCCAGGACTCCCTCACAAGGTGCTGGGGCCATGGAGGATCGGCGTCGACGGCCGACCTATCCTTGGCCCACCGCCGATGATGGTGCAGCTCCGCGCTCTCCCTGGCAGTTGGTACAACCGTAGGGCCCGCCGTGGCTTTTGGCGGGGCAAAGATTTCGACGTCGTCCTCGGCAGGTTCAGGGACGCGGCGGCCAGCCGCCCCATCGGAGACATCACCACCGAGGTCGGGTCTAGCCGCCGCCACCGCCACGCCGCACCTACTCCCGCCCCACGGTCCCCGGCAGAGCAACCGCCCCCTGCCCCGGCGCTGGTCCCCATCCCGCCGGAGCAGGCCGCCCTCATGCAGGACGGCGACCCTGACGACACGCCAGGGCTGCTTGCCGTGCTGGCCCAGTCGGCAGACGAGGCGGCCGCGGCGGCGGCGCAAGGCAAGGCCGCAGACCGGGAGGCGGCCTTGGCGGCAATGCAGTTGCAGGAGGCGCGGGAGGAGGCGGACTTGTGCGGGTCGGACGACGAGTCCAGCGGCGACGACGGCGACGACGGCGGCATGGTGCCGGTGTCGGTGCAAGGACGACACCTATGGGATCACAAGAATCCCTACTACGGTTGCGGGGCGTGGGTCGTGAGAAGAGTGGATCGAACAGATAGCACACGGGTTCTTTATCCAGGTTCGGGCCGCGAAGGTGCGTAAAACCCTACTACTGCTTTGGTGGCTTGTTTATCTGTGTTCTTGAACTAGCTATGGGGCGTGAGGAGCTCCAAAAAGCCGAATCCCCCTCCTGGTCACCTCGGGCCTCCTTTTATAGGGAAAGGGGTCGCCACAGTGGCACACAGGAGGTGGAAAGGGTACAGTGATACGAGTTTATCCCTCGCATTACATGAAAAGGTGCATTTAATGCGCCTTGCTTAGGTGTCCTTGCTTTATCGGGGATGGGGGAGAGCCCTGTCCCGTCCGTCGCCGCTCCCTCTCGTGTTGACACACGCCCTGGCCAGCGGTGCCTGTGGTGCCACGTAGGCAGGCAGGCAGCTGAGGTGGCGCAACGGTGGGTCTCCACGAGGATCCGCTTGCCGCCACGCAGGTGCCTGCCCAACTGGTTGGGTCGGCAGCTGCATGCGAACGGTGGTGGGGGTTTGACTGGTGTGGGCCGGACAGTGCCCCCACGGGTGTTCGCGGCGAGGGCCTCATCGTAGCCCCGGCAAGGGTCTTGCTGGGGCCCCGGCAGGGTCCTTGCCGTGGCGCCTGCTGTCATCCCTGGCAAGGCTCTTGCCGGGGGCCTTGTGGTCCTCCTTGGCTGGGATCCCGCCGAGGGTCATCATCTCTTATAGTGCGTATCTGATCTTGAATGTCTTCACAAAGATCTGCATGCCACCACGGGGATGTCTCCCGAATCCTTGCCCCATGAGGGTAGCGGACTCAAGGGTGACTCGCTCCGTAGGCGTGGAGTGAGCTGCCCCGGCAAGGGTCTTGCCGGGTCTGCTAGAACCGCCCCGGCAAGGATCTTGCCGGGGAGTCCGCCGCCTCTTGCTCTTTGTGGTCTTGGTCTTGGCGCCGCTCTGCTCCTTTCGGCTTCGCCTTACTTTGGCTCACCTCCTTGCCTTGCCCTGTGGTAGTGCTCGTGGCTCGATCGCCTGTGCACAATTATAGGGGGTACAAAGATGCACCCTCTTTTTGTACACCGACAGAGCCCGCGGCCTGGGCCACACGTAGCGCAACGCCGCTGGGCTAGGCCCAAAACGGCGCGCGGGCAGGCGGGCGGTTTTACCGTGGTAAGTTTTTCACACAAGGCGCTTCACGCCTCCAGCGTGGGCGCGGGTGGAGAGGCGTGCGTGACATGGGCGGCATGCGTGGGGCTGAGCCCTGCGCGCATGCATCACGTCGTAGTAATGGGGGCAGTTCGCGCCTTCCCCGTATACGGAGGGAGGCGTGGAGACGCGGCCCATTTAGTGAACGGGGCCTAGGCGTGGTGTTCAAGGCGTCCACCCCTGCGATCATGGGGCGGGGAGAGGTCGCCTCTCCCGTCGCCTGAGTCCTGCACATCCGCCACGCGGCTCTCATGCGCTTGGGGTGGCGAATGGTGGAGGCGGGAAACCGGGCCGTCGCGGGCCGGGGCAGCGAGTCGGTCCCAGTCTCCTGCGCCTTCCGTGCCCTGATTGGCTGGGCGGGGCGGCCGAGCCCCCACCTCGTTCTTCTATAAAGAGCGGGCGGGGGGAGATGGCGTCTCGCATTCTTCCATCTTCTCTTTCTTTCAGCTTCTGCTCCCCCCCATCTGCTATGGAGAGAGGGAATCCTGCCTCTTCAATGGTGGCGGCGAGGGTCGCCGCTCGACAACACGCTCTTCCTTCTCCTGCTCCTGCGGTGACGGAGCCAGCCGCGAGGGGAAGGGGAAGGGGGCGAGACCATGGGCGAGGCCGAGGCACTCGTGGAAGAGGAGGACGGGACGGCGCGTCGGTCTCGCCCCCGCCTGCAGCTCCTCCCCCCATGGAGGGCCATGTTGGGGATGACCCTTGCGAGTTCTTCGTCAGGCTGCGCCTGCCGCCTCGCCGTCGTCTCCGTCTCCCGACCCCGTTTGCGAGCGAAATGGAGCTGGACCCGCCGGAGTCACTGCGGCTGCACATGAGGGGCTGCGGGATCAGCGGTACGCGAGTCCGTGTTGACTTCCCGGCCCCTCACGTGATGTATCTTGGTCGAGGGTGGAAGACGTTCGCTCATATCCACCACTTGACGGCGGGGCTCACTCTCCATTTCAAGCTGATGGAGGGCGGCCTCCTCTCCGTCAAGGTCTTCGGGTGCTTCGGGACTCGGGCGAGGTGCTGCGTGGAGAGCTCTTCTGATAGCGAAGACTCCTCCTCGGGCGAGAGTGATGAGGAGGACAGCGGCAGCGACAACGAGGGTAGCAGGCGGCAGGATGACGGGTCCGACTAGGTGTCGGGCGCCGCCCCGTGCGGCACCGGCGACCCCATCATCCGTGTCGCTGCTCCTGAACTCTCGGGTCGCCTCCTTGGGCAGCCGGGCGTTGGGAGGCTGCGGAAGAGGAAGAGGGCGGCGGCAAGGCCGTCAAAGTCGAGTACGCGGCACGCGATGCCTTCGACGCGGCCGACGCCCTGCCGCCTCGTCTTCGAGCTCTGCTTCCGGCGCCGCCATCACCACCCAGCCTCCGGACGGCCACCGAGATGTTCTCTTGGTGTCTTATGCCACCCATAGCTCGCCTAGGCGCTCCTTTTGCCCTTTTCGCCTTCTTGACCTGCCTCCTGAGGAGAGGGACAAGAAAGGGATTACGGGCATCTTATCTTTTTCCAGTCTGTAAGCCTTTAGGCCTTATTTGAATTTAGAACTTGTAACCCCATCATTCATGTTTTTCATTCCCCATGGACTGTACCTGAATGGAATGTTTTTAATGAAAAAGGGATGCTTGCCGGGCCATTTGTTTGCGGGTAGAACCCACGACAAGGAGTACATCCTTGATATCTCTAAGATATACTTTTACTTGCCCGGCAACAGGCCTTGCCGTCTTTCCACTTCGCTCGACCTTTTTCACGCTTTTGGCGGAGGCAGGGATGAGGTGGATTCAGGCTCCCCGTTTCATCCTTTTGCTGCCGCGACTGCGACCAAACCTGGCCCCAGGAACGAGCCCTAGGGCCTAGAGTTTTTAGGGAAGCACGGTAGTTTTAGGAAAAACGGGGTTTTCACATACCTCAGTCCATAAGGGAATGCATGATAAGGGATGAAGAACTTATCTGAAGCTGTTGCCACCGGCAACTCTGTTTTGCTGTGGGTGAATCTTTGCACTTGCAGCCCCCGGCAATTCTGGCTTGCCGGGGTTCTGATGTTGGTCTGCCCTTCCTCTCTTTTTCGTCCTTAAGTGATCCGGCAAGGATATTTGCGAGTCCTGCGAACCAAAGAAGACAAAAGAACGGCAAAGGGACGCACACTCGACCTCTAAGCTAGGGGTTAGTCGCCGTCAAGCACTATCAACCCTAACCAAGGACGAGACTCGACCTAGCATGCATGCTATAACTTAGGGAGCCAGCGCTTCATTTATTTATGCTCAGGGTCTGCGCCTGGCTTTGTACGAAGGGTTACATGCATCATCGGCAATGCTTGTACAAAAGGTGGCTTGTCGGGGCCCGACAAGCCGCTACCACGGGTAAAACTTGCGAAGATGCTCAATGTTCCGTGAGTTACTCATCGAACAGCATCTTCGGGCTCTGCGGACTGCGCCGGGCCTGGTGACTGATATTACCTGATAAGGGCCTTCCCACTTTGGCATCAACTTGTTGGAATTCTTGGCTGATTGAACCCGCCGAAGGACAAGGTCGCCTTCCTCAAGGCTTCGGGCGCGAACCTTGCGGCTATGGTAGCGACGCAAGGCTTGCTGGTAGCATGCTGCTCTCACAGCCGCCCGAAGACGATCTTCCTCAAGGAGCATTGCGTCATCTTGCCGCAGTTGCTCTTGCTCAGGCTCATCATAAGCGAGCACTCGAGGTGACCCGTATATGAGTTCGATGGGAGAATCGCTTCGCCCGTATACCAGGGCAAAAGGTGTCTGGCTGGTGGCTCGATTTGGCGTCGTCCTGATCGACCAAAGAACCGCCGGCAACTCATCAATCCAGCGCCTCCCGCTCTTGTGCAGTCTGTCAAAGGTCTTGGTCCTTAATCCTCGCAGTACTTCAGCATTTGCCCTCTCAGCTTGACCGTTGCTTCGTGGATGGGCAACGGAAGCGAAACAGACTCTGCTGCCGAGGTCTTGGGTATATTGCATGAAGGTGCGGCTTGTGAACTGTGTGCCGTTGTCGGTGATAACCCTGTTGGGTACACCAAAACGGCATACTAGTCCCTTGAAGAACTTGACGGCTGACTGAGTTGTGACCTTCCTCACTGCCTCCACCTCCGGCCACTTTGTGAACTTGTCGATTGCGACGTACAAGTATTCAAAGCCCCCGACGGCACGGGGGAAAGGGCCCAGTATGTTGAGCCCCCAGACCGAGAAGGGCCAGGAGAGAGGAATGGTTTGAAGGGCTTGAGCTGGTTGATGAAGCTTCTTTGAATGAAACTGACACGCTTCACACCTGGTGACGAGTGTCTTCGCATCTTGGAGGGCGGTGGGCCAGAAGAAGCCTTGCCGAAATGCTTTGCCGGCAAGGGCCCTTGACCCAATGTGGGATCCACATACGCCTCTGTGTATCTCTGCCAACAGCTCCAGTCCTTCCTCCCGAGGGATACACTTCAATTTCACACCGCTCGCCTCTTTACATACAGGACATCATCGATTTAACTGGTACATGGTAGAGCGACGGGCTACTTTTTCCGCTTCTTCCTGCTCCTCAGGAAGTTCCCCTATTTGGAGGAATCGGACGGTGTGCTGCGCCCACGCTGGAGCCTGGGGCTCGACGGCGAGGACTAAAGGAATTTCCTCCGCTATAGGAGCGGCTGTCTCGACGGCAAGAGCCTGATGCTCCGCCGGAGTCAGTCGTCTCGTGGCGGGCTCAGTATCCTCGGCAACGCCCTTGCCGGCGGCTCCGGGGAGCTCGGCGGGAAGGTACGTGTCGGGCCCTGATTTCCTCTTCTTATTCTGCTCAGTTGATGGATCGACGGATGGCTGAGTCAGCTGAAGCACAAAGGTACCTGGTTCCACAGGTAGCTTGAGGGCAGCGCATTTTGACAGCTAATCGGTGATATCGTTCTCCGCTCGGTGAACGTGTTCAGCCTGTATTCCGTCAAAACGCTCTTCCAGCTTCCTCACTTCATCGACGTAGGCCTTCATCAACGGGCTCTGGTAATCCTTGTTAACTTGCTTGACGACAAGCTGTGAGTCTCCCCTGACGATGAGTTTCCTGATTCCGAGGTCCGCCGCGATCCTAAGACCGGCAAGAAGACCCTCATACTCTGCTGTGTTGTTTGTTGACACCTCCCTGGGGAAGTGCATCTGGATCACGTACTTGAGGTGCTCTCAGGTGGGCGCGACAAGCAGTACGCCAGCCCCGGCACCTTGTAAGGAGAAAGCTCCGTCAAAGTACATGATCCAATTGCAACTCGCCTCCTTGCCGGGGAGAGCAGTCTCTTGGGCTTCTTCGTCAGGCGTCGCGGTCCATTCTGCAATGAACTCCGCCAAGACTCGGCTCTGAATCGTGGAAGTACTTTCAAACTTGAGGCCAAAGCTGGACAGTTCTAGTGCCCATTCCACAATTCTTCCCGTTGCATCCCGATTGTGGAGTAACCGTTGCAAAGGGAGGCGAGTGACGACAGTGATCTCGTGCGCTTGGAAGTAGTGACGCAGCTTCCTCGAGGCCATAAGAAGGCCGAAGAGCAGTTTCTGCACGCCGGAGTACCTTGATCTAGCCCCCTGCAGGAGGGAGCTAACAAAGTAGACCGGGCGCTGCATCATTTTCTTCTTTGGCGGCACTTCAATTTGCTGTGTCGTCTCGGCGTTGGTGGTGTCGGGCTCTGCCGCTGCCATAACCTCGTCATCAACCTCTCTCTGCGTCACTAGCGCGGCACTGACCACTTGGTTTGTTGCCGCCAGGTACAGCAACAACGGCTCTTGTGGCCTAGGCGCAACTAGTATTGGCGCGGAGGAGAGGTATTTCTTCAGATCTTGTAACGCTGCTTCGGCTTCTGGCGTCCACTCCATCGGGCCCGCCTTTTTCAGGATCTTGAAAAAGGGAAGGGCGTGCTCGGCGGACTTGGATATGAACCTGCCCATGGCGGCAACGCAACCAGCGAGCCGACGCACATCCTTGATTCGCTTGGGTGCTTCAATCTGCTCTATAGCTTTGATTTTGTCCGGATTGGCCTCTATCCCACGCTGTGACACCAAGAACCCGAGAAGCTTGCCGGACGGGACGCCAAAGACGCACTTCTCAGGGTTCAGCTTAAGATTGATCTTGCACAAGTTTGCAAATGTTTCTTGCAAATCCGGTATGAGGGTCGCCCTGTCCTTGGTTTTGACCACTATGTCATCCATATAAGCCTCCATATTTCTATGGAGTTGGGGTTCAAAACCAATCTGGACCGCCCTTGCAAACGTCGAACCAGCACTCTTCAACCCGAAAGGCATCCGCATGAAACAATACGTACCACATGGGGTGATGAATGCTGTTTTCTCCTCGTCTTCTCTTGCCATGAAGATCTGGTGGTAGCCGGAGTAGACGTCGAGGAATGACAACAGACCACACCCAGCCGTGGAGTCAACAATCTGGTCGATGCGCGGCAATGGGAAGGGGTCTTTAGGGCAAGCCTTATTGATATCTGTGTAATCAATACACAGCCTCCACTTCCCATTTGCCTTGCGCACCACGACCGGATTGGCCAACCACGTCGGATGGAGCACTCCTCTTACCAAACCCGCTGCTTCTAGTTTCCGGATCTCTTCTGTGATGAACTCTTGTCGTTCCAAAGCTTGCTTTCTGACCTTCTGCTTGACGGGTTGCGCATGAGGGCAGACAGCAAGGTGGTGCTCAATCACCTCCCTGGGAACGCCGGGGATGTCGGAAGCTTGCCATGCAAACACATCGACATTCTCCCGCAGGAAGGTGACGAGCACGTCTTCCTATTTATCGTCAAGGGTGGAGCTTATGGTAAAAGCTCCTCCCGTGCCGTCCTCATTGACAGAAACCTTCTTGGTTCCTGGCGGTATGGCCCTGGGCTTCTTGTTTCCGCCGGTGGAACTCTCGGGCACGTCCTCGACGGCAGCGCTACACTCCGGAGAGGTGCGCTTGCCGGAGTGGGTGTCCGAGGTCTCACCGGTCTTCTTCTTCTTCCCTGAGGTCCCAGTGGCAGGAGCAACTGTCCTAGTGGCGGCAGTCGCCGCAACTGCTTGCTGGTATAGTTGATCAGCGCAGATCAGCGCATCTTTCTTGTCGGAGGGGATGGTGATGATCGTCACAGGCCCTGGCATCTTCAGGGTGTTGTAGGCGTAGTGTGATGCTGCCATGAACTTGGCCAACGCTGGGCGGCCAAGGATCCCGTTGTAGGGCAAGGGGATCTTGGCAACATCAAACACGATCCTCTCTGTCCTGAAGTTCAGGTCGCTTCCAAAAGTCACGGGGAGCGTGACCTTCCCCTTGGGTTGGCTTCTTCCCGGGTTGACCCCTTGAAACGTGCCCGTCTCTTTGAGGTCTCCATCAGGAATCTGCAGCTTCTCGATCACGGCAGGCGAGATCAGGTTCAGACCAGCCCCGCCATCAACCAGCATCTTTGTCACCTTGAGGTTGCGTATGGTTGGTGAAACCAACAATGGCAAGCATCCGACCGCAGTAGTGCGATCAGGGTGGTCCTCAGTGTAAAAAATGATAGGTGTGCTGGACCACTTCAGCGGCTTCTGGGCATCAAACGACGGCTCTGCCACTGTAATCTCCCGCGCCCACTGTTTAAGCCGGCGGTGAGAAGTATGCAGCGAGGCGCCGCCATCGATGCACATGGCCTCTGTAGCTTTCTGAAACTCTTGGCCGCCGGACTCGTCGTCCTCTTCGTGATCGTCGTCTTCTGGCTTTTTGTCACGGCCCCGGGCGGGCCTCTCTTGTTGCTTATCATTGCCGCGACGGCCCGCCTGGCCGTCACGCTTCTTGACGGATCCCTCAGCACCGTCTGGGCCTTTCTCCTTGTCCCGCCGCTCATACTCAGCCCTTTGCTTCTCAGTGAGGAGCTCAACCTGTCGGCAATCTTGGAGAGCATGGCCCTTGGTGCGATGGATCTTGTAGTATCGCTTGTCAGAGTTTCCTGGTTTCTCGGCAGCCGCCAAGGCCCGGCAGGCGACACATCCGGCAATTTCCTTGCCGGGGTCATCCGCCTTGGTTTTCTTGGTGGAGCCGGTGTCATCAGATCCCTCGACGGCAAGCACGGCTTTTCCCTTGCGCTTTCTATTGCGGCGCCGGCCTTTCTTTGCCAGGGCGGCAATGTCCTCATCTAAGGAGTCGGTTTCCACGCCGGCATCTTCGCCGGGGTACTTCCTTCCCTCTTCAGCTTGGGCACATCTGTCAGCAAGAACATAGAGTTCTGCGACATCTTTCACCTTGTTCATTGCCAGCTCCTCACGCATCTTGCGGTTACGCACGTTCTGATGGAACGCGCTGATGATGGCGACAAGGTGAACATCAGGGATATTGTACTGTACCCGACTGAACCTCTGTATGTACTTGCGGAGACTCTCGCCTCCCTTCTGGGGAATGACGTGCAGGTCGCTTGCCTGGCCATGGGCTTGGTGGCCTCCAGTGAAGGCACCCACGAACTCATGGCACAAATCCGACCAGGAGGAAATAGAGTCCGCCGGCAAGTGCATCAACCATGACATGGCGTTGGGTTTAAGAGCCAACGGAAAGTAGTTCGCAAGCACCTTATCGTCGCGAGCTCCGGCAGCCTGCATCGCGATGGTGTAGACGCTGAGGAACTCGGACGGGTGAGACTTGCCGCTGTACTTCTCGCCCACGTCAGGTTTAAAGGTGAGGTGAGTGGGCCACTGGAACTGTCGCAGCTCACGGGTAAAGGCCGGACAACCTACCTCGTAAGGTAGGCCTCCAGGGCTCCCCGGTGCCGGGTGGCTCACAGCTGGCCCTGCTCGCTTGTCTGATCGGTGGCGCGCTCCGCGCCGGTGCTCGATGGTGGTTCGAGCATCCTCATGTTCTTGTTCCCGAAGAACCTCGCGCTGGTCACGGTGAGCCCGTGGGTCAGACGATGCTATGGAGATTTCATCGCACGTAGCATCGCGACGGGCTGGCGTTCATGGTACCCGGCGAGGAGGCGGCGAGTGCACCGTGGTCGCGGCGCTGCCAGCTCTCCTGCCACTGGTACGCGGGATTCCCTCGGATCATCGACCTGGGGGCTCCACCGGACTTAGGTCATCTTTGTTGGCCGCCGCAACAAGGCTTCGGATAGTGGCTCTCCATTCGTCAAGTTTCCCCGTGGTGGGAGGAAAGTCGAGGAGCAACTGCGCGCGCGCCAGGGCTTCTGCTGGCGTTGGTGGCACCGAAACCTGCACGGATCGCGATGCGCTTCGACTTCTGACTACGTCAGAAGGCGCTCTATCACGACCCCGCGGTCGCATGCCATCTCCAGCAGCGCCTCGGCGAGCAGGCAGGTCTTCTACATCCCGGGAGTGGCGCTCGGGGCTTTTCCTGCGGAGACGCCCGGGGTCTTCAGCGTGATTGCACCGTTCGTCACGCACCGCTTGAGAGGAGCGCGCCGTCGGCGCCGGCGTGGGAGTCTTGGAAGCCCTCACGTCGCCTTCGGGCGGAGTAGAAGCGGTCTTGGAAGGCCCCGCGCCACCCGCGGTGGGCCTGGCTCCGTCCTTGGATTTGGCGGCGTGTGGCCTGTCACCAGGCGCACGAACATCGCCGCCTCCCAAACTCCGACTGCTGGGACGGTGCTGGTGTTCACGAACAGCGCCACGGGTCCTCTCTATGACCGGTCCGCTGCTTGCCCGCGTCGGGGCGGGATGCCCGGCCTCCGACGGGCCAACCGCCACCGTCGTCTTCTTCTTGGGCGCCATGACGATGAAGAAGCGTCGAACTAACTGCTAGAGCTGATTCTCACAACTGCGCCCGCTACCTGGCGCGCCAAAGATGTCGGTGCGAGGACGACACCTATGGGATCACAAGAATCCCTACTACGGTTGCGGGGCGCGGGGTCGTGAGAAGAGCGGATCGAACAGATAGCACACGGGTTCTTTATCCAGGTTCGGGCCGCGAAGGTGCGTAAAACCCTACTCCTGCTTTGGTGGCTTGTTTATCTGTGTTCTTGAACTAACTATGGGGAGTGAGGAGCTCCAAAAAGCCGAATCCCCCTCCTGGTCGCCTCGGGCCTCCTTTTATAGGGAAAGGGGTCGCCACAGTGGCACACAGGAGGTGGAAAGGGTACAGTGATACGAGTTTATCCCTCGCATTACATGACAAGGTCATTTAATGCGCCTTGCTTAGGTGTCCTTGCTTTATCGGGGACGGGAGAGAGCCCTGTCCCGTCCGTCGCCGCTCCCTCTCGTGTTGACACGCGCCCTGGCCAGCGGTGCCTGCGGTGCCACGTAGGCAGGCAGGCAGCTGAGGTGGCGCAACGGTGGGTCTCCACGAGGATCCGCTTGCCGCCACGCAGGTGCCTGCCCAACTGGTTGGGTCGGCAGCTGCATGTGAATGGTGGTGGGGGTTTGACTGGTGTGGGCCGGACAGTGCCCCCACGGGTGTTCGCGGCGAGGGCCTCATCGTAGCCCCGGCAAGGGTCTTGCCGGGGCCCCGGCAGGGTCCTTGCCGTGGCGCCTGCTGTCATCCCCGGCAAGGCTCTTGCCGGGGGCCTTGTGGTCCTCCTTGGCTGGGATCCCGTCGAGGTTCATCATCTCTTATAGTGCGTATCTGATCTTGAATGTCTTCACAAAGATCTGCATGCCACCACGGGGATGTCTCCCGAATCCTTGCCCCATGGGGGTAGCGGACTCAAGGGTGACTCGCTCCGTAGGCGTGGGGTGAGCTGCCCCGGCAAGGGTCTTGCCGGGTCTGCTAGAACCGCTCCCGGCAAGGATCTTGCCGGTGGAGTCCGCTTCGCCCCCTTGCTCTTTGTGGTCTTGGTCTTGGCGTCGTTCTGCTCTTTTCGGGCTTCAACCTTACCTTGGCTCACCTCCCTTGCCTTGCCCCGTGTGGTAGTGCCCGTGGCTCAGACTGCCCGTGCACAGTTATAGGGGTACAAAAGATGCACCCCTCTTTTCGTACACCGACAGCCGGTCATCGACCTCACCGGCGGCAGCGACGAGGAGTAGTCTAGGTTTAGGTTTAGGTTTAAGTTAATGTTTAATTTAAGTTTATGTTTAAATTTAAATTTGGTTCTAAGTTATGTAGTCGTAGCGGTTTAAGTTCATGTTTAATTATGAATGAAGTCGGATCGGTTTATCTAAAAAGAATTGTTATGTTTTATTTAATGATGTAATGAATTATCGTGCTATTCGAACATTATCAAAATTGTTAAAAATATTATTTAGAATATTGTTGAAACAACATAGGAAAGATGCAAAATAAGCGAAAAACTGTTCGGACGGACACCCGTGTCATTTATATTGTTTTATTTGTTTTTTAATTAAATTCAGAAAATATCTTTTACTAATGTGTTTATTTATACATTATAAAAAATTATGAAATATATAAAGAAAAACATCACAATTGTTTATACACATGTATGTTTATTATACTTTATAAATTATGTGTATATACATTAAAAAATACCCTTGAGAATTACCTCAATGTTTGCAAATGAGTTGATATGCCCACCCCCAACACTCAACTAAAAATTGAACGTATTCGCAAACCAAACGCATGTTGCGGCATGTCCGAAGAGTAGTTTACTGTGTTTTCTCCGTGAAAATCGTACAAAATGATTTGACTGGCAAAAAATCACGAAACTTGAGATGCATCCTAGTCATGATGGTAGAACTGTATGAACAAAATTTGGGTTTATCTGAAGGATTTCGAAAAAAACTATTTTTCGGACGGGGCGTTTGCTCCTACCCGAACGGTATCCGGAGAACAAGGTCAATTTTTTGACATATTCGGAATGGCCTCAAATTTTGCAAGTGAGTTGGTATGCCCACTCCCACACTGAATCCAAAAATTGATCGTATTTCGACACCAATACCACGTTGTGTCACGTCCGGTCAGTGTTTTAGGTGTTTTCACCGAAAAAATTGTAGAAAATTAGTAAAGTGGTAAAGAGCCACGAAACTTGTCATGCATCCTAGTCATGATGGTAGAACACTATGAAAGAAATTTGGGTTCATTTCAAAGATGTCAAAATAAAACTTCTTTCGGAAGGGGCCTTCGCTCCTACCCGAATGGCCTCCGGAGAACAAGGTCAATTTTTTGCCATCTTCAGAATTGCTTGAAATTTTCCAAGTGAGTTGGTATGCCCACCCCACACTCAATCCAAGAATTGAACGTATTTGTACACCAAAAACATGTTGCGTCACGTCCTGTCAGTGTTTTAGGTGTTTTCATCAAAAAATTGTAGAAAATTCATAAAGTGGCAAAAAGGTACGAAACTTGTCATGCATAGTACTCATGATGGTAGAACACTATGTAAAAAATTTGGGTTCATTTGAAGGATGTCAAAAAAAACTTCTTTCGGACGGGGCCTTCGCTCCTGCCCGAACGGTCTCCGGAGAACGAGGTCAATATTTTTGACATATTCGGAATGACCTCAAATTTTGCAAGTGAGTTGTTATGCCTACCCCGCACTCCATGCAAGTATTGAACGTATTTGGACACCATAAATATGTTGTGTCACGTTCGAGGGGTGCTATGTGCTGTTTTCACCGCAAAAATTGTAGAAAATTCATAAAGTGGCAAAAGGACAAAAAACTTGCCATGCATCCTAGTCATGTTGGTAGAACACTATGAAAAAAATTGGGTTCATTTGAAGGATGTCAAAAAAAGACTTCTTTCAGAAGGGGCCTTCGCTCCTACCCGAACGGCCTCCGGAGAACGAGGTCAATTATTTGCCATCTTCAGAATTGCTTGAAATTTTGCAAGTGGGTTGGTATGCTCACCCCCACACTAACTCCGAGAATTGAACGTATTTGGACACCAAAAACATGTTGCGTCATGTCCGGTCAGTGTTTTAGGTGTTTTCATCAAAAAAATTGTTGAAAATTCATAACGCCGACATTACATCGCCCCAGGACCGCCTAACCCCGCCGCCTCCACGCACGACATCATCTCGAGGCGCCGGAAGGTATGGTATTAAACCATATGTAATGTTTTTTGAATCTCGTAACTAGTTAGATAACTTTCATCTTATTTAGAATGCAAGAATTTAGAGATGTGTACTGCTCGGTTGAGAAGTGGTGCGAATTGGTGGGAAAATTCACACCCAGACATCGCATGATGCTACGTGGCACAAATTTGGACAATATGTTGAGAATTCCTTCAGTGAAAATGAGGAAAAGAATTATTGGAATTTATGATTACAACGTATGATAGTAGTAGAAAGCGATTTATTATTCGGCCAAATACTGACGGCATCAGTGTGCTTAATGAAGATGTTTATGACATATTCGGGCTACGTAACGAGGGTGATGATGTCAATAGCATGATAGCAATAGTACAACTAGATGCCAAAAAAATTGTTCCGAATCGGTTTCTAGACAAAAGAACAGGCCTAATCCTCATCGATGACTTGATAAAAAATATTGTTGATAGTCAGTCATATGATGATGATTTTGTGAGAAGGGTCATACTGGTTCTTATGGGTACAGTCTTAGCACCACAATCCACCAAATTTGTTCCTTATCGTTATTACAAAATGGTGGAGGACGTGAACACTATCAAGTCATACAATTGGAATGATTTCACGTTGGGGGTGTGCATGGATGCTATTAAAAAACGGTCGAAGATCTTGAAAAATTCAAGTGGCCTATTGGGAACTTGGCTCTTCTTCAGGTACAAGTCATTTCGTAATAGTTGTATGTACATATATTTTTTATGTGATCTATGTGTCTGACTATTTGTGTTTACTATCATGCAGTATATATACTGGGGAAAAAGTTGAGCCAATTGGTGTGGATACATTTGATCCTTTATCTCGTGAATACCCACTGATGCTTAACTGGCCAGAAACGAAAGGGAAAAAGTGAGACAACTATGACAACATGCACGGGCGGAGCACCGGCAGTGTAAGTCAATAAGTATAGTCCTTATTGGTTTCACATAGTAATTAAGTATATTCATTATTTAATTCATTTTATTGTTTGTTGTACAGATTGGAAACTGCATTAGCGAAGAGTACAGATGTGCTAAGGTAACACGTGAAGGGACTGTCCCAGAGGAAGAAACGAAGAAACCTAAACGGAAAGGTGGTGGCAGGAGTAGAAAGACAAGCACGTCCGCGGTTTCATCGAACACGAATTATAGTATGGACCGTGTGATGACATACATAAAGCTGCTTCACAAGGAGGTTCTCAATATACCCGAAAGATGTGCACAGGTAATTTAGAAGTTGTATTGAACGTGCTTTAATTGTTCAACTACTTATCGTGTTTCATTTGTGTTTGTAGATGGTAATGGAAAGGTTGAACACGGAAGGTGTGTTGTACAAACCCAATAAGAGGGACAACGATGACGAATTTGATAATGTAGGTGAAGGAGTTGGGATGGAGAATGGCAAGTACAAGTCATCAAAATATTGTCCAGATATTGAATCACCTGCGGACGTAAAGATAGGAACATATTTCACGGGTATGAATGATACCTCCGTGCCCGTTGATGACACGGGTGCTCCGGCGACTACACCGGGTAAAGGTGAAGCTACTGATCCTTTCATTATAGACGATAATGGAAACTCTCCATCTTCGGCATCAACTGTACGGACAAAAGACTTTCCGTCTATGTCCCAAACCCCGCAGAATGTTGATATTGGTGGGTCTATGGATGCTTTGTCACCAACAAAGTCCGAAGACACGTTTGAGAGTTTCTCGGCAAAGAGAAACATAGGTAATGGTGAATGCAGTCAGGACAATGAAGGTAAACGCAAAAGAAAAAAGTCAAAATATTGTCAATCCCCCTACGACCTTCTCATTACCCGCAAGAAACGTGTTAAAAAAAGTAAGTCAAATACTACTTTATAATTCATTCACGCGTTATGTAATCTTTTATTATATAACTGACTGTAGCTGCATTGTTTTAGATCTGTTTGCATCGTCACCACATTTAATTCTAGCAAGTTCTCTTAATATAACTCCGGATCACATAGAGGCAGCCAGAGTTTTTGTTGAGACTCTCGCATCGTCAAAGAAGCATGCACACCGAACAGTGGTTGATGTGCCGCCACCAGATGGGCACATATGCATGCCAACTATGGTTCACGATGTCCTGACGTTTAAATGGTTGAATGGCGATGTAAGTATGCGTTTGGTTTTAACAAAACCCTCATTTGTACTTCACAAGTTGATATAAATTTTTTGTTTATGTATGCAGATCATCAATGCATATTCTAAACTCCTACAACACCGTGATTTTTCTGATCGTTACATATCAACAACGTGGTTCCCCAAATTTATGTTGAATAGGGCAAGGGGAAAGACCAAGTCAGTAAATGATTTAGACTCGGTGAATGTTACAAAGAAAACAAAAGTCCTCACAAGAGTAATGGATGAGTATTTCAGACGGGACAAGGTATTGCTTTCATATTTATTTGTTTCTATTAGTCAATACTATTTAATTGCACTAACATCATTTGGTTACTATGTAGGCGTATTTTCCTATGCACGTTAATGATAATCATTGGATAACCATAGTGATGCACACCGTCAAGGAGGAGTTTCAAGTTCTTGATTCAAATTCTAAAGGCGTAATTAGCCAAAGAATTCGCAATATGATTACGACCCTGGTACGCTATAATTTTCGCACCTGCATTCAGAAAAATATTGGGTCATACATTATATTCTGGTTTTGTTAATTTGTTTCAGAGAGCTGAAATTTCTAAGGATATTATGGAGGCCAACTCAACTCTTGAAGCAAAAAAAATTCCAGATGTCTCATCGTGGCCAATAAATGAGTACAAAATGCCGAGACAAAAAGATGGGTAAGTTAAATGAGTACAAGCAAGTGCATGCTACATCCTAAGCTCATCACACATGTTTATTGCAGAGTGTCTTGTGGACTTTTTGTGATGTGGTGCATAAAATACTGGGACGGAGATCGCTGGACATATGAATTTGGCCAGGAAGAGATTAATGCGTCAAGGCCACGTATTGTCGCGGAAATTATTTTTTCAGAGGTGAACAAACTAGAGAAGTTCAAGATGAAAATTGTTAAAATCATGGAGAAGGAATAGGTATTAGCATCTGTAGGGTTTTAGTCCCGTAGAAGGTTTCCCTGTCGTTGTTGGATACTTTGATCGATTGTAATGCGGACATGGCACTGGGACAGAGTTCGACAATTTTTTCACGTTTTATTTATCGCTTTCGTGTGAGACTAAACATTTAAATGCGTGTCCAACTATGAATGATACTATTTTATGAGACGGAATGTTATAAGTGTGGCAAGTAATATTTTTGCTGTGCTAAAATGTATCAGTTTGCGGCTGTGATGTTATATGTACTGTTGTTGTTTGTATTCGCGGCGGTCATTTTTTTATTAAAAAATATCCCCGCTGTCCTGAGTTGGCGCGATGTGGACAAAACGTGCACAATATCCCAGGGCGATTCTGGTGGCAGCGGCGGCGCTGGATCCGATGAAGATCGGCCTGGCAGCATGGTTGGCACGCCGAGGACGAATATTCCAGCCCAGCCCGTGCGGTGGCCAACAGCCGAGGCAGTGGCGGGCCCGCACAGTCCAGCTAGTGCGGGCTGGCGCGATTCACCGTGCGCCACGCGCGCGTCTGGCGGCCCAACAGCCGACCGAGCGACAGCCGCGGGCCCGGTGGCAGACGTCTCGTCCCGCCCGATCGAGCGGGCACATGCAACGATCCCAAGGGGGGTTTATGGCGATCTGTCGGCCCATTAACGACGCGCGTCAGGCGCATGGGCCGGCCCTTTAATGCCTCTTCGTGTGCGGCTGGGGACGCTGGCGCGTTGTGGCGACTAGGTTTAGTCCCACCTCTCCTGCGGAGAGACGCGACGACCGGTTCATATACCCGCGTCGTCGCCTTCTCACAAGCTCACTACAGAACACTAATGAATGCCCTGTTGTACGCCGTGGCCTCCCCGCTCGGCGGCCGAAAGGCCTCCCCGAAGGCGTTGTAGTATATTGTCCATGCGCGCGCCTGGGCACGGCTGGGCCTTTTTTTCAAATATTTTTTTTCACATAGATTAAATTTTTAAAATGTTAAACAGTCGACAAAGTCATGACAACAGTAACACATTCATACAAATATATCATGTTTCACACATAACAATAAAAACCGCATGTCTCATAACGTTGAACAAGGTGGCATAAAGAATAAACTCAAAGTGCCATGTCTCATATCCTTTAACAAAGTAGGAAAACAAATAAACTGAAAGTGCCATGTCGCATTACAATCATACAAAGTATCCAAAATAAAGCGACAAATAGTATGACATGCTAATTGAACTCTGTCTCAGTGCCTTCCATTGATTATGAATACTTCATCTTTATGCCCGGTTCCTACATAACAAATTGTAAACAACTCATCAGACAATTGTAAAGAGAGAAACAAAAAATAATTAAAATAATGTAAAACTTACTTTTCATTCTCAGGGCACGTTTGCCATCTATGGCCCTCTTTCTTACAAATGCCACAAAGAGGACCGGGTTTTCTCTCAGAAAATGATTTTGGTCTTCCATTTTTTGTAACATTTGGATCTTTCTTTGCCCGCCCTTTCGTGCTCTGTTTAGGGGCGCCCTTCGTGGAAACTTTCACGGAATCACCGATGACATCAACATGTTGTTTCGGCTCACATGGCTCCTCATGCACATTTCTTCTACTACCAACAACATCATCCTCAGGGACCTTTTTCTTTGCTATTATATTCTGCAGACACTGCATCAACTCATCAAAGACGAATGGATCATTTGAAGCAACATGAAAAGCTTCAGCTCCTGTTATACTGAGTTGACTATAGCGAGCACGCTGCTCTGCCCCTGACCAACCCCAGCCAAACATGTCACTCTTCCGTTGTGCAGGCAGCCCACCTCTCGCAACTTTCGACATCCTCTTAAGGATGCAACACTAAGGTATTTTAGATATTTTCAGATGAACCAACACATACAGAATGTGTTTGCAAGGCAACCCTTTCCGAAGCATTCGTCCACAACTGCAGTCTATCGTATTCTCAGAGTTTTCAGCTAGATAATTCATGCTGAACTGAAATTTGCGGTTATTTCTCCATGTCACGATGAAGGTGTGGCAATCAACTCCCACTAGCGTCTCAAAAATCTCAAGCTCCCCCATCTTCTTCAGATCTTGTTGAAGAATATAAAAATTGGAATGAGCGAATACTTCGGCAGCATGCTTCTCAATGTCCTTATATTCTGTGACTGATGGTGGCAATGACTGATTTGAAACACAGTCATCATGCGCCTCGTCTCACGTAGTCGAACTATGCAATTCTCATAATGCACAACTAGATCAACAATAGTCATACCGCCGTCCAGGTGAAGGTGAAGACAAGAGTTAAGGCTTTCACTCCTCTGATTACTGCGCATATCCAGAAAAAAACCATCTGACAGATATGATGCTGCCCATAGACTCCTCTTCATGTACATCCTACGTAGCCACTCTTCTATTTATCAGTCTTCCATTTACGGACAAAAGCGTGCCATCTCGCCTCAAAGTTGGCTGGAGAGGTGGAGTACTACAAGAGTGCCCTGAACTCATTTAGCGATTTGTAATTAAGGTGCTTCTGCATATTTTTTTCCACGTGCCATGAGCAGAGACGGTGCAACACATCAACCAAAACCAACCGAATAGCTCGTATCATTGCAGCGTCTCCATCTGTGATGATTGACATTGGCTTCTTCTGACAATTGGCCTTCAGGAATGTCTGGAGCAGCCACACATACATCGCTTCGGTCTCGTCGGACACAATGGCACAACCAAAAACTATGGTGCAACGGTGATTATTTACACCAACAAAGGGGATGAACGGCATACCATATCTGTTCATCTTATACGTGCTGTCAAACACAGTCACATCTCCATACAACCGATAGTCCCTTGTATCGTGCATCGCACTGAACATGCTCTTCAAATGGCCCTCCTTATCGAGCACGTACTCAAAGAAAAAGTCTGGATCCTTCTCCTTTCTGCTCCTCATAATCCCGATTGCCGTGTTAGCATCACCCTTCGCAATAAACTTCATTTTTTTCTCGGCAACATAGGTTGTAGACGTCTCGTCTCAGAAACCCACACTTATCATACGAGCCATACCTGCTAATAAAGTTGTCGACGATGATATGCTTTCTGATCCCAGCTCCTTCCATCGCCAAGATCTCAGCTATCTTGTGATCTCCCATCACTCGATGTGACCGCAGAAATACCACCTCATCTGCTCTAGCAAACAAATGGTTGTGATCATCCATAAAAGATGCCACGAACCAAACTCCACGTCCTTTGTACAACTTCACGACTAAATGTGTGCCACACTCGCAACAAGTCTCAGGTCTTAGCCTGCGGGTACGGCCCTTCGGGTTTAAAAATTTACTGAGGCGTTTTCCTGCCCTCGAGCAAACGTATCGCCTATACCGAATAGTGGTTGAACGTCCTTTTCCTCGTTTCACCTTGTCTTTTCTGATACTGAATCCACGGTCTTTGGCGTAGTTATTATAGAACATGTAAGCCTCCCATTGTGATGCAAATGTCATACCCATAACCTTCAACTGTGTCTCCAGCGCACATTGCTGGATTTCAGCCTCCTCAATGTCCATATTAGCTCAATCCTCATGCTCATAGCCATCATCACCACTCCAACCATCGAAGTTAGCCTACAATATTCCACATAAGCTAGTGTAAGTTGTCATTAACAAGTTTTTATTATTGTATGACATCTTAAATTTTGGACCGAACCTGGCTTATGTTATCCGTGAAAGATTCAACACCATGATTTTCCTCGTTCTGGACATCAATATCCTCCTGCACATAAAAAAATCATATGCACATGTAAGTACCCATATGGTTCTTCATCCGACGAAATGAATGTACACGTCACTTACGTTTTCACTACAAGCACCCTCCTCCTTCTTTTGAAAATCCTCCTCAGGTAAATTATCGTACAACGACCAGGATTCATTGCAGCTGCTATCATCATCATTTTTTACTTTCATTACCATTCATACGATCAACACTATCGCTACCATCCCACTCACTCGTATCCAAAAACAGATCCGTAAATCCAGTTTCTTTATCCATTGAATGACCTCACTACCAACACTGCAACATTATAAATAAAAATTGATCTATCAATTTTAAATCAAGTTAAATGTACTACAGTCATACCGATGAGTACTTCATATCTAACAAGTGATTGCAGATAATTATTTACAGGTACAATTTTTTTGACAAACTAGACGGCTTACATGGCAGGTACGTACACTTCAGCCGGCCTGGCCTGGCTGCGGATGGCGAGGACGTTTCCGGAGAGGTTGATCACGAAGTTGCGGGCCGCGACGGCGTCCACGTAGGCCACGTCACCGCGACGACCTGCACGGAGGCCAGATCACGTACGGCGGGCGACTCCAACAACGTCTGCGGCGGCCAGATCCCGGGTGAAGACGGGGAGAATGGTCGGCGATCGGCGAGGAAAGGCGGCAATCGGCCGGACAGGGAGACGTTGGAATTGGCAGCGTGATCACGGCTAGATCGGCGGGAAAAGGCGGCGATCGGCGGGTAAGGGCGGCGTTCGGCGGGGCGGGGCGACGTTGGAATGGGCCGCGTGATCAATGCAGGTCGTGGGTATTTTTTTCGCGCGGCGGGAGGGGGTAGATGCGAGCCGGCTGATGTCTACTACGCAACCTTCTTCTTGTAGACGTTGTTGGGCCTGCAAGTGCACAGGTTTGTAGGACAGTAGCAAATTTCCCTCAAGTGGATGACCTAAGGTTTATCAATCCGTGGGAGGCGTAGGATGAAGATGGTCTCTCTCAAACAACCCTGCAACCAAATAACAAAGAGTCTCTTGTGTCCCCAACACACCCAATACAATGGTAAATCGTATAGGTGCACTAGTTCGGCGAAGAGATGGTGATACAAGTGCAATATGGATGGTAGATAAAGGTATTTGTAATCTGAAAATATAAAAACAGCAAGGTAACTAATGATAAAAGTGAGCGTAAACGGTATTGCAATGATAGGAAACAAGGCCTAGGGTTCATACTTTCACTAGTGCAAGTTCTCTCAACAATAATAACATAGATAGATCATATAACAATCCCTCAACATGCAACGAAGAGTCACTCCAAAGCCACTAATAGCGGAGAAGAAGTGTAGAGATTATGGTAGGGTACGAAACCACCTCAAAGTTATTCTTTCGGATCGATCTATTAAAGAGTTCGTACTAGAATAACACCTTAAGACACAAATCAACCAAAACCCTAATGTCACCTAGATACTCCATTGTCACCTCAAGTATCCGTGGGCATGATTATACGATATGCATCACACAATCTCAGATTTATCCAACCAACACAAAGTACTTCAAAGAGTGCCCCAAAGTTTCTACCGGAGAGTCAAGAACGTGTGCCAACCCCTATGCATAGGTTCATGGGCGGAACCCATAAGTTGGTCACCAAAACATACATCAAGTGGCACATGATATCCCATTGTCACCACAGATAAACACGGCAAGACATACATCAAGTGTTCTCATAAAAGACTCAATCCGATAAGATAACTTCAAAGGGAAACTCAATTCATCACAAGAGAGTAGAGGGGAGAAACATCATAAGATCCAACTATAATAACAAAGCTCGCGATACATCAAGATCGTGCCATAGAGGGAACACGAGAGAGAGAGATCAAACACATAGCTACTGGTACATACCCTCAGCCCGAGGGTGAACTACTCCCCTCGTCATGGATAGCGCCGGGATGATGAAGATGGCCACGGTGATGGGTTCCCCCTCCGACAGGTGCCGAACGGAGTCCCGAGAGGTTTTGGTGGCTCTGAGGCTTGCGGCGGAACTCCCGATCTATCTTGATATTCGATGTTTTTAGGGTGCGAGGAATATATAGGCGGAAGAAGTCGGTCGGGGGTGCTCGAGGGTCCACGAGACAGGGGCGCACCCAGGTGGGGGCGCTCCCCTATCTCCTGCCTCCTCGAGGATCTTCGACGTGAACTCCAAGTCTCGGGATGATATTCTTCCCAAAATAACACGGGCGCGCCCCCCTATCTCCTGGCCTCCTCGAGGATCTTCTGACGTGAACTCCTAGTCTCCAGGATGATATTCTTCCCAAAAATAACGCTGTCGAAGGTTTCATTCCGTTTGGACTCCGTTTGATATTCCTTTTCCTCGAAATCTTTGAACAGCAATAAAACAGCAATATGGGCTGGGCCTCCGGTTAATAGGTTAGTCCCAAAAGTAATATAAAAGTGTATAATAAAGCCCATAATCATTCAAAACACATAGTAATATAGCATGGAACAATAAAAAATTATAGATACGTTGGAGACGTATCAAGCATCCCTAAGCTTAATTCCTGCTCGTCCTCGAGTAGGTAAATGATAAAAATAGAATTTTTGATGTGGAATGCTACCTAGCATGATTCTCAAAGTAATTTTCTTTATTGTGGCATGAATGTTCAGATCCAAATGATTCAAAATAAAAGTTCATATTGATAAAAGAAATAGTAACACTTCAAGCATACTAATCAAAGTAACCATGTCTTCTCAAAATAGCGTGGCAAAAGAAAGTTCATCCCTACAAAATCATATAGTTAGGCTATGCTTCATTTTCGTCACACAAAGATGTTCCCAACTTCTATACCCCCGATGACAAGCCAAGTAATTGTTTCATACTTAAATAATCTCAAACATTTTCAACCTTCACGCAATACATGAGCGTGAGCCATGGATATTGCACTATGGTGGAATAGAATATGATGGTGGGGATTGTGTGGAGAAGACAAAAAAAAGGAGAAAGTCTCACATTGACGAGGATAATCAACGGGCTATGGAGATGCCCATCAATTGATGTCAACATGAGGAGTAGGGATTGCCATGCAACGGATGCAATAGAGCTATAAATGAATGCTCAACAAAAGAAAACTAGTGGGTGTGCATCCAACTTGCTTGCTCACGAAGACCTAGGGCATTTGTGGAAGCCCATCGTAGGAATATACAAGCCAAGTTCTATAATGAAAAATTCCCACCATTATGAAAAAAAGACAACTTATGAGACTCACTATATGAAAAACATGGTGCTACTTTGAAGCACAATATATGAGACTCACTACATGAATAACAAGGTGCTACTTTGAAGCACAAGTGTGGAAAAAGAGATAGTAGCATTGCCCTTTTTATTTATTTTCTTTTTTGGGCCTTTCTTTTTTTTTCTTTTTCGCCTTTCTTTTTTTTTGATTGGGCAATGCTCTAATAATGATGATCATCACACTTCTATTCATTACAACATAAGGATTACAACTCGAAACTAGAACAAGATATGACTCTATATGAATGCCTCCGGCAGTGTACCGGGATAGTGCAATGAATCAAGAGTGACATGTATGAAAAATAATGCATGGTTGCTTTGCCACAAATACGATGTCAACTACATGATCATGCAATGGCAATATGACAAAAGTACTGTATGTCATGATGATGATGAACGGAACGGTGGAAAGTTGCATGGCAATATATCTCGGAATGGCTATGGAAATGCCATAAATAGGTAGGTATAGTGGCTGCTTTGAGGAATATATAGGGAGGTTTATGTGTGATAGAGCGTATCGTATCACGGGGTTTGGATGCACCGGCGAAGTTTTCACCAACTCTCAAGGTGAGAAAGGGCAATGCACGGTACCGAAGAGGCTAGCAAAGGCGGAAAGGTAAAAGTGCGTATAATCCTTGGACTCAACATTAGTCAAAAGAACTCATATACTTATTGCAAAAATTTAGAAGTCATCAAAAACCAAGTACTACGCGCATGCTCCTAGGGGGATTGATTGGTAGGAAAAGACCATCGCTCGTCCCCGACCGCCACTCATAAGGATGCACAAGCCAGGTACACTTCATGTTTCAAATTTGTTACACAACTTTAACCATATGTGCATGCTACGGGACTTGCTAACTTCAACACAAGCATTCTTTAAATTCATAATCACCCAACTAGCATGACTTTAATATTACTACCTCCATATCTCAAAACAATTATCAAGTATCAAATTGATCATAGCATCCAATTCACTTCCTATGATAGTTTTCGTTCAAATTACCATGATGTTTAAGACTCTTAAAATAATATAAGTGAAGCATGAGAGTTCATTAATTTCTACAAAATAAATCCACCACCGTGCTCTAAAAGATATAAGTGAAGTACTAGAGCAAATGACAAACTACTCCGAAAGATATAAGTGAAGATCAATGAGTAGTCGAATAATTATACAACTATGTGAAGACTCTCCCATTTGATAATTTCAGATCTTGGTATTTTATTCAAACAGCAAGCAAAGCTAAAGAAAATTACATGACGCTCCAAGCAAAACACATATCATGTGGTGAATAAAAATATAGCTCCAAGTAAAGTTACCGATGAACGAAGACGAAAGAGGGGATGCCTTCTGGGGCATCCCCAAGCTTAGGCTCTTGTTTATCCTTGAATATTACCTTGGGGTGCCTTGGTCATCCCCAAGCTTAGGCTCTTGCCACTCCTTATTCCATAGTCCATCCAATCTTTACTCAAAACTTCAAAACTTCACAACACAAAACTTAACAGAAAACTTGTGAGCTCCGTTAGCGAAAGAAAACAAAACACCACTTCAAGTTACTGTAATGAACTCATTCTTTATTTATATTGGTGTTAAACCTACTGTATTCCAACTTCTCTAGGGTTTATAAACTATTTTACTAGCCATAGATTCATCAAAATAAGCAAACAACACAATGAAAACAGAATCTGTCAAAAACAGAACAGTCTGTAGTAATCTGTAACTAACGCAAACTTCTGGAACTCCAAAAAATCTAAAATAAATTGGTGGACCTGAGGAATTTGTCTAGTAATCATCTGCAAAAATAATCAACTAAATAGCACTCTCCAGTAAAAAGTTCTAGCTAATCTCGTGAGTGCTAAAGTTTCTGTTTTTTACAGCATGATCATAAAGACTTCACCCAAGTCTTCCCAAAGGTTCTACTTGGCACAAACACTAATTAAAACATAAAACCACATATAAACAGAAGCTAGATGGATTATTTATTCCTAAACAGAACCAAAAAGCAAGAAACTAAAATAAAATTGGGTTGCCTCCCAACAAGCGCTAACGTTTAAAGCCCCTAGCTAGGCATGATGATTTCAATGATGCTCACATAAGAGATAAGAATTGAAACATAAAGAGAGCATCATGAAGAATATGACTAGCACATTTAAGTTTAACCCACTTCCTATGCATAGGTATTTTGTGAGCAAACAACTTATGGGAACAATAATCAACTAGCATAGGAAGGCAAAACAAGCATAACTTCAAAACTTTAAGCATATAGAGAGGAAACTTGATATTATTGCAATTCCTACAAGGATATATTCCTCCCTCATAATAATTTTGAGTAACATCATGAATGAATTCAACAATATAACCAGCACCTAAAGCATTCTTTTCATGATCTACTAGCATAGAAAATTTACTACTCTCCACATAAGCAAAATTCTTCTCATTCGGAATTTGGGAGTATCATAAGAGACTTGAACACTAAAAATTGTTTCCACATTAAAAGAGTAACGTTCAGAAAAAGGGTAATCATAATCATGACAAGATTTCTAAATATAATCGTCACTAATTTTTATAGCATAAGTTTCATCACAATAATCATCATAAGTAGCAACTTCGTTCTCATCATAATCGATTGAAACCTCTCCCAAGATAGTGGAATCACTAAATAAAGTTGACACTCTTCCAAATCCACTTTCATATTCATCACAATAAAATTCAACATCCTCCAAAATAGTGGGATCACTACTTCCTAAAGTTGACACTCTTCCAAACCCACTTTCATCAATATAATCATCATAAGTAGGAGGCATGCTATCATCATAACAACTTTGCATATCAAAACTTGGGACGCTAAAAATATCATCTTCATTAAACATAGCATCCCCAAGCTTGGGACAAACATTAATTCCAGCAAATATATTCTCGAATATTTCATCCTCATCAAACATAGCTTCCCCAAGCTTGGGCCTTCCATATTATAAGCATAACCACTCTCATCATTAAAAATATTGATAGCACCAATAGTATAGCAATTGTCATCATCACAATGAGTAGTAGGAGCAACATCATTTGGGAGGGATACCTTTCTACCCTTGTTGCTCCTTATTTTCTTTTTCTTCTTCACATTATGTGTGGATTCAACCTTCCTCTTTGAGCTCCTTATTGATGAGATTGGTTGAATAGAAAGCTCCCCCTCGTTACCTGATTCATCATGAGAAATATTAGGAGGATATTGGGAAGTCTCTTCCCTTTCATTAGTATTCTCATCATCTTCTATTTGCTTTCTTTTCTTTATGTAATTGGCAATATAAGGATTTTCAATGCAATTCTCCACACAAAACATATAAATATCCTCTAGATCAAAATCAAGAAATCTATCAAGATTAAATTTTGGAATACCCTTAGTTATACGTTTCATTTCTTCATACCCCAAAAGAAGGCTAAGCTCTTTATGATTCCCAAGGGTAATCAAGCTATCACAATTTTTGGACACGATTCGATCATAAAACAATTTGCTTTGGAGATTTCAATGACCATGTTCATTGCAAAGTTCACAAGGAGCGCGAAAAATATTGAATCTTCTAGCACACTCATCAAGACTTTCTTGCAAACCTTTAGTTTTTAAATACTTATGGCTCTTGCAATATCTATTTTCTCTATTTGGTGTGTCCCTGCAAATCCAATCTACTCCACAAAAATCAACATGCTTATAGGAGACATTTTCATCGTAACTAGTGCAATCATCATTAGTACTATGGATATTCAAAGAGTTCATACTAACAACATTGCAATCATGCTCATCATTCAAAGATTTAGTACCAAGCATTTTAATGCATTCTTCTTCTAGCACTTGAGCACAATTTTCTTTTCCATCAAACTCACGAAAGATATTAAAAAGATGAAGCATATGAGACAAACTCAATTCCATTTTTTTGGTTTTCTTTTATAAACTAAACTAGTGATAAAACAAGAAACTAAAAGACTCGATTGCAAGATCTAAACATATACCTTCAAGTACTCACCTCCCCGGCAACGGCGCCAGAAACGGCTTGATGTCTACTACGCAACCTTCTTCTTGTAGACGTTGTTGGGCCTGCAAGTGCACAGGTTTGTAGGACAGTAGCAAATTTCCCTCAAGTGGATGACCTAAGGTTTATCAATCCGTGGGAGGTGTAGGATGAAGATGGTCTCTCTCAAACAACCCTGCAACCAAATAACAAAGAGTCTCTTGTATCCCCAACACACCCAATACAATGGTAAATTGTATAGGTGCACTAGTTCGGCGAAGAGATGGTGATACAAGTGCAATATGGATGGTAGATAAAGGTATTTGTAATCTGAAAATATAAAAACAGCAAGGTAACTAATGATAAAAGTGAGCGTAAACGGTATTGCAATGATAGGAAACAAGGCCTAGGGTTCATATTTCACTAGTGCAAGTTCTCTCAACAATAATAACATAGATAGATCATATAACAATCCCTCAACATGCAACGAAGAGTCACTCCAAAGCCACTAATAGCGGAGAAGAAATGTAGAGATTATGGTAGGGTACGAAACCACCTCAAAGTTATTCTTTCGGATCGATCTATTAAAGAGTTCGTACTAGAATAACACCTTAAGACACAAATCAACCAAAACCCTAATGTCACCTAGATGCTCCATTGTCACCTCAAGTATCCGTGGGCATGATTATACGATATGCATCACACAATCTCAGATTTATCCAACCAACACAAAGTACTTCAAAGAGTGCCCCAAAGTTTCTACCGGAGAGTCAAGAACGTGTGCCAACCCCTATGCATAGGTTCATGGGCGGAACCCGCAAGTTGGTCACCAAAACATACATCAAGTGGCACATGATATCCCATTGTCACCACAGATAAACACGACAAGACATACATCAAGTGTTCTCATAAAAGACTCAATCCGATAAGATAACTTCAAAGGGGAAACTCAATTCATCACAAGAGAGTGGAGGGGGAGAAACATCATAAGATCCAACTATAATAACAAAGCTCGCGATACATCAAGATCGTGCCATAGAGGGAACACGAGAGAGAGAGAGAGATCAAACACATAGCTACTGGTACATACCCTCAGCCCCGAGGATGAACTACTCCCTCCTCGTCATGGATAGCGTCGGGATGATGAAGATGGCCACCGGTGATGGGTTCCCCCTCCGGCAGGGTGCCGGAACGGACTCCCAAGAGGTTTTTGGTGGCTACAGAGGCTTGCGGCGGCGGAACTCCCGATCTATCTTGATATTCGATGTTTTCAGGGTACGAGGGAATACGTAGGCGAAAGAAGTCGGTTGGGGGGTGATATTCTGCCCAAAAATAACGCTGCCGAAGGCTTCATTCCGTTTGGACTCCGTTTGATATTCCTTTTCCTCGAAATACTAAAACAGGCAATAAAACAGCAATATGGGCTGGGCCTCCGGTTAATAGGTTAGTCCCAAAAGTAATATAAAAGTGTATAATAAAGCCCATAATCATTCAAAACACATAGTAATATAGCATGGAACAATAAAAAATTATAGATACGTTGGAGACGTATCACCGGCCGTATCGGCTCGAGCTGTGCGCTCGGCTCTACTCAGATGGGCACGCCAGATCTGGCGCTGGGATCGTTAAGCACCGTATGCCCAAATTGCCCTTATCGTTAAGCGGGGGGTGTGCGAAGCAGACCTCTATATTGGAGGGTAGTATTCGGACACTGGAAGGGTTCCGGAGTGTATCGGGTACATACCGGAGTACTGGAACCCCCCGGGGAAAGATATGGCCATATGGGCCATAAGAGAGAGGCTAACCAGCCCATGAGGGGCTGGTGCGCCCCCCACAAGGGAGGAGGCCGAATTGGTTTAGGGAAGTGGGCGCCACCCCCCTTTCCTTCTCCTACTCCCTCTCCTTCCCCCTTTCCACCTCCATGAGAAGGAAAAGAAAGGGGGCCAAATCCTACTAGGACTAGGAGTCCTAGTAGGACTCCCCCTTATGGCGCGCCCCCTAGGGCCAGCCTCCTTCCTCTCCCTCCTTTATATACGTGGGCAGGGCACCCCTTGGAGACACACCAATTGTTCCAAGACGTGTGCGGCGTCTCTCTCCACAGTTTACTCCTCCGGTCATATTCACGTAGTGCTTAGGCGAAGCCCTGCGTGGATCACATCACCATCACCGTCACCACGCCGTCGTGCTGACGAAACTCTCCCTCGACCCTCTGCTGGATCAAGAGTTCGAGGAACGTCATCGAGCTGAACGTGTGCTAAACACGGAGGTGCCGTACATTCGGTACTTGGATCGGTTGGATCGTGAAGACGTTCGACTACATCAACCGCGTTACTAAACGCTTCCGCTTTCGGTCTACGAAGGTACGTGGACACACCCTTCCCTCTCGTTGGTGTGTGCTACCTCTTGAGCTTGCATTGGATTTCCCCAAAGAGGAGATGATAATGCAGCATAGTAGCGTAAGTATTTCCCTCAGTTTTTGAGAACCAAGGTATCAATCCAGTAGGAGGCCACGCGCAAGTCCCTCGTACCTACACAAAACAAATAGCTCAACGCAACCAACGCGATTAGGGGTTGTCAATCCCTTCACGGTCACTTACGAGAGTGAGATCTGATAGAGATGATAGATAATATTTTTGGTATAAAGATGCAAAGTAAAATAAAAAGCAAAGTAAAAAAGAAAAGCAATAATAAAGTGATGGAAGATTGATATGATAGAGAATAGACCCAGGGGCCATAGATTTCACTAGTGGCTTCTCTCAAGAGCATAACTATTTTACGGCGGGTGAACGAATTACCGTTGAGCAATTGACAGAATTGAGCATAGTTATGAGAGTATCTAGGTATGATCATGTATATAGGCATCACGTCCGAGACAAGTAGACCGACTCCTGCCTGCATCTACTACTATTACTCCACTCATCGACCGCTATCCAGCATGCATCTAGAATATTAAGTTAATGAAAACAGAGTAACGCCTTAAGCAAGATGACATGATGTAGAGGGATAAATTCATGCAATATGATAAAAACCCCATCTTGTTATCCTCGATGGCAAAAATACAATATGTGCCTTGCTGCCCCTTCTGTCACTAGGAAAGGACGCCGCAAGATTGAACCCAAAGCTAAGCACTTCTCCCATTGCAAGAACTACCAATCTAGTTGGCCAAACCAAACGGATAATTCGAAGAGACTTGCAAAGATAACCAATCATACATAAAAGAATTCAGAGAAGATTCAAATATTGCTCATAGATAATCTTGATCATAAACCCACAATTCATCGATCTCAACAAACACACCGCAAAAAGAAGATTACATCGAATAGATCTATACGAGAGAGGGGGAGAACATTGTATTGAGATCCAAAAAGAGAGAAGAAGCCATCTAGCTACTAACTATGGACCCGAAGGTCTGAGGTAAACTACTCACACTTCATCGGAGAGGCTATGATGATGTAGAAGCCCTCCGTGATGGATTCCCCTTCCGGCGGAGCTCCGGAACAGGCCCCAAGATGGGATCTCGTGGATACACAAAGTTGCGGCAGTGGAATTAGGTTTTTGGCTCCGTATCTGATCGTTCGGGGGTACGTAGCTATATATAGGAGGAAGGAGTACGTCGGTGGAGCAAAGGGGGCCCACGAGGCAGGGGGCGCGCCCTCCACCCTCGTGGCCGCCTCCTTTCTTTCTTGACGGGGGGTCCAAGTCTCCTGGATCATATTCGGTGAAAAAATCACGTTCCCGAAGGTTTCATTCCGTTTGGACTCCGTTTGATATTCCGTTTCTTCGAAACACTGAAATAGGCAAAAAAAAAAAGCAAATCTGGGCTGGGCCTCCGGTTAATAGGTTAGTCCCAAAAGTAATATAAAAGTGTAAAATGAAGCCCAATATGGTCCAAAACAGTAGATAATATAGCATGGAGCAATAAAAAATTATAGATACGTTGGAGACGTATCACTGTGCATCTCCTAGATAGATCTTGCGTGATCGTTGGAAAATTTTAAATTACTACGTTCTCCTACAGTGGCATCCGAGCCAGGTATACTGCATAGATGATATATGCACGAGTAGAACACAATGAGTTGTGGGCGATAATAGTCATACTGCTTACCACCAACGTCTTACTTTGATTCGGCGGCATTGTTGGATGAAGCGGCCCGGACAGACATTACATGACCGCGTTCTTGAGATTGGTTCTACCGACGTGCTTCGCACACAGGTGGCTAGCGGGTGTCTGTTTCTACAACTTTAGTTGAATCGAGTTTGACTACGGCCAGTCCTTGTTGAAGGTTAAAACAACACACTTGACGAAAAATCGTTGTGGTTTTGATGCGTAGGTAAGAACGGTTCTTGCTAGAAGCCTGTAGCAGACACGTAAAACTTGCAACAACAAAGTAGAGGACGTCTAACTTGTTTTTGCAGGGCATGTTGTGATGTGATATACGTTATTGTGTGAGATGATCATGTTTTTGTAAAAGTTATTGGCAACTGGTAGGAGCCTTATGGTTGTCGCTTTATTGTATGAAATGCAAACGCCATGTAATTGCTTTACTTTATCACTATGCGTTAGCGGTAGTTATAGAAGCAATAGTTGGCGAGACGACCACGACGCTTCGATGGAGATCAAGGTGTCAAGCCGGTGACGATGGAGATCATGACGGTGCTTTGGAGATGGAGATCAAAGGCACAAGATGATGATGGCCATATCATGTCACATATTTTGATTGCATGTGATGTTTATCTTTTATGCATCTTATTTTGCTTAGTACGGCGGTAGCATTATAAGATGATCCCGTACTAAAATTTCAAGGTATAAGTGTTCTCCCTGAGTATGCACCGTTGCGAAAGTTCTTCGTTTTGAGACACCACGTGATGATCGGGTGTGATAGACTCTACGTTCACATACAACGGGTGCAAGACAGTTTTGCACATGTAGAATACTCGGGTTAAAATTGACGAGCCTAGCATGTACAGACATGGCCTCGAAACACTAGAGACCAAAAGGTCGAACGTGAATCATATAGTAGATATGATCAACATAGAGATGTTCACCATTGAAGACTACTCCATCTCACGTGATGATCAGACATGGTTTAGTTGATATGGATGACGTGAACATTTAGATGACTCGAGGGATGTCTATCTAAGTGGGAGTTCTTAAGTAATATGATTAATTGAACTTAATTTATCATGAACTTAGTCCTGATAGTATTTGCATATCTTTGTTGTAGATCAATAGCTTGCGATGTACCTCCCCGTTTATTTTTGATATGTTCCTAGAGAAAAATAAGTTGAAAGATGATAGTAGCAATGATGCGGACTGGGTCCGTGATCTCAGGATTATCCTCATTGCTACACAGAAGAATTATGTCCTTGATGCATCGCTAGGTGACGGACTGATTGCAGGAGCAGATGCAGACGTTATGAACGTTTGGCAAGCTCGATATGATGACTACTTGATAGTTTAGGGCACCATGCTTTACGGCTTAGAATCAGGGCTTCAAAGACGTTGAATGGCACGGAGCATATGAGATGTTCCAAGAGTTGAAATTGGTATTTCAGACTCATGCCCATGTCGAGACGTATGAGACCTCTGACAAGTACTTTGCCTACAAGATGGAGGAGAATAGCTCAACCAGTGAGCATGTATTCAGAATGTCTGAGTAATACAATCGCTTGAATTAAGTGGGAGTTAATCTTCCAGATAAGATAGTGATTGACAGAGTTCTCTAGTCACTATCACAAAGCTACTAGAACTTCGTGATGAACTATAATATGCAAGGGATGACAAAAACGATTCCCGAGCTCTTCGCGATGCTAAAATCGACGAAGGTAGAAATCAAGAAAGAGCATCAAGTGTTGATGGTTGACAAGACCACTAGTTTCAAGTAAAAGGGCAAAGGAAAGAAAGGGAACTTCTAGAAGAATGGCAAGCAAGTTGTCACTCCCGTGAAAAAGCCCAAAGCTAGACCTAAGTCTGAAACTGAGTGCTTCTACTGCAAAGGAAATGGTCACTAGAAGCGGAACTACCCCAAATACTTGGTATATAAGAAGGATGGCAAAGTAAACAAAGGTATATTTGATATACAAATTATTGATGTGTACTTTACTAGTGTTCGTAGCAACCCCTGGGTATTTGATACCGGTTCAGTTGCTAAGATTAGTAACTCGAAACGGGAGTTGCAGAATGAACAGAGACTAGTTAAGGATGAAGTGACGATGTGTGTTGGAAATGGTTCCAAGATTGATATGATCATCATCGCACACTCCCTATACTTTCGGGATTAGTGTTGAACCTAAATAAATGTTATTTGGTGTTTTGCGTTGAGCGTGAATATGATTTGATCATGTTTATTGCAATACAGTTATTCATTTAAGTCAGAGAATAATTGTTGTTCTGTTTACATAAATAAAACCTTCTATGGTCATACACCCAATGTAAATGGTTTATCGAATCTCGATCATAATGATACACATATTCATAATATTGGTGCCAAAAGATGCAAAGCCGATAATGATAGTGCAACATACTTGTAGCACCACTACCATTTAGGTCATATTGGTGTAAAGCGCATGAAGAAACTCCATGTTGATGGGCTTTTGGAATCACTTCATTATGAATCACTTGATGCTTGCGAACCATGCCTCATGGGCAAGATGACTAAAACTCCGTTCTTCGGAACAATGGAGCGAGCCACTGACTTATTCGAAATAATACATACCGATGTATGCGGTCCGATGAGTGTTGCGGCTCACGGCGGGTATCGTTATTTTCTGACCTTCACAGATAATTTGAGCAGATATGGGCATATCTACTTAATGAAACACAAGTTTGAAACATTTAAAAAGTTCAAAGAATTTCAGAGTGAAGTGGGGAATCATCGTAACAAGAAAATAAAGTTTCTACGATCTGATCACGGAGGCAAATATTTGAGTTACGAGTTTGGCCTTCATTTAAAACAATATGGAATAGTTTCACAACTCACGCCACCTGGAACACCACAGCATAATGGTGTGTCCGAACATCATAATCGTACTTTATTAGATATGGTGCAATCTATGATGTCTCTTACCGTTTTACCACTATCGTTTTGGGGTTATGCATTAGAGACAGCTGCATTCACGTTAAATAGGGCACCATCTAAATCCGTTGAGAAGACACCATATGAACCATGGTTTGGCGAGAAACCTAAGCTGTCGTTTCTTAAAGTTTGGGGTTGCGATTCTTATGTGAAAAAGCTTCAGCCTGATAAGCTCGGACTCAAATCGGAGAAGTGCGTCTTCATAGGAAACTGTTGGGTACACCTTCTAGCACAGATCCGAATGCAAAATCTTTTTTTGCTAAAAATGGATCCTTTCTAGAGAAGGAGTTTCTCTCGAAAGAAGTGAGTGTGAGGAAAGTGGAACTTCATGAGGTAATTGTACCTTCTCTCGAATTGGAAAGTAGCTCATCACAGAAAACCATTCCCGTGATGCCTACACCAACTAGAGAGGGAGCTAATGATAATGATCATGAAACTTCAGATCAAGTTACTACCAAACCTCGTAGGTCAACCAGAGCACATTCCGCACCAGAGTGGTACGGTAATCCTGTTCTGGAAGTCATGTTACTAGACCATGACGAAACCTACGAACTATGAGGAAGCGATGATGAGCCCAGATTCCGCAAAATGGCTAGAGGCCATGAAATCTGAGATGGGGATCCATGTATGAGAACAAAGTATGGACTTTGGTTGACTTGCCCGATGATCGGCAAGCTATAGAGAATAAATGGATCTTCAAGAAGAAGACTGACGCTGACAGTAATGTTACTGTCTACAAAGCTCGACTTGTTGCGAAAGGTTTTCGACAAGTTCAAGGAGTTGACTACGATGAGACCTTCTCACCCGTAGCGATGCTTAAGTCTGTCCGAATCATGTTAGCAATTGCCGCATTTTATGGTTATAAAATCTGGCAAATGGATATCAAAACTACATTCCATAATGGATTTATTAAAGAAGAGTTGTATATGATGCAACCAGAAGGTTTTGTCTATCCTAAAAGTGCTTACAAAATTTGCAAGCTCCAGCGATGCATCTATGGACTGGTGCAAGCATCTCGGAGTTGGAATATACGCTTTGATGAGTTGATCAAAGCATATAGTTTTATACAGACTTGTGGTGAAGCCTGTAATTACAAGAAAGTGAGTGGGAGCACTATAGCCTTTCTGATAAGTATATGTGAATGACATATTGTTGATCGGAAATAACATAGAATTTTATGGAAAGCATAAAGGAGTGTTTGAAGGGAGTTTTCCAAAGAAAGACAGCGATGAAGCTGCTTACATATTGGGCATCAAGATCTATAGAGATAGATCAAGACGCTTGATAATACTTTCGATAAGTACATACCTTGATAAGATTTTGAAGGAGTTCAAAATGGATCAGTCAAAGAAGGAGTTCTTGCCTGAGTTGTAAGGTATGAAGTTGAGTAAGACTCAAAACCCGACCACGGCAGAAGATAGAGAGAGAATGAAATTCATTCCCTATGCCTCAGCCATAGGCTCGATAAAGTATGCCATGCTGTGTAACAAACCTGTTGTGTACCTTGCCATGAATTTCGCAAGGGGGTACAATAGTGATCTAGTCAAAATTATCCTTAGAGGACTAAGGAAATATTTCTCGGTAATGTAGGTGATAAAGAGTTTGTCGTAAAGAGTTACATCGATGCAAGGTTTGACACTGATCCGGATAACTCTAAGTCTCAATCTGGATACATGTTGAAAGTGGGAGCAATTAGCTAGAGTAGCTGCGTGCAGAGCATTATAGACATAGAAATTTGCAAAATATATATGGATCTGAATGTGGCAGACCCATTGACTAAACTTCTCTCACAAGCAAAGCATGATCACACCTTAGTACTCTTGGGTGTTAATCACATGGCGATGTGAACTAGATTATTGACTCTAGTAAACCCTTTGGGTGTTGGTCACATGGAGATGTGAACTATGGATGTTATTTATATGACGATGTGAACTATTAATGTTTAATCACATGGCGATGTGAACTAGATTATTGACTCTAGTGCAAGTGGGAGACTGAAGGAAATATGCCCTAGAGGCAATAATAAAGTTGTTATTTATATTTTCTTATATCATGATAAATGTTTATTATTCATGATAGAATTGTATTAACCGGAAACTTGATACATGTGTGGATACGTAGATAAAACACAGTGTCCCTAGTAAGCCTCTACTAGACTAGCTCGTTAACCAAAGATGGTTAAGTTTCCTGACCATAGACATGTGTTGTCATTTGACGAACGGGATCACATCATTAGAGAATGATTTGATGGACAAGACCCATATGTTAGCTTAGCATAATGCTCGTTTAGTTTTATTGCTATTGCTTTCTTCATGACTTATACATGTTCCTCTGACTATGAGATTATGCAACTCCCGAATACCGGAGGAACACCTTGTGTGCTATCAAACATCACAATGTAACTGGGTGATTATAGAGATTCTCTACAGGTGTCTCAGAAGGTGTTTGTTGGGTTGGCATAGATCAAGATTAGGATTTGTCACTCCGAGAGGTGTCTCTGGGCCCTCTCGGTAATGCACATCACTATAAGCCTTGCAAGCAATGTGACTAATGAGTTAGTTGCGGGATGATGCATTACGGAAGGAGTAAAGAGACTTGCCAGTAACGAGATTGAACTAGGTATGAGGATACCGACGATCGAATCTCGGGCAAGTAACATACCGATGACAAAGGGAATAACGTATGTTGTTATGCGGTTTGACGGATGAAGATCTTCGTAGAATATGTAGGAGCCAATATGAGCATCCAGGTTCCGCTATTGGTTATTAACCGAAGATGTGTCTCGGTCATGTCTACATAGTTCGTGAACCCGTAGGGTCCGCATGCTTAATGTTCGATGACGATTTGTATTATGAGTTATGTGTTTTGGTGACCGAAGTTTGTTCGGAGTCCCGGATGAGATCACAGACATGACGAGGAGTCTCAAAATGATCAAGAGGTAAATATTGATATATTGAAAGGTAGTATCCGGACACCGAAAGGGTTCTGGAGTGTATCGGGTAGATACCGGAGTACCGGAACCCCCCGGGGAAAGATATGGACCATATGGGCCATAAGAGAGAGGCTAACCAGCCCACAATGGGCTGGTGCGCCCCCACAAGGGAGGAGGCCGGATTGGAGGGGGCGCCACCCCCCTTTCCTTCTCCTACTCCCTCTCCTTCCCCATTTCCACCTCCATGAGAAGGAAAAGAAGAGGGACCAAATCCTACTAGGACTAGGTGTCCTAGTAGGACTCCCTCCTTATGGCGCGCCCCCTAGGGAAATTTCAGCATGCGTGGAAAAAAGGCCTGATGCGCGCTAAAATTAGCGCGCCGTGTCCGTCACGCTCTATAAAACGCGCGTACCATATGCTCTCACCGCACACTCGACCGCCGCCGCCCCCTTCTTTCCCCCGCCACCACTTCTTCCTCGCACCCGGCGCCCTGCCGCCGCCGCTCCCGACGCTTTCTCCCCCGACGCAAACATGCCCCCGCGCCGCCGAAGCACCTCCGGCTACCGCGGCGTCCGCGTCCGCTCTTCCGGCGCGTTCTATGCTGAGATCCGCTCCGGAGGCGCGCATCTCGCTCTCCGGATGTTCGAGACCGCGCACGAGGCCGTCCGCGCATACGGCACGGCGGCGTGGCGCCTCTCGAGGCCTCGCGGACAGATGAACTGCCGGGACGTCTGGACGTGCGAGCAGGCGCAGGCAGTCACCCCTCCGCCGCGGATATTAACTGACGCCGACCGTGAGGAACACCATTGGCAGCAGCGTCGCCTCCTCATCGCCTAGGCGGACGAGCGAGCCATGGCGGAGTGGCGCCAACGCCACCCGGAGGACGTCGCCAACGAGAACGCCTTCTGGGCGCAGAGGAGGGAAAAGCGACGCGCGGAATGGGCGGACAGGTGTCGTCGGAAGGCACTGGCGATGTCGCAGTGCGATCTGGGCCAGGCATCATTCTTCTCCGACAACGACGATCGGTGGGAAGACGTGTTTCTTGATACGTCGGACGACACAAGCAAGGAGGAGGAGGACGACGACTCGGAGTAGGCACCATAGTTTCTAGTTTTTTATCTATGTTTTTATCTATATTTGTATCGGACTAGTTTGTGCTATTTGATTGAACTTTGGTTGAATTTTAATCTGTGTGGTTGAATTAGTTTGTGTTCTTGTTGCTTGTCCGCGCAGTTTTTTTTAATGACTGCTAGAGCGACTCGCACGTGCTAAATTTTTCAGCAGCCGTTGGAGCAAGCGCTCTTGGCGGCGCAAAAACTAGAGATGCTCTGAAAGCTCATGCCCTGCGTGTGTGCCTGAATGACATGTGCAGTCTGCGGCGCGACAAGTGGCTGGGGGCTGACCCAGCCGACGATGGCATGGCATCCTCGCCGCTGTCCCATGAGGTGACGGGTGACGAGTATGATATTGACTCATGCTGGGGTGCCCGCGTGCCCACGCAGTCCGCCCTGAATCCTGCTGGCTACACCTTACTAGTACTGCATAACGTTGGGTCATTTTCCCCGTTTTTTACACTGGAAAATCTCTCAGCCGGGGTGCATCGATTCGCTAATTAACGTTGGGTCGTTTGCCTTTCCTAGTCGTTCACGAGCACATTTGGTTCCCATCTGAGTCGCTGACAGAGGTTCAGTTCATCAATTGGGTGCGAAACACAACATGCGCCGTTTGTTTTTTTCAGAGTACGTCAAAGACGTACCATATCTTTATAGAAGGCAGAAGATATAATGTATAAGAGATGGCGCTAGCTAGATGGGAACATCCGAGCTAGTCCAAACACCCTTTACACCCGACACAACACTCTAGGGCTACTCTCTCACAAAATGCGTCAAACTACCAACTCCAAACCTAGCTAGGCTCCATTGCTTTACTTCGCGGAAGATATCGCTCACCAGCTTCATTGGGGTCCTCTGTTTCTGCACCCTGTTGAATACGCGGGCGTTCCTTTGCTTTCAAAGGTCCCAGGCTACTAGGATGACAAAGGTATCATATCCTCTCTTCAACCTACTAGGCATACTCCTCCTAGTCTCAATCCACCACTCCAAAAAAATGTCCTCGACAACCCGTGCCCTAATGGTTAGATGTAGAGTGTCAAAGCAGGTGTGCCACACCTGCCGGGCATATCCACACTTTACCAAGATGTGCTCGGCGTTGTCTTCATCCTGCAGGCACGTGTAGCAGGTCGAGGGATGATCTTGTAGGCCATGCTTTGCCCTCCGATCCGAAGTCCAAATGTGGTGTTGGACCGCCAACCAAATGAAAATTTTGCACTTCAAGAGTGCCCAGCTCTTCCAGATACACGAAGCATAGGGAGCGTGCTCGTCACCAAGGCATAGCCGCTGATAGGTCGACCTCGCAGTGTACATCCCGGATGGATCAGCGGGCCAAGCGAAGTTGTCCAGGCCGGTAGGATCTCTTTGCACCGTGCTAATGGCGTGGTTGAGGTGCACAAGCTGCAGATGTCCCGTAAATGTGAGCTCCCCCTCGACATCGTGCAGCCAACGGCCCTCGTCCAGGCCATCCCTGACAGTGCGCCTATTCCTAGTGCGCAAATTGACCATTTTATGGATCATAGGAGCAATGTCAGCGATGGCGAAACCATGGATCCAACGATCTCTCCAGAACAGGACCTTTGTGCCCTCCCCAACTTCGATTTTAACCATGCTGTCAAAAACTGCTCGAGCATCTTCATCTTTGATCAAGTTCAAGCCCTGCCATGGGTGCTCCGGATCCGTGCGTTTCAACCACTCCCACCTGACTCTTAAAGCAATTCCCTGCAGCTTAAGGTTCCTGATCCCCAGCCCTCCAAAGCACGTCGTCTTACACACCGCGTTCCAAGCGACCATGCATTGACCACCCGAGGCCTTCTCCTTCCAGCCCAGAAAAAGGCCCTCATCCACTTGTTCAACTCCTCGAAGACCCAAGCTGGCGCATCTGTGACCATGAAATGATGAATGGGTTTCGCAGCAACCACAGACTTAACCAAAACTAGCCGTCCCGATCTCTGCAGCAAGCCACGTTGCCATCCCGGGGCGCACTTCTTTGCACTATCCAACATAGGCTGCCAATCTGTCCTCTTTAGTTGGTGAATGGCAAGCTGGAGGCCTAGATATTTGCAAGGGAACGTAGCAAGGTTGCAATGCAGCAGACTGTTAACTCTAATCCGGTCCTCCTCGTCTCCATGGATCAAGATTGTAGCGACCTGACCCGAAATCGGTCAAGTCTCTGTGTCTGTACCATCCCAAGATCATGCTGGTACTCACAGTACATCGATGAAATAATCAAAGTTCAATCACACCTGAATTTATTACACGATTCTCATATAGAGTCTTTATTACAAGATAATAAATTCGGCCGAAGGCCAACTCATGAGAAATAAACTAGAAAAACTGCGGAAGCGTAGACGAAAGAGCGAGTCCATCCGACTCCATAGGGCAATCGCCAAGCGCGAAGCGTAGCCTCAATCCTGATCAGAATACTCCTCTGCAACATAAGACGTTGCAGCCGTGTAGGTCAGCATTTTGAATATGCTGGCAAGTCATGAAGAGAATAACAATAAAAATGACTATCACTATATGCATTTTGGCTGTGGGGCTCTAAGTTTCATCTTTTTGCGAAAAGCCAGTTTTTCTTTCCTACTACAGTGGACTTGCTTGCAAAATACTACAAAATTGTTGGTAGTTATTGAGATGGTTCCGCCAACCAATGTCTCATTCCCAAATTATTAAGTCATAACCCCCTCAAATTAATTTATTAGTTTTAGTGTTGAGATTTCCGAATACTTCCAAGTTCCAGAGGCTCAAATTGTCCGTAACCGGGGACACGGCTAATCGATTAGATCTTTAGCTCTGTAGAGGTTTGCGCACTTTACCCGCAAGAATCATTCCCTCCTTTTAAGTCTTCGCACTTCATGGTGTTTGAAGACGGACGAATGAAACAGGGTCATCCAAGAGTTCTTCTCGCCACCGCCGTACCCATCCAATCCTACCGTTCTTCTACATCTCGTAGTACCGTCCCAGCCAGCGTCACAACTAGGGTTGACCCAGCCAGAGCCCATAATGGCTTGCGGCTGCACAGTAAGCTTCCGGTCAATGGGGCATCCATCCGTCTCTTCGTGGCTGGGTGAAGCTTTCCGCAAGATGTCATGGCACTTCTCCATGCATCCCGCCAACCACCGGGTTCTCCAGGTGCCCGTCAACCGTCCTCCACCCAAAGAGTGAATTTCAAGTCCATCTTGATCTTGAAGTTCATGGGGTTGTCATCATCTTGACTCTCACATCTTACTTATGAATTCACTCAACCAATCCGTCTCGAGCATAGAAAAATTAAACTACTACGTCCCGGGTCATGGTAACAAGGGAATTGGTTCATCCTACCACATGATACTACTCAAGAACAATAACTTCAAAATTTCACCTACTGCATGCATGGTGGGGAGGTATAATTCTAATGCAACAAAAATCATAGGTATTGAAAGTATGATCAATGACTTGCCTTGCTGACGATCTTCGTAAGCTAAGGACTCGTAGTAGCAAGCTTCGCACTCTGGAAATTCTACCGAGGCAAACAATAACCATAATAAGCACATAGCATAAGATCACTTAACATAACATCATAGTAACATAACACACCAAAACAAACGAATCAATACCCAAAGGAAAACTCGAAGAAATCCAACTCAAAGTTTTCCTACTTCAAGTAACAACTAAAAATAGTTTTATATAACCAAAATTTTCTTAACATAACCTAACCATGGGTTTATGTTAACTTAACATAAAAGAATGCATTAAGCAACTAGGAGCAAAAGAATCAATTTAAAATCTATTATAAAACTCCTATTATGCCTAATTCAATTTCTATTAAGAAAAATAAAATAAAAATTTATTTATTATAAATAAAAGTTCATACTCTAAAGTGACAGAAACTAACCTAGAATAATCAATCACATGTGAAAAATAAATTTATTTACTAATTAAAATAATAGGAAAACAGTAGCTAGTTAATTAATTAAGAATAACATGATTCTGCTAGAAACTATTTTTTATTAATCCTAAAATGCCCAAATTGATTCCTACGGTTAGGCAATGTCAAAACAAAGTTGGGACAAAAAGAATCATATAAAAATAATTTTCCTAACTCATTTTATAGCAGATTTACTATTCTGACTAAAATTAAAATAAAGCAATTCTAAATAATTTTAACATAGCTAATTATATTTTCTGCAGAAACTATAAGAAATTTTCAAACCAACAAAAAAAGAATCACCAAAAAATATTAAGTAGAATAAAAGATATGAATTTTTCAAATCTGGAACTATTCTGTTAAAACAGAAAAACGAAAATAAAGAAAAATGGCCTAATGGTCCTAACTAACGCACTGAGCGTAACTTAACTAAAACGGGCCCTAGGGTTAAACTAATCGGGCCGATCTAAATAAAATAACCTAACTAAAATTAAACCGGAACTAACCGGGGAAAAACCCGGTTCACTAATTGATCTAATAAAAACCCATACCCCTTCGGGGGTTCTAATCTAGGCCGTTGGGCTAGATCGGACGGCGGGGAGGGGTTCCGGCGGCTTACCGGAGATCGACGGCGGCGCGGCTCGAGGCGAGAGTGTCCCGCGTCTCCGGTGATCGGGGGCGTCGGCGGAGAGCTCCGGCGGGTGCGGACGGGCGAGGGGGTGGGTCTGGTGGAGTTGGTGGAGCTCGGGGTGGGCTAGGGCGTCGGCGACGAGGTAAATGGCCGCGGCGGCGTTCGGCAACTCCGGTGAGTCTTGTGAGAGAGAGGGGTCCGTGAGGGGCGAGGGGGAATAGGGTGCGGGGGGGTATATATAGGGCGGGGCCTCATCTTGGGCGAGGGCAATCGGGAAGAGATCGAATCCGGATCCTTCGGGATCCGGCGAGCGGCGGCGCGGGCGAGTGCGTGGGCGAGGGGTTGACGACGGTGGGGGCCCGCCTGGCAGTGGGAGAGAGGAGCGGGGGCTCGGTCGGTCGACCGACCAACAGTTTCGGCGCGGGGGCGCGGTTGGCTCATTGGGCTGGCTCGGCCGTTAGTTGGGCAGGTGGTGGGCCGCTGGGTGGGCTGCCAGTCTTGCTGGGCGATCATACTGGTGCTGTGCCTGGGCATTTTTTTTCTTTTTTCCAAATTTATTTTTTTGAAAAAAACAAAAACAGAGATAATATATAAACTATAAATATTTTATATAGGACATATATATACCAAAATGATCAGGGGAATATTCCCTATCATTTGAACATTTTTCCAGGGGCAAAATCCAAAGTTTACAAAAATTCATTTTTTTCAAAATTCAAATAAAACTCAAGTTTGAATTCAAAACTTTTGGCATTGTTTTCTTCTGACATATTTGGAGTGTCATGTTACTCCTCTCATACTTTTTCTCAAGTAGTTGTCAGGCATAGTTTTGAAATGAATTTCAACTGCCAAAATTTGAATTCAAATACCAAGACTCAAAATCTTCTGAAACTCCAAATGGCACTCAAATTCAAACAGAATGCATAGATGCTTAGCTATAATTGTAAAACATACCAAATAGGAAATTTGGGATGTTACAAACCTACCCACCTTAAGATGAATCTTGCCCTCGAGATTCGGGTTGGCTAGCAAATAGGTGCGGATGGTCTCGAAGAAGGTCTTCTTCTCGCTCCCAGGTGGCTTCTTCCTCGGAGTGATGACTCCACAGCACCTTACAAAACTTGATGACCTTGCTGCGGGTGACTCTGGTCGCAGTCTCGAGAATTCGGACGGGTTTCTCCTTATAAGTCAGATCACTGTCGAGCTGTATGGCCTCTAGGGGCACTGTGTCTCTCAACGGAAAATCGGCCATGTCGGCATGACACTTCTTCAGCTGAGAAACATGGAAGACATCATGAACTCCGGACAATCCTTCCGGCAATTCCAACTTGTAAGCAACTTCTCCACGACGTTCGAGGATTTTGTAGGGGCCAATGAATCGGTGTGCTAACTTTCCTTTGACACCAAACCTCTTGATTCCACGAAGTGGGGACACACGAAGATATGCTCGGTCTCTCGCTTCGTAAGTCACTTCCTTGCGTTTACTGTCGGCATAACTCTTCTGTCTCGACTATGCTATCTTGAGTCTATCCCGAATCAGCTTGACTTTCTCTTCGGAATCTCTGATAAGATCGGAACCGAAAAGCGATCGATCTCCAACACCATCCCACAAAGAATGGTGTTCGCACCTCCTTCCGTATAGAGCTTGAAGGGGCCATCTTCGATCGGATTGATAACTGTTGTTGTATGAGAACTCTGCGTATGGCAAATTATCATCCCAGCTAGACCCATAGTCTAGCACACAAGCTCTCAACATGTCCTCCGAATCTGGTTGACTCTCTCGGTCTGTCCATCATCATGGATGAAAAGTTGTCTTGAACTCCAGCCTCGTACCCAAAGTTTCATGCAATCGATTCCAAAACTTTGAGGTAAACTGTGTTCCTCTATCGACATGATACTCCTCGAACTCCATGCGCATAAACGATCCTGGTCATGTATATCTTGGCCAACTTAGCACTGGTATAGGTAGTCTTCACGGAATGAAGTGAGCTACCTTGGTTAAACGATCAACCACTACCCAGATAGAATCATAACCTGAACGGGTCCTGGGTAATCCTGTGATAAAGTCCATTCCAAGTTTTTCCCATTTCCAATCGGGAATCGGCAAAGGTTGAAGTAACCCTGCTGGCTTCTGATGTTCTGCCTTTACTCGTTGACAAACATCGCATACGGCTACGTACTCGGCAATATCCTTCTTCATACCTGTCCACCAGAAACTTTCCTTCAAATCTAGGTACATCTTGGTGTTACCGGGGTGAATCGAGTACGGTGAATCATGAGCCTCCTGAAGAATTAACTTCCTGAATTCGGGATCATTGGGTACATAAATACGATCTTTGAACCATATAGCTCCGTGTTCATCCTTACGGAACCCTTTAGCTTTTCCTTCATTCATCTTTTGCTTTATCTCATCAATTTCCTTGTCCGACTTACGGCTTCACGAATCCTTTCGCCAAAGTGGACTGAACTTCCAGAGTTGCAACATATCCTCTCGGAACTATCTCCAGTCGGAGATCTCTGAGGTCATCGACTAACTCCTGGGGTAATCCTCCTGCTGTAAGAGTATTCACATAACTCTTACGGCTCAAAGCATCTGCTACAACATTAGCCTTACCTGGGTGGTAATGCAATCTCATGTCATAGTCCTTGATTAATTCTAGCCATCTCCTCTGCCTGAGGTTCAACTCTTTCTGCGTGAAAATATACTTCAAGCTCTTGTGGTCTGTGTAAACATCACAACGGTTTCCGATGAGGAAATGTCTCCAGGTCTTGAGTGCATGCACTACGGCTGCTAACTCCAAATCATGTGTGGCATAATTCATCTCGTGAGGTCGTAGCTGTCTGGAGGTATAAGCTACAACCTTTCCTTCCTGCATGAGTACTCCTCCGAGTCCACGACGAGAAGCGCCACAATAAACCAGTAATCCTTGTGTATGTCCGCAAAATCAAGATCGGGCTGTGACCAAACGTTTCTTCAATTCCTGAAAACTGGCTTCACAATCCTCGGTCCAAATGTACTTGGCTTCCTTCTTCAACAGCTCACCATGGGTTTGGCAATCCGAGAAATTCTCAATGAACCTCCGATAATATCCTGCGAGTCCGAGAAAATCATGGATCTCCTTGATGAGGTGGGTGATCGCCAATCGGTGATCGATTCAACCTTGGCGGGTCAATCGCTATTCCTTCTCCTGAAATAACATGTCCGAGGAATCCACCTTCCTTCAGCCAAAATTCACATTTGCTGTACTTGGCATACAACTGATGTTCTCAAGTTTCTCGAACTAGACGCAAATGTTCCTTATGCTCTTCCTCGCTCTTGGAGAAAATCAGATATCATCGATGAACACCACGACAAACTTGTCCAGATATTCCATAAATACCTTGTTCATCAAATTCATGAAGTATGCAGGAGCATTAGTCAATCCAAATGACATAACGGTATACTCATATAAACCATACCTGGTAGTGAATGCTGTTTTGGGTATATCCTTCTCACGGATCTTCAACTGATGATACCACGATCAAGATCGATCTTGGAGAATACCTTGGCTCCAACTAGCTGATCAAACAGATCATTAATCATCGGCAGAGGGTACTTGTTCTTGATGGTCACCTCGTTCAACGAACGATAATCCACAACCATTCTCAAGGTTCCATCCTTCTTCTCTACCAAAAGAACTGGGGCTCCCCAAGGTGATGAGCTTGGCCGAATGTATCCTTTCTCCAATAACTCATTAATTTGGTTCTTGATCTCTTTCAATTCGTTCGGAGGCATCCGATAAGGTCTCTTGGATATTGGGGTTGTGCCGAGCAATAACTCAATCAGAAATTCAATGTCCCTGTCCGGTGGCATTCCCGCAATTCCTCCGGAAACACATCGGGAAAATCTTGCACTACTGGCACTTCCTCCTGAACAACTCCCGTGAGGGAATTCACCTGATTCTTCATCTGGCTACGTCTGGATACATACTTGATCCTCTTCTGCTCCGGGGTGGTGAGCAGAATAGACTTGCATGCACAGTCTATGTTTCCTTCAAACTTCGTCAACCAATCCATGCCTAGGATTACATCCAAGGTCTGGGTTTCCAATACTATGAGGTCTGCGGGAAATTTATGGTTCCCGATGTTGAGGGTTGCATGACAGCCTAAGCCTGCCATCATTTCTCCTCCTGCGGAACTGACGCGAAGGGGGTTTCTAAGGGTTTTAGTGGGCAACCCGTACTTTTCCACAACTACCCTTGATATGAATGAATGCGTTGCACCGTAATCAAAGAGTACCAAAACTGAACGTGAATTCAATAAAACTTACCAACCACGATTATCGGCTGATCATAGACGTCCTCCACGTCAATGTGGTTCACCTGAGCACGAGGGAAAGGGTTGGGCTTCTTCGCTGAGCTTCCATTGCCGTTTCCATTCCTCTGCTTGGCCTCTGGGCAGTCGGTGGCATAGTGCCCTGTTTTCTGGCACTTGAAATAGGTGATGTGACTCAGATCCTTCGGAGTCGGGGCAGGACGATGCTGGTTTCCATTACCGTTTCCATTGCCATTGCCATTGCCTGACCTGTTGTCCTGATTGCGATTGTTCCCATTGCCTCCATGGTTATGTCCTCCATGGTTGTGATGGGTATGCCCTCCTGAGTATGGGGCATATCGGGGCTTCTGCTGAGCTCCTGAGTTGTGCTTCCCCTGGCTGTACTTCCGTTTGCGGCTTTCAATCTGCTGCTGCTTGCCTTCATGTATGATGGCCTTGTCTACCAGCTGCTGGTAGTTGGCAAAAGTAGCCACCATAAGTTGCATTCCCATCTCGTCATTGAGTCCCTCGAGAAACTTCTCCTGCTTTGCGGCATCTGTGGCCACATCATCCGGGGCATAGCGAGCTAACTTGCTGAACTCATCCACGTCTCGTGCCACAAGACGGTTCCCCTGGCGTAAGTTGCGGAACTCACGCTTCTTCGCACTCATGGCTCCAAATGAAACATGAGCGGTGCGGAAGGCTCTTGGAACTGATCCCATGTGATGGTGCCGATGGGATAAGTGGCGGTGTAGTTCTCCCACCAAGAAGCTGCAGGTCCATCAAGTTGATGTGCGCAAAGCGCACCTTCTCTCGCATCGGTGCATCCAACAGTGATTAACTCTCTTCCGACCTTGCGGAGCCAATCATCGGCCACAATCGCCTCGGTGCTGCTAGAGAACACCGCGGATTCAGCCTTAGGAATCGAGTCAAGTTGTCAACAGGGGTGGTGGTGGCGGTGGATTGTTGTTGTTGTTGTTCGTTCGATGAGCATCTCATGATGGCATTCTCGCTGCTGGAGCAGCTGGGTGAGCTCCGCGGAAGTTGAGACCGGGTCACGCCTCGAGGCATCCGTGTTTTGGAGTGGATGAGAAAATTAGAATAGAACAATGGTCTAATGAGAAATAACACTACCCATATGAATGCACAATCATAAACACACCAATCATTTATTCATTCCACTCAAACATGGTTCAATCTCGATTACAAAAGCTCACGACTAATCGAAAATAACGACCTAACTGATCGATGAAAAAGTAAAATAACATGGTGGTCGACTAAATGTCTTCATCAATAATCCTTGCGTCCTCTGGTGCGATGTCCTCCGGTGTGGTGTCCTCTGTTGCGGCGCCTCCTCTTGCGGCTTTCTCCAGTGGAACTCCCTTCATAATCCTGATCATTGCTCACGAGAGGTCCATCATCTCCACTCGGAAAAAGGTCCTCTCCCAAGTCCATGTTTTCCTCAATTGCGGCAAGCTTCATCTTCAGGTCGTCGACTCTCTCCATGAAGTCCGCGATTTCTTCCTCATGGCCAAGGAAGTCTGCGTGTGCCTTCTCCTCCAGTTCCAGTTCACGGAACAACAGCCTCCTGTGTACCTTCGAGTTACGGCGAGTCTGGATCTCCCGTTTCCTGAGGAGACACTCCAAGTCTTGGACATAGGAGAGAATGGAGTCGTCCTCTACGGTACGGATGATATCTCCATTCCGTGCTCTGCGAGAAACCATGGCGAGGTCTGATGGATCGAGCTCGCCTCAGACTCTTCTCGGAGATGTCCAAGTGCACGATAAATCGCCATGTCCTTCCGAGGATCCAGTTGAAGTCGGTGAACTCAAAGTCAATAGGCTCAGATGCCCTCCGGTTCTCCTCGGAATGTGCACCTCGATCCTGAAGCGGGTATCCGCTGGAGCGCATTGGTTGGCTTCCGGTGATCGAGGCAGAGCAATCTTCAGCTTCTTCACCATCTGACCAGCTTCCGCCAAGGGCATCGCCTCATCGGGCTGGCAAAACTCCGTAGCAAACTGGGGTGAACTCGACGCCATCTAGAATGTTGAAAATCGGAGAGAAGCCAGAAATGAACAGGGGAGAATTACGGAATGATAAGGATATAAAGTAATTAGTCTCTTCCTATGGCTTTCCGATCCTAGGGGTTACGTCCTACGGTCAGCGTGTACTCGATACCATCTCAGAGCGACCTGACCCAAAATCGGTCAAGTCTCTCGTGTTCGTATTCCATCCCAAGATCATGCCGGTACTCACAAAGACATCGATGAAATAATCAAAGTTCAATCACACCTGAATTTATTACACGATTCTCATATAGAGTCTTTATTACAAGATAATAAATTCGGCCGAAGGCCAACTCATGAGAAATAAACTAGAAAAACTGCGGAAGCGTAGACGAAATAGCGAGTCCATCCGACTCCATAGGGCAATCGCCAAGCGCGGAGCGTAGCCTCAATCCTGATCGGAATACTCCTCTGCAACATAAGACGTTGCAGCCGTGTAGGTCAGCATTTTGAATATGCTGGCAAGTCATGAAGAGAATAACAATAAAAATGACTATCACTATATGCATTTTGGCTGTGGGGCTCTAAGTTTCATCTTTTTGTGAAAAGCCAGTTTTTTTTCCTACTACAGTGGACTTGCTTGCAAAATACTACAAAATTGTTGGTAGTTATTGAGATGGTTCCGCCAACCAATGTCTCATTCCCAAATTATTAAGTCATAACCCCTCAAATTAATTTATTAGTTTTAGTGTTGAGATTTCGAATACTTCCAAGTTCCAGAGGCTCAAATTGTCCGTAATCGGGACACGGCTAATCGATTAGATCTTTAGCTCTGAGAGGTTTGCGACTTTACCCGCAAGAATCATTCCTCCTTTTAAGTCTTCGCACTTCATGGTGTTTGAAGACGGACGAATGAAACAGGTCTTCCAAGAGTTCTTCCGCCACCGCCGTACCCATCCAATCCTACCGCTCTTCTACATCTCGTAGTACCGCCCAGCCAGCGCCACAACTAGGGTTGACCCAGCCAGAGCCCATAATGGCTTGCGGCTGCACAGTAAGCTTCCGTCAATGGGGCATCCATCCGCCTCTTCGTGGCTGGGTGAAGCTTTCCGCAAGATGTCATGGCACTTCTCCATGCATCCCGCCAACCACCGGGTTCTCCAGGTGCCCGTCAACCGCCCTCCACCCAGTAGTGAATTTTGAAGTCCATCTTGATCTTGAAGTTCATGGGGTTGTCATCATCTTGACTCTCACATCTTACTTATGAATTCACTCAACCAATCCCGTCTACGAGCATAGCAAAATTAAACTACTACGTCCCGGGTCATGGTAACAAGGGGAATTGGTTCATCCTACCACATGATACTACTCAAGAACAATAACTTCAAAATTTCACCTACTGCATGCATGGTGGGGAGGTATAATTCTAATGCAACAAAAATCATAGGTATTGAAAGTATGATCAATGACTTGCCTTGCGACGATCTTCGTAAGCTAAGGACTCAGAGTAGCAAGCTTCAGACCGGAAATTCTACCGAGGCAAACAATAACCATAATAAGCACATAGCATAAGATCACTTAACATAACATCATAGTAACATAACACACCAAAACAAACGAATCAATACCCAAAGGAAAACTCAAGAAATCCAACTCAAAGTTTTCCTACTTCAAGCAACAACTAAAAATAGTTTTATATAACCAAAATTTTCTTAACATAACCTAACCATGGGTTTATGTTAACTTAACATAAAAGAATGCATTAAGCAACTAGGAGCAAAAGAATCAATTTAAAATCTATTATAAAACTCCTATTAGGCCTAATTCAATTTCTATTAAGAAAATAAAATAAAAGTTTTATTTATTATAAATAAAAGTTCATACTCTAAAGTGACAGAAACTAACCTAGAATAATCAATCACATGTGAAAAATAAATTTATTTACTAATTAAAATAATAGGAAAACAGTAGCTAGTTAATTAATTAAGAATAACATGATTCTGCTAGAAACTATTTTTTTTATTAATCCTAAAATGCCCAAATTAATTCCTACGGTTAGGCAATGTCAAAACAAAGTTGGGACAAAAAGAATCATATAAAAATAATTTTCCTAACTCATTTTATAGCAGATTTACTATTCTGACTAAAATTAAAATAAAGCAATTCTAAATAATTTTAACATAGCTAATTATATTTTCTACAGAAACTATAAGAAATTTGCAAACCAACAAAAAAGAATCACCAAAAATATTAAGTAGATAAAAGATATGAATTTTTCAAATTGAACTATTCTCATAAAACAGAAAAACGAAAATAAAGAAAAATGGCCTAATGGGCCTAACTAACGCACTGAGCGTAACTTAACTAAAACGGGCCCTAGGGTTAAACTAATCGGGCCGATCTAAATAAAATAACCTAACTAAAATTAAACCGGAACTAACCGGGGAAAAACCCGGTTCACTAATTGATCTAATAAAAACCCATACCCCTTCGGGGTTCTAATCTAGGCCGTTGGGCTAGATCGGACGGCGGGGAGGGGTTCCGGCGGCTTACCGGAGATCGACGGCGGCGGCGGCTCGGGCGGCGAGTGTCCCGGCGTCTCCGGTGGTCGGGGGCGTCGGCGGAGAGCTCCGGCGGGTGCGGACGGGCGAGGGGGTGGGTTTGGTGGAGTTGGTGGAGCTCGGGTGGGCTAGGGCGTCGGCGACGAGGTAAATGGCGGCGGGCGTTCGGCAACTCCGTGAGTGCTGCAGAGAGAGAGGGGGTCCGTGAGGGGCGAGGGGGAATGGGGTGGGGGGGGTATATAGGGCGGGGCCTCATCTTGGGCGAGGGGCAATCGGGAAGAGATCGAATCCGGATCCTTCGATCCGGATGCGGCGGCGCGGGGCGAGTGGCGTGGGCGAGGGGTTGACGACGGTGGGGGCACCTGGCGACGGGAGAGGAGCGGGGCTCGGTCGGTCGACCGACCAACGGTTTCGGCCGGGGGGCGCGGTTGGCTCATTGGGCTGGCTGGGCCGTTATGGGCCGGGCTTGTGGGCCTGGGTGGGCTGCCAGTCTTGGCTGGCCATCGCCTGGCTGGTGCTCGGGCATTTTTTTTTTTTCAAATTTATTTTTTGAAAAAAAAAAAGAGAGATAATATATAAACTATAAATATTTTATATAGGACATATATATACCAAAATGATCAGGGAATATTCCTATCATTTGAACATTTTCCAGGCAAAATCCAAAGTTTATAAAAATTCATTTTTTCAAAATTCAAATAAAACTCAAGTTTGAATTCAAAACTTTTGGCATTGTTTTCTTCTGATATTTGGAGTGTCATGTTACTCCTCTCATACTTTTTCTCAAGTATTTATCAGCATAGTTTTGAAATGATTTCAACTTGCCAAAATTTGAATTCAAATACCAAGACTCAAAATCTTCTGAAACTCCAAATGGCACACAAATTCAAACAGAATGCATAGATGCTTAGCTATAATTGTAAAACATACCAAATAGGAAATTTGGGATGTTACAAACCTACCCACCTTAAGATGAATCTCACCCTCGAGATTCGGGTTGGCTAGCAAATAGGTGCGGATGGTCTCAAGAAGGTCTTCTTCTCGCCCTGTGTGGCTTCTTCCTCGAGTGATGACTCCACAACACCTTAAAAACTTGATGACCTTGCTGCGGGTGACTCGTCGCAGCCTCGAGAATTCGGACGGGTTTCTCCTTATAAGTCGATCACCGCTGAGCTGTATGGCCTCTAGGGGCACCGTGTGTCTCTCAACGGAAAATCGCCATGTCGGCATGACACTTCTTCACCGAGAAACATGGAAGACATCATGAACTCGGACAATCCTTCCGCAATTCCAACTTGTAAGCAACTTCTCCACGACGCTCGAGGATTTTGTAGGGCCAATGAATCGGGTGCTAACTTTCCTTTGACACCAAACCTCTTGATTCCACGGTGGGGACACACGAAGATATGCTCGGTCTCCCGCTTCGTAAGTCACTTCCTTGCGCTTCTCGTCGGCATAACTCTTCCGTCTCGACTATGCTATCTTGAGTCTATCCCGAATCAGCTTGACTTTCTCTTCGAATCTCCGATAAGATCGGAACCGAAAAGTGATCGATCTCCAACACCATCCCACAAAGAATGGTGTTCTCGCACCTCCTTCCGTGATAGAGCTTCGAAGGGGCCATCTTCGATCGGATTGATAACTGTTGTTGTATGAGAACTCTGCGATGGCAAATTATCATCCCAGCTAGACCCATAGTCTAGCACACAAGCTCTCAACATGTCCTCCGTAATCTGGTTGACTCTCTCGGTCCGTCCATCTGTCTCATGGATGAAAAGCTGTCATCAACTCCAGCCTCGCACTCCAAAGTTTCATGCAACCGATTCCAAAACTTTGAGGTAAATTGTGTTCCTCTATCCGACATGATACTCCTCGAACTCCATGCGCATAAACAATCCTGGTCATGTATATCTTGGCCAACTTAGCACTGGTATAGGTAGTCTTCACGGAATGAAGTGAGCTACCTTGGTTAAACGATCAACCACTACCCAGATAGAATCATAACCTGAACGGGTCCCGGGTAATCCTGTGATAAAGTCCATTCCAAGTTTTTCCCATTTCCAATCGGAATCGCAAAGGTTGAAGTAACCCTGCTGGCTTCGATGTTCTGCCTTTACTCGCTGACAAACATCGATACTACTACGTACTCGCAATATCCTTCTTCATACCGCCCACCGTAAACTTTCCTTCAAATCCAGGTACATCTTGGTGTTACCGGGGTGAATCGAGTACGGTGAATCATGAGCCTCCTGAAGAATTAACTTCCTGAGTTCAGGATCATTGGGTACATAAATACGATCTTCGAACCATATAGCTCCGTGTTCATCCTTACGGAACCCTTTAGCTTTTCCTTCATTCATCTTTTGCTTTATCTCATCAATTTCCTTGTCCGACTTCTGGGCTTCACGAATCCTTTCGGCCAAAGTGGACTGAACTTCCAGAGTTGCAACATATCCTCTCGAACTATCTCCATCGGAGATCTCGAGGTCATCGACTAACTCCTGGGTAATCCTCCTGCCGTAAGAGTATTCACATAACTCTTACGGCTCAAAGCATCTGCTACAACATTAGCCTTACCGGGTGGTAATGCAATCTCATGTCATAGTCCTTGATTAACTCTAGCCATCTCCTCTCGCTCGAGGTTCAACTCTTTCTGCGTGAAAATATACTTCAAGCTCTTGTGATCTGTAAACATCACAACGGTTTCCGATGAGGAAATGTCTCCAGTGTCTTGAGTGCATGCACTACGGCTGCTAACTCCAAATCATGTGTGGCATAATTCATCTCGTGAGGTCGAGCTGTCCGGAGGTATAAGCTACAACCTTTCCTTCCTGCATGAGTACTCCTCCGAGTCCCCGACGAGAAGCGCCACAATAAACCCGTAATCCTTGTGTATGTCCGCAAAATCAGCATCGGGCTGTGACCAAACGCTTCTTCAATTCCTGAAAACTGGCTTCACAATCCTCGGTCCAAATATACTTGGCTTCCTTCTTCAACAGCTCACCATGGGTTTGGCAATCTTCGAGAAATTCTCAATGAACCTCCGATAATATCCTCGCGAGTCCGAGAAAATGCGGATCTCCTTGATCGAGGTGGGTGATCGCCAATCGGTGACTGATTCAACCTTGGCGGGTCAACTGCTATTCCTTCTCCTGAAATAACATGTCCGAGGAATCCAACTTCCTTCAGCCAAAATTCACATTTGCTGAACTTGGCATACAACCGATGTTCTCAAGTTTCTCCGTAACTAGACGCAAATGTTCCTTATGCTCTTCCTCGCTCTTGGAGAAAATCAGATATCATCGATGAACACCACGACAAACTTGTCCAGATATTCCATAAATACCTTGTTCATCAAATTCATGAAGTATGCAGGAGCATTAGTCAATCCAAATGACATGACGGTATACTCATATAAACCATACCGTAGTGAATGCTGTTTTGGGTATATCCTTCTCACGGATCTTCAATCGATGATACCCCGATCAAGATCGATCTTGGAGAATACCTTGGCTCCAACTAGCTGATCAAATAGATCATTAATCATCGGCAGAGGGTACTTGTTCTTGATGGTCACCTCGCTCAACTAACGATAATCCACAACCATTCTCAAGGTTCCATCCTTCTTATCTACCAAAAGAACTGGGCTCCCCAAGGTGATGAGCTTGGCGAATGTATCCTTTCTCCAATAACTCATTAATTTGGTTCTTGATCTCTTTCAATTCGCTCGAGGCATCCGATAAGGTCTCTTGGATATTGGGGCTGTGCGGCAATAACTCAATCAGAAATTCAATGTCCTCGTCCGTGGCATTCTGTAATTCCTCCTAAACACATCGGAAAATCTTGCACCATCGGCACTTCCTCCCGAACAACTCCCGTGAGGGAATTCACCGATTCTTCATCCGCTACGCCTCGATACATACTTGATCCTCTTTCGCCCGGGGGGTGAGCAGAATAGACTTGCATGCACAATCTATGTTTCCTTCAAACTTCGTCAACCAATCCATGCCTAGGATTACATCCAAGGTCCGGGTTTCAATACTATGAGGTCTCAAGGGAAATTTATGGTTCCCGATGTTGAGGGTTGCATGACAGCCTAAGCTCGCCATCATTTCTCCTCCCCGCGAATCGACGCGAAGGGGTTTCTAAGGGTTTTAGTGGGCAACCCGCATTTTTCCACAACTACCCTTGATATGAATGAATGCGCTGCACCGTAATCAAAGAGTACCAAAACTGAACGTGAATTCAATAAAACTTACCAACCACAAGTGTTCGGCTGATCATAGACGCCCTCCACGCCAATGTGGTTCACCCGAGCACGAGGGAAAGGGTTGGGCTTCTTCGCTGAGCTTCCATTGCCGCTTCCATTCCTCCGCTTGGCCTCTGGGCAGTCGGTGGCATAGTGCCCTGTTTTCCGCACTTGAAACAGTGATGTGACTCAGATCCTTCGAGTCGGGCAGGACGATGCTGGTTTCCATTACCGCTTCCATTGCCATTGCCATTGCCCGACCTGTTGTCCTGATTATGATTGTTCCCATTGCCTCCATGGTTATGTCCTCCATGGTTGTGATGGGTATGCCCTCCCGAGTATGGGGCATATCGGGCTTCGCCGAGCTCCTGAGTTGTGCTTCCCCTGGCTGTACTTCCGTTTGCGGCTTTCAATCTGCTGCTGCTTGCCTTCATGTATGATGGCCTTGTCTACCAGCTGCTGGTAGTTGGCAAAAGTAGCCACCATAAGTTGCATTCCCATCTCGTCATTGAGTCCTCGAGAAACTTCTCCTGCTTATGCATCTGTGGCCACATCATCCGGGGCATAGCGAGCTAACTTGCTGAACTCATCCACGCATCGTACCACAAGACGGTTCTCGGGCGTAAGTTGCGGAACTCACGCTTCTTCGCACTCATGGCTCCAAATGAAACATGAGCGGTGCGGAAGGCCTCTTGAACTGATCCCATGTGATGGTGCCGATGGGATAAGTGGCGTGTAGTTCTCCCACCAAGAAGCTGCAGGTCCATCAAGTTGATGTGCGCAAAGCGCACCTTCTCTCGCATCAAGGTGCATCCAACAGTGATTAACTCTCTTCCGACCTTGCGGAGCCAATCATCGCCACAATCGGCTTAGTGCTGCTAGAGAACACCGCGGATTCAGCCTTAGGAATCGAGTCAAGTTGTCAACAGGGGTGGTGGTGGCGGTGGATTGTTGTTGTTGTTGTTCGTTCGATGAGCATCCGCATGATGGCATTCTGCTGCTGGAGCAGCTGGGTGAGCTCCGCGGAAGTTGAGACCGGGTCACGCCTCGGAGGCATCTGTGTTTTGGAGTGGATGAGAAAATTAGAATAGAACAATGGTCTAATGAGAAATAACACTACCCATATGAATGCACAATCATAAACACACCAATCATTTATTCATTCCACTCAAACATGGTTCAATCTCGATTACAAAAGCTCACGACTAATCGAAAATAACGACCTAACCGATCGATGAAAAGTAAAATAACATGGTGGTCGACTAAATGTCTTCATCAATAATCCTTGCGCCCTCCGTGCGATGTCCTCCGTGTGGTGTCCTCTGCTGCGGCGCCTCCTCTTGCGGCTTTCTCCAAAGGAACTCCCTTCATAATCCTGATCATTGCTCACGAGAGGTCCATCATCTCCACTCGAAAAAGGTCCTCTCCCAAGTCCATCTTTTCCTCAATTGCGGCAAGCTTCATCTTCAGGTCGCCGACTCTCTCCATGAAGTCCGCGATTTCTTCCTCATGGCCAAGGAAGTCTGCGGTGCCTTCTCCTCCAGCCCAGCCACGGAACAACAGCCTCCTGTACCTTCGAAGTTACGGCGAGTCCGGATCTCCGCTTCCGAGGAGACACTCCAAGTCTTGGACATAGGAGAGAATGGAGTCGCCCTCACGGCACGGATGATATCTCCATTCCGTGCTCTGCGAGAAACCATGGCGAGGTCTCGATGGATCGAGCTCGCCTGTACTCTTCTCGAGATGTCCAAGTGCACGATAAATCGCCATGTCCCTTCCGAGGATCCAGCTTGAAGTCGGTGAACTCAAAGTCAATAGGCTCAGATGCCCTCCGGGTTCTCCTCGAATGTGCACCTCGATCCTCAGAAGGGGTATCCGCTGGAAGCGCATTGGTTGGCTTCCGTGATCGAGGGCGAGCAATCTTCAGCTTCTTCACCATCTCGACCAGCTTCCGCCAAGGGCATCGCCTCATCGGGCCGGCAAAACTCCGTAGCAAACTGGGGTGAACTCGACGCCCATCTAGAATGTTGAAAATCGGAGAGAAGTCGAAATGAACAGGAGAATTACGGAATGATAAGGATATAAAGTAAATAGTCTCTTCCTATGGCTTTCCGATCCTAGGGGTTACGCCCCACGGTCAACAGTGCTCGATACTATCTTCAGAGCGACCGACCCAAAATCGGTCAAGTCTCGTGTCTCGTACCATCCCAAGATCATGCCGGTACTCACAAGACATCGATGAAATAATCAAAGTTCAATCACACCTGAATTTATTACACGATTCTCATATAGAGTCTTTATTACAAGATAATAAATTCGGCCAAGGCCAACTCATGAGAAATAAACTAGAAAAGCTGTGGAAGCGAGATTTAAATAGCGAGTCCATCCGACTCCATAGGGCAATCGCCAAGCGCGGAGCGTAGCCTCAATCTGATCGAATACTCCTCGCAACATAAGACGTTGTAGCCGTGTAGGTCAGCATTTTGAATATGCCGGCAAGTCATGAAGAGAATAACAATAAAATGACTATCACTATATGCATTTTGGCTGTGGGGCTCTAAGTTTCATCTTTTGTGAAAAGCCAGTTTTTTTCCTACTACAAAGGACTTGCTTGCAAAATACTACAAAATTGTTGGTAGTTATTGAGATGGTTCCGCCAACCAATGTCTCATTCCCAAATTATTAAGTCATAACCCCTCAAATTAATTTATTAGTTTTAGTGTTGAGATTTCAATACTTCCAAGTTCCAGAGGCTCAAATTGTCCGTAATCGGGACACGGCTAATCGATTAGATCTTTAGCTCGCAGAGGTTTATGACTTTACCCGCAAGAATCATTCCTCCTTTTAAGTCTTCGCACTTCATGGTGTTTGAAGACGGACGAATGAAACAGGTCTTCCAAGAGTTCTTCCGACCACCGCCGTACCCATCCAATCCTACCGCTCTTCTACATCTCGTAGTACCGTCTAGCCAGCGTCACAACTAGGGTTGACCCAGCCAGAGCCCATAATGGCTTGCGGCTGCACAGTAAGCTTCCGTCAATGGGGCATCCATCCATCTCTTCGTGGCTGGGTGAAGCTTTCCGCAAGATGTCATGGCACTTCTCCATGCATCCCGCCAACCACCGGGTTCTCCAGGTGCCCACAACCGCCCTCCACCCAAAGAGTGAATTTCAAGTCCATCTTGATCTTGAAGTTCATGGGGTTGTCATCATCTTGACTCTCACATCTTACTTATGAATTCACTCAACCAATCCCGTCTACGAGCATAGCAAAATTAAACTACTACGTCCCGGGTCATGGTAACAAGGGGAATTGGTTCATCCTACCACATGATACTACTCAAGAACAATAACTTCAAAATTTCACCTACTGCATGCATGGTGGGGAGGTATAATTCTAATGCAACAAAAATCATAGGTATTGAAAGTATGATCAATGACTTGCCTTGCTGACGATCTTCGTAAGCTAAGGACTCGTAGTAGCAAGCTTCGCACTCCGGAAATTCTACCGAGGCAAACAATAACCATAATAAGCACATAGCATAAGATCACTTAACATAACATCATAGTAACATAACACACCAAAACAAACGAATCAATACCCAAAGGAAAACTCGAAGAAATCCAACTCAAAGTTTTCCTACTTCAAGTAACAACTAAAAATAGTTTTATATAACCAAAATTTTCTTAACATAACCTAACCATGGGTTTATGTTAACTTAACATAAAAGAATGCATTAAGCAACTAGGAGCAAAAGAATCAATTTAAAATCTATTATAAAACTCCTATTAGGCTTAATTCAATTTCTATTAAGAAAATAAAATAAAAGTTTTATTTATTATAAATAAAAGTTCATACTCTAAAGTGACAGAAACTAACCTAGAATAATCAATCACATGTGAAAAATAAATTTATTTACTAATTAAAATAATAGGAAAACAGTAGCTAGTTAATTAATTAAGAATAACATGATTCTGCTAGAAACTATTTTTTTATTAATCCTAAAATGCCCAAATTGATTCCTACGGTTAGGCAATGTCAAAACAAAGTTGGGACAAAAGAATCATATAAAAATAATTTTCCTAACTCATTTTATAGCAGATTTACTATTCTGACTAAAATTAAAATAAAGCAATTCTAAATAATTTTAACATAGCTAATTATATTTTCTACAGAAACTATAAGAAATTTGCAAACCAAAAAAAAACGAATCACCAAAAAATATTAAGTAGAATAAAAGATATGAATTTTTCAAATCTGGAACTATTCTGTTAAAACAGAAAAACGAAAATAAAGAAAAATGGCCTAATGGGCCTAACTAACGCACTGAGCGTAACTTAACTAAAACGGGCCCTAGGGTTAAACTAATCGGGCCGATCTAAATAAAATAACCTAACTAAAATTAAACCGGAACTAACCGGGGAAAAACCCGGTTCACTAATTGATCTAATAAAAACCCATACCCCTTCGGTTCTAATCTAGGCCGTTGGGCTAGATCGACGGCGAGGAGGGGTTCCGCGGCTATCGGAGATCGACGGCGGCGGCGGCTCAAGGGCGAGTGTCCCGCGTCTCCGGTGGTCGGGGCGTCGGTGGAGAGCTCCCAAAGGTGCGGACGGGCGAGGGGTGGGTCTGTGGAGTTGGTGGAGCTCGGGGTGGGCTAGGGCGCCGGCGGCGAGGTAAATGGCGGCGGCGGCGTTTCGCAATCATGAAGTGCTGCAACGAGAGAGAGGGGTCCGTGAGGGGCGAGGGGAATGGGGTGCGGGGGGGTATATAGGGGGGCCTCATCTTGGGCGAGGGGCAATCGGGAAGAGATCGAATCCGGATCCTTCGGATCCGGCGAGCGCGGCGGGCGAAAAGTGGCGGGCGGGGGTTGACGACGGGGGCCCACCTGGCGATGGGAGAGAGGAGGGGGCTCGGTCGGTCGACCGACCGAACGGTTTCAGCATTGCGGGGGGCGCGTTGGCTCATTGGGCTGGCTCGGCGGTCTTGGGTACAGGCAATCGGCTCGGTGGTGCTCGGGCATTTTTTTCTTTTTCCAAATTTATTTTTTGAAAAAACAAAAGAGAGATAATATATAAACTATAAATATTTTATATAGGACATATATATACCAAAATGATCAGGGGAATATTCCCTATCATTTGAACATTTTTCCAGGGGCAAAATCCAAAGTTTATAAAAATTCATTTTTTTCAAAATTCAAATAAAACTCAAGTTTGAATTCAAAACTTTTGGCATTGTTTTCTTCTGACATATTTGGAGTGTCATGTTACTCCTCTCATACTTTTTCTCAAGTAGTTGTCAGGCATAGTTTTGAAATGAATTTCAACTGCCAAAATTTGAATTCAAATACCAAGACTCAAAATCTTCTGAAACTCCAAATGGCACTCAAATTCAAATAGAATGCATAGATGCTTAGCTATAATTGTAAAACATACCAAATAGGAAATTTGGGATGTTACAAAGATAGCAGAAGATTTTGCATAGTTCACTCGCAACCCTGATGCATCACCAAAGGCTTTGAGGGCCATGGTGACGAACCGAAGATCCACCTCATTAGGTCTGACAAAGAGTGCCACGTCATCCGCATAGATAGATACACTTTGGTTAGGTTTTACTCCGGTGAAAGGTCACAGCACTCCCAGCTCAGCTGCCTTGACCATAATGCAGGACAGAGCATCCATAGCGATGATGAACAATAGGGGGGAAACCGGATCGCCTTGTCGTAACCCTTTTGCTAACACAAAACTTCTGCCCGGCACACCATTGACCACCACCTTAGTGGATGCCGTCCTAAGCAGAATAGCAACCCACGTCCTCCATTTCTGACTAAAACCTTTGGTCCTCATCACCTCAAACAGAAAAGGCCAAGCTATGGAGTCAAACGCCCTCGAGATGTCCAACTTCAGGAACACCCCAGCCTCCTTGCGGGAGTGTATCTTCCTTGCCACTTGTCTAACCAAAAGAAAATTGTCGTGAAGGTGCCTGCCGCAAATGAAGGTGGATTGATTAGCCGTGACAATCTCCTTCATCCTTCTCCTCACACGGTTGGCTAACATTTTGGCGAACAGCTTGGCGGCGCTGTGGGTGAGACTAATAGGACGGAAGTCGCCTACCACCTCAGCGTCCGGCTTCTTCGGTATGAGAACAATGTGCGCTTTGTTTAGCTTCCCAAAACCCCTCCCGTCCTCCACATAAAGCTTCATCATCATGGCCATAACATCGTTTTTAATGATCGCCCATGCTTTTTGGTAGAAAGCAGCCACAAAACCATCTGGTCCCGGGGCTCGATCCGGAGGCAACTCCTTAATGGTGTTCCAAACTTCCTCCTCAGTAAAAATCGCTTCAAGGTCAGACAGGTCATGCGTCTCCATCCCCAAAAAGTTCAGATCAATGTCGGCCTCTCTAGACACCGCGTGTCCCAGCAAGTTTTCGTAGGCCTCCGTGAAAATCTCTCCCTTCCTCTCTTGCTCCATGACAAACTCATCATTGTGCCTGATGTGGGGTATGAAGTTTTTAGAGCGTCTCCCGTTTGCCACAGCTTGGAACAGCTTGGTATTAGCATCCCCTTCACGTATGCAGCGCAGCCTCGAGCGTTGCCGCTCAATGGTGCGTTGTAGCGAAGATAACCCCAGCAACGCAAGTTTGATCGTTCTTCTAAGCCACTGCTCCAGAGGGGTAAGCGCTCTAACTTCCATGGCGCGATCGAACCTGAGGATGACATAGTTCGCCACTGCGATTTGGATATTTATGTTTCCGGTCTTCCTTTGTCCCCAAGCTTGTAGATCCACCGCAGTGTTCCTAAGCAAGGCGTCCATCCTCTTAAAGGGATCCACAATATTGTCATCACACACCCAGGCATCTCGGACGGCATGCTCAAACCCATCTAACTTGATCCAATACATCTCAAAACGAAATCTTCGCTTAGGGCAGAAAGGGGCGGAGGTAGATAAGTGTAGAGGTGCGTGATCCGAGATGTTGGTGGAGAGAGCTTGTAGGAGAACATCCGGGTGGCTAAGCTCCCAATCCACCGAAACAAGCACACGGTCAATCTTTGTCATTACCGGATGATCCCTTTCGTTCGTCCACGTAAATCTCCTCCCATGCATGTAAACTTCCTTGAGCTCATTGTTGTCAACAAACTCCTTGAATCTCCTCATGATGCGCCTGTTGATGTTGCTGTTACTTTTGTCCGCTGCCCTAAGAATCATATTGAAGTCCCCCAAAATCATCCAAGGCCCTGGGCAATTTGCTCTTAAGGCGTGTAGGTCACAAAGAAACTGCATTTAGGGCCTTCACCTTGTGGTCCATACACCACCGTCACCCACCACTCGTGCCCACCCTTGTCATGGACCAGACCGGTGATGGAGTTAGCATTGCGCACGAAATTGTCAACTGTCAGAGCGGAACTATCCCAAGCAATGAGGATGCCCCCACGAGTCTCCTCCGCCGGCACATAATCAAAACCATCATAAGATGGTCCAATGCATTTCAAAACAGTGAAGTGATCAACTACATCGAGCTTAGTCTCTTGCAGACACACAAGATTCACCTTAGCCGCCATCACAAACTCCCTAACGGCATGCTTCTTAGCAGAGCTGTTTAGGCCCCACACGTTCCAGCACAAGACATGTGGATTATGATCCATGGATCCAATGCCACCCAACCATCAAACGCAAGCTCTCAAGCTGAGCTTGCCACGGCTGTGGGACCTGCCAAAAGATCACCGGTGGGAGGGACCGCCTTCCCAAACAGCGCTGCAATCACCTTAACGTGCTGCTCCCGAAGAGGGGAATCGAAAATCTCCGCGAGCTCTGCTATGGTGTCTTCATTCCCTTCAAGATCCTCCGGAACGAGACCGAGTGCTCTCATGAGCACGTTCTCCGCTTGCGTAGCCTTGGAAGAATTGGACGTCAAGGCTCTCTTAGCTCCCCTGGTCGTGCGTCGAGGAGTAAATGGTTCTGCTTCCGGACGAAGGGATGATTGCACTTCCAAAAGCAGAGGAGGGGCAAGCTTGCGGACGAGCGCATTGCAAAACCACTTCAGCTTACCAAACGCAGCCACCTCCTGCGGCTTCATACCAACAGTGCATGCAGCATCAAGCCGTTGCATGTCGCCCGCGACGTGCGTGCATGGCTGATCAGCCTCCCCCCCATGCATGGGCGCCACCTGTCCAGGAGCCAAACTACCCCCATCAGGAAGGGGATCTGCGCCAATCATTGGCCCATCCCCTCCCTCCATCCTGCGCTGAGGGCCCACCACATCCGATCCAGCATCGTGGGCAGAGCCCGGCAGCTCGGCTGCAGACGCAGCCACCTCCACGCGATCCGGTGCGGAAATCTGTTGCTCGCCAGGCGTGTGGCTCCCGAGTTGGCCAATTGCCGCCTCCGCCTGCGCTTCCCCCTGCGGGGCCGCCACCAGGGCCCCACTGGTAGGATCTGGTGTGGAGAGCGCCAGTTCACCTATCGGGTGGCCCACCGTCCTTCCCAACACAGCATCAGGGTTGTCGACGCCCACCATTGGTTGCACAAATCCCACCACAGCCTTGGGGCCGCCGCTCTGCGTGGGAGCCACGGCCGCATCCCTCACCCCATTGGATCCCGCAAGCAAACAACTCCCCACGGGCCCACCAACGGTCACCTCCGTACCGTTATCCATCTGCACAACTGGAGCAATGATGATGGCATGATTGATGGCCTGATTCCGGTCACCGCTAGCAGTTGCCCTCACCGCCAACCTAGGAGCCACATCCGTCCGAACCTGCGCCCGCGCCGCGCCCTCGGGATTCAAAATTTGAACCCCGGCCAAAACCTCCTTGTCCACCAGCCCGGGTCCAGCTGTGATCCGGTCAAAAGCCGACAGCCGTGGCGTCAACCTGTCCTGCACACGCATACCTGGTCTGCCAACACATCTTCTCTCTCTGGCCTACTCCATGGGAGGAATCTTCCATGCCGGCGCCACCACCGCCGCCGCGAGGCTGCGAACTGCGCCGCCGGCAGAATCCCGGCGCCCACCATGGCCCCCAGCGTTGTCTCCCCGCCTGTCATGGACCCCAAACTGCCAGCCAAAATTCTGCGTGTTAGCGCCGCCGCCAAGATCCATCTCCGAGTCCGGCAAGCCGCTCTGCCCACTGTCTGACGAGCCGCGCAAGAACCATGGTTCCTCTCCCTCCGGGAACGAAGTCGCTGCGTCCAAGTAGATCAGAACCTTATACTGCAACGTTTTTGGTTGGAATAAGTCCCTCTGCTCCTCCGGCTCCGGCACCGCCAGCCATCTCCTGGTAGGAATCAGCTCCGGGTCCGCCGTCCATGCCGACAGCTTGAACGCGGCGAGGTCGGTCCTCGCCGAGGTCTCCGGCGCGACAGAGTCAATAATACACGACCCGCCAAGAAGAGCCTCCACAACATCCAGCTCCCAGGCATGCGGTGGCAGCCCCTCGATGACCAGCCTCACCTTGACCCTCATGGCGGCGAACACAGCCTGCGATTGCCTGATCCACTGCCTGGACGAGAAACGCTGGCCGCGGGACTCCAACACCGGCCGCCTACCGACCAAGTTCCGGTCTTCTTGCCTTGCAAACACCACCAGGAAATCCTCCGGCCAGAACTTGTGCACAGAAACTCTGTCCTCGGTGATGCCCAACCTGTCGTTGAGAGCACGCAGCACCGACGCCGGGGAGATCTCAGAACGGTCACCACCGACGTACACCACCATGGCCTGGCGAAGCCTGAGCTCAATATCGTCCATGGCGCGGGTCCTTCTGACCACGCACAGCTCCGACGGCTCCATGGACTGGTCAACCGCCATCTCCAGCCTCTGTGCAGCCAGCCTAGGCCACACCGGATCCACCGCGGGGTCAGCCGCCGGCGGTGGTGGGGGGGGGGGGGGAGGGGGAGCCTTGACGACGAGCCTGGCCTAGCAGGCGCACCCCGAGAAACCTCCCTACGAGCCACCTTGGCCGCAACCTCCCGACGCAGCACCTCCACCGGCGACGGGCTGCGTGGCCGCTTGCACTGCGCGGCAACGTGCCCAGGGAGACCACAACGGAGGCAGACGACGTCGTTGGTGCAGTCCTTCAGGAAGTGCCCCTTGGCCAAGCAGCGGAAGCACTTGTCCCTCATCTCCGGCGAAACTTCCCGGCGCACCGGAGAGAGGCGGCGCGACCCCCCCGCCGGCAGATCCGCACCGACCCTCCTCTTCCACAGGGTCTTCTTGGAGGCCGGCGCCGCCTGCCACGAGGACAGTCTCCGGCACGGCTCATCCACCGCCGCATCCGGCGGCGCAGCGGGGTTGGCCGGCCTGGCGACAGCCTCAACAGAGTCCTCTGACGCGGAGGAGATGCCGAGGCCCGAGACGACCGGCCTCTCCCGCGGGAACGCGGAGGTGACGGAACGGGGGCTTTCAGCCATGCCCGAGAGGCGAGGGAAGGGGACGGGGTGGCCGGCGCTGCCGGAGTGGCAGGCGACGGGAAGGTGGACGCCGGCGTCGAAGTGACGCAGGGCGGGCAGGGGCGCACTCGCTCTCTCGCTCTCGGCAAAGCTCCTCGCTTTATGTTATTCTCCTCCTAGTCCACTACTACTCACGCCACATGCGCCGTTAGTGTTGCAAGAAGAGAAAAACAGAAGCAAACGGAGAACATCTGACAAGAACATCAACGCCGGACCTGTTCAAACCTTGCTAACAATATTTAATTAGAGCATCTCCAACAGCCGCGCTACACAAGCGCCGCGCCGTAAAAAAGGCAGTTTTAGCGGCAAGGCGACGCCAAGCAGCTCCAGCGAACGCAGCAAAAAAGCGGCGCGCGCCATTTCCAATTCAGCGCGGGCGAAACGCAATCCAGCGCCCGTTATTTGCTGCGCCCGGCTCACACTGCTCCCAAGGCCGCCATGCTCTCTTCTGCGCTCGCTCGCTTCCTCCTCCACTCTCGCGACCGCGCCGCCGCCCCGTCCGACCACGCGCCGCCGCCGCCGCTCGCGCCCAGCGCTTCAGCGCTTCCCGGCCTATCCCAGCCGCCGTCGCCGCCAGCGCCCGCCGGCGACCACTCAAGCGCTTCCCGATGCATCTCGCTGCGGCCGCACAGCGCGCCTCCTCCGCGACTGTTCAGCGCTTCCCGCCTCCCAGCGCCGCGCCTTCGCCCCACTCCTCCTAGTCCGGCCGGCCCTCGCGCCCTCCGGCGTCGAGGAACAGCGCCGAGGGCTCGCTGCCGCGCCACGCCAGCGCCATAAAGGTGTTCACAAACGCCTACAAGGTATGTATTGCTCCAAACTATGAATTTGGTGCATGTTTTGAATTGTAGTTTTGATAGTATAGTATTGAACATTGTAGATGCGTTAAATCGTATGATTCTTCGAAGAAGAATTTGATATGGAAGAGGAGGAGGATCTTGCAATGATCATAGCTATGCATATCAATAAAAACCGAAGCACGGTGGTTCGGTTATGGGTCGGGATAAAATTTGGAGAGATAGGATTGATGCCCATAACAGATTGATGAAGAACTATTTCGTGGAGAATCCCACATACCGGAGTCGTATTTTAAATGCAGGTTTAGGATGAGCACAGACTTGTTCAAGCGCATTGCGAGAGAAACTAGCGAGCCATGACCGGTTTTTCCAGCAAAGGAGGAATGCCGCGGAGAGCTCGGGCATAGCACCTTTCAAGGTGACAGCAGCTTTGCGTATGTTGGCATCTGGTATCCCGGCCGATCTAGTTGATGATCACTTGGCTATGGGTGAGAGCCAAGCCATCATGTGTGTCAAGCGCTTTGCGATTGGGAATTGTGCAAGTGTTTGGCGAGGAGTATTTAAGATCTCCCATCTTTGAAGACGCCGCAAGGCTATTGGCGATGAACAAATCTCGCGGCTTTCCTGGCATGCTTGGCTCAATAGATTGCATGCATTGGAGTTGGAAGAATTGTCCAAAGGCATGGCATGGACAATTCCACGGCCAAAAAAGGGTTCCACTATAATCCTTGAAGCGGTGGCCATCAGAGACTTGATTTGGCATGCATTCTTTGGAATGCCTGGATCTTTAAATGACATCAATGTTGTCAACGGTCACCACCGATGAATAAGATTGCGAATGGTGAGTTGCCACCGGTGCAGTTTGTAGCAAATGGCCATACGCATAACTATGGCTATTATCTAGCGGATGGCATCTATCCAAAGTGGCAAACCTTCGTGAAGCCGTTGAAAAGCCGAAGGTAAGAAAATCTTTATTTCCACAATGCTCAAAGGCTGCTAGAAAAGATGTGGAGAGAGCATTTGGGATTTTGCAAGCCCAATTTGCTATTGTGAGAGGACCGGCTAGATTTTGGGATCAAAAATGCTTTGGTATATCATGCACGCTTGTGTGATCATGCACAACATGATCATCGAGAATGAGCGTGGCCAAGATTTAGACTACTCACAAGATGAGCTCTTGGGACATCCGTGCGAAAGTCTGACGGAGGGCTGAAAGGGTAGCCGTTTGTTGCCTCCTATCATGCCATTCGGCGTCCCATAACACACAATGATCTTGAAGTATCTGATTGAAGAATGGTGGGCATGGCATGGACGACAAAGAGCATGATTTGATTGCATTATTTGTATTGTATTGTTCATGAACTATTGGTTGTGTTTATTGTATTTGTTGTAGAACGATAAACTATTTGTTTAAGTTGTAATAGCTATTTATTGTTGATTTATTTTGTTTATTTAATGGTTTTTCCTAATTTTGAAATGTATATGTGGTTTGTGCTTGCTGCTGCTGCATTTTAGGCACCGCTGGAAGCTATAAGGCTGCTGCATTATATAGCGGCTGTTGTTGAGCCGCGCCTATCCCATCTTAAACCAGCCGAAGCCTTGCAACGCAAATGCATTTTTTGGGCGCGGCGCGTAGCGCGGCTGTTGGAGATGCTCTTAAGCCACCCAGCATGAGAATCACAAAGCATGATGCGCACCATGCCCCCTTTTTCCCAATAAATTTGCCCCTCTTCCGTCTCCGCTGGGTGAAACACCGCCAACTTTCTACAAAACTAACAACACTATTCATCAATATTTCACCTCCACTTCAACAATGACCACCCAGGTATTCGGCTCACTTCCACCCAGATTGCCTTTCAAGTTTTTGACCCGACACCACCCACCATTTTTGCCAGCAGCAATGGCTTCGAAGCTTTTTTATTAACAAGTCGACGCGACAAAGGCTCATCCGGGGACGTTGAAGTGGAAGAGCCAGGATATGACGAAGGCGAACACCATGCAGGCCAGGAGGAAGTTGAGGAACCGGTGGCCTTGCCAGAACCTCCGCGTCTCGTTCGCCGGCGCTTGGGTAGCTGCCGAGTTGCCTGATTCATTCCACTGCTCCATGAACTCCGCATCACCGAAACCAACCACGTTGCACGCCGTCGAGCCGCAGATCTCGCAAATCCTAAGACAAGAAAAGACAGGACACGTTTTAATATATTGTTTCCCACATTCAAATAACACAAAACGAGCTTATGCTTATTCTTCAAGACTAAACGATGAAGCGCAATTTCATCAATGTCCCTCAGCGGTTAATTAACGTCTGTAATGCAGGAGCAATATTGTACTAAACCACTGCGGAGAGCACAATAGGCAGTGCAAAGGCATAAACCAGTTACATCTGAATTCTGATCAAAGGGAAATATCAACTCAATAGATGATACTAATACTATGCTTGTGATCTGGTCAGGAGGCTGTAGTATCTTTGCAACTTTTATCTTGTCTCTTAAAGACTAAATATGCCTGCATGTATGCCTGTTGGTAGTTGGTACCATGCATAAGAACATGGTCTCACTTCAATAGTGTCTTCGCTTCTATGCAAAAACAACACAAATATCAAGGTAAAAGATCTTACGCATCTAACAACTTCAACCAAAACATTAGCCGATGTAATAAGATCACATGAGAGAAAAGGTTTTTTCGGCAAAAGATGGCATAGCCCTCACTAGAATAGCTTCATTAAGACAGTAATGTACTCAGACAGAAAATAGGTTGCATATCCATTCTGATTCTTTGCATTTAAATTTTAAAGACGCTCTTGTTGCTATCTTTTCGATGAAGCTTGCACTCCGAAAGGCATATTTAAGTAATCGCTTAAAGATAATATCACGTTCCGAAGACCTAAGTTATTGTACGCAGATTAGAATATGTAGCCCCATTCTTTTTACAGCTGTTGTATCGCCTTCATCTTCTTCCCACTTCATTTTTACAACCATTGTCAAATAGAATCCCTGCACTAATTCATTAGCATCGTTGTAAGGACAACGGGAGAAATCTTGCTCTCGGAAAACAGTGTGGACCATGCTTAATTCTGAAAACTTGAACGAGGCAGCTGCTAAATAACTATTCCTGCTAAACATGTACTGCTTATAACTTTCGCACACTTCTCAAATTTCTGACATGAACTTAAAGAAAAACCTTCATGTGGGAATGTCTCAACGGAACCCTCCTTTTGCCCCCAACAAGAAGATGGTGACCATTTTGGCTTAGGGTATGTTTAGATTGTGTAACCAAATTTTACCTTACAAATATGCTGGCGATGACAAAAAAAATGGCCTTTATTTGGATTGTTACCAACTTTTTTGCATGCAAATTCTGCTTCACTTTTTCCGCCAATGCCGGTCAACTCATGGATAAGCAAAACCTTGACCAATATTTTGGCTAGCAAAACTTTCGTTAGTGCAATCTTGGGCAAAAGCCAAACACACCCATAGAGCAGTGAGTTGCAGTGAGTTGTGATTGTTGGCCAATTCTCATGAAGTATACCTAGTGGAAGGTGACACAATAGCAGCCCCCTCTAGAATCTACCCACCACAAAGGCATTTCCACAAAAATCAAACAGAAAGGTGAACACTTCCACTTACGGATATCAGGAGATACAAGAATCTGCAAGAAAAGGCGGCCGGAGGAAGGAATCTGACTTTACCCATCATACCGGGATTCCTAAGCCTTTTACTATAGCATACTGTTCGATCATACTCAACTTTTACACTGTCCCCTCTCACCTCCTTGTAACCTTTAGCACCTACTTAAATAATGCTAAGGATTCGTCAATCGTGTTCCTGCTAAAGATTCCTCAATCGTGTTCAAGCATCCAGATGTTATCTTTTGTATTTTGTAGGCATCTATCCTGATAAACAAAACCATGACAAGTTTGCAGTTCTACCGAACTCGCCGTAGAAAACATTTTTATTTCAGTTGTTGTGCATGAACACTGACAGCTCGTGGCACTCTTTTATGCAGGTGAGAAAAATGGAAGTGGGGGAGCAGATGGATGGGCTTACTTGTTGCCCCTGATCTTGAACCAGGTCTCGGCGCACTGCTTGTGGGCGCATGAGAGGTCGTCCTTGCAGGAGCAGCCGAGCACGATGCCGGCGCCGGACTCGGCGGCGGCGCTCTCGAGGCCGAGGTGGCAGATGCGGCAGTTCATCTCGTCCTTGTCGGGGCTGGCCTTGGTGATCTCGGCCGCCGGCCCGGCCTCCAGGTCCACGTCGTCCAGCGAGCACTCGGACACGCACGACTTCCTGTCGCGCCCGGCCGCGGCCTCGCCTTCCTTGTCCCCGTCCCCTGCGCCGGCGCCGGCGCCGGAGCGGACGGACGCGGACGTCGAGGCGCGGTCCTCGAGGGCGGCGGAGTTCTGGCGCGAGTGCCATGACCGGTCCTCGGCGTCCGAGAAGCGCTGGCTCCCCTCCCCCTGCTCCTCCTCCTCCCCGGAGCTCTCCCCACCCAGCCGCCTTCCGCCGGCGGGGACGCGCCCCGCCTCCAAGTCAGGCTCGGCGGCGGCAGCGACCGCCGACAGCTCGCCGTCGTTCGCCATTGCGCCCGCACGGAAAAAAGGCCACTTTCTCGAAGTAGAAACCTACAAACAATCCAGGAAGAAAAGGAGACGAGATCAGTCCAATTGCTCGCACGCCACCAAATCCAGACAAGAAGAGCACAAACAGGGGCAGGAGCAAACAAGGAACGCCGAAAGCGCGCACTAATTACCACTCACGCGGCCGCAGGCCACTCCAAGGACGCCCCGGCCAGAGCACAATGCGGCCGATCACGGGAAGCAGCGAGAGACGCAGGAAGAATCCAAGGTTGGTAGAGCCTAAAGAGATCGGAAATATGCCCCTACCGACGACGCATGAGGTGGGTGGACGTGCCGGGATTTTTAAGTGGACTCCTGATCCATACCCGCGGAAGGGGGGAGAGGGAGGGGGTGGACGCGATGGAGTGCGCAGTCCCAATGCCGAGAGAGAGAGAGAGTTCCGGCGGAGGAGAGAAGGGGGGAAGAAAAGACTTGCTGCGCGCTTGTCGGGCTGGGGGAGAGACGGAGAAGAGACGGGACGACGGGGTTGGAACGGTGTCTGTGTCTGCGTCACGACGGGTCGTGCTCAGTCTCCCCGAGTAGTAAATGGGGAGACGCCGCGTCATGTCCCGTGCGATTCCGTGGAATTTTTTGTTTTGGCGTCCAAAAACAGAGCCCACAATGATTGTGTCAAATTCAAAAGCGGACGTTTGATTAGCAATAAATTGTTTATAGTAAAACAAAACGATGTTCCGTACAGAAACTGCATATTTTGCTTAATCTTTCAAGTCAGATCGTTACCTTAGATAAATGTGTAGTGCTTTTTACTCCACAAAACTATTTGAAGTAGAGGACGTGAAGGTATATGGATCTTGAGCCATGTTTATCGGGCAACGGATGAAATATTTTTTTCTCCTGATGTAACGCACGGGACCTATTTTATTGTAATAAGTATGTACGTATACATATGTGAACGTGTGTTAGATGTGTTCTCTGTTCCAACATATTTATTGCAATTTTGGCTATGACACCTTTTTTTACGAAGATGATCCAGATCTATTATCAAAGTTCATTGCAAGTACAAAACATCTCAAACATAATAAAACTACATCGTGATTCTAAGGCCACCAGAAAAGCACTACTGCCGTCAGAACTAGCTGTTGTCGTTGTCGCTGCTCCTCTAATGGAGCCAGCTTGACTTTGCCAATGACTGCGTGCCTCTAAGGACCAACGCCCTTTGATTACAATGTTTGCACGGCTTCAAAGAGGGAGGGGCAATGACGGCGGCGCGCTTTCGCCTCGCTCCAGTGCTTGTATTCATTGTTATGTAGTCCATCAGATCTGGATAGAATTTCTATTACTTCTGGTGTTATAAATAGATCAAAAGTTTCTCTGCAAAAAATAGGGTTTCTAAATAGAATAAAAACATAATTAAAGCGGTATGTACAATAGAAAACCTCTGGCATTGGCATCAAAGATGCCAACGAAGGGAGGACAAGCTGGGTTCGTAACCGGGCTTTGTCCTAACTTCGTTCCCGAGGGTGTGGTTTATTTGCAATATGCAGATGGCACACTATTATTTCTAGAAAATGATCTAAATGTAGCCCTTAATCTAAATGGATCCACACATGCTTTGAACAAGTTCCAGGTATGAGGTCTAATTATCATAAGAATAAATTAGTTCCTATTAATTTAGAAGATAATGAAATTGATCCCTTCCTTCAGATTTTCTAGTGTATAGTTGATGCTTTTCCTATTAAGTATTTGGGTTTGCCCTTACACTTTGATAAATTCATGAGGTAGGATTTGCATGCTCTAATAGACAAAATCCCTGGTATGACTCTGGGTTGGAGAGGGAAATTACTTTCTTATTTAGGTAAAATCTGGCATGTCTATATATTATCCCTTTTTATATGTCTTCCTTCTTCAGGTTTCCAATGTGAGCCATAACCTTGATTAATTCTCATAATATGGCGAATTGCCTTTGGAGTGATGGTGAGGGTACAGATAAAATTCATCTAGCTAATTGGCCTTCTATTTACATGAAGAAAGAATTTTGAGGTATGGTTATCCCCAGTTTGTAGGGTCTAGGTTAAGATATATATATATATATATATCTTGTGAAGGTCCTCTCTGGAAAAGGATTGTAGATGCTAAATATAATACTAGATCCCCAACATTTTCTACTGTCATGACACACACTCCTCCCAGTTTTGAAAAGGTTTTATGTGGGCCATGAAGGTAGTCAAATGGTATATAAGTGGGTTATTAGTAATGGTAGGCAAGTTTGGTTTTGGAATGATAGTTGGTTTGGAATTTCTCCCCTTGCTACCCAATTATGGTATCTTTATTATATTGCTAATGAGAAGAACAAAAGTGTTGTTGAACTTTGGGATGGATCTCAGCTTAAGATAGCATTTAGAAAAACTTTCTCGGAGGAGATACTATCTTTATGGGAGCATTTATTGAGTATAGCTGGAGGCATTGTTTTCTCAAATCAAGAGATTTCGTTGGTTTGGTAGTATGAATCCAAAAGGATATATTCTTCCAAATTTTTATATGCTATAATAAATTGTAGGGGTGTACAACCCATTTTCTTACCTGTTGTTTCGCAAATTAAAGTTCCCTTGGATCGAAGGATTTCTTTGATTGTTCTCCCAAAACAAGATCATGACTGTGACAAAATTGAGGAAAAATGGGTTTAGCTAAACCACTTGAGTGTGTCATGCACACTGAGATTGAATCTATTTATCACCTTTTTTAATGCGTTGTTGATAGACTAGTCTCAAGGAAGTGAAAGTAGTTTTTTGCTATAGCTTCCAAAACTTCGAGTTTGTAGCTAAATATTCACTGTGAAATAAAAAGCACGTGTATTTGAATGTTGTTTCATCTATTGTTTTGTGGGGAATTTGGAACAAGTGTAATGCTATTATTTTTAATAGTCATACTTGGGTATTAATGAAACAAGTTTTGGGCTAGTCTTTAGTCGGACTGAGTGGACACGGTTGTTCAAGGGTCTTCAAAGGGGAAAGGTGAAGCTCTTCCTAGACCTTCTGAAGTAAAAACCGAGGGACCCTCTGGAGCTGGAACCAGACTGATTAGGTGCCACAATATTTCGGCTCTAGATTCATGCAGGAACTTGCTGGGAGGAGTACTTGTGCATGGAGGGAGTGCATTGCTGGAGTCTCTGAAGAATAATCGAGCAATGACGACGTTCATGTGATCCTCTCTGGCTGAGCTTGTTTTGGGTCCCAAGTTTTGTTTTGATGTCTAGTGTTGTTTTCAAGTTTTTCACTTGTGGGTGTGATGCCAGTATTTCCTATTTTTTGAACTACATTTGTTGTAGCTAGGGGCAAAGTTTGTTGAACTGAATGATGTGTTGTGGTTTCGTTTTGATAATGAAATGAAACCAGAGGTGTGTCCCCTATTTATTAGGAGAAAAATGATATCAAAGAGTGTTTCATGCACCGCAAGAAAGTGAGGAAAGTTGTTCGGTTGGATGGAAACTTTGCTGCAAAACATAGTGCGAAAGATTTCTCATGAAAATCTCCCTGAAGATTCCATTCACGTGAATCAGAGCATCCACATAGGAAAAAAAAAATATGGACTCAAGCCCTCCAAATATCCTATGCAATTTTTTTTGAATCAATGGATTCATCCTGTTTTGAGAAAACCAAAACATAGAAATTAGAAATGGTACATAAATACAACTGATTGGCTGTTGTCAACACCAAAAGAGCTTTGACTAGATGTGTTGTCCTCAAAAAATATTGGAAATGAACAATAATATTAAGGAATTGGCATCCTATAAACCAAAGCTAAATGGTATGTGACACACGTCAGGTGCGTGACACTTTGATCCAGACGTTTTTTGGTGGCAGTTTCAGCCACGGAAGGATGGCAAATTTCTGTGACACACGGCAAGTTTCCGTCAAAAAATAAACTGAAGCACGAAGTTGTCATGCTTGCCAGCAAAAGTTGCCATCACCACTAACTAAACTTGCCATAAAAGATGTTTGAAATTGTCATGTACTCATGCCTGAGTGTGTGGCACTTATCATGATCCAAACCAAATGCGTCTACAAGGAACTTTGTTCTGAAATCCTCGTACCTTAGCTTTTCCCATTAAAATTTTCCAAACCGAATGAGCCCAAATAGTTCGGTCCTGGCTATATAGACAAATAATGGGTCCACACGACCAGTTCTCCATCCAAGTGCCGACATCGATGATCATCACTTCGCAAAAACAAAAAAAATGGAACGACAAGCGCAAAATGTTCCCAAGAATACACGGAGCGGCCAGAGAACACGTAGACCAGCTTATCTACAAAAATGCCTCGACGTGGTCCTTTCGCTGTTCTCTGAGCAATATCTACGTATATCCTGTCCACATCCACATCCACTAATCAGAAATCTTTCTTTGCGCTAAAAGGAATTACCCTTTGCCGAGGGCACACCCGTGGACCGAGCTTTTGCTTTACGGGAGCACCTTCACCCACGAGATATTTCGTCTCATCTTTTGGCCGCTACGCAAACTCCGCGCTCGCCTTATCTGCTCTGGCAAGGACGGGATAGGTGGTGCGTGCGTGCATCTCGCCGGCCGCCGATGCGTCAGCTCCGTCAGGTGCTACTGTATCGTAGTACTATCTGTATCTGCCTATCTTTCACGTGATGACAACAGCGGAATTACGTGCGGCCGCGCTGGGAGACGCGGAAAGATAAAGGATTTTTTGAAGCGGTGGTGCGGCGGGGAGCAGCGCTGCCGCTTCGCCAGGTGTTTGACCACCGAGTTCCGGTCTAGGGCGTGGGCGTGCCCCGTCTTGGGAGGAAGAGACTGTGCTGAGGAATCCGGCGCGTGTACAGGGAAGGCGGCTTTTAAAGGCTAAAAACTTGTTGAGACACACTTGTCATCTCGACTAGGGTTGGGGACAAGCGGCTCTTTATATCGCCCATAAATATTTGCTCCGAATGTTCTGGGCAGTCTTGATCATTCGACCGCGGTCATCAAATTTATCCGGACAGGTTCACATGTTCGTAATCCCTCAAACCGGCACCAAACTGGAAGAGATTTGTGGAGAGTCTAGACGTCCACCATGTTGGACTCTGACAACGCAGACCCACCGAAAACCCACTCTTCTGCCGAGTCTGCTCCACCTTGACCGCATTCACTTCGACCGGCTAGCCTCCCACATACCAGCACTCAACGCGATGTGGACCGAAAAGTCTACTCTAGTTTTAAAGTCGACTGAGCTCCTCCTCTGCAAATCCTAGCTGCGCAATCATCATCCTCTCCCACGCATCCACCGGTCGCTACCGACCATCACCTCTCTGGCCGCCGCGATGAGCAAGAAGTCTGATGCCGTGAATTGGTCGCCATCACGCAACTCTGGATCCCAGGACAACTCCCTAAACAGGGTGTCGAAGTAAGTGTCGGTTCTCATACGGACGGACCGGGTGTCGCTCTCGGAGGAGAGGATGCGGACGTTTGAGGAGGAGCAAACGGAGGTGGAGTAATAAGGAGCCTATGTGCCATTTGCGTGATCCAACCTGAACGATTCGCTAGTAGCTTTTCCCTTGGTAGTTGTAGCGTGCAGCCCGGATTGCACTGGCGGAGCTACAACAAGGCCCTTTCCGCCCTGCCCATGGTAAAAACATTGAAGACTAAAGGTAAAGAGGGGCCTTTTGAGAGAAAAAAATATGTTCCCCTTCAGCTAAGCCTGCTTGGCGCCCAACCAGTTTTGGGTAGCTCCGCCAATGTCGAACTGGTTCCCTGTTCATCTAGTATACTACTTCCTCCATCCCATAATATAAAATTGTTTTTGACACATTGTTTTAAATTTTGATCATGATTTATATTATGAAATTAACCATGAAATTGAATAATTCTCCAACAGGAGACCTCTATGTCCTCACTAGTTTACACGATCTGTCCATGCCCGTAAGAGCATCTACAACCGAACTTGGCAAATTCGGTCCCTCAAACGTCTGCAGACGCGTCCGTGGGCAGTGACCCATTGTCGGTGTCAAAACCGGCAGATCTCGGGTAGGGCGCCCAAGCTGTGAGTCTAGGATCAATGGTAACAAGGGACAATGGGGACACGATGTTTACCCAGGCTCGGGCTGTGACGCCCCCGATTAAATCGTACACTAATCATGCACGCAAATGTGTACGATCAAGATCAGGGACTCACAGGAAGATATCACAACACAACTCTAAAACATAAATAAGTCATACAAGCATCAAAATACAAGCCAGGGGCCTCGAGGGCTCGAATACAAGTGCTCGATCATAGGCGAGTCAGTGGAAGCAACAATATCCGAGTACGGACATAAGTTAAACAAGTTTGCCTTAAGAAGGCTAGCACAAAGCGGGATCTGAGATCGAAAGAGGCGCAGGCCTCCTGCACAGGATCCTCCTAACTACTCACGGTCGCGTCGCGGGCTGCTGCGTAGTAGTAGGCACCTCCGGTGTAGTAGTCGCCATCGACGGTGGCGTCGCTCCTGGGCTCCATCGTCTGCTGCGCAATCGAGTAGATATAGGGGAAAAGGGAAACAATGCAACCGTGAGTACTCATCCAAAGTACTACGCAAGCAAGGAGCTACACTACGTATGCATGGATATATGTGTAAAGGGTCATATCGATGGACCGAATCTGCAGAATGCCGTAATAAGAGGAGGATAGCTAGTCTTATCGAAGACTACGCTTCGGTCACCTTCGTCTTACAACAGGTAGAAGAGGGTAGGTTGAAGTCCTCCAAGTAACATCACATAGCAATAATCCTACCCGCGATCCCTCCTCGTATCCACGAGAGAGAGCGACCACCGTTGTATCGGCACTTGGAAGGGTGTGTTTTATTAAGTATCCGGTTCTAGTTGTCATAAGGTCAAGGTACAACTCCAAGTCGTCCTGTTATCAAGATCACGGCTATTCAATAGATTAAACTTCCCTGCAGGTGCACCACATAACCCAACACGCTTGATCCCATTTGGCCGAACACACTTTCTGGGTCATGCCCGCCGCGGAAGATCAACACGTGCAGCCCCACCTAGGTTCAACAGAGAGGTCAACCGCCGGTCTAAACCTAAGCGCCAGTGCAGGGCCCATCGCCTCGAGCACACACTGCGTTATGTCTGTGCCGGAAGCAGACCTAGCCTAGTGGCGTTCGGTCCAATCCGCGCGCGCGCCTCGATCGGCCGGCGTCACGAAGTGCCGGTGATACCACGCCGGGATACCCATAACTTCTCCCACGTAGATGGTTAGTGCGTATAGACCAAATGGCGGACTCGGATCAAATACCGGATCTCGTTAAGCGTGTTAAGTATCCGCGAACGCCAAACAGGCCAGGCCCACCTCTCTCCTAGGCGGTCTCAACCTGCCTGTCGCTCCGCCACAAAGATCCACTCATGGGTGCTCCACCGACCGACCGACTTTAGTCTCCACATGTATCATGTATAAAGTATATAGTATATACCGTGATCATCACCCGGTGATCACGGCCCGATAGTATAGCACATGCAGACGGACAAGGATGTAGGGCCACAGATGAAAATACTAGCATCCTATACTAAGCATATAGGATTGCGTAAAAGTAACAACAGATAGTAACAAGGACAAAGCTATGCATCGGGATAGGTATAACGAAGCAAGAACATGCTACACTACTCTAATGCAAGCAGATAGAGTAGAATAGGCGATATCTGGTGATCAAGGGGGCTTGCCTGGTTGCTCTGGCAAGAGAGAGGGTCGTCAACTCCATAGTCGAACGGCGGCAGCAGTCGGTCTCGTAGTCTCTTGGAGAGAAGAGGGGAAGAAACAATGAATACCATGTAAACAGATGCATATCGATGCATGACAAAGCAAAGCGTGATGCTAGGCGTGCCCTAACGCGGTATGTGGTGATACTGGGTGAAGAAACATCCGGAAAGTATTCCGGTGTTTCGTGATTTCGCAGCGAGGAGCCGGAGGGGAAAGTTGCGAGTTCGATAGGTTAGGGGGTGTGGCGGACGAGCGGGTTGCGTATCCGGAATCGTCTCGTCGTTACGAGCAACTTTCATGTTGAAAATATTTTAATCCGAAAGTTACGGATTAAAAGATATGATTTTCTAAAGATTTTATTAATTTACGGAATTTAATTAATTATTTAATTAATTCGAAAATAGGTTAATGACATCAGCATGACGTCATGTCGACATCAGCGATCAACAGAGTTGACTTGGTCAACGACATGTGGGTCCAGGGACCCACCTGTCATTCTCTATGATTATCTAAAAGCAGTTAATTAGCTTAATTAGTGATTAGGTTAATCTAATCAGGATTAATTAAATTAATTAATTACTTAATTAATTAATTAATATTTTAATTATTTTAGTTATTATTTATTTATTTATTTAATATATTCTTTTTTTAATATTTTTTAATTCCTTTTCTTTTCTTTCTTCTTTTTTTTCCTTAAAACCGTTTCAGGCGGGGCCCCTAGTCGATGGGTTGGGGGCCTAGCGGTCTTGGAATGCAGGCGAACGGGCATGGTCGGTTGTCGGCCGTTCTTGGCGCCCGTGGCGTTCGCCCAAATCACGGGCGAGAGGACCAAGCCAGCAAAGCCAGCCACCGGAGAAGCAGCGGGAAGCAGAGCAGGCGCCACCGCGATGCGGGCACAGGAGCTGCCCATATCTGATGGCGAGCAAAGGGCGGACAGGACGGAAGGCCGGGCGACGAGGCAGGCAGGCGAGGCGAGTGGTGGGGTTTAGGGAGGAGCAGCGGTGAGGAGGCGGTGGCCACGGGCGAGGGACGGCCCGGCCAGAATGGGTCAGAGGTCTTGGGCGCGCCCGGGCGGACCAGCTGACAGTGGCATCGATCTTGGGAGAGCGGGCCGGGCGCACGAGGCCGGAGGGCGGCAGGCGACAGTGGTGGCCGGGCGCGTGGCCGAGGCGGGAGCACGGGCCAGCGTCGCCGGAGGGAGAGGAGGCCGAGTGCGGTCACGGAGGTCGCGGGCGCGGCGAAGCGCGTGCAGGGCGCGTGAAGCTCGGCCGGGGTCCGTGGTGGAGCCGGTCGGGAAGGAGAGGAAGGGCGGGACGGTCCGGCGCAGTTAGTCCGTCGTGCCAGGCGTGGCCCGCCATGCATGTGAGCGCGGGCCGGAGCACGCGAGGCGCGCGACGGCCATGGGGGCGAGGGAGTCTGAGGAGAGGGGTGGGAGCCCGGGCCTCACCGGGTTCGCAGGTTCGAGGCAGCGGGCTCGGTGGAGGTCGGGAGGCCGTTGTGGAGGGGACGGGGGCAGGCGTCGGCGAGGAGGAGGCAAATGCATGGCGATGGGCCTCCGGCGAGGACAGCGGCCGGGCGCGGGCGGTGGTCTCCTCCCGATCCAGATCGGGGGAGAGGGGGGATATTTCGGGGGGGGAGTGGGGGTTGTCGGTGGGGAGTGGGGGGAGGAGTGGATAAGGGAGAGGAGTGGGGGCCGACCTGGGCCGGCCTGGTTGGCCCGATGGCTAGCTGGGCAGCGATCCAAGCAGAGGGGTGCTTCTCCTCCTTTTGTTTTTTTTGTTTGTTCTGTTTTCTTTTGTATTGTCTTTCTGTTTTAAATCATTCTAAATTATTTAGGCCTTTTATAAAAATGTGTTTACCTCACCACAATTACCTTTGTAATATTTGACAATCACCGAACATTTTAGTTTTAATTTTTGGAAACTTTTATTGTTATCATTAACTTGCATTTGAATTTCAAAACAGTTTTGAATTAACCCGTGATTAACTACGGATGAGGTGACGTGGCACCATCAACGTGAGATTACTGTAGCATGATTATCCGGGCGTTACAAATCTCCTCCACTACAAGAAATCTCGTCCCGAGATTTAGGAGGTAGAAGGAAACAGTGCGGGGTATTCATCACGCAGGCGATCCTCGCGTTCCCAAGTGGCTTCATCTTGAATGGTGCGACCATCGAACTTTGAGAACTTGATCGCCTTCGGCGTGTGCGGCGTTCAGCTTGGTCGAGAATGCGGACGGATGCTCTTTATAGGAGAGGTCCTGTTGCAATTCGAGCACTTCATGGTCCACCGCTCGGATTGGGTCCTTGAAGCAGCGTCGGAGTTGTGACACGTGGAACACATCGTGAACTCGAGAAAGGTTCGACGGAAGCTCCAGCTTGATATGCCACTTTTCCACGCCTTTCGAGAATAGTGAATGGGCCAATATAGCGAGGAGCTAGCTTGCCCTTTATCCCGCGGTGAGCACCCTTCATTGGTGTAACGCGAAGATAGGCCTTTTCGCCAAAGTTGATAGACCATGTCTTTATGATGACGGTCATAATTACTCTTTTGACGTGGTCGAAGCGGTCTTGAGATTCTCGCGAATAATGCGGACTTGTTCTTGGCATGTTGGATAATATCCGGACCAAGAGTGGGCGCTCCCGATTTTGACCAGTTCGAGAGGGTTCGGCACTTTCGTCCATATAACACTTGAAGGGGCCATCTTGAGACTAGCTTGATAGCTATTATTATAAGAGAACTCAGCATACGGAGAGATTCCTCCCATTTCTTGTCAAGGAAATAACACAAGCTCGAAGCATGTCTTGAGAACTTGGTTGACACGTTCAACTTGCCCTTGTGATCATGGATGAAACGCATCTTGAAAGATAAGTGAGTCCACATAGCTTCTTGAAACTTGCCCGAATCTTGAAGTGAATAAGCTGCCACGGTCCAAACTGATAACCAAAGTGGAATACCGTGAAGTGAAACAATTACGACATGTAGAGAGTTGCAAGCTGACTAGCGGTGATCGTTTCTTTGACCGCGGAAAATGTGCAACTTTAGAAAGCCGGTCAATGACGACAAGAATAGCATCATTACCTTTCTGCGACTTGGGAAATCCGGTGGCGAAGTCCATTTCAACATGGTCCCATTTCCATTCGGAATAGAGATAGGTTGCGAGTTCCAAAGCAGGCCTTTGATGTTTTGCTTTGATCGACGGCAAACGTCACATTCAACAACATAACAAGCAATGTCTTGCTTCATATTAGACCACCGAATCTCGACGGATGTCTTGGTACATCTTTGTACTACCGGGATGGATACATAGAGGCGTATCATGAGCTTCTTTCATAACCTCCTGAGTCATATTCAGGTTTTCCTTCTTACATCGTCACCACTAAGGCGGCCTTTGAAGTACAAGGCGCCATCATCGAAGAATAGTGAAGAATGAGGGCTTTCCTTCTTTGAGGTCGCGCTTAATCTTGTAGACTTGAGTCATATCCTGCATTGTCTTGATGGAGCTCACGAGATCGGGTTCGACAGCCAGGTATAGAGGAACCACTGGGAAACAACACGGAGATTCATCTTGCGGAACTCCGGAGGAGGGGAGCGAGTGCACCGGAGGAACAATATGGAGGTTCAGCTTTCTGAATTCTTCAACAAGTGAGGGCTGAACCTTGTGAATCGGAGGTGGTTGCGATAAGACTTGCGGCTTAAAGCATCAGCCATTACATTAGCCTTGCACGGTGTATAGGAAATACCCAAATCAAAGTCTGCAGTCTCCATCCATCTCTGGCGACGGAGGTTCAGGTCAGGCTGAGTAAACAGATACTTCAGACTTTGGTGGTCGGTGAAGATCTCGCAACGATTACGAGTAGGTAATGTCGCCACTGCTTTTAGCGCATGAATGACAGCAGCAAGTTCGAGGTCATGAACTGGGTAGTTCTCTTCGTGAGGGCGCAATTGCCGAGAGGCATAAGCAACCACTTTGCGCTCTTGCATTAGGACACAGCCTAATCCTTGACGGAAGCGTCGCGATAAATGACGAAGTCCTTCTTAGTATCGGGAGGAGCTAGCATCGGGCAGAAGTCAACTTGTCTTTGAGTGCTCGGAAACTTTCCCGACATTTATCATCCATTGGAACTTGACGCCTTATGCAACAGGTTAGTCGAGGGCTGGCAATCTTGGAGAAGTTCTCGGCGAATCGACGGCAATAGTCAAGCGAGACCGAGAAAACTTCGACTTGCTTAACGTTCTTGGAGGAGTCCAATCGAGAATAGCTGAAGTCGTTCAGGTTGACGGCAATACCATCCTTAGAGATGACATGCCCAAGATAGGTTACTTCGGAAGCCGAATTCACATTTGGAGAACTTGGCATAAAGTTGATGCTCTCGTAGCTTTTCCAAAGACAAGACGAAGATGTTCAAGATGCTCTTCTTCGTTCTTAGAAAATACCAGGATATCATCCAGATAAACCACGACGAACTTGTCGAGGTAATCCATGAATATATAGTTCATCGAAGCGAGAGAAGGTGGCTGGAGCATTGGTTAAGCGAAGACATGAGGTGTACTCGTATGAACCATAACGAGTCACAAAGGCGGTCTTTGGGATATCCTCCTCACGAACATGGATCTGGTGGTAACCCAACCTCAAGTCGAGTTTAGAGAACACCGATGAACCAGCCGATTGATCATACGGATCATTGATCCGAGGAAGAGGATACTTATTCGAATGGTAGCTTGGTTTATAGGACGGTAGTCTTGGACCAATCGGTTTGTCCCATCCTTCTTCTTGACAAAGAGAGAAGGTGCTCCCCAAGGAGAGCAACTTGGGCGAATGAAACCACTGCGAAGAGACTTGTCGATTTCCTCCTTGAGCTCAAGGAGTTCATGCGGCGATCTTGTAGGGTCGCTTGGCTATAGGAGTGGTGCACGGTTTCAAGTCGATGACGAATTCGACAGCTCTAGCGGGGGGATCCTGGAAGTTCTTCAGAAAGACGCCCCGGAAGTCGCGAACGACATGAATGTTTTCAATGCCCTCGAGGGTGCGGCGTTCAATGCATTCAATGCATAGAGCCTTGCCTCGCATTCGAACCGAACGAGCATTGTAGCTTATTATTTCATCGGAAGGGTGTAGCAGATGGACGGTCTTAGTGGCGCAAACGATTGAAGCAAGATCGCTTTCAACCAATCCATCCCCAAAATGAGGTCGATGTTAGACGCCTTCGTGATAATGGGTGAGGCATAGAATTCCAGCCCTTCGATTTCCACGGGACGTCGACGCCAACCATGGAGGTTTGACATTGTCCCAAGGGGGTTTTTACCACTACCGAAGAGTTCATCTCCTCACACTTAACGTCGTGCTTGTATGCAAAATCTTCTGACATGAATGAATGCGATGCTCCTGAATCGAATAAAACAGATGCAGGTACTGAATTTACGAGGAGTGTACCCATCACAGTAGCAGGCTGGTCTTAAGCTTCGTTCAGATCAACGTGGTTGGCATGAACTTGACCATAAGGCTTGGCATTGTTGTTGCGGGACTGGTTGCTTCCACGGCCAGTCGCTGGAAGGGCCAGTTGATTCTGGTTCTGGTTGCATTCTCTAGCACGGTGCCCTGGTTGTCCACACCTGAAGCACAAACCATTATTGGGGGTGGGAACGGGAGCTTGGGGTGGTGGAGCTGGAAGCTTTGGCTGCCTAGTTGGAGTAGGCAGACGAGGTGCAGCATAGCTCGCCTTGGGGCAGTGCATTTGGCTGGTACATGCTGTTGGGAATCCATATCTTACGCCTCATGAGGACGGGCTCAAGATGAGCCCGTGTCACGGTTCGCGTCTCGTTAGAGCTCTGGTATTCCTGCGGACCAGTTTCGACATTGATAGCTTTGTTCACCAAGGTGGCGAAATCAGCAAAGTCGTGCACTAGAAGTGCGAGCTTGATGTCGACTTGAAGGCCGTCACGAACTTCTCCGTCTGCAAGGCATCAAGAGCAATGTCCTCTTCACAGATAGCGAGACAAGTCCAGAACTCTCACGATAAGCTTCAACAGTCTTGTTGCCTTGGGTGAGGTTATGGAACTCACGCTTCTTCCGTCCATGACTCCTTGAGGGATGAAGCGAGCACGGAAAGCAGCTTGGAAGTATGGCCAAGTGATGATTGTTCCAGCTGGCTGAGTACGCCGGTGGCTGTCCCACCATTGAGCTACGGGTCCCTTCAGAAAGAAAGAAGCAAAGGTGACATAGCTGGCAGGGGCTACATCAGCAGACTCCATCTCATAGGTGATGTCACAGAGCCAGTCATCAGCATCCAGGGGCTGGGTTGAGCTGCGGTACACACTTGGGTTGAGGCGCATGAAATCCTGCAGAGTTACTGTGTTTGGCTGCTGGTCCATATTGGGGCGAGGAAACTGAGCCATCATGTTCTCCATGAACTGGCGATTCATCTCAAGCTGTTGGATCATACCAGCCATGTACTCAGGCGGTGGTGGGAAGTTGCCACCACGACCACGACCAGCAGATCTAACCATCCTGCTAATATATAACAGGGGTAGTTCAGCATTTGAGAAATTATGCAAAGGACAAGAATCATTCATGATGAAACATGATAATGAAAACAGCACGATACAAACTACATAGTAGTCGGCATATCTTACAAAAGGGATCATGCATAGAGTTCGGTACACAGAGTTCAGTACATAGACTAAGACATCATAGGCGGCACGCAGGCTCATGGCGAATGCATCTAACACTTAACAAGCAAGCCTACATCAGTCCCACGCTGCATCATGGAGGTAGTCAGAGCTCTGAAAGCTGCTAGTGTGGCAGCGGATAGTCCTCCACGCCGCTGACTGGGGCCGCAGATACTCTGGTGTAGAACCCGATGCCCAAGTGGCAGAAGAGGACCAAGTGCGGGAGAGTAGCCTCCCACCTCTGGCCAACCGACACCCTGGGGCATCACGGTCTTGGATGGGTAGATCGCAGAACGCGACAGCTCTCTGGATCGGACAAAGGGGTGTAGCAGCATCAGAGCACGGTAAAGGTGCTGACGGGTGGTGTACAACTCGTGGCGAAGAGCTCGGTTAGCTCGATCCAGCCCATCAGCATGCAGAACAAAGTTCTGATGGTAGAATGGCTCTCGGGTGACAGTGGAGTAGGCAGCAGTGTAGTAACCCTCCTCACCAACATCAGATGCGATAGCAATGTGCTCAAGGGGAGGTGTCCAACTCGATACTCTCCACGAAGACGTGTCGAGCAGCATAAGCAGCATCGTGGATCGCCATATCGATAGTCACCCCAACACCATGTGCGGTGTGCAGACAAGAGTGGAGTCATACTCCGAGAGTAGAGGTGGACGATGGCTCGGCATCGCTCCGGTTAAAGTCCCGGTACTCCTCGTAGACGGTGTACTCAGGGTGCCGCGATAACCCGATAGGTCATCATCTCTGCTAGCACCGCAGTGATCCCGAGGCACCAATGGCCGTCGTGTGGCGCATTTACCTGCCTCGTGGGTTCCATCTGAAAACAAAGATGTTTCAAAGGAGTCAAATGACAAGGTGGAAATTGATCAAAATACAATTCCAAGGATTAACTATGGCTTTATCCAACTTTGGGGTGAATGTGCTCACGGGATCCTAGTGTTAGTTAGTAAATTCGTTTAACCCGAGTAGAAGAGAGTTCAGAGTCCCAGAGTAAAGGTCGAGGAGTAAAAGATCCTAGTACCACCCGATGGCGACGTGGGCCCGTAAGGCACACAGCCAAGTTAGTAAAAGTTTTTTGCAATGTCTAGAGTCGACTTCGGCCAAGGAGTGTGGAAGGGGATTCCTACAGCAATGGCTCGATATTAACTCAGACGCCGATTCAATCGTACACTAATCATGCATGCAAATGTGTACGATCAAGATCGAGGACTCACCTAAGATATCACAACACAACTCTAAAACATAAATAAGTCATACAAGCATCATAATACAAGCCAGGGGCCTCGAGGGCTCGAATACAAGTGCTCGATCATAGACGAGTCATGAAGCAACAATATCTGAGTACGTACATAAGTTAAACAAGTTTGCCTTAAGAAGGCTAGCACAAACGGGATACAGATCGAAGAGGCGCAGGCCTCCGCCTCGATCCTCCTAACTACTCCTGGTCGTCGCCGCCGGGCTGCACGTAGTAGTAGGCACCTCCGGTGTAGTAGTCGCCATCGACGGTGGCGCCTGCCCTGGGCTCCATCGTCTGTTGCGCAATCGAGTAGAGATAGGGGAAAAGGGGAAACAATGCAACCGTGAGTACTCATCCAAAGTACTCGCAAGCAAGGAGCTACACTACATATGCATGGTTATATGTGTAAAGGGCCATATCAATGGATTGAACTGCAGAATGCCAGAATAAGAGAGGGATAGCTAGTCTTATCGAAGACTATGCTTCTGGTCACCTTCGCTTTGCAACAGTAGAAGAGGGTAGGTTGAAGTCCTCCAAGTAACATCACATAGCAATAATCCTACCCGCCATCCCTCCTCATATCCTTGAGAGAGAGCGACCACCGGTTGTATCCGCACTTGGAAGGGTGTGTTTTATTAAGTATCCGGTTCTAGTTGTCATAAGGTCAAGGTACAACCCAAGTCGTCCTGTTACGAAGATCACGGCTATTCAATAGATTAAACTTCGCAGGGGTGCACCACATAACCCAACACGCTTGATCCCATTTGGCCGACATACTTTCTCGGTCATGCCCGCCGCTGAAGATCAACACGCCGCAGCCCCACCTAGGCTCAACAGAGGTCAAGACGCCGGTCTAAACCTAAGCGCCAGGGTCCGGGCCCATCGCCTCGAGCACACCACGCACGCTATGTGACGCCGAAGCAGACCTAGCCTAGTGGCGTTCGAGTCCAATCTGGCCAGGCCGCCGATCGGCCACGTCACGAAGTGCCGGTGATACCACGACGCCGGATACCCATAACTACTCCCACGTAGATGGTTAGTGCGTATAGACCAAATGGCCAGACTCAGATCAAATACCCAGATCTCGTTAAACATGTTAAGTATCCGCGAACGCTGAACAGGGCCAGGCCCACCTCTCTCCTAGGCGGTCTCAACCTGCCCTGTCGCTCCGCCACAAAGATCCACTCGCAGGTGCTCCACCAGCCGACCCGACTTTAGTCTCCACATGTATCATGTATAAAGTATATAGTATATACCCGTGATCATCACCCGAGTGATCACGGCCCGATAGTATAGCACAGCAGACGGACAAGGATGTAGGGCCACAGATGAAAATACTAGCATCCTATACTAAGCATATATGATTGCAGGTAGAGGTACAACAAAGAGTAACAAGGACAAAGCTATGCGTCAGATAGGTATAACGTAGCAAGAATATGCTACACTACTCTAATGCAAGCGGTATAGAGTAGAATAGGCGATATCCGTGATCAAGGGGGGGCTTGCCTGGTTGCTCTGGCAAGAGAGAGGGGTCGTCAACTCCGTAGTCGAACTGGGCAGCAACAACGTCGGTCTCGTAGTCTACCGGAGAGAAGAGGGGGAAGAAACAATGAATACCATGTAAACAGATGCATATCGATGCATGACAAAGCAAAGCGTGATGCTAGGCGTGCCCTAACACGGTATGTGGTGATACCGGTGAAGGGGGGAAACATCCGGGAAAGTATTCCCGGTGTTTCGCGTTTTCGGGCAGAGGATCCGGAGGGGGAAAGTTGCGAGTTCGATAGGTTAGGGGGGGTGTGTCGAAGTAAGTGTCGGTTCTCATACAGACGGACCGGGTGTCGCTCTCGGAGGAGAGGATGCGGACTTTTGAGGAGGAGCAAACGGAGGTGGAGTAATAAGGAGCCTATGTGCCATTTGCGTGATCCAACCTCGAACGATTCTCTAGTAGCTTTCCTTGGTAGTTGTAGCGCAGCAGCCGGATTGCATCAAGGAAGCTACAACAAGGCCCTTTCTCCCCGCCCATGGTAAAAACATTGAAGACTAAAGGTAAAGAGGGCCTTTTGAGAGAAAAAATATGTTCCCTTCACTAAGCCTGCTTACGCCCAACCAGTTTTGGGTAGCTCCGCCATTGCCGAACTGGTTCCCTGTTCATCTAGTATACTACTTCCTCCGTCCCATAATATAAAATTGTTTTTGACACATTGTTTTAAATTTTGATCATGATTTATATTATGAAATTAACCATGAAATTGAATAATTCTCCAACAGAGACCTCTATGTCCTCACTAGTTTACACGATCTGTCCATGCCCGTAAGAGCATCTACAACCGAACTTGGCAAATTCGGTCCCTCAAACGTCTGCAGACGCGTCCGTGGGCAGTGACCCATTGTCGGTGTCAAAACCGGCAGATCTCGGGTAGGGCGCCCAAGCTGTGAGTCTAGGATCAATGGTAACAAGGGACAATGGGGACACGATGTTTACCCAGGCTCGGGCCCTCTTAAAGGAGGTAAAACCCTACGTCATGTTTGATTGTATTCGATGAGTATAGGGGTTACAAGAGTTGATCTAACTCGAGATCGTAATGGCTAAACCCTAGCTGTCTAGCCTATGATTGTTCTGATAGCCTCTACAGACTAAACCCTCCGGTTTATATATACACCGGAGGGACCTAGGGTTGCCCAGAGTCGGTTTACAAGGGAAGGAAATTGTACGTCCGCACACTTACACTTGCCGTCCACGCATATAGGAGTCCTACCCGGACACGGAGGATAGTCTTCTGCTTTATCTTCACGGCCCATCAGTCTGGCCCATATCGAATAAGCCGGACAACTGAGGACCCCCGAATCCAGGACTCCCTCAGTAGCCCCCGAACTTTCCTTCAATGACGATGTAGTATCCGGCTTATGTCTTCGGCTTTGCAAGGCGGGTTCTTCATCATACTCCGGATTGACGACAATCCGGCTTTGACCTCCTCGTTCTGCCTTTATGATTCCTTCTCATCGCCTCGATTTCCACGCGCTAGGCGAATGCGAACGGTCCATGAATTTTTTGTAGATAAGCCCCTCACCACGCACGGACGGCATCTATATAAGGATATTAGATCCCCAAGTGTCATCCCACAATGCACAACGAGCATCAGAGCAAACCACGAAAAACTTCAAGACATGGCAAGCACTCCTGGCTGCTCCTCGCGCCCTCATGGCCCTCAAGAGGGTGACTGGCGAAGCTGCTCAGTATGCCACCTCCAACTGAATCGACTTTAGACGCAGGGATATCTCCCTCCCACAGATCTAGTCTCCATGCGGGCCGGATTGGCCTCGATCGGCAATGACGTGCTAGCGAAGAATTTCCCCAACCCCAACAAGGAGGTGAGGGTGTGCTTCGTCTCGTTTCTTCTGAGGGGCTTAGGATACCCGATCCAACCCTTCCTCAGGGGTCTACTGGAGTTCTACGGGATCCAGCTGCACAACCTCACACCAGGTTCTATCTTGCACATCTTAGGCTTTGTCGCTCTCTGTGAACTATTTTTAGGCTGCGAGGCTCATTTTGAACTATTGAGAAAGTTCTTTTGCCTCAGCCCTCGTCATCGAGGGGGTTCCATATTTGAAGTGGGTGGTGTCGGTGCCAAAATCGGCGGATCTCGGGTAGGGGGACCTGAACTGTGCGTCTAAGGTCGATGGTAATAGGAGACGGGGGACACAATGTTTACCCAGGTTCGGGCCCTCTCTATGGAGGTAATACCCTACTTCCTTCTTGATTGATCTTGATGAATATGAGTATTACAAGAGTTGATCTACCACGAGATCGTAATGGCTAAAACCCTAAAAGTCTAGCCTGTATGACTGTATATGTTTCCGGACTAAGCCCTCGGTTTATATAGACACCGGAGGGGACTAGGGTTGTACAAAGTCGGTTACAGAGAAAGGAATCTTCCTATGTAGTCGCCAAGCTTTCCTTCCACGCCAAGGAGAGTCCCTTCTGGACACGGGTAAAGTCTTCGGTCTTTGTATCTTCACGGCCCATTGGTCCGGCCCATATCCAACAGGCCGGACGCCCGAGGACTGTCGGTGTCAAAACCGGCGGATCTCAAGTAGGGGGTCCCGAGCTATGCGTCTAAGGCTAATGGTAATAGGAGGCAGGGGACACAATGTTTACCCAGGTTCGGGCCCTCTCGATGGAGGTAATACCCTACTTCCTGCTTGATTAATCTTGATGATATGAGTATTACAAGAGTTGATCTACCACGAGATCGTAGAGGCTAAACCCTAGAAGCTAGCCTATGGTTACGATTGTGTATATCTCTATCGACTAGCCTGGCCTCGGTTTATATAATGCACGAGAGGCCTAGGATAACAAGAGTCCTAGCCGAATACGCCGGTGGGGAGGAGTCCTTGTCTTGATCACCAAGTCTTGTGGAATCTTCCTTGTATGCGGCAGCTGTCCGAACTGACCCATGAGTATACGGCCATGGGGGTCCTTGGCCCAATCCAACTGATCGGGAGATGACGTGATGAGTACCCCCTAGTCCAGGACACCGTCAGTAGCCCCCTGAACCGGTCTTCAAGTTGGTGACGCTCCTCTATTCTTCCGAACTGTTCTTCATCTTCGGTTGTCGGTCTTGAAAACTGGTTCAACAAATCTTCTGATCTTCGATCTTGAGGATCGCCGAAGTGCATCCGACGAGTTTACACGTCGGGAATCCAAGGAGCCCCTTTAAGTTTCTGGCCTTTATCAATGCCTTGTTATTTTTATGCCACACCTCGGGTTTGAAGTTGTTCCCAGGTGGTAGTGTCCTCTTGTGTCCAAGCCCCAACGCCGGACTGTATTCGGGGTATCTTTTGCAGCCAAGCACCAACGCCGGACTGTATCCGAGCTCCAACGCCGGACTATATCCGAGGTGTCATAGATCACCTTGGTTCAAAAAAGTTGAAGGAGTTTAGCCAAGCTTAATGCCGGAAATGCCCTCTATGGAGCCAGCCACTTTGGCGCCTGAGCTTTATGATTGATCGCTTCGAGGTGGTGCACCACCCGACAATGAGCTGATTTTTTGTGAATATTTTTGATTGGTGCAATTTATTCTCTGCTGAGATATATAGCCAGTATATGTATATCCAGTAGCCCTCAAGGTGTGTGTCGGTCTAAAATTCGAGATGCACCTGAAGGAAAATATGAAACCACTGATCTTAGTAGCTTCTGAGACTCAGGTCGTGAAATCGGCCTGAGGATCAACTCCTAGCTCGGCAGCGTACATAGGAATAAAAACGCAGTGTAATATATTAGAGATAATGGCGAACGGGCCCCTGAGAGAGGGTCGTGAGAAGTCGCCGCAATATACTAGCTTGATGCCGGATAGGTCCATATGGTACCTATTATTGTCCGAAGACGCGTATGCGCATAGTTCGGTCAAGCCGAACACTAAGCACTTTGAATTCTCTGCATTGAATAAGCAATGCAGTAGCCCCCGAGACACTGGTCGGGTGGCAACACCAAATCAGGGGATCAAAGTGCCCCTTTAATATTTATAAATAATGAGCACGAAGCCCAGTAGACCTCGAGTCAATGTGGGCACGGGTGGACGAATTAAGGATCGATATCCACAGTAAAATCATAGATTATGTGTAATGATTCTATGTGTCCAAGTACTTTACATCATTATTTTGTCTCCATTGCGTCCGTTTATCAGTTGAAAGTGACCCATCGTCGGCTCCTACCCCTTGGTAGATACTACGCAGGGTGTTTCCGCACTAACAAAACAACCCTTAGCCGACGTCTCAGTGCCCGGAGGTGGTTGTGTTAGCATAAATGAGGCAATCATATATGCGGGCTTTATAACTTTCACTTTGTCATAGGAGCTTAAAGTTGGAAGGCCAGTTACTAGTCTCCGGTTAGTGTTCAGCGACAGTCGAGGTCAAGCCGTAAACACTTCGGCCAATATTATGAACGACCCGTCATTTAACACAGTCATCGGATCGTTGACCAGTTTACGCTTATTATGACAATCAGTTTTCGGCTTTCTCCACTGAGGCGCTTAACCATGCTAGCTGGAAGCACAATCGCAGTGGTTCTCCCGTTGCACACCTAGCTGAACAAAGCGGAACGTAGGAGGCAAGAATAGGAGCCGGGCAACCCAACTATTGACCAAAGACGCAATTCGAAACCGATGCATATACATAAATGTCCGAGAATGTTTTTGCCGAATGCCTAAAGGTGTCCGGCGCCGTACTACGAGACTAATGCTGGAAACACACAAATAGCTTAAAAGTGCCATAGGCTTGGAAAACCAAAAACTTCAGTAAAAACTTGACGTCCGAACTAGATCAAGTGTTCGGTGCCAATCCAAAAAATTGGTCTTAGAGAAAAAAAAGGTGCTTCTGTCATGCTTTAACATGATGCGTCCTATCTCAAGACGTCAAGCGGGTCAGCCTTCGGCTTCAACCTCCCCATCCGTATGCGGTGTTTCTCGTTAGGCGATTCGGTGAACTAAAACTCGAGCGGTTTGAGAGAAAAAAATCAGGCTACCCGGCTATTGACCACACACCCGCGTCGAAAAAGGAGTGATAGAAAAAGACTTTGCAGTGACTGTGAAGAAAAATTTATTGTAAAACGGCTCATGCAAATTTAAGAGCCCCCAAGTGACTTGGGTAAAAGAATTTTATGTATAATGAGTGTATGTACCAAAGTACTTACATCATATCTTTGTTCACCTGAACTTTATATGCGTCTTAACCGACCGTCGGCTTCTCCCTCTTCGGTCGAGGGCCGAAAAGTGTTATGTACTCCACCTGTCGAGAATATCGATGGTGTTTCCGATAACCGTGCAATCAGGCCATAAGGCAGAATGCATAAAGTGCGCCAGGAACTTATGCTATATTACTGACAAAGTGTAAGAAGCATATTCGAATAAAATAGTACCCCCATCGATACCTTTCTTCGGTGCTCATTGTTACTATGAGACTTGTGCAATAGATTTTTTGTACTCATGAATTCCGTTGTGTGCCGACCATAAAAGAAAACAATAAGAGCGGTAGCTTTCGACTTCACCCAGTCTGAGGTCTGGCTCGGATGACCCGATCATGACAATCGCAGAGGTGCTCCCTTTACTCCCTAGCCGAACAATCGGGAACGTAGGGGTAAACACAATAACAAGGCAACCCAGCTTGCAAATTGCTTAAGTCAACACGGTGCATATTGTGGCGTAATACACGAACAAGGAACGAAGCCGTACAAGTATAATCATATGCAAGAGGAAAGGCTTCATGAAGGAAGCCCCCAAGTGAACTGGGTATTTGAATTTGTGTGTCACAAACAAGGTTATGACAAGGAATTTTTTTCACAAACAACTTTGTGCCAAAAAGGTATAATGCTAGGTCGAACCGAACACAAGTTAAAACTTTAAAACTTTGAGCATGAAGGCAACTTAGCTGGTTAATGTGTTCGGCATTGATGACGCGGTCCGAGCTTGATGCGGGACAAGGTTCCATCCCCCAAGCCGGTCCCGAGGTGTCGGAGCGAAGAGCTCGGCACTCAAGTGGTGACATAGCACGCCAATGCAAAGTGAGTAGTGACGCCAAGTCCCCGGCGGGGTAATGAAGTGTTGACGAAGCCCCGTCCAGCCGAGGTGACGTGGTATGTCAATACACCGAGTTGACGATACTGCCCGACCCGGATCATTTTCCTGTGCATAAAAAATAGTGCAAACCAGAGATAATAATAATAATAATAATTAAAAAATCGTTGCATAATAAATAATTTATGCAAAGTGAGTAATAAAAGAAAATATGGCATGGGCGCCGAATTGAATGTTGATGCAGGGCGTCGGCGTGATGCGGTAAAGGCGTGGCAAAACCTGAATTCACAGGCTGGTCCGAGTTCCGGATGCGGCGTGCGTCATACTATGTACAGAACCTGACCGAACCACCGTGCGACCGTCATTAGTGTGGCCATCATTCGATAAACCTGTGTACAAATGATGGAACAAACGAGAGTAATAATTTCTTGGAAAAAATAAACCCAAACAAGCAAAAATTACTAGGATTAATAGCACCTGGTTTATTTGTTGTAGCAATTCGAACAAAGGTGACTCCCAAAATTGAGACTCGATCTGCACACCCATTGCCTGATGGGCGATAAAGTGATGGCATGGCGATGCTGGAAAAGGTTGGCTTGCCGAGGCAAAGCCCTCGGTCCAGCTAACGTGACGAAGCTGGTCGGCTAGTGACGCTGAAGTCTCTGGAGTAGGTTGAAGAAGAGATGGCGAAGCCCCCGGTCCAGCCGAGATGTCGAAGCCTCGATGTCAGCCGATGAGTCGAAGTAGGTCGGGGTGATGGACATCGGCTTGAAGAAGCAACAGTGTGGCCCTGCCGATGCTGGTCGTGACGTGGTCAATGCCGGCTTGATGAAGTGACCGTGCGACGATGCCGGTGTTCCCGCTCCGTGTAATCCGTGGGGCGGCGATGTGGATGATGATTTATCCTTCGCGATGCTGAACTCTTGTTCGGCTTGACGAGATGATGATCCGAAGAAGTTGAGCTCGACTCAATAAAGTGACAACGTGTCTAGCACAGGTCGGCAGCCGTAGAGCAACGTTGTCAGGCTGGTTTGACACCAGCGCGAGGGTGAAGATCATATTGGAAAAGACTTCAAAATTAGCGGGATGTGTTTGGGAACAAAACACAATACCCCATACAAAACTTCCTTCAAAAAAGATATCCGAAATCCCGTTCATAAAAATGATGAATTCGGGTCGGATTCGTTCTCACGCAGAAAACAGATCCGAAAAGTGATGCACTAATCGGAAGGTTCCCGGAGTTTGGACGGTCGGATCGAGCTAAAATTTTGAGGGGTGGTATATATAGGAATTCCGCAGCCGATCAACGGTTGGATCTTCCAAAGGACGTCCGAGCTAGAAGCTGGACACCACGCCCTAAACTCGTCCAGATTCCCGTCCAGATTTGACACGGCTCCGGTATATCGTGGATTGCCAGAGATTCCTCCATCGGAACTCAAAGAAATTTTCCAGGGTTGTTGTAGACTCAATTACGCACAATTCCACCGAAGGAATCGTTAAAACGACACTTGAGGAGGCAGTGGCGGCGGATACAAGTTCGCTGTCCAGAAAAACAGCACGGTCGCCCGAGGGCAATGTTGACGTTGAGCCCCCGGGCTCCCTGGATGATTCCTCCATGATCTTGATAGAGATTGGAGTTGATGTTGATGAAGGCCCTCCTCCGAACACGACGATCATAGGTAGGGCGCAGTCCTCGGTCCAACCAAGGTGATCAGTCGAGCCGGTGACGAAGAAGCCGACGTCGCAGTCGATCTGCAGTCGAGCCATTGATCTTTTTGCCGATCACACAGCGGAACTCTCAATGAAAGCATCAATCTCGGTGTCAAAACCGGCGGATCTCGGGTAGGGGGTTCCGAACTGCGTCTAAGGCTAATGGTAACAGGAGGTGGGGGACACAATGTTTACCCAGGTTCGGGCCCTCTCGATGGAGGTAATACCTTACTTCCTGCTTGATTGATCTTGATGATATGAGTATTACAAGAGTTGATCTACCACGAGATCGTAGAGGCTAAAACCTAGAAGCTAGCCTATGATTATGATTGTGTATATCTCTATCGACTAGCCTGGCCTCGGTTTATATAATGCACGAGAGGCCTAGGATAACAAGAGTCCTAGCCGAATACGCCGGTGGGGAGGAGTCCTTGTCTTGATCACCAAGTCTTGTGGAATCTTCCTTGTATGTGGCAGCTGTCCGAACTGGCCCATGAGTATACGGCCATGGGGGTCCTCGGCCCAATCCAACTGATCGGGAGACGACGTGATGAGTACCCCCTAGTCCAGGACACCGTCAAGGACCCCTTAGTCCAGGACTCCCTCAGTAGCCCCTGAACCAGGCTTCAATGACGAGGTGTCTGGCACGCAGATTGTCTTCGGCATTGCAAGGTGGGTTCTCCTTTCCGAACATTCCAAGATAGTCTTCGGACACAACGAACGTGTCCGAATCTGCAACACAAGTACCAGACACACATAGCCGTAGAAAGTATTGTTGGGGAACGTAGTAATTTAAAAACAATTCCTACGCACACACAGGATCATGGTGATGCATAGCAACGAGAGGGGAGAGGTTGTCCACGCACTGTGAGACCGAAAGCGGAAGCGTTAGCACAACGCGGTTGATGTAGTCGTACCTCTTCGCGATCCGACCAATCCAAGTACCGAACATACTGCACCTCCGAGTTCAGCACACGTTCAGCTCGATGACGTCCTGCGAACTCCGATCCAGCAGAGCTTCACGGGAGAGTTCCGTCAGCACGACGGCGTGATGACGGTGATGATGTTGCTACCGACGCGGGGCTCGCCTACGCACCGCTATGATATGACCAAGGTGGAATATGGTGGAGGGGGGCACCGCACACGGCTGGAATAGATCAACAGATCAACTTGTGTGTCTAGAGGTTCCCCCCTAACCCCGTATATAAAGGAGCAAGGGGGGAGGCGGCCGGCCAGGAGGAGGGCGCGCCAAGGGGGGAGTCCTACTCCCATCGGGAGTAGGACTCCTCCTTTTCCTTGTTGGAGTAGGAGAAGGAAGGAAGGGAGAGAGGAGAGAAGGAAAAAGGGGGCGCCGCCCCCCTCCTTGTCCAATTCGGACTAGGGGGGAGGGGGCGCGTGGCTGCCCTGGCCGTCCCTCCTCTTCTCCCACTAAGGCCCATGAGGCCCAATTAACTCCCCGGGGGGTTCCGGTAACCCCTCGGTACTCCGGTTTTCTCCAAAACCACTCGGAACACTTCTTGTGTCCTAATATAGTAGTCCAATGTATCGATCTTTATGTCTCGACCATTTTTAGACTTCTCGACATGTCCGTGATCATATCCGGGACTCCGAACTACCTTCGGTACATCAAAACACAAAAACTCATAATACCGATCGTCACCAAACTTTAAGCGTGCGGACCCTACGGGTTCGAGAACTATGTAGGCATGATCGAGACACGTCTCCGGTTAATAACCAATAGCGGAACCTGGATGCTCATTTTGGCTCCTAGATATTCTATGAAGATCTTTATCGGTCAAACCGCATAACATCATACGTTGTTCCCTTTGTCATCGGTATATTACTTGCCCGAGATTCGACCGTCGGTATCTCAATACCTAGTTCAATCTCGTTACCGTCAAGTCTCTTTACTCGTTCCGTAATGCATCATCCCGCAACTAACTCATTAGTCACATTGCTTGCAAGGCTTATAGTGATGTGCATTACCGAGAGGGCCCAGAGACACCTCTCCGACAATCGGAGTGACAAATCCTAATCTTGAAATACGCCAACTCAACAAGTGCCTTTGGAGACACCTGTAGAGAAACTTTATAATCACCCAGTTACGTTGTGACGTTTGGTAGCACACAAAGTGTTCCTCCGTTAAACGGGAGTTGCATAATCTCATAGTCATAGGAACATGTATAAGTCATGAAGAAAGCAATAGCAACATACTAAACGATCAAGTGCTAAGCTAACGGAATGGGTCAAGTCAATCACATCATTCTCCTAATGATGTGATCCCGTTAATCAAATGAAAACTCATGTCCATGGCTAGGAAACTCAACCATCTTCGATTAACGAGCTAGTCAAGTAGAGGCATACTAGTGACACTATGTTTGTCTATGTATTCACACATGTATTATGTTTCCGGTTAATACAATTCTAACATGAATAATAACATTTATCATGATATGAGGAAATAAATAATAACTTTATTATTGCCTCTAGGGCATGTTTCCTTCAGTCTCCCACTTGCACTAGAGTCAATAATCTATATTACACAGTAATGATTCTAACACCCATGGAGTTTTGGTGTTGATCATGTTTTGCTCGTGGAATAGGCTTAGTCAACGGGTCTGCAACATTCAGATCCGTATGTATCTTGCAAATCTCTATGTCTCCCACCTGGACTTGGTCCCGGATGGAATTGAAGCGTTTCTTGATGTGCTTGGTCCCTTTGTGAAATCTAGATTCCTTTGCCAAGGCAATTGCACCAGTATTGTCACAAAAGATTTTCATTGGACCCGATGCACTAGGTATGACACCTAGATCGGATATGAACTCCTTCATCCAGATTCCTTCATTTGCCGCTTCCGAAGCAGCTATGTACTCCGCTTCACACATAGATCCCGCCACGACGCCTTGTTTAGAACTGCACCAACTGATAGCTCCACCGTTCAATGTAAACACGTATCCGGTTTGCGATTTAGAATCGTCCGGATCAGTGTCAAAGCTTGCATAGACGTAACCATTTACGACTAGCTCTTTGTGTCGGTGTTCTGGGAACGGGGGTCCCCAGACTTGCCTGCCTGCGGCCTGCGGCGCGGCTCAAGTGGGGGCCCAGCATGGCCCAGCTTCATCAGCTCAAGCTCAAGACCTCGCGAGGGGCCAGAGACTGGGCGGATAGCAGAACTCTACCTCAGAGCAGCCTTGTCGCAGGCTCACGAGGAGGCGAAGAGATCAAGGCAGGTACCTCGCGAGGGTGCCCCGTGATGCAAGCCATGACGATCAAGGCCAAAGGGGCACTGGGGGCGTCGGCCAGCCTGCAAAGGTCCTCATTCCCCTTTGGTGCAGAGGAGGCAAGCACAGGCCAAGGCATCAGCAAAGGTTGCCGCCTGTGCAACAAGACCAAGACCAGCAGAACGACAGGATGGAGGTCATCGTGGAGCCTGTATAAGGCCACCGCCGAGCCTTTGGCAGCCAAGACCAACTTTAGTCAGATAAGAGTACTAGATGTTCCCTTCAAATGGCCAATTGTTGGCGCCCTTCCCGCTCATTATTTGGGAAGAGGCCCAGGGCCTCCCTCTATAAATAGGGCTAGCCACCACGGAGTAGAGGCATCTGGAATCTGGAAGAAACGCACAGACAGAGCCCTATCAGAGAGAGACAGGCGACTGGACTCACCCAAGGAGTTCATCGCACCAGCTCAAGAACAGCCCCTCGTGAGGCTGTTCTCCCTTTGTATTGTTCATCATCAGCCCCTGAGGCAATCCACCACACCACACACTGGAGTAGGGTATTACACCACAACGGTGGCCCAAACCAGTATAAACCTCGTGTCTCTGTGTTGTTCATCGTTAGTAGTTTAGATCCCTCGCAATACATGCACACATGAGCTGGTAGGGGAAAGATCTCCGTGCGCACCCCAGTGTTCGGACCTCAAGGGTCTGCCGGAACCCGAAATCTGACACTTTGTCACCTCCATAAACGAGACACATATCCTCAGTCCTTTTCAGGTATTTCAGGATGTTCTTGACCGTTGTCTAGTGATCCACTCCTGGATTACTTTGGTACCTCCCTGCTAGGCTAATAGAAAGACACACATCAGGTCCGATACACAGCATTGCATACATGATAGAGCCTATGGCTGAAGCATAGGGAACATCTTTCATTTTCTCTCTATCTTCTGCAGTGGTCGGACATTGATTCTGACTCAACTTCACACCTTGTAACACATGCAAGAACCCTTTCTTTGCTTGATCCATTTTGAACTTCTTCAAAACTTTGTCAAGGTATGTGCTTTGTGAAAGTCCTATCAAGCGTCTTGATCTATCTCTAGAGATCTTGATGCCTAATATGTAAGCAGCTTCACCGAGGTCTTTCATTGAAAAACTCTTATTCAAGTATCCTTTTATGCTATCCAGAAATTCTATATCATTTCCAATCAGCAATATGCCATCCACATATAATATCTGAAATGCTACAGAGCTCCCACTCACTTTCTTGTAAATACAAAGCTTCTCCAAAAGTCTCAGATAAAACCATATGCTTTGATCACACTATCAAAACGCTTATTCCAACTCCGAGAGGCTTGCACCAGTCCATAAATGGATCACTGGAGCTTGCACACTTTGTAGCTCCCTTTGGATCGACAAAACCTTCTCGTTGCATCATATACAACTCTTCTTCCGTAAATCCATTCATGAATGCAGTTTTGACATCCATTTGCAAAATTTCATAATCATAAAATGCGGCAATTGCTAACATGATTCGACAGACTTAAGCATCGCCACGGGTGAGAAAGTCTCATCGTAGTCAATCCTTGAACTTGTCAAAAACCTTTCGCAACAAGTCGAGCTTTATAAACAGAACATTACCATCGTGGTCACTCTTCTTCTTGAAGATCCATTTATTCTCAATGGCTTGCCAATCATCGGCAAGTCAACCAAAGTCCACACTTTGTTCTCATACATGGATCCCATCTCGATTTCATGGCCTCAAGCCATTTTATGGAATCTGGGCTCACCATCGCTTCTTCATAGTTCGTAGGTTCGCCTTGGTCAAGTAACATGACCTCCAGAATAGGATTACCGTACCACTCTGGTGCGGATCTTACTCTAGATTACCTACGAGGTTCAGTAGTAACTTGATATGAAGTTTCATGATCAATATCATTAGCTTTCTCACTAATTGGTGTAGGTGTCACAGGAACCGGTTTATGTGATGAACTACTTTCCAATAAGGGAGCAGGTACAGTTACCTCATCAAGTTCTACTTTCCTCCCACTCACTTCTTTCAAGAGAAACTCCTTCTCTAGAAAGGATCCATTTTTAGCAACGAATGTCTTGCCTTTGGATCTGTGCTAGAAGGTGTACCCAACAGTTTCCTTTGGGTATCCTATGAAGACACATTTCTCCGATTTGGGTTCGAGCTTATCAGGTTGAAGCTTTTTCACATAAGCATCGCAACCCCAAACTTTAAGAAACGACAACTTTGGTTTCTTGCCAAACCATAGTTCATAAGGTGTCGTCTCAACGGATTTCAATGGTGCCCTATTTAACGTGAATGTAGCCGTCTCTAAAGCATAACCCCAAAACGATAGCGGTAAATCAGTAAGAGACATCATAGATCGCACCATATCTAGTAAAGTACGATTATGATGTTCGGACACACCATTACGCTGTGGTGTTCCGGGTGGCGTGAGTTGCGAAACTATTCTGCATTGTTTCAAATGTAGACCAAACTCGTAACTCAAATATTCTCCTCCACGGTCAGATCGTAGAAATTTTATTTTCTTGTTACGATCATTTTCCACTTCACTCTGAAATTCTTTGAACTTTTAAAATGTTTCAGACTTATGTTTCATTAAGTATATATACCCATATCTGCTCAAATCATCTGTGAAGGTGAGAAAATAATGATACCTGCCGCGAGCCTCAACATTCATCGGACCACATACATCAGTATGTATGATCTCCAACAAATCAGTTGCTCGCTCCATTGTTCCGGAGAATGGCGTTTTAGTCATCTTGCCAATAAGGCATGGTTCACAAGTACCAAGTGATTCGTAATCAAGTGATTCCAAAAGTCCATCAGTATGGAGTTTCTTCATGCGCTTTACACCAATATGACCCAGACGGCAGTGCCACAAATAAGTTGCACTATCATTATCAACTCTGTATCTTTTGGCTTCGACATTATGAATATGTGTATCACTACTATCGAGATTCAACAAAAATAGACCACTCTTCAAGGGTGCATGACCATAAAAGATATTACTCATATAAATAGAACAACCATTATTCTCAGATTTAAATGAATAACCGTCTCGCATCAAACAAGATCCATCTATAATGTTCATGCTCAACGTTGGCACCAAATAACAATTATTTAGGTCTAAAACTAATCCCGAAGGTAGATGTAGAGGTAGCGTGTCGACGGCGATCACATCGACTTTGGAACCATTTCCCACGCCAAGATCGCCTCCTCTTCCTTAGCCAGCCTCCGCTTAATCAGAGTCCCTGCTTCGAGTTGCAAATATTAGCAACATAACCAAGATCGAATACCTGTGTGCTATCAGGAGCTCTAGTAAGGTGCACATCAATAACATGTATATCACATATACCTTTGTTCACCTTGCCATCCTTCTTATCCGCCAAATACTTGGGGAAGTTCCGCTTCCAAAGGTCCACCGCTTTGCAGAGAAGCACTCGCTTCTGTGCTTAGGTCCGACTTAGGTTTCTTCTCTGAGCAGCAACTTGTTTGCCGTTCTTCTTGAAGTTCCCTTCTTCCCTTTTCCCTTTTCTTGAAACTGGTGGTCTTGTTGACCATCAACACTTGATGCTCCTTCTTGATTTCTACCTCCGCAGCCTTTAGCATTGCGAAGAGCTCGAGAATTGTCTTATCCATCCCTTGATATTATAGTTCATCACGAAGCTCTTGTAGCTTGGTGGCGTGATTGAATAATTTCATCAATGACACTATCATCTGGAAGATTAACTCCCAGTTGAATCAAGTGATTGTTATACCCAGACATTTTGAGTATATGTTCACTGACAAAACTATTCTCCTCCATCTTGCAGCTATAAAACTTATTGGAGACTTCATATCTCTCAATCCAGGCATTTGCTTGAAATATTAACTTCAACTCCTGGAACATCTCATATGCTCCATGACGTCCAAAACATCGCTGAAGCCCCGGTTCTAAGCCGTAAAGCATGGCACATTGAACTATCGAGTAGTCATCAGCTTTGCTCTGCCAGACGTTCTTAATGTCGTTAGTTGCATCTGCAGCAGGCGTGGCACCCAGCAGTGTCTCCAGGACGTAATTCTTATGTGCAGCAATGAGGATAATCCTCAAGTTACGGACCCAGTCCGTGTAATTGCTACCATCATCTTTCAACTTTGCTTTCTCAAGGATCGCATTAAAATTCAACAGAACAATAGCACAGGCCATCTATCTACAATCAACATAGACAAGCAAAATACTATCACGCACTAAGTTCATGATAAATTTAAGTTCAATTAATCATATTACTTAAGAACTCCCACTTAGATAGACATCCCTCTAACCATCTAAGTGATCACGTGATCCAAATCAACTAAACCATGTCCGATCATCACGTGAGATGGAGTAGTTTTCAATGGTGAACGTCACTATGTTGATCATATCTACTATATGATTCACGCTCGACCTTTCAGTCTCAGTGTTCCGAGGCCATATCTGCATATGCTAGGCTCATCAAGTTTAACCCGAGTATTCTGCGTGTGCAAAACTGGCTTGCACCCGTTGTAGATGAACGTAGAGCTTATCACACCCGATCATCACGTGGTGTCTCGGCACGAAGAACTTTGGTAACGGTGCATACTCAGGGAGAACACTTTTATCTTGAAATTTAGTGAGAGATCATCTTATAATGCTACCGTCAATCGAAGCAAAATAAGATGCATAAAGGAGAAACATCACATGCAATCAATATAAGTGATATGATATGGCCATCATCGTCTTGTGCTTGTGTTCTCCATCTCCGAAGCACCGTCATGATCACCATCGTCACCGGCGTGACACCTTGATCTCCATCGTAGCATCGTTGTCGTCTCGCCAACTATTGCTTCTACGACTATCGCTACCGCTTAGTGATAAAGTAAAGCAATTAAAGGGCGATTACATTGCATACAATAAAGTGACAACCATATGGCTCCTGCCAGTTGCCGATAACTCGGTTACAAAACATGATCATCTCATACAATAAAATATAGCATCATGCCTTGACCATATCACATCACAACATGCCCTGCAAAAACAAGTTAGACGCCTCTACTTTGTTGTTGCAAATTTTACGTGGCTGCTACGGGCTGAGCAAGAACCGTTCTTACCTACGCATCAAAACCACAACGATAGTTTGTCAAGTTAGTGCTGCTTTTACCTTCTCAAGGACCGGGCGCAACCACACTCGGTTCAACTAAAGTTGGAGAAACTGACACCCGCCAGCCACCTATGTGCAAAGCACGTCGGTAGAACCAGTCTCGCGTAAGCGTACACGTAATGTCGGTTCGGGCCGCTTCATCCAACAATACCGCCGAACCAAAGTATGACATGCTGGTAAGCAGTATGACTTGTATCGCCCACAACTCACTTGTGTTCTACTCGTGCATATAACATCTACGCATAAACCTGGCTTGAATGCCATCGTTGGGGAACGAGTAATTTCAAAAATTCCTACGCATTTTACAGGATCATGGTGATGCATAGCAACGAGAGGGAGAGTGTTGTCCACTTACACTCAGAGACCGAAAGCGGAAGCGTTAGCACAACGCGGTTGATGTAGTCGCACGTCTTCGCGATCCGACCGATCCAAGTACCGAATGTATGGCAGCTCCGAGTTCAGCACACGTTCAGCTCGATGACGTCCCGCGAACTCCGATCCAGCAGAGCTTCACGGGAGGCTTCCGTCAGCACGACGGTGTGATGACGGTGATGATGTTGCTACCGACGCAGGGCTTCGCCTAAGCACTGCTACGATATGACCGAGGTGGAATATGGTGGAGGGGGAACCGCACACGACCGGAATAGATCAACAGATCAACTTGTGTTTCCAGAGGTGCCCCATGCCCCCGTATATAAAGGAGAAAGGGGGGAGGCGGCCGGCCAGGAGGAGGGGCGCCAAGGGGGGAGTCCTACTCCCACCGGGAGTAGGACTCCTCCTTTTCCTTGTTGGAGTAGGAGAGGGAAGGAAGGGAGAGAGGAGAGAAGGAAAAAGGGGGGTGATGCCCCCCTCATTGTCCAATTCGGACTAGGGGGGAGGGGGCGCGCGGCTGCCCTGGCCGCCCCTCCTCTTCTCCCACTAAGGCCTATGAGGCCCAATTAACTCCTCGGGGGGTTCCGGTAACCCCCCGGCACTCTGGTTTTCTCCAAAACCACTCGGAACACTTCCGGTGTCCGAATATAGTCGTCCAATATATTGATCTTTACATCTCGAACATTTCGAGACTCCTCTTCATGTCCGAGATCATATCCGGGACTCCGAACTACCTTCGGTACATCAAAACACAAAAACTCACAATACCGATCGTCACCAAACTTTAAGCGTGCGGACCCTACTGGTTCGAGAACTATGTAGACATGACCGAGACACGTCTCCGGTCAATAACCAATAGCGGAACCTGGATGCTCATATTGGCTCCTAGATATTCTACGAAGATCTTTATCGGTCAAAACGCATAACAACATACGTTGTTCCCTTTGTCATCGGTATGTTACTTGCCCGAGATTCGATTGTCGGTATCTCAATACCTAGTTCAATCTCGTTACCGGCAAGTATCTTTACTCGTTTTGTAATGCATAATCCCGCAACTAACTCATTAGTCACATTGCTTGCAAGGCTTATAGTGATGTGCATTACCGAGAGGGCCCAGAGATACCTCTCCGACAATCAGAGTGACAAATCCTAATCTCGAAATATGCCAACTCAACAAGTACCTTCGGAGACACCTGTAGAGCACCTTTATAATCACCAAGTTATGTTGTGACGTTTGGTAGCACACAAAGTGTTCCTCCGGTAAACGGGAGTTGCATAATCTCATAGTCATAGGAACATGTATATGTCATGAAGAAAGCAATAGCAACATGCGAAATGATCAAGTGCTAAGCTAACGGAATGGGTCAAGTCAATCACATCATTCTCCTAATGATGTGATCTCGTTAATCAAATGACAACTCATGTCCATGGCTAGGAAAATCAACCATCTTCGATTAACGAGCTAGTCAAGTAGAGGCATACTAGTGACACTATGTTTGTCTATGTATTCACACATGTATTATGTTTCCGGTTAATACAATTCTAGCATGAATAATAAACATTTATCATGATATTAGGAAATAAATAATAACTTTATTATTGCCTCTAGGGCATATTTCCTTCAAGTATAATATTCCACGAGTCCCATCCGCTGACAACTTTTTGTAAGATTACATCACGTCCGCCCGGTCATTATTTCGAACCGTTTTCATCTGTCATTCCGCGTTTCGAGATGCGATTTCCATTGGCATGCCTTGTCAAAGCAGAGATCGTGTCCCCTTATCGTGGGATTCTCATCAATACGGGCATGGGTAATCCAACCGTGCCGTTTACACAACCCTTGGGAATAGGCGAGTTTTAAGGTGAGTGGGGAGGCGTTCGATATTCACTACCTTTATAAGGGGATAAGGATCCTTCTTCTTCACCCACGCCTTCTTTCTTCCTCTGCCCTTCCATTCTCGAGCTCCAGCGCCCAAGTTCTTGTTTCTTCCACCCCGAGCAAGCTCTCAACCATGTCCGGCTCTGGAGGGCAAGGCAAGTGGATGGCTTCCTCTGTCACGGCGAAGGACATCACCGAGCTCCGGGAGGCCGGGTTGTTGGGGAACGTAGTAATTTCAAAAAATTTCCTACGCACACGCAAGACCATGGTGATGGCATAGCAACGAGAGGGGAGAGTGTCTGTCCACGCACTGTGAGACCGAAAGCGGAAGCGTTATAACAACGCTGTTGATGTAGTCGACGCCTTCACGATCCGACCGATCCAAGCACCGAACGTCACGGCACCTCCGAAGTTCTGCACACGCTCAGCTCGATGACGATCCCCTGACCCGATCCAGCAAAGTGTCGGGATGAGTTCCACAAGACGACGGCGTGGGACGATGATGATGCTCCACCGACGCAGGGCTTCGCTTAAGCTCCGCGACGATATGACTTCTCCGGCGCAGGGCTTCGCTTAAGCTCGCGACGATATGACCGAAGTGGAATATGGTGGAGGGGGCACCGACACGGCTAAGGAACGATCCGTAGATCAACTTGTGTGTCATGGGGTGCCCCCTGCCCCAGAGATATAAAGGATCAAGGGAGGAGGTGGCCGCCAAGGAGGGGCGCACAAGGGGGAGTCCAACTCCCACCGGAGTAGGACTCCTCCTTTCCTAGTAGGAGTAGGAGAGAAGGAAGGGGAAGGGAGGAAGGGGTGCGGCCTCCCCCTAGTCCAATTCGGACTAGGCCTTGGGGCGCGCGCCTGCCCTAGGCAGCCCTCTCTTTTTCCTGCAGGCCCAATAAGGCCCAATACTTCTCCCGGCGAATTCCCGTAACTCTCCCACTCCAAAAATACCGAATCATTCGAACCTTTCCAACTCCGAATATAGTCGTCCAATATATCGATCTTTACATCTCGACCATTTCGAGACTCCTCGTCATGTCCCCGATCTCATCCGGGACTCCGAACTCCTTCGGTACATCAAAACTCATAAACTCATAATATAGCTGTCATCGAAACCTTAAGCGTGCGGACCCTACGGGTTCGAGAACTATGTAGACATGACCTAGAACTATTCTTGGTCAATAACCAATAGCGGAACCTGGATGCCCATATTGGCTCCTACATATTCTACGAAGATCTTTATCGGTCAAACCGCATAACAACATACTTTGTTCCCTTTGTCATTGGTATGTTACTTGCCCGAGATTCGATCGTCGGTATCCAATACCTAGTTCAATCTCGCATCGCAAGTCTCTTTACTCGCTCCGTAATACATCATCTCATAACTAACTCATTAGTTACAATGCTTGCAAGGCTTAGGTGATGAGTATTACCGAGAAGGCCCAGAGATACCTCTCCGACAATCGGAGTGACAAAACCTAATCTCAAATACGCCAACCCAACATGTACCTTTGGAGACACCTGTAGTACTCCTTTATAATCACCCAGCTTACGCCAGGACGCTTGGTAGCACCTAAAGTGTTCCTCCGTAAACGGAGTTGCATAATCTCATAGTTACAGGAACATGTATAAGTCATGAAGAAAGCAATAGCAACATACTAAACGATCATGTGCTAGGCTAACGGAATGGGTCATGTCAATCACATCATTCTCCTAATGATGTGATCCCGTTAATCAAATGACAACTCATGTCTATGGCTAGGAAACTTAACCATCTTTGATTCAACGAGCTAGTCAAGTAGAGGCATACTAGTGACACTATGTTTGTCTATGTATTCACACATGTATTATGTTTCCGTTAATACAATTCTAGCATGAATAATAAACATTTATCATGAAATAAGGAAATAAATAATAACTTTATTATTGCCTCTAGGGCATATTTCCTTCAGTCTCCCACTTGCACTAGAGTCAATAATCTAGTTCACATCGCCATGTGATTTAACATCAATAGTTCACATCTATATGTGGTTAACACCCATAGTTCACATCGACATGTGACCAACACCCAAAGGGTTTACTAGAGTCAGAATCTAGTTCACATCGCTATGTGATTAACACCCAAAGAGTACTAAGGTGTGATCATGTTTTGCTTGTGAGATAATTTTAGTCAACGGTCTGCTCACATTCAGAGCCGTAAGTATTTTGCAAATTTCTATGTCTACAATGCTCGCATGAGCTACTCTAGCTAATTGCTCCCACTTTCAATATGTATCCAGATTGAGACTCGAGTCATCTAGATTAGTGTTAAAACTTGCATCGACGTAACCCTTTACGATTTAACCTTTTTTTTCACTTCCATAATCGAGAAACATATCCTTATTCTACTAAGGATAATTTTGACCGCTGTCCATTGATCTACTCCTAGATCACTATTGCACTCCCTTGCCAAGCTTTAGTGGTAGGGTATGCAATAGATCCGTACACAAGATGACATACTTTATAGAACCTATGGCTGATGCATAGGGAATGACTTTCATTCTCTTTCTATCTTCCGTCGTGGTCGGGTTTTGAGTCTTACTCAATCTCACACCTTGTAACACAGCAAGAACTCTTTCTTTGACTGCTCCATTTTGAACTACTTCAAAATCTTGTCAAGGTATGTATTCATTGAAAACTTATCAAGCCGCCTTGATCTATCTCTATAGATCTTGATGCTCAATATGTAAGCAGCTTCACCGAGGTCTTTCTTTGAAAAACTCCTTTCAAACACTCCTTTATGCTTTTCGAATAATTCTACATTATTTCCGATCAACAATATGTCATTCACATATACTTATCGAAAAGGTTGTAGTGCTCCCACTCACTTTCTTGTAAATACAAGCTTCTCCAAAAGTCTCAGATAAACCATATGCTTTGATCACACTATCAAAGCGCCTATTCCAACTCCGAGATGCTTGCACCAGTCCATAGATGGATCGCTGAAGCTTGCACATTTTGTTAGCTCCTTTAGGATTGATAAAACCTTCTGTTGCATCATATACAACTCTTCTTTAATAAATGCATTAAAGAATGTAGTTTTGACATCCATTTGCCGATTTCATAAAATGTGGCAATTGCTAACATGATTCGGACAGACTTAAGCATCGCTACAGCTTGAGAAAATCTCATTGTAGTCAACACCTTGAACTTGTCTAAAACCTTTTTCGACAAGTCTAGCTTTGTAGATAGTAATACTACTATCAGATCTGTCTTCCTCTTGAAGATCCATTTATATAATATGGCTTGCCGATCATCGGCAACTCCATCAAAGTCCACACTTTGTTCTCATATATGGATCCCATCTCGATTTCATGGCCTCAAGCCATTTCGCTGAATCTGGGCTCATCATCGCTTCCTCATATTTCGTAGGTTCATCATGGTCTAGTAACATGACTTCCGAACATGATTACCGCATCACTCTGTGCGGATCTTACTCCGAAGACCTACGAGGTTTGGTAGCAACTTGATCTGAAGTTTCATGATCATCATCATTAACTTCCTTACTAATTGGTGTAGGAATCATCGAAACTGATTTCTGTGATGAACTACTTTCCAATAAGGAGAAGGTACAATTTCCTTATCAAGTTCTACTTTCCTCCCACTCACTTCTTTCGAGAGAAACTTCTTCTAGAAAGGATCCATCTTAGCAACAAATATCTTGCTTTCGGATCTGTGATAGAAGGTGTACCCAATAGTTACCTTTGGGTATTCTATGAAGACGCACTTCTCCGATTTGGGTTCGAGCTTATCAGGTGAAAACTTTTTCACATAAGCATCACAACTCCAAACTTTAAGAAACGACAGCTTAGGTTTACTACTAAACCATAGTTCATACGGTGTCATCTCAACGGATTTAGATGGTGCCCTATTAAACGTGAATGCAGCTGTCTCTAATGCATAACCCCAAAACGATAGTGGTAAATCGGTAAGATACATCATAAATCGCATTATATCAAAATAAAGTACGGTTACGATGTTCGGACACACCATAATGTTGTGGTGTTCCAGGTGGCGTGAGCTGTGAAACTATTCCACATTGTTTTAATTGAAGACCAAACTCGTAACTCAAATATTCATCTCCATGATCAGATCGCAGAAACTTTATTTTCTTGTTGCGATGATTTTCCACTTCACTCTGAAATTCTTTGAACCTTTCAACTATTTCAGACTTATGTTTCATCAAGTAGATATACCCATATCTACTCAAATCATCTTGTGAAGGTCAAAAATAACGATACTTGCCACGAGCATCAACACTCATTGGATTGCATACATCGGTATATATGTGTTATTTCCAACAAGTCAAGAGCTTGTTCCATTGTTCCGAGAACGGAGTTTTAGTCATCTTGCCCAAAAGGCACGGTTCGCAAGTATCAAATGATTCATAACCAAGTGATTCCAAAATCCATCCTTATGGAGTTTCTTCATGCGCTTTATACCGATATGACCCAAACGGCAAGTACCACAAATAAGTTGCACTATCATTATTAACTTTGCATCTTTTGGCATCAATATTATGAATATGCGATCACTACGATCGAGATCCAATAAACTATTTTCATTGGGTGTATGACCATCAAGGTTTTATTCATTTAAATGTAACAACAATTATTCTTTGACTTTAAATGAATAACCGCTTTGAAAACTATTTTCATTGGGTGTATGACCATTGAAGGTTTTATTCATGTAAACAGAACAACAATTATTCTTTGACTTTAAATGAATAACCGCTTTTGCAATAAACATGATCAAATCATATTCATGCTCAACGCAAACACCAAATAACATTTATTTAGGTTTAACACTAATCCCGAAAGTATAGGAGTGTGCGATGATGATCATATCAATCTTGGAACTACTTCCAACACTCATCGTCACTTCCCCTTCAACTAGTTTCTGCTTCATTCGCAACTCCTGCTTCGAAGTTACTACTCTTAGCAACCTAACCAAGATCAAATACCGAGGGTTGCTATAAACACTAGTAAAATACACATCAATAATCTGTATATCAAATATACCTTTGTTCACTTTGCCATCCTTCTTATCCGCCAAATACTTGGGGTAGTTCCGCTTCCAGTGACCAGTTCCAATGCAGTGTAAGCACTCAGTTTCAGGCTTTTGGTTCAGCTTTGGGTTTCTTCGCAGGAGTGACAACTTACTTGTCTTTCTACTTGAAGTTCCCTTTCTATCCCTTTGCCTTCTCTTGAAACTAGTGGTCTTGTCAATCATCAACACTTGATGCTCTTTCTTGATTTTCTACCTTCATCGATTTCAACATCACGAAGAGCTCGGAATCGTTTTCGCCATCCCTTGCATACTATAGTTCATCACGAAGTTCTAGTAACTTAGTGATGGTGACTAGAGAATTCTGTCAATCACTATCTTATCTCGAAGATTAACTCCCACTTGATTCAAGCGATTAAAGTACCTGCATAATCTGAGCACATGCTCACTAATTGAGCGATTCTCCTCCATCTTTTAGCTATAGAACTTGTTGGAGACTTCATATCTCTCAACTCGGTATTTGCTTGAAATATTAACTTCAATTCCTGGAACATCTCATATGGTCCATGACATTCAAAACGCCTTTGAAGTCCCGATTCTAAGCCGCTAAGTATGGTGCACTAAACTATCAAGTAGTCATCATATTGAGCTAGCCAAACGCTCATAACGCTTGCATTTGCTCCTGCAATAGGTCTGTCACCTAGCGTGCATTAAGGACATAATTCTTCAGGCAGCAATGAGGATAAACCTCGATCACGGATCTAATCCGCATCATTGCTACTAACATTTTTCAACATAATTTTCTCTAGGAACATATCAAAACAAACATATAAAAGCATAGGGAAGCAACAACGCGAGCTATTGATCTACAACATAATTTGCAAAATACTACCAGACTAAGTTCATGATAAATTTAAGTTCAATTAATCATATTATTTAAGAACTCCCACTTAGATGACATCTCTAGTCATCTAAGTGATTACGTGATCCAAATCAACTAAACCATGTCCGATCATCACGTGAGATGGAGTAGTTTCAATGGTGAACATCACTATGTTGATCATATCTACTATATGATTCACGCCGACCTTTCGGTCTCCGTGTTCCGAGGCCATATCTGTTATATGCTAGGCTCGCAAGTTTAACTCGAGTATTCCGCGTGCGCAACTGTTTTGCACCCGCTGTAGATGGACGAGAACTTATCACACCCGATCATCACGTGGTGTCCGGGTACTACGAACTTTGGCAACGGTGCATACTCAGGAGAACACGCCTTGATAATTTTAGTGAGAGATCATCTTATAATGCTACCGCCAATCAAAGCAAGATAAGATGCATAAAGGATAAACATCACATGCAATCAATATAAGTGATATGATATGGCCATCATCATCTTGTGCTTGTGATTCCATCTCAAGCACCGCCATGATCACCATCGCCACCGCGCGACACCTTGATCTCCATCGTAGCATCGTTGTCGCCTCGCCAACTATTGCTTCTACGACTATCGCTACTACTTAGTGATAAAGTAAAGCAATTACATGGCGCTTGCATTTCATACAATAAAGCGACAACCATATGGTTCTGCCATTGCCGATAACTCGTTACAAAACATGATCATCTCATACAATAAAATATAGCATCACGCCTTGACCACTTCATATCACAACATGCCCTGCAAAACAAGTTAGACGCCCTCTACTTTGTTGTTGCAAGTTTTACGTGGCTGCTACGGGCTGAGCAAGAACCGTTCTTACCTACGCATCAAAACCACAACGATAGTTTGTCAAGTTGGTGCTGTTTTAACCTTCGCAAGGACCGGGCGAGCCACACTCGGTTCAACTAAAGTGAGAGAGACAGACACCGCCGTCACCTTTAAGCAACGAGTGCTCAAGCGGTGAAACCAGTCTCGCGTAAGCGTCTGCGTAATGTCGGTCCGGCCGCTTCATCTCACAATACCGCCGAACCAAAGTATGACATGCTGGTAAGCAGATGACTTATATCGCCCACAACTCACTTGTGTTCTACTCGCACATGACATCAACGCATAAAACCAGGCTCGATGCCACTGTTGGGGAACGAGTAATTTCAAAAATTTCCTACGCACACGCAAGACCATGGTGATGGCATAGCAACGAGAGGGAGAGGTCTGTCCACGCACTGTGAGACCGAAAGCGAAGCGCTATAACAACGCTGTTGATGTAGTCGACGCCTTCACGATCCGACCGATCCAAGCACCGAACGACGGCACCTCCGAAGTTCTGCACACGCTCAGCTCGATGACGATCCCGGACTCCGATCCAGCAAAGTGTCGGGATGAGTTCCACAAGACGACGGCGCAGGACGATGATGATGCTCCACCGACGCAGGGCTTCGCCTAAGCTCCGCGACGATATGACTTCTCCGGCGCAGGCTTCGCTTAAGCTCCGCGACGATATGACCAAGTGGAATATGGTGGAGGGGGCACCGCTGCACGGCTAAGGAACGATCCGTAGATCAACTTGTGTGTCATGGGGTGCCCCCCCCCTGTGATATAAAGGATCAAGGGAGGAGGTGGCCGCCAAGGAGGGGCGACCAAGGGGGGGAGTCCAACTCCCACCGAGTAGGACTCCTCCTTTCCTAGTAGGAGTAGGAGAGAAGGAAGGGAAGGGAGGAAGGGTGCGGCCCTCCCCTAGTCCACCCGGACTAGGCCTTGGGGCGCGCGCCTGCCCTAGGCAGCCCTCTCTTTCCCGCAGGCCCAATAAGGCCCAATACTTCTCCCGGCGAATTCCTGTAACTCTCCGTACTCGAAAAATACCCAATCATTCGAACCTTTCCAACTCCAATATAGTCGTCCAATATATCGATCTTTACGCCTCGACCATTTCGAGACTCCTCGTCATGTCCCCGATCTCATCCGGGACTCCGAACTCCTTCGGTACATCAAAACTCATAAACTCATAATATAACCACATCGAAACCTTGTTGCGTGCGGACCCTACGGGTTCGAGAACTATGTAGACATGACCTAGAACTATTCTTGGTCAATAACCAATAGCGGAACCTGGATGCCCATATTGGCTCCTACATATTCTACGAAGATCTTTATCGGTCAAACCGCATAACAACATACTTTGTTCCCTTTGTCATCGGTATGTTACTTGCCCGAGATTCGATCGTCGGTATCCAATACCTAGTTCAATCTCGCTACGGCAAGTCTCTTTACTCGCTCCGTAATACATCATCTCATAACTAACTCATTAGTTACAATGCTTGCAAGGCTTAGGTGATGAGTATTACCGAGAAGGCCCAGAGATACCTCTCCGACAATCGGAGTGACAAAACCTAATCTCAAATACGCCAACCCAACATGTACCTTTGGAGACACCTGTAGTACTCCTTTATAATCACCCAGTTACGCCAGGACGCTTGGTAGCACCAAAGTGTTCCTCCGTAAACGGAGTTGCATAATCTCATAGTTACAGGAACATGTATAAGTCATGAAGAAAGGAATAGCAACATACTAAACGATCATGTGCTAGGCTAACGGAATGGGTCATGTCAATCACATCATTCTCCTAATGATGTGATCCCGTTAATCAAATGACAACTCATGTCTATGGCTAGGAAACTTAACCATCTTTGATTCAACGAGCTAGTCAAGTAGAGGCATACTAGTGACACTATGTTTGTCTATGTATTCACACATGTATTATGTTTCCGGTTAATACAATTCTAGCATGAATAATAAACATTTATCATGAAATAAGGAAATAAATAATAACTTTATTATTGCCTCTAGGGCATATTTCCTTCACAGGTATCTGGTGAAGGAGATCGCCCACCGGCTTCCGGCCAAGGGACAAGTCGTCCCTACGACGAAATCCAATGAGAGGGTGGTATTCCTCCCTCATTTCGTCCGCGGGTTAAGGTTTCCACTCCACCCTTTCGTCCGTGCACTGATGTTTTATTATGGGTTAGATTTCCATGATCTAGCCCCAAACTCTTTCCTCAACATCTCGGCATTCATTGTCGTGTGCGAGGCCTTCCTCCGCATACCTCCCCACTTCGGACTATGGCTCAAGATCTTCAATGTGAAGCCGAAGGTGGTGGATGGCCAAGACGTAGAGTGCGGAGGAGCCATGGTGAGCAAGACGCCCAACGTCACATGGCCCAAAGGCACGTTCGTGGAGACCGTCAAGGAGTGGTAGAAGCTGTGGTTCTATATCACAGAGCCTCGTGACGCCACATGGGCTGCAGCTCCAAGTTCGAATCCGGAGCTCCAATGCAGCTCACCTCCTGGATAGAGAAGGGCCCAAATTGTTCTTCATCGGACGAGCTGATAGCGCTGCAAACACGCATTCAACGCATGGTGGATAAAAACATTGTTGGGATCTACCGTAGGGTGCGTCGACTGAAATTTCCTACGCGCAGAACAACCAAGAACATGCTATGGGAGATGGATCACAGTTCGTTACCACTAGACGCGCAGTGACGTGTAGCGGAAGAAGAGTTGGGGTAGCACGTCCGTGTGTCTCATCTCCTCCTCGTGCGATCTCCCTCGGACAGCCGGTCATCCGATCCCACGTACAAGTTCGCCGCAGCGGCGCAGGTGCACCGCCTCTAACGGTATCCGCGCGTGCAGGAGGAACGTCGTGCGGCGGACTGCTAGGTTCGATCACACAACCGACGGCGAGTGGAGGTGTCTATTCGCAACACATGCAAACCCTAGTGACAATGCTGAAGCGATCAACCGCATGAGTGTGCCGCACCCCACTTTATATAGGCGTCCGTCGCGGGCTCAACACTTGGGCCTCGCACGGACCCTAAAAGCCCATAAGTCTACTTGGCCACAATCCGGATACAGCTCGGATCTCATCCGACCAGTGTCCCCGGATCGGACCTCGTAGGTTCCTTCCCTTAAGCGCGCGACCCCTTAGGTTCAAGCCGGCTTGGTCGCAGTTCGGATCACCTCCGAACTGCATGGTTGGCAGCGGCCTCTAGCAAGGCATGCCGAACACCAAGCAGACTATGAAGCTGGTTAGCGAACCTGTACATTATACTTCAATTCCTTTTGCCACACGATATATGTTGTCGGGCTCAAGGCGAGTCTGTCATCCTTGTGCTAGCCCGACCTCTTTCTCGTTCCAGTGATGCCGACCACAAACCGGATTATCTCATAATCATTGTCGCATGGCCATGCTTATCCTGGTCGGATCACATGAGGGGCCCAGAGTATATCTCTCCTGGTCGGAGGGTCCCATCTTGCTCGACCATGTCTCGCAGCATGGGTCTGGACAAGCCTGAAACCTACTGAGGGAGTCCTGGATTAGGGGGTGTCCGGATAGCCGAACTATCACCGTTGGCCAGACTCCTGGACTATGAAGATACAAGATTGAAGACTTTGTCCCGTGTCCGGATGGGATTTTCCTTGGCGTGGAGGGCAAGCTTGGCGATACGGATATGTAGATCTCCTACCATTGTAACCGACTCTATGTAACTCTAACCCTATCCGGTGTCTATATAAACCGGAGGGTTTTAGTCCGTAGGACGAACAACAATCATACCATAGGCTAGCTTCTAGGGTTTAGCCTCTCTGATCTCGTGGTAGATCCACTCTTGTACTACCCATATCATCAATATTAATCAAGCAGGAGTAGGGTTTTACTTCCATCGAGAGGGCCCGAACCTGGGTAAAAACATCGTGTCCCTTGTCTCCTGTTACCATCCGCCTAGACACACGCTCGGGACCCCTACCGAGATCCGCCGGTTTTGACACCGACATTGGTGCTTTGATTGAGAGTTCCTCTGCGCCGTCGCTGTCGAAGGATGCCTCATCCCGCCTTTAAAGACGACACCGTTGTTAAAGGAGCTTTGGCCACCGCCAAACTCTCCGGCTAGGGCGGTTTTCTTATGACCGCTGTTCGTCGCCGCCGACGATGACTTCTCGGTCATCGAAAAGAAATCTTCACATTAACTCGGAACTCACGAGCGGTTAGATCTGATGGAGCTCTCTTCCTTAAACGAGCTCTTGGATCGCATCGCCGCCTCAGGAGTCGCTATAGACTATGATCGATTGGGCCTAAAACCGATCTCGAGAGAGATCAACTCTCCCTGTGCTACCCACCACGTTGTTGTGGTAGAGGAACAATACGGAGACTCTTCTCCTACCTTAAGGACTAGCTATGTCTGATTCCCGACCCTCCATGCCAGATTCCCATGGAGGGAGGACACCACTCAAGCCCTGAACTTAAAGTCAGCAGCGGCTAGATTCATTGGACAACCTCCAAGAACCCAAGCTTCCAAGTTCGAAACTTCTTGGCCCTCGAGTCTTAGATCGGACGGGTTCGAATTTAATTCCACCCGCCTACCCAAACATAAGCGATCTATCCCAAATCCGCAAGAGCCCGTGAAACAAAGACATCATTATCGGGCCGATTCCTCCGGTTATGGACATGATAAAGGATTGCCGCGAGGAGGACGCAATCTCATTCTTCCGCAATAATTGCACGGACAAGGGAATCCTAAACGCCATAAGTCGTCGTGAAATTACATGCTTTGCTGACTTGGCGTCCATAGTACGAAAAGTATCGCGATGGAGAGCGCTCGAAAACCGAAATCAAATTTTGGGATAATCCGCCCCAATACGACCCTAGTCCGAAATAAAAGGTGCATCATCACGAGCACCGGTTACATACCAAAAGCAAAACCCCCAAAGGGCATGGAACCGTCTCGAGGGATGGCTCAATGGACCTGCAAAATTCATAGCACGAGGGCACCACTCCAACTCATAGCCTTAGAGCATGTTGGATACTACGGCAGTGGCCAAAAGTGGCGAAGAGCTCTTAGCTCGAGCACCAGCCCGTAATACCAAGACGGTATTAATAGTCTTCGAGACTTTCGCATCAAATAATATGCGAAACGAACACCGTAGCCTTGCCAAGTCTACCAGATAGCAACAATAAATCCATGGAGGACACGGCTATTACCTTTAACGCCAAAGGTTTAACCTAAATTCAACAGCCCGAGCACCAGCCGCATTGGTCCTCAAATCCAATAGTGGGCGGCTTTGCCGCTTTACCAAGGTACTCATGGAAGGCGGCAGCGGATTAAACCTCATCTACGAGGAAACCTTTTGAAAAATGGAAATAGACTGGAGCCGCATTGAGCAAAGCAGCACAACCTTTAGAGGAATAATCCCCAGTTGGGATGCATGCTGTACAGGAAAGATCACACATGATGTGGTGTTCGGCACATCGGACAATTATAGGTCCGAGGAGGTCACATTCCAAGTGGCCCCGTTCAGCAGCAGATACCACGCTCTATTAGGGCGAGAGGCATTCACAATTTTTCAAGCTATACCCCATTACGAGTACAGGAAGCTCAAAATGCCCGGACCCAACGGAATTATCACTCGCTAGTGACCCGGACATAGCGCCCACGCCAAAATAAAACAGCCGACTTGCCCTTGAGGCACTATCCGAAGCCCTAGCGGCAGAGGAACTCACCGCATCAAGGCCCATGGTGAACAGGGACGATATGATACTCGATAAGAGATCCAAGTCCACCTCTTTTAAACCGACAGACAAAATAGTCAAATTCCAAGTCCATCCAATGGACCCTACAAAAACGGCCTCCATCGGGGCACAATTAAACCCTGATGTGGACGCCGCACTACGAGAATTCCTACGCGAAAATTGGGACATTTTTGCCTGGCACCCTTTAGACATGCCAGGAATCCCACGCCGGCTGGCCGAGCACAGCCTAAATATCCTAAAAGGATTCAAGCCAGTCAAACAAACTCTTCGGTGTTTCTCCGAACCCAAGAGACAGGCCATGGGAGAGGAGCTAGCCAAACTATTGGAGGCCGGATTCATCAGAGATATTAAACATCCGGACTGGCTAGCAAACCCGGTAATGGTACCAAAGAAGGACAAATCCTGGCGCCTATGTGTCGATTTTAAGGACCTTAACAAGGCTTGCCCAAAGGATCCCTTCCCCCTCCCCCACATCGATCAAATTATCGACACTACCGCAGGACACAATTCATTGTGTTTCCTCGACGCATACTCCGGCTACCACCAAATTAAGATGGCAGAGCCAGACCAAGCCGCAACGGCATTCATCACTCCATACGGCCCATTCTGCTTCACCACAATGCCCTTTGGGCTCAAAAACTCCGCGCAACATATCAGCGCATGATTCGTATATGTCCGCAAACCAGATCGGCAAAACAATGGAGGCATACGAGACGATGTGGTCGCCAAATCCAATCATGTCGAAACCCTAGTCGATTTACTTGAGGGTCACATTCTACAATCTCCAACATATGACATCAAGCTCAACCCGAAAATGCGCTTTGGCATCAAATTAAAAAGCTCTTGGGCTTCATTGTATCCGTAGAGGAATTGAAGCAAACCCAGCCAAGATCCGAGCTTTGTCACAATTGGATATCCCCAAAGACCTCCAACAAATACAAAAATTGACTGGATGCGTGGCGGCTCTAAGCCGCTTTATCTCCCGCTTAGGAGAAAAGGCATTACCCCTTTATCGCCTCCTCCGGCGCACCGAACACTTCGAGTGGACGGATGCCGCCACGGTCGGACTCGAAGAAATCAAAGCCATATTGGCAACAAATACGGTCCTGGCCGCGCCCAACATGGGCGAACCAATGCTATTATACATCGCAGCAACCCATCAAGTTGTAAGCGCGGTGCTCGTTGTCGAACGAGAAATGCATGCACACAAGTTCCTCTCCAAAACTAGTTTACTACGTGTCCACCGTCCTAACTCCATGCAAGTCACGGTACCCGCATTATCAAAAGATAGCATACGCGGTGTTCATGGCATCCTGGAAGCTGCGACACTACTTTCAAGAGTGTTCGATAATAGTAGCCTCCGAAGTACCTCTTAATGACATTATAAACAACCGCGACGCAACGGGCCGGATTGCTAAATGGGCCATTGAGCTCCTCCCGTTCGACATAACCTACAAGCCACGGCAAGCTATTAAGTCGCAAGTTTTGGCTGACTTCGTCGCCGAATGGACTAAAGCCGAACTCCCTAAAGAGTACGGCGCATATTCCAACTGGATCATGCACTTCGACGGCTCCAAAATGTTGGCCGGCCTAGGGGCTGGCATCGTTCTAACGTCCCCAACCGGAGATATAGTCCATACGTACTTCAAATAATGTACACAGACTCCAACAATGCAGCCGAATACGAGGCCCTTCTACATGGTCTCCGGATGGCAGTCTCCATGGGTATTCAACGCCTAGAGGTGCGCGGGGATTTGAACCTCACGATATCCCAAATAAATGGGGACTTTGATGCCAAGGATCCAAAAATGGCAGCTTATCGCAATGCCGCCCTAAAATGTCACTCGGTTTGAGGGGCTCGAATTTCACCATATAGCCCGGGATAACAACCAGGCAGCAGAAGTGTTGGCACGCATTGGCGCAAAGCGCGATGCCGTCCCCCCCAACATCTTCCTAGAGAGGCTTTTCAAGCCATCCGTATTATGGGCGGGAGAGTCCGGAAATAACAACCCGGACCCAACCACACTGCCCCACACCGAACATTCCGACATAGTTGGTGGTTCCGCCAACGAAATAACACCGTCAGCCCACGCAATAATGTCAGTCATTGCCTCGTGGACAGAACCATTCCTAGCCTACCTAACTAGGCATGAACTTCCCGAGAACCAAAACGAGGCCCGCTGCATAGTGCGGCAGTCTAAAGCCTATAAGGTCCATGAGGCAGAGCTTTATAAGAAAAGCACAACCGGAGTCCTTCAAAGGTGTATCTCCGAAGAGGAAGGGCGGAATCTCCTGGCTGAAATTCATGCCGGACTCGGTGGGCACCATGCCGCAGCCCGAGCCCTTGTAGGCAAGGCCTTCCGTACATGATTTTATTGGCCGACGGCCTGGGCAGATGCTCAGGACTTAGTCCAATGATGCGTCGGTTGCCAGCTCTTTGCTAATCAAAGCCACATGCCACCCACCACCCTCAAAACTATACCCATCACCTGGCCCTTCGTGGTCTGGGGGCTTGACATGGTTGGACCCCTTAAAGGAGGAACCCACAAGCAAAAATACCTATTGGTCATGGTGGATAAATTCACCAAATGGATAGAGGCCAAGCTCAGAAAGACGGCGAATCCGGACCGTGATAGACTTCATATCGGGGTAGTACACCGTTACGGCGTCCCCATAGCATCATCACCGATAACGACATACGAACTTCACGGCCGACGAGGTCAAACTCGTGCAAAACATGGGCATCAAGCTCGACTACGCTTCAGCCTATCACCCCCAAACTAACGGTCAAGTCGAGCGAGCAAACGGTCTAATCATGAGCGCATTAAACCCGCACTAGTGCGGTCCTCAAGGAATCTAACACGACCGGGTAGAGGAGCTCGACCAGACTGGGGCTGCAGACCACGCCAAATCGCACTACCGGATTCACACCATTTTTTATGGTATACGGCGCAGAGGCAGTTTTGCCCTACGACATAATTCATGACTCACCTCGCGTGCACATGTACGAAGAAAGAGAAGCCGAGCTCGATCGGCAGGACAGTTTGGACGCCTTGGAGGAGGAGCACGACGTGGCAAAAACTCGTTCCGCATTCTATCAACAGCAGGCTCGAAGATATCAAAGCAGGGAAGTACGGGCCAAAGCTTACAATGTTGGCGAACTAGTTCTACGCGTGCCGGACAAGAAAAAGGACAAACTCAAGCCCAAATGGGAGGGTCCCTTCATCATCGACCAAGTCCTGACCGGCGGAGTGTACCGTCTGCGAAACGCATCGGATGACCGACTCGAGCCGAACCCATGGAACACAGCCCGTCTCCGAAGATTCTACGCCTAGCGCCGGATTCGGAGTTCGTCTCCTTCCTCCGTCTATATTTTATACTTTAAGCTGTCTTTTATTTCTCTCCTTCTTCCTCCTTTTTTCCGAAGCCGTTAAAGGCTCGTTTGCGCATTGTTCGCACACACTTGACGTGCTATCCGCGCTCATTACACCTGGGGGCTTCTTTAACAAAAGCTTATTTATACGGGCTTTATGCCCAACACATGTGTTACACTTCCGCATGTACCTTTTATTCACCATTATATGCATCGATATGACTTAAGTTTTGGCCAAGCTGGGTTGCCTGGATCCTGTGCTTACCCCTCACGCTCCCGATTGTTCGGCTAGGTGGTAAAGGAGCACCTCTGCGATTGTTACCGCTGGTCAGCCGGACGTGTACCTCGACTAGGTGAAGCCAAAGCTAGCGTTCTTAAGGGAATATTCGTCGGTAAACTAAAAGACGATTTTTATTTTTAATTTATCTGCCCCAGATGCTTTTTTCGCTTTTTCCGCAGTCCGGACATGCACTTTAGGGCATGCCTCCCAGAAAGGAACCCCTAAGGAACTATTCTCCTGGAAGATGTTTCTTACTAACCATGTAATATAACATAACTAGTTGGGCACTTGTCTGATAAAGCACTCATGACCCCTACGCCTGGTCTCCATGCATGCCCCGGTTTTACATAACCGCGGGGTATTCGGACACACTCGACTATTGGGTCCCGAGGTTGAAGCGAAAAGGTCCGCTACGACAAACGATCTACAATCCGGCTAGAAGGCATTTTACATGTCATTTTAAATTACATAGTCAAATTGACTAATTGTATTCTTCTTCAATGCCATCTAATAGGCTGTCTAGTTTACATCCTGCTGGAATACTTTATGCCAACTCTACTTGGCCGCACACTAAGCTCACAGGGGTCTCCTTCCTGTCGGGCCCCACAGTCCGACCTCGCCATGTGGTTTGGGTCCGCCTTGTGTACCGCGCCTTCACCATGGCCTGTGCCTCCTCGGCGCCTTTGACGACAGTGACAATATCTTCCATAGTCGGAAGTGCCACTGTGCTCCCTGAAGCTTCTCTGCAAGCTCTCCAAGGCCTTCGGGCAGGGAGATAGATGGCCACAAGGCCTGGGCGACGCTTTTCATCACCTGCCAACTCGCTCGCAGTTGCAATAGCTCGAAGAAGGTCACCCGTAGAACCGGCATTTCCTCTGCAGGACGACCCGTGAGCATACCTACAGACATAACTCTGTTAGTTGACTTCCTCGCCGAACTCTTTTTCAAAGTTCGCTCAAGCACTTACTATAAATGCCGCGACAAAGTCGTCGATTCTCCTTCACGGAGTCAGACAACTGGGCACGAACATCCTTTAGTTCCTCACCCAACTGGGTATTGGCATCTTGGAGATTATTTTTCTCTTGCCTCACCCTTGTAAGCACATTCTCGCCAGCCTTCAACCGGCGCAAGAGCTGTTGCTTGTCTGGATCTATTCCGGCGCCATCTGCAATATTATTGTCAGATTTACACACACGCTGCACTTCACAAACTAATTATCTTTTGAAGCATATATTACCGACGGGTCTCGTGGCTCCCCACAGGCGGCTAGTGCGGCCTCAAGTTGGGCCTTGCATTCTTCAAGCTCCAGGACAGTCGGGTATTCTTTTTATAAGATCCTGCAGAACAAATAATCCTTAAATCAGTTATTCTAACTATTTTAAGTCTCGGGCTACCGCATATATAACCGCCAAATTTCTCACCAGATGTCCTTTGCATACCGCTCGTGGCTCGCTAGACCATCTTGAGCGGCACGGAGGTGCGATCTCCAATTGAAGGCATTCAATGCCTCTTGGGAGAAACATGCGCCACGAAGAACTGTCCGGCGGCGCTGTGATTCATGGCACTCTCAACCTCGGAGTTGGTGGCGGACAATCTATCGGCATCCTCTGTCGGAGGAGCATCCGACGCACGCCTCGTGCTCGCCTCCGCTTCTGGACCCGGCTTTGGAGCCTGGCTGGCGGAGGCTTGATTGGCAACCTCTCCGGACACAGTCCGGCGAGCGCTCTTTTTCCTGAAAAGAGCACCAACGTTAGTACTCCTTCCAGGAATCAATCCTGGGAATATGGTGACGCGCCATACCGTTGCGGCGGCGTTTCGATCCGAACCGCACTTATTTTTAGCCTGCGGGGCCGTGCTGCGCCTTGTTGGCTAGCCGCCACGGGCTCGGCCTCCTGCCTCGAAGGCACCCCCTGTGAAACACCATTGGTATACGGTGATAAAAAATAAGCACGGATGGGTCATTATCAGGGTATTGGGACCTCGGTCTCAGTTACCTGTTGTCACGCCCAATATGCGACCCTATCCAAAAGTAACTCGAAGGTCCCACCAAGGATAGACCCGCATATTGAAACGCTTTTGCAAGGTGGATATCATTACATCAACGTTACATAAAACATAGGGATACAACCAAGACATACAATGTCACATGAATACAACAATACAACATACAAGATCAACATCCGACTATGGATGAATCATAAACAGAAACTCAAACAATATCCACCCTGCTAGCCCAGGCTGCCGACCTGGAACCTATCCCCTGATCGAAGAAGAAGCAGAAGAAGAACTCCAAAGTAAGCAAACATCGCTCTCGCGTCATGATCATCGCATAACCTGTACCTGCAACTAATGTTGTAGTAATTTGTGAGCCACGAGGACTCAGCAATCCCATTACCATGGGTATCAAGACTAGCAAAGCTTAATGGGAAAGGAAGGGGTAAGGTGGTGAGGTTGCAGCAATGACTAAGCATATATGGTGGCTAACCAACGCAAAAAAGAGCGAGAAGAGAGCAAGCATAACGGTCGTCAACTAGTAATGATCAAGAAGTGATCTTGAGCTCCTACTTACGTCAGACATAACCCAGAAACCTTGTTCTCCTCTCGATCAACCCCGAAAAGAGACACTCACGGTTACGCACACGGTTGGTGTATTTTAGAAGAGTTTACTTCAAATTTACTACAACCGGATATTAACAAATTCCCATCTGCCACATAACCGCGGGCACGGCTCTCGAAAGTTTATACCCTGCAGGTGTCCCAACTTAGCCCATGATAAGCTCTCGCGATCAACGAAGGATATTCCTTCTCCCGGAAGACCCGATCAGTCTCGGAATCCGGCTACAAGACATTTCGACAAGAATAAAACAAGACCAGCAAAGCCGCCCGATCGCCGACAATCCCGATAGGAGCTGCACATATCTCGCTCGAGGCAACACCGGATGAGACATCCTACGAGTAAAACCAGACCTCGAGTTTCCCCGAGGGGGCCCCGCAGTCTACTCGGTTCGGGCCAACACTTAGACAAGCATTGGCCCGGGGGGGCTAAATAAAGATGACCCTTGGGTTAATTACTCCCAAGGGAAAAGTAGGTGGTGGTGAGGCAAATGGTAAAACCAAGGTTGGGCCTTCTTTGGAGGAGTCTTATTCAAAGCGAATGTCAAGGGGTCCCATAAATCACCCAACCGCGTTAGGGACGCAAAATCCGGGAACATAATACCGATATGACGGAAACTAGGGCGGCAAGAGTGGAACAAAACACCAGGCATAAGGCCGAGCCTTCCACCCTTTACCAAATATATAGATGCATTAATAATATAAGAGATATTGTGATATCCCAACATAAACATAATCCAACATGGAGCAATCTTCATCTTCACCTGCAACTAGCAACGCTATAAGAGGGGCTGAGCAAAAGCGGTAACATAGCCAAACAACGGTTGCTAGGAAGGGTGACAATGGTTAGAGGTTCATGGCAATTTGGGAGGCTTGAGCAGCAAGTGATAGGTAGCGCAGCATAGCGAAAGAACGAAGCATTTAGCATAGCAATGATGGTAATGAGATCCAGGGTAGCGGTCATCTTGCCTGAAATCCCGCACGGAAGAAGAACGATTCCATGAAGAAGATGAAGCCACGAAGACGAACCAAGCGTAGATGAACGAATCCTCACGATCGCAACGAAACGGGAACTATCGAGAAGAAGCACACAACATAGTAAACACACCACACATAGAAAAGACATGATGCACAACAAGCATGATGCGTGACAAAGCTAGATGAGGCTACTCATGGCAAGAGATGATGCATACAAGAGCAACACATCAAAGCAAGTTTAAATGAGGCCGGAAGCAACATATAGCAATACCGGTAAGTCCTCATATGCAAATTTCGAAATTGGTCCAGATCTGAATAAACCTTATGTTCAAGTTGTTAAACAGCAAGTTAAGATGCACCACGATGATCTACACGAAATTCTAGTCAAGTTACATATAAAGTTCATTTAATTCGGAGCTACGGCCTAGAAGATATGAGCAAAACAAGTTAAACATGGCATGATGCAAAATGCATCCAAACATCAAGCAAACACCTCAAAACAAGGATGCAACATGATAATATGAAACTACATGCAATTCTAAGCAAGTTTCATATAGAGCACACTCAAAACGGAGCAACGGTTCAACACATACACCCTATACAAGTCATGACAACAATCTGTCCAAAACAGCAACTAGGCATATTGCAAGCACCAAAACTACATGCTACAGCATCTCAACATGAAAACACAAGAAATGGGCATGATGTACAGGTAAAGCATAACAAAACATGAACAATGAGCTATGTCCAGAAATCACTAGAACATGCTCGAAAGGACATGGCAAGATTGCAAATAATAACAGTTTCAGACTTATCAGGAAATAACATCAGGTTGCAATGTTTAGAGCTATCAAACAACATGTTACAGGAACTTATCACGGCAAACAAAGGCATGACATGAACCTACTAAATGCATAGATTAAAAGTCCTTTACTGACCATAAGCCAAAAGGGCACAGAAAATATGATGTCACCCATGTAAACATGGCAAAAGATATGACAGGTTCCTACATGGCAGGAAAAACAATAAGTAGGCATGTTGGTGAGCTTGAACCACTCACTACAGAGCAATACATGGCATGGCAAGTCAACTCACAGTAAGAAGACATGTTTATGAAGCTAAGCATGGCAAGAGCAAGTTCTGCATGGATCACTAACAACAATCATGGCAACATTGAACTTAATGTTAACAGGCTGACAGCAACATTATTTAGCAATCTTGAGGGCAAGATAACAACAAGTTATAGCAGATTATAATTGCAACAAAGGGCATGGATGGATAGAGCAAGATATGTATAACAAAACATCCTTAGTGAACATCTCCAGATTATGCATAGAATGACTTGTAGCAGCAGGTTTACATGGCATCGCAAAATAACAGATTCAGCCTAGCAAAACAGCAACAGCAAGTACCCTACTTAACAAGCTCGATGCACTCACTACAAGACCCACAAAAATACATGGATAGCACCCCTGTAAAGATGGCATGACATAGAACAGAACACATGTAGACATCAAGCTCATAGGATGCACACATCAAATGCAACAAAAATGACAAATCATCAAGTTATAACAGTTTCAGCAGGTTAACATCATATAGCACTCTTTCAACGATGATTCAGGCATTAAGATGAGCTCAAAGGAACATGATGCAATGGAACGAAATGAAGTACTCGTCGAGGCGAACAATTTGACATATCACACGCATGAAACGGAGCAGTATGCATAGAGTTATGGCATGTTGAAGTAGGCACCAGAATATGAAAACTACAGGGACTTAGCAGATTTTCTCACCCCGGGAAAAATGGACGGAGGGGTTCCGGGACGAGGAGATCCGGGAACGGGGCGCCGTTTGGTTCGGGGAGTGGTGGATCTCATCCCACTCCCCAGATCCGGCGACGACGTGACGGCTCCGGCGAAGCTGTGGCTCGGCCGCTGGAGGAGGACGCGAGGAGGCGGCGAGCGCTGGGGTCGCGGCGCCGCGGCGTAGCGAGGCGGGCGAGACGGCGGCGGGCATGCCGGCGAAGGCGGCAGAGGGCGGCGACGGAGATGGCCGGGCAGGGGGCGGCGAGCGGCGCGGCGACGGCGAGGCGGAGCCGGGCGGCGGCGGCGGAGGCGCGGCGGCCGGCGGCGCAGGGCGGCGGCGCATGAGCCGGGCTGGGCGGGCGGCGGCGGGCCATGTGCTGGAGGCGCGCGGTGGCAGGGCACGTGGCGCAGCGCTGGCCGGGAGGCGGCGGCGACTTTGTCCGGCTCGGGCTGGACGTGTCCGGTGGCGGGGACATGAGCGGGGCTAGGGTTAGGGTAGGATTAGACCGCGAATTTTGGGGGGAGGCACATATTTATAGGTAGAGGGAGCTAGGAGAGTCCAAATGAGGTGCGGTTTTCTCCCACACGATCGTGATCGAATGACCGAGAGCATGGAGGGGGCTAGGATGGGTTTTGGGCCAGTTTGAAAGGGGTGTTGGGCTGCACACAAAAGAGGGCTTTACGGTTACCCGGTTAACCGTTGGAGTATCAAACGACCTCCAAATGGCACGAAACTTGACAGGCGGTCTACCGGTGCTATACCAAGGCCGCTTGACAAACCTCGGTCCATTCCGAGAATGTTTAACACCCGCTCATGAAAAGAGGCAAAAGGGGGCGCCGGGGGACATAGGAGTGCCGGATTGCAAAACGGACAACGGGGAAAATACTCGGATGCATGAGACGAACACCTATGCCAATGCGATGCACATGATGACAAGGTATGAAATGCATATGGTGACATGGCAAAGTGCAACACGCAAGCACATGACATGGCAAAGAAGGCGAATAACTGACGGACACCTGGCGCATCGAATCCGGGGCGTTACAACTCTCCTCCAATAACAAGAGATCTCGTCCCGAGATCTTAGGACCGAGACGGAAGGGAAAAGGGATGAGGTGAAACAAGAACTCAAGAGAAGAAACAAAGAATCGAGAGTACTCGAGAAGAAGAGAGGAACGATGAGAATGACGAGAATCGAAAGGTCACGGAATCGGATAGACTATGAAACCACTCCAGTTAGAATGAGATAAGAAATGAATAAGACTGAAAGGATTTAGGCAGCACTCTGACTGAACATGGAAAGAATAGAACATGAACTTGAGAAAATGGAGTGATACTTGACGAGAGGAACATCACAATGCCTCCGGAAGACTTGAAAGAGTTGAAAGAAAAGAACGGGGAAGAAGGCAACATCTTCTACCCCGAATGAAATAGAAAGCAACCTTAGAAGAAAGGATTGAACGGAATTGTGGAGAAAATCAACAACGAAAAGCATAAGCTTGTCGTGGACTTATGGATAACATCCCAAAAATTATGAGGTGATAACCGACCACAATCGGAAAAGATTGAATAACTGAGAAAAACGAGGAAATGCAAAACTCCACTTCAAAAGAACACAGAGAATTAATTGCAGTTCAAGACGCAAGAAGAAGGATACTTGAGCTCCTTCGATAAGAATCTTGATGAACCCTTGAAGAATGAATTGAATCATGACGAACCACCATGAAGAACTCCAATGACAAAAGGATGATGAGATAGAATGAAGGAAGAAAGAATAAGATTAAAGCTTTGCAGTGATCCCGATGGAGCTTCGTGACGAGACCCGCGAGAAGACTTGGAACTCCGGAAAGGAAAAGATGAACAACTTAGAGCCAAGAAATTATTCGACATGAACAATCTCCGAAGAAAAGAATTAAACAACTTGATGAAAGAAGAATAAGAATTACGTTATGCTTATCCTCCACCAATTAAATTGATGAGAAGCAATGGATTGCATACAACTTATTCTCGTTGGAAAGGATTACGGGGAGAGGATATGGCATCAAATTTGGGAAGGTCTTCATGATCCACCGGTAGGGTTGAAGAGAACGAATGAATTTATGTGATGAGAACGGAAAAGGAATCTTCCACGAACCACCGTGAAAATGAAAACGAACGAAGAAAAGAGAATGAAACGCCGGTAAGAATTAGAACAAGCACGAAGATATTTGAGGGAATTTAGCGACAAGAGAACGAAGAGATCGTGAACTGATTGAAGAATACTTGAACGAAGCACCGGGATATATAGAGAACGATAACTGGAATGATGGCCTCCGGTGAAAAGAAATGAAAAAAAACAACTCCTGACATACTCCGAATGGGTAAGCAAAGGAATATCTGACAAATGGAATAATTCGAGAGGATAACAAGAAGCTGGAACCACGAGTCTTCTAGAGAAGGAGCAAGATTTAGAGGAAAAACTCTTCTTTGGTCTTCAAATGATGATGAGAAACACCACCAAAATTACTGAGGTACTCCGGGAGAATGAAAAGCGAAGGGGTTGAGCCAATAATGAAAAGAATTTGAAAGAGATCTTGGAGAAGGCATGTGACTGATGGAATCCATTCTTATGTCCCACTTCAAAAAAACTTGAGAATACCTCCGGGAAAATCAGAAGATTCAGGTAAGATCCTGGGAAAAGACTTGTGGGTTAGGGCCCACTGAAAAGAAAACACCGTTGGAAAGGATTGTTGAAGAGATAGGTGATGCACCGGAACAATTGAAATATAAGAATGAGGTGACAACCTCGAAATAATATAATGCGAACATGAATCTTCTGAGATGTCTTCAACACTACGGGATAAAAGAATGGCGAGAGGAGGAACGAGCAAGGGGAAAACACTTGATCCGAGGAAAAGAATATAATCACTACCAAAATTAGAAATGAATCCACCGGATAAGAAAAAGGGATGATGAATGACGAATGAGACGAGAATTCGGTTGAAATAATTAAGGGAAGACTGAAGAGGCTCCAGGAAGAAAAGGGTGGAGGGCGGAAAAGAAAGGCAACTTGAAGGGAAACGACGAACAATTTGAAGAGAAAACACCGGTTGAAATCATTGAGGAGAGAGAGCAAAAACTTCACACGAGTAGGATGGATACTCGATTACGGACTCCGGTTCCAAGGAGAAAAAGGGTGGGCGGGTGGGAAAAAACAACTGAGGATTGAACTTGGCGAAGAAGAAGAGGCTCGAGTCAACTTGACGGGAAATGCACCGGATGCAAAGAGCTGAGGAACAACGATCGGAAAACCAACTGCGTGATCCTAAAGAAAAAATTTGAAGGGGAAGAGGAGTAATTCAAAACACCTACGCCAAGATTCCTCACCGAGCGATTTAAGGGCTGAGGAGTAAAAGAATCCTACTCTCAATATATATAATCCTAAGACTCAAAATAGTTTTCTTCTAGACTCCACAACGGCCAAACTACACGATCAATCAAGGGGCTCCTAGGGTCGGTCGAGGCTCGATACCAACTTGAACACGCCCAATATGCGACCCTATCCAAAAGGAACTCAAAGGTCCCACCAAGGATAGACCCGCATATTGAAACGCTTTTGCAAGGTGGATATCATTACATCAACATTACATAAAACATAGGGATACAACCAAGACATACAATGTCACATGAATACAACAATACAACATACAAGATCAACATCCGACTATGGATGAATCATAAATGAAACTCAAACAATATCCACCTCATTAGCCCAGGCTGCCGACACCGAACCTATCCCTGATCAAGAAGAAGCGGAAGAAGAACTCCAAAGTAAGCAAACATCGCCTCGCGTCATGATCATCGCATAACCTGTACCTACAACTGATGTTGTAGTAATCTGTGAGCCACGAGGACTCAGCAATCCCATTACCATGGGTATCAAGACTAGCAAAGCTTAATGGGAAAGGAAGGGGTAAGGTGGTGAGGTTGCAGCAGCGACTAAGCATATATGGTGGCTAACCAACGCAAATAAGAGCGAGAAGAGAGCAAGCGGAACGGTCGTCAACTAGTAATGATCAAGAAGTGATCCTGAACTCCTACTTACGCCAGACATAACCCAGAAACCGTGTTCTCCTCTCGATCAACCCCGAAAAGAGACACTCACGGTTACGCACACGGTTGGTGTATTTTAGAAGAGTTTACTTCAAATTTACTACAACCGGATATTAACAAATTCCCATCTGCCACATAACCGCTGGCACGGCTCTCGAAAGTTTATACCCTGCAGGGGTGTCCCAACTTAGCCCATGATAAGCTCTCGCGATCAACGAAGGATATTCCTTCTCCCCGGGAAGACCCGATCAGTCTCGGAATCCCGGCTACAAGACATTTCGACAGTAATAAAACAAGACCAGCAAAGGCGCCCGATGCGCCGATAATCCCGATAGGAGCTGCACATATCTCGTTCTCAGGGCAACACCGGATGAGACATCCTACGAGTAAAACCAGACCTCGAGTTTCCCCGAGGGGGCCCCGCAGTCTACTCGGTTCGGGCCAACACTTAGACAAGCATTGGCCCGGGGGGGCTAAATAAAGATGACCCTTGGGTTAATTACTCCCAAGGGAAAAGTAGGTGGTGGTGAGGCAAATGGTAAAACCAAGGTTGGGCCTTGCTGGAGGAGTCTTATTCAAAGCGAGCTATCAAGGGGGTCCCATAAATCACCCAACCGCGTTAGGGACGCAAAATCCGGGAACATAATACCGATATGACGGAAACTAGGGCGGAAAGAGTGGAACAAAACACCAGGCATAAGGCCGAGCCTTCCACCCTTTACCAAATATATAGATGCATTAATAATATAAGAGATATTGTGATATCCCAACATAAACATAATCCAACATGGAGCAATCTTCATCTTCACCTGCAACTAGCAACGCTATAAGAGGGGCTGAGCAAAAGCGGTAACATAGCCAAACAACGGTTGCTAGGAAGGGTGACAATGGTTAGAGGTTCATGGCAATTTGGGAGGCTTGAGCAGCAAGTGATAGGTAGCGCAACATAGCGAAAGAACGAAGCATTTAGCATAGCAATGATAGTAATGAGATCCAGGGTAGCGGTCATCTTGCCTGAAATCCCGCATGGAAGAAGAACGATTCCATGAAGAAGATTAAGCCACGAAGACGAACCAAGCGTAGACGAACGAATCCTCACGATCGCAACGAAACGGGAACTAACGAGAAGAAGCACACAACATAGTAAACACACCACACATAGACAAGACATGATGCACAACAAGAATGATGCATGACAAAGCTAGATGAGGCTACTCATGGCAAGAGATGATGCATACAAGAGCAACACATCAAAGCAAGTTTAAATGAGGCCGGAAGCAACATATAGCAATACCGGTAAGTCCTCATATGCAAATTTCGAAATTGGTCCAGATCTGAATAAACCTTATGTTAAAGTTGTTAAACAGCAAGTTAAGATGCACCACGATGATCTACACGAAATTCTAGTCAAGTTACATATAAAGTTCATTTAATTCGGAGCTACGGCCTAGAATATATGAGCAAAACAAGTTAAACATGGCATTGATGCAAAATGCATCCAAACATAAAGCAAACACCTCAAAAAAAGTATGCAACATGATAATATGAAACTACATACAATTCTAAGCAAGTTTCATAAAGAGCACACTCAAAACGGAGCAACGGTTCAAGACATACACCCTATACAAGTCATGACAACAATCTGTCCAAAACAGCAACTAGGCATATTGCAAGCACCAAAACAACATGCTACAGCATCTCAACATGAAAACACAAGACATGGGCATGATTTACAAGTAAAGCATAACAAAACATGAACACTGAGCTATCTCCAGAAATCACTAGAACATGCTCGAAAGAACATGGCAAGATTGCAAATAATAACAGTTTCAGACTTATCAGGAAATAACATCATGTTGCAATGTTTAGAGCTATCAAACAACATGTTACAGAAACTTATCACGGCAAACAAAGGCATGGCATGAACCTATTAAATGCATAGATCAAAAGTCTTTTACTGACCATAAGCCAAAAGGGCACAGAAAATATGATGGCACCCATGTAAACATGGCAAAAGATATGACAGGTTCATACATGGCAGGAACAACAATAAGTAGGCATGTTGGTGAGCTTGAACCACTCACCACAGAGCAATACATGGCATGGCAAGGCAACTCACAGTAAGAAGACATGTTTATGAAGCTAAGCATGGCAAGAGCAAGTTCTGCATGGATCACTAACAACAATCATGGCAACATTAAACTTAATGTTAACAGGCTGACAGCAACATTATTTAGCAATCTTGAGGGCAAGATAACAACAAGTTATAGCAGATTATAATTGCAATAAAGGGCATGGATGGATAGAGCAAGATATGTATAACAAAACATCCTTAGTGAACATCTCCGGATTATGCATAGAATGACTTGTAGCAGTAGGTTTACATGGGATCGCAAAATAACAGATTCGGCCTAGCAAAACAGCAACAGCAAGTACCCTACTTAATCAGCTCGATGCACTCACTACAAGACCCACAAAAATACATGGATAGCACCCCTGTAAAGATGGCATGACATAGAACAGAACACATGTAGACATCAAGCTCATAGGATGCACACATCAAATGCAACAAAAATGACAAATCTTCAACTTATAACAGTTTCAGCAGGTTAACATCATATAGCACTCTTTCAACGATGATTCAGGCATTAAGATGAGCTCAAAGGAACATGATGCAATGGAACGAAATGAAGTACTCGTCGAGGCGAACAATTTGACATATCACACGCACGAAACGGAGCAGTATGCATGGAGTTATGGCATGTTGAAGTAGGCACCAGAATATGAAAATTACAGGGACTTAGCAGATTTTCTCACCCCGGAAAAAATGGACGGAGGGGTTCCGGGACGAGGAGATCCGGGATCGGGGCGCCGTTTGGTTCGGGGAGTGGTGGATCTCATCCCACTCCCCAGATCCGGCGACGACGCGACGGCTCCGGCGAGCTGTGGCTCCGGCGGGCGCGAGGAGGACGGCGAGGGCGGCGAGGCGCGCCGGGCGAGGCGCTGGTCGCGGGCGCGCGGCCGGCGAGGAGGCGGGCGAGACGGCGGCGGGCATGCCGCGGAGGCAGCAGAGGGCTGTGACGGAGATGGCCGGCAGGGGCGGCGAGCGGCGCGGGCGACGGCGAGGCGGAGCTTGGGCGGCGGCGGCGGAGGCGCTGCTGCTGGGGCGGCAGCCATGGAGCCGGGCATGGGGGGGCGGGCGGGCTCGGCGGGCCGCTGGAGGCGCGGTGGCAGGGCACGTGGCGAGCGCGTTGGCGGGCGGCGGCGACGACTTTGTCCGGCTCGGGCCGGACGTGTCCGGTGGCGGGGAGAGGAGCGGGGCTAGGGTTAGGGTAGGATTAGACCGTGAATTTCGGGGGGAGGCACATATTTATACTTAGAGGGAGCTAGGAGAGTCCAAATGAGGTGCGGTTTTCGCCCACACGATCGTGATCGAACGACCGACAGCATGGAGGGGGCTAGGATGGGTTTTGGGCCAGTTTGAAAGGGGTGTTGGGCTGCACACAAAAGAGGGCTTTACGGTTACCCGGTTAACCGTTGGAGTATCAAACGACCTCCAAATGGCACGAAACTTGACAGGCGGTCTACCGGTGCTATACCAAGGCCGCTTGACAAACCTCGGTCCATTCCGAGAATGTTTAACACCCGCTCATGAAAAGAGGCAAAAGGGGGCGCCGGGGGACATAGGAGTGCCGGATTGCAAAACGGACAACGGGGAAAATACTCGGATGCATGAGACGAACACGTATGCCAATGCGATGCACATGATGACAAGGTATGAAATGCATATGGTGACATGGCAAAGTACAACACGCAAGCACATGACATGGCAAAGGCGGCGAATAACTGACGGACACCTGGCGCATCGAATCCGGGGCGTTACAACTCTCCTCCACTAACAAGAGATCTCGTCCCGAGATCTTAGGACCGAGACGGAAGGGAAAAGGGATGAGGTGAAACAAGAACTCAAGAGAAGAAACAAAGAATCGAGAGTACTCGAGAAGAAGAGAGGAACGATGAGAATGACGAGAATCGAAAGCTCACGGAATCGGATAGACTATGAAACCACTCCAGTTAGAATGAGATAAGAAACGAATAAGACTGAAAGGATTTAGGCAGCACTCTGACTGAACATGGAAAGAATAGAACATGAACTTGAGAAAATGGAGTGATACTTGACGAGAGGAACATCACAATGCCTCCGGAAGACTTGAAAGAGTTGAAAGAAAAGAACGGGGAAGAAGGCAACATCTTCTACCCCGAATGAAATAGAAAGCAACCTTAGAAGAAAGGATTGAACGGAATTGTGGAGAAAATCAACAATGAAAAGCATAAGCTTGTCGTGGACTTATGGATAACATCCCAAAAATTATGAGGTGATAACCGACCACAATCGGAAAAGATTGAATAACTGAGAAAAACGAGGAAATGCCAAACTCCACTTCAAAAGAACACAGAGAATTAATTGCAGTTCAATACTCAAGAAGAAGGATACTTGAGCTCCTTCGATAAGAATCTTGATGCACCCTTGAAGAATGAATTGAATCATGACGAACCACCATGAAGAACTCCGATGACAAAAGGATGATGAGATAGAATGAAGGAAGAAAGAATAAGATTAAAGCTTTGCAGTGATCCCGATGGAGCTTCGTGACGAGACCCGCGAGAAGACTCGGAACTCCGGAAAGGAAAAGGTGAACAACTTAGAGCCGAGAAATTATTCAACATGAACAATCTCCGAAGAAAAGAGTTGTCACATCCCTAGAATTGCTTGACACTAGTTGCATTAAGGCATTCATGTCATCATGTTAATTTCCATGAAAATTGAAATGGGGATTTGTGAAACCCTCAGAATCACTTTTGGAAATGACCTAAATAAAAATTGCTCCAAAAGGGTCCAAGAAAATGCTCATGTGGCCCTCTGAAAATATTGGGCAGAGATAACAACCTAACCAACATTTTCAGGATCTCATAAGTATTTATTTTGGGCATTTGGAATTAATGCAGTAAATATTTGCCTTGGATATATATTATTATATACATAAAATGTTGTCCAAAAATTATGCCTTTTGTTGAGGAGCTCTGGAATATTATAGTTAGCTCCTGCAAAAATTGGCATAATTAATTAAATTGGTTTAGTATTTTAAATAAACCAAAACAAATGTCAGAAAAATAGAAAAGGAAATAAATAGAAAGAACAGAGGCTCACCAGGCGCACTGCTCACCTGCAGCCCACCTGCCCAGCCCTCCTCATTGGACGGCCCAGCCCACCGGCCGGAGCGGTCGCTCTAACCTCTGCCAAGAGGGCGAGGCGTGTCGACGCGCAAGCACCGCCCGCGCCAAGGCCACCTCCACCCTGCCTGCCTGGCCTCCCGACCTCCTTGCGCCGCCACGCAGCCACCCCGCACCTTTCTCGCTCTCTCTCGTCCCTCCCTTCCCTCGAGCTCTCTCTCTTCTCCGAACGCCACCGAGAACGCCGCGCTGCCGCCCGTGGCCACCGCCCTCCTCGCCTCGCCGACATGTCCATGGCCTCCGCCTAGCCCTCTCCTTCCTCCTCACCAAGCCCCCGACGCCGAGCACCCCGAGGCGCCGCCCCACCATTTCTCGGACCCGCTGTCGCCGCCGCCAAATTAGCCGGCTCGGTGCCGCCCGAGCTCACCGACGGCCTCCTCGCAACCACGGTGAGCTCCCGAGTCGATCCCCCCTCTTCTCCGGCTCATTCTCCCCTCTAGCTACCACTTCCCCGTGATCGAACTCGCCGCCGCCATCAAGACGCCGCCGGCGTGGCCACAGCCACGATGGCTCGGTTCCGAGCACGCAATCGTCTTCACCGCACCGTGAGGGAGCCCGTAGCACCCACCCTTTCGCCTGCGGTGCCCCTAAGCGCCAACCCCGAAGCGTGCCGAGCTCCGGCCGCCCAGCAGCTCGTCGCCGCGCCGATCCCGCCGCCCGAGCTCCAACTACCCCACCAAGAACTTCAGCGCGCTCCCAGGCTCTCTGAGGTACCTCCCGCTTTTTGGTGGCGGAATAGCCATCTGCACTTGCGCCGCTGCCGGGTTCGGCCGGCGGCTAAACGCCGCGCCACGACCCATCGACCTTTTGACCGGGGTTTGACCACCCGGTCATCGACATGCGGAGCCCGCCTGCTAACTAAGTCGAGTTAAGCGTTAATTAGTTTAGGTTAATTAGTTAGACGCTGACCAAAGGGTCCCAGCGTCGAGTTTGACCTGGACAGCGCCCGTTGACCGCTGACGTCACATCGACGTCAGTCGACGCAATATATATTTTCTAGATTTAATTTAATTCAGTAAATTTCAGAAAATGTCCTAAACTTCTAAAATCATATAAATTCAACCGTAACTCGGATGGAAATAATTTATATATGAAAAATGATCAGAAAAATATGAAGAATCTGTTTATGCCATGATCATGCATGTTTGAACAAGTTAACATCACTGAACATGATGAATCATGATTAGGGTAACTTAGGAAATAGCATTTTGAGTTGGAGTTCAACCTTGTTTGAATTCCACCTCAACTAACTTGGATTATTATTGCATTAGGTGAATTCAGTACCTTAATATGACATATCATTCATGTGAATGTGCATTGCATTGATTGTGTTCTCTCTTATTGCCGGTAATTGTCCCCTCCCGGTAGACGATGTACCGACGATGATTATTCGATGACACCGATGAAGAACTATTATCTTCAGAAGTGCCAGGCAAGCAAAACCCCCTTGTTCATTCCGATATAATCCCACTCTCTCGCTCCTGCTCTATTTTATTGCATTAGGACAACAACGACTCATGTGTTACTTGCTGCGGTAGCTGAACCCCTTGATCCTTTGCATGACCTGTCATTCCACAGTAATTAGATGAAACCCACTAGCATGAGTAGGAGTTGTTTGAGCCCATGTTGTGCCTACTCATTTATGCTTGTTTGTCATGCCTGCTATGCTTAGAGTTGAGTCGGGTCTGATTCATCGGGAATGAATTGGAATTGTTATGAACATGTCCTATTGTGTGTGAGCTAAGTGTGGGAACACGATTTGGTAAAGGTAGCGGTGAGAGGCCATGTAGGAGTACATGGTGGGTTGTCTCATTGCAGCCGCCCTCGTGAACTGAGTTCTGTGTTTGTGATCCATGAACAGTTACTACCACACATTGGGTTCCGTAACTCGACCCTCTCGACTTATTAATCAACTTGATCTCTGTCCAGAGTTGCAACTAGTTTCTGTGTTTGTAGGTAGTGTTAGTAGTCTACCAAGTGGCACCCGTGCATGTGGGCTTGGGACAGACTAGGCACAGGTACGGTGTACCAAGTGGCACCCGGTTGGTGGGCTTGGGAACCCTGCTCACATCGCTTTGGGGCCGTGGCGCTACACCCGGCGGATCTCCTTGCGGATGGAACCCGAATAGGCGATAAACCCGGACGAGAGACTTGTGTGGTTAGTCGGTCGTGGCCGACTCCTCGCCGGCTTCCGCTTGAAGGTTGCCGAGGTACATGACGTGTCTGAGTATGTAAGTGGCGAGAGCGTGTGAAGAAGTACACCCTGCAGGGTTATCATTATCTATTCAATAGCCGGATTCCTCGGATATGGAAACTTGGACCCCTTGCATAGTTCATAGACAAGTGAAAGTGGATACTCTAAAATACGCAAGATAAGCGTGAGTGCTATGGATGGCGCTTCTCGTAGGTAGACGGGAGCGGATCCATAGTGGTGTATTGATATGGTGAATATGTGGACTCGTAAAGCGCCACCTCAAAAGAGTTACTTGCAATGTAGTTCAGGATAGCCACCGAGTCAAAGCTGGCTTGCTGCAGTCAAACTCCACCACCCCCTTTTGATAATGATGCATATGTAGTTAGTTCTGATGTAAGTCTTGCTGAGTACAATTGTACTCACGCTTGCTTATTTTATGTTTTGCGAGAGACGCGGTCTCGTTAGTAGTTCCGCTTGGACTTCGACGCTTAGCTTGTTACCTCAGCTACGATCTTGTGCCTTGGCAGGATCTCGGTAGATAGTCGCTTCTCAGCCTTCTTCATTTATAGTTGTCTGTACTCGAGACATGATTAGCTTCCGCTTGTGCTTTGACTTGTATGCTCGAGTGTTGGGTCATGAGACCCTGTTTGTAATATCTCGCTCTTGAGCCTAATGTATTATATCTGAGTCGAGAGTTATGTTGTGATGCCACGTCGATTTACACATATTGAGCATATTGTGTGTATGTTTGAAATGCTTGGTATGTGTGGGATCCGACAAACTAGTTGTTTATCCTTGGCAGCCTCTCATATGGGGAAATGTAGTCTCGTGCCTCCGAGCGATAGTAGTCCGCTACTGCCGGTTCACCGAGTCCTCGCTAGCCCAAAGACTACTGCTTGGACACTTGACTGGCGGCATGTGTTTCACTTCGCCTTATGTCATCCTTCGGGAAATGTCACGCGGTGTTATTCGAGTCCTGCCTAGCTGCTACAGCCGGGTTACCGGAGTCCTGTTAGCCCAAAGGCTACAGCCCGAATACATACGTTGATGACCGACATGCTCGATGTGATTCATGTATGCCTGTCCCCATGGGTTAGCGCCGCTTTGGGTTCACGACTAGCCATGTCGGCCCGGGTTCTTTGTCATATGGATGCTAGCGACACTATCATATACGTGAGCCAAAAGACGCAAACGGTCCCGGCCATGGTAAGGCGACACCCGTGGGAATACCGTGCGTGAGGCCGCAAAGTGATATGATGTGTTACATGCTAGATCGGTGTGACTTAGGATCGGGGTCCTGACAAGAATTAAACAACTTGATGAAAGAAGAATAAGAATTACGTTATGCTTATCCTCCACCAATTAAATTGATGAGAAGCAATGGATTGCATACAACTTATTCTCGTTGGAAAGGATTACGGGGAGAGGATATGGCATCAAATTTGGGAAGGTCTTCATGATCCACCGGTAGGGTTGAAAAGAACAAATGAATTTATGTGATGAGAACGGAAAAGGAATCTTCCACGAACCACCGTGAAAATGAAAACGAACGAAGAAAAGAGAATGAAACGCCGGTAAGAATTAGAACAAGCACGAAGATATTTGAGGGAATTTAGCGACAAGAGAACGAAGAGATCGTGCACTGATTGAAGAATACTTTTACGAAGCACCGGGATAAATAGAGAAAGATAACTGGAATGATGGCCTCCGGTGAAAAGAAATGAAAAAAAAAACAACTCCTGACATACTCCGAATGGGTAAGAAAAGGAATATCTGACAAATGGAATAATTCGAGAGGATAACAAGAAGCTGGAACCACGAGTCTTCTAGAGAAGGAGCAAGATTTAGAGGAAAAACTCTTCTTTGGTCTTCAAATGATGATGAGAAACACCACCAAAATTACTGAGGTACTCCGGGAGAATGAAAAGCGAAGGGGTTGAGCCAACAATGAAAAGAATTTGAAAGAGATCTTGGAGAAGGCATGTGACTGATGGAATCCACTCTTACGTCCCACTTCAAAAAAACTTGAGAATACCTCCGGGAAAATCAGAAGAGTCAGGTAAGATCCTGGGAAAAGACCTGTGGGTTAGGGCCCACTGAAAAGAAAACACCATTGGAAAGGATTGTTGAAGAGATAGGTGATGCACCGGAACAATTGAAATATAAGAATGAGGTGACAACCTCGAAATAATAGAATGCGAACTTGAATCTTCTGAGATGTCTTCAACACTCCGGGATAAAAGAATGGCGAGAGGAGGAACGAGCAAGGGGAAAACACTTGATCCGAGGAAAAGAATATAATCACTACCAAAATTACAATTGAATCCACCGGATAGGAAAAAGGGGTGATGAATGACGAACGAGACGAGAATTCGGTTGAAATAATTAAGGGAAGACTGAAGAGGCTCCGGGAAGAAAAGGGTGGGAGGGCGGGAAAAGAAAGGCAACTTGGAAGGGGAAACCGACGAACAATTTGAAGAGAAAACACCGGTTGAAATGATTGAGGAGAGAGAGCAAAAACTTCACACGAGTAGGATGGATACTCGATTACGGACTCCGGTTCCAAGGTGAAAAAGGGTGGGCGGGTGGGAATAAACAACTGAGGATTGAACTTGGCGAAGAAGAAGAGGCTCGAGTCAACTTGACGGGTAATGCACCGGATGCAAAGAGCTGAGGAACAACGATCGGAAAACCAACTGCGTGATCCTAAAGAAAAAATTTGAAGGGGAAGAGGAGTAATTCAAGACACCTACGTCAAGATTCCTCACCAGAGCGACGAAGGGGCTGAGGAGTAAAAAGAATCCTACTCTCCAATATATATAATCCTAAGACTCAAAATAGTTTTATTCTAGACTCCACAACGGCCAAACTACATGATCAATCAAGGGGGCTCCTAGGGTCGGTCGAGGCTCTGATACCAACTTGTCACGCCCAATATGCGACCCTATCCAAAAGGAACTCAAAGGTCCCACCAAGGATAGACCCGCATATTGAAACACTTTTGCAAGGTGGATATCATTACATCAACATTACATAAAACATAGGGATACAACCAAGACATACAATGTCACATGAATACAACAATACAACATACAAGATCAACATCCGACTATGGATGAATCATAAACAGAAACTCAAACAATATCCACCCTGCTAGCCCAGGCTGCCGACCTGGAACCTATCCCCTGATCGAAGAAGAAGCAGAAGAAGAACTCCAAAGTAAGCAAACATCGCTCTCGCGTCATGATCATCGCATAACCTGTACCTACAACTGATGTTGTAGTAATCTGTGAGCCACGAGGACTCAGCAATCCCATTACCATGGGTATCAAGACTAGCAAAGCTTAATGGGAAAGGAAGGGGTAAGGTGGTGAGGTTGCAGCAGCGACTAAGCATATATGGTGGCTAACCAACGCAAATAAGAGCGAGAAGAGAGCAAGCGGAACGGTCGTCAACTAGTAATGATCAAGAAGTGATCCTGAACTCCTACTTACGCCAGACATAACCCAGAAACCGTGTTCTCCTCTCGATCAACCCCGAAAAGAGACACTCACGATTACGCATTACGGTTGGTGTATTTTAGAAGAGTTTACTTCAAATTTACTACAACCGGATATTAACAAATTCCATCTGCCACATAACCGCGGCACGACTCTCGAAAGTTTATACCTGCAGGGTGTCCCAACTTAGCCCATGATAAGCTCTCGCGATCAACGAAGGATATTCCTTCTCCCGGAAGACCCGATCAGTCTCGAATCCGGCTACAAGACATTTCGACAAGAATAAAACAAGACCAGCAAAGGCGCCTGATGCCGACAATCCCGATAGGAGCTGCACATATCTCGCTCGAGGCAACACCGGATGATACATCCTCTGAGTAAAACCAGACCTCGAGTTTCCCGAGGGGCCCCGAGTTACTCGGTTCGGGCCAACACTTAGACAAGCATTGGCCCGGGGCTAATAAAGATGACCCTTGGGTTAATTACTCCCAAGGGAAAAGTAGGTGGTGGTGAGGCAAATGGTAAAACCAAGGTTGGGCCTTCTTTGGAGGAGTCTTATTCAAAGCGAGCTGTCAAGGGGTCCCATAAATCACCCAACAGTGTTAGGGACGCAAAATCCGGGAACATAATACCGATATGACGGAAACTAGGGCGGCAAGAGTGGAACAAAACACCAGGCATAAGGCCGAGCCTTCCACCCTTTACCAAATATATAGATGCATTAATAATATAAGAGATATTGTGATATCCCAACATAAACATAATCCAACATGGAGAAATCTTCATCTTCACCTGCAACTAGCAACGCTATAAGAGGGGCTGAGCAAAAGCGGTAACATACCCAAACAACGGTTTCTAGGAAGGGTGACAATGGTTAGAGGTTCATGGCAATTTGGGAGGCTTGAGCAGCAAGTGATAGGTAGCGCAGCATAGCGAAAGAACGAAGCATCTAGCACAGCAATGATAGTAATGAGATCCAGGGTAGCGGTCATCTTGCCTGAAATCCCGCACGGAAGAAGAATGATTCCATGAAGAAGATGAAGCCACGAAGACGAACCAAGCGTAGACGAACGAATCCTCACGATCGCAACGAAACGGAAACTATCGAGAAGAAGCACACAACATAGCAAACACACCACACATAGACAAGACATGATGCACAACAAGCATGATGCATGACAAAGCTAGATGAGGCTACTCATGGCAAGAGATGATGCATACAAGAGCAACACATCAAAGCAAGTTTAAATGAGGCTGGAAGCAACATATAGAAATACCGGTAAGTCCTCATATGCAAATTTCGAAATTGGTCCAGATCTGAATAAACCTTATGTTCAAGTTGTTAAACAGCAAGTTAAGATGCACCACGATGATCTACACGAAATTCTAGTCAAGTTACATATAAAGTTCATTTAATTCGGAGCTACGACCTAGAATATAAGAGCAAAAAAAGTTAAACATGGCAGTGATGCAAAATGCATCCAAACATCAAGCAAACACCTCAAAACAAGGATGCAACATGATAATATTAAACTACATGCAATTCTAAGCAAGTTTCATATAGAGCACACTCAAAACGGAGCAACGGTTCAACACATACACCCTATACAAGTCATGACAACAATCTGTCCAAAACAGCAACTAGGCATATTGCAAGCACCAAAACAACATGCTACAGCATCTCAACATGAAAACACAAGACATGGGCATGATGTACAGGTAAAGCATAACAAAACATGAACACTGAGCTATCTCCAGAAATCACTAGAACATGCTCGAAAGGACATGGCAAGATAGCAAATAATAACAGTTTCAGACTTATCAGGAAATAACATCAGGTTGCAATGTTTAGAGCTATCAAACAACATGTTACAGGAACTTATCGCGGCAAAAAAAGGCATGGCATGAACCTACCAAATGCATAGATCAAAAGTCCTTTACTGACCATAGGCCAAAAGGGCACAGAAAATATGATGGCACCCATGTAAACATGGCAAAAGATATGACAGGTTCATACATGGCAGGAACAACAATAAGTAGGCATGTTGGTGAGCCTGAACCACTCACCACAGAGCAATACATGGCATGGCAAGGCAACTCACAGTAATAAGACATGTTTATGAAGCTAAGCATGGCAAGAGCAAGTTTTGCATGGATCACTAACAACAATCATGGCAACATTGAACTTAATGTTAACAGGCTGACAACAACATTATTTAGCAATCTTGAGGGCAAGATAACAACAAGTTACAGCAGATTATAATTGCAACAAAGGGCATGGATGGATAGAGAAAGACATGTATAACAAAACATCCTTAGTGAACATCTCCGGATTATGCATAGAATGACTTGTAGCAGCAGGTTTGCATGGCATCGCAAAATAACAGATTCAGCCTAGCAAAACAGCAACAGCAAGTACCCTACTTAACAAGCTCGATGCACTCACTACAAGACCCAAAAAAATACATGGATAGCACCCTGGTAAAGATGGCATGACATAGCACAAAACACATGTAGACATCAAGCTCATTGGATGCACACATCAAATGCAACAAAAATGACAAATCATCAAGTTATAACAGTTTCAGCAGGTTAACATCATATAGCACTCTTTCAACAATGATTCAGGCATTAAGATGAGCTCAAATGAACATGATGCAATGGAACGAAATGAAGTACTCGTCGATTCGAACAACTTGACATATTACACGCACGAAACGGAGCAGTATGCATAGAGTTATGGCATGTTGAAATAGGCACCAGAATATGAAAACTACAGGGACTTAGCAGATTTTCTCACCCTGGGAAAAATGGACGGAGGGGTTCCGGGACGAGGAGATCCGGGATCGGGGCGCCGTTTGGTTCGGGGAGTGGTGGATCTCATCCCACTCCCCAGATCCGGCGACGACGCGACGGCTCCGGCGAGCTGTGGCTCCGGCCGGCGCGGAGGAGGACGGCGAGGGGCGGCGAGGCGCGGCCGGGCGAGGCGCTGGGCGCGCGGCGCGCGCCGGCATAGGGAGGCGGCGAGACGGCGGCGGGGCATGCCGCGAAGGCGGCAGAGGGCGGCGACGGAGACGGTCGGCAGGGGGGCGGCGAAGCGGCGCGGCGACGGCGAGGCGGAGCTGGGCGGCGGCGGGCGCTGCGCTGCAGCCTTGCGGGGCGGCGGCAGGAGCTCTGGCTGAGGGCCGGGCGGCGGGTTGGCGGGCAGCTGGAGGCGCGTGGTGGCTGGCCACGTGGCGCCAGCGCGTTGGCCGGGCGGCGGCGGTGACTTTGTCCGCTCGGGCCGGACGTGTCCGGTGGCGGGGAAAGGAGCGGGGCTAGGGTTAGGGTAGGATTAGACCGCGAATTTCGGGGGGAGGCACATATTTATAGGTAGAGGGAGCTAGGAGAGTCCAAATGAGGTGCGGTTTTCGCCCACACGATCGTGATCGAACGACCGAGAGCATGGAGGGGGCTAGGATGTGTTTTGGGCCAGTTTGAAAGGGGTGTTGGGCTGCATACAAAAGAGGGCTTTACGGTTACTCGGTTAACCGTTGGAGTATCAAACGACCTCCAAATGGCACGAAACTTGACAGGCGGTCTACCGGTGCTATACCAAGGCCGCTTGACAAACCTCGGTCCATTCCGAGAATGTTTAACACCCGCTCATGAAAAGAGGCAAAAGCGGGCGCCGGGGGACATAGGAGTGCCGGATTGCAAAACGGACAACGGGGAAAATACTCGGATGTATGAGACGAACACGTATGCCAATGCGATGCACATGATGACAAGGTATGAAATGCATATGATGACATGGCAAAGTGCAACACGCAAGCACATGACATGGCAAAGACGGCGAATAACTGACGGACACCTGGCGCATCGAATCCGGGGTGTTACACCTGTGAGGCTGGAAGTATTCCGGGGTAATCGGCCGTAATGGCAACCAAGGCATTATCGATTCTCAGTTGGTGAAATACCCCATCAATCAGCTCAACCAGTATGTCCGGATCCTCTTGGGAGGCCGGATCGAGGAGCCGTTCAAGATCCTCGGGTTGTGGAGGCGGGTTGTTTATGTCTTTTACGGCTTGGCGCAGTTCCTGCGTCAAAATCACAAAATGAGATACCTAACCATGGGAATACGGATCAGATGTGCAAAAAAGAAATGTCCGCTTACCCAGCTTCGAGGATTGTTCATAGAAAATCCGTTCAATGGACTGATGCGGAGAAAATCCTCCTCTTCTCCCTTGTACAGCGCGGACAAGATCTTCACCAGATCGGTGACCGATCCTAGCCCCTTACGGCCATGACGGGTGGCATCGTCCTCCCAGTTGAAATCCCACATGGGGTGGCCCCTATACTGGAGCGGCTGCACCCCTCGCATAATACATGTGGCCATGACACCGATCATGGTCAGTACGGAATGAGCTAACAATCTTATTCGCTCATCGTAAAGGACATCCTGCCATCTTCCTCCGGGGCTTCGGGCGCCAACTTAGGCGCTTTCTTCAAAGGAGCATTGCTGAACTCCGGAGACCGATCCGAACAGGATCCGCAGCGGACGCCTTCTATATAAAACCATTCTGAAGGCCAGTCTTCGGACGCCTTCTTCGGGGTTCTGGATAGATATCCGGACCCGGCGATGCGCCACAGCTCGGCTCCGCCCACTTGATATATTGACCCCTCATGAGAACGGGTACAAGGCAGAATAATCTCTTCCACAGCGCAAAATGAGCCTCGACGCCCAAGAACAGTTCGCAAAGGGCCACAAAGCCCGCGATGTGCAAAATGGAGGTAGGCGTAAGGTGGTGCAACTGGAGGCCGTAGAACTCCAAGAGCCCCCGAAGAAACGGATGAATTGGATATCCGAGTCCTCTTACTAGATAAGAGACAAATCATACCCGCTCTCCTTTGGAGGGATCGGGGACACTCTCCGCTTGCTTTCCGCCCTTATAGGTGGCGAGTCCGCTCGAACCGTAACGATGAAGGCCGGGGAAGAAATCCTTGGTTTGGAGTGTCACTAGCTCGCTATGCGGGACGAGCATCTCTTCCAATTTCTAGGCTGAGGGCTGGGAGCGCGAGAGGAGGAGCCGCGTCGACTGTCCATGATGGAATGGATTTTTGTCAGAGGCGCTTCGATGAAAGCTCGGGGAGGGTGGATGGTGTGACTCGGATCTAGATCCTCGTCCCTTTTATAGACGGCTCATTTGCGCAGCTAGGGGGATAAGTGTAAAAATACCCTGGCTTTTCGCATTCATTCAACACGTGGAAGATGGCCATTATTGGGCGTGGAAGCCAAGGAGCGCAGCATTTATCAGAAGCCGGACACTATTCGACAAGTATATGGAATTTGGAGAAGAACCCGCCGCAATGTCAAGACAATCTGGCGCTACGGACTCATCGCCATTGAAGCCTGGTTCGGGGCTCTTGAGGGAGTCCAGGATTAGGGGGTGTCCGGATAGCCGAACTATCACCGTTGGCCGGACTCCTGGACTATGAAGATACAAGATTGAAGACTTCGTCCCGTGTCCGGATGGGAATTTCCTTGGCGTGGAGGGCAAGCTTGGCAATACGGATATGTAGATCTCCTACCATTGTAACCGACTCTGTGTAACCCTAACCCTATCCGGTGTCTATATAAACTGGAGGGTTTTAGTCCGTAGGACGAACAACAACCATACCATAGGCTAGCTTCTAGGGTTTAGCCTCTCTGATCTCGTGGTAGATCCACTCTTGTACTACCCATATTATCAATATTAATCAAGCAGGAGTAGGGTTTTACCTCCATCGAGAGGGCCCGAACCTGGGTAAAAACATCGTGTCCCTTGTCTCCTGTTACCATCCGCCTAGACGCACAGTTCGGGACCCCCGACCTGAGATCCGCCGGTTTTGACACCGACACCTACCTTTGTAACTACCCTGTCACGGAGGAGCGTTTGGTCGGCCCAAAGCAAGTCTGTCACCATCCCGAGTACATGTGCCAGCTCAGGTCTTAGGACACAGAACGTATGTTTTACTAGAGACTCACAGATGACATATTGCTGCGTCTCATAGTTGGGTCTGTCCGACTCGGAACTTATCTTGACTCGGATCAGACTATGTCAAATCCGACAGACCTTTCCAAGTTCATATTATCCGGTTAGAATCCAATGCTCCATGGCTAGTGAGACCAAGGCATCAACCGTGTCATATGCTAGTCTAGTTGGCTGCGCGTCCACACAGCCCTTTCGACTAGGGACCTTTTAGGACAGTTATCATACAATGCATAGTCCCACAAACAAGTCACGTACTTGCTGATACACATCATTGATAATGTCCAAGGACTATCTTTATTCATAAACACATAGGAAATATCATCATACATGATTTCCTCTAGGGCATATCTCCAACAGTCTCCCACTTGCACTAGAGTCAATCAAATAGACATCGAATGCCCATAGCTCTAACGTGCCCCTCATGCTTGGGTTGTGGAAGCGGCTTAGTCAACGGATCTGCAACATTTGCATCAGGTGATATTTCCGATCTACGTGTCTAACCTTTTGGTGATTCCTCGGGTCCTTGGCTTGTGCGATGGCACCAGAATTATCACAATAAAGGTCCAACGGTTTTACCGAGGCTGGGAAAATACCAAGATCATCCAGAAAGTTCCAGATCCAAACAACTTCCTTCGTGGCTTCACAAGCCGCAATGTATTCGGCTTCTGTGGTAGAATCGGCCACCGTATCTTGCTTGGAACTCATCCAGTTCACTGCTCCTCCATTCATGACGTACACGAATCCGGACTGTGATCGACAATCATCTCTGTCGGTTTGGAAACTAGCATCGGCGTAACCCCTTACGACGAGCTCTTCCTCACCTCCATAAACTACGAACATCCCTTTAGTCCTTTTCAGGTACTTCAAAATAGTCTTTACCGCTGCCCAGTGACTCTCACCTGGGTTGGCTTGGTATCTGCTTGTTAGGCTTATTGCAAAAGCAACATCGGGCCGCGTACATATCATGGCATACATGATGGATCCGATTGCAGAGGCATACGGAATCCTACTCATCCTGCTTCGCTCATCAGATGTCGAAAGACTCTGAGTCTCGCTTAGCCTTATACCATTTGAGAGTGACAATAACCCTTTCTTCGCCTCACTCATGTTGAACCGCTTCAACACTTTATATATGTACATGCTCTGGCTTAAGCCAAGCAGCCTTCTCGATCTATCTCTATAGATCTTAATGCCTAAAATGTACATTGCCTCACCAAGGTCCTTCATCTAAAACTTTCCATTCAATGACTCCTTGACCGAGTTCAGCATCGAAACATCATTTCCGATCAGTAGTATGTCATCCACATAAAAGATCAAAAAAACTATTGAGCTCCCACTTAATTTCTTGTATAAACAAGAGTCCTCTTCGCTTTTGATGAAGCCGAAACCAGTGACGATCTCATCAAAACGAATGTTCCAGCTCCGAGATGCTTGCCTCAACCCATAAATGGATCTCTTGAGCTTGCATACCTTACTAGTGCTAGTCGGATCGATAAAACCCTCGGGCTGTATCATATACACGTCCTCGGTTAAATTTCCATGAAGGAAAGCCGTCTTGACATCCATCTGCCATATCTCGTAATCGAAATATGCAGCTATAGCTAGTACGATCCTCATCGACTTCACTATCGCTACCGGCGAGTAAGTCTCATCGTAGTCAATTCCTTGAACTTGTCCATAACCCTTAGCGACAAGCCGAGCTTTGTGGATCTGAACATTTCCATCCACATTGGTTTTCTTCTTAAAGACCCATTTGTAACCAATGGCCGTTACGCCAGGCAGCGGATCAACCAAGTCCCAGACTTGATTCTCATCCATGGACTTTAACTCGGATCCCATGGCCTCCAGCCATGCCTCGAATCTGGCTCACCATCGCTCCGATACGTGGCGGCTCATCGCTTAGCAACAATACATCGCACTCTGCGGAATCTTTCCGACCTCCGTGGTTCCGTGCCGATTCCACTACGGGTTCCTCGACCGACTCTGATGATCTCATCATCACCGAGCCGCCCCCGAGTGGTCCTCGAATTTCTTTGAGTCGACTGCCCTCCCACCGCCTCCCGATCGAGTAACTCATTCTCAAGGAAAACCCTGCTCCGAGCAACAAACACTTTGTTCTCTTCCTGGTTCTAGAAGCTATATCCCAAGGTTTCTCGATATCCACGAATATGCATTTATCCGACTTAGGTGTAAGCTTGTCTGACATAAGTCGCTTGACAAATGCTTCACAGCCCCAAATCTTTAGAAAAGACAAACCGAGTCTTCTCGGTCCACATCTCATGTGGTGTCTTGTCTACGGATTTTGATGGTACCGTTATGTGAAAGCTGCAGTTTCTAGAGTGTATCCCCAGAATGACAAGGGTAAATCCGATTTGCTCATCATAGACCGGACCATGTCCAACAAGGTACGATTCCTCCGTTCCGACACGCTGTTTCTCTATGGCGTACCCGGAGGTGTGAGCTGAGGTACTATACCTCGGCTTTTCAGATGATCATCAAACTCCTGGCTCATGTATTCACCTCCACAATCAGATCGTAGAAGCTTTATAGTCTTGCCGAGCTGATTCTCAACCTCGTTATGAAACTCTTTGAACTTTTCAAAAGTTTCTGACTTGTGCCTCATCAAATAGATATATCCATATCTACTCAAGTCGTCAGTGAAAGTCAAGAAGTACTGATAGCCACCTCTGGCAGTTGTGCTCATTGGACCACAAACATCACTATGTATAAGTTCCAACAGCTCGGACGTCCTCTCGCAACTCTTTGCGAAAGGAGACTTAGTCATCTTGCGGAGCAAGCATGATTCACATGTCTCGAACGACCCAAAGTCAGACGAAGTTAGGAGCCCATCATCGTGGAGCTTCTTCATGCGTTTCAGACTAATGTGTCCAAACCGGTAATGCCAAAAGTATGTTAGATTTATCTCATTAGGCTTATGCCTCTTGACATTCACGTTATAGACCGGTTCCTGTTCCAGATTCAATATAAATAGCCCATCAACAATGGTGCATAGCCGTGGAACATACCATTCAAATAAAATGAACAACCATTGTCCTTTAAATTGAATTCATAACCCTGACTCGTCAAACATGAGGTAGAAATAATGTTCCGACTAAGTGCATGAATGTAATAACAATTATTCAATTCCAAAATAAATCCAGAAGGAAGCTGGAACTGCATCGTGCCGACCTCCAACGCAGCAACTCTTGCTTTGTTGCCGACCCGGATGTCAATCTCCCGTTGTGCCACACGCCTAGTTCTTACCAGCCCCTGCATCGAGTTGCAAATATGAACAACCGATCCGGTATCAAATACCCAAGAGCTCTTAGGTATGTCAGCAAGGTAAATGTTTATAACATATGCAACAAGTGTACCTTTGCCTGAAGCAGCATTCCCGGCCTTCTTGCCATGCTCTGCAAGCCACTTGCTACAATTCCTCTTCCAGTGACCAGTTTCCTTGCAACGGTAGAAAATGGTCTTCGAGTCCGGTCTAGACTTCGGCGCGGCGGCGGAGGTTACCATCTCCGTGCCCTTTGCCTTAGCCTTCTTCTTAGACCAACTCTTCTTGAACTTAGCCGATTTCTGCACCATCAACACTTGATGCGTGCCTTTCTTAATATCCTGCTCTGCCACTTTGAGCATCCCATGCAATTTAGTGAGCTTCTTATCCATGCCATGCATATGATAGTTCGAGATGAACGTCCCATAGCTAGGCGGAAGAGAACCCAGAACTGCATCAGTAGCCAGCTCATCCAAGAGCGGGAAGCCCAACCGATCCAAAGCTTGCACATATCGATCATCTTGATCACATGTGGGCTCAGTGAATCACCTTCCTTTAGCTTGCAATCCATCAAGGATCGCGAGACATTGAACCTTTCGGTCCTAGCATGTGTCTGAAACATGCTCTTGAGACTCTCGATCATATCGTAAGCCTCAACATTTTCAAAATGCTGTTGCAAATCGGGCTCCATACAAGCCAGCATAAGACTGCTAATCTAATTTGATTTATCAACGAGTTTCTGGTAGGCATTATTAGCCGTGGCACTAGCATTATCAGCAGGTTCCTCTGGAAGTGGATCCTTAGAACATGTTCCTTTTTATCATGCTTGAGAACAATTCTCAGATTTCTATACCTGGTGGTAAAGTTTGTTCCATTCAGTTTATCCTTTTCCAGAATTGATTTCAATGCAGAGTTGGGTTGAGCAGGTGGTGCCATTGATCTACAACAGAAAATATGCAATCACTAAGCAATGTGTATATGTAGATTAATTATAGCCTTAAATAGAAACACTCCCACTAAAGTTGGCATCCCTCCGCAAACTCTCAGTGATTCAGGATCCGACTAGCACATGCAACTAGTGAGCATTAGCATCACTGCTAGACAACATGCCTATCTGGTAAGCAACTCTTTGCTAATCGTATCTCTATACGACTCCTGTCGGTCGGGTAGGTATCTTATACCCCGGCTCCCAACCTTCTTTGCCACAAGGCCCAAAACCGTTTTGATAGCCTTGTCAAGTTAACCTGATGCAGTGGATGTCCGTGTCCGACACGAACCCTTCAATTCAAGGACACCTAGCAGCACCCCTATTTTATGAGCCCACTACTAGACGTACTTGACGTGCGAAGGTGAAACATCGGGGATGACAATTCGCTTGATATTAACGAGGGATCTTTCTACCATTCTAACATGCATAGAAACAAAGAAGCATAACAATCACAAATAAACACATATTGTGAAATAGTGTGGCTCCTTCATGGATGTTCTTCCAGGTCGGCTCCAACTCCGATGACCATCTAGGAACTCCATCTTGTTTGTCACGCCGGGACGCCAAGCCACCAACCTGATCTCTATTATCCAACTACTACAACTAGTAATGAATTTTACATAGAGTCACAAGTTGACACGCAGATCGTTATACAATATAATGACAACACTTTGGCTCTTGCCGGCTGACAAACATGACACGCATGCCATGTATAATTTACACACATGCATCACATACATATGAGCCATACTACTCACATCAAACCCTGCAAAATAATTTATGCATAGAATCGCATTCTACCGGTTTGAGTGATCGTGTACGAAATACAAGGCGCTACGCACACGGCGGTCCCATTGATCACATCTGAACTCTGATCATGCTGAATTCTCTAATCTGACCGATCTCATTGATCATCGCGAATCTGACTTGGATTTACGTTTCACTGTTAACCCCGATGGAGGATAACCGACCGGTAGGGGTAGATCGTGTCACGACCTCATCGATCCCGATTGACAGAAAACATAGCCTCATCGATCCCCAAGTGCAGTTGATCTCATCAACCGTGCACATAGCCAATCTCATAAACGATGACAGATCTCATCTGCCGCCTCCACATATCTAATATGCATACAATCTGAATCCAAATCCTATAGCAGAGGCTCTGATACCACTGTTGGGATCTACCGCAGGGTGGGTCGACTGCATATTAAAATTTTCCTACGCGTAGAATAACCAAGAACATGCTACGGGAGATGGATCACAGTTTGCTACCACTAGACGCGCAGTGCCGTGCAGCGGAAGAAGAGTTGGGGCAGCGCGTCCGCGTGGCTCGTCTCCTCCTCGTGCGATCTCCCTCGGACAGCCGGTCGTCTGATCCGACATACAAGTTCGCCGCAACGGCTCAAGTGTACCGCCTCTAACGGTATCCGCGCGTGCAGGAGGAACGTCATGCGGCGGACTGCTAGGTCCGATCACACAACCGGCGGCGAGTGGAGGTGTCTATTCGCAACACATGCAAACCCTAGTGACAACGCTGAACGATCAACCGCATGAGTGTGCCGCACCCCACTTTATATAGGCGTCCGTCGCGGGCTCAACACTTGGGCCTCGCACGGACCCTAAAAGCCCATAAGTCTACTCGGCCACAATCCGGATACAGCTCGGATCTCATCCGACCAGTGTCCCAGGATCGGACCTCGTAGGTTCCTTCCCTTAAGCACACGACCCCTTAGGTTCAAGCCGGCTTGGTCGCAGTTCGGATCACCTCCGAACTGCATGGTTGGCAGTGACCTCTTGCAAGGCATGCCAAACACCAAGCAGACTATGAAGCTGGTTAGCGAACCTGTACATTATACTTCCATTCCTTTTGCCACACGATATATGTTGTCGGGCTCAAGGCGAGTCTGTCATCCTTGTGCTATCCCGACCTCTTTCTCGTTCCAGTGATGCTGACCACAAACCGGATTATCTCATAATCCTTGTCGCATGGCCATGCTTATCCTGGTCGGATTACACGAGGGGCCCAGAGTATATCTCTCCTGGTCGGAGGGGCAATCCCATCTTGCTCGACCATGTCTCGCAAAGATGGGTCCGACAAGCCTGAAACCTACCTTTGTAACTACCCACCACGGAGTAGCGTTTGGTCGGCCTAAAGCAAGTCTGTCACCATCCCGAGTACATGTGCCAGCTCAGGTCTTAGGACATAGAACGTATGTTGTACTAGAGACTCACAGATGACATATCGCTGCGTCTCATAGTTGGGACTGTCCGACTCGGACCTTATCTTGACTCGGATCCGACTATGTCGAATTCGACATACCTTTCCAAGTTCATATTATCAGGTTAGCATCCAATGCTCCATGGCTAGTGAGACCAAGCCATCAACCGTGTCATATGCTAGTCTAGTTGGCTGCGCGTCCACACAGCCCTTTCGACTAGGGACCTTTTAGGACAGTTATCATACAATGCATAGTCCCACAAACAAGTCACGTACTTGCTGATACACATCATTGATAATGTCCAAGGACTATATTTATTCATAAAAACATAGGAATTATCATCATACATGATTGCCTCTAGGGCATATCTCCAACAGTCTCCCACTTGCACTAGAGTCAACCAAATAGACATCGAATGCCCATAGCTCTAACGTGCCCCTCATGCTTGGGTTGTGGAAGCGGCTTAGTCAACGGATCTGCAACATTTGCATCTGTGTGAATCTTGCATAACTCTACATCACCATTCTTTACGATCTTTCGTATCAGGTGATATTTCCGATCTATGTGTCTGACCTTTTGGTGATTCCTAGGGTCCTTGGCTTGTGCGATGGCACCAGAATTATCACAATAAGAAGGCCAAGGGGGCCAAAGGTGGCCCTTGCCACAAGGGCGCTTCGGACGTGACGTCCGAAGACAAGACTCACTCCTGTGCCGCCGAAGATGACGAGGAGGAGGAAAGCAACTCTCCCCCTCATGGGGGGAGGAAGAAGAGGGCGGCCTCCACAAATCTGGAGGCGGAGGCGCCCAAGAGGGGGAAGGGCTCCCTCACGGATAACTCTGCATGGGACGTCGACAACAGCCCATAGCGACCCCCCCCCCCCCGAAGCAAGCCCCTGGCCGCATCCTAAGTACTAAAAGAGCCCAGATGTATCCCTGTATCCGGCCTCTCCTCTTTATGGTATTAATATGGTTTAATCATGTTATTGTAGTCCGGCCCACAACAACTCCCAGCGATCCTCATCAGGAGGCTCGTTGGATTCGAAGGCAATGGCCAGTGAGTCACCACCGGCGACTTACTCTCCCACGGCCAAGGGCGACGCCGAGGTGCTGCCGCGAAGGACCTTCCCAGGCCAGGGAGAGTCTCAGGAGGCCACCAGGGTGGCACCAGAGGGCGAAACCTCGACCGCCGGACACATGGGGGAGCAGATCTCCATGGGGACTGGCGATGGGGGCCATGTTCAGTTCGGCCCCCATCCGGATACGGTTCTAGAGACCTATACGGCTCCGGAGTCCGGCGTGCAGCCTCCTTTGAAAAAAGGAGGTGTACCTATCCCGCCGGTGACCTCTGTCCAACCAGGGGCACCGGACAATCGGAAGCGCTGCCAGGTGCTTCCATCATGGAGGAACATCGTATCCTTATGGGTATGGTGATTGAGAAGGTTCTGTCCATCAAGAGCGGACTGACCGAAGCCTGTAGCGGACTGCTGACAGGTTTTGATGTAAGCGACGCAAAAGAGAAAATCCCAATATAGATAGTAGCCCCTGAGACACTGTCCGGTGTTCCGAAAGCAAGACCAGACAAAGGATCAATTCATTTTTTGCAGGAAACTAACTAAATGTGTCTTATATGAATGAGCAGGCATCATTATTGGCCGCGACCTCACACGCTGCCGAAGTCCCCGGACTAAAGCAGAGACTAGAGCGGGCCGAGGAGGAGCTCGGCCAAGCGAGGAAGCAGCTGGAGGACCAGCAAGGTGTGTAATGGCTTGCTGTGTATTCGGAAACAATAAATGATGTGTATTGACCATAGTGTCATGATATGTGCAGGAGCGACGACCGAGGTCGAGGCCCTTAAAAAGGCCCTGGCCGAAGCCGAGGAGAAAGCTGCCAAGGAGCAAGCCGCCCGTAAAAAGCTCAAGGCCCGGGTCAACGAGGTCCAGAAAGAGCTCCATGACACTGTGAAGAAATGCGAGGCCTTGGAGTGCGATGTTTCGGCTCGAGAGGCCGAACTCGCCAAGGCCCGCCAGAGCGCGGAAGAGGCCCGAGTTGAGGCCCAGGGTGCCCTCCAGGATATCCAGGAGGCCAGGAAGATCACGTCGGGTAAGGCGTTTAGTATGCAAAGCAAGTATGTGAAGAAGCAGTATGTCTTACCCGGATTCAGAGTTCTCCAGGGGCGTTTTGCGGATTTGCTGCGTAGTGTGTCAGACGCTGCGGAGTTCTTCTGAGCCGAAGAAGGAAGCTCAACGGAGAAGCTGTTCTGGTCGCAATACCTTGCGTCAGAACATCTAGTGCCCTTCACCGATCAGCTGAAGCAGCTGGTCGAGCTGCATAGGGTGGCCGAACTGGCCATGAAGTATTTAATAATCCGGTTGTGGCCTGCCGAAGCTATACCCGGCAGTTACTTCGGACTCGTGAAGCGGCTGGTGAACGCCTGTCCTCGGCTGGACGTCATCAAGCGGTCGGTCTACATCAAGGGCGCGCGCATGGCCTTCGCCCGCATCAAAGTCTGGTGGGCGAAGATGGACGCCGTCAAGCTCGTGACCGAAGGACCGCCTGAGGGCAAGGAGCACCGCACGCCAGAGCAATATTTTGAAGATGTCCTGGAGGGGTCTCGTATTGTAGCGATGCAATGTGTGAAAGACATTATCTTTGAATGAATACATTCATGTTGTCGCTACCATGTATGATGCAACAAAGTTTGTTTTGTAATAATATAATTTTTGTTATGTTTAAAAAAGTTTACCTCTGCGGCCGTTTTGTATGAAATCTGAGAGCTGGCCAGTCATCGGCTTCTGCCCCCATGTAGGGAGTACAGGAGTGTTCGGGATGGAATCTAAACACTCTTGATCCAATTGTTTGGTCCTTGAAGGAGGTGTTTAGCTCAACGAACTAGGCAATCGAACTATGCAGATTTAGCACTCTCACTTAGCCATAGGAGTTTGACAATAGAAATGTGGGCGCAGCCCCTAGTATCCGAACTAGAATGCTATAAGCACCTGATCGGGTAGGTACCGATCCTTCGCGTAATGCGGAAAAAATCTCTTACGACTTGAAACCTTCGAAGAGCTGACCGGCTCTCGCCGCATCATGACAGTCAGTTTTTGGCTTTCTCTACTGAGGTGCTCCTTCGGGTAAACCAGGGCACAATCGCAGTAGTGCTCCCTTTACTACCTTAGCCGATATAGCGGAACGTACGGTAGCAAGCATAGGAGCCGAGAAACCCAACTATTGACCAAAGACATGATTCGGAGCCAATGCATATAGTGCTAAATTTGGGGTGTCGAACTATACTGTAAAAGTGTTCGGACTTTGTTGCCATGGTGTGGGGTGCTATGAAGCCCCTGGCGAATTGAAATGTACCACAGTATACGAGTGCTATCTGGTAAACTTATTTATAGTAAAAAAGGAAAACAGAAAAGGATAAAAAGCAATAAGCAGGGGCCCTAAAATTTGGGCCGCAAACTGTTTCCATTTAATTAATACGTCAAAGCGCATTGATACAAGTAGTGCGATAAGCAACATGCTATTTGACATGCCACGACCAAGGGAGAGCCGCGCGTGGGACCCTGGAAACAGGTAGAGTGGTTGTTAAAGAAACCACTTGGAAATTCCCCTCTACACCCAAGCTGACTGCCGGCTTGGTGTATTTGTCCTTTAAAAGGACCTGTGATCAAGTCGTCGGGGAAGGCCTTTGGAGAAGGAACCTGAAAAGCAGAAAAGAAACAGTGAAAGTGTATGTGTCCGGGAGCGGTCAAGCCGTATTGTGGATCACAAGCTAGTTATGCCTCCGTCTGTCCCCATGGCATTTTGAGTGCGTAGTTATGTACGCGTGGTGCGAATGCCGCCACTTCATCGGGACTAGGACTGAGGCCAAATTGCTAGTCGAGCTCTTGTCGAGTCGGGCTATTCTGCAGCAGAGTGGTCCGGACCCTCTTGATAGTGTCCGGGGGCTCGGCCGCCAAATTAAGGCCGGAGATCCGAAGACAACCTCTAGCGTAATTGAGCCCGTACAACGGGCCTCTACCCCTGGTATGACTACTTTGAAGGTAGTATTTGTGGGCTTGATCCGTAATGGGTTAATGCCCATTTTGCGCACTGTATCCTAATACAGCAGGTTCAGGCTGCTGCCACCGTCCATGAGGACTCCCGTCAGGTGGAATCCGTCAATTATTGGGTCAAGGACCAATGTGGCTGAACCGCCATGACGGATACTGGTCTGATGATCCCGTCGATCAAAAGTGATCGGGCATGATGACCATGGATTAAATTTTGGGGCGACTGGCTCTATCCATAGAAGTCCTCGAGCGCTGGCGCCCCTCTTGGGGATGTGTAGCATATATCATGTTCACCGCTTTGACCGGGAATTTCTTTGTCCCCTCGCATTCGCTGCCGGGCTCGTCATCGTCCTCGCTTTGCGATCCCTTTTCTTTGTTCTCAACATTTAAATTGCCGGCCTGTTTAAAAACCCAACAATCTTTGTTGGTGTGATTGGCTGGTTTGTCTGGGGTGCCAAGGATCTGGCACAGACGGTCGAGTATGCGGTCCAGGCTGGATGGTCCCTGATTGTTTCTTTTATATGACTTCTTCCTCTGACCGGATTTGGAGCCACTAAATCCGGTGTTGACTATCGTGTCATCGGTGTTGTCACCATTGCTTCGGCGTTTGTGTCTACTGCGTCGGAGTTTCCCGTTGCTATTTTTGACCTCGGGGGTGCCCGTTTCGCTTTCTGTGTTTTTGCTACGGGCTAGCCAGCTATCCTCACCCGCACAAAAGCGGGTCATGAGTGCCGTGAGGGCTGCCATGGACTTCGGCTTTTCCTGGCCGAGGTGACGGGCGAGCCATTCGCTATGGATGCTATGTTTAAAGGCCACTAGGGCTTCGGTATCCGGACAGTCGATGATCTGGTTCTTTTTAGTTAGGAACCTAGTCCAGAATTTCTTAGCTGACTCTCCAGGCTGTTGAACTATGTGACTTAAGTCACTGGCGTCTGGTGGCCGGACATATGTACCTTGGAAGTTGTCAAGGAAGGCTTCTTCCAAGTCCTCCCAGCTGCCAATAGAATTTCCAGGCAGACTATTTAACCAATGCCGAGCTGGCCCTTTGAGTTTTAGTGGGAGGTATTTGATGGCGTGAAGATCATCTCCACGGGCCATATGGATGTGCAGAATAAAATCCTCGATCCATACCATGGGATCAGTTGTTCCATCGTATGATTCGATGTTTACGGGTTTAAACCCTTCTGGGAATTCATGATCCATTACTTCGTCGATGAAGCAAAGAGGGTGTGCGGCGCCTCTATATCGGGCCGCATCGCGACGTAGCTCCGATCGAGTCCATCTGCGGTTTTCGGCCCGAGCGTGACTAGGTTTGTCATGTCCGAATAGGTAGCCGTCATCGCGTGTCGAAGCACGTCCTCGTGATCCGTAGATCGGTCTTGTGTGTCCTGTTCTACTATCCAGGTCCTGCCGAAGGTCATATGTGTAACCCCGAGATGTTTTGTCCCTGCCATTACGGCGAGGTGGGGCGGTCTGGTTTTTCGGCTTGATTTGCCGCTCTATCCCGACCGCGTGGTGGTCAGTCAGCCGCATTGCGCGATGATGGTACGGGCTCCGGCGCCTCGTCATCGAACTGAGGTAGTAGTTTGTGCTTCGGGTAACTTTTGGCTGGGCGTTTAAGGCCGTATTCTTCGGGTGCCAGGACATCAGTCCATCTATCTTTGAGCAAATCTTGATCAGCTTGAAGCTGCAGCTGCTTCTTTTTCAGGCTTCTTGCAGTGGCTATTAGCTGACGCCGAAAGCGTTCTTGCTCGAGAGGTTCCTCAGGCACGATGAAATCCTCGTTGCCAAGGCTCACCTCATCCTCGGAGGGTGGAAGATAAGTGCTACCCTCCGAGTCGTCGTCTATGGCCTGTTCGTCAGGGCTGATTTTCCCATCTTCCCAATCGTCCTGTTCGGCTGTTTGTTCGTCAGGATCTTCTCTGCCATCGGCACTGTCCGTAGTGTGATCATATCCTATGCCGGTGCTGCTGTCCTTGCTGCGGTGGGATTTAGAGCGCCGGTGCTGACGCCGGCGCTTTGGTTATGTCTTGGGAGGTTTGTCCTCGACTGGCTTTTCCTTGTCCTTGCCGCTATTATCTTTGGGTGTATCCACCCTGTATGCGTCGTACGACGAAGTGTCCGTCCAACGTCCGGTAAACGGCGGGTTTTGGCCATGCTCCTCATCTGAATCATCGTCCATACCGTCGATGTCTTCAGAGCCGTAATCGAGCATGTCGGTTAAGTCCTCGACAGTGGCTTTGTAGTGGGTGGCGGGTGGGAAGCAAAATTCCCCATCATCAGCCTCCAGTTCGAACCGAACATAGTTCGGCTGTGAGTACCCCGCTAAGGACAGGTTTTTTAGTGAGTTCAGCACGTCGCCTAGAGGCGAGTGCTGGAAGATGTCCGCCGCACTGAATTCGGCGATCGATGACCGATCCATCTCGACATAGGCGGATGCACACGGTTCGGAACTTTTCACCAGAAACAATTCCGAGGTTCCGGAGACATAGATATCACCCGACGTTGGGTCTGCGTGTGGCTCCAACGCTGCGGAGTCTGCGGCTTTCGTGGCGGGGTTGAGCTTCCCGTCCTCGGATGGCGCGGTCCGTTGTGGATCTAAGGCCGGAGCGGTTACAGGTGCAATTTCCTGAGTATGGCCCGATGACATATTAAAATCATGTTCATCGTAGGGGTTGGGAGCGGCTGTCGTGGTCTCGAATCCGCCGAAGATCAAGTCTCTGCGGATGTCCACGACATAGTTCAAGCTCCCAAATCTGATCTGATGGCTGTATGCGAGCTATCGATCTGCTCCAGATGGCTGCTTAAGTTGGCCTCGCAAAGGCGGCCACTGAACACGAAGATCTGTCCGGGGAGGAAGGTCTCCCCTTGGACAACATCATTGTTGATGTTTTAAGAAGCCATCGAACCTTTTGGGGACGGCATAGTGGAACTCTCAATGAAAGCACCAATGTCAGTGTCAAAACCGACGGATCTTGGGTACGGGGTCCCGAACTGTGCGTCTAAGGTCGATGGTAACAGGAGACGGGGGACACAATGTTTACCCAGGTTCGGGCCCTCTCTATGGAGGTAATACCCTACTTCCTGCTTGATTGATCTTGATGAATATGAGTATTACAAGAGTTGATCTACCACGAGATCGTAATGGCTAAAACCCTAAAAGTCTAGCCTGTATGATTGTATATGTTTCCGGACTAAGCCCTCCGGTTTATATGGACACCGGAGGGGACTAGGGTTGTACAAAGTCGGTTACAGAGAAAGGAATCTTCCTATGTAGTCGCCAAGCTTGCCTTCCACGCCAAGGAGAGTCCCATCCGGACACGGGTAAAGTCTTTGGTCTTTGTATCTTCACGGCCCATTGGTCCGGCCCATGTCCAACAGGCCGGACGCCCGAGGACCCCTTAGTCCAGGACTCCCTCAGATAGCGCCGATGTATGTTGCATAGCCGGATCAGGCTATCTCATCGGAACTCCCAAAAAGGGGTCCGAAGAATGGACTTTGGAATGGTTTTATATTGAGGATGTTCCTCTTCCGGACCCAGTTTGACATGGACTTCCTGAATTCTCCAACACTCCTTTGAATAAATGCCTCAAGTAACGCCCCCGGAGCCCCAAGCAAGAAGACAGTGCGGAAGTAATGAGGTTGGTCAGCAAAGTCAGGTTATTGTCCCATTCCGAACTCTCGATAGTTGAAGTCATGGGCATTGCGATAAAGTGATGCATCCAGCCCCTTCAGTCTAGAGCAACCCCTTTATGGTGCTACAACGGAGAGGACGACGCATCTCGTTATAAATGCGAAGGCCCGGACACCCCAGCCGCTCTGGCTGCCATTCTGGCAGATCTTTATAAAGGGGAGGAAGAAGAATTCACTCGTTTAAATTGTCGGGAAGGTTTCTCCATGTATAATCCCATTGAATGGGTAAGTTTTTCGATTATCAGTATTGTACTGCTTCATTGTCGAGATATGCTTACCGAATTGCTCTGGTTATCTTAACACAGATTTAGAGGAAGCTGGTCGAAAACATTCATTGCCCCTCTCCGCAGCCAGAAGACTATGGTTGCAACGAGAACCCCGGCTCCCGCGAGGATCGGGATATATTTATAAAGTTGGCTCGGGAAACAGGAAAGTACCCCGTTTCGTACACGATCCGACCGACGGTAAACAGTCGCAACGGTGTCCCTCGAATGTCGCCCGAAAACCGCCCCCTCGGGGCAACGCTATCGCTGTCCCGTCCCCTCAGACGCCCTCAAGTGAAATTTGACCCAACAGCCAATGTGGCTCGGGAAACAGGAAAGTAGCCCGCTTGCGTGCACGATAAGACCGTTGGACAACGCTGCAACCGACGTCCCGATTAAGTTGCCTTCGAAAATCGCTGCATCCAGAATTTTATTGCTGCGGTGTGACACACGCGGATTTGGCCTTGCAGACGCCGCCGGCAGGATCCTCTGCGCTCGCACGGGCGGCTTGGTTGGTTTGACCGCTTGTTGGCTACTAAGCGCATGAGTAGCTTTGGACCCGTGTCTGCCGGTAGATCCCCCGTTGTACTGCGGCCGACTACCGGCGCCGTGTCCCGTCCCTCGTGTGGCTTCAAATCGCTGGTGATGATGGAGTCTTTTATCAAGTGAGCCTTGATGGCTCGGAAGTCGCTATTATGGCTGACTACCCCGACCTCCTTTCTTTCTCCAATGTAAGTATTCACAGATCATCCTCAAAAGGGAAACCCCCTATTTGCGTCACACCCATCACATTGAATCGTGCTTCATAGGATCGACGCTCAACGAACCGCACTCCGAGGGCAGCCCCCAGGAAGGTTGCATCTACGCAGGGTGAGCCTTCGAAATGAAAAGGAAACAGGGAGTGCCGTCGGGCCCCCTCCTCCATCAAAGAGGTATATCCTTTAATACATTCCTAGGAATAAGACTAGATTGTCATATATCTCCTCCCGTCTTATTCTAGGAGGAGTACACGGCAAACCGTGTCCAAAGTCCCAGTTAGCCGATTGTCAACTAATTCGACGCCGGACTCATCAACCAGGACAAGAGCCAATATAGACGAGGTGCCAGCTCATCCACCTCATGAGGATTCGGATGAAGTATCCTTCACAAATTCTGAAGTGGAGAGCGTGATGAATCATCGACGACTGAAAGAGACTATGCGCACTCTAGTATTTACTGAGCAGGAATTTGCTACCCTCAACACCATGGATGCATATATCCGAGCCGCCCGGGACGGACTTGCTGGAGTTGTTCACCTATTTTCAAAAAATATGCAGGTAAAGGTTTGTGTAAATTTAAGAGGTATATGCCAGTAGCCCCCGAGACTTGAAGTGGTTTATACCAACCGATTTAAGGATCGATACCACCACAGGTTCTCAAAGAGAAGAACAATGCGCTGTCCCAGGAGCTTGAAACAAGCCGCACAAAGCTACATGCCGCCACCTCAGAGCTAAAGGAAATGAAGAAAGTCACGATGACCAGTGACAAAAAGAGCAAGCCGGAGGAGGAAAATGATAGGCAAGCCGAAGAGATAAAGAACTTAAAGGCTCTGTTATCGGACACACAAAAAGAGAATAAAAATCTGAAAGGCGGCATATTCAGTCCGACTTTTGAACCATTCAAGGGACTCATATTATCCCGTAATTCGGAGTGTTATAATGTTTGTTCTTGCAGGTCTGTTAATCAGGCGTCCTTAAGAGGTGGTGTCCGGATTCCCAGGCGACGTGCTAAAAGAGCTGTCCATAGTGCATGAGCGGGCACGGAAAGCCATGAAGAGTATGGTCAAAGCCTTATGGTCGTCCGATGCCCCTCCAGAAAGTATGGAGGGGTTGGCGAACCTGTTCAAAGGTGCCCGGCGCCGTTTTGAGCTATGGAAGGCCTCAACATGCCGGGAAGGAGCACAGAGGCATGGGCGATGGTGAAAACACGCTACACCGGGCTCGATCCGAATCATATGGCCCGAGTTGGACCTCAGGGACCGGATGGAAAAGAGATTCTCGTGAACTTGGTGTATGACCAGGTGATGATAGCTGCGAAATATTCGCAAGAAGATTGTAGTTTAGATAGTCTTATAGATGGCATAGATAAAGAGTAGACGTTCGATTCGATGTATCATTGTATTTTATCATCGAACTTATCTCCAACGGAACTTGGTAAAATTTGTCATCACAGGCCTTCGGCTTCAACCTCCGAACCAAGAAGTTGGAGTGCTTCCGGATACCATGTTAGAAGAAACATGCATTATGTCCGGAAACTAGGCAATCCGGTCATAGTGCTCAAACAGACAAAATTCGTTCGGGGAGTTATGTTATATTACTTTTTAACGTAAGAAACATCTTCCAAGGAGAATAGTTGGCTAGATTATTTGTAGACTTTCTGTTTTATTTTCCCACTTTTTCTCCACCATGTAGATCCATATGTGACTGTCTCATATTATAAATGAAAATGAGAGTTACAGTGGGGGCCTTCCCCACTGTTTTTTGCTAAAAAAATGGTTCCTTTCCTTGGGCTGGCATTCTTATTTATGCATATCTAGGCTTTGATCCAAAAGATAGAATTACGGGAAGCCTATCCCTTATTTGTTAAAAGAATTACGTAAACTTAAATAATCTATCGTTGCTTGCCGACCAATTATTCCTTAAGAACGCTAGCTTTCGGCTTCACCCGTCTGAGGTACAGATCCGGATTACCCGGTTGTAACAATCGCAGAGGTACTCCCTTTACACCCTAGCCGAACAATCGGGAACGTAGGGTATAAACACAGGATCAAGGCAACCCAGCTTGGAAAAAACTTAAGTCATAGAGCTGCATATAATGGCAAAAGATGTATAGAACAAACGACGGAAATAATTGAGGCAATAAGCCTTTAATAATAAGCTTCGTCAAAGAAGCCCCCGGTTATAGTGGGGAGAATACATTTGAAGATGTGTACCCCTAACAGTTCGGTAGACCCAAACATACCTTGGGATATATAAAAAAGAAAAAATAAGGAGAGGACAAAGAGGAACCTAGTCAAAGTAATAAATAAAAAGAGTGCGACCGAACTATCCATTGAATCGTCGGAGCCGAGCGGCATTCCATGGATTCGGCTCAAGGCGATTATCCGATGCATTGTGAAGGCTATAGGCTCCTCCTGTGAGAACTTCATCTATGATGAAGGGCCCCTCCCATTTTGGTTTGAGCTTATCATTCTTCTTCTCCGGGAGACGCAAGACAAGGTCGCCGATTTTATATGTCTTGCCCCGCACTTCTCCGTTTTGGTATCGTCTGGCCTGTTGTTGATAAAATGCGGAACGGGCTCGTCCAACATTGCGCTCCTCTTCAAGGCCATCTTGGTCATCCTGCCGATCGATCTCGGCTTCTTGCTCTTCGTACATGCGCACTCGAGGTGAGTCATGAATAATGTCGCCGGGCAGGACAGCTTCTGCGCCGTACACCATGAAGAAAGGTGTGTATCCGGTCGTTCGATTAGGCGTAGTCCGTAGCCCCTAGAGCATGGAATCGAGTTCCTCAACCCAGTGCTTATCTAACTCTCGTAGGGAGCGCACCAGTCTGGGTTTAATGCCGCTCATTATCAGGCCATTGGCCCGTTCAACCTGACCATTTGTTTGAGGGTGGTAAACGGATGCATAGTCGAGTATAATGCCAAGTTAGCACACCAGTTTTTCACCTCATCAGCTGTAAAATTACAGCCATTATCAGTGACGATGCTGTGCGGGACACCATAACGGTGTACCACGCCGAGTATAAAGTCGATCACTAGCCCTGCTTCAGCCGTCTTTACTGGTTTGGCCTCTATCCACTTAGTGAATTTATCCACCATAACCAGTAAATATTTGTTTTTATGTTTCCCCCTTTAAGGGGTCCGACCATATCGAGCCCCCAGACCGCGAAGGGCCAAGTGATGGGGATTGTTCTTAAGGTAGTGGGAGGCATATGACTTTGATTGGCGAAAAGCTGACAACCTACACAACGTTGGACAAGGGCTTGTGCGTCTGCTCGGGCCGTTGGCCAGAGGAAACCTTTCCGAAAGGCTTTGCTTACGAGGGCCCGAGCTGCAGCATGATGGCCGCCCAGACCAGCATGTATTTCCGCCAAGAGTTGTTGCCCCTCCTCTTCGGAGATGCACCTTTGGAGAACTCCGGTAGTGCTTTTCTTGTACAATTCACCTTCGTGAACTTTGTAGGCTTTAGAACACCGAACAATACGAAGGGCCTCATTTTTATAATCAGGAAGCTCATGCCTATTAAGGTAGGCCAGGAAGGGTTTAGTCCATGGAGCAATGATGTCTACTACGCAACCTTCTTCTTGTAGACGTTGTCGGGCGTCGAAGTGCAGAGGTTTGTAGGACAGTAGCAAAATTTCCTCAAGTGGATGACCTAAGGTTTACCAATCCGTGGGAGGCGTAGGATGAAGATGGTCTCTCTCAAACAACCATGCAACCAAATAAAAAAGAGCTCTTGTGTCCCCTGATGAAGTCATGTACCTGGGGTAGGGTCATAGACCTGCCCAAAGGTACCCTCCACAAGGACACTCACAAGAGAAGCGGCCTTCGAGTCGACTGGTAGGTTTCACTTGATGCATTCAAAGACACTCGACCATGAAGACCCACTCACCACCAGAGTCCAAGAGCCACTCGGTGCCCAAACGGTCTGTAGTTAAATAGTCTTTATGATCATAATGACATTTTTCGTAAGGCGTTATAAGTAACGCCTAGCCTTAACGCACCTTAAACCCTCCTTTCTACGGGCTGGCTGGGGTCCCGCGCACTCTATATAAGCCACCCTCCACGTAGAAGGGTTCGCACTCCACAACACATACGATATAATCCAGATCGACCGCCTCCGGCTCCGAGACGAGGGCTATTACTTCCTCGAGAAGGGCCTGAACTCGAAATCCCTTGCGATACAATTACTCCATAGCTAGGACCTTGCCTCTCCATACCTACCCCCATTCTACCGCCGACTTAGAACCATGATAGCTTGGCGCCCACCTTGGGGCCGTGTTCTAGCTTTTGTTGGAGAAGTTGGGATTCTTTCGATCTCCTACATCATGGTTTCAGTGGAGTTCGGTTGACGGCCACGAGATCCATCTCGGTGCACTCACGCTCATCGCCGATGACTCCGCTTGGCTTCGGGAGGCTCCACTCGACGTGGACGCGCTCCCGTCTGGGCGACGACTTTCAGCGTGTGTCCACAAGGCCCTCCTGCGGCAAACCGTCGACCCAAAGATGGGTCGGCTCTCGCCGCCTTCGCTCCCGGCCTCCCACCGGCGCAAGCGCTTTGGTTGGTCGAGGCTTCAGCGGTGGGTGAGGCATGCGGTGGCCCGCCATCGGCCACCCCCAAGTCGCGCGATCGAGCCCGACGAATCTCTCTATGGCCTGTTCGACCTGTCGACTGGCTCCAGAGACTGCGTCCGAATGCGATAGCATGACCAGCGGCGGCAGAGGTTCTGATGGTCGATGGACCACGCAGTCCCCCGGATTCACCCGCACCAACAGAGGTGACGGTGGAGGCGATCCGAGCAAGCCCACGAAGAGTACCTGCCCGATCCCTCACTTCGCCTCCAGAGGAGGAGCTTCACCGTCCGGAACATGGATGCACTTAACACTCCTATCGCTGGAGAAACCCCGAGGCTCGTGCCTTGGAGGATGCACGCCATTAACTTGGCTGAGCGCACTCGACCGAGAACCTTCAGCGAGTACTCGACGAGCGCCAGCGACCAAGGGTTCCGAGAATCCAATGACGCCGGCTCTTTCAACCGCCAACTCAGGTATATCAAACTCCGATTCAGAATTTAGCAGCCGTCGCCCAGATAGCGAGTCAATTCAGCCTTCCCAAATGGAGGCGGTAGAGGTTTGCTGCAAATCGAGATCTACTCCGGGCGGCAGGAGATCAAAACTCAGTTGTATCACGTCATGAACAGGATTCACAGCCGATCCGTCGCTGCGAATTCAGTCCAATGGCCGATAGTCCGAGATCGCCCCGAGGCGCGAGGAACGTGGGGCGGCGTGATGATCAAGATAAGGGTCATGAGCAGTATGAGCACCGATTCGATCGCAACGATCGACGCCGAGTGCCCACCTCCCCAAGGGGTGGATCATACGCCTCGGCAGCAGGACGACAGACGCCAAAGACAAGTTGGCGAAGAGTTCCAAATCGACCCTGTGGAACCGTGCTTTGATGCGAGATCTATTATCGCTCAAGGTTTGGTCGACAGAACAGAGCCCACCGAGACGGCCATGATAGAGATGTTCCTCCAGCAGCAGAGTTCATGTCTCGACCAAAGTGTTTCAGCAGAGCCATCGAGCGCGATGATTCCTCCCAACTTCAGGTTGGCGATCGAGTCGAGAAGTTCATCGTGAATCCAAGCCCGACACTTGGCTTGAATATTACCGAGTGGCTGTTCAGATCGGCGGTGGCAACGATGAGGTAGCCATGAAGCATTTGCCTCTTATGTTGGAGGGTTCAGCCAGTATGTGGTTGAACTGCTTAGCACCAAAGAAGATTTACACTTGGGAAGATCTTGCCCGAGTGTTTGTCAGGACATTTGATGGAACTTGCAAACGACCAGCAGGATTGACGGAGTTGCAGTCGTGTGTGCAAAAGTCGAGTGAAACTTTGAGAGATTATATCCAGAGGTGGATCACTTTGCACCACACAGTCGAGAATGTATCTGATCACCAGGCAGTCTGTGCCTTCAAAGAAGGTGTCAAGAACAGAGAGTTGAGTTTGAAATTTGGTCGAACCGGAGATATGACCCTGAGTCGGATGATGGAGATTGCCACCAAGTATGCAAATGGTGAAGAAGAGGATCGGCTCCGGAGTGGTAAATACAAATTGGCCGCCAATGAGGCCAAGGAGGAAATTCCATCCGGAAGCGAGCGAAAAGCCGAGCCAGCCGCTCCCGGAGAGGCCTTGGCTGTGACCCCAGGAAAGTTCAAGGGGAAACCCAAGGGTCCTTGGAACCCCAAGAAGGTGAAAGACCAGGATGGAAACGACGTATTGGATTTGCCATGTCATATTCATACAAAGAAAGATGAAGAGGGTAAATGTTGGGGAACGTAGCAGAAATTCAAAATTTTCCTACGTGTCACCAAGATCTATCTATGGAGAAACTAGCAACGAGGGGAAGGAGAGTGCATCTACATACCCTTGTAGATCGCTAAGCGGAAGCGTTCATGAGAACGGGGTTGAAGGAGTCGTACTCGCCGTGATCCAAATCACCGGAGATCCTAGTGCCGAACGGACGGCACCTCCGCGTTCAACACACGTACAACCCGGTGACGTCTACCACGCCTTGATCCAGCAAGGAGAGAGGGAGAGGTTGAGGAAGACTCCATCCAGCAGCAGCACAATGGCATGGTGGTGATGGAGGAGCGTGGCAATCCCGCAGGGCTTCGCCAAGCACCAAGGGAGAGGAGGAGGAGGAGAGGCAGGGCTGCGCCAAGAGGGAGAGAAACTCATGTGTTATGGGCAGCCCCTAGGCCTCATATATATAGGGGAAAGGGAGGAGGGTGCGCCCCCTCTAGGGTTCCCACCCCTAGGGGGGGGCAGCCCTAGATGGGAAAGGGGGAGGCGGCCAAGAGGGGAGGGAGAGGGAGGCGCCCACTAGATGGGCCTTAGGGCCCATCTGCCCTAGGGTTTGCCCCCTCCCACTCACCCTTGCGCCTTGGGCCTCTTGTGGGGGGCGCACCAGCCCCTTTGGGGCTGGTTCCCTCCCACACTTGGCCCACGCAACCTTCTGGGGTTGGTGGCCCCACTTGGTGGACCCCCGGGACCCTCCCGGTGGTCCCGGTACGTTACCGATAAACCCCGAAACTTTTCCGGTGACCAAAACAGGACTTCCCATATATAAATCTTTACCTCCGGACCATTCCGAACTCCTCGTGACGTCCGGGATCTCATCCGGACTCCTAACAACATTCGGTAACCACATACAAACTTCCTTTATAACCCTAGCGCCATCGAACCTTAAGTGTGTAGACCCTACGGGTTCGGGAACCATCTGCATATGACCGAGACGCGTTCTCCGTCAATAACCAACAGGGATCTGGATACCCATGTTGGCTCCTACATGTTCCACGATGATCTCATCGGATGAACCACGATGTCAAGGACTCAATCGATCCCGTGATACAATTCCCTTTGTCTAGCGGTATTGTACTTGCCCGAGATTCGATCGTCGGTATCCCGATACCTTGTTCAATCTCGCTACGGCAAGTCTCTTTACTCGCTCCATAACACATCATCCCGTGATCAACCCCTTGGTCACATTGTGCACATTATGATGATGTCCTACCGAGTGGGCCCAGAGATACCTCTCCGCTTACACGGAGTGACAAATCCCAGCCTCGATTCGCGCCAACCCAATGCAGACACTTTCGGAGATACCTGTAATGCACCTTTATAGCCACCCGATTACGCCAGTGACGCTTGGTACACCCAAAGCATTCCTACGGTATCCGGAGTTGCACAATCTCATGGTCTAAGGAAAAATACTTGACATTAGAAAAGCTTTAGCATAAGAACTACGATCTTTGTGCTAGGCTTAGGATTGTCTTGTCCATCACATCATTCTACTAATGATGTGATCCCGTTATCAATGACATCCAATGTCCATGGTTAGGAAACCGTAACCATCTATTGATCAACGAGCTAGCCAATAGAGGCTTACTAGGGACATGGTGTTGTCTATGTATCCACACATGTATTTGAGTTTCCTATCAATACAATTATAGCATGGATAATAAACGATTATCATGAACAAGGAAATATAATAATAATAACTAATTTATTATTGCCTCTAGGGCATATTTCCAACAGTCTCCCACTTGCACTAGAGTCAATAATCTAGTTCACATCGTCATGTGATTAACATCGATAGGTCACATCGCCATGTGACCAACACCCAAGAGTTTACTAGTGTCTCAGAAACTAGTTCACATCATCATGTGATTTAGACTCAATGAGTTCTGAGGTTTGATCATGTTTTGCTTGTGAGAGAGGTTTTAGTCAACGGGTTTTAGTCAACGGGTCTCGAACCTTTCAGATCCGTGTGTGCTTTGCAAATTTCTAGGTCATATTATAAATGCTGCTTCCACGCTCCACTTGAAGCTATTCCAAATGGTTGCTCCACTATACGATCCGGTTTGCTACTCGAGTCACTCGGATAAGTGTTAAAGCTTGCATCGACGTAACCCTTTACGCCGAACTCTTTATCACCTCCATAATCGAGAAACATGTCCTTATTTACTCCAAGGACAATTTTGATCGCTGTCCAATGATCCATTCTGGATCATTCTTGTACCCTTGACCGACTCATGGCAAGGCACACTTCGAAGCGGTACACAAAGATAGCATACTATAGAGCCTATGTCCGAAGCATAGGGGACGACCTTCGTCCTTTCTCTCTTTTCTGCCGCGGTCGAGCTTTTAACTCTTAACTCCATACCTTACAACTCAGGCAAGAACTCCTTCTTTGACTGATCCATCTTGAACATTTTCAAGATTATGTCAAGGTATGTGCTCATTTGAAACTACTATTGAGCGTTTTTGATCTATCCTCATAGATCTTGACGCTCAATGTTCAAGTAGCTTAATCCAGGTTTTCACTTGAAAACACTTTTCAAATAACCCTATATGTTTTACAGAAAATTCTACATCATTTCTGATCATCTATATGTCAACGACATATACTCATCAGAAATTCTATAGTGCTCCCACTCACTTCTTTGGAAATATAAGTTTCTCATAAACTTTGTATAAACCCAAAATCTTTGATCATCTCATCAAAGCGCACATTCCAACTCCGAGATGCTTACTCCAGTCCTTAGAAAGGATCGCTGGAGCCAGCATACCTTTTAGCATCCTCAGGATCGACAAAAACTTTCTGATTGTATCACATACAACCTTTCCTTACGAAAACTGGTAAGGAAACTCATTTTGACATCCATCTGCCAGATTTCATAAATGCAGCTTATGCTAACATGATTCCGACGGACTTAAGCATCGCTACGGATGAGAAAATCTCATCGTAGTCAACTCCTTGAACTTGTGAAAACTCTTTGCCACAAGTCGAGCTTCATAGATGGTGGCATTACCGTCCATGTCCGTCTTCTTCTTAAAGATCCATTTATCTCTATGGCTTGCCGATCATCGGGCAAGTCCACCAAAGTCCATGCTTTGTCCTGATACATGGATCCTATCTCGGATTTCATGGCTTCTAACCATTTGTCGGAATTTGGGCCCACCATTGCTTCTCCATAGCTCGTAGGTTCATTGTTGTCTAGCAACATGACCTTCAAGACAGGATTACTGTACCACTCAGAAGTAGTACGCATCCTTGTCACCCTACGAGGTACGGTAGTGACTTGATCCGAAACTTTATGATCAATATCATAAGCTTCCACTTCAATTGGTGTATGTGCCACGGGAACAACTTCCTGTGCCCTGCTACACACTAGTTGAAGTGACGGTTCAATAACCTCATCAAGTCTCCACCATCCTCCCACTCAACTTTTCGAGACAAACTTTTCCTCGAGAAAGGATCCGATTCAAGAAACAATCCCTATTGCTTTCGGATCTGAATTAGGAGGTATACCCAACTGTTTTTGGGTGTCCTATGAAGATGCATTTTATCCGCTTTGGGTTCGAGCTTATCAACCTGAAACTTTTTCACATAAGCGTCGCAGCCCCAAACTTTTAAGAAACGACAACTTAAGTTTCTCCAAACCATAGTTCAAACGGTGTCGTCTCAACGGAATTACGTGGTGCCCTATTAAAGTGAGTGTGGTTGTCTCTAATGCCTAACCCATGAACGATAGTGGTAATTCGATAAGAGACACCATGGTACGCATCATATCTAATAGGGTGCAACTATGATGTTCGGACACACCATCACACTATGGTGTTCCAGGCGGTATTAATTGTGAAACAATTTGCACAATGTCTTAATTGTGTGCCAAAAACTCGTAACTCAGATATTCATCTCTATGATCATATCATAGACATTCTATCCTCTTGTCACGAAGATCTTAAACTTCACTCTGAAATTACTTGAACCAATCAATAATTCAGACTTGTGTTTCATCAAGTAAATATACTCAACATCTACTCGAATCATCTGTGAAGTAAGAACATAACGATATTCATCAGATGTCTCAAGACTCATTGGACTGCACACATCAAAATGTGTTACTTCCAACAAGTTGCTATCTTGTTCCATCTTATCAAACCGAGGCTTTTCAGTCATCTTGCCCATGTGGTATGATTTGCATATCTCAAGTGATTCAAAATCAAGTGAGTCCAAATGATCCATCTGCATGGAGTTTCTTCATGCAGATACACCAATAGACATGGTTCACATGTCTCAAACTTTTCAAAACGAGTGAGTCCAAAGATCCATCAACATGGAGCTTCTTCATGCGTTTTATACCAATATGACTTACATGGCGAGTGCCACAAGTAAGTGGTACTATCATTACTATCTTATATCTTTTGGCATGAAAATGTGTATCACTACGATTGAGATTCAATAAACCATTCCTTTAGGTGCAAGACCATTGAAGGTATTATTCAAATAAATAGAGTAACCATTATTCTCCTTAAATGAATAATCAGATTGTATAGACATAATCCAATCATGTCTATGCTCAACGCAAACACCAAATGAAAATTATTCAGGTTTAATTCTAATCTTGATGGTAGAGGGAGCGTGCGATGTTTGATCACATCAAACTTGGAAACACTTCCAACACATATCATCAGCTCACCTTTAGCTAGTCTCCGTTTATTCCGTAGCTCTTTTATTTCGAGTTACTAACACTTAGCAACCGAACCGATATCTTAATACCCTGGTGCTACTAGGAGTACTAGTAAAGTACACATTAACATAATGTATATCCAATATACTTCTATCGACCTTGCCAGCCTTCTCATCTACCAAGTATCTAGGGTAATTCTGCTCAAAGGGCTGTTCCCTTATTACGAAGCACTTAGTCTCGGGTTTGGGTTCAACCTTGGGTTTCTTCACTAGAGCAGCAGCTGATTTGCCGCTTCATGAAGTATCCCTTCTTGCCCTTGCCCTTCTTGAAACTAGTGGTTTCACCAACCATCAACAATTGATGCTCCTTCTTGATTTCTACTTTCGCGATGTCAAACATCGCGAATACCTCAAGGATCATCATCTCTATCCTTGATATGTTATAGTTCATCACGAAGCTCTAGCAGCTTGGTGGCAATGACTTTGGAGAAACATCACTATCTCATCCGGAAGATCAACTCCCACTCGATTCAAGTGATTGTTGTACTCGAGACAATCTGAGCACAAGCTCAACGATTGAGCTTTTCTCCCTTAGTTTGTAGGCTAAGAAAATCGTCGGAGGTCTTATACCTCTTGACGTGGCACGAGCTTGAAATCCCAATTTCAGCCCTCAAACATCTCATATGTTCCGCGACGTTTGAAAACGCCTTTGGTGCCTCTACTCTAAACCGTTCAACTGAACTATCACGTAGTTATCAAAACGTGTATGTCCGATGTTCGCAACATCCACAAACAACGTTTGGGGTTCAGCACACTAAGCGGTGCATTAAGGACAAAAGCTTTCTACTGTCCGCATAATCGCTACTATCAACTTTCAACTATATTTTCTCTAGGAACATATCTAAACAGTGGAACTAAAGTGCGAGCTTACGACATAATTTGCAAAAAGTCTTTTGACTATGTTCAGGATAATTAAGTTCATCTTATGAACTCCCACTCAGATAGACATCCCTCTGGTCATCTAAGTGATTACATGATCCGAGTCAACTAGGCCGTGTCCGATCATCACGTGAGACGGACTAGTCATCATCGGTGAACATCTTCATGTTGATCGATTCTACTATCGACTCATGCTCGACCTTTCGGTCTCCGTGTTCCGAGGCCATGTCTGTACATGCTAGGCTCACAACACCCGCTGTATGTGAACGTAAGAATCCATCACACCCGATCATCACGTGGTGCTTAGAAGCGACGAACTTTTGGCAACGGTGCACGCTTAGGGAGAACACTTCTTGAAATTGTTGTAAGGATCATCTTATTTACTACCGTCGTTCTAAGTAAACAAGATGCATAAACATAATAAACATCACATGCAATTATATAGTAGTGACATGATATGGCCAATATCATATAGCTCCATTGATCTCCATCTTCGGGCTCCATGATCATCATCGTCACCGCATGACACCATGATCTCCATCATCATGATCTCCATCATCGTGTCTTCATGAAGTTGTCTCGCCAACTATTACTTCTACTACTATGGCTACCGTTAGCAATAAAGTAAAGTAATTACATGGCGTTGTTCAATGACACGCAGGTCATACAATAAATAAAGACAACTCCTATGGCTCCTGCCGTTGTCATACTCATCGACATGCAAGTCGTGAATCCTATTACAAGAACATGATCAATCTCATACATCACATATCATTCATCACATTCTTCTTGGCCATATCACATCACATAGCATACCCCGCAAAAACAAGTTAGACGCCCTCTAATTGTTGTTTGCATGTTTTACGTGGCTGCTATGGGTTTCTAGCAAGAACGTTTCTTACCTACGCAAAACCACAACGTGATATGCCAATTGCTATTTACCCTTCATAAGGACCCTTTTCATCGAATCCGCTCCGACTAAAGTGGGAGAGATCGGCACCGCTAGCCACCTTATGCACCAAGTGCATGTCATCGGTGGAACTCGTCTCACGTAAGTGTACGTGTAGGTCGGTCCGGCCGCTTCATCCCACAATACCGTCAAACAAGATTGGACTAGTAACGGTAAGCATATTGAACAAAATCAACGCCCACAACTACTTTGTGTTCTACTCGTGCAAAGAATCTACGCAATAGACCTAGCTCATGATGCCACTGTTGGGGAACGAGCAGAAATTCAAAATTTTCCTCGTGTCACCAAGATCTATCTATGGAGAAACTAGCAACGAGGGAAGGAGAGTGCATCTACATACCCTTGTAGATCACTAAGCGAAGCGTTCATGAGAACGGGGTTGAAGGAGTCGTGCTGCGTGATCCAAATCACGGAGATCCTAGTGCCGAACGGACGGCACCTCCGCGTTCAACACACGTACAGCCCGGTGACGTCTCCCACGCCTTGATCCAGCAAGGAGAGAGGGAGAGGTTGAGGAAGACTCTATCCAGCAGCAGCACAACGGCATGGTGGTGATGGAGGAGCGTGGCAATCCCGCAGGGCTTCGCCAAGCACCAAGGGAGAGGAGGAGTAGGAGAGGCAGGGCTGCGCCAAGAGGGAGAGAAACTCATGTGTTATGGGCAGCCCCTAGGCCTCATATATATAGGGAAAGGGAGGAGGTGCGCCCTCTAGGGTTCCCACCCCTAGGGGGGGCGGCAGCCCTAGATGGGAAAGGGGAGGCGGCCAAGAGGGGAGGGAGGGAGGCGCCCACTAGATGGGCCTTAGGGCCCATCTGCCCTAGGGTTTGCCCCCTCCCACTCACCCTTGCGCCTTGGGCCTCTTGTGGGGGGCGCACCAGCCCCTTTGGGGCTGGTTCCCTCCCACACTTGGCCCACGCAACCTTCTGGGGTTGGTGGCCCCACTTGGTGGACCTCGACCCTCCCGTGGTCCCAGATGCGTTACCGATAAACCCCAAACTTTTCCGGTGACCAAAACAGGACTTCCCATATATAAATCTTTACCTCCGGACCATTCCGAACTCCTCGTGACGTCCGGGATCTCATCCGGACTCAACAACATTCGGTAACCACATACAAACTTCCTTTATAACCCTAGCGCCATCGAACCTTATGTGTAGACCCTACGGGTTCGGGAACCATGCGACATGACCAAGACGTTCTCCGGTCAATAACCAACAGCGGATCTGGATACCCATGTTGGCTCCCACATGTTCCACGATGATCTCATCGGATGAACCACGATGTCAAGGACTCAATCGACCCGTATACAATTCCCTTTGTCTAGCGGTATTGTACTTGCCCGAGATTCGATCGTCGGTATCCCGATACCTTGTTCAATCTCGTTACCGCAAGTCTCTTTACTCGTTCCGTAACACATCATCCCGTGATCAACCCCTTGGTCACATTGTGCACATTATGATGATGTCCTACCGAGTGGGCCCAGAGATACCTCTCCGCTTACACGGAGTGACAAATCCCAGCTCGATTCGCGCCAACCCAACAGACACTTTCGGAGATACCGTAATGCACCTTTATAGCCACCCGATTCGTTGTGACGCTTGGTACACCCAAAGCATTCCTACGGTATCCGAGAGTTGCACAATCTCATGGTCTAAGGAAAAATACTTGACATTAGAAAAGCTTTAGCATACTAACTACGATCTTTGTGCTAGGCTTAGGATTGGGTCTTGTCCATCACATCATTCTACTAATGATGTGATCCGTTATCAATGACATCCAATGTCCATGGTTAGGAAACCGTAACCATCTATTGATCAATGAGCTAGCCAATAGAGGCTTGCTAGGGACATGGTGTTGTCTATGTATCCACACATGTATTTGAGTTTCCTATCAATACAATTATAGCATGGATAATAAACGATTATCATGAACAAGGAAATATTATAATAATAACTAATTTATTATTGCCTCTAGGGCATATTTCCAACAGTAAACTCATTTACCCAAAACATACCACTCGACAGTGTCGGCTCTTGATTCAGCAGTTCCAAGGGAAACAACTCAAGGATAAGGATAAGGAAACAGAAAAAGTTGAGGACAAAGATAACAATGATGATGGATATCCTCAGGTCAATTCCACCCTGATGATTTTTGCTGACGTCGAAAGCAAAAGTCGATTGAAGGTGATCAATCGGGAAGTGAACTTGGTTGCTCCGGCGACTCCCAATTATCTGAAATGGTCCCAGACCGCCATCACATTCGACCACCGATCACCCGACGACATTGCCACCCCTGGGAGGCAAGCATTGGTGGTCGACCCAGTTGTTGAGGGCACTCGACCGACCAAAGTCCCGATGGATGGTGGTAGTGGCTTGAACATACTTGTCTGCGCGAGACGTTGAAAGGGATGGGCATTCCGATGTCCGACTCGATTACCGATATATGAGCTTCCACGGAGTCATTCCTGGAAAGAAGGCTGAGTCACTCGGCCAAATTGCTCTTGAAGTAGTTTTTAGTGATTCGAAGCATTTCCGGAAAGAAAAGTTGACCTTTGAGGTCGTGGATTTCCAGAGCGCTTATCACGCTATTCTGGGAAGGCCAGCTTATGCACGTTTCATGGCCCGACCATGTTACGTGTATCTGAAACTGAAGATGCCTGGTCCCAAGGGTGTGATCACTGTTACGGGCAATCGGAAGAAGGCGGAAGAGTGCTTCCGAAAAGGCTCTAAGATCGCCGATGCTAAGTTGGCGATGGTAGAGCTACAAGAGTATCGAAAACTGCAGATCCGAGTGATTTGTTTGAGCTAAGAGCACCTTTCTGAGTCAGATTTCATCGACCGGTGAGACGAAACAGGTTCACACTCACCCGATCGATCCCAATGCTGCTCCGACCAACATCTCAACAACACTCGACTCAAAATAGGAAGAAGCGTTCATCCAGTTCCTCCGTGAGAACTGGGACATCTTTGCATGGAAGCCTGCTGACATGCCGGGTGTTCCCAGGGAGCTGGCTGAGCATCGCCTATGATTCGACCCAAAATTAAAACCGGTTAAAGAATATCTTCGGCGGTCCGCCGTCCAGAAGAGACAGGCCGTTGGCGAGGAGGTGGCTCGGCTCTTAGCAGCAGAGTTCATCCGAGAGATCTACCACTCTGAGTGGCTCGCCAATGCCGTCATGGTCCCCAAGAAGGACAAGTCGTTGCACACGTGCATCGATTTCAAGCATATCAATTGGGCCTGCCTGAAAGATCATTTCCCTCTTCCTCGCATTGACCAAATAGTCGACTCAACCGCGGGATGTGAGAGGTTGTCTTTTTTAGACGCCTATTCCGGGTACCATCAGATCCGTCTGTATGGACCCGATGAGATTAAAACAGCGTTCATCAATCCATTCGGGTGCTTCTGTTATGTCACCATGCCATTCGGTCTCAATAATGCCGGAGCCACATTCATGAGGATGATTCAGAAGTGTTTGCTCACTCAAATCAGTCGGAATGTGGAAGCATACATGGATGACATTGTGGTCAAGTCACGGAAAGGTTCCGACCTGTTGACTGACCTTGCTGAAACATTTGCCAATATCAGGAGGTATGATATCAAGCTTAACCCATCAAAGTGTACATTTGGAGTTCCCGGTGGAAAGTTACTCGGTTTTCGCTTTCGAGCAAGGAATCGATGCTAACCCGAAAAGGTTGGCACCATACTCCAAATGAAGCGCCATGCGTCGTGTGCGATGTCCGAAACTTACCGGATGCTTGGCGCTTTAAGTCGATTCATCTCTCGCCTCGGTGAAAAGGCATTGCCTCTTTACCGACCGATGAAGAAGTCGACAAGTTCGAGTGGACTCTAGAAGCTGATGCAGTGTTTGCGAGCTCAAAGCTCGCTCTCCACCAACCGGTGCTTGCTGCCCCAATCAGCAAAGAGCCTTTGCTGCTTTACATTGCAGCAATCGGACAAGTCGTCGATGCCGCATTTACGGTCGGCGGGAGGAAGAAGGAAAAGCCTTCAAAGTTCAACGCCCAGTTTATTATCTTTCTGAAGTGCTGACCCCATCAAAGCAAAGATACCCTCACTATCATAAGCTTGTTTATGGGATCTATATGACCACAAAGAAGGTTGCTCATTATTTCTTCGATCATTCCATTACGATCGTCGACGACGCCCATTGTCGGAAATTCTTCATAACAGAGATGCAACTGGTCGAGTGGCAAAATGGGCGATTGAACTCCTTCCCCTTGATATCAAATTCGAGGCAAAGAAAGCCATCAAGTCCCAAGAAATAGAAGACTTCCTCGCCGAGTGGACTGAACATCAGCTTCCGACTCAAGTTCACTCGGAGCACTGGACTATGTTTTTCAACGGTTCCAAGATGCTGAACGGTTCTGGTGCAGGGGTTGTATTAGTTTCCCCCCGAGGAGATAGGCTCAAATATGTTCTCCAGATTCACTTTGATTCTTCCAACAACGAAGCAGAATATGAAGCACTCCTGTATGGTTTGCGCATGGCCATTTCACTCGGCGTCCGTCGCCTTATGGTCTACGGCGACTCGGATCTGGTTGTTAATCAAGTGATGAAGGAGTGGGATGTCAGAAGCCCAGCTATGACAGGTTATTGTAATGCAGTGAGAAAGCTGGAGAAGAAATTCGAGGGGTTAGAGCTTCATCATATACCCCGACTGAAAAATCAAGCTGCGGATGATTTGGCGAAGGTAGGATCCAAGAGGGAAGCCATTCCTAGTAATGTATTTTTGGAGCACATTCATGCACCATCAGTGCAGGAGGATCCTTTCACAGAAGAAGCCCCGCAGCAAAAGAGTGCCAATGATCCGACTGAAGTTGAGGTCCCAGCCGTGGTCGACCTAATTATGGAAGTTGTGGTCATCACTCCCGATCGACGGTGCCGTACATCGCATATATCCTAAGGAAAGAGCTCCCGAGAATGAAGAAGAGCCTCGACAGATCGTCCGACGATCCAAGGCCTTTACTGATGATCAAGGGACAGTTGTTCGAGAAAGCGTGATCGAGTCGGCCGTAAGTGTATCACGCCGAAGAAGGTCGATAATTCTTGAGGATATCCACTGGGGACCTGTGGCCATCATGCGTCCTCTCGGACCATTGTGGCTAAAGCATACCGAAAGGGATTTTATGGCGAAAGCAAATGAAATGGCAAAAGAAATAGTTGACAAGTGTGAAGGATGTCGTTCTATTCCAACATATCGCACAAGCCCGCCTCAGCCTTGAAGACCATTCCACTCGTCTGGCCCTTCGCTGTTTGGGGATTGGACATGATTGGACCGTTGAGAATCGCGAAGCGGCTTCACCCATTTGCTAGTAGCAGTCGACAAGTTCACCAAGTGGATCGAAGCCAAGCCCATCAAGAACCTCGATGCATGCACTGCTATCAGTTTCATCAGAGAGTTGATATTCAGATATGGAGTTCCGCATAGCATCATCACCGACAATGGGTCAAACATCGATAATGACAAGTCCAAAGCCTTCTGCGCCTCTCAAGGCACGCGGGTCGACTATGCTTCAGTGGCTCATCCTCAGTCGAATGGACAAGCAGAACGTGCAAACGGCCTCATTCTAAAAGGGCTGAAACCACGGTTGATGCATGATCTCAAACACGCAGCAGGAGCTTGGGTCGACGAACTTCCATCAGTTCTCTGGGGATTGAGGACCACTCCTAATCGGTCGACTGGGAGAACTCCATTCTTCCTGGTCTATGGAGCTGAAGCAGTTCTGCCGAGTGACCTGCTTCACAATGTGCCTCGAGTCGAACTATACTCTGAAGAAGAAGCGGAACAAGCCCGGCAAGATGCAATCGACCTCTTGGAAGAGGAGAGAGAAATGGCCCTGATCCGCTCGACTATCTATCAGCAAGACTTGCGTCGATTCCATGCCAGAAATGTGAAGAGTCGAGCCTTCCAAGAGGGAAATTTGGTCCTCCGAGTGGATCAACAGAAACCACACAAGCTCGCTCCCACTTGGGAAGGTCCCTTCGTCGTCACAAGAGTTCTCCACAACGGAGCGTATCATCTCTACAACGTTGATCGCCAGATCAACGAGCCTCGAGCTTGGAACGCGGAGCTGCTCCGCCCCTTTTACACTTAATACTCACTCGGTTGAGATGTAATAAAAGTACTTTTGTAGTTTGTTTATCTAAGACAAGAATGTTATAATTTTCCCAGTGATTGTTATTACATTTTGTTGAAATTTCCCCAGTGGGTGGCTTAGTTGTGAATCCGGTTCGCCTAAGTTTGTAAAAAAAATCCTTTCCGAGTGGCGAGCCAGTCTCTCACTCGGGGGCTTAGCTGCGAATCCGCTTCGCCTAAGTATTCAAAATCCTACCGAGTGGTGAGCCGGCCTCCCACTCGGAGGCTTAGCTGCAGTCCAAGTACTCGCCTAAGTATTCAAAATCCTACCGAGTGGTGAGCCGGCCTCCCACTCGGAGGCTTAGCTGCAGTCCAAGTACTCGCCTAAGTATTCAAAATCCTACCGAGTGGCGAGCCAGCCTCCCACTCGGAGGCTTAGCTGCAGTCCAAGTACTCGCCTAAGTATTCAAATCCTACCGAGTGGTGAGCCAGCCTCCCACTCGGGGGCTTGCAACAGCCCAAGGATTCGCCTTAACATCCAAAATAATGAAAATCGCAAGGACGATGAGGTGCAGGTCGACTGCTACCTTCTCCTTCAAAGCTACGCCATAAAAATCGCATCAGTGGAGAGCAAACCTCCCACTGGGGCTTAGCTGCAGCCAGTGCTCGCCTAAGTAATAGAAATCCTACCGAGTGGAGAGCAAACCTCCCACTGGGGCTTAGCTGCAGCCCAGCCGCCTAAGTAATAGAAATCCTACCGAGTGGAGAAAACCTCCCACTCGGAGGCTTAGCTGCAGCCAGTGCTCGCCTAAGTAATAGAAATCCTACCGAGTGGAGAGCAAACCTCCCACTCGGAGGCTTAGCTGCAGCCAGTGCTCGCCTAAGTAATAGAAATACTACCGAGTGGAGAGCAAACCTCCCATTCGGAGGCTTAGCTGCAGCCCAGTGCTCGCCTAAATAATAAAAACCCTACCGAGTGGAGAGCAAACCTCCCACTCGGGAGCTTAGCTGCGGTCCAGTGCTCGCCTAAGTAAGGAATTCATCCCAATCCGCAAGGACGACGAGGTGCAGGTCGACTGTTACCTTCTCCTTCGGAGCTTCGCCACAAGTACAACGTGCGGTCCATCCCAATCCGCAAGGACGACGAGGTGTAGGTCGACTGCTACCTCCTCCTTCGGAGCTTCGCCACAAGTACAACATGCGGTTCATCCCAATCCGCAAGGACGACGAGGTCGATCGCGATCAGGTTCCATCTCTACCGCAGGATAGATGAAGCACAAGTCGATTTGGAGTTTCAACGGAATATCTTCCAATGAGGAACAAAGTTCTCTCGAAGGCAAACAAAGCATGTTAAAGGATAAATCAAGTTCGGATAAACGTCCTACGGATCCAAAGGTGCTCAGGCGTTAAGCCTGTTAAAGTTTATCGGTTACAAAAACCACTCGGCATTCCGAGGAAAATTTAAGGTGGGACTTAGAAGTTTTTTACTCCTCCGGCGGAGGACTGGAAGGTGCAACAAACTGGTCGAGGTCGATTCCATCGGCAATACGGGTAGCAGCAGCGATGAAAGTCTCCATGAAAGATCTGAAGTCATGCTTCCTGGTGTTGGCAACCTTGAGAGACACTAGCTTGTCCTCTTGCGCTTCCTTGCAAGTGGACACGAACCGAGATAGAGCAACATCAGCACCACACCGCGAAGACTTTTTCCATTCTTGCACTCGACTTGGAATATCATTCATTGAGTCATCGAGATTCAAGGTCATTCAGAAGCGTCGATCGGCCAGAGAGTCGAGTCGATCCGCGACATCTTTGCAACTTTCAATGAGCAAGATAATCCACCACGCTAGCAACACGAGACTCCAAATGGAGCACATTCATAGCAGCTTCATCCTTCACAGAGAGTTGATGGGGTCCAAGCTGGTTTCCACTGACCGGGTTTCTTCTTCAAGTTTTGATGAATTCTGAAAACACAGCTCGGACTCAAAATAACGATCATATGATGAGCCGGTGATAGCAAGACAGTCGGGTAAAAGAGATTACCTTCAAGCATGAGAAACAGCTTCTTGGCGAGCCCTCCAAGATAAATCTCCGTGTCATTTCGCTTCCCCAGTTGGCCAGCCTTGTCGACAGAGCAATCTTGTCGTTCTTGATCGACTAACTTCCTTGTTAGCAGCGTCAAGAGCGGCTTTCAGCTTGGCATTTTCATCTTCAAGTTTGTCGACCGAGGCAAGCTTCTCTTCAATGAGCTTTGTTTTCTCCAAAGCCGCCTTCGTGCCTCTCGCAAGGTCAAGGTCCTTCTTCTTCAAAGTCTCTTCCAGGTTTATCTCAAAGCAACAATGAGAACAGAGTTGAGAATGAACAGAAAAACAAAGGCAGTCGTCAAAAGTTCTCACCAGCCATACCTTTTGCTTCATCCTTTGCCTTCTGCAAATTCTCCTGAGCAAGCTTCAAATCGAAGTTGAGATGGATCTGTTTGTTCTCTAACTCAGTATAGCGAGCCACAAGCTCGCAAGATTTCTACAAAGAGTCAACCAACGAAAGACATCAAAGACAGATCACTTCCGAGTGATTAAGGAAAAATAGTAGCATTTCCAAGTCGAATCAAAACATTCGACAGAAGTCTCGGGGACTACACCCAGCGGGTGCACTCAGCGTGCCCCCACTGGTTTTACCTATTTGGTTCGACCAGTCGACCAAAAGAGGCAAAAAGGTTATGTGTCGTGGTCAGCCATGATAAAAAAAAACACACAGTTCTTTAGACTATAGTCGATCAGCACGCAATCGACCATAGTCTCGGGACTACACCCAAGGGTGCACTCAGCATGCCCCCACCGGTTTTACGGTTCCATTCGACTTGGTCCGTCCGGTCGAGTGAAGAAGTTCACAGCATAAAGATTATAGCCGATCGCACGCAATGACCATAGTCTCGGGGACTACACGGTGGGTGCACTCAGCGTGCCCCACAAAAATTCAATCGACACACCCACCCAAAGGGTGTACAGATATGGAAATCTCCGTAAGGAAGCAGTTTGGTAGCATATCCTAACAAAGCAAGCAACGATCGACTTACTTGGACATTGCTCGAGAGCTGAACTAGCATCATAGGTCGCTGGCTAGCCTCTCGGACCGCTTTCACTTGCTCCATCATGATCCCCGCTGGCGTATGGCCTCCTTACCAGCACTCACTTGGTCTTCCAGGGCGTGGTGTATAGCAAAGAGAGATGGTGGATCAGCAATCGACGAAGTGGGTCGGGCACTTGTCGGCACAAATGAAGACACGAAGCCGAGTGGGGTTGCCTCCCTCGAAACCAGCGCCTCGGAATCGCCACGACCGAGCAGCCTTGCCGCAGCACTCTCTTGTTCTTCCTCTTCCTCAATGTCGCTTCCTCGTCATCGTCGGGGAGATCAATGACGTGAGGCGGAACTACAAGAAAGATTCAAAAGTAAACATGGAAGTCCAATCGACTAAAAGCTCCAGTCGACTAAAAGCGAAACCTCAGAGATCATACCAATGTTGGAGGTGGCAGCATCCTCCATTTCCTGATCTTCGTGCTTGGCTGAAGTCCCGGAGGTAGCGGCACTGTAGATTTCAAGAATCGGCTGATCAGTCATCAAGTCGACCAAAAGTTCACTCATGTTGAATAAGGAAATACAAGGTTCTGTTGGTTACCCGGAGATGGTGGGGATGACCATCCGCATCTTGGGCAGAGCCTTCGCCGGCTTTGACGACGTTACTCGAGGTTGCTTCGGCGGTTTCTCAGTCGGCGCAGGGGAAGTTGTCCTAGGTCGCTTCGTCGACTGCCCATTGGGCACAACAGCTTTACCGCGCCCAGCCGCCGGGTCATGCGTCAACTTGGACCTTCCTTCCGAGCGAGGAGGATCGACGTCTTCCTCCTCTTCCTCCTCCTCCTCCTCTTCATCAGAGCTGTCATCCCCGTCATCCTCCTCGCCGTTGGACTCCCATTCCTCCTGACCTTCACCTCCACTTCCTTCTTCTTCTTCGACTGTTTCCTGCGCCCCATTGGGCATCGAGTACATCTCAGTGGTGACCTAGAAGACAATAAAACAAGGCGAAAGTCAGTCGACGAATTGGCATCTAAACAGAATGAATGCAGCCGAATCACAGTCAAAGATAAGTAGTTGTACCTTGTCTACTTCGTAAGTCTGGTCGAGTGGTGGAATCCTCCTAGCTCCGCGAGGGTTATCTTTGTTTCCTGTGATGGCAGTCATCCACTTCTCCAGCGTGGCGTCATCGACCTCCTCTGGATGGACCCGAGTGGTACCATCCGTACCAGAGTACATCCACATCGGATGACCTCGGTATTGGAGTGGCTGAATATGCCATCGGAGGAAAACCTCCAGGAGATCCATGCCGGTCACCCCGTCGTGAATGAGCTGGACTACGTGTTCCATCGGCAATTTTACTTGGGCCTTCTCCTCTGGTAACACCTTCAGGGAAGATGGCTTGTTCACTCGACTCATGGAGAAAGGAGGGAGCCCAATCATCGCCCCGGCGTCGGCTGGTCTTGGCGATAGAACCAGGTCGATGCCACCCTCTAACCGAGTCGGGGAGAGTCATAGCCGGAAGGCGCTCTTCCCCTCATCTGGACCCCGAGTCCCCACACATCTGGATTACTTGGGTTCTCTCGTCATTCGGTTCGTTTTCTTCACCGTCTGAGAGCGACAGTGAATATGTGCTTGAAGAGACCCGGTCAAGGTCGACAACCCAAGAAGTTTTCGCATAATGAATTGAAAGCAGCAAGGTAGACAATGGAGTTGGGAGGAAATGATGGAGTTGCGACCCAAAAAGTTCAAAGCCCCAAAAAGGATTCGTGGCGAGAAAATCCCGATCTCGTGGGTGGCCGGAGAACGCACTCACCCTCTTCAGTTGCGGTTGCCACTCCGTTCGGAAGCCTCGCCGACCCATGGGGATCAGTCCTTCATTGGCCGATCGGTGAGGTCCTTCTCGGTGATGGTCGAGAGGATCCATCTCCTTGGACCCAGCCTTGCGGCAGTTTGGACCGCGAAGAGGATCCGCCCGATCGGGCGCTCTCCCCTTAGCCTTCACCGCCGCCTTCTTCACCCGTTCCAGGGCTGCGGTCTTCTCCTTCACCATGGTCGCCGGTGAAGCAAGTACTGAGCTGCGGCGCTGGACAGGCTAAGAGTGCAGCGAGAAGGTTTGGAGGCGGAGGGAGGAGAAGATTGAGGTCGCACTGTTCAAAATACCCTGTCCGACGCTTTATATGGGGCCGCTTCCGAGTGGCTGAACGGTAGGCCCAGGCAATCCCGTCAAATCCAAGAATAAGCGCCAAGACGCGATACGTGGCGAAAAAGCGGTCTTGAAGATCGAGCGTCATCGTTTTATCCCATCCGAGTGCCGCAGTTTTCTCCGCTTCGCTTCCCAAAATTCAGATCCCGCAAATCCGCTAACCGCAGAGCAACCCGTCGGATAGCAGATTTCCTCCGATCCGTCGCTCGAAATCCTCAAGTTCACAGAGTTCACTCGACAAAACGTGAAGAATGGATCAAAGCGATCGAAAGAAGTTGATGCCATCACTAAAAGGTCGTTGATCGAGTAAGACACACTCGCAACATGAAGAACAGGTCGGAAAGATTATCAACTCCTTCCTCACTCAAACCTCGATCCATTCGGGGGCTAATGATGAAGTCATGTACCTGGGGTAGGGTCATAGACCTTCCCAAAGGTACCCTCCACAAGGACACTCGCAAGAGAAGCAGCCTTCGGTCGACCTGGTAGGTTTCCACTCGGCAATTCAAAGACACTGACCATGAAGACCCACTCGACCACCAGGAGTCCAAGAGCCACTCGGTGCCCAAAGGGTCTGTAGTTAAATAGTCTTTATGATCATAATGACACTTTATGTAAGGCGTTACAAGTAACGCCTAGCCTTAACGCACCTTAAACCCTCTGCTTCGTGGGCTGGCTGGGGTCTGGCGCACTCTATATAAGCCACCCCCTCCACGGTAGAAGGGTTCGCACCCTAAACACATACGCATATAATCCAATCGACCGCCTCCGGCTCCGAGGCGTGGGGCTATTACTTCCTCCGAGAAGGGCCTGAACTCGTAAATCCCTTGCGTATACAACTACTCCATAGCTAGGATCTTGCCTCTCCATACCTACCCCCCATTCTACTGTCAGACTTAGAACCACGACATCCCCAACACTCCCAATATAATGGTAAATTGTATAGGTGCACTAGTTCGGCGAAGAGATGGTGATACAAGTGCAATATGGATAGTAGATATAGGTTTTTGTAATCTGAAAATATAAAAACAGCAAGGTAGCAAGTGGTAAAAGTGAGCGAAATTGGTATTGCAATGCTTCGAAACATGGCCTAGGGTTCATACTTTCACTAGTACAAGTTCTCTCAACAATGATAACATAATTAGATCATATAACAATCCCTCAACGTGCAACAAAGAGTCACTCCAAAGTCACTAATAGCAAAGAACAAACGAAGAGATTATTGTAGGGTACGTAACCACCTCAAAGTTATTCTTTCTGATCGATCTATTAGGTTGTTCCTATAAGTGTCACAAACAGCCCTAGAGTTCGTACTAAAATAACACCTTAAGATACACATCAACCAAAACCCTAATGTCACCTAGATACTCCAATGCCACCACAAGTATCCGCGGGTAAGATTATACGATATGCATCACACAATCTAAGATTCATCTATTCAAACCAACACAAAGAACTTCAAAGAGTGCCCTAAAGTTTCTACCGGAGAGTCAAGACGAAAACGTGTGCCAACCGCTATGCATAAGTTCACATGGTCACAGAACCCACAAGTTGATCACCAAAACATACATCAAGTAGATCACGTGAATATCCCATTGTCAAAACAGATAGGTACATGCAAGAAATACATCAAGTGTTCTCAGATCCTTAAAGGCTCAATCCGATAAGATAACTTCAAAGGGAAAACTTAATCCATTACAAGAAGGTAGAGGGGGAGAAACATCATAAGATCCAACTATAATAGCAAAGCTCGCGGTACATCAAGATCGTGCCAAGTCAAGAACACGAGAGAGAGAGAGAGAGAGAGAGAGAGAGAGAGATCAAACACATAGCTACTGGTACATACCCTCAGCCCCGAGGGTGAACTACTCCCTCCTCGTCATGGAGAGCGCCGGATGATGAAGATGGCCACGGTGATGGTTCCCCGCTCCGTGGTGCGAAATAGGGTCCCGATTGGTTTTGGTGGCTCTGAGAGGCTTCAAGCGGCGGAACTCCCAATCTTGGTTTCTTTTAGGGGTTTCAATATTTATAGGAAATTTTGGCGTCGGTTTCACGTCGGGGGGGGGGGGGGGTGGTCCATGAGTCAACCACAATGTCGGAGGGCGCACCTAGGGAGGAGGGCATGCCCTCCACTAATGACCCACAAGTATAGGGGATCTATCGTAGTCCTTTCGATAAGTAAGAGTGTCGAACCCAACGAGGAGCAGAAGGAAATGATAAGCAGTTTTCAGTAAGGTATTCTCTGCAAGCACTAAAATTATCGGTAACAGATAGTATTGTGATAAGGTAATTTGTAACCGGTAACAAGTAATAAAGTAAATAAGGTGCAGCAAGATGGCCCAATCCTTTTTGTAGCAAAGGACAAGCCTGGACAAACTCTTATATAGAGAAAAGCGCTCCCGAGGACACATGGGAATTATCGTCAAGCTAGTTTTCATCACGCTCATATGGTATGTGGTTGGACCGGTGCTTGGGTACTGCCATTTCTTGGACAAGCATCCCACTTATGATTAACCCTTATTGCAAGCATCCGCAACTACAAAAGAAGTATTAAGGTAAACCTAACCATAGCATGAAACATATGGATCCAAATCAACCCCTTACGAAGCAACTCATAAACTAGGGTTTAAGCTTCTGTCACTCTAGCAACCCATAATCTACTTATTACTTCCCAATGCCTTCCTCTAGGCCCAAACAATGGTGAAGTGTCATGTAGTCGACATTCACATAACACCACTAGAGGAGAGACAACATACATCTCATCAAAATATCGAACGAATACCAAATTCACATGACTACTTATTGCAAGACTTCTCCCATGTCCCCAGGAAAAAATGTAACTACTCACAAATCATATTCATGTTCATAATCAGAGGGGTATTAATATGCATAAAGGATATGAATATATAATCTTCCACCAAATAAACCAACTAGCATCAACTACAAGGAGTAATCAACACTACTAGCAACCCACAGGTACCAATCTGAGGCTTTGGGACAAAGATTGGGTACAAGAGATGAACTAGGGTTTGAGAGGAGATGGTGCTGGTGAAGATGTTGATGGAGATTGACCCCCTCCTGATGAGAGGATCGTTGGTGATGACGATGGCGATGATTTCCCCCTCCCGGAGGAAAGTTTCCCCGACAGAACAGCTCTGCCGGAGCCCCAGATTGGTTCCGCCAAGGTTCTACCTCGTGGCGGCGGAGTTTCTTCCCGAAAGCTTGCTTATGATTTCTTTCTCAGACAAAAGACTTCATATAGCAGAAGATGGGCACCGGAGGTCTGCCAGGGGGCCCACGAGGCAGGGGCACGCCCAGGGGGTAGGGCGCGCCTCCCACCCTCGTGGCCAGGGTGTGGGCCCCCTCTGGTGGATTCTTTCGCCAGTATTTTTTATTAATTCCAAAAATAACTTCTGTGAAGTTTTAGGACTTTTCGAGCTGTGCAGAATAGGTCTCTAATATTTGCTCCTTTTCCAGCCCAGAATTCCAACTGTCGGCATTCTCCCTCTTCATGTAAACCTTGTAAAATAAGAGAGAATAGGCATAAGTATTGTGACATAACGTGTAATAGCAGCCCATAATGCAATAAATATTGATATAAAAGCATGACGCAAAATGGACGTATCAACTCCCCCAAGCTTAGACATCGCTTGTCCTCAAGCGGAAGCCGATAACGAAAAATATGTCCACATGTTTAGAGATAGAGGTGTCGATAAAATAAAATACGGACATGAGGGCATCATGATCATTCTTATAACAACAACATAATTGGACATTGTCATATGATCTCTTATGCTCAAGTAATAATCTATTCACAATGTAAAGTATGAATCAGAAACTTCATTGAGAACCAACAAACTATAATCTCGGTCATTGAAGCAATTGCAATTTATCATAACATCGGAAAGAGTCAATATAAGAGCTTTTCAGCAAGTCCACATACTCAACTATCATATAGTCTTTCACAATTGTAACACTCACGCAATACTTATGGGTATGGAGTTTTAATCAGACACAGAGAAAGATAGGGGCTTATAGTGTTGCCTCCCAACCTTTTACCTCAAGGGTAATGTCGACAATAATGATTCATGCTAACTTACATCCAATTGGATATATATATATATATATATATATATATATATATATATATCAGGATCTTTCCAACACAAGGTGCTTGCCAAAGGATAAAATGTAAAAAGGAAAGGTGAAGATCACCATGACTCTTGTAAGGTAAAAGACAAAAGTAAAAGATAGGCCCTTCGCAGAGGGAAGCAGAGGTTGTCATGTGCTTTTAGGGTTGGATGCACGAAATCTTAATGCAAAAGAACGTCACTTTATATTGCCACTTGTGATATGGACCTTTATTATGCAGTCCGTCGCTTTTATTACTTCCATATCACAAGATCGTATAAAGCTCATTTTCACCACACTAATAAATCATACATATTTAGAAAGCAATTTTTATTGCACGCAACATGACAACTTACTTGAAGGATCTTACTCAATCCATTGGTAGACATGGTGGACTCTCATGGCAAAACTGGGTTTAAGGATATTCGGAAGCACAAGTAGTATCTCTACTTGGTGCAAAGAATTTGGCTAGCATGAGAGGGAAAGGCAAGCTCAACATGTTGGATGATCCATGACAATATACTTTATTTTAGATATAAGAAAACATAACCCATTACGTTGTCTTCCTTGTCCAACATCAACTCTTTAGCATGTCATTCTTTAATGAGTGCTCACAATCATAAAAGATGTCCAAGATAGTATATTTATATGTGAAAACCTCTCTTTCTTTATTACTTCCTATTAATTGCAACGATGACCAAAACTAAGTTTGTCAACTCTCAACAACTTTTATTCATCATACTCTTTATATGTGAAGTCATTACTGTCCATAAGATCAATATGATCTCTTTACTTCTTTTATTCTTTTTTTCTTTAATTCCCTCAAGATCATAGCAAGATAATCAAGCCCTTGATTCAGCACTAATCTTTATTATATATAGCTCACATACTCGATTACATAGAGGGATCATAAAGCAAAAACTCAAAACTAAATCATACTAAAACTTTATTCTACTAGATCAAGATATTACCAAAAGCATCGAACTAATAAAAACGGTAAAGATAGGAGTGTGATGGTGATACGATACCGGGGTACCTCCCCCAAGCTTGGCAGTTGCCAAGGGGAGTGCCCATACCCATGTAATTATATCTCTTTTGCCGGTGAAGGAGATGGAGGTGATGATGGATAGTCGCACATCGAGCGTAGGAGGTCCTCCAATTTGCGGATAATGCCCTTGAGTGCGATGATATGCTCCTTCAACAAAATATTTTCACGTGTGAGATACTTGTTTTGTATACGAGCTAACTCAATCATCTTGAAAGCTTCGATCTCAGTTGGGGTAAGAAGATTGTGATCAAGTTGAAGGATGTCTTTTGCTGCCGGAACTTGGTCTTCCATGGCATTCTTGATCCCATCATCCTTGTTGATCTTCCCAGGTTCTTCTCTCTTCAGCTCTATCTTCATTAGCCAAGCATCGTTGTCACCATTGTTGGAGGAGGGGGACGACATGATGCCTGGCCTTGACAACTATGGCAGAAAATAGCTCGAAATGAAAGCAGAGTATATTTGCGTGATACGGTGGTCAAAACCTTCGGGAGTTTATATAATGAATTTTTACCGACCAAAAGAAGTATTGTGCAAGAAAACGGAGTCCGGAGGGCACATGAGGTGCCCACTAGGCAGGGGGCGCCCTCCACCCTCATGGAAGCCTCGTGTCCTTCCCGGACTACTTCTTATTTTCCTATTTTCTTAAATATTCCAAAACGGAGAAAATTTGCCATTAGAACTGTTTTGGAGTCGGTTTACTTACCGTACCACATACCTATTCCTTTTCGGAGTCTGAAGCATTCTGGAAATTGTCCCTTATGTATTCCTCCGGGGTTACGGTTTCAATAACATTGGTTTCAACATTTATAGTATCACCTGAGATATAATGTTTGATTCTTTGACCGTTCACCACCTTCGGATTTGTGCCTTTGAAGTTGTTGATTGTTATGGCACGAGAATGATAGACCTCCTCGATAACGTAAGGACCTTCCCATTTAGAGAGAAGCTTTCCTGCAAAAAATCTTAAACGAGAGTTGAATAGTAACACATAATCACCTACATTAAACTCACGTTTTTGTATCCTTTTGTCATGCCATCTTTTAACCTTTTCTTTAAACAGTTTGGCATTCTCATAGGCTTGAGTTCTCCATTCATCAAGTGAGCTAATGTCAAATAACCTCTTCTCACCGGCAAGCTTGAAATCATAACTGAGCTCTTTAATGGCCAATATGCCTTATGTTCTAGTTCGAGAGGTAAGTGACATGCTTTTCCATAAACTATTTTATACAGAGACATACCCATAGGATTTTTATATGCAGTTCTATAGGCCCATAATTCATCATCAAGTTTCTTGGACCAATTCTTTCTAGATCTATTAACAGTCTTTTGCAAAATTAATTTGAGCTCTCTATTAATCAATTCTACTTGACCACTAGACTGTGGGTGATATGGAGATGCAATTCTATGATTAACATCATACTTAGCGAGCATTTTACGAAAGGCACCATGAATAAAATGTGAACCACCATCATTCATTAAATATCTAGGGACTCCAAACCTCGGAAAAATAACTTCTTTAAGTATCTTAATAGAGGTGTTATGATCAACACTACTAGTTGGAATAGCTTCTACCCACTTAGTAATGTAATCAATAGCAACTAAAATATGAGTATACCCGTTAGAGGAAGTGTTGTGGTTTTGTCACGGCAGATGTCCTTGTGAAAGGACTTAGTCGTGGAGCCATCGCTACGGGTTAGCTTAAAGGGGTTAAAGCGGACAAGGGACGCAAGAGAGTTTTATACTAGTTCGGCCCCTTACGATGAAGGTAAAAGCCTACGTCTAGTTGTGATGGAATTGATGGGGTTTCGATGACCAGGGAGCGAATACGCTTTGCCTGAGTCTCGAGTTGTTGTCTGTTGTCCTGATCCGCCGCCGGGCCGTCCCCTTATATACATGGGTGACACCCATTGGTTTACAGAGTCCCGAGACCGGCTCATAAACGTGTCCGGTTTGGTCTCTGCTCTTTCTATCTTACCATACAAGTTACATACCAATACCGGTTCACGGTTGCAGGCCTTAAACCGGTTCTGGGCCTTGGGCCCCTATCTAACATTCCTATCTGCCTTCATGGGCTTCTAGCATACTCAACCACTGATGAAGTTAAACCGGCCTGTCTTGGCCGGTTTACGCTCAGTAGTAATATCCCCAACATTAGGCCCCAGATTGATTTGAACAGGTTCATGTCAATCCTTAACAGAAACTTTGTCTTCAACATCTTCTCATAATTTGGTAAACCGCCATGACGTCATCTTTTTGGATCTTGGCAAACCGTCGTGACGTCATCTGTTACAAACAAATTGTATATGATATAACCTCATTAATAGGTCTCCAACAATCGAGGCGACAGCTATGCCTCACTTCCAAATTCGCGGCCCCTTGATTTTCGCGCCTGACACTTATCTCCTGCCTTTATAAACATGACCGAAGGGTCATTTTCTTTTCCCCCCTCGTGCCTCTTCGCGTCGTCCTCCTTACACCGCTCAGCTTCTGGAGCTCCGCCGCCACCGCCGACCGTCGTCTCTGCTCCAACCTTGGCCGCTGCATCACCCTGAACGCATCAGAACACTGCGGCGCTCTTCCGCTTCCGGTAAGTTCTCTGCCCTTTCCGCCACAGATCTGTTCTAGGGTTCCCAAGTTCTTCGGTGTTGATCAATGGAGATATTTGTTCATATGATAATTCTGATAAACTCCTGAATATCTGCTCTGTATAGTGGTAGCCTTTAGCCTCTGTTTCCATTTATGCATCTCAAACTAGTAGATCTTATCCGAACCTTCGCTCATTGGTCTGGTACTGCTTCTTAGATTTTGAATATATTTCCCTTTTCTGACATGCCTCAGATCCAAAACCACAACATAATCTTGTGAAACCTGTTTTCACTCACTTACTCATATGTAATCTTGACTCTTCGATGCTTGGACTAGGCGGTTTAACTATACAGAAGGGTTGAGAATCCGGTATATACCATTAGTCCCCTTGTTGAACCGCCAAACCCTTTTTTAGGGCGTTACTGTATTGTTGAATTCCGGTTTGTAGATAACATACCCCGGTTTAGCAAATATACATCATTATAGATATGTCCAACTTATTCTTGAACCGGCAAATATTGTATTGTAGATCCTGCCATGGCCAAACAAGCGTATGAATGCAACTGGGTCCCTTCTCGAGTGACTGAGGACCAGTTGGACAATTTGGTCAAAACGGGCGCTTTAAGCGAGAAAAATGCCATTCAATGGAGGGTCCCCAACACAGAATGTTCTCCTACTCCCAAAGAAGGAGAAGTCATTGTGTTTGCTGATCATTTAAGCCGAGGCTTCAACCCTCCCGGTTCAAAGTTTTTCCGGGATGTCTTAGCCAATTTTCAAATGCACCCACAAGATATCGGCCCTAACTCCATAACCAATATCCGCCACTTCCAAGTCTTCCGTGAGGCTTACCTTCAGGAGGAACCTTTAGTAGAGTTATTCAGGGACTGCTTTCACCTGAACCGTCGCACAGAGTTCAAAGACGGACCCAACACAGAACTGGGCAGTATGGCGATTCAAAAGAGGAAAGAAGTGACCTTCCCTCATGCCAATCTTCACAGCCACCCCAAAGAATGGAACCAGACATGGTTTTACTGCAAGGACACCTCTCCTTCTGAAGAAAATCCCTTGTCGGCTTACCGTCCGGAACGTCTGAGCAATACACACCCTTTTCCTCAAAGGCTGACTGCCAAGGAGAGACTCAAATATGCTCCACAACTATCCAAGCTTAGGGCCTTCATGGCAAATGGGTTGACAGGAGTTGATTTTGCTCGCTGCTGGATCTCTTGGAGTATACTGCCCTTAAGCCAATGCCCCGGTTTGATGTGCGAGTATACATGTGATGCAAAGGATGTTCTGCGGCACATTGATATCCAAGCGATGACAGCGAGATTCTTATCAAGCTGTCAAAAAGATGTTGAATGAACCGGAAGAGACCTGTGCTCAAACCGACCTACTTCCCTTTTGCGCCATCAACAAACCTCCAGTTGTAAAAATCATACCATCTGTATATCTGAGATTCCTTCTGTCCAAATAGTATCTGAAAACGTTATTATTTTTGACAGGGCGATGATCTATTCTGGAACAAGAAACCTCCACAAGATAAACCGGTGAAGCTAACCCGGCAAAAGACCAGAGTTGTGAAGAAACCTGCTAACATGAAGAGAACCACTGCATCCTCCGATCCACCGGCTGATGATGATGTGGGTAACCCGGATCTTGAGGTAGAAATTGACTCACTTGGTTTATTTTTCATGCGCCTTATTGATGATGATTATTGCCAGGACGACGCTGAATTCAGTCACGCCGATGCTGCAGAGGTAATCGTTCTTTCCTCCGATTCAAACCCTTTGCCTTCACTAAAAATCCGTCGGGAAAACCGGAAAGTTAAATTTTCTCATCCTCTTGCTTATTTGGACCCAAACTTTCTTGTGAAGACACAACAACACGAGGCTCGCCGCACAACTCGGTATAGCGGCCAGGTAGTTACCTCCGCCGGTTTACCGAACAGTCCGGTTCGGAAACGCCGTTCAGAGGTCTCTAATTCTCTTGCCACTTCACGCCCTAAAGCGGGTTGTTTTCGTCAACCTCTTAATCCGCCTGATTCCAATTATCAGGGCACTTCTCATTCATCCTCTGGCGAGTCATCAGCCACCAAGCTTCCACCCCTCAAAACCGTGCTTGGGTAAGTCATATTCCGTCTTATATCTTTAACATATTATTTTAACATATGCTGTCTTGATACTTCTTAATTTCTCTCGAGCCAAGCCCGCACCAAGAAAAAAGCTCTTTGAACAAAATGGCAGAGGAAAATACCACTGCTGAACCGGACAAAATACCAGACCCTGAAGTGGCCAACCTTGATGATGTGCTGAATGACCCACCACCACAAGAGCATGACTTTGTTGCTGAACAGGCAGAGGTTGACACCACAGGTCCTGTTGATCAGCCGACCAGCTCTATCCGGACTGATAAACTGGCTAGTCCAACAAAAACTACTGACAAACGGGCGACCCCAGTACAAACTGATGAAGAAAAAGATGATGATGCCTTATTACTGGCGTTGGCCGTTCTGAACCGAGTAATCCTGTTGCTTTGTCCAAACATACTGCAAAACAGGAATTCTCTGCGGTTGGCAAAGGCAAATGGAGTGCTGATTTGTCAACATACGCCACTCTGGATGCTGAAGATCTCCATTCCGGCTATCTGAACCGGTTGTACACCAGCCGCGACTATGAAGCCGGTCTAGTAAAAATGATGAAGTAAAAATATGAGGTAACTTCCTATATGCTCCCCTTCTTGTATTATTTGGTAGCTTTATTAATTCCAATAGCCCCCAAGTGACGGTTTAAGATATCAACTTAAACCGGGACTTTAGTTAGTTTTCAATGTGATCCTCAATTCGTCTGAACTTTGCTGCCATAGCCCCCAAGGTCCGGTTCAACTTTATGAAGTTAAACCGGGACTTTTATAGAAGAAAAATTCCTATAACAATAGTCTTTGAATAAACAGCCATTAGCCCCCAAGTGCCAAGTTGAATACTTGTATTGAGCTTGGGACTTTGTAGAAACTATGTGATGAAGAGTAAATATGCATTAGCCCCCAAATACCAAGGGCATAACTTGTTATGTGATTGGTACTTCAAAATTGTACTTTCATTTCATCATGTATCTATCTCTGTACAGGCTGAGCTGAGCAAGAGAGAAAGTCAAACCATCGATCTGCAGGAGAATCTTAAGTCGCAACAGGCAGAAACCTCCAAGACAAAGGAAGAATTGATCAGCGCTTTGAGCGCTATGGAAAAACTTAAAGAGGGCTTCAACAAAGAGCGGGCGGATTGGGCGATTGATAAATCCCCTTTGGTGCAAATAGCTGAAAAAGCAGAAGCCGCTCTTAAACCGGTGGTTGATGAATTGACTAGCGTGAAGCATCAGGTTCATGCCATGACTGCAGCTGTATTTGGTAAGTATCCTTGTTCTCCGAGTTGAACAGATCTTGTTATGTAGCTAACGGTTTACTAACCCTTGCAATGATACAGGAACTCGTATCGGCCAGTTGGGAATGGATGTGCGGAAGAAGTTAAAAGCTGCCTATACTTTGATAGAGCAACTGTACACTGGTGCACAACGGATCATCTACACTGCTTCCACAATAATCCGCCCCCACCTTGATCCAAGATACCATTAAAAGGTTGTCTATGCTCCCTGCCCGGGTTGAAGAGCTGAAGAAATCTGCTGCTAGAACGGGTGCTTTGACCGCCCTAATCCGGGCCAAAGCGTGGGTGCCTGACTTTGATCCTGTTGAAGCAGCCCAAGGCTATCCCAGCTTGAAGGAAGAAGGGACATAATTTGATGAAGAGGATCTTCGAGCCATTAACCGGGAAGTGCACCCTCTGGCATGTCAACTAGTTGAAGAGGCGGATCTGTCCCACTATCAAGCCCAATATGACAATCAAAACAAGCGAGTTGCTGCACCAATTCCTGAGGCTGAGAACCTTATACCACCAATCCGTAAGCATACTTACGCTCCTGATATTGAATCGTCGCTGCTGATCAATGATGAAGCTGTGTTTCAAGCGTTAACTGGAATCAACTGGGCAACTATTGATTTCCAGCCACTGGGTAGGGAGGAAGAAGCTGAACCGGCGCGAGATGATCCGCAACCGTCAAGTCAAGCCGGTGACCAAGCGTGAACTGGAGGCCGGTTTAAACCACTGCATGCTGTGACATGTAGTTGATAAAAAACAATGATCTTTTGGGGCACTGGAACGTCTTGTAATAAGCTAATTGATATACTTTGTCTGGTATGCCTTCGTGCATATTTATCTTCAACTGATGCTTGTTTGATTCATATTTGTCCCAACTGTTTCTGCAGTCAAAAAAGTTTAAAAACGCCTTGGCGGTTTACCACCGGGCGGGTCATGATACCCACATATACAAAAACAAGGGTGATAACTTAGGTTGGAATATATAACCAAATATGGAAATATACCATACCTGCCACCGTCGGGCACGATGTTGGCTGACCAACCTTGTAGCTGGGCTGATAACCCAAACTGTGGAGGAGAAAACAGCTCATGTTAATATAAGATTGATTTACAATGTAAACCGTTCCGGGTTATGATAAACACCGGTTTACTCCATAATTGGATGGTAATAGAAAATCAAACTGGGCAAACAGTCTCCGGATTAAGATTTGACCGTGTTTCGTCAATTTGTAATTGATAGTCGAACCGGACTAACAATGTTGGTTTGAAAACGCAACAAAAGTAATGTTTATCCAAAAAAGAAAAACAGAATTCAAGCAAAGGCAAAGATAAAACCATTGCAAATGAGGCTTTAAGCCGATCAAGAGGCATTACCATGGTCTGACACGACCAAGCCCCCCAAAAGGCGTAGCTATGGTTCGAGTCTATCAGGTTCCCAAATGATGCTTTGGCATTACGCCGATAAAGAGGTGTAGCTATGGTTCGGGTTCGACGAAGCCCCCAAGTGATGATGTGGCACTTGGCCGATCAAGAGGCGTAACTATGGTTCAGACGTGACCAAGTTCCCAAGTGATGCGACGGCATTGCGCCGATCTAGAGGCGTGGCTATGGTTTGGATACGACCAAGCCCCCAAGTGATGCTATGGCATTACGCCTATCAAAAGGTGTAGCTATGGTTCGGATACAACCAAGCCCCCAAGTGATATAATATAAAGCCTTTGAGAGGCCAAAACCAAGGGGTAAACCGGACGCCGCTTTATCAACGAAAGCTCCATGTAACCACACATGATGTAAGAAAACAACAGATACCCTGCTTTAGCTGAGGTTCCAGTTTATTATATTAATCATAATATATACATAGGCATAATATGTACAAAAGCAGAGCCTATAGCTCAAGTATAGTAAGGCCGAAGATGAGCAATATTCCACGGCCGGTTGGTCTCCTCCTCTGATTTACGTGAGTCTTTGCGCTCTCGAACATCGATCAGGTAGTATGACCCGTTGTGTACATTCTTGCTGACCACAAAAGGTCCTTCCCAAGGTGGGGATAACTTGTGCATATCCGTCTGATCCTGGATGAGCCGAAGCACCAAATCTCCTTCTTGAAAGGTTCTGGTCCTAACCTGGCGGCTATGATAGCGACGAAGATCTTGATGATAAATCGCCAAACGGGCGGCCGCTATGTCATGCTCTTCATCTAACAGTTCGAGAGCTTCTTGCCGTGCCTTCTCGTTGTCCGCTTCAACATATGCCGCCACATGAGGCGAGTCATGACGGATGTCACTAGGAAGAACCGCCTCCGCTCCATAAACCATGAAGAACGGTGTGTATCCTGTCGACCTATTGGGCGTGGTGTTGATGCTCCATAATACTGAAGGTAGCTCCTCAACCCAACAACCGGGCGTCCGCTGCAGGGGAACCATAAGCCGAGGTTTGATGCCTCTCAAAATTTCTTGATTGGCCCTCTCCGCTCGACCATTGGATTGTGGGTGAGCCACTGATGATACGTCAAGCCGGATGTGCTCACGTTGACAGAACTCCTTCATGGCACCCTTGGACAGGTTGGTACCATTATAAGTGATAATGCTATGTGGAAAGCCAAACCGGAAAATCACCTTTTTGATGAATTGAACTGTCGTGGCCGCATCACACTTGCTAATGGGCTCGGCCTCTACCCACTTTGTGAACTTTTCAACCGCCACCAGAAGGTGGATCTTCTTGTCTTTGGATCTCTTGAAAGGCCCAACCATATCCAGCCCCCAAGTTGCAAAGGGCCAAGTAATTGGAATCATCCTCAATTCTTGAGCCAGCACATGAGCACGTCTTTAGAACTTCTGACGGCCATCACATCGTCTGACAAAGTCCTCTGCATCAGCATGAGCAATTAACCAATAGAAACCGTGACGAAACACCTTGGCCACCAAAGATTTTGAACCGGCGTGGTGACCACAATCTCCTTCGTGGATTTCACGCAAAATTTCAGCCTTCCTCAGGAGACACACAGCGTTGAAACGCCCCCGACACACTGCAATGATGCAACTCTCCTTTGATAATAGTCATGGACTTGGACCGCCGGATTATCTGCCTGGCAAGAGTCTCATCCTCTGGTAACTCGCCCCGGTTCATGTACGCGAGATAAGGAATCGTCCAATCCGAGATGACATGAAGAGCCGCCACCAATTGAGCTTCTGGATCAAGAATAGCCAAATCCTCTTAACCAGGGAGCTTGACAGACGTATTATGCAGAACATCCAAGAAGACATTAGGCGTGACCGGTTTACGTTGAGAACCCAATCGGCTCAAAGAGTGCGCCGCTTCGTTCTTCCGTCGGTCCACGTGATCCACCTGATAACCTTTAAAGTGACCTGCAACAATATCGACCTCACGACGATATGCTGCCATGGCGGATCCTTGGAATCCCAAGTGCCAGACACTTGTTGAGCCACCAGGTCCGAGTCACCGAAGCACTTAACTCGGCTTAGATTCATCTCCTTAGCCATCTGAAGACCATGGAGTAAAGCTTCGTACTCAGCTACATTGTTAGTACACGGGAACATTAAGCAGAGAACATAATAGAGCTTATCACCTCGTGGGGAAGTTAATACGACTCCAGCCCCCGAGCCTTCGAATTGCCTGGACCCATCAAAGTCAATAGTCCAATAGGTGTTATCCGGCTTCTCCTCAGGTGCTTGCAGTTCTGTCCAATCATTGATGAAATCCACAAGCACTTGAGATTTGACCGCCGTCCGAGGTATGTATTTCAACCCATGAGGCCCAAGCTCTATAGCCCACTTGGCAATCCGGCCAGTTGCTTCCCTGTTGTGGATTATATCTCCCAAAGGAGCAGAGCTGACCACCATGACGGGATGACCTTGGAAATACTGTTTAAGCTTCCGGCTTGCCATGAAAACTCCATACACCAGCTTCTGCCAATGCGGGTACCTTTGCTTGGACTCAATAAGTACCTCGCTGATATAGTAAACCGGACGTTGAACCAGATATTCCTTGCCTGCCTCCTTGCGCTCCACCACAATAGCCACGCTGACTGCCCGAACATTAGCTGCCACATATAACAGCAATGGTTCCTTGTCAATCGGAGCAGCGAGAACAGGCGGATTAGCTAGCTGCCGCTTTAAGTCCTCAAATGCTTCATCATCGGCAGAACTCCAGACGAAGTTATCCGTTTTCTTTAGCATCTGATACAAATGAATCGCCTTTTCACCGAGGCGGCTGATAAACCGGCTCAAAGCGGCAATCCGGCCTGCCAAGCGTTGAACGTCATTGATACACTTCGGTTTAGCCAAGGAGGTGATAGCTGTGATCTTTTCCGGATGAGCCTCAATGCCCCTGTTAGATACCAGAAAGCCCAATAACTTGCCTGCCGGTACACCAAAAACGCACTTGGACGGATTGAGCATCATCTTGTAAGTCCGCAGGTTATCAAAGGTTTCCATCAAATCGTCAACCAGAGTCTCCTTCATCCTTGACTTGACCACAATATCATCCACATAGGCATGAACATTACGGCCGATTTGTTTATGAAGACAATTCTGCACACACCGTTGATAAGTCGCCTGGGCAGTGTTGAGCCCAAAGGGCATAGATACATAGCAGAAGGCTCCAAATGGGGTTATAAAGGTCGTCTTCTCCTGGTCCTTAACTGCCATCTTGATCTGATGATAACCGGTACGCATCCAGAAAGCTTAAACGCTCGCAACCCGTCGTAGCATCAATAATTTGATAAATACGGGGAAGGGAAAAAGGATCAGCTGGGCAAGCTTTGTTGAGATCTGTGTAATCCACACACATACGCCATGTGCCATTTTTCTTAAGGACCAGCACCGGATTAGCCAACCATTCAGGATGGAAAACTTCAACAATAAATCCAGTCGCCAAGAGCCTGGCTACTTCTTCTCCAATAGCTTTGCGTCTTTCTTCATTGAACCGGCGGAGAAACTACTTCACTGGTTTGTACTTAGGATCTACATTAAGAGTGTGCTCAGCGAGTTCTCTCGGTACACCTGGCATGTCCGAAGGCTACCATGCAAAGATGTCCCGATTCTCACGGATGAACTCGATGAGCGCGCTTTCCTATTTCGGATCCAAGTTTGCGCTGATGCTGAACTGCTTAGACAAATCGCCAGGTACGAAGTCAACAAGCTTAGTCTCATCAGCCAATTTGAACTTCAGGGCCGGGTCGTGCTCGGTAGTTGGCTTCTTCAACGGAGTCATATCTGCCGGATCAACATTATCCTTGTAAAACTTCAACTCCTCTGCGGCACAAACTGACTTAGCATAAGCCGCATCACCTTCTTCACACTCCAGAGCGACCTTGCGGCTCCCATGGACAGTTATAGTTCCCTTGTGACCCGGCATCTTGAGCTGAAGATAGACAAAACGAGGTCGTGCCATAAACTTAGCATAAGCCGGCCGTCCAAACAGGGCGTGATAGGGACTTCTGATCTTCACCAATTCAAAGGTTAAGGTTTCTGATCTTGAGTCATGCTCGTCCCCAAAAGCCACCTCCAGAGCTATCTTGCCAACAGGATACGCTGATTTACCAGGCACCGCACCATGGAACACCGTACTGGACGGTCTAAGATTTTTATCTGTTAACCCCATGCGACGGAAAGTTTCATAATACAGGATATTGATACTGCTCCCTCCGTCCATGAGTACCTTTGTGAACTTGTAACCTCGTACCTGAGGTGCCACCACCAGCGCCAACTGACCCGGATTGTCAACCCGGGGTGGATGATCCTCCCTACTCCACACAATCGGCTGCTCAGACCACCGTAAGTAATGGGGCACCACCGGTTCAACGGAGCTTACCATTCTCCTATGAAGCTTCTGGTCACGCTTGCCCAAGCTAGTGGTAAAGACATGATATTGCCCACTATTCAACTGCTTTGGATTGCTCTGGTAACCCGACTGTTGCTGCTGACTATTGTAACCACCTTGGTTGCCTGATTTCCTTGATTTGTATGTCCGCCCTGATTACCATGGAAGCCTGAACCGTAATTTCCTCCGCCATAATCCGGCCCATGAGACCCGGGGCCTGAACCGTCACCCGGTCCGTAATCATACCGGAAGTCATTAGAATTTTTGAACTCTTGCATGATATAGCAGTCCTTCAAGAGGTGCATGGCCGGCATCTCCTTCGTCCCATGTTTCGGGCGGGGCTGGTTCAATAGGTAAGACAGACGGTCCCGGTTAGGTGCCCCATTGCCCCGGGGTGGTTTACCCTTGCGCCGTTGGCCCTTATCCTGCACACTGGCATTGGCCACAAAGTCCATGCTGTGGTCCGCTTTACGTCTACTGCCGTTTCCAAGACCCGCTGGGCTGTGGTGCTGCCCCTTGGCGTTGCTGCTCTTCTTTCCCTTTCCTTATCATCATCCGACTCAGGATCCTTGGTACTATCAGAGTCAGCATACTTTACTAAAGCGGCCATGAGGGTTCCCATGTCAGTGCAATGGAGTTTCATCCGTCCCAACTTCAACTTCAGAGGCTTAAACCGGCAATTACCTTCCAAGGTTAGAGCTGTGGTGTCAGCGTTGATGCGGTCCGATGAATGCAAAATTTCCGAGACCCGGCGCACCCACTGGGTTGTTGATTCTCCTTCCTCCTGTACACAGGCAACTAAGTCCACAATCGACATGGGCTTCTTGCATGTACCTTTAAAATTCTGGATAAACCGGGTTCTCAACTCGGCCCATGATATGATAGAATTAGCAGGTAGACTTTTTAACCAAGTACGAGCCGTCCCTTCTAGCATCATGGTGAAGTACTTCGCACAGGCTGCATCATCCACATCCAGCATCTCCATGGCCATCTCATAGCTTTCAACCCATTTCTCCGGGGGTAAATCGGCAGTGTAATTTGGCACCTTGCGCGGGCCCTTGAAATCCTTGGGCAGGCATACATTGCATAACGCCGGGATGAGACACGGCACCCCCAAAGAGCTAGAGGTAACTCCTGGCTCTCTCACCATGGTTGGACGAACCGGAGTAGGCTGACGGGCTTCATACTGCACTGCTAACTCGGCCTCCCTGCGCGCACGAGCCCGGTCCACCACTTCGTGAGCATCATCGGCACCTCCCGCCGGGTTATGGCCACGGGGCGGTTCACGGTTCCCCGCATTGCTTGACATGGCCGATTCATCCATACGTCTGCTATAACTCCGGCTTGGACGGGGGGTGGAATGAATCCGATCACGGCTGTATGAATAAGCCTCCTGTTGCTCCAAGGCTGTCCGAAGAAGTTCTTTAACCCGACGCTTCTCGATCACCGCCGGAGAATCGCCTTCAGTTGGGATAGCTTCCAGCCGTGAAGCGACAGCAACAAGATTGTCTATTGGAGTAGAGTAATGACCCGGTGGTATTGGAACAGGTTGTGTCACGTTGTTGTTCTGTCGAGGCGGACCCATCAAACGGGGCTGAACCGGCGCCCCCGCTCCAGGTGCCTCCGCCCGGTTTACTACCGGCGGGTTACTGGTCCCTGCACCTGGGGTTTTAAAGAGGTTCCTAGCATCATAAACCGGAGGAAGGCAAGACCGGTATCTTCTCTTTAGGACTTCGTGCGATGCATTCTGATCCAGCATAAGCCGGTAAGCCTGAGCATCTAAAGCGGCCCGCTCTGCGACCATCCTGGCATCCTCAGCTGCCAAATCGGCCTTGGCCTGGGTAATCTGATCCCTTACCTTCGCGACTTCCGCATTGTGTGCATCCTGATCCGCCGGGTTAGCCTCCGCCATTAGTGTTGCCAACGCATCAAATAGATCAGATAAGACCTGAGCCGGCGGCCGCACAGGGCCTCCTGCCCCGGCCGCTGCTGCTGCTGCGATCGAAGAGTGGAGCGTCGCCGGCTGTGTACCGGCCATGAAGATTCCAACGCGGTATGGCAGATCAGAGGGGTCCGGAATACTGTCGCCATCGGAACAGTCTCCAATCCGGCCATCTTGTAGCTGATACAACGACTCGGTGTCTCCGGTCGATGACTCGTCGTCGGAATAAACGGCGGTCTCACCACCAGATTCCGATCTGTCCTCGTACTCCCCTCCATGGATGACTCCCACGAAGGCACGCTTCATGGCAGGCTTGACCTGGGCAGATCGCGCACGCTGAGCCGTTTCGACGAGGTCTGTGCAGATGTCCGGCTCAGGGCCTGATTCGCCAATCTTGCCAATGAAAACGTGTATGCCACCAAAGGGGACCCGGTACCCGTACTCAATTGAGTCGGCCTCGGGGCCCCATCCTGCATCGTCGATGTAGAGCTTGCCGCGACGACTCTTGGTCATCCGACCCACACCGTAACCCTTGAGTCCTTCGAAGTTGCCCTCCAAGAACTTGAAACCATCGTGCAATAGCCCCACGGTGGGCGCCAACTGTCGTGGTTTTGTCATGGCAGATGTCCTTGTGAAAGGACTTTGTCATGGAGCCATCGCTACGGGTTAGCTTAAAGGGGTTAAAGCGGACAAGGGACGCAAGAGAGTTTTATACTAGTTCGGCCCCTTACGATGAAGGTAAAAGCCTACGTCTAGTTGTGATGGAATTGATGGGGTTTCGATGACCAGGGAGCGAATACGCATTGCCTGAGTCTCGAGTTGTTGTCTGTTGTCCTGATCCGCCGCCGGGTCGTCCCCTTATATACATGGGTGACACCCGTCGGTTTACAGAGTCCCGAGACCGGCTCATAAACGTGTCTGGTTCGGTCTGTGCTCTTTCTATCTTACCATGCAAGTTACATACCAATACCAGTTCACGGTTGCAGGCCTTAAACCGGTTCTGGGCCTTGGGCCCCTATCTAACATTCCTATCTGCCTTCATGGGCTTCTAGCATACTCAACTACTGATGAAGTTAACCCGGCCTGTCCTGGCCGGTTTACGCTCAGTAGTAATATCCCCAACAGGAAGGAAACGATCCCATACAATCAAAGCCCCAAACATAAAATGTCTCAATAACAAGTGAATAATTCATAGGCATTTCTTGACGTCTACTAATATTACCAATTCTTTGACATTCATCACAAGATAAGACAAACTTACGGGCATCTTTGAAGAGAGTAGGCCAATGAAAACCGGATTGAAATACCTTATGTGCAGTTCTATCTCCAGCGTGGTGCCCTCCATAAGCCTCAGAGTGACACTTGCGTAGGATCTGTTCCTGTTCATGCTCAGGTATACAACATCTAATAACACCATCTACTCCTTATTTATAAAGGTGTGGGTCATCCCAGAAGTAATGTCTTAAATCATAGAAAAACTTTTTCTTTTGCTGGTACGTGAAACTAGGTGGTATAAATTTAGCAATAATGTAATTAGCATAATCAGCATACCATGGAGCAGTACGAGAAGCATTAATGAAATTTAATTGTTCATCAGGAAAGCTATCATCAATAGGCAGTGGGTCATCAAGTACATTTTAACCTAGACAAGTTGTCCGCAACGGGGTTCTCAGCTCCCTTTCTATCAATAATATGCAAATCAAATTCTTATAGCAAGAGAACCCATCTAATAAGTGTAGGTTTAGCATCTTTCTTTTCCATAAGATATTTAATAGCAGCATGATCAGTGTGAACAGTTACTTTAGAATCAACAATATAAGGTCTGAACTTATCACAAGCAAATACGACTGCTAAAAATTCTTTTTCAGTAGCATTGTTTCTCTGGGCATTGTCTAGAGTTTTACTAGCATATTGGATAACATTTAATTTCTTATCAACTCTTTGCCCTAGAACAGCACCTACAACATAATCACTAGGATCACACATAATTTCAAAGGGTAGATTCCAATCAGGTGGCTGAACAATAGGTGCAGAAATCAATGCTTTCTTAAATATTTCAAGTGCTTCTACACAATCGTCATCAAATACAGAAGGAATATCTTTTTGTAAGAGATTATCAGAGGCCTGGAGATTTTAGAGAAGTCCTTAATGAACCTCCTATAAAAACCGGCATGACCAAGGAAACTTCTTATTCCTTTAATGTCCTTGGGACACGACATCTTTTCAATAGCATCAACTTTAGCTTTATCAACTTCAATACCTCTTTCAGAAATTTTATGCCCCAAGACAATACCTTCATTAACCATAAAGTGGCACTTCTCCCAATTCAAGACAAGGTTAGTTTCTTCACATCTCTGCAAAACTCGATCAAGGTAGCTCGAGCAATCATCAAAAGAAGTTCCATATACGGAGAAATCATCCATGAAAACCTCAACAATCTTTTCCCCAAAATCAGAGAATATGGCCATCATGCATCTTTGAAAGGTAGCAGGTGCATTACATAAACAAAAAGGCATACGTCTATAAGCAAAGGTAACGAAAGGACAAGTAAAAGTGGTCTTTTCTTGATCCTCTTTTGACACTGGTATTTGAGGGAAACCGGAATAACCATCTAGAAAGCAAAAAATGTGTATGTTTGGATAGTCTTTCTAGCATTTGATCAACAAAAGGTAAAGGGTAATGATCCTTTTTAGTAGCTTTATTTAATTTGCAGAAATCAATTACCATTCTATAACCTATAACAATTCTTTGTGGGATCAATTCATCTTTATCATTAGGAACAACAATAATACCTCCCTTCTTAGGGAAACAATGGACATGACTTACCCACTGACTATCTGCGACGGGATAAATTATACCTTCCTCCAGAAGCTTTAGTATTTCTTTCCTTACCACTTCTTTCATCTTAGGATTTAACCGTCGTTGGTGATCAACAACTGGTTTAGCGTCTTTCTCCAATTTTATTTTGTGTTGGCATAAAGTGGGACTAATGCCCTTAAGATCATCGAGAGTATATCCAATAGCAGCACGGTGCTTTTTTAGAGTTTTCAATAATTTCTTTTCTTCATGCTCTGAAAGATTAGCACTAATAATAACGGGATATATCTTTTTCTCATCAAGATAAGCATATTTAAGAGTATCAGGTAATGGTTTAAGCTCAAGCACGGGATCACCGTTGGGTGGAGGAGGATCCCCTAGGATTTCAACAGGCAAGTTGTGTTTCAAGATAGGTCCTTGTTTAAACAATACTTCATCTATTTCCCTTCTTTCATTCATATACATATCATTTTCATGGTTTAGCAGATATTGTTCTAAAGGGTCATTAGGAGGCACGACAATAGAAGCAAGACAAATAATTTCATCTTTACTAGGCAATTCCTCATCTCAGGGTTGTCTACGAAATTTAGCAAAATTAAACTCATGAGACATATCCCCCAAACCAATAGTAACAACATCCTTTTTGCAGTCTATCCTAGCATTAACAGTATTCAAGAAGGGTCTACCAAATATGATGGGACAAAAGCTATCTTGTGGGGAACCAAGAACAAGAAAATCAGTAGGATATTTAACTTTCCCACACAAGACTTGAACATCTCTAACAATCCCAACTAGTGAAATAGTGTCTCTATTGGCAAGCTTAATTGTAACATCAATTTCTTCTATCTCAGCAGGTGCAATATCATGCATAATTTCTTTGTATAAGGAATGAGGTATTGCACTTACACTAGCACCCATATCACATAAGCCATGATAGCAATGATCTACTATTTTAACAGAAATAACAGGCATGCCTACAACAGGTCTATGTTTATTTTTAGTATCAGGTCTAGCAATTCTAGCAGCTTCATCACAGAAGTAAATAACATGCCCATCAATATTATCAGCCAAGAGATCTTTAACCATAGCAACACTAGGTTCAACTTTAATTTGCTCAGAGGGTGTAGGTGTTCTAGTATTACTCTTACGAACCACAGCTGAAGCTTTAGCATGATCCTTTATTCTAATAGGGAAAGGTGGTTTCTCAATATAAGTAGTAGGAACAACAAGATCAACATTATAAGTGATAGTATTTTCTTCAACTTTAATAGGTGCAACTACTTTTACTTCAATGGGACGATTATATTTAAACCACTTCTCCTTAGGGAGATCAACATGAGTATCAAAGGATTCATAGAAAGAAGCTACTATCTCAGAGTCAAGTCCATATTTAGTGCTAAATTCACGGAAAACATCGGTATCCATAAAAGATTTAACACAATAAAACTTAGGTGTCATACCTAACTCCTTACCTTCGTCGAGGTCCCAATCTTCAGAGTTGCGTTTAATTCTTTCCAATAAATCCCATTTGAATTCAATAGTCTTCATCATAAAAGATCCAGTACAAGAAGTATCGAGCATGGAGCGCTTATTAAGAGAAAGCAGAGCATAAATTTTTTGAATAATCATTTCTCTTGAGAGCTCATGATTGGGGCATGAATATAACATTGACTTAAGCCTCCCCCAAGATTGAGCGATGCTTTCTCCTTCGCGAGGCCAAAAATTATATATATAATTACGATCACGATGAACAAGATGCATAGGATAAAACTTCTGATGAAATTCCAATTTCAATCGGTTGTAGTTCCATGATCCCATATCATCACATAGCCTAAACCATGTCAATGCCTCATCCTTCAAAGATAAAGTGAATACTTTCTTTTTGATAACATCCTCGGGCATACCTGCAAGCTTAAATAATCCACAAACTTCATCCACATAGATTAGGTGCAAATCGGGATGTAATGTTCCATCTCCTGTAAAAGGATTAGCTAGCAGTTTCTCTATCATACCCGAAGGAATTTCAAAGTAAACATATTTAGTAGGTTCAGTAGGTTGAGGAGCAACTCTTTGCTCTACTGGTCGGGGTGAAGATACCCCGGACAAGCCCCTCAGAGGATTACTTTCCATAGTAACAAGTGACAGTAAATTTCAGCACACTATATAAAATATTCTTTACCAAATTCCACCTACCAAAGGCGCTTCACTCCCCGGCAATGGCGCCTGAGGGAGTCCTGGATTAGGGGGTGTCCGGATAGCCGGACTATCATCATTAGCCGAACTATCATTTGCCGGACTATCATCATCGACCGGACTCCAAGACTATGAAGATACAAGATTGAAGACTTCCCCCCGTGTCCGGATGGGACTTTCCTTGGCGTGGAAGGCAAGCTTGGCGATACGGATATGTAGATCTCCTACCATTGTAACCGACTCTATGTAACCCTAGCCCTCTCCGGTGTCTATATAAACCGGATGGCTTTAGTCCGTAGGACAACAATCACAACCCTGACAATCATACCATAGGCTAGCTTCTAGGGTTTAGCCTCCTTGATCTTGTGGTAGATCCACTCTTGTAAACATCCACAATATCAATATCAATCAAGCAGGACGTAGGGTTTTACCTCCATCAAGAGGGCCCGAACCTGGATAAACATCGTGTCCCTCGTCTCCTGTTACCATCCGCCTAGACGCACAGTTCGGGACCCCCTACCCGAGATCCGCCGGTTTTGACACCGACATTGGTGCTTTCATTGAGAGTTCCTCTGTGTGTCCGGCAAAAGGTCGATGGCTCGCCCGTAGGTCAACTGCAACTTCGGCATCTTCGTCACCAACTTGACTGGTCACCTTGGTTCAACCAAGGGCTGCGCCCTATCTCCGATCGTCATGTTCGGATGAGGGCCTTTATCAACATCAACCCCGATCTCTATCAAGATCATGGAGGAATCATCCAGGGAGCCCGGGGGCTCAACGTCAACATTGCCCTTGGGCGACCGTACTGTTTTTCTGGACAGCGGATTTGTGTCCGCCGCCATCGCCTCCTCAAGCGTCGTTTTACCGATTGCTTCGGTGGAATTGTGCAGAATTGAGCCTACAACAACCCTGGAAAATTTCGTCGAGTTCCGATGGAGGAATCTCCGGCAATCTCCGATATACCGGAGCCCTGTTGAATCTGGACGAGAATCCGGACGAGTTTAGGGCGTGGTATGCAGCGTCTAGCTTGGATGTCCTTTGGAGGATCCAACCGTTGATTGGCTGCGGAATTCCCTTATCTACCACCTGCCAAAAATTCAGCTCGATCCGACCGTCCAAACTCCAGGAAACTTCCAATTAGTGCATCACTTTTTGGGTCTGTTTTCTGCGCGAAAACGAATCCGACCCGAGTTCGTCTTTTTTATGAACGGGATTTCGGACATCCTTTTTGAAGGAAGTTTTGTATGGGGCATTGTGTTTTGTTCCCGAACACATCCCACTAACTTTAAGATCTTTTGAACATGATCTTCAACATCATGCTGGTGTCAAACCAGTCCGCAATATTGTTCACGGCCGCCGACCTGCGCTTAGACACGTCGTCACTTTGTTGAGCCAAGCTCAACTTCTTCGATCATCATCTTGGCAAGCCGAACAAGAGTCCGGCATCGCGAAGGATAAATCATCACCAACATCGCCGCCCCACGAATTACACGGAGCGGGCATACCAGCATCGCCGCACGGTCCCTTCATCAAGCCAGCATCGACCACGTCACGACCTGCATCGGCAGGGCCGCACTATTGCTTCTTCAAGCTGGTGTTCATCACGCCGACCTACTTCGACATCTTGGCTGGACCGGGGGCTTCGCCATCTCTTCATCAACCTACTCCGGACACTTCAAGTCCACTAGCCAACCAGGCATGGGTGCGCGGATCAAGTCCCAATTTTGGGAATCACCTTCCTTCGGATTGCTACGACAAATAAACCAGGTGCTATTAATCCTAGTATTTCTTTTTACTCGTTTGGGTTAAATTTTTTCCAAGGAATTATTACTCTGGTTAGTCCAGCATATGTACACAGGTCTATCAAATGGTGGCCGCATTATCGACGGTCGCATGATGGTTCGGTCAGTTTCCGTACACAGTTCGTGACGCCGATCCGAACTCGGACCGACCTGTGAATCCAGGCTTTGCCACGCCTTTATTGCATTACGCCGACGACCTGCATCGACATCAACTTCGGCGCCAGGCCATATTTCTGTCATTACTCACTTTGCATAAATTATTTATTATGCAACGATTTTTTTAATTCCTATTATTACTATTATCCCCGGTCTGCACTATTTTTTGTGCACAGGAAAATGATCCCAGCCGGACTATATCCTTTGACGTCACCTCGACTGGACGGGGGGCTTCGTCAACACTTCATTACCCCATGCCGGGGAGTTCGGCATCACTCTGCCGTCCTGCATTGACCGTGCTATGTCACCACTTCGGAGTGCCGAGCTCCTTGCTCCGCCAACTCGGGACCGGCTTGGGGGATGGAACCTTGTCCCGCATCAAGCTCGGACCGCGTCGTCAACACCGAACACATTAACCAGCTAAGTTGCCTTCATGCTCAAAGTTTTAAATTTCTAACTTGTGTTCGGTTCGACCAAGAATTATACTTTTTTGTAAAAATTTGCTTGTACAAATTTTCCTTGTCGAAACTTTGTTCGCACACACTTGACGCGCTACCCGCGCTCATTATACCTGGGGGCTTATTTAACAGAAGCTTATTAATACGGGCTTTATGCCCAACACATGTGTCACACTTCCGCATGTACCTTTTATTCACCATTATATGCATCGATATGACTTAAGTTTTGGCCAAGCTGGGTTGCCTGGCTCCTGTGCTTACCCCTCGTTCCCGATTGTTCGGCTAGGTGGTAAAGGAGCACCTCTGCGATTATTACTGCCGGGTCAGCGGATGTGTACCTCGACTGGGTGAAGCCAAAAGCTAGCGTTCTTAAGGGAATATTCGGTCGGTGAACTAAAAGATGATTTTAATTATTTACCTATCTGCCCCAGATGATTTTCGCTTTCATAGCAGCTTTGACATGCACTTTAGGGCATGCGTCCCAAATAAAGGAACCCTTAACGGAACTATTCTCCCTGGAAGATGTTTCTTACTACCCATGTAATATAACATAACTAGTTGGGCACTTGTCTGATACAGCACTAATGACCCCTACGCCTGGTCTCCACGCATGCCCCGGTTTTTATAACCTTGAGGGTATTCGGACACACTCCGGACTATTGGGTCCAGAGGTTGAAGCGAAAAGGTCCGCTACGACAAACGATCTACAATCCGGCTAGAAGGCATTCTACATGTCACCTTACATTATATAGTCAACTTTTACCCAAGTCACTTGGGGGCTCTTATGTTTATTTGAGCCATTTCATACTAAGTCGTTGCAAAGTTTTTATTATTTATCTCTCCTTTTTTCGACACGAGTGTTCGGACGTCATGTTTTTACTGGCGTTTTTTGGTTTTCCAAGCTTTTGGCACTTTTAGACTATTTGTGTGTTTTCAGCACAAGTCTCGCAGTGCAATGCTGGACTCCTTTAGAGATTCGGCAAAAACATTCTCGGGTATTGCTATATATGCATCAGTTTTGAATTGTGTCTTTGGTCAATAGTTGGGTTGACCGGCTCCCTTTTGCCTCCTACGTTCCGCTTTGTTCGGCTAGGTGTGCACAGGAGAACCATGCGATTGTGCTTCCAGCTCGCATGGTCAAGCACCTCGATGGAGAAAGCCGAAACCGACTGTCACAATAGGTGTAAACTGGTCAGCGATCCGATGACTATATTAAATGACGGGCCATTCATGACATTGGCGAAGTGTTTCCGCTTGACCTCGCTTGTCGCCGAACACTCTGGGGCTAGTAACCACCTCCCAAACTATATCCTCAATATTTTGCTCTTACATTGAGCTGAGGTTTCATGATCATGCTTCGCATGGCAACCCAAAGAAAGGAACCGATAGCGGGACTATTTTCTTTGGAAGACATTTCTTCTATTAAACAGTAATATAACATATCTCTCTGCGTACCTTTGTTTATAAAACCGTATGGCCAGACTGCCTTGTTTGTCATAAATATTTGCCCTCATAAAGGCTTTATAAAGTAGGACAAGCACTCCTCGGCTACTGGCCGAGGAGGTTGAAGCCGATGGTCGGTCAACAAAGTTTGGTACAATGCGGATCCGAGCATTAATGACATAAAGTACTTGGATACATTGAGTCATTACACATAATTTGTGATTTTACTATGGATATTGATCCTTAATTCGGCCACCCGTGCCTGCATTAAGGCTCGGGGGCTACTGGGCTTCGGGCTTATTATTTACAAATATTAAAGGGGCACATCAATCCCCTGATTTGGTGTTGCCACCCGACCAGTGTCTCGGGGCTACTTGCATTGCTGTTCTATGCGTAAAATTTTAAGTGCAATACAGCTTCGAGGAGATTTTGATCCTCGGGTTGGTCGGCCGCACCCAACCTGAGTCTCGAGGACCGAGCACGCCGCTTTTGTGTCCTGAAGTATTCTCGCCGAGTTAGGACTTGATCCTCGGACCGATTTTGCAAATCAACCCGAGTCTCGGTGCTCTGGGATCGGCGGTCTTATGTCATCCTTCATGTGCATCTCGGTTTTAGACCGATACCCACCTTCGTGGCTACTAGCTATGTATCTCGGCAGAGAATAAATTGCACCAATCAAAATATTGACAAAAATCGCCCACGCTCGGGTGGTGCACCACATCGAAGCAGTCCGCATAAAGCTCGGATGCTAGTGGCTGGCTCCATAGAGGGCATTTCGGCATTAAGCTCGGCTAAACTCCTTCAAACTTCTTTGAACCAAGGTGATTTATGACACCTCGGATAAAGTCCGGCGTTGGAGCTCGGATACATAGTCCGGCGTTGGAGCTCGGATACATAGTCCGGCGTTAGAGCTGGAAGCAGTCCGACATTGGTGCTCGGCTGCAAAGATACTCGAATGCAGTCCGGCGTTGGAGCTCGGACGAAGAGGACCTTGCCACCCGGGAACAACTTCAAACCCGAGGCGTGGCACAAAAATAACAAGGCATTGATAAAGGCCGGAAACTTAAAGGGGCTCCTCAGATACCCGACGTATAAACTCGTCGAATGCCTTTCGGCGATCCTCAAGATCGAAGATGAGAAGATTTGTCGAACCAGTTTTCAAGACCGGCAACCGAAGATGAAGAACAGTTCGGAAGAATCGAGGAGCGTAACTAACTTGAAGACCGGTTCAGGGGGCTACTGAGGGAGTCCTGGATTAGGGGGTGTCCGGATAGCCGGACTATCATCATCAGCCGAACTATCATTTGCCGGACTATCATCATCGACCGGACTCCAAGACTATGAAGATACAAGATTGAAGACTTCCCCCGTGTCCGGATGGGACTTTCCTTGGCGTGGAAGGCAAGCTTGGCGATACGGATATGTAGATATCCTACCATTGTAACCGACTCTATGTAACCCTAGCCCTCTCCGGTGTCTATATAAACCGGATGGCTTTAGTCCGTAGGACAACAATCACAACCCTGACAATCATACCATAGGCTAGCTTCTAGGGTTTAGCCTCCTTGATCTCGTGGTAGATCCACTCTTGTAAACATCCACAATATCAATATCAATCAAGCAGGACGTAGGGTTTTACCTCCATCAAGAGGGCCCGAACACAGTAAACATCGTGTCCCTCGTCTCCTGTTACCATCCGCCTAGACGCACAGTTCGGGACCCCCTACCCGAGATCCGCCGGTTTTGACACCGACAGCGCCAAAAAAGAGTCTTGATGACCCACAAGTATAGGGGATCTATCTTAGTCCTTTCGATAAGTAAGAGTGTTGAACCCAATGAGGAGCAGAAGGAAATGATAAGCGGTTTTCAGTAAGGTATTCTCTGCAAGCACTGAAATTATCGGTAACAGATAGTGTTGTGATAAGGTAATTTGTAACGGGTAACAAGTAATGAAAGTAAATAAGGTGCAGCAAGATGGCGCAATCCTTTTTGTAGCAAAGGACAAGCCTGGACAAACTCTTATATAGAGAAAAGCGCTCCCGAGGACACATGAGAATTATCGTCAAGCTAGTTTTCATCACGCTCATATGATTCGCGTTCATTACTTTGATAATTTGGTATGTGGGTCGACCGGTGCTTGGGTACTGCCCTTTCTTGGACAAGCATCCCACTTATGATTAACCCTTATTGCAAGCATCCGCAACTACAAAAGAAGTATTAAGGTAAACCTAACCATAGCATGAAACATATGGATCCAAATCAACCCCTTACGAAGCAACTCATAAACTAGGGTTTAAGGTTGTGTCACTCTAGCAACCCATCATCTACTTATTACTTCCCAATGCCTTCCTCTAGGCCCAAACAAGTGAAGTGTCATGTAGTCGATATTCACATAACACCACTAGAGGAGAGACAACATACATCTCATCAAAACGAATACCAAATTCACATGACTACTTATAGCAAGACTTCTCCCATGTCCTCAGGAACAAACGTAACTACTCACAAGTCATATTCATGTTCATAATCAGAGGGGTATTAATATGCATAAAGGATCTGAACATATGATCTTCCACCAAATAAACCAACTAGCATCAACTACAAGGAGTAATCAACACTACTAGCAACCCACATGTACCAATCTGAGGCTTTGGGACAAAGATTGGATACAAGAGATGAACTAGGGTTTGAGAGGAGATGGTGCTGGTGAAGATGTTGATGGAGATTGACCCCCTCCCGATGAGAGGATCGTTGGTGATGACGATGGCAATGGTTTACCCCTCCCGGAGGGAAGTTTCCCCGGCAGAACAGCTCTGCCGGAGCCCTAGATTGGTTCCGCCTCATGGCGGCGGAGTTTCTCCCCGAAAGCTTGCTTATGATTTTTTTCTCGGATGAAATACTTCATATAGCAGAAGATGGGCACCGAAGGCCTGCCAGGGGGCCCACGAGGCAGGGGGGCGCGCCCAGGGGGGTAGGGCGTGCCTCCCACCCTCGTGGCCAGGGTGTGGGCCCCCTCTGGTGGATTCTTTCACCAATAGTTTCTATTAATTCCAAAAATAACTTCTGTGAAATTTCAGGACTTTTGGAGCTGTGCATAATAGGTCTCTAATATTTTCTCCTTTTCCAGCCCAGAATTCCAGGTGCTGGCATTCTCCCTCTTCGTGTAAACCTTGTAAAATAAGAGAGAATAGGCATAAGTATTGTGACATAACGTGTAATAGCAGCCCATAATGCAATAAATATCGATATAAAAGCATGATGCAAAATGGACGTATCATCCAACCTTGTGGAGGCCTCGTGGCTCTTCTGGCCCAACTCTTTTGCTTCTGGGGCTTCTTCTGGTCCGTAAAAAATGACCGTAAATTTTCAGCTCAATTGGATTCCGTTTGATATTCCTTTTCTGCGATACTCGAAAACAAGGAAAAACAAAAACTGGCACTATGCTCTAGGTTAATAGGTTAGTCCCAAAAATCATATAAAATTGCATAGAAATGCAGATAAAACATCCAAGATATATAATATAATAGCATGGAACAATAAAAAAATTATAGATACGTTGGAGACGTATCAAGCAATAACGGCCATGATCTCATGAGTAGAGGGTGTTATTTCGGGATCCGAACTCCCGATGATATATGTATTATGTTCGGCTACTGGGGGCGTGATCAGATCCGTATTGGCATCTCAGCACTCGTCCTGCCATACTATGGATGGCTTGAAGAGCCTTTCCATAAAGGTATTACGCGGGACGGGGTCGCGCTTGGCGCCTGCGAGCGAGTACATCCGCTGACTAGTTACTGTCTCGAGCGACGTGGTGGAATTCAAACCCCTCAAACCGAGGCGATATTCTTAATACGGTGTTTCGATATGCCGCCATTTTTGGATCTTTTGCATCGAACTCTCCATTTACCTGAGATATGGGGAGGTTTGAGTCGTCGCGCACCTCGAGGCGTTCTAGGCCCATTGAGACAGCCATGCGGAGGCCATGTAGAAGTGCCTCGTATTCTGCTGCATTATTGGAGTCCGTATACATGATTTGCAACACGTAGCAGACTGTGTCCCCAGTAGGGGAAGTCAAGATGACACCAGCCCCTAGTTCGGCTAGCATTTTAGAGCCGTCGAAGTACATGATCCAGTTTGCGTATGAGCTATACTCTTTGGGGAGCTCGGCTTCCGTCCACTCGGCAACGAAGTAGGCCAGCACCTGCGATTTAATATCTCGATGCGGCTTGTATGTTATTTCAAATGGTAAGAGCTCAGTGGCCCATTTAGCTATGCGGCCGGTGGCGTCCTTGTTGTTTATGATGTCGTTAATGAAGGAAATATGCCCTAGAGGCAATAATAAAGTTATTATTTTATATTTCCTTATGTCATGATAAATGTTTATTATTCATGCTAGAATTGTATTAATCGAAAAGTTGATACATGTGTGGATACATAGACAAAACGCCGTGTCCCTAGTAAGCCTCTACTAGACTAGCTCGTTAATCAAAGATGGTTAAGTTTCCTAACCATAGACATGTGTTGTCATTTGATGAACAGGATCACATCATTAGGAGAATGATGTGATCGACAAGAGCCATCCGTTAGCTTAGCATAATGATCGTTCAGTTTTACTGCTATAGCTTTCTTCATGTCATATACATATTCCTTTGACTATGAGATTATGCAACTCCCGGATATCGGAGGAATGCCTTGTGTGCTATCAAATGTCACAACATAACTGGGTGATTATAAAGATGCTCTACAGGTATCTCCAAAGGTGTTTGTTGGGTTGGCATAGATCGAGATTAGGATTTGTCACTCTGAGTATCGGAGAGGTATCTCTGGGCCCTCTCTGTAATGCACATCATAATAAGCCTTGCAAGCAATGTTATTAATGAGTTAGTTGAGGGATGATGCATTACGTAGCGAGTAAATAGACTTGTCGGTAACGAGATTGAACTAGGTATGAAGATACCGACGATCGAATCTCGGGCAAGTAACATACCGATGACAAAGGGAATAACGTATGTTGTCATTACGGTACGACTGATAAAGATCTTCGTAGAATATGTGGGAACCAATATGAGCATCCAGGTTCAGCTGTTGGTTATTGACCGGAGAGGTGTCTCGGTCATGTCTACATAGTTCTCGAGGCTGTAGGGTCCGCACGCTTAACGTTCAATGACGATTTTGTATTATATGAGTTATGTGATTTGGTAACTGAATGTTGTTCGGAGTCCCGGATGAGATCATGGACACGACGAGGAGTCTCAAAATGGTCGAGAGGTAAAGATTCATATATAGGACGATAGTATTCGGACACTGGAAGTGTTCCGGGGGTATCGGGTACGTATCGGGTCACCGGAAGGGGTTCCAGGCACCCCCCGCCGGCAAAGATATGGGCCTTATTGGGCCTAGGGCGGGACAGACCAGCCCCTTGTGGGCTGGTGCGCCCCCATATGGGCCGATCTAAGTGGAGAAAGGAAAAGGGGAGGAGTGTAGCGACCTGACCCAAAATCGGTCAAATCTCTGTGTCTGTACCATCCCAAGATCATGCTGGTACTCACAGTACATCGATGAAATAATCAAAGTTCAATCACACCTGAATTTATTACACGATTCTCATATAGAGTCTTTATTACAATAGAATAAATTCGCCAAAGGCCAACTCATGAGAAATAAACTACTAAAGCTGCGAAGCGTGAGAAGTATAGCGAGTCCATCCGACTCAAAGGGCAATCGCTAAGCGCGAGCGTAGCCTCACTCCCGATCGAATAAATCTCGCAACATAAGACGTTGCAGCCGTGTAGGTCAGCTTTTGAATAAGCTGGCAAGTCATGAAGAGAATAACAATAATAAAATTACTATCACTATATGCATTTTGGCTGTGGGGCTCTAAGTTTCATCATTTTGCGAAAAGCAAATTTTTCCCTACTACAGTGGACTTGCTTGCAAAAATACTACAAATTGTTGGTAGTTATTGAGATGGTTCCGCCAACCAATGTCTCATTCCCAAATTATTAAGTCATAACCCCTCAGATTAATTCATTAGTTTTAGTGTTGAGATTTCCGAATACTTCCAAGTTCCAGATGCTCAATTTGTCCGTAACCGGGGACACGGCTAATCGATTAGATCTTTAACTCTGCAGAGGTTTGCGCACTTTACCCGCAAGAATCATTCCCTCCTTTTAAGTCTTCGCACTTCATGGTGTTTGAAGACGGACGAATGAAACAGGTCTTCCAAGAGTTCTTCTCGCTACCGCGGTACCCATCCAATCCTACCGTTCTTCTACATCTCGTAGTACCGCCCAGCCAGCGTCACTACTAAGGTTAACCCAGCCAGAGCCCATAATGGCTTGCGGCTGCACAGTAAGCTTCCGGTCAATGGGGCATCCATCCGCCTCTTCGTGGCTGGGTGAAGCTTTCCGCAAGATGTCATGGCACTTCTCCATGCATCCCGCCAACCACCGGGTTCTCCAGGTGCCCGTCAACCGCCCTCCACCCAAAGAGTGAATTCAAGTCCATCTTGATCTTGTAGTTCATGGGGTTGTCATCATCATTGACTCTCACATCTTTCATATGAATTTCACTCAACCAAAACCCGCTCACGAGCATAGCAAAATAAACTACTTGCCTCGGGTCATGGTAACAAGGGGATTGGTTCATCCTACCACATGATACTACTCCAACATAACTTCAAAATTTCAACTACTGCATGCATGGTGGGGGTGGTATAATTTCTAATGCACAAAATCATAGGTATTGAAAATAACATGATCAAAGACTTGCCTTGTTGATGATCCTCGTAAGCTAAAGACTCGTGGTAGCAAGCTTCGCACTCCGGAAAATCTACCGAGACAAACAATAATCTCAATAAGCATATAGCATATCATCACTTAACACAATAGCGATAGCATCATAACACACCAAAACGAACAAATCAAAACTCAAAGGAAAACTCAAGGAAAACCAACTCAAAGGTTTCCTACTTCAAACAACAACTAGAAATAGTTTTATATAACAAAAAATTTCTTAACATAACCTAATCATGGATTTATGTTAACTTAACAGAAAAGAATGCATTAAGCAACTAGGAGCAAAAAGAATCAATTTAAAATCTATTATGAAACTCCTATTAGGCCTAATTCAATTTCTATTAAGAAAAATAAAATAAAAGTTTTATTTATTATAAATAAAAGTTCATCCTATAAAGTGACAGAAACTATCCTAGAATAATTAATCACATGTGAAAAATAAATTGATTTACTAATTAAAATAATATGAAAACAGTAGCTAGTTAATTAATTAGGATTAACAAGATTCTGCTTAAAACTAATTTTTTATTAATCCTAAAATACCCAAATTAATTTCTACGGTTAGACAATGTTAAAACAAAGTTGGGACAAAAGAATCATATAAAAATAATTTTCCTAACTCATTTTATGGCAGATTTACTATTCTGGCTAAAACTAAAATAAAGCAAATTAAAATAATTTTAACATAGCTAATAATATTTTCTACAGAAACTATAGAAAATTTGCAAACCAACAAAAAAAGAATCACTCAAAAATATTAAGTAGAATAAAAGTTATGAATTTTTCAAATCAGGAACTATTCTGCTAAAACAAAAAAACAAAAATAAAGAAAAAATGGCCTAATGGGCCTAACCTACGCACTGAGCGTAATATAAACTAAACGGGCCTAGGGTTAAACGAGTCGGGCCGGGCTAAATAAAAAAAAACCTAACGAAACTAAACCGTAACGAACCGGAAATAAAACCGGGTTTTTTATTAAAAGCGCGTACCCCTTCGGGGGTTCCAATCCTAGCCGTCGATATAGATCGGACGGGGGAGGGTAACTCCGGTGGCTTACCGGAGCTCGATGGCGGCGGCGGCGGCGGCGAGTGTGTTGGCCTCTCCGATCGTCGGGGAGGTCGGCGGAGTGGTCAGGCGGGTGCGGGGCGACGAGGGGGGGTGTTTGGTGGAGTGGACGAGGCTTGGGAGGCTAGGCGACGGCGATGATGAAATGGCGGCGGTGGCTCGAGTCTCCCATGAGCTCGTGAGGGGAGAGGAGAGGTTCATGAGGGGCGAGGGGGGAATGGGGTGGGGAGGGGTTTAAATAGGGGGTGCCTCGGCTTGGGCAGGGGGCAATCGGGAGGATTGAATCCGGATCCGTCGGGATCCGCGATCGGCGCGGCGTGGCGAGGGGTTGAAGACGGGTGGGTCCGCCGGGCGAGAGAGAGAGGTGCGCGCGGGCGATTGGCCGAGCCAAGCGGATTCGGCGAGGGGGCGCGGTTGGCGCGCTGGGCGGCTCGGTGGCTTGTTTGGTCGGCCATTTGGGCACTGGTGGGCCGGTGGGCGATGCTTTGGCCGGCGCTGGGGTTTTCCTTTTTTAATTTATTTTTTGAAAAATAAAATAGAGATAGAATATAAAATATAAATATTTTATATAGGACATATATATACCAAAATGATCAGGGGAATATTCCCTATCATTTGAACATTTTTCCAGGGGCAAAATCCAAAGTTTATAAAAAAATCATTTTTTTCCAAATTCAAATAAAACTCAAATTTGAATTCAAAACTTTTGGCATTGTTTTCCTCTGATATTTTTGGAGTGTCATGTTTACTCCTCTCATACTTTTGCTCAAGTATTTATCAGGCATAGTTTTTTGAAATGATTCCCACTTGCCAAAGTTTGAATTCAAATTCCAAAACTCAAAATCTTCTGAAACTTCAAGTGGCACTCAAATTCAAACAGAATGCATAGATGCTTAGCTATAATTGTAAAACATTCCAAATAGGGAATTTGGGATGTTACAAGGAGGAAAGGAAATAGAGGGAATAGGATCCCCCCTTCCTTTCCCCACTCCCCTCTTTCCTTCCCCCCTCCGGAGATAAGGAAAGGGGGAGGCCGAATTGGAGGAGGCCCCCAAGTAGGATTCCTCCTACTTTGGGCGCCCCAAGACTGCTCCCCTCCCTCTCCCACCTATATATACATGGGGTGGGGCGCCTAGAACACATACGAACAATTGTTAGCCGTGTGCGGCGCCCCCCTCCACAGTCTACGCCTTCGGTCATATTCACGTAGTGCTTAGGCGAAGCCCTGCACGGATTACTTCACCATCACCATCACCACACCGTCGTGCTGACGTAACTCTCCCTCGACACTTTGCTGGATCAAGAGTTCAAGGGACGTCATCGAGCTAAACGCGTGCAGAACTTGGAGGTGCCGTACATTCGGTGCTTGATCGGTCGGAACAAGAAGAAGTTCGACTACATCAACCGCGTTAACAAACGCTTCCGCTTTTGGTCTATGAGGGTATGTGGACACACTCTCCCCCTCTCGTTGCTATGCATCTCCTAGATAGATCTTGCGTGAGCATAGGATTTTTTTTGAAATTGCATGCTACGTTTCCCAATGGTGGCATCAGAGCCAAGTCTATGCGTAGATGATATGCACGAGTAGAACACAAAGAGTTGTGGGCGGTGATAGTCATGCTGCTTACCACCAACGTCTTATTTTGATTCGACGGCATTGTTGGATGAAGCAGCCCGGACCAACCTTACATAACCACGTTCATGAGACCGGTTCCACCAACAGACATGCAACTATTTTTGCATATAGGTGGCTGGCGGGTGTCTGTTTCTCCATCTTTAGTTGAATCAAATTTGACTACAGCCGGTCCTTGTTGAAGGTTAAAATAGCAAACTTGACGAAACACCATTGTGGTTTTGACGCATAGGTAAGAATGGTTCTTACTAGAAGCGCGTAGTAGCCATGTAAAACTTGCAACAACAAAGTAGAGGACGTCTAACTTGTTTTTGCAGGGCATGTTGTGATGTGATATTGTCAAGAAATGATGTGATATATGTTGTTGTATGAGATGATCATGTTTTGTAAAAGTTATCGGCAACTGGCATGAGCCTTATGGTTGTCGCTTTATTGTATGAAATGCAAACGCCATGTAATTGCTTTACTTTATCACTATGTGTTAGCGATAGTTGTAGAAACAATAGTTGGCGAGACAACCACGATGCTGCCATGGAGATCAAGGTGTCGAGCCGGTGACGATGGATATCATGACGGTGCTTTGGAGATGGAGATCAAAGCCACAAGATGATGATGGCCATATCATGTGACATATATTGATTGCATGTGATGTTTATCTTTTATGCATCTTATTTTGCTTAGTACGACGGTAGAATTATAAGATGATCCCTTACAGAAATTTCAAGGTATAAGTGTTCTCCCTGAGTATGCACCATTGCGAAAGTTCTTCGTGTTGAGACACCACGTGATGATCGGGTGTGATAGGCTCTACGTTCACATACAACGGGTGCAAGACAGTTTTGCACATGTGGAATACTCGGGTTAAACTTGACGAGCCTAGCATGTACAGACATGGCCTCGGAACACTGGAGACCGAAAGGTCGAACGTGAAGCATATAGTAGATATGATCAACATAGAGATGTTCACCATTGATGACTACTCCATCTCACGTGATGATCGGACATGGTTTAGTTGATTTGGATCACGTGATCATTTAGATGACTTGAGGGATGTCTATCTAAGTGGGAGTTCTTAAGTAATATGATTAATTGAACTTAATTTATCATGAACTTAGTGCAAATATATTTTTGCATATCTATGTTGTAGATCAATAGCTCGCGTATAGCTCCCCTGTTTTATTTTTTATATGTTCCTAGAGAAAACTAAGTTGAAAGATGACAGTAGCAATGATGCGGACTGGGTCCGTGATCTGAGGATTACCCTCGTTGCTGCACAGAAGAATTATGTCCTTGATGCACCGCTAGGTGTCAGACCTATTGCAGGAGCTGATGCAGACGTTATGAACGTTTGACAAGCTCGGTATGATGACTACTTGATAGTTTAGTGCACCATGTTTTACGACTTAGAACCGGGACTTCGAAAACATTTTGAACGCCATGGAGCATATGAGATGTTCCAATAGTTGAAATTGGTATTTCAGACTCATGCCCATGTCGAGACGTATGGGACCTCTGACAAGTTCTTTGCCTACAAGATGGAGGAGAATGGCTCAACCAGTGAGCATGTACTCAGAATGTCTGGGTAGTACAATCGCTTGAATCAAGTGGGAGTTAATCTTCCAGATAATATAGTGATTGAAAGATAGTCACTATCACCAAGCTACTAGAACTTCGTGATGAACTATATTCCCGAGCTCTTCGAGATGCTGAAATCGGCGAAGGTAGAAATCAAGAAAGAGCATCAAGTGTTGATGGTTGACAAGACCACTAGTTTTAAGTAAAAGGGCAAGGGGAAGAAAAGGGAACTTCAAGAAGAATGGCCAGCAAGTTGCCACTCCCGTGAAGAAGCCCAAAGCTGGACCCAAGCCTGAAACTGAGTGCTTATACTACAAAGGAATGGTCACTAGAAGTGGAACTGCCCTAAACATTTGGCGGATAAGAAGGATGGCAAAGTGAACAAAGGTATATTTTATATATAGATTGTTGTGTACCTTACTAGCGTTCGTAATAGCCCCCGGGTATTTGATACTAGTTCAATTGCTAAGATTAGTAACTCGAAACAGGAGTTACAGAATGAACAGAGACTAGTTAAGGGCGAAGTGACGATGTGTGTTGGAAGTGATCCCAAGGTTGATAAGATCACCAGCGCACACTCCCCCTACCTTCGGGATTAGTGTTGAACCTAAATAAATGTTATTTGGTGTTTGCGTTGAGCATGAATATGATTGGATCATGTTTATTGCAATACAATTATTCATTTAAGTCAGAGAATAATTGTTGTTCTATTTACATGAATAAAACCTTCTATGGTCATACACCCAATGTAAATGGTTTATTGAATCTCGATCGTAGTGATACACATATTCATAATATTGATGCCAAAATATGCAAAGTTGATAATGATAGTGCAACATATTTGTGGCACTGCCGTTTAGGTCATATTGGTGTAAAGCGCATGAAGAAACTCCATGCGGATGGATTTTTGGAATCACTTGATTATGAATCATTTGATGCTTGCGAACCATGCCTCATGGGCGAGATGACTAAGACTCCGTCCTCTGGAACAATGGAGCGAGCCACTGACTTATTGAAAATAATACATATCGATGTATGCGGTCCGATGAGTGTTGAGGCTCGCGGCGGGTATCGTTGTTTTCTGACCTTCACAAATGATTTGAGCAGATATGGGTATATCTACGTAATGAAACACAAGTCTGAAACATTTGAAAAGTTCAAAGAATTTCAGAGTGAAGTGGAGAATCATCGTAACAAGAAAATAAAGTTTATACAATCTGATCGCGGAGGCGAATATTTGAGTTAGGAGTTTGGCCTTCATTTAAAACAATGTGGAATACTTTCACAACTCACGCCACCTGGAACACCACAACATAATGGTGTGGTCGAATGTCGTAACTATACTTTATTAGATATGGTGTGATCTATGATGTCTCTTTCCGATTTACCACTATTGTTTTGGGGTTTTGCATTAGAGACAGCTACATTCACGTTAAATAGGGCACCATCTAAATCCGTTGAGACGAAACTGTATGAACTGTGGTTTGGCAAGAAACCTAAGCTGTCGTTTCTTGGGATTGCGATGCTTATGTGAAAAAGCTTCAGCCTGATAAGCTCGAACCCAAATTGGAGAAGTGCGTCTTCATAGGATACCCAAAAGAAATTGTTGGGTACACCTTCTATCAAATATTCAAAGGCAAGATCTTTGTTGCTAACAATGGATCCTTTCTAGAGAAGGAGTTTCTTTCGAAAGAAGTGAGTGGGAGGAAAGTAGAACTTGATGAGGTAATTGTACCTTCTTCGAATTGGAAAGTAGCGCATCAGAGAAATTCATTCTCATGATGCCTACACCAACTAGAGAGGAAGCTAATGATAATGATCATGAAACTTCAGATCAAGTTACTACCCAACATTTTAGGTCAACCAAAGCATGTTCCGCACCAGAGTGGTACGGTAATCCTGTTCTGGAAGTCATGTTACTAGACCATGACGAACCTACAAACTATGTGGACGCGATGATGAGCCCAGATTCCGCAAAATGGCTTGAGGCCATGAAATCTGAGATAGGATCCATGTATGAGAACAAAGTATGGACTTTGGTTGACTTGATCGATGATCGGCAAGCCATAGAGAATAAATGGATCTTCAAGACGAACACTGACGCTGATGATAATGTTACTGTCTACAAAGCTCGACTTGTTGTGAAAGGTTTTCGACAAGTTCAAGGTGTTGACTACAATGAGATTTTATCACTCGTATCGATGCTTAAGTCTATCCAAATCATTTTAGCAATTGCCGCATTTTGTGAAATCTGGCAAATGGATGTCAAAACTGCATTCCTTAACGGATTTATTAAAGAAGAGTTGTATATGATGCAACCAGAAGGTTTTGTTGATCCTAAAGGTGCTAACAAAGTGTGCAAGCTCCAACGATCCATCTATGGACTGGTGCAAGCATCTCGGAGTTGGAATATACGCTTTGATGAGTTGATCAAAGCATATAGTTTTATACAGACTTTTTGCGGTAAAGCCTGTATTTACAAGAAAATGAGTGGGAGCACTACAACCTTTCTGATAAGTATATGTGAATGACATATTGTTGATCAGAAATGATGTAGAATTTTCTGGAAAGCATAAAGAGTGTTTGAAAGGAGTTTTTCAAAGAAGGAGTTCAAAATTTTGAAGATTTTTCAATGAGTACATACCTTGACTAGATTTTGAAGTAGTTCAAAATGGAACCGTCAAAGAAGGAGTTCTTGCTTGTATTGCGAGGTATAAAGTTGAGTAAGACTCAAAACCCGACTACGACAGAAGATAAAAAGAGAATGAAAGTCATTCCCTATGCCTCAGCCATAGGTTCTATAAAGTATGTCATGCTGTATACCAGACCTATTGTGTACCTTGCCATGAGTTTGGCAAGGGGATACAATAGTGATCCAGGAGTAGATCACTGGACATCGGTCAAAATTATCCTTAGGTACCTAAAGAGGACTAAGGAAATGTTTCTCCGTTATGGAAGTGACAAAGAGTTCGTCGTAAAGGGTTACGTCGATGCAAACTTTGACACTGATCCTGATGACTCTGAGTCTCAATCTGGATACATATTGAAAGTGGGAACAATTAGCTAGAGTAGCTCCATGCAGAGCATTGTAGACATAGAAATTTGCAAAATACATACGGATCTAAATGTGGCAGACCCGTTGACTAAACCTCTCTCACAAGCAAAACATGATCACACCTTAGTACTCTTTGGGTGTCAATCACATGGCGATGTGAACTAGATTACTGACTCTAGTAAACCCTCTGGGTGTTGGTCACATGGCTATGTGAACTATGGGTGTTAATCACATGGTGATGTGAACTATTGGTGTTAAATCACATGGCGATCTGTTCTAGATTATTGACTAGTGCAAGTCGGGGACTGAAGGAAATACGCCCTAGAGGCAATAATAAAGTTGTTATTTTATATTTCCTTATATCATGATAAATGTTTATTATTCATGCTATAATTGTATTAACCGGAAACTTGGTACATGTGTGGATACGTAGACAAAACACCATGTCCCTAGTAAGCCTCTACTAGACTAGCTCGTTAATCAAAGATGGTTAAGTTTCCTAACCATAGACATGTGTTGTCATTTGATGAATGGGATCACATCATTAGGAGAATGATGTGATGGACAAGACCCATCCGTTAGCTTAGCTTAATGCACTACAAAAAAAAGACACATCCGTGATATTTTGGGCCGAACGAATTTTTTTCTGTCATACATATGACACTACTATGACGATAATTGTGACAAAACTCGGTATCATCATAGATGTGGTGGGCTCCTACTTCTATGACAAAAAATCATGACAGAAAATGGGCTTTTCATCCTGGGCGGGCCGGAGACGCAGCTGCATGACATTCTTTGGGCCGTCCATGATGGAAAAAACCGTGGTAGAAGCGAGGGGAGGAAAATTTTGGGAGTTCCTGTTATGGTGGGAGGTCGGGGCGAAGCGATCGCGCTGCTTCTCGTGACGTGACGCTGCGTGTGTGCGAGGCTTTGGCTCTAATCAACCCGAAGCGAGGCGTTGGGCTCTAATCAACCCGAGCGATTACATCGCAGTTACGCTTCATCGAACCCGAGCGATCGATCGATGGCGTTAATCGAACCCGATCGAGCGATTCTTCGCTCTCGCTGCTAACTTAAGCCGATCGATGCTGCCTTTGGGATGAACAGTGAGCATTGCAGGGGGGTTTGGATGAACAGTGAGCGGTGGCGTTTGCCTCTGGATGAACAGGACCCCGTGGTGTGGAGGGCTGGATGAACAGTAGATGGTGGAGGGGTGCCCGTGGAGGGTGGTTGAACAGGACCCCGTGGTGTGGAGGGTTGGATGAACAGTAGATGGTGTAGGCGTGGTTGAACAGTAGCCGGTGGAGTAGCGCGCGGTGGAGGCTGGATGAAACAGGAGCCCGTGGAGGATGGAGGAGGTCGATGGTGGAGATGAACAGTATCCCGTGGAGTCCCGTTTTGCGGTACGCCACACCTCTCCCGATGAACAGACCCTGCTTCGACCGTGGCGCCCAACACAAGTCCGTTTCATCCGCTTTTGCGGTACGCCACACCCTCCCGATCAACAGACCCCGTTACGATCAGTAGGAGGTTCGCTTTCGTCCGCTTTTGCGGCACGCCACACCCTCCCGATCAACAGGACCCCTGCTTTCGACCGTAGGGAGGTCCGCTTCTCTATTTTGCGAACGCCACACCCCCGATCAACAGGACCCGGTCCAACATAGGAGGTCTGTTTCTCCGCCAGCGGCACGCCAGCCCTCGCTTCCATCGCCTGCTCCGCCCAAGCCCTCCCAATGAACACGACCACGCATTCCGCTCCGACCCAAAGGTCGACCCGATCCTAAGTCACACCGATCTAGCATGTAACACATCATATCACTTTGCGGCCTCACGCACGGTATTCCCACGGTGTCGCCTTACCATGGCCCGGGACCGCTTGCGCCTTTTGGCTCACGATATGATAGTGTCGCTAGCATCCATATGACAAAGAACCCGGCCGACATGGCTAGTCGTGAACCCAAAGCGGCGCTTAACCTATGGGGACAGGCATACATGAATCACATCGAGCATGTCGGTCATCAACGATATATTCGGGCTGTAGCACTGGCTAACAGGACTCCGGTATCCCGGCTGTAGCAGCTAGGAAGGACTCAATAATACCGCGTGACATTTCCCGAGGGACGTACATAGGAACGGCGAAACACATGCCGCCAGTCAAGTGTCCAAGCAGAGTGCTGGCTAGCAGGACTCGTGAACCGGCTGTAGCGGACTACTATCGCCGTAAGCACGAGACAACATTTCCCCATATGAGAGGCTGCCAAGGATAAACAACTAGTTTGTCGGATCCCACACATACCAAGCATTTCAAACATACACACATTATGCTCAATATGCGTAGATACAACATGGCATCACAACATAACTCTACGACTCAAAATATTATTCATTAGGCTCCGAGGAGCGAGATATTACAAACATGGGCCTCATGGCCCAACACTCAGAGCATACAAGTCAAAGCACAAGCGGAAGCTAATCATGTCTGAGTATAGACAACTATAAATGAAAAAGGCTGAGAAGCCTGACTATCTACCAGATCCTGCCGAGGGCACCAGATCGTAGCTGAGGTAACAAGCTAAACGTCGAAGCCCACATGGAACTACTAGCGAGACTGACGTCTCTCTGCAAAACATAGAATAGGCAAACGTGAGTACAATTGTACTCAGCAAGACTTACATCAGATCTAACTACATATGCATCATTATCAAAAGGGGGTGGTGGAGTTTGACTGCAGCAAGCCAGCTTTGACTCGGTGGCTATCCTGAACTACGACTGCAAGTAATTCTTTTGAGGTGGCGCACACGAGTCCACATAATCACCATATCAATACACCACTATGGACTCGCTCCCGTCTCCCTACGAGAACGCCATCCATAGCACTCACGCTTATCTTGCGCATTTTAGAGTATCCAATTTCACTTGTCTATGAACTGATATAGGCAACCCGTAAGTCCTTTTCCATGGACACGGCTATTCAATAGATCATATTAAACCTGCAGGGTGTACTTCTTCACACACGCTCACCACTTACCGCCGCTTACACGACATGTACTCGGCAACCTTCAAGCGGAAGCCCAACGTGGGTGTCGGCCACACCTACCTAAACACTCAAGTCCCTAGTCCAGGTTGATCGCCTATTCGGTTCCATCCGCAGGAGTCCGCCGAGGTTTCCCATACAACCCCGAACGATGTGTGCGGGTTCCCGAGATACCAAACGGGCACTTTCGGTACACCGGGCCACGGTGCCTACCGCAACACAACCCACCCCTAAGGTCAGCGTATGCGTGCCCCCAAAGATGCTACAAACACCGTAAACTACTTGCAACTCCTGATCGAGGACAAGGGTGGTCAAGAAGCCGAGAGGGTCCATTGGTTTCGGGCCCAATGCGTGGTAGTAACTGTTTCATGGATCACAAACACGTAACTCAGTTCTCGAGGACGGCTGCAATGAGACAACCCACCATGTACTCCTACATGGCCTCTCACCGCTACCTTTACCAAATCGTGTTCACACACTTAGCTCGCACACAATAGGACATGTTCATAACAATTCCAATTCATTCCCGATGAATCGACCCGACTCAACTCTAAGCAAGCAGTGCATGACAACAAGCATAAATGAGTAGGCACAACATGGCTCAAACAACTCCTACTCATGCTAGTGGGTTTCATCTAATTATCGTGGAATGACAGTCATGCAGAGGATAAGGGGTTCAGCTACCGCAGCAAGTAACACATGATTCGTTGTTGTCCTAATGCAGTAAAATAGAGCAGGAGCGAGAGAGGGATTATATCGAATGAACAAGGGGTTTTGCTTGCCCGGCACTTCAAGATAATATAGTTCTTCATCGGTGTCATCGAATACATCGCCAGACGCCGCTCACCGAGAGGGACAATTACCGCAAACAAGAGAGAACACAATCAATGCAATGCACATTCACATGAATGACATGTCATGTTAAGATACTGGATTCACCTAATGCAGCAAGAATCCAAGTTAATTGAAGTGGAATTCAAACAAGGTTGAACTCCAACTCCAAATGCTAGTTCATAAATTTCCTAATCATGATTCATCCTATTCAGTGAGGTTAACTTGTTCAATCATGCATGAAAGTGCTATAAACAGATTCTTCATATTTTTCTGATCATTTTCCATATATAAATTATTTAATTTGGAGTTACTGATTAAAAGTTATGAATATTTGAAGTTTGGGGTATTTTTGAAATTTCCTGAATTAAATTAAATCCGTAAAAGGGTATTATCATACCGACGCCGCAGGACGTCAGCCGAGTCAACAGGCGGCTGTGGTCAAACCTGACCATGGGACCCATTGGTCGCTGAGCCTGGGTTAGTCAGTCGCCGATGTGGGTTCGGCCAACTTTGACTAAGTCAAAGTCAAGTCGACACGTGGGGTCCACGGGTTAGTACTAATCTAAACAGAGAAAATAAAACTAACCTAATTAGGCTCGGGCCCACATGTTAGTGGGTCGGGGGTTAATTAGCGGGTGATTAGGTTTAACGAGGTGGCCACGCCGGCTAATCGCCGGCGACTACAGCCCACGGCGGAGGCGCCGGGTTTGCATCTCCGGCGACCAAAATGGCGACGAGAGCATCTACGTGAGCTGACTCGCCGCATCCATCTCGCGCAAACGGCAGGGGCTGAGGTGGCCCGAGCTCACGGAGGCAAGCTCGCGGGCGTGGCCGGAGTTCAGTGCAGGTGGGGATGGGGCTGCGATGCTCGAACGAAGCGGGCGAGGTGCCACGGAGGCTCTACGCGACGCTGGGAGCGCGTTATGATGCCCGACCAATGGTCACCAGAGCATCACCGGCGACGAGTGCGGGCGGCGGCGCGTCCGGGTGAGTGCGGTGAGGTCGCTACGGTGCGCGGCAGAGCGAACGGAGAGGGGGAGGATAGGCAGAAGCTCACGGTGATCATCGTGGGGTGGACGGCGAGCTCGGGGAGCACCGAGCGCAAGGGGCGGCGAGGCGGATCTCCGGCGGCCGAGGAGGAGAAGGGCACCGGGGCGGCGCTTCGGGGCCCTTCCGGTCACGTGGCTCGGTGAGGAGGTAGGGAACGAGGTGGCGGAGCTTGAGGATGGCTTGGGGCGGCTCGGGGATGGCCGTGGCCGGGGTAGTGCACGTCGGGCGGCGGCGGTGCGTTCGGTGGTGCGAGAGGGAACGAGACAGAGGAGGGAGAGGAGCTCGGGGAGAGAGTGAGGGGCCTGGGGGGGCGCGTGGCGTCTCCGGGCGTCGAGGAGGAGGGCCGGGAAGCAGGAGGTGGCGCGGGGCGTCGGGCAAGCGCCACGCCTCGCCTCTGCCTACTGGCAGAGGAAGACGACGAGCGGCGAGGCGGTGGTGGGCTGGGCCACCACCGGGCCGAGGAGGAGGGGGGAAGAGAAGGCTGGGCTGTGGGCTGCGCAGTAAGCCAGTAAGGTATTCTCTCTCTTTATTTCCATTTTCTATTTTCTGTAATTATGTTCGGCTTTAATAAAATGCTGTGGCATTTCCAAAAATCATGAAACTGGTCAATGTCACTGCTTGGAATATTTCCAACAACAAACATTTCAGTTTATGATTATTTGAGCATTTAAAATATTTTATAGTATTTAAATGCCCAAATGCAAATACCATATGAATTAATTCAAAAGTCCAAATGTCATGGAAAAATGTGCAACATCTCTGTTATCTGCTTCAAGATTTTTCCAAAATGGTGAACATTTTGAAGGCCATTTGGTTCATTGAAAATATTTCTTAGTTGAACCTATTTGAATTGTTTTTGGTGCTAGGGCTTGGTCATCCCCATTTCAATTTTTTATGAAAATTAAACATGATGCATGGATGCAATGCCACTGGTTACAAGCAAGCTCTAGGGCTGATCTGGGTCAGTGATACCACCCCACTAAACAAGAATCTCGCCCGAGATTCAAGACGGAGGTAAGAGGAAAAGGAAGTCACAAACTATCATAATCTTCATGATCCATTTGCCCTTCTCGAAGATGTTGATTCATTCCATCATCTTAGTCTTGACGTCTTCGAGATCTTCACCCGACACGACAACAGAAAGAAGGGGGAAACCCTACATGATTCGATCTTCACGAAGATCAAGTAAACATGATCGACTCACGGACTGAGACGGTGACACATCTCGAGTTGAGACACAAAACACATCGAGAGGGATGGAAGAACAACGACGAGGTTTGATTAGTGGCAACAATTCCTCACTTAGAGAGATGGTGGATGGTGTCAAGGTGGCGAGGAAATAATTTCCATGATTCAATAACGGGGCAACCCAGGGGAGGTGGCGCGAGGAACTTATTCCCTTAAGTGGCAAAAAGAATTACTTTTGATACAAAGATCATTGAAACTCTTCATACCAGCCTAAGGCAATTCACAACGATCGTTTGGCGGAGTACAAGGGAATGGTACACCCGGACTAGAATGGATGATGTGGACTACCTTGTTGAAGACAACGCAATGGATGATCTTTGCTTATCACCGGAGGAGGAGGGGACCCATGGTAGGACCACTTTTGAGGATGACCCTGAACAAGAATTACTAAGAAGGCAGCCGGTAGTGAAATGGCACAAGGACGGTGCAAGCTGGGAACGAAATGCAATCTGTTGGAATGTCCAACCATCATATCTCCCGAGATTCAGATCCGTTGGTGATAGGATACTTGGACTCAGATATCCGAAAAGAAAGGTCGCAACACAAATCGACGAGATGACGCTATGAGATTCTCGGATATGAACTACGATAGCAAGCTCCAAAACATGAGCTGGTTCTCTACACACATGTGGACATCCTGTCCTAGACAAGTATGACCACGTAGTAGTCTTATAATACAACACTACCGAGTTCTGGTTGGGAACCATCATCGAGGATATCGAAGTCTTGTGCATTACCATGGATTAGCACTTAACTCCTTCTCCTACGACAAATCAATCAGTGGCTTGGTGTGCTAGGAAAACACATATGGAGTGGAGGCGGCCAACCTACCAAACCATAGGGCACTTCGCACGTGCATGACTAACTTGGGATGATTCCAAAGAAAATGAAACAAACCTTTCTCAAATTCATGGTGGCAACTTACACCTAAAGCACATGAATTCGAGGAAGTCACTTCAACCATCCAAGCATAAGCTTCATGAACGGATCACGAAGACATTGCTTACGAAATTTTCAACACTAGGTTGATGTTCAACATGAATCATGGGGAGATAAAATGTCACCGATGGGCTCAACAAAGAACTTATCGGAATTTCCATATCACTGGACTTCCACCATCATGTGAACACGGTGATAGTATTGGTCAGACCAAAAGATGTAATGGTGTATCCTCGAGGGGTCAATCACGAGTAAGACAACATTACGAGTATCGTTGGTACTGATTTGATTTGACGATAGCCCACACTCAAATCAAAGGGTTAATAAGACAATAGGTCCAGCAACTGATCACGAGGACCAATCGATGAAGATATCATCTTTCTTCAACACACACTACACAAGAATATCCCTTCGGAACGAACTAAGTTAGGCAAGCTTTTATCTTCCAACTCTCCAAGTTGTTGTTTTGGCTTAACCAACTAGCTCAGGGGTATCCAACACAGGTTCTTGGAGAGAGGGTGGTTCACAAGAAACCAACTTGATCACGAACCCAACATAATAGTCAGGAAACAACCCGGTAACACTTCCAAGAAGATATTTGGAAAGTCACGAACCACCGGTATGTTACTGAGCTCGAGAGCAGTCTTGCTTTTGAGGGCAAGACGATATGATCAAATGAGTGAGGACTTGACACAATCCTAACTCATCAATTGAAGTGTGCACCAGAAATAAGGACTAGGTAGCACGATCAATCTTAGGATGATGATCTAATAACCAACACGCTAAGAATGAGGATATTGTCCATTAACTACCAAGCAACAAGTTGCTCGGAGTATTGATTTCACATATCACAATTCACTGGTCGGCATTCCGGTTACAACAACACGGAACCGAGGAATGAATGATGATGGAGAGAAGTATCACTACGCCAAAAATTCATGAGAGTTGGTGCAATTCTCATGACACTCTTGACATAAAGATGGTAACACTCCAAGGTAGAATGTAACAAAAGCTGGATTGGCATTTTGATCTGCGGATACAACTACTTTGACCCAATCCTAGAAATGGATGAGGTATCGAGTTTGTTTCTCCAAGTCATTCGTGATAGAATGGCTTGACGGACCACAAAAGTAATAGGCATCGATAAACAATGCACGATACCCTTGATTATCAATTGATAGAGGATGGTCGGAATACAACTAAAGAGAGCAACTCAAAGGAACATATAATTTTCTGAGTTGTGGATGCACAGATTAGTATGTCGAACAAGCTCAACATTTCTTCCGGATAACCCATGCGAGAAAGGTAGAATTGGCAGATTCACAATTATGAATGGAGAACTCCTCAAGAACACTCTTATTGTGATCTTTTAGTTCAAAAGAACTTCGCCATAAATAGTTCATGGTATTTGGAAGAAGGAGAATACCACGGACTTCGAGGACTATCGCAAAGGTTACTAATATCCCGAGGGAACTAGCAACACTATCAACAGAAGTAAGTGGGTGAACCTCCGTTCAGAACCCAGAATAGAATACCTACTAACTAATAACATCACGGATGTTTTCAAAAATAATGCCCGTAATCATCACACGGGATACAAAAGCATTGCTAAATTGCTAGGTGACTTCCTAAACACCTAGGGTCATAATAATAGTTCCAACATATATGTCGAGGCAACAGAGTACCTCAACCGATCGGGTTAGTGTGCTTATTCTCCAAAAGGACATCGAAACGGAAGGAAAGGATTTGCAATGCATCAGACTATTTAGAGACCTTGGATGACTCGGACAGCATAACGGCTGTAAATGCTCAAAATGATTTGAGACATCCTGCAGAAATGGTGGCATAACCACTCAACAACATCATAACAAGATTCTGAGATCAACAGTTATCATACGGAAATAGTAGGAACTGAACTGGGGATTAAAACCAACAATCTTATAGGTCTATGGATTAGTAACACATCATCCTGATAGATAGATGAGAAGCCTAGTTCTTAACCCCGTAGAAAGGAAGAGGATGACTCAGATCAGAAGGCCATGAGGTATGAGGAGTAAAAAGAGCCTTACGTTCCCTTCCACAATCAATTCCCTTATATAACTAAAGCATTTCTAGACACAACTTCACCAGTTTGGCTTGGTAATCCTCACAGCAATCAAGCTCGATACCAACGCTGTCAGACCCCGATCCTAAGTCACACCGATCTAGCATGTAACACATCATATCACTTTGCGGCCTCACGCACGGTATTCTACCTGTGTCGCCTTACCATGGCCCGGACCGCTTATGCCTTTTGGCTCACGATATGATAGTGTCGCTAGCATCCATATGACAAAGAACCCGGCCGACATGGCTAGTCGTGAACCCAAAGCGGCGCTTAACCTATGGGGACAGGCATACATGAATCACATCGAGCATGTCGGTCATCAACGATATATTCGGGCTGTAGCACTGGCTAACAGGACTCCGTATCCCGGATGTAGCAGGCTAGGCAGACTCAATAATACCGCGTGACATTTCCCGGGATGTATATAGGAACGGCGTGAAACACATGCCGCCACCAAGTGTCCAAGCAGTAGTGTGGGCTAGCAGGACTCGTGAACCGGTCAGAAGCGGACTACTATCGCCGTAGCACGAGACTACATTTCCCATATGAGAGGCTGCCAAGGATAAACAACTAGTTTGTCGGATCCCACACATACCAAGCATTTCAAACATACACACATTATGCTCAATATGCATAGATACAACATGGCATCACAACATAACTCTACGACTCAAAATATTATTCATTAGGCCCGAGGAGCGAGATATTACAAACATGGGCCTCATGGCCCAACACTCGAGCATACAAGTCAAAGCACAAGCGAAGCTAATCATGTCTCGAGTACGCATAACTATAAATGAAAAAGGCTAAGAAGCCCGACTATCTACCAGATCCGCCGAGGGCACAAGATCGTAGCTGAGGTAACAAGCTAAACGTCAAGCCCACATGGAACTACTAGCGAGACCGACGCCTCTCGCAAAACATAGAATAGGCAAACGTGAGTACAATTGTACTCAGCAAGACTTACATCGATCTAACTACATATGCATCATTATCAAAAGGGGTGGTGGAGTTTGACCGCAGCAAGCCAGCTTTGACTCGGTGGCTATCCCGAACTACGATCGCAAGTAACTCTTTTGAGGTGGCACACGAGTCCACATAATCACCATATCAATACACCACTATGGACCCGCCTCCGCCTCCCTCACGAGAACGCCATCCATAGCACTCACGCTTATCTTGCGATTTTAGAGTATCCACTTTCACTTGTCTATGAACCGATATAGGCAACCCAAAAGTCCTTTTCGCGGGACACGGCTATTCAATAGATCATATTAAACCCTGCAGGGTGTACTTCTTCACACACGCTCACCACTTACCGCCGCTTACGACATGTACTCGCAACCTTCAAGCGGAAGCCCAACGTGGGTGTCGGCCACGCCTACCTAAACACTCAAGTCCCTAGTCCAGGTTTATCGCCTATTCGGGTTCCATCCGCAGGAGTCCGCCGAGGTTTCCCATACAACCCCGAACGATGTGTGCAGGTTCCCGAGATACCAAGCGGCACTCGCACACCAACCACGATGCCTACCGCAACACAACCCACCCCTAAGGTCAGCGCTATGCGCGGCCCCAAATGCTACAAACACCGTAAACTACTTGCAACCCGGACCGAGGACAAGGGTGGTCAAGAAGTTTAGAGGGTCCATTGGTTTCGGGCCCAATGCGTGGTAGTAACTGCTTCATGGATCACAAACACGTAACTCAGTTCCTCGAGGACGGCTGCAATGAGACAACCCACCATGTACTCCTACATGGCCTCTCACCGCTACCTTTTACCAAATCGTGTTCACACACTTAGCTCACACACAATAGGACATGTTCATAACAATTCCAATTCATTCCCGATGAATCGAATTCGACTCAACTCTAAGCAAAGAGTGCATGACAACAAGCATAAATGAGTAGGCACAACATGGCTCAAACAACTCCTACTCATGCTAGTGGGTTTCATCTAATTACTTTGGAATGACAGTCATGCAGAGGATAAAGGGGTTCAGCTACCGCAGCAAGTAACACATGATTCGTTGTTGTCCTAATGCAGAAAATAGAGCAGGAGCGAGAGAGTGGGATTATATCGGAATGAACAAGGGGTTTTGCTTGCCCGGCACTTCAAGATAATATAGTTCTTCATCGGTGTCATCGAATACATCACGCAGACGCCGCTCACCGAGAGGGACAATTACCGCAAACAAGAGAGAACACAATCAATGCAATGCACATTCACATGAATGACATGTCATGTTAAGATACTGGATTCACCTAATGCAGCAGTAATCCAAGTTAATTGAAGTGGAATTCAAACAAGGTTGAACTCCAACTCCAAATGCTAGTTCATAAATTTCCCTAATCATGATTCATCCTATTCAGTGAGGTTAACTTGTTCAATCATGCATGAAAGTGCTATAAACAGATTCTTCATATTTTTCTGATCATTTTCCATATATAAATTATTTAATTTGGAGTTACAGATTAAAAGTTATGAATATTTGAAGTTTGGGGTATTTTTTGAAATTTCCTGAATTAAATTAAATCCAGAAAAGGGTATTATCGCATACTGACGCCGCAGGACGTCAGCGAGTCAACAGGCGGCTGTGGTCAAACCTGACCAAGGGACCCATTGGTCGCTGAGCCCAGGTTAGTCAGTCGCCGACAGTGGGCCGGTCAACTTTGACTAAGTCAAAGTCAAGTCGACACGTGGGGTCCACGGATTAGTACTAATCTAAACAGAGAAAATAAAACTAACCTAATTAGGCTCGGGCCCACATGTTAGTGGGTCGGGGGTTAATTAGCGGGTGATTAGGCTTAACGAGGTGGCCACGCCGGCTAATCGCCGGCGACTCACAAAGCCACTTGCGAGGCGCCGGGTTTGCATCCCCGGCACCAAAATGGCGACGAGAGCATCTACGTGAGCTGGGACTCGCCGCATCCATCTGCGCAAACGGCAGGGCTGAGGTGGCCCGAGCTCACGGGAGGCAAGCTCACGGGCGGTGGCCGGAGTTCAGTGCAGTGTGGGGATGGGGCTGCGATGCTCACGCGACGCTGGGAGCGTTAGGCGATGCCGGGACCAATGGTCACCGGAGCATCACCGGCGACGAGTGCGGGCGGCGGCGCGTCCGGGTGAGTGCGGTGAGGTCGCTACGGTGCGCGGCAGAGCGAACGGAGAGGGGGAGGATAGGCAGAAGCTCACGGTGATCGTCGTGGGGTGGACGGCGAGCTCGGGGGAGCACCGGAGCGTGCGGGGCGGCGAGGCGGATCTCCGGCGGCCGAGGAGGAGAAGGGCACCGGGGCGGCGCTTCGGGGCCCTTCCGGTCACGTGGCTCGGTGAGGAGGTAGGGAACGAGGTGGCGGAGCTTGAGGATGGCTCGGGGCGGCTCGGGGATGGCCGTGGCCGGGGTAGTGCACGTCGGCGGCGGCGGGTGCGTTCGGTGGTGCGAGAGGGAACGAGACAGAGGAGGAGAGGAGCTCGGGAGAGAGTGAGGGCCTGGGGCGCGTGGCGCCTCCGGGCCGAGGAGGAGGGCCGGGAAGCGGAGGTGGCGCTGGGGCGCCGGGCAAGCGCCACGCCTCGCCTCGCCATCGGGCAGAGGAAGACGACGAGCGGCGAGGCGGTGGTGGGCTGGGCCACCACCGGGCCGAGGAGGAGGGGGGGAAGAGAAGGCTGGGCTGTGGGCTGCGCAGTAAGCCGTAAGGTATTCTCTCTCTTTTATTTCCATTTTCTATTTTCTCGTAATTATGTTCGGCTTTAATAAAATGC